>JALIRH010000033.1:4332500-5532500 GCA_023055505.1 Callipepla californica brunnescens | reverse complement strand
TGATAAACTGTTAGTTCAGCGTGCAAGAAAGAAAACAGCTTCTTTGGTGAATGAAGATGGTTCGTTGAGCTGCTCTTGATAGCGTCTTCCCTCTGACTGCAGGCACCTTTCTTTGCTAAAGGATGTGCAAGAATGCATCTCACCCTCCCCATAGGACGTGTCTGTGGGATGGAGTGCAGCTGTGGCAGCATGCATGTTGCTGCTAGCTGGTCTCCATGCTGAAACTATTAGCAGTGGCAGGGGAGATGAAGCAAGCATGAGATGCTTTCTTCACCAGCGCAGGGTGCTGGCTTAGACTTTGGCTGGGGAATTTAGGATTGCACCTGTTGTGTCTGACTTTAAAAGGGAAGGCAAGCTGTGTCGTGGTGCTGATAATGAAACACCTTTTGCTTTCCAGATGCTGGAAAGGCTGTGGTTTGTTAGACTCTCCCGTGTTGAGATCAGGCTTCAGTGGTGCAGCAGTGATTTCTCCTCTTTCTTATTTCCTTTTTCTGCTTTATTTTTTCCCCTTTTTTCCTTCCCCTCGCAAGCCCCGCTCGCTGGGGCTGTGAGAGCAGCCAGAGAGATTTAATTCCGGCTTCCCTGCAAAGGGCTTCAGAGTGCTGCCACTAGGCAAGATCTGAAAGCAGATAACCGAGGACAGGGCAGCCCTCCCAAGAAATGAGCTGTGCAGCTTCTGTGCTCACAGGTCCAGCTCCTGTTTATGCAGTGGTCAGCTGGCAAGCAGGGAGTGCACCCCAGCGTGTTTCGTTTCCAGCGTGCCGTCGCTTTCAGGTAGGCATGGCACTTGGATTTTAAAGCATCCAGTGATAAATGCTGTTGCTTCAGCACTGTGATTTATCGTGGGTCACGTGTCCTGTGGTGCTCACAGCGATGTGCCTCGGGGCTTTCACAACAGAGCTATAATTGCTGGGCAGGCAGTCCATACGCTTGCAGAGAGCCTCTCGTGATGGTGCAAGAGCTGGAGCAGACACCGCATCCCTTCTTGCTTGCCTTTTTGAAGGTAAAACTTGAGCGTTCACCTAGTTTTCAGGAGGTGCTGGCAAATGGCATGGATTATGTTGATGAGGGAGAAAGAAACCAAGTCTTTTTTTGCAGCATGTGCCCTGTTCAGCAGTTTTCTCTGGAGCGTGGGGATGGTGAAGCATTCATTGAGCCTGCAGAGAGGAGTCAGAGCTGGACCCCACGAAGATGAGCTGCAGTCCGGGATGATATTAATTTTTCTGCGTGTCTGAGGTTGAAGTGATGCTCCTGGGACTTGCACAGCATTTACCCTGGGATACCTGACAGCTCTGTGCTTCGCCCAGATTTCCAAGAGCTCCTGGGAGGCTTCTTTCGTGCACCACATCCTTTACAGCGCTGAGAATGATTTGACTTTAAAAGCAGCTGGGAGAAAGGAGCCAATCCTCCCAGCACTTACAGTTACGGGGCTGTTGTCACAGCGTAAGCTGCACGGATTCAAAAGAGCATAACTTCTTCCAGTAGACAAGGGCTGAAAGTCAGCAAAACAATGATGCTCGTGGAGACTAAGATTCGTGTTGCTGTAACTCTTTGTATCTTACTGAAGTGGCAAATGGATTAGAAGCTTGAAAAGCTTTACATTTCTGTTCTTTTTGGCATCGTCTCCTTGGAACCAGCGCATCTCCGTAGCGAAGCTTAGGAAGGGAGGTGGTACTTGAATGGGTAGTCCCAGACTGGTGTCTTTTAATTTCACTTGCAGTCAAGTGATGGAGAGGGAGAGACAGATGCTGCAGCTGCATGATTACAGAAAATGCAGCTGTTAAGACACTTGCTTATTTTCCTGCTAATGAGGCATCAACTCTCTTCAGACTTTGCTGTTTGGGTAGATCTTTTACTATAGCACAGAATCAGACCAGTGCGTTTTGGTCTTGGTTTCTTCTCGGTCTGATCTGCTCTACAGCTGTTCCCACCTTTATTAGTGAGGTAAAGGGAGTGTATGGCTGTGAGGCCAAAACGTGTGGGGTTTGCTTATTTTGCCTCTGCTCACGCTGTCAGATATTTAGCTCTTCCTTTGCAGAGTTTGTAGCGTTGAAGCTGCTGAGCTCTGAGTGGAGGGGGAGAACTTGGAGACCAGGTGACAAGGAGATCTATCTAAGCAGACGTATCCTCATTTTACTGACAAGTAATTAATAGAAAGCCGGCGATTGCTTGATTAGTCTCGTGTCAAAGAGCAGCGCGTGCGACTGAGACTCTCTCAAATGTATTGCGTTGAATCTCAGCGCTCTTCCCACTTTCATGTGGTTTTTCACTGTCTCTGATGTCATCTTTGCACGTTCAGCTCGAGTGTTTCTCTCGACGTTCCCAGCTGCAGTGATGAAAGCTGTTGTGGAGTATTACCTATAAATACGCCACAAGATGTGAGGTGATGCTACCTGTGCTGCACCAGAATCCGGATCTTCCATCTGAGCTTTGGGGAGGGAGGTGCTTTTATTGCAGTGGAAGGAAATGCATACATATAGAGTGCATTTTGATGTGGAGTACCCTAACAGAAAGCATTCCTGTGCTTATATACCAGGAAAGATACTTTATTTAAGCTATTGTTTGTCTTGACCTTCCCCATGGGGTCAGACAGGGAAGACTGTCACTCGGAAAAATCCCCTTCAGTCTTTCCCAGCCTTCCATATAGCTTTTAATCAGACATGGTGTGAACAAGGTCATGTCTAAAGTGCTCCGTTCTCAGTAGATCTCTTCCCTGTTCAAACACCGATGAGCTATAAAGCCCCAGCACGTGGCAGGTGAGTAGTGGGAGTCAGGAGGTGACTGCTGCTCACAGAAGATTGGTGGGATCCAGAGGAGGCTGAGACAACTGGTGCTGGCTTTTAAGGCAAGCCACACTTGTTTGGTCTGGGTTTCCCCTCCATCTCTGCTTACCCTTTGGAGTTGTAAAGGAACCACAGGCTTACATGGGAGATGTTGTCTTCCCTAGGGCATGGTTCTGTAGGATGCTTGGCCTACCACTGTCAAACCTTGGTTTGCACACTTGAAATAGAAATTCTCTTGCCAACTCCAAAGGTCGTGTGTGGCTGACGTGGCTGCTTGTGCGAGAGTTATTCTGAATCAGTCTGAGTCGGTGCCCATCCTCCTGGTTTCCAAAACTGGTGTTGCTTAGCGTGAACGCCATGGGTGTACACAGAACTGTTTGCCCCCCACCGAGCACTAGCTATAGGAGTTATCCCATGTGTAATGGGGCGTAAGGGGTCCGTTACCCTGAGACACCTTGGGAAGAGTCTGACATCTGCAAAATAACGTGCAAGCCACGGTAGCTTTCAATTCTCAGTTTTCTTTTAGTTAATGCATATATAAGTAAGTCAATTAAAGCACATTGGGTCTATTTCAAATAGATAATCTAATTATCAGCTTGATTAAACCATATTAAATGAGCAGTTCTTGTAATTTGGTAGCTTTGTTCTCCTCGTTACAGATGCAGTCGCTTTAATTAGCAGCCTCAGAAGTAGCAGGCCTGCGTTGGTTGTGTCAATTGAGAGGTGTTGCAGCCAGGTACTTGATGTGGGGGGAGTCAGACTGCTCCTATGTTGGTGCTGATCTGCAGATTGACACTTTGGTGCCAATAGAAGGAATCTGACTGCTTCATAAATGCTGTACGTGCGAGAAATAGCCCTTTGCTGTTGTTTCCTGTGCTCAGATACAGGCTTAATTAAATTGATTTCTGTAGTAGTCAGTTAGGCTTTCTTTTTAAAATGTTTATAGCTGTTGCCTGCCATATCCCTTCCTAGCTTTAAGCGTACAGCTTCTGCTGTGAACGCATGTTCTTTTGGGCTGCAGCATCACTTAATCCCTCAGATATTGGAAACAAACCTACTGCAGGTCACTTGCTGAAGCTGAAATGCAAAGAGTGCGAAGGCACAATAACTGTTTTCCACAAGGGAAAAAGAAGAATCAGATTTAGCTTGCTGTATAGCTCCAAAGCCAGCACCTGGCCAAAGGAACTGCTGGGATGAAGCTGTTCCTCTGGTGTTGCTTGCCAGCTGCTCAGAGCCACTCAGCAGTGAGCTTCTGCTCTTGGTGTAGCCAGAAAGCCTTGGGTGTGATGAAAGACGAGCAGCCAACCTCTGCTGCTGATACAGATAAAGGCACTTGGGGCTTGCCTGCCTTTCTTTGCTGCTTGCTCTCTATGCAAACCTCACCCAGCTCGGAGATTCTTATCTCTTCGTATTGTAGGCATTTGTGTCTGTTTTAAGGATGTTTTGACATTACCACCTAGATGAAAAATGGGGGATGTTACGCGGCTGAGTGACTGTTTTCCTTCTATAAACCTGTTCTGAAGGCGTGTGGTATTTGTTCAAGCCTCTCTGCCAGACATGAGAATTTGAACAGTGTCCACAGATCTTGGAAACTGCAAGCCTAGAAAATGACAGCAGCGACAGGTAGCCGTGTTCTAAGCTGTGCAGGTATTCAGATGTGCTTAGTTCATTAGTACTGATGAATCTCTGCTCTGTAGACCAAGTTTCTTTTTTGTTGTTCTTCTGATTCTTTCAGAAAGTGATGATGAAACAACCTGCCCGTAACAGTGTGCAAGCAAATAGCTGGGTTTTATTTCTACTGCACGCCCTGGACCGTGATTCAGATGATCTTTAGTAGATATGATGAGAGTTTGTGGCACGTTCGAGGCAGAGTTGCTTTAGCAGGGACCTTATTTGGACGGGGAGCTGGGTGAAGCTGGCTGAGTCCTGGTTTTCCTGACTCCTCTAGCACCTCGCCTTTAATTACTGTCACGTTCTGTGGCTTAATATTAACCCACGTCTCACTGCATCCTGTCTCCTAATTGGCTTAACTGGCTGTCACCCAAAAAGACTTGACCCCAAGGATTTCCTAATCCTCGCTTGATGCGTTGTGAGGAGATGAGTCCCTCTCATCTGTGTTAACAGGTGTGTTTTCTTCTGTTCGTTCTCAGGACTGGACGTTGATCCTATGACGCATGCCCGGAAGAAGCAACTTTTCCTTCTGAAGCATCCAGCTGGTTCTGCTGGCCAGGTTTCATCACCCACAGGCAACAGGAGGATGGACAGGACGCAGGCAGAGCGCGGCGAGCAGAGGGACGGGGATGCCACCGAGGCTGCCAACAGCTCCAGTGGGTTTGTGGGGACAAGCAAAAGCAAGAGCTTGCAGGAAGTCCGAAAGACGTACCCGCTGCGGAGACGCCTGCTCCCTTCGGTGAACAAAAAGACCTGCAAAGTGCTTCTCACCAGGCTGGAGGATGTGGCTGGATCTCTGTCCAAGGAGACCCAGAGCTGCAAAAAAAAGGACCTTCCCAGCTGGGTGGAGGGGTTGGGGCCCACCTTCTTTGCAGAGCAAGTTAAACCTGCGGGAGCGGGCAAGAGCGATTCAGCTGGGGAAAAGTGCACAATAACTTATCCAGGGACAGAGGAAGACCTTGATACCGCTCCTTCGGAGCCCAGGAAACGCAGGCTGGCCTCTCTGAATGCAGAGGCTGTGAACAATCTGCTCTTTGAGCGGGACGACGGCTTGTTGTCTGGCAGGCGATTTCGGAGGGACCCTGCCAAAGCCAGCGGAGACTGTTCTGCCAAGAGCTTGCATTGCAAGGCAGGTGACAGCTGGCCTGCCTTGGAAAAAACAGCTGTGAAAACAGGTAAAGGCAAAAACCGCCACGAGTCCGGCCAGAAATACAATAGCTGCGACCATTCGCCGGATGAGGTCTTTGATGATGGGTTAAGGAGAGAGGACAGTGCTGTCTCCTATCACCCCACCCCAAAGAGACTGGCCAGCCTGAACGCTGTGGCTTTCTTGAAGCTGACCCACGAGAAGGACCAGCCCCTGAAGCAGAGGAGTAAGTCAGACGGGGAGGGCAAGTCTGAGAACCACTGCTCGAAGTCGACGCTCAAATGGGCCAAAGCCAATAGGAAGAATTGTGTCAAGTCCAAAAAGGAGGCGGCTAGCTTAAAAATGGAAGCTCAGCACAGCTGGCGAGGGCTCCCCCTGGGTGCTTTTGGGAAAGCAGAGCAGCGGGACTCCTCTAGGCTCTACAGGACAGCCCAGCCTGTCCCTTATGAATCACAGTCTGGTACAGAGGGTTTCTACCACCGACTGCCTTTGCTCATGGGAGGACAAGCCTCCATGAAGCCGGAGTATGGAAGGCCTGGAGAGAAATCCCCGACTCCCAAGCAGGAATTCCATCAGCCTTCCTTTCCTGTGCAGCAGTTCCCTCCGTTGCCCGTTCCTGGGAATCACACGGATTGTGGCTGTCTCTATGAATCCTCAGATCTGACTCCGCTGAACGGGTTTTATGTTTGTTACGGCCAAAGCGGATACAGTGGCTACTCTCACTGCTCGGTTTACCCCAAGGACGAACTTTCGCAGCCTGCTACCTGTGAAGGGCTCCTGGTGTCGCCCGGTTCCTTGCCCTCAGGCGCTCATTTCCAGCCGCTCCACTGGTGCAGCTCCCCATACTGCTGTGGAGAAGGAACGGCCATCAACAGCTACAGCGTGTGCGGTGTGGTACACGTGCCGGACGGCAGGATCGGCAGCGTGCACGCGGGACGGAGCAGCTACCCCTACAAAATGCCTTTTGCAGCAGGTAAGGTGGGGAAATCGGCCTAGCTGAGCAAGGTGAGGGCTCCAGCGAGGAGGTGACTTGTGCCTTGTCATGCTGGAGCTAGCAGCTTTGATCTGTGCAGTGTGACTTCAGCTCCCTGATGCTCTGCAGGGCTTCTCTCTACCCTGGTGCCAGGCTGTTCCCAAAAGCTCACTCTTGCTCCTGAAGCATCCCTTCAGGTGGAGAAGCAGGCAGTGCCTCTGCTGTTAGGCTCTCGATGTTGAAGGCCGTGGTAGGGAATGCAGTCGTCTTGTACGGCTTTGAGCTGGCAGGGCTGTGCGGTGATTCAGTTTGAGTCTGCTGGTTGGAGCCATGCTTGAATTTCTTTGCAGTGATGTAAGTGCTGGTACGTTGTTAGCTTGGTGGACAGCGGTCCTATACTTCAACACTGGGAAAATCAGGCACTGAAGTGGGGGCGAGCAGAGGTGTAAGGTGTAGGGTACTTGTTTTCCTGGCTGATTCCTGTCCCGTGTGTTTGTTTGTTCAACCGTTGGCACTGTGCTATTAAAACCCATCTGATTTGAAATATTTAAAGCTGGATCGTTGTGCTGTGGTTACCAGACACCAGTGCTTTGTGTAGAAGCCATCAAGCTAGGCGCTGCCACTTGCAGTCTGTAGACAAAGCTGCTGCTTCAGCTGCTGGGAGCGTAAACATTGGTGTCTCAGTTAACGACAGGCAGTGCTGGAGTCAGAGGAAAGCACGACCAGACAGATTCTCAGGTGGGCGGATGGAGTTGTGGTTCAGCTCTCAGTTTGAGCGAGGGCTTTGCCCTCTTGTAGGAAGCTCCTGAAACTCGGGAGCGTTTGGTTGGAGTAGAATCTCAGTTTCCATCTCTGCTGTCGGGTTAGGCAGCGTTAGCACCTTTTAAAGCTTGCAAGACGTTCTTGTCTGACGCTCAGTGCCCCGAGGTCGTGCCAGAATACTTAATTCCTGACATTTCTCATGCCTCTGCCTCCAACTTCACGCAACCAGAAGGACTCGGGCAGTGCAGATGGGCTTTGTTGGGAGCTCAGCCCTCCCTGCAGGCAGGGCGATTCCTTCTGGAGCTGGCAGCAGCAGTTCAGGTATGTGTTTACTCACCTCGCTGCTACGGTCTTGCTCTGTGTGGGTTAGCAAGTGGCAGGATCCCTTCCTTTCCTAGCATGCCTTTGGATGCGTTTTGAGTTGGGGTTTACTTAGCGGTTGGCTTTTACTTAAGCGTGTGCCTCTGAAATCTCATCCTTCCCTCGAGTGGGTTGTTTTAAGGAATTAAAGGATTAGTCTGGTTGGAAGCAACAGGCTCCCATCTGAGATCCCGCGTTGATAAGCAGGATCTGGTGTTAAGTGCAAAGTGGTTCGCTTTGTCTGTCTTAATTGGTACGCTCAAGGTGTTTGACTTGCAATGGAAAAGGACTTTTGTGAGCGAAAGTTCTCCCACAGAGCAGCTAGGTTGTGTTCCTGTCCGGGGGCATCTCCAGGAGGATGCTGTAAGCTGCCCTTGGGTCACCCCAAAAATTTAAGTGTCCGGTTTTAGGTCAGTTGGAAACTCTCTTCCTGCTGACGCCAGGTAATTCAGATCTGACTTGCTCTTGTCTTGGCCACAGCCTGGTCTGAGGGCTTTGTTTCATGACTTCTGGAGCAGAATGAGGTGTCCTAGATGCCTTTGAGAGGCAGCATCGACCGCTTTGCTTACCTGTTGTGGTTACTGACTTCCTCTGAGGACGTGGTTTTGCTGAAGCCAGCAACCTGCATAATATTATGTAGCTCTGATCTATTTTTTTTTCCACGTTCCTGGAGTTAACTCGGAGAATCTTCCCAATTTTCCCCCGATTACTCGAGTTCAGCTTTTGGAAAGAAGCTGGCTGCTTCTGCTAACGTGGTCTAATCCTTCCTATCATTTTGATAAGGCTTTCTTCTATACAAATTGACAGTCTGGAGTTGCTTTGGACGCTGGCCAGCCTTATGTGCATTACTGGCTGGCATGACTCCGGGGGATTTCAGCTGGGTTTGTTGTAGTGCAGCATCCATCAGCAGCAACGCTGTTGGGGGTTTAGAAATAATAAAAAAAAAAAAAGGCTTCTAGAATCCCCTGACAGTGCAAAATGAAATTACAGTGTGGAGGCTGTAATGCAGGAAAGAGAATTTCGGGGGGTGGTACTCTGGGGCAGCCTTGATTGTGCAGTAGGCTTAAATTTCAAACGAGATGCATGCCTCTTCTTTTTTTTTTTTCTTCTCTCAGAAGGCTGCAAGTCTCTGGACCAGCTGAACCTCACAATTCCTGTGGCAGGGCACCCTGCATCACCTGCCCACCCGCTCTCAGGATGCCCTGTACCCAGCGTGCCGCCGGCTGCAGAACCTGTTCCCCATCTGCAGACCCCCAACTCTGACCCTCAGACCATGGCCCGTGAATGTCCTCAGAGCTCCAAGCCTCCCAGTGGCTCCAAATCTGGCCTCCGAAATACGCCGGGCTGTCTGCATGCCTCCGACAGCAAAACAGTGGGAGGCCATTCCCATCCAAAGCAGCAACGTATCAGCAGGCGGAGAGCCACCAACGGCTGGATTCCTGTGGGTGCAGCCTGCGAGAAGGCTGTCTACGTTGTGGTAGGTGTCTGGGTTTGGGCATCTTCGGGGATAAAAGACCTTGGGAGGGATTTTGGGTTTTGCTTTGGGCGGTTGCTGGACGTCCAGCGTTCTGGAAGACGAGCTGTGGAGCAGCTGCTTTTCGGCTGGGCTCTTGGCTTTGTTTTTTCTCATATTGCATTGCACAGCGTGATGGGCAGTTTGCAGAGGGTGGAAAACCTGCCACTCCCGTGCTGGCATCAGCTGGAATGGTGAATAATATGGCACTTACAAGGGTGGCACCTGCTGTGCTTGCGAGTGCACCTTACGGGGAGATCATCCTCTAGCTTCTTCCTCCTGGGATAGGTCAGACCTGTTCTGAGGAGAGGGATGTTTTAGTGTTGCTATAAGCAGCTGTCCAGAGGCAGCTCTTGCAAGCTTGTTCTTCTCACTGATAGTGTCCATAGACAGCAGAGATCTCCCAGAATGCGCAGAGGATTGAAACAGTTTCCTGTCTCCCAGATGGATTTTTCTAGCACTCAGTAGCCTCTGATTTTGTAAGTTGGCACGGACAGTCACTTCTTTGAAGACTTCTCAACTGCACTTAGCCGTTCATTTGCACAGAGGTGCAGAGGCTAGCTGCCAGAAAAGTGTAATTACTGTAGTCACGCAGTAAATTCTGCTATCTTCCAGCAACTGGACTGAAGGAAAAGCTTATATCCTTCATCTTAAAATGTAAGGTCTGTGGGCATGAGGGTCAGAACCCATCTGCTGCATGGGAAGGTGGGACGAGGCGTTGACCGCGCTCGCTAAATGTCACGGCAAGGGAAGTGGTGGCCCAAGAGTACACGCTTGGACATGGTGGCCCAACCTGGAGCTGCTGAGAGCATCGTCCAGGGGAGGGTTCAGCTCCATGAGTGGCATTGTGCTGCGTGATTTCTCTTGGAGCTGCCTTGGGAGTGGGAAGACTTGGCTCCGAGCAGGCTTAGGCAAGCTTTTAATTCACAGCAGGACCAAAACTGGGGGTAGCAAGCAATAAACTAACTTTCTGCCTGTACGCTCGGGTTGCTCTTTCTTCTGTGTGCCAATGCTGTAGAATGAACCTGAGCCAGCTGTTCGCAAGAGCTACCAGGCTGTGGAAAGAGATGGGGAGATTATCCGGGTACGAGACACCGTCCTCTTGAAATCAGGACCCAGGAAGAAATCTATGCCGTATGTTGCAAAGATATCGGCGCTGTGGGAAGACCCCAAAACAGGTACTGTGCCAAGAGGGTACGTTTAAGCCACTGTGTTTGATGGATGAGAGCAAGCTGGAACTGGGGAAGTGATGGATCTTGGAGAGCTGCGAGCTTGTGGCGAAGGAGAAGAGATTAGTTCCACGGTTTCAGTTCTGATTGTTCTAGGATTTTGTTAATCACTGGCCTGGAACTGGTAATTAAAATCTCCCTGGTCATGAAAACACGCAATATCTGCCAACTGTGATCTTAGCAATGATTTCCTTTATTACTCCGTAGAAGTAGGCACCTCAGGAGCTGTTTATTCAGATGCTGTAGCCAACATTTGGGCTGAGGGTTGGTATGGGGCATGGGTACCTCGGCAGAAGTCGTCGGTGGGACCTGAGTTAATATCATTTGAGTGTTTGGTTCTGATGTTAAGATCCCAGATCTGATTAGCAGTGATTGAGCCAAGAATGTTGTGCCAAATATTTCAAGCTGCTACAGTTCTAGTTTAAAAGGAAGAAGGAGAAAAAAGTGTTTTGTTTTGGTTTTTTTTAGAAAGTAACAGTGGTATTAATGTGGGAGTTAATACCACGAGCACCAAGCTTTGGATGAGCGTTTTTTCAGACCCTGAGCTGGAATGGAGGCTTGATTTAGGGAGCCATTTAATTTTTGTGCATAACTCACCTCTACGGTGATGTAATGGAAGTAGAAGGGGGGTGAAGGTGCAGGGGAAGAGCAACGTGACTGGCTTAATCCAGCTCCTTGCTGTAACAAAAGGATACCTAGTTCAGCATGAAATATTTATCACGGCGCAGCTGTCTGTACGTGAGAGCTATGGGAATGAATGGGGTGAAGCAGGACCAGGAAGCAGGATGCTGGTAGAAAAAAACACTACAGCAAAACCAAGTCTTGATGCCTTGCAATGAATCTCCTTGCAGGGGAGCTGATGATGAGCCTCCTGTGGTATTACAGACCGGAGCACACTCAGGGAGGCCGCAATCCCAGCATGCACCAGGTGAGACATCTGAACGTGGGACTTAAGGCAAGGGTCTCCTGGTACGCCCACATTTTTGCAAGAAAAGGGGGATTAGCCTGAGCATCTTCCTGCGTTCTTGGGTGGCCTCAAACTCAGGAGGCTGAGCTTCTGATTTGAGTGGAGTTGAGCCGTCCCTTGGCTGCGGTGCAGCTGTTGCCAGAGGTGTGAAGCAGTGGTGTCCTCTATGTGGGCTTCCCTCGCTTTACTGCCACGTGTTAGTTCTGCGTTCTTCACGTGGCCACCTGTGTTAGCTCTTAACGTTTCTGCTTTCAATCTGAGAAAATCCTGAGCATCAAGGGAAAACTTTTGTCCTCCTTAAGAGCAAGGGGAATTGAGCTTACACCGAATCAAGATCGGATGCTTTTCCAGAAAGAGTATTCTGATGCATGCAGAAACACAGAGCTTGATGCAGAAACCCCTAGTGAAATCCTGCAGTTTTGATTGTGCAGCGTGTCAGAGCTGCCCTTTTATAACAGAAATCCCTGAATCTGCTGCTTCACTTGTAGAAATCTGTGCAGGACTGTGGATGTGTCATCCCCTTCCTCTGTAGGTTTATGATGAGAACTTAAAGACCGATTTGAGGACGTTGTGCCACTGTAAAGGAGTTCACTTGTTGGAAGAAAAATGTGTGAGTCACTGTGACTTCACACCTTACTCAGCTTTGCTTGGACTTGCACGGGGTGGCAGAACAGCTGTTTCCAAACTAGGAAAGGAGAATTCACTGCTGTTTTCAACCCCACCAAATCCTTGGTGCCTCTTTTTTTTTTTCTCTCTCTCTCTTTTAAATAAAAGTGGAACAGCACTGGGGAGCAGTAGCCAAGGAATTGGACCTGCCTGATTTGCAGGGCACGGATGAGTTTCTTAAATCAGAAAGTGTTATCTTGTATTTTTCTGGTTCATAATTAAAGCATGACTATCTAGTTGCATTTTAATGCAAAGGGAGAGCCAGCATTCAGCTCAGGAGGAGCTGAACCACTTTTTTGCACACCTGCTTAATTACACGAGACTTCAAATGAGAGCTTGCCTTGTAGGCTGAGAAGCTGCGATGGGCTTGCCAAAGATGACTCAGATATTTTTGATGTAAGGAGTAGAGCAAAAGCTCAGTGTGCAGAAGCAAGGTGTGGCATTTTCAGTTTCTCTGACTAAGCCCGTCCCCGAACAGTGACCCTGTTTTGAGTCTTTGCTTTTAGCTGTTTCCTCAGGGCTGTCAGCAGAATCACAGCCTGCAGGTAACACTTCCACGCTTGTGCAGAGCGTCCTTATTGCCTCAGATCATCTTTGCTGATCTAACCACATCTGAAATTCTTTAAAGCTGCTCCATCTGGGGTGCCCTGTATCTAACCAGAGCCAAGTTTCCCGGGAGAAAAATGGCTGTTGCTACTTCCCTCGCTAAAACGGTCTTTAAAATTGAGTTGGGATGAAGAAATAGACTGAAAAGAGCAGCTGTTATCCTTGACAGATAAATGGGTTAGGAATGCTCTAACACCGTGTGTCAGGCCAGTAGTTAAGATGACAAAGTGCCCTTCAACCTCTCTTTCTACTCTTGGCCATACAAACGATTGGGAAGCCTTTCCAGCACAGGAAAGGGAAAATGAATGAAGAACGTGACGTCCCTGGGAGATCAGAGCAGTGTGTGGGTGGGGACTGCTCCAGCCCACTGCCTGCAGAAGCATTGCTTGCTGGGTTTGCTGGATGCAGTCTGAAGGCTCCTCCCACGTGGACTCTGTACAGACTCAGGTTTAGGATAAGTTGGAGCAAGAGCAGCTCTTGGAGGAGCCTTCTTTATCTTCCTGCCCTCTCTGTAAGGGATGGGGTCTGGATACTTGCTCTCACAGGGAGCATCAGGGGTGCTGAATGATGGCAGAGCACCTAATGCTTTTCTCAGATGTTTCTGGATACAGTTTCAGCACTCAGTATAAGTGTCTCACCTGTGAAGTGTCAGCGTTATTGGAAACACTGGCCCTGTAGAGTCTCTGCTTTGAGCATGATTTTGTTGCCTCCCCTTTGAGGTGGCTGGTAAAGGTGTAGAGCTGCCTCTGCCTCTCTGGGGCTCCTGGCCAGCGGGGTGACCTCCTCCTTTCTTCTCTTGCAGAATGAGATCTTTGCATCCCGACATCAGGACGAAAACAGTGTTGCCTGCATAGAGGAGAAGTGCTACGTGCTGACCTTTGCAGAGTACTGCAGGTAGGTGGTGCTCTTAACTTGCTGCTGTTCCTGAGACCTGCATCTGTTTCCAGCTCTTGTCACTCTTTCCTTTTCCACCCATCACCCAGCAGAACAGTCCCTGCCCTACAGACTTTGCCCTAGGTGTAAATGGATGAGATGCACTCGTTCTGTGTACAGGTTTAGTACTGTAGTCTGGGAGTGCTTCCTCCATGCTGCACTTGTTAACGTATCTCATAGTTTTGTGTATGATCTGTGCTTCAGAGGGTTTACAAATGCTTGCGAATGTATGATCTTGAGGTGTGAACATCAATGGAGGACAGCCCCAGCATTGTAGGTTTTCCTGCCCTAACTCAGTGCTAAATTAAAACTGAGCAAGTCTGGAAGTCACCTTATGGCACGCAAATGCCATGGTTGGCTAGAATGTCTGCTGATGTGTCAGTATTGCTACTGGATCCGAGCATATGTGCTTGCAAATGTGTTTTGAACGCAGGGATTGGTCAGAGTAATGACTGAAGCACTTACAGATAACCTTTTGCTGGATGAAGTTTAAACTCAGTCAAATATCAGAGCGTTCAGATTTAAGGCTGCCAGCCTTGGGTGTATGAACCCCTCAGAAAATGGGGATCAGATGGGGACACAAGTCCATAGTGTAAAATAGTGCCTGAAACGTCTTCAGTTTTGCTGGGTTTATCTGGTTGGCTTTTGAGCCTTACTACAGAGGGCACGTTTAAATCTTGCTGGTGCCTGCTTCGTCCTCTTGCTTCTAGCCTAGCTTTACTGTTTGAATATCTGGAAACAAACTTTTCCAGCTTGTATTAAAGCAAATTTTATTCTTTTTGAAAACTGAAGAGCAAGCTAGGCTGTGGATTTAGACAGCTCATTTCTAACAGTCCAGTTGGCAGGATGACTCCAGCTCCTCTGACAGCACGGAGTGGCTTTTATCGTGAGCCTTGGATGAGGAAGTTTCTCAATTTGACCCTTAAGCTTAAATGCTTTGTCACAGCCTTGCAAGAAGGTAGCTGGAAATAAAGCACAGTACCTGCTGTGCCCGGTTCACTGGCAGCTGTCTGACTCACAGCCTGATGTGCAGGACTCTGGGGGAGATAATCAACAAAAACAAGGGCCAAGTAGTAGAGGTGAGGTGGATTGTTGGAGCCATCTTTCCTATTGGATGGAACATGCTGGTCTATAAAGTGAGGCCCTTGTGCTGCTTTGTGTAGTTCAGTGTGGGCTCAAAAGCCATCCTGCTATTAGGTTAATTCTCCTGCACTTTCCCTTCCCCTGTGCCCTTTATCCTTGGGCAGCCGTGCTCTTGAGAGGCTGACACAAACAGCAGGTGTGGTGAAAGGCGGTGTGAATCCACGTTAACTCTTCCGATGTGACTGCATTGCAGATTCTGTGCCTTGGCAAAGCGTCGAGTCGAAGGGATCCCTGGCAGGAAAGCCATCATGGTTCCTCCCTCGGAAGAGTACTCCACACCTCTGCACCGCAAGGTGCCCGAGGACACTGACCCCGAGCTGGTTTTCCTCTGCCGTCACGTCTACGATTTCAGACACGGGCGCATCTTGAAGAACCCACAGTAGCGTGGCTCTGCAGTGAGGGCGAGAGGCACTGGGGAGCTGATGGCAGGCTGGGTGTGCTCCCACCCACTTAGCTTGTGCTGCTCACAGCCAAGAGAGCTCAGTGCTCCTTCCTTGGACTGAACGGCGTGCACGGGAGCAGATCCCTGCGGAGGAAGGCAGTGGTTGGAAAGCACAGCACTTCGTTAAAAGCATAAATGAAAATATATACGTATAAAATAAATATATGTATATAGATATAGGTACTTGCATATGTAAATCTATATCTATATATGTATCTAGAGATGCATCTATTGGGAAGGGTTTGTAGGGGATAAAAGCCAGTAAGCTGAATCAGAGCCATTGGTGGTGGGATGACGCAGGAGGGAATGCTGTGGTGTGTTACGTGAGTCAAGCTGTGATAGTCCCGTGGTCCTCGTGTGAAGTGGGAGGACTGAGACCGGTTCCTTGGCAGAGCGTAGGAGCCTCCTCCCTCCCAAAGGAAAGAGGGAGAATCCCCGGTGAGCAAGAGCTCCTTCAGAATACAGCGGTCGCTTTTGAAGTTGCATTTTGGATGCAGAGTGGCCTCGTGCCACGCTTGAATAGGTTTCCCCCCGTTGCAGGGAAGAGCTAGTCCCTATTTTTCTTCCTCATCTTTCTCTTCCCCTCACCTTCTTAAGAGCAGGTCGCAATTGGACTGGGGCTTGGCAGCCAGGCTTGGAAATACAGCTCCTCTCATCTGCAGAGAGGACCCCAGCGGGATCGATGGCTTTGTGTCCTGGCGTGGCATTACAGAGTGCTGTACCCCACACCCACAGGATTGCAGCAGACGTGCACTGCGCACCAAATGGGCTCCGTTGGTGGAAACCAGGATTTCTCTTCTGAGCACTGCTTGATCTTGTAGCATAGAGAGCTTTAGTGATAGAAGAGGGTTTACTCTTTCTTCCAATTTGTTCATCTCTGATGTCCTTTAACACAACGTCCTCACTGTGAAAGAAGCTAGATGGCAAACACTTGAAGTGTTGCTTTTAATTTAGGCCCCCTTTATGTCCCTGTTCTGACCCCGAGCGTCCCATTGAAGCCACCAGCAGAGCTGTTTTCAGTGCTGCCCTGCAGCTTCCTCCCCGTCTCCAAACTCATCCTGTCATCTGAGCAAGCTCACCAAAGTGGCTTTGTGGCTCCTGAAAGGAACTGAGTATTGGGAAGGGTTTGCATTGACGAATGCAACCCGAGCCTCCTAGATATTTCTTTGCCTCTTGCCTTACGTGTATAGATCCTAAGTAGACTGTAGCTTATCTCAATGCAAACTGTTGAAGTTGATTCTGAAGCAAACCAAAGGACAGTGTAGCAGAGTCCGCTGAGTCAGCCACGCCAAGCTGGGAATCCACGTTTAGATTGCACTAATACAAAGGGTGAGAAACAACGCTGCGTTAGACCGTGTGCCTGCCGGCTGGGGACGTAGGGATCTGCATTTTTCTGCTTTTGGGGAGGGCTTCTGAATTCGTGTTAAGCAGTGGAAGTATTGAAATTGCTTTGATGTTTTCCTGTCAGTGGAAGTAGGAGGGGACAGCACTGGCTTGCTCCGACAACCACACGCCTGGTCTGGAAAGGAAACCCCATGGCATCCAATCTGTCACGTGGAAATAGCTCGTTAGTGCCAGAATTGCTCTACATACCAAAGAGGGGAAAGCTTCTAGAAGAAGAGGACGTGAAAGGAGAGGATGAGAACTGGCACCCACCGCAGTGGGACAGTGGGGCACGCATCTCCCTGCCGTCGGGTGACAATTTCTTGCTCAGTGTTGCAGAAGATGCTGGAAAAGCCCTGTTGTCCTTGCCCAGGGGAGGGCACCCAGCTCTAGGAGGAGGCTCAGTGCTAGGTGCGTGGGCAGGAATTCAAGGGCAGAGCATCTTATCTCACTTTATACCTCAAGATGCTGTTAGTGTCGAAGTGATTGCTTAGATTTCTCCTTAACAATTCGCTTGGGCACTGGTGGTCTCTTGGAATGATCTCGTTGGGCTGCGTGGTGCAGTATCTCCCGAGGGGAGTCAGGAGTGCTTTTAGGTGGATGAAAATGGCACGGGGGGGGGAGAGGGAGCACGGAGGTGCTGGAGGATGGGGTCCCTGCTGCAGGGGGGGAGGACACTGGAGAAGCAGGGCTGTTCCTGCCTGTCGTGATAGAGGGGATCGCAGTGTGGCCGTGCCTTGGGTACGTTGTGACAGCGTGGAAGGTGACTGGCAGTCCTAAATACACACATTTGACTTGGTTAGGGATTCCTGCCACCCTGCCTGCAGCTGCCTTCCTCCAGCCCAAGTGCCAGCTGGTGCAGGATGCATCAGCACCCACCGGCCAGGCAACCCTGAGCGTTTCTGCGGTCAGAGAAAGGTTTGAAACTCAGCCTGGGAAACCACAGTAACACGCTGATATTCCTCTTTCTGACCCCTCTCCCCCTCTGCTCCCACCTTTGTCCTGGCTCCTCCCCAGGTGAAAGAGAAAACTGTGCTTGCCCTGGGCATAGAATGAGCTCCGCTGTGTCCAGAGAGGACAAATCCCAACTTTCTCATGTTAGAACCCGCTTCAGGCCAAGAACGTAGTTTGAAATTCACGTGGTTGCTTATGCTGTTGTGCAAGACAGCATGTAAATGAATCGAAATGTCTTATCCGTAATGAAAATATTTCATGCTTTTTTAATCTATTAGATATGGAAATATTTTTTGAAACTGAAAATGCAGTCGGTAGAATTTAAATTGAAGCGTAATACATGTAAAATATATTTTAGTTGATAATTTTGTAAAAATGCACTTTTTTTGTGTCTCTCCCCTGGTTTCCCAGATCTGTATTTCAGTGTTTACAGGCGGAATGAAAACATTCCCTTATACCTTCCTTCTGTGAGAAAGATATATTAGAAGTAATTCTTAAAAAATAAATTTGAAAGATCGTATTGATTTAGAAAACAGTGCAACTCTGTTCTTCCTTTCCTGAGCTGTCAGGAGAGGGCTTAAAAGGGCTTCAGTGCTCGGAGGGTGCCAGAGCGGGACCGGATTCTGGGGCTTGGGTACTCGGGGAGTGATCCCAATGCCATTCCACCCCCACCCTTGCTGGGATGCAGCCTGAGGATGAACACAGAAAGGGATGATGGGTCGAGGGGGTGAATTTTGCCTTTTATTTTTCCAGTCTTTGTAGAAATAGGCATAGAAATAGTGAAAGCTCTCTGCCTTTAGGGGCAAAGGTGTGTCAGTCGTAAGGAGCATCATCGTGCTTGGTGACTTTTCATTTGATATCGCCATTAATGGCTCCCAGCTCCATCCATCCTCACACCAGAAATGGGGCCGACAGCTGCACGGTCTCCATGGATGGTGCTCGTAAGGGAAAGAGGAACCCAAGTGGGAGCAGCCTGCCTGAAGGCACGCAAGAGCATCAGTACCTCTTCTAGGATCTGCTGAAGAACACCCTGAGTGCAGGTGAGTGCGGTCTGAAGATGGTCAGCTTAAGTCTTCACGGTGCTGGGAAGCAGCTTTGCAAGCAAAGAAGCTGCTGCCAAAGCTGTTCACCCCAAAGCTGCAGTGATGCAGTGACCTTGGGGGTTTGGTGCCCTCTGCAGCGATGAGATCTGAGTGTGGAGCCACGGGGAGGTGTGATTCTGTTCTTGGCCGAGCAGCTGGCCCTTGGCATGGGTTATTTCTATAAATATTTCTGTAACTGTGTGTTCCTTAGAGCATGCTTGGGAAATGGGGGAAATGAGTTCTGGGAACAAAAGAACTGGGGGAAAAAGGGATGGTTTTTTAGTGACGTTCAACTGTCTGCTAATTAGAAACGAGTGGCGAGCGTGGTTTGGCGTGAATGCAGGCAGGCTGGGCATGGTCACAGCATCCCTAAAGCCCAGGGAGCAGGGCAGCACAGCTCCGGGCTCTGCAGCATCTTTGGTCCCTGGGTTGTTGCCAGCAGGATGGTCCCGATGTTGTCCCGTGAAGTTTCTGGTGTGACTTCATGTGGTGCAGTGGCTCTCGGATGAGCAGCTTGTGGTGCCTGCTCTGGCTGCTGCTCTGTGCTGATAGAGGTAATTAATAAGGGGAAATACCCCCGAGATTTCCCGTGCTGGATAATACAGAGCCGAGGAGCTGCCGTGGAAGCGAGCACGGTGTTTGTGTCCCTTGTTGCCATAGGGATGAGATGGCTTTTCCGTCAGAGCCTCCAGTGAGAGCAGCTAATCCATTTTTAAGAGGAAAGGCTATTTAATAAAGGAAACAATTTAAACTGGATTTACACAATCTGCTGCGCGGAAGCACCGTTTATTCTGCGGCTTCGCATTTAATTTCTCCATCTCTTGAACCTCTTTGGAGCATTCTGCAGAAACAAGCTGCAGTTGGAGGGGTTTCGGATGCCCAGTTATTCTTAAAAGCAAACCCGTTCAGCGATGCTAAACCAAGCCAACGGCTGATAGAGTGTTTTCTGCTCTCTGTTGTGCCTCAGGGCTCTGGGATGTGGTATTAGAAAACAGACAAGCTGTTCTAATGGGGGGGAGGGAGGGGGGAAGCTATTTTTGAAGGGATAAAGCTTGGAAGAGTGGAGTTGGGAGGGCGTGCTTTCTGTAAACTTTGTCTTCTGTTTGCATGAGGGAAGTGGGGAGGAGGGAGTTCTGCTTTGAGCTTACAGGTTCCTGTTTAGCCAACAATGCAAGCGATCCCCTACAATCCCAGGCTGAGATGTGGAGTGGTAGGAATGCTTCTTCTTTCCCCACCCCAGCTCCAAAATCCGGTGCCGGAGTGCAGCTAATAAGTGGGGCTGAGTTAATACCACGCTGTATAATTACAGTCTATAAAAAGGGATTTATGTGGCACGTTAACGCCATTTATTTGACCGTATTAGCTGCTGCCGTGTGCACAAATGAGCACGTTTGGGTTTTGTTCTGACCTCCCTGGGAGATGAAAGCCAAACACCTGCTGGGAGCGGATGAAGGAGTTTCCTCCTTGACTTCCCACTCTTGAACGCTCCTTTCCCCATCCACCTTGACGCTGATACATCTGCAAGGGGCAACCCAAGCACTCACAGCCCTCCGGTGAGGACCACCCAGCACCCCGTGTTTAAAGGCAATAAGTCTCACTGAAATAGGTTTGGGGGGCTCGTTTCTTTTTGGTTTCCTTCTAAAGCAGCTCAGCAGGGCACAGCGTGTGTCCCATTGTGCTTGGGGATCACCGCAGCCATCCCAAAAGCGTTGACTGCATCAGTCCTGCTCTTCCCTCTGGGAACGAAGTTGCTGTTTCTTACGTTAACATTCAGGTTGGTTTGTGTTTTATGAGGAGACGTGAGCACTTTCTTCTGCCTCTGAGACGGCAGAGCCAGGGAAGCACTGTCAGGTGCTGTGGAGTATTGCTTTTCCTTAACAGATATTTCTGCCTTTCAGCTGAGGCTTGGGAGGAAAACATGTAATGAAGGAGGAGTGTTCCTAACCGTCTATCAGCCCTGCATCAGAGAGAACAAGGTATATATGGAAATAATGTCCTGTCCAAGATGTTTGTGTGGGATCTCTTATCCAAAAACAATCTGTTGAGAACGGGACAAATCATAAGCCCTGCAGTGATTCCTGTGGACCTGGACTGGTCCGTGGATGGTTGCTCACTGCTCTGGCTCATGCAGATATTTGCAGTTGCAAGACAACCAGATCTTTCAGCTCCACATATCCTAGAGAACAGTGATTTCTATTCTGAGCCAGACAGATGATATGATGTCATATCCATCTTCTCTGTGTTATTTAGCGTATTCATCCAGGTTGAAGAGACCACGTCCATCTCTCAGCCATCACGCCCACTAACCATGTCCAAGCAGAGCTTATAGTGGCAGTCAGGATCCAGCCCCACTCTGAGCTGGAAGGACGTGGACGGCTTTCAGTTTTTCCCTCCATCCCCTCTGGGAATGAGCACTTTTCGTATTAGATGGTCGCTTCTGGTAGCCAGGGCTGAATTCTACAGCCTGCTTTAAAGCTGTGTGTGCCCCTTGTGAACAGTGCTGGGAGAGCAGCTCGCTGTGACGCCCTGACTTGAGGCTGGTGAATGCATCTCTTTTCTGCCCCGTTTATAGGGACTTTGGGATTCCTGTGGGTGGAAGGCACAATTTAAGAGCAGGCCCCAATTTACCCACATATAGCAACCACAGCTGGCCTTGGTTAATGCATTGGGCATGCTGCACAGCCTGCATGCTTTCCCAGGCTCTCACAGTGGGAGTGGATTGAGAAGGTCGCTCTGTGCAGTTAAGTGTGGGGGGGCAAGCAGTGTGAGTAACAGGAGACGTGGATTTTTACTGCGTCTGAATGCCTCTTCTTTTAGTGTGAGAAAGCAAAGGAGCAGACCCTCATTTCAGGCAGCGAGGAATGTCGTTTCTTAGCTCTGCGTGCTCCTGCAGGCTCCCCTGATAACATCAGCTTGCTGTGGCTTGTCAGTGTGAGCCAGCTGGGTGGTGAGGCTGCAGAAGGAGCTGCCTGCAGTGGAGAAACGAGCATCAGCGTTGGTCCAGGAGCACCACGAGGTGAAACAGCACATCTGCAAAGCACCTTCCTTCCCGGTTTCTCATTCGGATTGGTGAGAAGCTCCCAACTGAAGTCATCACCGTACATCTCTGGGAGCAAACTAAATCCAGCCCACCCCAGTAGCCCAAACGTGGACGTTTTCAGTGCCATTTTATGTTCTAAATGCATCTCTTCTGGGGAAAAAAAATAAAAAAAAAAAAATGGATCTCTGAAGTCTATCCCCATAGTTCTGCACGCTTCTGGACCAGGCTTGTAGATATAGGTCCCATCCACCCCGTGCTGGATGGGGCTGTGAGCAGCCTGGTCTAGAGGGAGGTGTCCCTGCCTAAGGCATGGGGGTTGGAGCTAGGTGATCCTTGGACCTGCTCTTCAAAATCATATCAGGAACCTGATAACGCTACAGACCGCACAGGTTTGCTGATGGCAGTGTGGAATCTATGGTATCCTCCTAAAGCTAATGCTGTATTTACAGCGAGATGAGACTGTAAAATGTAAAAATAATCGAGCTGCAGGCTCTCGTGCTTTGCTACAACTGCTTTGTCTGCCTTGGCCGACAAAACGCTCTTGGCTTCTGATCAAAGAGAACTAAGTGGAAGCTGCTTTCTCTTGATGTTAAGAAAGCTTTTGACAGAGAGAGTCCCTGGAAGCCCTGTTAAGAAGTGCAAGCCTCGTGCTACGTCCTGGAAGCACAATGAAGAAAAATATGCTGAACAACACACGTAGGACGCGATTTCTTCCTCCAGGAAGGGCTGTGTTCAGAGCAGCTACAAAGATGCTGTTACCTGCAGCTGGGGCACCCTGCGTGTAACCGGAGAGGAGCAATGGGAGCCAGCCTGCCCTCGTTTTAGGGTTGTGTAAGGAGAACATCTCCGCTCCTTCAGCCCATTGCTGACGCTCAGGGCCATTACTTGCAGAGCTCTGGGGAGCTGCTGTCCCGTTCGAGTCCACCCCGTCCTCCAGTGCCACGTCTCCACGCTCCTCCTCCGTGCCCTGGGGCAGGCTGGCCCGACGAGAGGTACCCTGCAGGACGCACCTACAGCCCTCCCTCCGCGAGGAAGGCTCCGAGCTGTGCCAACCTCCGTCTGCCTCGGGCTGGAACCCGACGTCCGACTGGAAGGGCTCGCAAGCCCGAGCTGCCCCGCCAGGGAGGAGGGGAGGCGGGGCGGGGATGCCGCGCAACGTCCGCCGGCCCCCAGCCCGCCCCTACGGCCGTCACTGCCGGCTGCCGCCCCGCCTCGCCCTCCTTCCCGGCCTCCGGTCCCTCTCCCCGGCATGCGGAGCGGCGGAGGCTGAGGCCCGGAGCTTCCGAGGGCATGTCGCCCCGGGCCGCCTTCCCCGGGGAGGTGCGGCGGGCGGCCGCCTCGACGTGCAGCCGGTCCCGCCTGCGGAGCGGCAGCACGGTGCTGCTGCCCTCCATGCTGATGTTCGGCGTCATCCTGGCCTCCAGCGGGCTGCTCCTGATGATCGAGAAGGGCATCCTGGCCGAAGTGAAGCCGCTCCCGCTGCACCCGGCGGCTGGGGAGGTTTCCCGGCGGTTGGAGGAACGGGGAGGAGATGTGGAGCTCGAGGTGCTGCGGGACATCCGCAACCGCACCATCCGCTCCGTGTGCGGGCAGCCCGCCATGCCCCGCAGCGTCTGGGAGCTGCCGGCCGGGCAGCGGAGGACGGTCCTCCGTCACCTCCTGGTCAGCGATAAGTACCGCTTCCTCTACTGCTACGTGCCCAAGGTGGCTTGTTCCAACTGGAAGCGCATCCTGAAGGTGCTGGACGGGGCGCTGGAGAGCGTGGACGTCAAGCTGAAGATGGACCACAAGAGCGACCTGGTGTTCCTGGGGGACATGAGGCCGGACGAGATCAACTACCGCCTGAAGAACTACTACAAGTTCATCTTCGTGAGGAACCCGGCCGAGAGGCTGCTGTCGGCCTACAGGAACAAGTTTGGGGAGATCAAGGAGTACCAGCAGAAGTACGGAGTGGAGATAGTCAGGCGGTATCGGAAGAACGGGGGGAAGTCAGCGGGCGACGACGTGACCTTCTCCGAGTTTCTCCGCTACTTGCTGGATGAGGATGTGGAGAGGATGAATGAGCACTGGATGCCCATCTACAACCTGTGCCAGCCCTGCGCCGTGCGGTACGACTTCATCGGCTCCTACGAGCGGCTCAACGAGGACGCCAACCACGTCCTGGAGGAAGTTCATGCACCGTCCTTCGTCCGCTTCCCGGAAAGACAGTCGTGGTACAAGCCTGTGACGGCGGAAACGCTCCATTACTACCTGTGCAACACCCAGCGCCGGCTGATAAAGGAGCTGCTCCCAAAGTACATCCTGGATTTCACTCTCTTTGCCTATCCCCTTCCAAACATCACCAGCGAGTTCTGCAGGCAGTGAGGTGTTTGTTTTATTGCTTCAGGGTCTGGTGTAAATTCTGCGAGGTTGAGCTAAGACGGCGGCGAAGCATCGCTGTGAGGCAGGGGAGGTTCAGGTTGGACATTAGGGTAAACTTCTTCAAAAGAGTGGTCAAGCTGCCCAGGGAGGTGCTGAAGTCAGTGTCCCTGGAGGTGCCCAAGAGATGGTTTAGAAGTTGTCCCAAGGGATACAGTTTAGTGGGGAGATATTGGTGGTAAATGGACGGTTGGACTGGATGATCTTGGAGGTCTTGTCCAACCTTGGTCGTTCTATGATTCTATGCATCATTTCTTAACTTTGTACTTCTAAAGCACTCTTTGTATAACTTTATACATTGCCTTTTCTACTAGGATACTTTTGGTATTGTTCCAATTTGAAGATGTACATATGCCGCTGACTGGAGCACAACAGCTTTTGTAAATCTATTTTTTTTTTTTGCTTCAGGTTCTTTTTCACGACTCAGCACAGGAATCTTCTGCAAGGAAGTCAAGAAACAGACGTATTTTAAGTACTCTTCTTCCCATTTTTTTTGTATCTGTAGCACTACGCGGTGCTATCAGTCATCATACAGTGGGTGATGCGATGAAAGTTAGTGCTGTTCAATGCGTTCCTAGGTTAGACAGGAGGTGGTTTTTCAGGTAGAAGACTTTTTTAAACTTGGGCCTATTTATCTTTTATTTTCTCATCTGTAGATGATGATTAAATAAGGTTGGCTTTTTGTTGTTGCTTTTATTTGTTCTTTTTCTAGTGACAGCGATAATATTTCTGTTGTTCATTGTGTTTTGGTTTTTCTTCTTTAAAGATGAACCGTTGAAAGAGTGTTAAAAACAAACAACCTCATTCTGTGTGACTTGAGATACGAAAATGCAGATTATTCGCTCCTGGTGAGGCATCAAACCCTGACAGTTTCTTCTTCTCTTTCCCTTTGAGATAAAGCCATACAGCGTTCCAATGACATCGAGAACCTATCCTGGCACTTAGAGTAGAGCAGAGTAAAAAGGCTGATCCAAGTTGTGCCAGTTGACAGCGTCGGTGGGTGCCTGTGTGCCCACGTGCATTGCAAACCACCGTGGAAAATCTCCAGCCGTGTTTGGAACAATGTCGGTTTGGGGTTTAGATCTCTTTTTCTGGACACTGTTTGTATTTAATGATGACTGTTTTTGAGTTTTAAAAGTCTGGGAGGTGCTGTAGAGCGTTGCTCTTGGGGGGCTGCGTCCTCCTCTTTAATAAAGTTTTTATATGAATGAGTCTGCTGCTTTGCGCTTTTCCTTCAGCGTTGATCTTTATTTTTGTTCTCAGCATGGAAGTACGGTGAACAGGCAGTTCCTGCCTCGAGTAGTTTCGGTGTCAGAGCAGCAGTAAGGAGTGGAGAAGGAAACTCATCCAAGCTGAAGGGTGACACGATTCCGTGACACAGGCAACGGGATGAAAGGCAGCAGCAGAATAGGCCCCTGATTGCTGGAAGATGGATTACAGCAGGGACTTGTTCCATACCTGGAAAAAGTGGGGAAAAGTCTCCCAAAAGCTGGAGCAGAGGGCAATTCCTTATGTGCCTCTATCCCCTATCCCACTTTCTTATCAGGGTTGTGGGCTGTCTCTGGTTTTCTCATCTCTTTGCTGTCGTTCAGCTGCTGGATGCGAGTATGAAAAATCAATTGGGTTTCCATTAGAGATAGTTCATCTTATCCGTGGCCAAAAATGCAAATTTCCTGAGAAATCTTTTTTGAATTAAAAAGTAAAATAATCTCTTGGCAGCAGTGTCATTTCTTTTTATCAGGTGTTTCTCTGGTGTGGAGTGTAAGCAATGAGCAGGTTCCACAAGGACCTGGAGAACAGAGGGAGGAGAAAACACGTGCAAAAGCAGTAAGGAGAAGGGCTTCAGCTCAGGTATGCACTGGGAGGAGGTAATTATAAACTTAGAAGCTGTCTCAGATGTTGCCAAGTGTGTGTGCTGGTTTATTCCTTCTTCTCTAGTGTCTCTCGGACTTGCTGATCCAGTCCCATCCTTGGAGGTGTTCAAGAACCATGGACATGTTGCACTGCAGGATGTGGTTAGTAGGAGTGGTGGGGGTGGATTCAGGTTGGACTTGATGATCTTAGAGGTCTTTTCCAACCTTAATGATCCTGTGGTTCTGTTTAGGTACATGGCTTAGTGGGCATGGTGGTGTTGGGTTGACTGTTGGATTTGATGGCCTTAAAGGTTTTTTCCAACCTTAACGATTCTATGGTTTCTACCAAACTTGAGAGAAGAATGCTGGAAGGAAGAAGGCCCAACAGCAGGGAAGCGACATGTTGCAAAGCTAATGACCAGCTTCCCAAACTGCTGTCACTCGCCCATTGCCAGGACTCATTTTTCCCATTGCTCTCTTGAACTGGAAGTTACCTGCAGTCCCTGGTTATTTCATGGAAGAAAATAAACCGTGCTGTTAGGACTGAGGTTGAAAAGAAGAGAAATACCAGGGCTGTAATTCATCCCTTTTTAACAACGTAAGGTAAACATATGTGAATGATATTTCTCAGCACGAAATCACAAAGAATTCCCTGTCTATACAGGCAAGTATTTATTCTTTGCTAATTTGTATGATAGTTTTCCGCTTTAGGAATTCATTGCAGGTCAAGACCTAGACGTGTAACTTTGAATGTCGACAGACAACCTAAACAAGCATTGTGTAGGTACTAAAAGCAGTCAATTGCAGCCTGTCAGGGTGTTATTTTATATCAGTTTGCTGGCTTATTTCTCACAGTTCACCTATTGCCCTCAACGCTGATTTGCTTTCTCGTGGAAAAATCTCATCTAGGCGATCCTTCTGTGAGCGGAGATTCGTGCATCCTGTTGCTTCGTGGAAGAGGACCTCAGTGTGGGAGAGGGAAGGGCTCTGCTTCTCAGTCCTTAACGAGCTGAGAGCTGTGGGAAGGCCCTTCCTGCTCGGTGCTGTTTAAATACTGACAGCGTGTCACTGAGCCAACTTTTTGAATACTTTCCACGTTGCACTCGGGCTACGGCAAGGAGGAAGAAGCGAGCCGCCCGATTTTAGCATTCGGAGCTGCTGCTTTGACTTCCCCCTTGGAGAAGGGCAGGTCATGATCCCTCATTGTTTCAAAGTCTCGTTTCACGTATTGTCTTGCTTGCTGATTCCAGCACTAGCAGGTCTGGAAAGCCTCGTTTCAGCGTAGCTAAAGCTGTTTGTTTGCTGAAGCTCTGGGATTTCACGTCAGGTAGAAGAAATGACTTTGACCCCGGTGGCTCGGGGAGGACGTGTCAGTGCTGCAGTGCCAGCACTGGTGATGGGGAGCACTTGCTGAGCCAACGATTGGCAGCTGCAGCCTGGGCACTTTGTATTTCTAAACCAACTGCACTGCAGCTGTCCACTCGCAGAAGAAAAGGGTTTTATGCATATTCCCTCTGGTCGCTGCAGCTGAGCTCCAGTGCACACATCAGATTTTTTTTTTCCTCTTTCCTGTGGGCTTTTATCCCTATTGCGTTTGCAGAAATGAACAACTTCCTTGACGGGCTCTGGTGCTGAAATAAGAAGTGCACGAACGCTGCCAGTCTCCCTGCTGGCTGCTAGCCACAGCCCTGTGTCTAACAGGAATGAAGCTGTGGACGCTTGCTTCAGCATCTGCACAAGGCAGAAAATTGGATTTGCTTCTTCTCCTCTTTGTTTTGATTCATTCATTATTATTATTAATGATATTATTATGAGGCTGAGATATATTTTCGCTTCATAGCAATAATATTCTGAATCCTTAGGGTTCGTCAGCTGTGCTTATTAATTGTCTTATTTCCGGGGATTCAAATTCTATTGAAAGAGCTCCTTGTTATCAGAGATTCCCATGTTGATAGAGAGGCTCGCACATATGATCTTGTGGTCTTTTGGAGGGGTGTCTTCAGTTGCACGTATTTTGTTAGCAGGGATAGAAGCTCAAGTCAAACTGGTAGACCTGTGTGGTTCTATGTGGAGTCAGCAGTTGGACTCAATCCCTATGGGTGTCCCTTCCAACTCAGGACTTTCTGTGATACTATGGTTTCTGCTCCAGCTGGAAGAAGCTTTGTGCAAGTGGTTGTTCTAATGAGCTTTTTGCATTTGGGTTGCTTCTGAGTAGACGAGGGCCAAAATCTAGCCAAAACCTCATGGCCAAGGAATGGGTGGTGAGCAGAGTTTGTAACGTTTCTGAAAGCCTTAAGGCCCTACCAAAAAATGCAAAGAGCTGTTACAACAAAATAGTAGCTTTACTTCTCCCCAGTCTAAACTAATACAATCCACAACCTTTTCCCTAACAGGATGCGTGTGAGTGGTGCGCCTCTTCTTGATGCAGTTTGTCTTGGCTTATTGGGCTGCTTGTTTGTAGATGAAGCCAAACAAGGAGAAGCAGTGGCCCAGACCTCTCAGCTGTGATGCTAAATGGTGCTGGCAGGATCCCCTACCTGTGGTGAGTGATCCTGGAGTCTTCTCTTGGCTGGGTGCAGATGCACGTGTCTGAAGCAGGGGAAAAACTGCTTCGGGTGAGACCTCGGGGGGCAAAAATTCAGGATGAGGCCGTTGGGATCCTCTAGGCTGAGATTTGCAGGAGGCTTGCAGTATTCCCATTATCAAATGAGCCAGGTGCGAGCTGGTGTCCTCATAATCCCATCAAGGAGCTAGGGAAGGCAGGACAGCTGATTCACACAAAATGTTCATCATTTATCAGTAGTGACAGCTCCTGCTAGGCAGAAACAATGAACCTCGTACCCTCAGGCTGTGTTCTTCATTTCACCAAGTGCTCAGCATCACCCAACGTGGAGATTTATTCCTCTGGATGGGGCTTGAGTAGGTGGATTCATCCAAAAACGGCCTTACAATGAAACATCTGCCCAACATTGCTCCCATTATTGGAGAAAGTATACAGTGCAGTGGGGAAGTAACATCTTCATGGCTCAAACTCTTCCCCGTTGTTTATATGTTGAGTTTGGTGGTAGACCAAGCCACGAGGTATTGCCCTTGCTTTCTTATTGAGTCGGTGCAGATGGAAAAATTAAGCAATGAGCTCCGAAGAGGAAGTCTTTGGGAGCAGCTATCCCACGTGCCGAAATCAGTGGGAGTGCTAGGATATTCAAGAGCAACCACAGGATGTTCTGGATTTCAGTATTAGTCTGTTTTAGAGGGAGCTTGGTCTTCCCTAGGTTGGTATTAAGTGAGAAATAAGTGTCCTGCCTTCAAGTGAAGTGCAGCCATTTCATGGCCTTTTGAGGGTGAGAGAAGAGCTTGTTCATCTCCTGAGATATTCCTGAGGGTGGAAGAAGGAATGGGGACTGCAGTCATGCTCTCCTTGATGCTGTAAGGGAGACGGTAACAAAGTCCCCAAGAAAATGCTCAAGGAAAGCAGAGGATCTCAGCTCTGGGAGAGAGAAATTGTTCCCTGGTGATATCGTAGGCAGCAGAGGGGATTCACATTGCACGTAGACTTCCTATACACTCCAAGATGGCTGCGTTATATTGCTTCTTTCGGGCCATCTCCTAGTGAAATAGAAACCTCACAGCAAGAAATGAAGGGCATCTTTGTCTCAGAAAAATCTCGCTGGTTGCAATCACGCCCACCTTTCCCTTGCAGCTAGTTTTGATGGCCTGCTGAGCATCATTGATTAGCGTTTGGATATCAGTGGCCAGATGAGGCAATTAGGAAGGAGACGAAGTGCAAAAGCTCCAGCTTTCTCCCTGCTAAAATAGCAGAAGCAGAGCTCTTAATGGGGAATGAGTGGATGGGTCTGTGTGCGGGGATGGCTGGCTCTCAGTCCGGGCCGGATGCTGGAGGGATGCCTGGCTGCCCAGCTCTTAATGAGCTCCTTGCTCCCAGCAGGAGGGATCAGTGCAGCCCCATGTGAGGTTCTTGGTTAGGATTGCATCGTGTCCCGTGGTGAAGGGCTTTTAATCAGCGCTGGGAAGGGATTTGGAGAAGCGGTGTGGGGCAGGTCAGGCGTGGGGCAGCACGGGGACTCAGTCTGATTCAGGTCCTCAGGAGAAAACTCTTTGGATTTCCTTCCAAGCCTTCAGATAAAACAGCTTCAGGGCAGAGCGTGGCCGAGAGCTCTGCTGATGGATGAGCCATTTTTGTCAAGAAACAAGACTGACTTCAGCAGCTGCTCGCTCCGGCGGTTACAACCCTGGTGAGCACACATGGAAGGGATTTGGGAGCAAAGATGTCATTTTTATGACCCTGCTTTCCTGAATGGAGTCCTGGTTTTGCAGAATGAAACAAGCAGCTCCCCAGGCTCAGCTGCAATGTGAGGCCATGTGTTAGCACGGCTCTCAATGGGAATGACCCAACGCTTCCAGCTCCCAGCGGGAGGCTGCAATCAGGTAGGATATGTTGGTGCAGCCTCCTCTCAAAAGCAAAAGAAAAGGGGTTAAACAACAACAGAAGGAGGAAAATTTCCCCAGGAAGCATTCTGTAGGGTCGATCCCATGGTCGGCTGAAAGCCATTGCTTCTTAGCTCCTGGCTTTTCTCATCTCCTTGTGTTGGAGAACGAGACAGGATGGGGATGTTTTCCATCCCTCTCCACTTCCCCAGCGCTGCCAGCGTGTGCTTTCTATTACAGCTCCATTCAGCAAATGGCTTCAGCGTGCAACCATGGCGTCACAGGCTATTAACAAGAATAATAGAGGAACAACCGTGGGAAAAGGGCTGTCATATTTTCAGCTCTCCCGGTGAGGAGCACTGAGCCAGGCAGCAGCAAGCCCTGAGCACTTCCCCTCACTCTTTTTTCTTGTTGTACCGTCGCATCCCTGTCTGCAGGCTGTTTTTTATGGCTTCATCTTGGAGTGTTTTGCTCCTTTCTCTCGTTGCAGTGTGCACGGGTTGCAACCCAGAGATCTCTGTCACCAATTTGAGCAGCTGCTGAGCCCTGTGTGACTCCTGCCCTGAGCTCCCCAAAACAGAGCCTGTAAATCAGTGTGACTCCATCCCAGCACCTCTGCCCCACCGCTGCTGGATTTTTGTGCTTCACCATGAGCTTCTTTGATGATGCGTGAGCCCTCGGCAGAACTTATAGGTTGGGAGGGCTGGAAAACTGGAGCAGCATCCAGAGTTTTCAACAGGAGTTTTGCCAGAGCATGAGCAGGAATTTAGGGCGGTTTCTTCTGGTGCTAAATCAGCTCTGTTCCTGTGAGGGCGCAGAAAGGAGCGCCTTTTTCTTCTTGGGAAGAGTAGTCGGGCATTGGAATGGGGTGCCCAGGAAGGTGGTGGGGTTCAAGAACTGAGGAGATCCAGCACTGAGGGACGTGGTCAGTGAGCATGGTGGGGTGGGTTGGATTTTTGATGGTCTTAGATGTCCTTTCCAACCTTAACGATTTTGTGATTCTCTTCTGTGATCCTACGATAAGGGGCTGCCAGGCAGCGTTTTTTGCTTCAGGTGGGTTGAACCCTGCTCTGTGGTGTGCTGCAGTTGCACAAATGGAGTTGTCTTCAGCTTGAGGCTTCTCGTGCTGATCTTGATTGGAGGCCAGCTGTCAGGCTCAGGAGTTGTGTGGGGATGAGGGGGTTGGGGAAAAATAACCTGTCCTTAACAGGTCTGGAAGGTAAAGAACTCGTTGTTGAATCAGGGCTCCTTTCATCTTGAGCGTGCAAACCCTTAAAATCATTTTCCATTGGGGTCTTCTCATCTCAGTCAGCACCCAAGGAGCCCTGGATCTCTAGCCCACACCTTGAAAAACCTTTCAATCCATGTTTGTAGCTGGATCTCTCAGAGTAGCACCAAAGTAGAATCACGAAGGTTGAAAAAGACCTCTGAAGTCTTTTGACAGCCTAAAGGAAATCCCACGGTGTGTTGGATGCAGCGTTGTTGTACCTGATCTCCTTCCTCTCTTTCCCTTGCTTTTAGCACAGCCAGAAAGCCAGGGAAATTCACTCTGTATTCCCCTAAACTTCATCCTGAGCCACGAGACCTCGCTGGGGTGATCCCATTGATGGCAGCAGTGGATTTGCATACCTGCGTGGGATGAAAAAGCAAATGGGAAACAACAGGGCTCTCTGGGGTTGAATCACGTTCTTGTGCTCTGCTGGAAGGTGTAGGGCTGTGATTGCTGTATCTGTTTGGGAGCATCAGGAAACAGGGAAAATAGGAGCCTGCAACTTGAATGCCCACCGTGATAACCTTGCAGAAGCTGTGGTTGCTGTTTCACAGACTTCATTAAGGTGCTTGAATTATAAACAGGTGAGTAAAGCATAAATAGCTCAATAGGAGGGCAACAAGCTCTGCTTTTTCACCAGAAAAGGAGCTGAACTGATTTAAAATTGGGGAAAAAGGATTGCAAGGAGCGCTTTCGGGCCACCAACCTGTTGATAGCAGGGAGGTGGGGATGCTGGGGGCAGGTGTTTTGCCCCTATTAAGCTCCCACTTCTCAGCGTTAACACTCCCTCCATATGTCTCTCTGATATTTGAGCTACATGCTGGAGTTTCTCACACCCAGACTCTTCCCTGGGGAAGATCTCTCCCATCCCTCCCTCTCCTCTCTGCAATGGGGTTAATGGGATGTGATCTAAGAGAAGAGAGAGGGACAGGAGTGGGGACATCCCCTGAAATGAAACTTGTTTGCATTAGGATCTGCTGCAGGTTTTATAGTGTCGTTGCATGGTTTGCGTGCTCATCCTGTATTTTTTCAGCTCTCTGCACAGTGGTTCCTGCACGTTTGTTTGTTTTTTTTTCTTTCTGAAGCTCTTGCATGTTTTCCCAGGCCTCGTGCATCTAATTTAGCTAAAGGTTAATGCACGTTTTTACCAGGATTTATTGGTCGCTCTCCTGAACTGCTTCGTGTTTTACCAGGACTGGGGAAAGTTCTTCTGGGACTGATGCACATTTTCCTGGGATTGCTAGGATTCGGAGGCTCTGCCAGCTGCTCCTTCCCTTACACACAGCCCCATAAGGGCTCGACAGCATTTCCCACCCTGCAGCGATTGCTGGCAGGAAGCAATCTGGCACACAACGTGTTTAGAGGAGACCGATGTCTCGGAGCCACCGAACCATTTAATTGCCAATAAATACAGCCCACGTGTAAATAATTACAGAGACCCGGAGAACAGTGTTGTCTTCTGTGAGCTGGCAGCCTGCAAAATCCCTGTGGCAAGAGGATAAATGAAGATCTCTTGTTAAGAGGAGGAAGGAGCAGCAACGAGTTGCTCTGGGAGGTGATGTCCATCTCATCAGGATCGTCACCACACCCTCTTTGGCCATGTCTCTTGAGAAGAAGAGCTGAAAAGGATCGACCCCAGAGTTCAAACGTTTGTAAGTGTTATTTTTCTGGCACAACAGGTTTTCTTTTGCCATTTTCCCTTCAAGTCGCTGTATGTGTGCTGAATTGAGTTTGCCCACGTGATGCAGGCTTTTTCCTCCATGAGCCTCTTCACCCTTTATCTGTCCCATTAAGCTTTAACCTCACTTCCCAAGAACTCGCTTTATCTCCTTATCCCATTTCCTTTTAGTCTGGCACAGAAGCACTTTGGACAGCATTGGCACATTGCTGCCTACAAAACATTTTGGGAGAATTCATCGCCCAGCAGCTAAAATTCACCCTTACACTTACTTGTGCTCTGTAGATAAGCATTGTATTCCCCATCTTCTAAAAGAAACCACGTTGACTTCATGGACTTCTTCATGCTGACTTCTTCATGGTCTGATTTTTAGGTGGTCCTGTCTGGAGCCAGGAGTTGGACTCAGTGATCATTATGGGCTCCTTCCAACTTGGGATGCTCTATGATTCTCTGCTGCTTCTTTGCATTAGGGGAACGGGGCTTACAAGGCGTAACTGGGGTAAGAGCTGGGTGGGAGAATGGGAATCAGAGCCCTGGGGATGACGAGGCCCTGGCACAGGCTGTTTAGAGGGACTGTGGGTGCTCCGTATCTGAAGGTGCTCAAGGACAGGCAGGATGGGGCCCTGGGCCGCCTGAGGTTGGGGCTGGGGGGCTTTACAGTCTCTTCCAACCCAACCATTGGTTCTGTGGTCTTTGAGGACCCTTCCAGCCCAACCGTTCTGTGGTTCTTGGGGTTGGAGTGGCTTTAAGGTCCCTTCCAATCCAACCGTTCTGTGGTTCTATGAAATTTTGGGGAGAGGAAATGCAGGATGGTCCATTTGTCACTGGGTAGTCACACCAGAACACAAGTGGGTAATATCCACACCACCACATTTGGCATCCTGAAATTGCCCTGATGCCCTACTTGGACAGGGAGCTGTGTGATAAGGAAGGGACCCCAAATACCCATCCCCATCTCAGAAGGAGCGGTGTTAGCCCAGCAGTTTGGTGTTTCCCTGGGGTTTAGGGGTTCCTATAGCAACAGAGCATTGCTTGTGGCAGCTCTTTCCTTTATGGCAATAAAAGAGTGCTCATGCTCATTTTCTGAAATTAGTGCCAGTCACCCTGCACGCTGCGTGTTGTCAACATGGTTATACTAATCAGCAGCCAGTACACAAGCTGAAACAAAACAGGAGCTGAAACCTCTTCCCCTGCCTGTGCCCATGGCTTGGGGATACGTGGAGGGGGATCGGCCCCAAAAAACATTGCTGCCATATGCGACAAAACAGGGTTGCAGGATGACCCCATCCCCACTGTGATAAAAGCCTGAAAGCTTTGCTTGTCACCCCCCAGAGTGTTAAAACTGCGATGGAAACGATGCCTGGCTGTGGGCTTTAGGGACAGATCCCAGCCCTGCTCCATCCTTGGATGGTACTCAGTGTATTGGGTGATGGGGGTGCAGATTTTTGGGAATGAGACCTCGTCACCAGCTCAGGGGAAAATGGAGAATGAGATACGGTAAATGCCAGATTTTTCTCTGAGAGGGGATTTGGTAACTGTGGAGGATAATGAAGGAACTCACCATCTGTTTCGGGAGCTGAACGAAGGGTAAACTGACTGAACGAAAGGTAAACTGGGGCTTAAGAAATCATCATCAATTAATTTGCCACAGCCAAGACCTTGCTATGCTTAAAGAAATTAAAATGTGAGCTCTCAAATTCATCCTGCCAGGAGCTCGGGAGAAGAAGGTATCGGGGGAATGCATAATGGGATGGAAATGGGTCCATTCATAAATCACTCCCAGTAATTCACCTCTGCTGGAGGATTTGGCAGATGGCGGAGACGTGTGCCTGATCCAGTGGGATTCAGGGGCATTTCCCCATCTCTCTTTCAATGTAGTGCAGGGGAAATAGGATTCAGCTGGTCTTAGCTGAGCAGTAAAACCAGTGGTGATGTCCGACAGTGTGTATGGACTGTGTGCCCATTGGAAATTGCCACCTCTCGAGCTGACAGTGGGGAGCTGTTTCAGCCCTGGGGAGTTTGTCGTGGCAGGCTCGTGGCTGTGAGCTCGAGTTAAGCAAAGTAATTACCTTAGCTCTTCAGACATCAGGCTTCTAATCCCTGGCAGAAGCAGCAGGGTTGGGGCGGAGGAAGTCCACGTAGAAAGGCAGCAGGAAGGTTCAAGGGATAAAAACAGGCTACTGGATGTATTACTGTCTATGGCAAAACAAACAAACAAACAAGGTGAATGTTTAGGTGCTGAGATGCTCCCTGCCTCAGATGGGGAGAAAAGCCTGGTGCTTTCTGCAGCTGGATGCCCAAGGACTTCAGAGGGCACCAAGAGCCCTTTGCACTCTGAGTGCCACAAAGCACACGTTTACGTTTGTTGTTGTTTGGTTTTTTTTTTTTTTTTTGTTTGGTTTTGTTTGTTTGTTTTCAGAAATGTCAAGAACAGAGTTTCTGCCATTGAACTCTTCGATGGCATTGCTCTGTCAGGTCAGCATTATGGGATGCAGAAGGGCAATCTTCATGCTCTTAGGGCCGTAACTTCCATGGGCTGAGCTCAGTGTTAAGGATTCACCAACTCACGGAAAGCCAGGCTGCTCTTTGTGGACTCAGTTTGCCACCTCAGGGCTGTTTTCTCCTGCCAAAAATAGACTTGGCAATGGTTTCCATCAGGTCCTACAGACAGGAGGCAGCAAGAGGTGATGTGGTTAAATGTGAAAATGCTTCCCTTCTGTTTGGTCCTGTTATCTGTTCAACGTTCAGATGAGAAGAAACGGTAGACTTCTTAACAGAATTGCTTCAAAACCATGAACTGGGACAAACCAGGAAGGAAAAAAGAACTTGCTCTACAGGAGCCTTAGTCTTGGCCTGTCTGCTGTAGCCCGTTGCTGCCCTGGAGCCAGCCTTTGTGCAGATGTCCAATTTCTGGAGCTAAGCAGTGATCGAGTCCAACCTCCCCTCTCTCAGGCCTGTCTATATTTCATTTGTTCTGGAGGTAGCTGAACTTTTTCTTCCTGAGCTCCTGGAAAAGCTCAGACAGCCCCAACAGCCCTCTTTTCTCTGGAGCCATTATCTTGGTGTTAACCCAGGGAGGGATGACAAAATTTTCCAGCTCCCAAAACTGAAATTTCAGCACAAAGAATTTTTTGTCTGTTGAACCACATGGAACCCCAACAACTGAGAACCATACTTCTGGAGTTTTTGACACAAGATTAATAAATCCTATTCCTCCCTGCTTCTTGACCAAGTCTGCATTCACCAGTTTCAGACCACCATGGGTGATGCTGGGTTTGGTGCATCTGATTTCTGACCATCTCTTGAATGAGAAAAGCAAGAATAATGAGTCATTATGGTTTGTACGTGGTTGTAGTTGGTCGTGCCATGGATTGCCTGTCCCAGTTTTTCAAGGTCCCCTTTCCTTCCCAGCTGTTATCTCCCCGTTAGCTTTACTGGGGCGCTGGGTGCCATTAAGATCTGCTTTTGTGGCTTAGTTCATCAGGATTTTAGAAGCAGCATTGTCATAGCTTCCCCTTTCAATGCAAGATACTGAAAAGACAGCACTGATTATATTGATGAGGGAAAAAAAACCTAGGGCTGAGAGGTATGTTAGCATTGGTTTGCTAAGTGTGTGGCTCAGTCTGCAAAGCGTTTCTTGCCGTCCTGCAATAACCAAGGGAATGGGGAGCTAGACTGTGCTCTTGCTCTGTTGGTATTTAACACATATGAACTCCTAAATTGGTGGTTCCTTATAGAATAGTTGTGACCCTGAGCAGCTGTGTGGCATCTAAGGGGAGGAAAAATGCTGACGTAGAACCCATTGAGCAAAATCATTCCTCTTCTGCATCCTGCACTAAAATGAATGAATCATGTTTTGTTTTGTTTTTTGTCCCACAGGCTAAATGGCTTTTTATTCCTGTAGAAGCAGGAGCGCTCAGGTCTGCCAAGTCCCACAGGCTCCAGTAGGGAGCAAATTGCTGGAAGAGGAGCTTGACAGCCTGAAACAGTTCAATGCCAATTTGGCTGATGATGTCAGCTAAGTGTGAATGGGCCAGCTGGCTTCGATAGGGGTGATCTTCTGGAAGCTCCAAGCCTTTTAATGCCTGAGCCTCCTGCTTAGGACCTTCATAAAGTACAAAGGACCTTTATGAGAAACAAGGAGTTACTGCTTGTAGATCACACTTCTCTCTTTACCTGTGCTGGGTGAGGAAAAAGGACTCCGAGAAGCACATGCAAAGAACCTTGGGGATGTGGACAGTGAGTATGGTGGGGGTGGGTTGGGATTGGACTTGGTGACCTTAGTGTCACCCAGTCTGGACCTTAGAGTCCAACCAATCTGACCTTCATGATTCTATGATTCCAAGATGAACCCTTTGCTGGACCTTGGCTATCTGTGAGTTCCCTGGGGCTCTGCTGTTGCTTCTGAATCAAAATGTATTGGGGAAATGTAGGGTGATGTATTGTGAATACCCTGAATGAGTAGTGCCCAAACAGTATAATGAAGATGGACGGTATATTTTTGGATGGATTATTCAGATGGTATAAAGACACCTGATAAAAGGGCTTACCTGTTACCTAAGGTCAAGGCTCGCCTGGAACTCCACACGGAAGGGATCTCCAACAACCTTTGTGCAGGAGCAGTTTCTGCAGCACTTGTCTATCAGCGTTAATAAGAAAGCCAAGCTGGAGCTCATAACCACAGTAAGCCTTTCATGTAAGTCAACAGCTAAACTAAAAGGGACACCAGGGAAGGAAGCTTGGACAGGAAGAAGATGGGTCAGCATGTCTTTATCTCAGTCTGATCGCTAACACGCTCGTGCAGGCACTGTTTTTGAATGAAAGAGAAAGGTGATGTTTCAGCCTGGGGCCTGAAATGTACAAATTCTCCCCTCTGTCCTCCAAAATTTCTGTGACTAATTCCCTCATTACTTATTACCTCCAGCTATGGTCAGAAGTTCTATCATTCCCTCCTCGGGGGTCTACATCAACTTCCCTTTTGCTGCCATTTGCCGTGACAGTTGTTTTTAATTTCTAAATGTTTCAGTCTGTTTGTGAATAAAGAGGCCCTCCTTCAAGAAGGTGTCCTCTTACCCCCCAAAAGCACGAAAATAAGCTTAAATTACTCATGTATGTTTTGCAAGCCTTCCTCCCTAGCTGGAATCAAGACCTAAAAGAAGATGGGCACAGTTTGTACGGCCTATAAAATCCCTGTGTCCAACAAAATGTGGAAGTTAGGTTGCAAGACCTGCCAAGAAAGTTGGAAAGGAAGAGTTCCCTGTGAAATACGTTATGCCTAACAAACCAGGAAAAGAGAAGAAAACAAACCAACATTTTCTGTGCCAAGTTCCTCCATGACCAAAATCTGTCTGATGACCACAGCTCAGCAGAGGGGGGGTTCTCTTTTAATGGCTGTCAACTGCAATCACTGCTGATGACATGAAGACGGAACAAAGGTAGCAAGGTAAAAGAAAATGGAAAATTACCAGGCCAGTTCTATTTGCTTTGCCTGATAAGGAAGACAAAGGAGGAAATTTCCAAGAGACAATTCAGTAGACATGAAAAAAGGAATCAGCAGTCTTTCATGCACATTTATAAATAATGTTCCATTTCAATTCATTTTGAAAGGAAGGGGAAAGCATTTTGTCATTTGCTACTGTGCGAGAAAACTGAATGGTCATCAAATAATGACAGTAATACCTTGCGTGTCTGTAAGCTCTTTTGAATGATAATATATCAAGTGCTTTCTAAAGAGTGGTACTGTAATAGATAAATATTACCTTCCTCTTCCAAAAGAGGCTGCACTGGAGGAAAAGGGACAGAATTTCAGGTACTGGTCCTCGGAGTTGCCCTCAAAAAGCTGGGTCTGGGTTGTGTCAGCATCCTGGACACTCAGCAGTAAGGAAGAAGCTACCTTGTCAATAGAGATGAAGAGGAGGTTGGGAGTGGGCAAGGACAAGAACAGATTACCTCAAAATAGCCTGGACTAACAAAATCACTCGCTAAAATCAATTTAAAGAGGATCACATAAGAAAAAGGCACATGGCAATCCACGTAACCATGGAATTAACAGTTTCCAGGTCAACTGAAAACAAGGTGTCTCGAATGTTCCTGGGGTGTATTCTAGCAGACTGGAGAGATGCAGACCACGGAATCTCAACAAAGAAGATTAGCAGGTCTTTAAATGCCTACACTCATGATGTGTTGGGAAAGACTGAGAGAGTTTCAGCCCAAGGAGCTTTTGTTTGAGGTCCCATTCTGACAGCGTTGAAACATCCTGAGGATCAACAACTTCATAAATCAAGAATACTTTCCTCGGCTGAAAAGCACATCATTTTGTACCTCATCTGGACAGTTAAAAAGACATTAATCTCAGAATTGGAAATTGTAGCTCAGATGCATGCAATCAAGAATCACTTGGGCATTTGCAGTGTGCACAGACCCCAACCAGGGCCTCTTCATTAGTTGAACCAAATCAGCTGATAAAACATTTAAGCAACATGCGGGCGGTTGCAGAGGGCTGCTGTTGAGTCTTTGTCCCAAAGGTCATACCCTGCATTCAAGAGTCTCATACTAATTAAAAATAAACCTCTTAGCTGTCTATATTTTGGATAATTTAGTATCTCTTCGGCTCCTGGCAACAGGAATGCAATTGGCGGGTTGTTGCTGGGACCAAGAGCAATACCAAGCTGGCAAGAGCATTGGGTTCTGAGCCATATTTCAGCTGACAAAAGAGGGCGCAAGGAGAGAACGTGCTTAGGCACAATATTTGGGAAAAATCCTCATCACAGAGGATTCAGAGTTACCCCATTTATAGCTGCCAGTTCCTGGTAGAGCAAGCTAAGAGGATTTCGTTGAGGAAAGCAGCACAGAGTCATCCTTCAAACATATTTTATCTAATTTATTTCATTAAGTGAACAAATTGTGTTCTTCTTTACGTGTACCAAGTCCTTTGAATCAGAGTCTGTGATGACTGGATTTGTGGAGTGATTTTGAATTTATTCTCAGAAGGCACTCAGGTTTTAGCTCATTCTTGCAAAACAGCGCTTTCCCATTTCCTGCATGTAATTTTGGAAGATGAACAAAACATCCCAACGAGGAGGGAGGGGTGGCGAGGCTGAAGGTTTGTTCTCTTGGTGTTTGAGTACCGCAAGTTCTAGCTGAGAGTGGAAATGCAGAGGAGGAAACCTCACACTCTTTGTAGAGCAATTCTCCAGGACTGAATTTTTTTTAATGGTCCTAGAGACATAAACTATTTCAGAGCACGTGAATATGGAGAAGAGATTGAAAGGGAAAGAGAATGAGAGTATGCAGAGGCAAACCTGCTGCAGGCCACCCCATGGATGGTGAGGCTCCGCTTTCAAAGCTGCCTTTCTCGACCCCTTTAAAACCCCTGATATCCAGTTGAGGGGGGGGGGAAATGTCAACAGGAGCTAATTAGGACAATTCGAGGAGTTTTAATTAAGAGTGAGGTAATAGAGCTTGTAATGGGAGGAAATTAAGAAAGAAAGAAAGGATTGACACTGGATAACAGCCTGTGATTTCCTATGGAACCATTGGCTGGAGGGAGGACTAATAGCCCAAGGCAAGTCGTAAAAATGCCATCCTTTTAGGTCAATTAAAGCTAAGTGGGACAAAATAGTGGGAAGTGCAGATGAACTCTGTGGGAGGGAGGGGCTGTGATACTGCCCCATTCTTTCCATTTATTAGACTCAGGATGCAACCTCGGTTTTGTCTGTTTACTGTTTGCTATAGCACAGAACCTGCCAACGCTGCCCATTCAGTAAATGCCTCTAACTCAGCCCAGATTTTAGGAGAGGTCTAATTTGACTTCAAAACTGCAGAAGTTTTCATCAGTAGGTGATAATAAGGAGAAAAAAAAAAAAAAAAAGCCTAGGGACCTGCAGGAGAGAGGGCCTCCTCATTTTATTTGTCTCATCTTGAGAAGAGCGGAATTGTTTTTTCCTGTAAAAAAAAAAAACTTGAAAGAAATTGCCTTGTGTTTCTCAGCAGCCTTTGAGGAGAAATGGGTTTGCGTCTTGGGCCACATCCTCATCCCCTATATATGACAGTTAATAGCACATAGAAGTGCAAATGTCTTACGACCTCCAAGCACCACAAAAAATGTGGATGCTTCAATACTGGATTTACCAGCATGGCCATCTCTGTCACACGAGCTTATTTCTGGGTATAAAAGCACAGTCAGACAACTTTTGTGCCCCATTCTTTTCCTTTCTCACAGTGGTTGAATGTCACACCCAACGGGGACAAGGATCTTTGGTGACACCATGGATGTGGAGATGATAGAACGTTTGAGTTGGAAGGGACCTTAAAGACCATCCAGTTCCAAGCTCCTTTCATGGTCAGGCTGGCCACCCACTACATCAGAGGTGAGCTTCACATCACAGCATCCTATGGACCATGATTTTATTAACCTGCAGATCTTCAGCAAGACTTTGAGCATATCAGACCTGTACCACTGACACATAGGTGGCCAAAAATCCTAATTCCTACCCATTCCCACAACCCCATCTCTGTAGGAAATTCCTCTCTTTCCTTAGCCCCTTCCTCCTAGGTCTTAGCACAATGCTAAACCAGAACCTACATTTGCTGTTGTTGCTGGTATTGTTCCTCTTTTGTGTCTCTGTTGTGTTCAAGGACAAAATAATGGAAGCCATTGGGTCAGCAGCAGCTACAGTATGTCCCAGCTGCAACTCTGCTCCAGCTGGCTAAGAGTTAAAGAGGGAGAAGTCCCTACAGCTTTCCAGAGCAATAGGATAAGGAAATGAGGGCTGATGCTGGAGTGAATTTGCTTATTTAAGATTTTACACTGCATGTGTTCTGATTTTTTTTGGTTTGTCTTCCCTGCGTCTTTAGCCAAAGGTCAAAAAGATTTTGCTTACGGCTTTTGTTTGCTGTGAGACTAAGCAGGAGGAGAGCCTTCCTTGTAAAGCCCTGAGCACTTTTCAACACCATGCACCAATAATATTCTCCAGACCGCTTCGTCCCGCAGGGGAGAAAATCTGTATAACGTCTGGAAAAGCTTCCTCCTGCCTCAAAACACGTGCAACAGCAAGAGCAGTTGGCATCCCTCTCAGAATGGGTGGTCCAGCCTTACTCACCCTGAGGCAGCTTGGGCTTGGAGGATTTGCTGAGGCTTTGGGGTACTTCAACTCCAGTAGGACTCCAAACTTGTCCCCAGTGTGATGAAACGGCCGCTTCTTCACGTGCTCATCGTGACAAGAGAGAAAATAAAGTAGCATTGCCCATGACTGGGCTTTGCTAGCAGGATTTTGACATCTGGACAACAGGGCAGCAGAGCTATGCAGAGCCTGGGCTGGGCAGGGGGGAGAAAATCCTCCCTCTCCTTGGTTCTCACAGCACGTAATGAGGTGGAAAGGTCACCAAAAGGTTTAGCTCTGCTTGTAAGTGAAACGGGGATTTGGGGATTTCCGCGCGGCATTTAGAGAGGGGAAGCTCTCCGAGCCAAGGCAGGTGGAGCCCGTTCTCCCCCCTTTCCTCCTGGGGACATCCAGCTGGCACCAAGCATCGCTCCTAATGAGGACAGGTCTCTATTGTTTGGGATGTCTCGCTTATTTCAAACCCAAACCACATGCAAGCCCCACGGTACTCAAGTGCTAGCATCTATTACGAGGTGGGAGAAATACATCCTTGGCTGTTTTGGCTCTGTTCTGCAGCAACTCTGTGGGTTTTTTTTAAATTGCTATTGGCTTGTCCATGTTTTTAAGGATTAGTGTGGTTTTTCCCTCTCAGGCTTTGAGTCTCCCCTCCCCTGGAGTAGTACAAAGCTCTCAGGCTATACGGCAAAACAAAATGAGCCTTGCCATGGAGAACACCTGCCTGCTTGCAACAAGCTTTGCTGCATAGCCTGAAAATCTGAGATGAAAAGGCCCATTTGCATTTCTATTTGTTTTGTTTGGTGTTGCCTACCAAGTACAGCTGGATCAAGCAGCACTTCAGCACTAGAAAAACCATCCAGCATCCTGAGCACTCATTGTATTTGGACTTTTGGTGTTGACTCATAGGCAGTTCTCACTGTGCTGAGTGGAGAAACCATTGCTGAAGCATTACTGGGCGCTCGGAGGAGCGAAGCAGTGCTCACTGCTTGGAGAACATGAGCCCAACAGTCAATCATTCTATCAAACCATCCATCCATCCATCCATCGGTCCTCCCAGCTCTGTGCCTCTCCTCCGCCACCACTCAGCTGACAGTGCAGCACAGCCTGAGTGAACCTAAATCCCAGGGAAGGAATGGAATTACTTTGGAAGGCATTAATTTAAGAAGACGATCATGAGCTCTTTGCTGCATCCCATCTGATTCATCCCTGTCGGAGGCATCCTCTGCGCTCAGCAGCCCGACAGAGCTGGGAAATGCAAGTGCTGGGTGAGTTAATCACTCTTCAATCTCCCTTCCTTTCCCCCAAGTTAATTAAATGTAGGAATAATCACATCAAGCAGAGTGTTGTTGCGAGCACCACGTGCTCTCTGGCAGCATGTGGGCAAATGGGATTCAGTGCACAATCCCACATTTGTGTTGAGTTCCCAACCCCGTTCACTTTCCCCCTGAAACTGCAAGCTTCCAAAATCCTTTTAGGAACTCTGGGATGTTTTGGTGCCTTTCCAAAGCCTCCGTTGGAGGTCTTATTTTTGTGGGTTTGAATCAATACAAACACACAGCCTGAGCTTTTTAAAGCCTTTATTAGCAGAAGGAACAAGCAGTGACCCAGGCTTTGCTCCTTGTGCACAAGTGCTTCAGCCTCAGTCCTGAGCACAACCCTACATAGCCACGAGAAAGCTGCAATAAGCCAACGGGGTGAGCTGTGTTGTGTTTGATGGGTTTCCATCTCATGCACTGATGTTCCTGGATGGCCACTGGGACCCGTGAAGGTCTCAGCAGTAAGGTGAGCAGGTTGTTCCCTGAGGCTCTTAAGGTCCAACCAGCATCTGAAGATGCCAGAGTCCAACCCGCAATTTATTCAGCAGTTTTAAGGTCAGAGTAGCCCACGAGCAGGATTCCCATCTCCACCCAAGAAGTGTATATGCCATCTTAAACCACTCTGAGTGGAGACTGGGACTTCTTCCTCAGCAAGCACACAACTTTATACCTTTCTTATCACCCACTCCATTCCCTTGAGCCTTGACTTCTCACCTTGTTTGGCTGCACACTTCTGGCTGGAGGAGCTGAGCCTACCCAATGAGGTTACACAGATGAGGTTACTCAGAAAGACAAGTAGATGAAGGAAGTGTCCCCACACTCAACACAAACTGTGGTGGTGTGCCTCCACACCAGCTGGCAGAGGAATGCACGCTTCTGAACATATATTGTCCTTTCACCAATGAACAGCAGTTTAATTGAAGAAATGCACAGCTCTTCAACTGCAGCCTGGGAGAGCTGGTGTTCCTCCAGTGGCAGAAAATGCTATCTGTTGCTTAGGAACAATCTTCGTCCTACAAAATGACAATGTGTTCTCCTAAGACTTCCTTAAATGCACCCAACGTCTTGTCTACCCCTATATACACCACGAGGAGACGTCTTTGTGCTGCAGACACAGCACCAGCCCCTTGGCATAGTCTGCTGTGATTGGAGATCTAGGGTGTGTATATACTCCTTACTCAGCTGCACAAACAGAGGTACGGCATGAACATCTCTCCTTGCACACGAAGCAAGCACTCACGTTGAGGCAGATTTTGACCATGTCAGTGTGCAGGCATTTCTGAAAACAGAGGCTTATGGAGTGCTATATCACACCAATTCTGCACCCAGTCGTTAATTGAGACATATGTTGTTCTTTTTCCACAAGGCAAGTAAAAGCTGTTTCACTGACACTGGTTCTTGAGTCAGATCAGGTGGAAGTGCCCGCCAGTGCCCATTGCGTCTCTATGAGGGCTAGCAGGTAAATCCTGCTCAGGATTATTCTATTTTCACGTGGCTGCAGCACTCGTTGTTGTTGCACAGGTGTGCTCTGTGGCAAGGAATAGAATGCCCTTGAGCTTGCAGACAGACATTCCATCACCTGGTTCCGTGGTGCTCGCTTTCCTGGCTAGGCACAAGCACCTACCTCCAGGTCCAAGTGTGAGTCTGTAGGGGAAGTTCAGTTCAAGTTTTACAAAGCTGTCTTATCCAAGAGCCCAGCTGAGGCATCTGCCAGGGTGGAGCAGGTGTTGAAGCGAGAAGCCTTGTAGGACACGTTGCTGGAGCTCTTCTTCTTGCGGTAGAAGTAGCTGCTGAGGTGGAAGCGGAACTTGTCATGGAGGGAGGCATAGATGAAGGGGTTGTAGCAGGCAGAGCTCATGGCAATCAGGTGGCACGAGACCTGGATGACGTTCACGTACCTCTTGTCCAGGATGGTGAACTCTTCATCAACGTCTCTGATGAAGTTGACCACCTGGAGGGGCAGCCAGCAGAACGCAAAGCAAACCACCGAGATGGTGAGCACGCGGAAGGTCTTCTGCTTTGTTTTGCTCCATTTGTCTCGGCAGGGGTAGGCAGCTCCCGGGATGTTCCTCCTCCGCAGGTGGTAGGAAATGGCACAGAAGGAGACAGACACCGCCAGCAGCGGGAGCAAGTAGGACAAGAGGAGCATCAGGCACGAGTACAGCAGCCGCTCCTTCTCCTCGTGCTTCCAGAACTCCTCGCAGATGATCATGTCGTGGCCGATGGCATTGAGATCCAAGTACTGCGTGTGCAGCGAGGTGGGAACGGAGGCCAGGATGGAGAGCAGCCAGATGCAGGCCACGATGCAGATGCAGGACTTGTGGCTTATCCTCCGGCGGATAGGGTAGGCCACCACAACGTAGCGGTCGACGGCGATGGCGGTGAGGGACAGCACCGAGACGAACACGGTGGTGGCCTGCATCAGGGTGACGAAGTAGCACATGAACATCCCGAAGAGCCAACCCCGCGCCTCGAAGGCGTAGGAGACGGTCAGAGGGACGCAGGCCAGGCACATGATGAAGTCAGCCGCCGCCAGGTTGCCGATGAGGAAATTGGTGGTGCAGTGCAGCTTCTTGGTGAGAGCGATGAGGAGGATGAGGAAGAGGTTCCCCACGCATGCCACAGCCACCAGGGCGGTGTAGAGCGGGATGAAGAGCGGCTTGAGCTCCAGCAGGAGGTCGAGGCCTGTGAAGAGAGGGGCTGAGGCGTTCTGCCAGGAGTCGTTGGGGAGCTGTGCCATGACAAGGGCTCAGCAAGGCAGGGGCCCGACGAGGCTTGGCCCTGAAGAGGAGAGAAACTCGCTGTGGTTGTGGTTCTGGGTAACCAGAGTAGTCCCCAGGGGTGTAGGGCAGCAAGTCCAGTCCTCAGGGTCGAGTTCTGCAAGGTTTATGTCCCTGTAGTTGCACACCGGGGCTTTGGTGTGGAAAAAACAGGGAGCGCGGCTAGGAAGGGGTTAACTGAACAGTCCTGCTGCTGCTGTGAGCTGCCTGCTGGGGAAAGCGGCTGGGATGTTGGATGGTGAGTAACCTGAGCTGACATGGAGCAGGGAAATAAAGGCACCCGCTCTCGGGGTCGCTGTCAGCCTTGTTCCCCACCTCCAGCCCTGCAGCTGGGCTGGAGGCTTTGACACATCCCAGCCCACCCAACTTTTTCCCTCCCATTGCTTCATCCCGCTGGGTATTTATTTCCCCACAGTGCTTTCTGGAGGAAACCTGTGCACTGCCTTCTCATCTCTGAGCACCCCATTTGCTCCAGCCCCCGACCTCCCTCTGTCCCTTTCCCCACCACTTTGGCTCATTACCAGCCACAGAGCTCCCAGCAGCAGCAGAACAGGGGGCAGATCTACGCTGGCAGAAAGTGCAGGGAAATGCAGAATTAATCCCAGGACCCCACACTGTCACATTTACCTTTCAGTTCCCTTTGCTGAGCAGCTTCCTCGCCCCTTGTTAGTTAACTCCCAGAGTTTACTGAGAGATGTAACAGTTTTCTACTTTGTGCTGTAATTAAAAGCAGTTTCAGTGTCCAGCACTGAAAAGCAAAATCTGGATGGAAAATAGAAACATTTCCCATCTTTCCATCCAGCATCAATATTTTTTTTTTTTGGTTCCCTTAAGGAAGCAGGACTCCCACTCAAGAGCACACTCACCACCAGTAATCTGCCTGAAGCTTGCCTGGCTCCGAGATCCCTCTGCGTGCTGGTTGTTTCAAAAGGATGGGGAAATGCATCTCATTCACCAGCTGCTGCTCACCGCGAGTCCTCCGGTTGCTGCGATCCTCGCTCTCCTTATTGTCGCTGCGATGCCTGAGCGCCGTGATTAAAAGCTGGGGAGGAGCGTGGCGTTCCCACCCGTGGGGTGGGTACTCCTGCTGTGTGTGGGGACGGTCACATTTGTCCTGCCGTTCTGCAGTGAGGTCTCCTCACTGAGCTGGGGAGAAAAGAGAGGGTGGGCACAGAGACCACGTGGAGCTCCTTGGCTGCCCTGCCTGAGAGAGAGGGTGATGAGGATGGCTGTGGGACAGGGAGATGGATGCCCAGATTTGGGAGAATGGGCACTCAAACCTGGGGTGTGTGTGGTCCTGCCATGCCCAGCTGTGGAGTGATGGACAGCCAAACCTGGGATGAGCCCAACTTTGGGTCAACAGATGACCAAATATAAGGTGATAGACACCCAACACCCAACCGTGGTGTGAGGGTGGCCCCGACGTAGAGCAAGGGCAGCCATGGATGAGTGTAGCCCAGTCTGGGACTGACAGCAGCCACGGGACAATGAATTCGTACCCATGGGGTGAGGGCAGCTGTTGGATGAAGGACACTCAGCTATAGAGTAAGGATGGCACAGTCATGAGATGAGGGCAGCCATGGGACGAGGTTGGGCCAGTGGATGCCCAGCCAGGGGTCAATGAACACCCAACCACGGACCACTGGACAACCGACTGTGGGGCGATGGACACTCAACTGTGGGGTGAGGGTAGTCCAGACATGGGGCAATGGGCACCCCAACTGCGCAGTGAGTGCTGCCTAGTCATAGGCAAAGAGCAGCCATAGGATGAGTATGACCCAGCTGTGGGGTGAGGGAGGCCATTGGTTGAGGGTGGCTATTGGGTGATAGAAGCCATGGGGTGATAGATGCCCAGCCATTGAGCAAGGACAGCCCAGCTGTGGGAGCAAGGATATTATAACCATGGGCGAAGGACAGCCACAGGATGAGAGCAGCCAGCCATGGGTCAGTGGGCACCCAACCACTGGATAATGGAACAAGAGTGGCCCAGCCATGGGGTGAGGACAACCCAGCCAGCGGGGGCCACCATTGAGAAAAACATGGTACAGAGCAAAAGGGCACAACACGTAGTGAACCCCAGAGCACAGCAGCAGCAGCCTGTCCCCAAAACCAGGTGGCTGCAGCCACCACAGTGCTGCCTCAGTGTCACCCATGATGATAAAGTGTGCAGACAAAATAAACTGAAGCAGTAGGGCTCCATGCTCAGGTCGTGTCAGTGTAAATGGGATCCAGACATTGTGTGATGATTTTTCTTTCCACTCAAGCACCAGATTTCTGAAAGGAACACTCTGGGTCAGCTTTCATCACACGTGGGTGACTGCAGGAGATACACCAGAAATAGGTGACCTGTTCAGTCAATTCACGGTTACTTCAGTATTGGTGTTTTTTAAGAGCCTGGAGACTCTTAAGAGCCTGGAGAAAAAGCCTCATCGCTAGAATGCCCTTCTCACAAACACTTGACTTTTGTCATGTGTGTTGAGTCATGTAAGAATCTGGCCTGGACTTGCATTTCTTCTCTCTTCCCTCCTGTCTGTGTTTATAAGGACATAGACGGCTTTAAAACAAAATAAACCCCATCTCCCCATCCACAGAAACATTACTAGTTTTGAACATACATCAGGAACATCTGGGCTTTTCCTTCCCCTTCTTTTCCCATTCATTAAATTTGCATCCTCTTCTCCCACCTCCTGCCGTCGTGGGTATATGCATCAGCAGCACATAGAAGACAACAAGAGGCAACCTAAGGTCCTTGATAAAGCAACCATACACATAAAGAGACCACGTGAACCACTGTAAACAACTTCCATCGTTTCCTGTTTCAACATCTCTGGATTCTTTTACTGGGGAAAATGCTCATTGGATGGGAGTGAGCTGGAGATTTCCCTCTTTATTGGTGATTTTACTTTCCCTTGGCAGGCTTGAGGGAACACAGGTGATGGCTGCTCTCAAACAATGAGATTTAAGCCAAGGAAGAAGGGGGCAGAGGCTCCAGCTGTTCTATAATCACACAAAGACACTGGGACAGGTGGAGCCAACCCTGAAAGGATGAGCCAAGCCAAGCTGATAAAAGAAGGGATGATGAAAGAGCTGCAGTTGATGAAGAGAGGGTTCCCATGGCCTCGGGGTTGTGGTGTGAAGGAACTTTCAGGCCTTTGGAAGAAGCACTGGAGCTGGACTGGTGCTGCATATGGAGTAAGGAAAAGCTACACCTCAAAACAATGTGAGTATTGAGTGCTGGGACCGACAGCCAAGAGCTTCGGGGGTTCAGACGGTGAGGCAAACAAGCAAAAAAACAAACAGAAATATACGTATTCCAGGAGTTGTTTGTAGCCACTTTGTGGCTTTCCATCTGCTCCTCAAAGCTCAGTGCTGGAGGAGGTCCAGGGGTGGAGGTGGCAATGGGGATGTTGTGCTGTAAGGAAATACCACTGTAAGAGGAGAAATGCGTGGCTGGAGCCACGTGCGTAACTTTTGGCATCTGGGCTTTGCAAAAGCTTTGCTTTGAATGGGCTGTAAACCCAACTGGTGCCCAAAAAGCATTAGCTGAACAAGTAGAGGAGCAGTCCCTACAAAACAAAGAACAAGGCTTAAATTTCTACCATCCCATTTTTCTGCCTTTAGAGCTGTTTATTTTCCTTCCAAATCTCATGTTTAGGAGGTAGGCGTTGCACTAATGAGATCTCCCTGCTCAGTGCCCTTCCCCTTGCACTGGGGCTAACATCACACCTTGTAGCAGTGCCCTTGATATACAGTGTTGTCACAAAATGCTGTGAAATATTGTTAGTTGTTGAAGGCTGAAGTGTGTGCTGAGTGTTACTGTTTTGGGGATGCATCTCTTCTTTTATATCTGCTCCTTCTGTCTGGTCCAGCCTTGCTGTCAGAGAAGGGTTTCCCAGTTGGGAATGGAGGAGGACTTTGGAAATGATTCTCAAATCATTTCACCCTGGTGAATTGATGTGTGAATCAAGATTTAAGCAACACTTAAATTCTAGGGCTGAGGAGGAGTAAACCATAGTGGTTGTGGATCACTGCATCTGAGTTACACCATACAATTTGAAGGAGAGGAAGCAGGCGTTGCTGCAATATTGATTTCAGTTTTAAGATCAAGTTCATGACAGAGGACTTCTAACGAGGTCCGAGAGGCAAAGAACCATATTGAAGTCCCCTGACTGCTGTAATAGTTTGTGTTATGTTATGCAGTAACGTCATGACAAACTTGGTGATAATTAGCTGAAAATTAAGGTGGATTATTGGGCTGTTGATCCTGACAGCTGGCTGATGTTTGGACAGGGCTTGGATTGATTGTCACAAGCTTTGGTTTCTTGCAGCGTGGGGATCCCATAGTGATGGACCAGGAAGGAGGAGGTTTTGGGGAGCTCCAAATGTGCCCCAGAATCACCTCATTTACACAGACATCAGTCTCTGTGCTGCCCACTGATTTCAGTAGCAAATTTGGGTTGGTCCTCCACCTGGAGGACTCAGCAGATCCAAGGGACTTGGCTGATTTCTCTTGGGAATGGCAGGAAACGTTGGCCAAGGGGATTCCTATTTGTAGCTTTGGACTTGAGTCCTATTTGCAGCTGGGGCTGATTTTTTTTAGAGCCACCCAAACTGGACAAAAGGTGGAAAATATGTGGGAGTTCAGCCAAAACCTCCACTGGTTATGATAGCTTAGTGTGGATTGGGGTAATTATGGAATGACACACCAATCCCTGTGCCCTTTGCAGTGGGGGAGCACAGGGTACCAGAGCTGCTTGTTGTTTAACGTGGTCAGGCGTCTGGGTGCCAGACCAAAAGCAGGTCACTGCCTTTCAGCTCCCTCTCTGATTTCTCACAGAAGATCTTTTTCATCTTCGTGCCTCATTTAAGTAAGGGAAGATTAAAAATAATCATCAGCAGCTGCTGGAAATTTCTTTCTTTTGTAGCAGGAATGGAAATGCTCAGAGCAGTCCTAGAAGGAGTTCAACAAAATCAGGACTTTTGGTGGGAGAGGGCTGTTGATTTGCCTCTGCCTGATGAATGTGGATTGGTGCTATTAAAACTGGCTAACAGCTGGCTGTAAAGGAGAGCCCTCATCCCCACCAAACACTCAGCAGGGAGAAAATAATCTCTACTTCTGTTAGCCTGGCTGGGAGCTGCCATTTGTTCTAAAGTGCAGAACAATCTGATAAGGAAAGCAGAAAGCTCTTGAAAGATCGTTTTAGTTGAGAGATGCAGCTTCAGCGTGATAGAAAATAATGAATTGCTGCTGGCTGGGATGCACACATTCACCCCAAGCTGGCCAAGGCTTCACCCCACACGTCCCCACCCTGGAAGAGCCTTCTCTTACCTAATCCTTATTACTTCCACAGAGCTATAGGAGAGACCCCTTAAGTCACATATTGCCCTATGCCAGGGGTTTTTGGCTCTGATTGGATACAAGAGGCCAGGCTGGCGGGCTCTGAGATGAGTTTGGAAGCTGAAGCTCAATCCTCATCCACCAACCAGCAATGCTTCTTGGAGCATCAATTTTGGAGTGTCTGCAGTGACATTCCAGTGCCCACATGTATGGGAACTGTTGAATCGTGGCCTGAACCACTGATGGATCACCTGAGGCGAGCTCTGAGAGCACAGCCACAGGAGCACAGGTGAAGGCAATGTACCTGTGTGATTGGAAGGGGTGGAGTCTGGCTCCACCTCTCCCTGAACCCATTGAAGGGCTGACCAGCACTGGGGAAGGGTCTCTTGTTGGAAATCTCTCCTTTGTGGAGTTTTCCCCTGTAAGCCTCAATCCTCAGAGACAGGTGAGCATTTCTTTTTGTATCTCTCTGTTTCTTTTCCATCTCGATAATCTTTCTAATTACACCATCTATAAAATAGATGGGCTAGCAATACTGTTTTGTTCACTTCACCTCTTACACCACTGTACCCTGCCTGGCTGATGACAAGGAACGTGAGTACGCTCTGGTTTCCATCCCCATTTTGGGGATGAGCGTCAGGGTCATCTCTAAGAAATATCTGTAGGTGCCAGGAGTTCAGCGGCTCTCTTAACTCAAAGTCCTAGCTGGCCTGTCAGTTAAAGAGGAGCAGGATATTCTTAGCACCATTACCCAACACTGCCAACTCATGCTTTGGACTGAAGTTATCTCTTCAAGCACACTGTGAACCACTTCTTTTCCCAGTATTGGTGTGCAGGAGCTTGTGGGAGACTTTGGGAGTTTAGAGACATGCTGGTTCATGCTGGGAATTGTCGTTAAAAGGCACTAAAAGGCACAGATGAGGAAGGCTAACACGTCTGGTTAGTGGCTTCTCACACCCTGACAATGACAATCCACGTTTGATGGTAGGCCTGTGCTTGGGGGTAGCAGTCAGAACACGCTGTGTTCGGTCTGCGCTACTGATGGTTTGCTTTCCTCTATCACCACACTGTTCTCAGCAGCTCTTCTGTTGTTGTTGTTGTTTAGATTGGCACATCTCCCAGTGTGTGAATAATTGCCACCAATAGGAAGGCAGGCGTTGCTGTGTAAGCTTAAAAAAAAACCCAATAAACTAAAATCCTTAGTGGAAATGTTGCTCATACCAGCGAGGGTTTGTTTGACTGGGAGCTCAGCAGCTTTCTTTTGCTATTAGAAACCATGACAGCTCTGAGTAACGTCCTCACCGGTGGAACCACATGTACTATCAACAAATATATTTTCCAGGTATTCTGAGTTTAAGCTATCTTGCAAAGAAAAAACAGTCTTAAAATATGAGTTAAGTATAGATCGATCCCAAATCTGATTCCCTTTAGGCCGTTTCCAAAGGACGATTTACCTGACAGCTCCCAGAGCTGTGTTCTTTCAAATGCTGAAGCGTAGCGCCTTCAGTGGATGTTGTCTCTTTCCTTGAGCAATGAAGGATTTGACCACTCAAGTGTCAATATTTATATGTAGTAAAAGTTTAACACTAGATAGTTTGTGTACTTATAGAACCTTTGAACTCCTTGCTTGTCCTAAGGCTGATGGATTGTTGGGTTGTTTGTTTTTTTCAATCTTACTGTTTACATCCCCATTGAGTTAGCCTGAGTCAGACAGCCCCCAGAGCAAGCCTGCAGATTGATGGGGCTGCATCCACTGCTTGATTTGGATGTGGTCTCCAATTAAATGTCAATCTATTATCGCTTACGTTTTGGCAGCTCTAAGTCTCTGCTGAGAAGGCGATGCTGCACTGCTTCAGGATCTAATTTACTGTCTTGTGCTGACATTATCAGTCAACAGAGAACTTGTGTTTCATTCTGACCCGTGTTTAGCATGGTAACGAAGCAGAACCATACTGCATAGTCTTGCGCCAGCTTTCTTGGCCATGCCAAAGCCAGTGGGTGGAGGTGGAAGCCACCAAACCTTTTGGCAGCGCAGCTGGCGCTGCTCTGGGTGGGAGGTGACAGTGGTGTTCCCCTCTCTGATACAGACTTGCTTGGGAGGCTGAATTCACAAAGGTCTCTTCAGTTACACTTGAAACAAGCAGTATTAGTTCTTATCTTCTCCATCAGAAAGCACCCGTTTGACTTTCTGGTGTCCATCCTGTCCCATCCTCACGTATTCTGGTACTGTTTTACTGGAAGTCCCTGGATCTGATTGTTGGAGAAGATCTCTAAGATCCCCGAATCCAACCCCAACCCACCCCCACCACATCCCTCAGTGCCCCACCTCCACGGTTCTTGAATGCCTGTAGAGATGGTGACTCTACCACCTCCTTGAGCAGCCTGTGCCAGTGCATCACTGCCCCTTCTGAGAATAAATTGCTCCTAAAAATCGAACCTGAACCTCCCCTGGCACAAATAAAGGCCATTACCTCTCATCCTTTTGCTAGTTCCTAGAGATGAGAGTCTCCATCTTGCTCTCAGTCATCCTGGAGGAGCACGCTTTATGGGTACAGAGAGTGGTTCTCTAAAGGAAGAGACAGATTATGTGGACCTGGGACTTTAAATGTTTTGGCAATAGTTAATAAGTTTCTAGTCAAATGTCTTTTATGGTAAGAGACAGTGTAATATAAAGCATCTTCAGTCAGTGCTAATCGCAAGAAGGAAATGTATTGACTGCAAAATAGCCTGGGTACAGAAAAAGAAATTGCATCTTTCTTTGTACATTCCATTTCTGATAAATGCTTGGAAGCGCCTTCATTACAGCCTGACAGCACGGCCAAGAGATGGTATTAACAGCACGGCACCTGAATGCAGCAAAGCAGACTTATTTTTAGAGATAAATTAATAGGGGCATTTAAAAGATGACAAAGAAATCCTTTTCAACATAACCGAAGCTTTGCGAGCCTTGTATCATTGACATTCGGGTGACTCACCCTATTTCTCACGTGTCTGTTCTAATGGAGAATTATGTGTGACTGCTTTAGAGAACAGTGGGGCTGCAGTGGGTGGCTGCAGCACAAAGCTGACGGTGTGGGCAAACACTGAAGGAGCAACAGAATAACAGCTGGCAGCGAGCAGAACAATAGCACCATTTATACCTGAACGGAGACAGGAAACAAGGAAGGTGATAAGCTCCTTTTAAAAACGTAATTTCATACATAATGAACAATCTGCTAGTGCCTAAGCTACCAGAACTACCCCTCCAATCTGTGTCTGAAGAGCGTTATCCGGCAGAAGATGTACACTGCTTCCCTCTATCGACCTTCGGCGTCAGTGCCAAGACAAAGCTCAGCTGAAAGCAGCCTCAGTCTGAGACACGACCACGACTCTTTTATTGACTAAGAACAGGGAACAACCCTCTGCAGAGTTAAACAGAATGAGCTGTGTGTGTGTATATAAGCTAGATTACTTTTAATGTAGGTGATCTTGTGCTACTTTGTGATGAAAACGTGTCATCTGTCACCTCTCTGGTTAGCACGCTTTGTTTTCCAGATACAGGATCTCACCCGACCCTTCAGGGGATGCTGAGGGAGATGAGAAGAAGTACAAAATGGCCTACAAGAAAAAGACTCCTTCTCCAGTCCACCTTGGTTCAGAGTCTGGATGGCCAATCAAGTGGGACGCTCTTAGAGGGAGCATGACTTGGTAATATTCTTCTCCTTGAATTCTGTTGCTACAACCTCAATACTGTGGTCAATTTAACAACTGCAGTGACTGCTTCCCTTAGGATTCCAGATGTAGGCAGGTGAACAATCTACTCCTTTGGGTAAAGCTCAGGCACAACTCATAAATAGTGAAGTCTGATTAAAAAAAAAACAACAACACAATAGACTTTGTAAGAAAGGGGGAAAAAAAAGCCCAAGTCAGTAACAAAAGAAAGTACAAGAACAGAAATTGATTCAGTGGCTCATTTTATCTGTTCTATGCTAGACCATTATGTTTTCTGATGCTTCCTATAGTTCAGTGTGCCTCCTGACGAGTTACAAACAATTCACATTCATGCCAGAACGATTAGGTTGCTACACACTGGGACTAGATCAAAAAAAGGGCTCAGTTCAGCATATTCTGTTCCACTCTTGTCCACAACAAATGCCAGTCAGTATCCTTGGAGGTCCAGCGCTGTTTTGTCGTTGGATTTCATTGTCTTTAAATGACAGTTGGCACCCATCACTCACCCCCACCCTTTTCCTGTTATTACTCTGCACACAGCTTCATCAGGGCTGGACCAGAGGCAGCTCTGTGGCACGGCTGCTGCTCATCTCACTGCTCAGCAGCTGGACGCTCTTCTTCAGTCTCCTGTTTCTCCACCTGTGATTCTGGAGGGATGAGGTACTGTACCTCTTCAGTATTGATGGCCACTTTATCAGGTTGCAGCCATCGCTTCAGGTGCTCCAGCGTGCTGAGGGAAAGCAAAGGCAGTGAAAGCTGAGACAGTAAGAAGGCTTCACAAGAAGGTGTGACTTAGACTGACATGAGAGGGATATTGAGGCAGCAGATCTACATCCTAGGATGCTAACAATACTACAGGTGTATGTAAATATGCATTAAAACAATTTCTTACAGCCTGCTTCACAGTAGCTGGTCTTATGGAAAAGATCTACTCTGTTTAAATGCTAACTAAAGCTTACTCTAACTCTGAAATGTTTGCGTTTGCTCATCTGCCAGAAAGTGTCACACCATTCATTCAATCCTTGCACGACAAACCTAACTTGCTCTTGCTCTTCTGTGGGAGCAGAATTTTACTTGGTAGTGTCCTTGAGGTGATCTGAGCACTTAAAGGCTTGGGTTTGCTTAATTACACTGCTGGATGGGCTCAGCAGCATTCAAGGGTGACCTCTAATTTCATTTAATCAAAGCCTGGAAAGGAAAACATCTTCATGGCTAATATCCTTTAAAAGAGAAAGCAGAGAGAACACTTATGTCTACAACTTGTTTTTAAATATAAATCAAGTAACTGTCAAAGAAGATCTATTATAAGCACAGATTCTTTTTCATACTAAAATTCCAAAATGAGCTCAAGTAGATTATCTTTAAGGGAGGAAGATAATCCTTTATTTATTTTTTTCAGATAGAAGCAATCATGAAAAATGTCAGCTCGGAAAAGGGAAATATGGAGACCACTGTAAGTAATTGAGAATGTAGACTGCTTTAGCAATCTGGAAAAGGACTCTCATCTTAATCCATACGTTATCTATAAAAGAGTAATTGGGTGAGAGAGAGGGAAGCATTCTAAGGGAGGCACTGAACTGAGAACCACTCAGGAAATCTCATCTCGGGTCTGATACCAACTCTGGAAGGAGCTTCAGATCCGACCTGTTTCTGAAGCAGTGCTTGTCTGGACCCTGAGAAAGGCGCAGGGAATGGTCTGAAATTCAATGTTAAAAGCTAGCCCTTAAAAAATGGAATTTGAGACCCATTAAGACATTTCCTCCCGACTCCAAGCGTGACAAGGGAAGATGTCAGGAAGGTTCCAGTTGTTTCCAGTAAGGATCAAGGGAGGCAATAAAAATGTAGTGACCTGCTCATTACCTCTCATCAGATTCCTGTCCCTCAAGATAAAGTTCAGACTCAAACTTCTCCTGGAGGAATCTGTCCCAGCATTCCTTCTTAGCCTGCGACAGAGTACGCAGCATGTCCTTGGAGGTCACCTCCTGAGTCAAACCTTTAATTCTCACCAGTCTTCTCTCTGTGAAGAGGCAAATTGAGACTCTTTGTTACATTTTTCAGAGGGAGTGGAAGAAAACAAGTTGTCTGCACTTTGATACCTGAAAGGTCAAATTCACATTTCAATATTTTGTGTGTAATAAGGAACTTTTCTCTTGTACTTGAAGTCTGCGTGGCAGCATTTCCTTTATGTAATTTTAGGTGACTTTTCAGAAGGAGACACGGTGTAAGCCATCAGTCCACTCTGCCCACTTCTAAGCTTTCATAACTTCTCCACTTACTGCTGAATTTTGGTGGTGCTGCACAGAAGGGTACAGACCTCAGAGGCTCTGCATTCCCACAGTTTCCATGCAAATTGGCATGGAATAAAAAGCAAGCTAACTGCAGCATGAAACCCAAATAATGCCCAAACTGAGGGGGGAAAAAAAACAACAACCCTGCAGTGAGCACAGCAGTGTTATCAGTAGGATATCTCAGAAGAGAATGTGATATTGTGAGCTTCTCAGGCACAGGCTACAATGAGAACAGTGTTCTTACCAGATGCAGGGTAATCCAGCTACAACACACAAAGCTGCAAGGAAGCTAATTTGATGAGCTCCTCCAGTCACAAAATCCTTTTGTAACGGATTCTTTCTGAAATCGGGCCAGCTATCAACTTGTGCTCATGCTTTTTACCAAAAAAAGTGTATGCTATGTTGGTTGAATTACAGTAGCTCACAACACAGCACCTCACCTGTGACTCTTTTTGCAGCTTGTCTTGTGTTGCAGAATTGAGCTGCCTGGCTCTGACAGTTCTTAGGACCTGAAACATCATTGCCTGCCATATTGACAGGCTGATGCTACCACTCCACAATTGCTAATCCTGGCCGTGCAGAAACCCATAACAACTTTATACTTCTGCTGGCTTAAGCAGAGTACACAGAAGGAGCTTTGTGCTAGCGTTATGCACTCATCCTGTCTGTGAGAAAACAAATCCAGACCTAGTCCGGAGCCTGCTTGTAAAAGTTTTCTAAGCAAATCAGAACTGCAGCAGCAATTAATACCAGAAAAGCAAATGCTGTCTCGTTGTTATGGCACCTTGGATCAGATAGCGAGAGCTCTAGTTAGCTTTCCATGAAACGACAGTCTAAAACAGCAGCAAAGTCAAAATGGAGGCTCTGGCAGAAATAAAAGCTTAAGAAAACCCACTTTTGCCACAACATCCCCATTTCTCCTGGCCTGTTTCTGCATGCAGAAATGGCGTGTGTAAGCCAAGCATGCGCGTGGCTGCACTGAAAACAAGATTACACACTGACCCAAGGCAAAAATAACTCCGCAGAAAGGAAAAAGCAGAGAAGAGCCATAAAACTGAGTATTTCACTACAACTAGATGAGCAGCAGCCCAGCTGCTGGAGCACAGAGGAACCCCAAAGGCTTCTCCCAACAGGCAGTAGGAGCATCCTTCCTGGAGCTGTTGTACACAGCGAAGAGATCAGGAAGCATTTAAAACAGGGTGGCTGATGCCGCGGCCTTAGAGCCTGCTGCTTTAAACAGTGTGAAAATGTTGGCTCCAATGGTGGTAACCTTATCTTCCCCATATCACGTGTTTCTGTTAGCTTTTACGCACATCTAACACGTTGTTTAACAGTCAATTTGTGGTTTTATAGATGATGCAGGAAGTAAGCAATGGCACCAAGGCTATCTGTATAACCTGCTGTATTCTGCTAAGCTAGAACAGATTCTAGCAAGAGTTACTTAAGAAAGCATCTTTCCTCTACCTGATTCCCTGCCTCCTCAGAAAAACAGGTCACAGAATTATTTCACTTTTTTTTATATTCAGAAACCTCTCATTATTCCTTGGAGACTCGGGAGACAAATGCTGGCAAGGCAGCAACACAAAGGCTTACACCTCCCCTTCCTGAGTCAACAACAATGGACTTACATGCTGTTTAAAGAAAGATACAGAAAAAATATATATCTGTTTGTTTCATAGAGTTCCTTCCCATGGAAGAGCTGAAGAAATTTATGAAGGAAGGTTGAGTGAGCTGGGCTTGTTCAGACTGAAGAAAGCTACACGGAGGCCTCACTGTGGCCTTCCAGTACTAGAGGGGAGCTTATGAGCAGGAGGGGGCCCAACCTTTTACACAGCCTAATAGTGTCAGGGCAAGGAGGAACGGCTTTAAACTAGAAGAGCTAACAGAGGGGAGATGTAGGTTAGAGGAAGACGTTCTTTACTCAAGGGTGGTGGGGACCCGGCACAAGCTGTCTGAAAAAGCTGAGCACGTCCCATCCCTAGAGCTGCTCAAGGTGTGATCTGATGGATAGCAGTCCTGCCCACAGCAGGGCGCTGGAACTGGTGAGCTGTTTTATGTTTCCACGCCAAGCTCCAGCTGTGCTTCTCAGTTCCACTAACGCACTTGCAGTGAGTGAGCGTGAAGCTCTGCCGAGTGCTTCCAAGCTGCTTTTTCCAACCAGAGACGCGAGCACCGCCCCCTCTGATGCCACAGCTGTCAGTGGGCACCTCGGCCAACGGAGGACCCACAGCCTTACCCAGCACTCACCTAGGGATGCTAAATAGACCTCTGAGTCGTTCAGGGGCGCCCAGGGCTTTGGGTTTGGCTGGGAAGGGACCCCATTGGCCTGGCTTCCTCCGTTGGCACAGGAATCCAGGAACGAGTCCGTGAAGGCCTCGCTGACGTCCTTCTGGTCCGGATGCGGCAGACACGAGCAGATTTCAGCCCAGAGGTCCTCGCCGGGCCTGGTAACCACGGAGTCGACGCTCTCAATCATTCTCATCACGAAGGCCTGCAGGGGAGGACAAGCAGCACGCGGTGAGGAGGACTCAGCGCACCTCGGCCTCTCCCCGCCCGCCGCCTTCTGCCCAAAGCGCCGCAGCGGAGCGCTGAGGGGACGATTCGCAGCCCCAGGGGAGCGCGGCCTTCCCTCACACCCTCCAGGGCCTCTCACGGCGTCAGGCCGCAGTGTTCCGGCACCCCGCGTCCCTTCCCCGCACCCTCGACTTCTGTCACCGCCGCTCCCCGGGACGCGCTCGGTCCGCTACCACGGCACAACACCGCGGCTTCCGGCAGAGCGCCGATTGGCACCCGGGCTCAGCCAATCACCGCGCCCCGCCGGGCAGCGAGGGGGCGGGGAATGGGCTGAGGGGAGAGTGAAGCCGCCGCGGCGCCATCTTGGCGAAGGGCGGATGTTTTCTCGCGCGGCGCTGACCGCGCAGGCACCGCGGGTGGGGGCGGGGGGGAAGGGATTTAACATAAGGGTCGAGCCGTGGGGTGCCCCCGTTGCTAGGCCGGCCGTGGGATGAGTCGCCCGCTGCCCTGCGTGACGGTGGCACTCATGGGATTGCTGTTCTCCAGAAGCATGGCGTGGACCTCCAGCGGGAAGACGCACCCCGAGCTGGTGGCCAACCTGTACAGTGAGTGCGGGGCTCGGGGTTCCTGCGCTGTTAAGCAGTTGCGTGAACGTTGCTCGCGTTTTGCCGTCCGTCCCAGCCCGGGTTTGTGCTGCTTGTAATTGGAAACGGGGCAGGAAAGGTGATCCCCAGCTTGCCTGCTGTGGTGCCTCTTAAACTGGCTTGCCTCATCTGCTGTCTTCCAGAGAAAGGGATCATTAAATCGCAGCGAGTCTTCGACGTGTTGCTGGCTACGGACAGAGGCCACTACATCAAGTATTTCCCGTACATGGATTCCCCTCAGTCTATCGGTGAGTAGCTTTAACGTATCGCCGTTGTGTGGTGCTCACTTTGTGCTACATGGGGCTGACAGAGGGGCTTAGGTGGCTCAACACCTCTGAGCTTCGTATGCTGAAAGCACTCTCACCAAAACAGTGCTTGGGAGGTCAAGAAGAGCAGTTCTCAGCTGTGGGATCCGGAGGAAGGAACAGTATAGGTCGTGCAAAACGTGTGTTGGTTGCTCTGGGTTCATCCTGTAGAATAGAAATGAGCACAGCCCGTTGCAGAACGTTTTGATGAATGAGCTGGGGGCCAGAACTTGGGAGAACCGAGAGCAGAAAGAGTGGAAAGCTCTCAGTCTGATTCGCTATCCTACAGGAGGAGATTATAAGTCAACGAGGTGCTTTCATGAGGCAAAAGAAAAGAGCGTTCTTAGGGAACAGGGAGGGAGATGTGACAGAGAAAAGGTTCAAATAAATATTAACGCGATCTTTGTCATTGGTTTCCTTTTAGGATACAAGGCTACAATCAGTGCACCACATATGGTGAGATGAAACTTTCCACTTCTAACAGAAATTAAGGACGTTGTCGTACCCCCTCCTCGTTTTTCTTTTTTAAATTTCTATAATAATTAAAGTAGAAAGGTGAAAAAGGTCCCGTGGATGTGGTTATTAAGTGCTACATATGTGAAATTTGTTAATGTTGATGTAAAAGCGTGGTCTGGTAGAAGTTTCCACGTATCTAAAGCTAACTGTTAATGTTGTCCAGCTGTTGCATGAGATTGTTCTTCCTGCTGCTTCACGCATTACCACTGAACCTCTTCCTAAATGCTGTTCTGCAAAAAGATGTCAGACGCTTCATTTGCTCAGAACGCGTCAGATAAAATGTGCTGTGTTTAAAGCAGAGCACCAAATGAGTGAGATGAGAACGTAATGAAGAGTTGTAGGAGGGAGAAAGTAGGATGGGATGTTTCACACTCCTGTGTTTGTACCCACACAGCATGCCCATGCGCTGGAACTGCTGAAGGATCAGCTTGTGGAAGGTGCAAAAGCACTGGATGTTGGATCTGGAAGTGGATATCTTACAGCTTGCTTTGCCAGGATGGTAAGCATTCCTAGCAGACAAGGTGCACTGGGGCACGAAGCTGGACGCAGCTGGCATGGAGAGCACAGAGGGAAGGGGTGAACTCTTCCCAAACTAGCTTGTGGTAAAGACAGATGCAATCATTTCTGGAGTGGATGTTGAATCTGCTAACGTAACTGGGACTGTTGTGCCTTAAAACCGACATGTCACAGCGTTTGCACCTTCTTAATCAGAAGCTGGAAATTCTCCAGTCCCTGCAGTAGCTTGCCACGTAAAACGTGTCCCTGTACGTACAGGATGTACAAACTGTATCTGTGTTTCTATGTGTTGGGACGTACACAGGTGTTTGTTTGCTGTTTCCTTGTTAGGTAGGCCCAACAGGGAAAGCTGTGGGCGTCGAACACATCAAAGAGCTGGTAAATGAATCCATCAGGAACGTGAAAGAAGATGATCCAACTTTGCTCAGCTCTGGCCGTGTAACGCTTGTGGGTGAGCTCTCTGGATGCTTTTCCTCTCCTGTGAACGTGCGTGAGCTCTGGCTGTCTGCAGAGCTCTGCTTCTTGAAGCAATTGTTCCAGTCTGCATTGCTGCTTTCTGCCTGTTGGTAGGAAGCCCTGGCTAAGTGAGAACAGCGTAATACTGACTTGATATAAGCAAATAGCATTCTGATTTGGGAATTAAGATTGCAGTCTTGCTACAGTTTTCCTACTCTAGATGTCAGTGGAAAGGATTTGGAGTTAATTTTGTGTGAAGTTGTCTGAACAAAAGTCACTCCTGCATGCTTATTCCTCCTGCAGTTGGAGATGGCAGGCAGGGGTACCCTGAAGAGGCTCCTTACGATGCCATCCATGTTGGAGCAGCAGCACCAACAGTACCACAGGAGGTGAGCTGCGTGCCTTCACCAGGAGCTACGATACAGTTATGCATTGGGGAGCCACTGGAACGTTCCTTTGCGCTCTGCTTTACCTGGAGCTGGCAAGCTCGGCTGGCTTCTGTTGTCTTCTTTTTGGCTCTGCTGATTCTGCTCTCTCTGCTTTCCAGTTGCTGAACGAACTGAAGCCAGGAGGACGGCTGATACTGCCTGTTGGTCCCGAAGGTGCAAACCAAGTTCTGATGCAGTATGACAAAACCAGCGATGGGCAGATCGTTGAAACCCAGCTGATGGGTGTGATCTACGTTCCCCTGACTGATAAGGAAAAGCAGTGGCCTCGGTAAACCTTTGTTCTCCCTTGAGCAGCGTTTCTCCTCCCAGCTCTCCTTGTGGGCTTGTTCTCCTTGAATGCTGGCTTTGCTGAGAGATCCTGGATTCCTGGCAGATGCTGTTTGAAAAAGTCAGAAGCAAGAGGCTTGGCTAGGAAGGCGCAGCGGGAGAGTAGGATGCATTTTCTGTTAGATATGGGGATTGCAGACTGAAGACTTGAACCCTGTTGAATTCTGTCACTGAACTGAAGGCAAACGCGTGGCAGTAACCGCTGTTTTCTTTGCCTCAGGGATGAATTTTGACAGATGGAAGGTCCGTTATCTCTAAAGTCACCTCAGACAGTTCATGAGTGGGACTTGTAGATGGCCGGTACGGTTTTGCTTTTTGAGTGGAAGCTGTATCAGTGGACGCATTTGCAAAGGCAAGTGCTGCTTTAAGCAGCTTGTTCTGGAGGGGGGGGGGGAGAAAAAGGATGCTTCTCCAGCAGAGGCTGTGCCTGGTTCCAGTGTTTTGATCCGGATGATGGCTAAGCTACGCAAATAACATCTATTCACAAGAGAAATCCCAAAAGCGTACTTAAAACTTCACTAAAAAAAAAAATACTCTTTAATATTGACTGCTCGGAGGAAAATAAGATGCGATGAGCTACCCTCGTTTGTCCGGAGTTTCATTCCGAGGGTGTGCTTTTCTTCCTGCCCTGCATCGGTTTATTTAAGGTGCGGTTGCAAGGCTGCACATTTTGGGTTGGGAAAGTGCTGTTTTTTGGGGTACATTTTCCCCTTTTTTTTGGGGGGGGGGGGGAGGGGAAGGGGCTCAGGCGTTCCTCAGTTCCCGCGAAACGAGGCTGTGGGGGCGAGGCCTCCGATTGGCTGAGCGGAGTGACGTCACGCCGCGGGGCGCGCCGGCGCGCTGGGGGCAAGGTGCGTGCGCTCCGCGGTGCGGGGCCGGGCTGCGGGGCGGCGGGGGCTCGGTTTGAGCGGCCCCATGGCCGAGCCGGGAGCCGAGAAGGCGGAGGAGGAGAAGGAAGCGGCGGCTCCGGCCCGGAAAAAGCGTCGCTTGGCGGCCGGGGAGCGCTACGTTCCGCCGCCGCGGAAGCTGAGGTCGGGGGTGAGCTTCGGCGCGGCTCACTTCGCCGAGACCTCGTACTACTTCGAGGGAGGGCTGCGCAAGGTGCGGCCTTACTACTACGATTTCCGCACCTACTGCAAGGGCCGCTGGGTGGGCCGCAGCCTCCTGCACGTCTTCGGCAGCGAGTTCCGCGCTCAGCCCCTCTCCTACTACCGCGCTGCCGCCCGCGCAGGCCGCCTCCGCCTCAACGAGGAGCCCGTGAGGGACCTGGACGTCGTGCTCAAGGTGGGTGCCGACCAGCCAGCCCCTGGGTGGGCTGTTGAGGTCCCTTCCAGCCTGTGGTTCTGAGGTAACGGCCCGTTTATCTTGCAGAATAACGATTTTCTCAGGAACACGGTGCATCGCCACGAGCCTCCGGTCACCGCCCAGCCTATCCAGATCCTGGTGGAGAACGATGAGGTGGTGGTTGTGGATAAGCCGTCTTCTTTGCCCGTGCATCCCTGCGGGAGGTTTCATCACAACACCGTCATCTTCATCCTCGGCAAGGAGCACGACCTGAAGGAGCTGCACACGATTCACCGCCTCGATCGCATGACCTCGGGGGTGCTCATGTTTGCCAAGACGGCGGAGGTGTCCAAGAGGATTGATGAGCAGGTTCGGGAGAGGCAGGTGAGAGTTCTTTGTGGGCTTTTTCGTGTGGTGTATCCTTGACAAAGGTGAACTCAGAAAGTCGGGAAGATTTGGGGCGTAAAGAAGCCTGAGTTCCTAGAACAGCTCACAGTCGTTGTACTGAGCGTGGAAGGCATCGAGAGGGAAAGACTGAGCAAAAATGTGAGGGATTTTGGCAGTACTACGTTGCCAGGGATCTGTATCCCTAAATGTAAGGGATATGGGTCGTACTACATTGCCAGGGATCTGTATCCCTGTGAGATTGTAAACAGAACCATGCAATAGTTTGGGCTGGAGAGGACCTTCAGGGATCACGTAGTCCATCAGCTAGTGAGAGCAGTTTTATTTATCATTAGAAACGTGTCAGTCGCCTAATACTTGCTTTCAGTTTTAAGATGTAGGAAGTTTTTCTCGTTGCCTTTTCCAGTGGCTTTCAGGCCGAACAACTGCAGGGTGCGAGCTTCCAGGGTTTGGTTAAAGGTACTGAAATGAAGCTAACAATTAAAAGGACTGAGATGTAACTGAATTTAATATGAGGAAAATAGTCCAGGCCCTTATGTTTTTGAATTCCCATCCAGTTGGTGCTTGGTTACATAGATGACAACTGAGAGTGAGAACTAATTAGGATGAGACTCAAGTGTAGTCAGACCCAGAGGCGGTACTCTGCTCTGACAGTCACTCTTCTTTCTCCCCTCAGCTGGAAAAGGAGTACGTCTGTCGCGTGGTGGGGGAGTTTCCAGAGCACGAAGTGGTCTGTGAAGAGCCCATTCTGGTTGTTTCTTACAAAGTGGGAGTGTGCCGTGTGGACCCCAAAGGGAAGTTCTGCAAAACCATCTTCCAGAGACTCAGTTACAACGGCAAGAGCAGCGTGGTCAAGTGTCTGCCACGTACTGGGAGGACACACCAGATCCGGGTCCATTTGCAGTACTTAGGCTACCCTATTGTCAATGACCCCATCTATAATATGGAAGCCTGGGGCCCCGAAAAGGGCAAAGGTGGCAAGATTGGTAAGACAGATGAAGAGCTCCTTAAGGCACTGGTGGAGGAGCATCGTTCCAAACAGAGCCTGGATGTCTTGGGTATCTCTGAAGAGGACTTGAATTCTAATGCAGAAAACAGTGACCCTGGTATTTCAAGTGAGCGCACGGAATCTGTGCAGGATGATCCTACGAGTGAGAACTCCTGCCTTGCTGAGGATGTCAAGGGTCCTGAGACAAAAGAAGTAGCAGCTTGTCCGCTGAGCCTTGATGCTGACCTAGAAACACTTGAAAAAAATACAGAACTGGGCTTGTGTGAGAATGAGGGTAGGCAAACAGGAGAGAAGAGTTCTGAAGAGAGGGACCCTTTGTGCGTGGAGTGTAAAATAACAAGGCAGGACCCGTCTCCCAAGGACCTGGTGATGTACCTACATGCCTTGCGCTACAAGGGAGCAGAGTTTGACTACTGCTCCAAGATGCCTGAATGGGCAATGGAGGACTGGGAGGAGTGACAGAGGACAGGACGTCTGCGTGGCCAGAAAAGCCTTGTAAAGATCCGAGGCTTTGTCGTGGTCGAGGTGGACAAACTGCCTGTGAATTGAGATGGGCTGTGAAGACTTGCAGTGGCTGGCAGGTTGTGCTGGCTGCTGACAGTAGCTGTAAAAAAGCAAGAAGATGGAGTGACAACACTAGAATTACATTACCCTTTAGTAAACGCTTGGGCACAGGCAGCTTGGCCTCTCACCTCGCTCTGTTTTGGGTCTGCTGTTAATTATCTACACAGATAATTTAGCACATGCGCTTAAAAATTAAGCAACAGATTCCTTTTGGTCTGCTATGTGATGTTCCTGTACCGTACAGTAAGGGCCGCTGTAATGTTCAACATAGCGGGTGTCATGTTATACAGAAAGCTACTTTGATTTTACTGTCATTTTACTGATTTTAAAATTGAAACATTAACACTGAGAATGCCATAAGTCAAGCCAGAGAGCACTGTGAAGCTTTATTTGTCTGCTGTTTGTCAGCAAGGAGGGCTTAGCTTTGAAATTGTTCTTACAGAATTCCTTCATCCAATTGCTTTAAGATGAGTGACTCAGGGAACCGATCTGTGTATGCAATTTTTGGAGGTACTAGTCCCAAGATTTTACCGTTCTGAGATTTACAAGGGGATTGATAAAGCAGATTTTTGCCTTCGTGTTCTGCTCTCTCCCCTTTGCCTTCTCAAAAAGATCCAGTCTTTTTTTTTAGTTTTAGGGTTTTTTTGCTAAATCTATTGATCTTTAACTCTGAAGCGTCAGCTTGTCTTCGTACGTGAGCAAAAATCCCAAGGTAGAGAGGTCAGCCTGCCAATCCTCACTGCCCGTCCTGTGGGCAGATGGTTTTAGGATAGGGCGTATTTGTATTTAATAGTGCTTCATCTGTGCCTCAAGGTTGGCTTTAAAGAAAAAACAAAAGCTATTTTATACTTATTTAAAAATACATTTTATGGTAACACTTCTGGGATGATAAGTATCAGTGTGATGTTGATTTTCATCGTTGTGTGGCGGCTTCTGGGAGAGTGACTGCAATCATTGTACTGACTCGGGTGTGTTGTATTTCTTTTTTTTCCTGCCCTTTTTTTCTTCTTACGTACGCTCAGAGGTAATTATCAGCTTTAGCAACTGCTGCAGACTGTAAAAAAAAATTTCCTGGGAAGAGCTGTATATTCTGGGGTCCACCACACCCATCCACATAGGGTGTATGCGTCGGGTTCTGTGCTTCTTCTTGTCTTTCAGAAACCTTTTTTGTAGGCGAATGAAGAAATCCAGAATTGTGGAATCACCAGGCTTGGAAAAGACCCACAGGATCCCCCAGTCCTCACCCACAGCTCTCACTAAGCCATGTCCCTCAGCACAGCATCCAAACGTTCCTTGAGCACCTCCAGGCTCGGTGACTCCACCACATCCCTGGCTGAAGACCTGATGCTCTTCAGCAAGTGTAGCAGCAGACCTGCTGGCGTACGGATGGTCTCTCCTTGCCATGCTGTGCTTTAGGATGCTTTGTTTTCCCTCAACCCCCTTAAGATGCACTGGTTACTGGAGAACCCCTGCTTGACGTGTGTCCCTGAGTGGGGTGCTAGGGACAAATGCTGCAGGGTTAAGGTTTCCTGAGGCCACACAAGTAACTAACCCCCTAGGCTGGGCTCTGAAAATCACTTGATGCCTTCAGGACGTTTCTCCAGAGGAGAAATAGCGGGACTGAGTTTTAGCTAGGACTTCAATGTTGTCTAAGTTGTAGTGTCGTTTTCCACCCCTCCTTTGCTAGAAACAAGCAAAGGAAAGGGATTTTACTGACTTGTGCCAGCATTAGGAAACTGGGTGGTGGGTGTAATACGAAATTCACAGCTCAGAGCCACGTCTCCCTATTTCTGGCTGACCCTAATGTCTGTAATTAGCATAGGCTCTCCCATATCAGAAGGGACTCATCTGAGGACCTTCAGACCCACTCCCGGCTCCACGCAGGACCACCCAAAAATCAGACTGTCTCCTTCTCTTCGGATATCTCCCATCTTGCCCACCTTGAGAGGGCGGATGACCTGTGCCTGATACCTCCAGCACGGAGATGCAGGGCGCAAATGACCCCCGCCCCTCCCCCATGCCCTGGGCGGCGGGACAGAGGCATGGGGCTAACGGGAGACAGCGCTGGTGTGGCGAAAAAAAGAAAATAGCTACCTAAAAGGAGGAAAAAAAGAAAAACATGTCGACGAGGATGGGATTCGAACCCACGCGTGCAGAGCACAATGGATTAGCAGTCCATCGCCTTAACCACTCGGCCACCTCGTCACGAGAGCTCCGCTCCTCGCACGGCCTATAAGAAGCTACGCCGGTCGCTGCTCTGCGAGATGGCGCCCACCGCCCTTTCGTGAGAGGAATGCAGAGCCACGCGATCGCTGAACAAACAGCGGCCTCGCCCCGGCTGGGCGCTGCTGACGCTCCGACCGCACCGATCCGAGCGCGGCGGGCGCCCGTGAAGGCCGGCGGGGAGGCGCGGGGGCCGCCATGTTGTACGGAGCGCTGGGGGGCGCCATGCTGTACGGCGCTGCCGGCCGGATGGCGGGTTGGCGCGGCGCGCATGCGCGGCGGTTTGAATCGAAGCGCGGCAGCGGCGGCCCAGCCCCATGGGCGCTGAGGGACCGCGGCTCGGCGGCGGAGAGCGGCGGTGAGCGAGAGCGGCCGAGCAGCGCGGGAAGGGCGTGAATAGCTTAGGGAGCTCGGGGCCGCGTGAGGCGGGAAGCGGCGGGAGGGGCTGAGGAGATTTGGGCGCGCTCGGAGCCGGGGCGGTCCGGAGGCCGAGGGTGAAGCGGGCGAGCTGGAGCTTTGAGCGGGATATTGGGCTTGGTGGTCTTTGTGCCTTCTCTGAGGTGTGAAATGCAAAAGGCGGGCTGTTCTGTGCGGATATTCCTATTGTAGTATGCGTACGTAGCATATATGTTTACAATACGCTCGGTCCTTCCCTAAGTAAGGGTTTCTCTGAAGAAGAAAGGCATCCTGGGCTCCATCGGAGGAGGGCTGGCCGGCAGGGACAAAGAGGCGAGTGCTCCTCTCTGCTCTGCCCTCGTGAGGCCCCATCTGAAGCCCCACATCCAGCTGTGGGACCCCCAGCACGGGAAAGATGAGAAGGGCCGTAAAGATACTTAGAGGGCTGGGGCATCTCCCCTGCGAAGAAGGGAGCTGGGCTTGTTCAGCCTGGAGAAAAGGAGTGATAAAAAGGGGTTTGTAAACAGGTAGGGGAATCAACTTTTTACAAGGGTAGGCAGTGGGGGAACGGTTTTAAGCTCGAGGATGTCAGGAGTAAGTTCTTTGCAGAGAGAGCAGTGAGGTGCTGGCTCAGGCTGCCCAGAGAGGCTGTGGGTGCTCCATCCCTGGAGGTATTTCAAGACCAGGTTGGATGGGGCCCTGGGCAACCTGCTCTACTACCACATCTGGAGCTTGGTGGCCATTCTGTGACTCTAAAGCCGTGGCTTGTTGAGGCTTAGAGAAAGGAAAATGAAGTACCGTGGTAAATACTGTCAGATTGCTTATAAAGATCCTTTGCGAAGTGATTGGTGGAGGTATAAATGTTGATAAATGCCAATGAAATCTAGGAAATAGCACAGCAAATTGCACGCAGTCATATTTTAGTATGGACTCGATGGTACTGTGTTTTGTGATCTTCAGCTCCATGGGAGTCTGAGCTTGCAAGGGATGTTAGCTGGTAATCAAAGCTCTGAAATTGGTAGTGCTTTAAGGGCATCCTCACAGTGTGGGTTAACTCACTGTCTCCTTCTGTGACTTCTAATACGCGTTCTAGTTGGTAAGATACAGAATGCTGTTGCAGGAAGGTGGACGAGAGGCAGTAGTGAGTGAAGCACTGTAGCGTGTATGCAGAGCAAACTTTGTATCAGAGAAGGCTTGGTCATATTTACCAGCAGTTGCCAGCATCTTAAACAGAAGGATGCCTGGACAGTAAAACTCAAACTGTTAGCACAGTTGATTTATAATGTGATACACAATAGAAAACATGGACTTGAGAAGCCTATTAAATATCAGTGAATTCCTGTGACTAAAGAAAGAAAAATGAGACCAGCTCACCGAGGTTAGTAGCTACCTGTGTGTCGTGTTCTTACTGTGATTCATTAATATTCTGGGATTTCAGTACTGTATTTTATAGGAGAAACACTTCTTGCAGAAATGGACAAGATTTACATGGATTCTAACATGGAAAAGTAAGTTGAAACCTCATAAGGATCTCATTGTCTTTTAACTATCATCTTTTAGATGCAGAATGCTTCTTGGAGTGTAGTTCAGCATTTCATGAATGAAAAGCTGTCTGTTGTGAAGAACTTGAGGTTTATTTGCTCAGGTGTTGGAAAGGCTGAGGAAGTTTTATAGCAGTGGGTTGTCTGGAGACTGACCACGGGGACTGGAGCAGAACATGCTGAATTTTACAAGGTTTATTTCTAGTGCTGAAATGATCTTTTCCAAGCAAGCTTCTTTATGTAGTAGTGCACTTGTAAAAGAAGAAACAAAGGAGAATTTGAATTATTAACCTAAAAAAAATTTGGCAGTGTTGTTCAAGACATACATCTTGGTCTAGTTTATACACTAATATGTTTCTCTTTTCCTCCCTCCAGCGATAACACGGAGCACATCAGAGGAAAACGACTGTCCTCTGTGAGTAACTTTAGGGCATTCCTAAAGTGAGTGAGTGAGTGAGTGACTGAAGAGAGGGAAGCTGTAAAGAGAAATTGATTTTCTCTTCGGAGCCTGAAGGAAAAGCATACCAAAAGCTGAGCCCTTTTAGATCTGTGATTAAATGTTATGCTGGTGTTCTTAGAAATTCTCTACGTGCCACTAATCAGTTCGTGTAGCCTCCCTAAGCAGCAGTTCCCTGCTGATGTGAAGCATTCACTGTGGGATGTTTCAAGACAGAGAATAAACTGGCTCTGTGCCTCAGTAAGACCCACCTATGTGCACTGTTTCTTCTATTAAAGATGTTCAACTGTGCTCCTGTCCTTGCTGTTTCGTTCCTGCTGCACTTATTTCACAGCATAAGATCCAACGCTTGTTTCTTGATCCTTCTGTGGTAGCTAGGGCTGATTTTCTCAACTGCTGTACTTTCTTTCAGATATTGAAGGCTCCACGAAATCCTCTTGATGATCTGGGAAATGGGAACGAACTCACTCAGGTAGATCTCTTTTGCTGATGCTAATTTCTTCACTTTGCTCCTCGGCTCGTTCTTGATTAAACTTTCACTAGAATAACATAGATGTAAAAAGTCCCACAATCTGCTTTGGAGGGTAATGTTAGAAGTAATAAGGATTATAATAAATCCCTTCAGCTTTTCTTTTTCTTCACATCAGAATATCTATTATGTCATAATAACCAGAAATTAATAGGTAGTACTTCTGCTGTAGTCCATTTGATTTCAAGTTTGACCTGTTCTCACTGGTAAAGTCAGTGAGGTGAGATGGAAAGCAAGGCTGTTCAGAGCCTTGTGTTTAGCCAGTGTATCAAAATGCACGCAGTTATTTTCTGTCTCTTGAGCCAGTGCTGCACAGCACTGCCCTTCCTGTGCCCTGCTTTCAGTCAGCACACAGAGGGTTGGTTTGTTGCTGGGTGATGAGTGTTTGCCCACAGGGGCCACTGGTGCTGAAGAGCTGTTCCCTTTACAGTGCAGGGGCAGAGGGTGGGCCACGTGCAGGTGGTGAGTTGGGCATGCCTGCGTCGGGGTACTTGGTTTGCCTTTTTATTTTCAGATTATTATTATTATTTTTTATGAGAATCTATACTTATGGTGCAAGAATTGTTCTCTGTAATTAAACGCTCGTGTTCTTTATTGTCAGGACCTCAATATAGAAAAACGCAGGAAAAGCTCTCGACGTGTCAGCTTTGCCAACACCATAAAGTAAGTTTGATCCGAAGGATGCAGATCTTCGTCCTTTATTTGATTATAAGGCTGAAGGCAGTGATCTTCCATGGCCTAAAATTGCTGTTTGCATACCTTTGTGGGCATTCAGTATAGGAAATCAGTGACTTTTTTAATCACTGAGTTGATTTTGAGCCTTCAGAGAGCTGTTACTCGTTCTTTCTTGCTAGCTAGAAAAAAAATGGTTGAGCAAATTTCATATAATTAGGAAATTTATACTTTTCCTTAACCTTCTGCCAGGTATGATTGGATTCAATCAACTTCTGTCTCGATTTCAGAACATACCGTGTGGGAAAAGACTGAAATTAGGGCTGATTTGAAAAACAACAAAACCTCAAAAAGCTTTCTGATTTCTGTGCTTCAAAACTGGTGGTCTCCTATTTTGAAAAACTGTTTTTTGTTCTTAGCTGCAGGGTCTTCCATCGGGATCTTAAGAATAATGCAGCAGAGAGAGAAAATGAAGGTAAAGCTTTCTCTTCTGACCTATTTCACTGACTTAGCAGCAAGATTACAGCTAGAATTTGGGAACTCAGACTTGTCAGTCACCGACTGGGAACAATATGGTCAGCTGTTCATAGTGGACAGGATAAAAACCCATTGGTTACTGGCACTGTTGGACCTGGAAGCTCAGAGAAGGAATTACTATGTTTTTAGACAACCCAAAGTGCAGCTCAAGCAAAATTTGCTTTGGTGATTTAGATTAAAAGAGGGCTGTGAAGACTGTCATATTCACTCTGTCAAAGATTACCTCATAAAAATCTGAAAAGCTAATGCGTTTTCAAGTACTTTGCTTCCCTGGGTTTTCGCCACGATAAAAGGAACATCGAGGGTGACAACTCCAGAACGTTCTCTTCTACTGAGTTTTCTTTTGTCTCTGAATGTTTGGATCCTGTTTCTCATGCTAAAATGTCTATTTTTCTTATTTTTAGAGTGTGCAGAAGATACGGAGAATCACGTCCTGCTTAATCAGTAAGTCTGGGGGAAAAATTGTGCCACAATTCTAGAGCTCTGTCCTGCAAGTACACCTCCTCACGTGGCATGCAACCATTGGAATCTTAGTCCTCAAAGAAACACACAAATGCTTGTTTAGACATAAAATTGCTCCGTGCTTTTGACTGGTTAAAGAAGTGATGTAGGAAGGGTGTGGTTATTTTGGCCATTCACATAGAGATGTCTGGAAATTTGAATAAAGTCTTGAAACTGCTTCTTTCCAAGGTCCGTTGCTTGGCAATGTCTGTCAGGAGAGACCTATCAGAGTCCACGTTTGATAGATGTCCTTTTGGATATTTATTACTGTAAATTCTTCACTCGAAGGTGGATTAAGTGTTGTCTGATTTCAAAGTTATTGTCTAGGTAAAATAAAATGATGAGATTTCAGGAGTTGAGTTGGACTGCCCATGAAGGAAACTTTCTGATTTGAAACCTGCAGCAAGGAAACAGCTTACCTAGAGTTGTAGTTAAATGCTTTTAAAGCTTTCCAAGCAATATAGTAACAGATGTGTACCTGTGTGTAAATAAGAATGAATATTCCAGCTCAGGCTTCTTGGTCTTGAAAGAACAGTCAAGAAAGAGCAGAAGGTATTAAATGTTAGACAAAATGCCCAACAGGTTTGCTGTTGTAACTGGCTTTTGCTTTTACAGAGAAATGATTTCAGGCTTTAGGGGCACAACTTCCCATTTTCAGAGAGAAGAGGATGACTGAAAGGGGAAGGTCTGAGTTGAAAATAAAACATTAATCTTTTATTCTTTCTTTTTTTAATCTGTCTGATATCTGCTGCCCAGTCGTGTGTGAGCTGTGCAGCATAATTCTCTGCCTTTTGGTTATATTGCTGAAACCACACGTTTTACATTTATTTTTTTTTTTTAACATGCTGTTTCACCTTTTGTAGAAATGAAGAACCTGAAGCTGTTCCATGTGAGATTACTGGTGAGTTTAAAAATAGATTTAATAAGAAAATGGCTGTTTTTATTCCAGACCATCAATGAATTGTTGTAGCATAATTTTAATATGCCTAGGGCAGTCTCCCTGCTGGAGATTGCTACTGCTTTATAGGGCTTTGCCCTATCGGGCTGTTGACTAGCACAGTGTTCTGCAGGTAAGGATAGCTTTGCTAAGTGTTCAGAGCAGTACTGATAATGTTTCTCAGTCTGTATGTGGCTTTAATTGCACTTCCTCGCAAAGCAATGCTTGCATAACGAGTGCGTAGATCTTCACTTCAGTTGATTAAAGTAATAAGATAGATCAGCAAACACAGGATTTGCTTTTCTTTTAACAGGGATGAACACTTTGCTTCATGCCCCTATCCAGTCACTGGTGCAGCAGGCTGAGGTAAGTGAATTTTATTTCTTCAGTGCTGAAAATATTAGTGCCCAAACTATATTATAATAATTCCTGTAGTTAAGGTGAGAGGTTTTCCACAGCTGTCTGAACAACATATCCTTGAATTCACATAAAATTCCTCTGAAGCGTAATCTGTATTTTGAAGTATTTTCCTCATCTGATGGGCATTGTGCTATGCCACTGATATCTTCTGTTTCTAAAATTCCTTGCTGTATTTCAGTACCTGAGCTAATTCTTCCATTCTTCTCACCTCTTATCAAAGACCATGTAAAGGAGCTTACGTTTCAGATAGGTCTGGTTATAATTATTTATATATATATATATATTACTCTCTGCTTGCATTTTATTATTTTCCTTCCATGAGTAGAATGGGAATGCATAAATAGTGCACGTAATTTCAAGAAAAGATGAAGTTATTCTTAATCAGTCTATTCATTGAGTTTGATGAAACGCAGTATAATCTCTCTACTGGCCACTTTTGGTCCACAGCTTTAAAACTGTAAATCCTTTCTATTAAAGAGACTAAAATCTTCTTAGTCAGGGTGGAAGTCTTATAAAAAAATTTCAACTTGGCTCTGCTGCTCCGGGAAATGTGCATGATAATCTGGTCAGGGATTTTATTTGCAGTTGATCGGGGGGGAAAAAGGACAGAGACTTCATCACAGAGTGATGGAAAATATTGATTCCTAAGACTCAGTTCCATGCTGACAAGGATTTCATAGGTCTGAACGTGAAATTTTGTCCAAGAGAAAGCTGAGATGCATTGTTTCAAGAAATGCCATTTATATATATATAGATATTAGATATTTAAATAAATATCTAATTTAAATAAATATCTAATTTAAATATCTATCGATCTATCTAAATATATAAATATATATAGATAGATAGATACAGATATAGATAGATATATTTAAATATCTAAAATATGGGCTGTAATTGTAGTGAAGTTGTCCTCTCTTCCTTTCATATGTTGCTACTTGTTAAGAAGGACCAGAAAACAAAACAAAGCCAAACCCTGTAAAGATAGTTTTAAGGTTAGAATTCTGTGCTCGTTTATTTTTGTTTTAAATGGAGTAAGCTGTTGTGTCATTTGTTGCAAGTGTCAGTAACTGTTATTTCTTGTCTTCTTTTCAGGGCCAGGACGTGAGCAATGCTATTCTGAGAACAGACAGGCCTGAAACAACGCTCATCTTCTCAGATGAAAATGAAATGGATATGACAACGAGTCACACCGCAGTGATTGCACGTAACCTGAAAAACAGTGAGACTGACAAAACTGAGAAAATAGATATCGTGTCATTTCTGGCTGAGCTGAACTCCATCAGTGGAAAGGCAGAAACGAGCAAAGATTTTCATTTTTCCATTGATCCTGCGACCCGTTTCTGCCCATCTTTTGAAGGGAAGGAAGGTGCTACTGCAGGGCAGAAAACAGATTCCAATGAATTTTCAATGGACTTGAATTCAAATGATAAAGCACTTAATCCTCTTGAAGGACCTGAAAAAGAAAACCTTTTTTTTGTCCCTTCACAAGTTTCCAAAGACGTGGCCCGATCATCCGTGGAATTTGTATACTCCAGCGAACGAGTGGCCATCTGCAACGTGACAAAAATATTTAGAGAGCAAGATGATGGAATGGAAATGACAAAATGCCACGCAGCTGATATTCAAAATATGCGTTCTGGTATTTGCGAGGCTCCGACGGAGCAGTTGCCATCTGCAGATGTTACTCGTGCATTTGCAGATGATGGGATGGATATGACAACTAATCAGACGGCAAAAATACATTTTCCCTTTGCCATCGTCGATAATCAAAATGTAAACTTCAAAAAGGATTTCTCGTCCATGGAGCTAGATAGCTACTCTGTCGTAAAGAGAACAACTCATCAGCAGTTAATCATAAAGCCAGAGCCTCAACTTTGTACAAGCAAAAAAATTGCATATGTTGAAGACACAGGAGATGCTACAGCGCTGCGAGCTTCGAAGCAGGAGACAAGAACGTTGTCTTCTATCCCAGGATCTGTTTCTTCTGAGACTGTCTTCCGAGATGATAAAACTGTTGTTTTTTCTCAATGCGATGACATGGAAATGACTGGGAATTACACAGATGTATTCTACAATGAAAGTACCAAAGGACTGAATGCTTCATGCCAGAAAGCTTTTGAAAAAGCAGTTAATAGAAACCCTTGGCTAGGAGAAAGAAGACATCCAGTAAATAATGACAATACAAGAAGTCTGTCTTTCGATGATGGAAGTTCTCTGTCGCATAAGAATAGTGCACGTGGATTATCTTCAGGCTCGGAGGGGCGAAATGAAAGAGTAACCCAAGATCACAGTGCTGCTTCGCTGAACGCTGGTTCCAGTTCGTGTGCTGATTCAGTATCTACTGGTTCCTCTAAGGGGAGGCTTCAGCACAGACTAGCAAACTCCCTCCTCGTTTCACTACCAGGTGAGAAAACTGCAATATTTTCAGGAGCAGATATCGACTTGACTAAAAATTGTGTTGGCAAGGGTAATAGAAGGGATACGGATTTGAATTTCCTCCTGGAAACTCCAACTCTGTTACTTGCAAACCACATTTCCTTGATAGTAGGTCTGTATCTTCCAATTTAAGGGAGCGTGAAGATACGGAAATAACTAAATGTCAGACAGTTGTCAGTGGTGATCAAAGCACTGGGATATCTGCAGAAGCAAAACAAATGCATTGTAAAATAATTCCAAGTAGGAACCAGAGCATTAATATTAGTGATACTGCATGTTCTTTGTACAGGGACAAGGAAAATCTTGAGGCAATTGGTACTGATGTGAATATTAGAAGCAGCCAGGGTATAGAAATGAAAAGTAAAGGCGCTGAGGTGATAACAGTCGATGAGAAGCTTGGAAAAACAAACTTCCAAGCTAGTCGTCTGAGTTCCTGTGCAAAGAGCATGTATTCACTCCAGGAGCAAAAGAGGGAGGTTTCTGAAAATATTCTCACTGACAACTGTGCGTTCACATCTTTGCAAAGTGAAAAAGTTTATGTATCCCAGCCCTTGGGAAAGAAACTTCTAAATCCTTCGGTTTCCTGCACAAATGACGAGGGAGGGATGAGAATGCTCATTTTAATAATAATCTTCATTCAGGTGATGACCTGCGCTAGAGGGGTGTTGAAGAGAGGTCCCTAGCCAGTAATTCTAAACTTCAGGGAAGCTCCCAGTTGCCTTCCTTTCTAGAAAAGTCAGGTGTCTTTCCCCCTGGTGAATACATGGGCTTGTCTGAAAACTGTGCACTAGTGGCTCCTCATCAAAACATCTGTATTATTTTACCAGGAAGAAAAGCAGCACCAGGACATATTGAAGATAAATCATCCTCAAAAATAGAGGTAATGGTGGCAAACAGTCAGGAGCAGCCTGGGTGTGATACGTCCTCCTTGGTGTCCCGTGAGACTGGTGTGAAGCATGTGCTTTCTGCGGATGAGAAAACTGCCATCTTTGTAGAAGGTGCTGATATGGACATCACTGGAAATCACACAGATTCAGCGGGCAGCAAAAGAATTTTGCAGTCTAAACTTTCAAACGATGACGTATCGTCCATTTCCGAAGATAAAACTTTTGTTTTTACGCAAAATAATGACATGGAAATAAGTAGGCTTGATTCTGTTGCAGCTGATAGTGCTATGGAAACGGCTGTGTCTCGAGGGATGTTTAGCACAGCTAATGGAAGTAGAAGGAAAAGCTTGAAGGGAGCAGTAGGGAAAAAGACACTTGTGTTTTCATTGAGTGAGAATAACGACATGAGCATCACAGAGGGACTCACAGCAGCAATAAGCCATGAGATGGTCTCACGAAATGAGGTAGGGCTTCCTTCTCCATCTTCAGCTCATCCTGTTAGAACCGTTGCGTTCGTGAGTAACCAGGCTGACGCAGACATTAAGCCTTGCTCCGCTGATAAAATTACCGCAAAAGCTCCTTTTGATGATGAGTTGAACTTGGATAAAGTTGTTGGGCAGGAAGGTCCTTCAAACAGAGAAACTACCGTGTTTGCCATGAGTGATATGGAAATCACTAAAGTGCATGACGTATCTTTAAAAGCAAATGTTCTGCAAGGTAGGCAACTGAATCAGTCTGTTCCTTTAAATTCCTCTGTTATATTTACGAGTGATCAAGCTGACATGGAAATGACTGAGCATCACCCTGTTAATGGAATTATTGAAAGGGATTCGCAGGTTGTACAGGAGGCCCTTTCAGGCAGCAAAACAGTCATTTTTCCTTTGGCTGGGAATATGGACATCACTACAACTCACGCTGCGTTAAGTGGTGAGGTTGGTGTGTGGAATGGAAGGTCCATCCCAGCCATTTCTGCAGATCCTGCTAATAAGACCATTGTATTTTGCCACAACCAAGATGACATGGAAATAACTTCGTCGCATACTGTTGCTGTTAATAGCAATACTGCGGGACCTGAGAATCAAGAAGTGTCACATGAAAGCGCTCAGCAGCCAGACTTGCGTAGTGCATCATCGTCCTCTTGCAGAGATGAAGGAGATTCCCTACAGGTAAAAGACCTGAATGGTGAGGATCATAAAGAATCTAATAATAAGCCCTCAGTTCCTTCCTCTTTATCAGCCTCAGCACCACCTACTGAGAAAGGGCTTTTCAAAGCCCTGAGTGGCACAACACCGGATTCCATTCATTCTGTCTCAGTTCCCAAAGATGCTGTGGATGTCCAGGCACTACAGGATCTCGGCCTTTCCACGGACAATTCAGTTCCTGCAAACAACGAGCAGGATCTTGTACGTCCAGGATCAATGAAATCAAGGAGAGTGTCTTTAAAGCTGCCAGGTAATGACCCCTTGGACTGTGGTGAAGAAAGTGGAGACGTGGTATCTCATGTTTTCCTTCCTGCTCAGCAGTCAGATTCTTTGAAGGGTCCTCCAGGTGCGCTTAGTGCTCAGAGAAATCAAGTGTTGAAAGATGATTCATCTAGACGTAAAGATCCAGCTGCAGATTTAGCTATGGACGGAGCAGGCACTGTTCCAGTTTCTAACAAGGAATGGGAGGAAAACGTGCCCTTGACTGAAGGAGAAGCAACACAATTCCAAATAAATGCTGAACAAACCAAGCAGCTTTCAGGCAGTGACGGTCTGAGAGATCCAACAGATTGTACTCTTGTGCCTAAATTATCGGGTATTTTAAACGTTTGTTCCAAACTGGAAAACATTAGAAGGAAATCAGTAGTTATTTCTGAAGCTGTTCTTTCTGACCCCTTGCTGAAGTTACCAGCTCAGCCCGAGGATACCTTGAGGTTAGGAAAAAATAGCATGAATGAACAAAATTCATGTTATGCCGAAGAGCATAAGGGTGCACGCCTTGAATCTGGAGCTGCTCCCATAGATGCAAATTTAGGTATGGTGCTTAAGGACAAATACAAAGGAAGAATTGTCCCTCTAGGTATCTTTCAACCTAAACTACCGAACAGAAGAAACCCTTCTGTTTCTAGCGTGCAAGACATATATGCAAAATCAGACAAAGTAGAACCACCAGTCCCAGAAGTAAATCTAAACACCGCTAAAGCTCCAGGCTACGACAGTTCTAGTAGGCAGAACTTCAGCCCTTCTCAGTTTATAGCAGAAGAATTTCTTCCTGTCTGCCCGGAAGAAATGGATTCAAATGATTCTGTAAGCTCTGAATTTGTGGAAGAGGCTTGCAAGAACAGAGATGAAAAAAACAATGAAAAGATTGAAGTTGAAGAGACAGAAACTTGCAACAGCGCAAAAAGAGCTTTGAAACGAGTCGAGGAAGATCTTCAGAGTCTAAAAAAGCTGAAGATGGATGAAATCCTGGTCGGTGGGACTTCTCAAGACTTGCAGGTAAGCCTGATCGCTCCTTATCAAGATGCACTTAACACTAACAGCACTTCTATTTGTATGCTCAGGTGTGAATAGATCTGTTGGTAGGGTTTTTTTTGTTGCTCTTTAGCATCAGTTTACTGTCATTTTGCTGTGTCTTCCCGAGCACTTCTCATTGTTTCGCTGAACTGGAACAATGAGATCAATGTGTGCAATTTTCCTGATCCATGATGAGCAGTAAAGGCAGTGTTGATTCTAAATCATTTTCTCCACAGGATCTTAATGAGCCTTTCTCAGATAAGTATTCTTAGTCAGCCGTACTAAACCACTTGCTAGATGTCATTTGTGTGCCATTATAGAGTAAGAACAAAAGCTAGTCCTTAAAATCTGAATCTTTATTTTAAATTGGCTGTCTCATGGACAAGTTGCCACTGGATCGAGAAAACCTGAGCAAATAGGAAACGCTGATCTGAGCATAAGAATTAGTTTGTGCATCATCACTGGAAATGTTTTAGCTCTGAAAACTGCAAGTGTGTGCTGTGGTGACTACTGCTTTGATTGAGAAACAAATGAAGGGCTTTGGAACATTGCTTCCTATATGCCATGGTAAGAAATAAACTCAGTAGTCACACGCTGTTTTTTCTTGCTGATTAAATATGAAATGTGCACATACCAAAAATAACTAAGTTCTGAACTCCACGAAACAGCTACGCAAACTACTGATTGAATTATTCTTGCTTTATTTCATAAAACCTTTCTCATTTCCTGTTCTTTTTTTTTTTTTCCTTTCTTTTTAACGTGCTAATGCCAGGTTGTTTGTGACGCTGCATCTGAAAGCCAAGCAGAAGTTGCTGGAAGTGAAGAGTCTCCAAATCTCTCAGCTAAAAACCCTGACTGCACTCACGCCAACAGCAGCAGCTCTCTAGATTCTGTTAAGGCCGACATGGAATTAACAAGTAAGGCTTCCTTTGTAGTAATTGCCTCAAATTATGTATCTTTTTGGCTTCGTTAAGGACAAGCCCTACCCTTAATACGTACATACCCTGTCTGGGAAAGGCATTGAGTGCCTGCTTTGCAGCTTTCCATCCAACTCATCAGCATGCTTTTTCACTCTGGCTGCAAGGCCAAGCCATGCAAACTGAGCTGAGGAGAAAAGTTGCAGAATTCATGTTTTTGTTTTTGTGGCCAGGCTGGCCTGAAGACACAGGTTGTTTTTTTTCTTAGCACAGACCAAATCCCCAACTCTTACTCCTCTGGCCCTACGACTGTTTAAGGCTGGTTCCTTGCAGAGCCTGCACGTCTCGGAACTGTGAGCTTGGAACAAGATTCCTCAGAGTGCTGCAGAGGCGTCTGCCTGGCTCTTGAAAGGTCCAGCTTAAATTTTGATTAGTGAGATAAAATAGTATCTCACTAATTAGCTAGAACCAATTAGAGAAATCTGCCAGTCATCTGGTAAGTGATGTTTTGCTTCTATTTACAAAACCAATTCCAACTTGGCCACCTGCAGCCATGAAAGTTTGTCTTATCTGATGGAAGCTGGGCTCTTTTCTTTGCGTGATAAACTAGGTCTTCTTGCTCAGAATTTGAAAGCCATCTTGAAAGCTGTTCAGCTCAGATCTGGTCTGTGCTAACCTAGGACGCTCTCCATACACATGTTGGAGGCTGCTTTTCAGGTTTATTACTTCCAGTATGACACACGTGGCTTTCCTACCGTGGAAAAACGACCTGTCGTTTCATTACCACTCTGAAGTGACTTCTAACCTATTTCTTGGTATTTGATTTTTTTTTTCTTCACTTTGTTCAGCATTGAAAACACACAAGAAGTGTGCTTTTCTTCTAGAACTAATAGAAGTGTGCTTTTCTTCTAGAACTAATAAACTCGGCTTCGTATTTCTGTAAGAATATTTTTAACCCCCAGCCATGTTGTTTTTTACTTATTTATTTTGCCTAGTTCAACGAAGCAGTCAGATGGAGTTTCAGCTTCTCACAGACAGCATTTGTGAAGATAATTTGTGGGAGGTATGTATTTGTAGCTGAGAGACGCCAGCTTCTTTTCCTAACAAGGAAAAATACTTGTGTGCATATATACCAGTGAGCATCCTTTCTTGAGGAATGCGCTTACCTGCATGATTTTCCTAACGTTGCAGAAATTTCAGAGTGGTGTCATCACAGTTGGGGAGTTTTTCACTCTTCTTCAAGTCCATATTCCGATTCAGAAGCCCCGGCAGAGCCATATTCCAGCCAGTGTGAGTATCTGTCCTGTGAAACTGACTTTGTGTTGTATTTGTCTTCGTGTTTTTGATAAGCAACCTGATAAGCAAAAACCTTCGTGTTTTTGATAATCAAAGGTCTCTGAATGGTTCCAGGCAGAAGTCAGTTCCACCTTGATGGATGTGAGACACCGCACGCTTCCAATTCTCTCTTTTCCAGTTCACTGCTAATAACTGATGCTTTATTTTTTTCCTCAGTATTGGAAAATAGGTTTCAGTCTCTTCACAAAATGAAATGTGTTAGTTCGTGGGTAAATATTCTAATCTCGTTTTTTGATCTTGTTTAGAAGTGTTGCATGCTTGAAATAATTAGAAGCTCCGTCTAACCTCTTGGCTTTATCTTCTTACTGTATCAGTTGTTCGCTGAAGTCAGGATGATGTCTGAAAGTCTAGCAAGATGTGTGCAAAAATCCTTTTCCATTTAGCTATAACACTGAGAAACCTGATTTATTCTTAGCTCTGCCACAGCTTTGTTCATTCAGTTGGTTACAATTGCAGCAAGGCCCTTTCTTCAATCTATGTTTATTCTGTGCCTGGAAAGGAGTTCCACCATTTACCTCTGGTGGTCGAGGGGGGAAGAAAAGCACTGGGAAAAACTGTCCCAATTGAAATATCTGTGCTTAATTTTAGTGCATCTGCTTTCTGATGTTTTTTGTTTTCCCAGCAGCTCCAGTTAAGACTGATTCCTTCTTACATAGTCTAGTTTTTCTTTCCCTTTCTGTAGCCACTTCCAGCAGTGGTGGAATTTGCAGGGATGGTCAGCTTTGATGTGCTAATTGATAAGTTACTGACGTGGGTTTCTTACCTCCTCTTAGTTTTGCATGGACACTGCAATATGTGCGTAATTCAGATCAGAAAGTACACAGAGCATGAATATTTGCACTGATTTTCTGCACTGACGTGGAAAACCTTCCACGTTTCATGAGCAGAGCAAGCCTGTAGCGTGGTAATGCTTAGTACTTATTTAAGAAAGAATATAGGGAATTTGATGGAAAATCCCCAGTAAATCAAATACGTCAGGCTACCTCCGTTAGATTTCTTTTCTGTTCTGCAAAAAGGAAGATCTGTGCCCTCTTGCTGGTTTCTGCACATGAGCTGATAAGACAGTACTGTTTCTGAAAAGCACTCATCTTTTTTTCCTCTCTCCTCACCATTTTCCCCCCTCTCTTTTGATTCCCAGTGTGCTGTCAGTGCTCCACCTACTCCGGAAGACCTGATCCTCAGCCAATATGTTTACCGTCCCAAGATGCGTATTTATGAAGAAGATTGCCAGGCCCTTTCTCAGATGATAGATGAGTATGTCTGTATTTTGTCAGCCGTAGGTTAAATCAGCAGTTTTCTTTTTCAGCTCTGTTGGCATGCAGAATGGCCTGGAGAAAGTCAATGCGTTACATATGCGGAAAAAATAGAAGGGTAGTTAACCTATTTAGTGCTGGCAGCCAGTTTGCTACAGGTTTGGGGGTATAGGGCAGCCCCCTGGGGGGAGGAGCTATGACAATAGCTAGTTAAAGCATCATTTCCCTCTGTTACTAACGGAGTGTTTCAGTTACATATCAGAAGAGTTTTGAGGTGTACGGAAAATGATCAAACGTAGGAAGCAGAATCGTAACAGATTATGATCTGTTGTTCCAGTTTTCCAGTGTTTGCTATATGCTTACTGTGATTTATTTCCTTACCTGAAGGTCCCTTTTTGATCTAATGCATTATGCCACCTACAGTTTCTCTTCAGACAAGTTTTATGTTAAAATGGAAAACCAGCAGCAAGGTTTTTCCCAGCCCCAATAGCATCGTTTCCCATCCCTTTGGCTTCCTTATGTGCTTGGTGGAGTTGCAACAAGCCTTTCTTTCAATTATTATTTTTCCCCCTGCATTTCAGATTAAAACAGTACGTAAGTGTCCAGGATCAACCACTGGTGAACGTGAATAAGAGTTTGTGGGAAGTAATGAGAACCTGCTCTGACGAAGAGGTAATGTTGCATGAAGAGATAATGCTGTTCTTTACATAATGAAGAAGTAAGCTCAATCTGTGCATTTATGCGTGTTTTGGTCGGTAGAAGATGCAAGGGCAAATAGTTTCTGAATGAAAGGCAACTCTTAAGAAGCAGAATAAAGAATTTCTTCAGTAAGAAGGGTGAAGTGCAGAGGCAATTTAATATAGAGTGAATATGTTGCTGTAAAACAGAAAAACTTGAAGCTGGTGATACTGGTTAGTTCAGAGCAGAGAAACTTCAGAGGAGCCTGAGCAAACAGCATGGTTCTGGAAGGAAACAGCGAACTGCTCTTACTGTTGAGGCTCTGCAGTTTCTTTGGAGGAATAGAATAGTTTCTTTGGAGGAATAGAATATTTCATTAACCTAGATGTTTATTTAGTTTGGGGAGGTATGTGTGATAGTACAAGATTTATAATGAATAGAAAATAGGTCATTACACAAAAATAACACCTCCTACAGCATCTGGAGTGTAACAATGGTGTTGCATGCCCGAGCAAAAGATTATGAAACCAGAGGGTATTTAAAGGAGAACGCTGATAATGGGCACAAAAGGCACCCTGAAGACATCTGCATTTAAAAGACAGAAGCATTATGAGAGTATTCCAGACAGAATTAAGAAAGAACATCAAGAGATCGTTTTCCTTGCTTCTAAAGCCAGGAATAAAAGACTAGTCCATGAAAACAAAAAGTTACAATGATGAAAGACAGGGTTTTTTTCATAGTTCATCATTAGATTTGTGTTACAGGTTATCACAGGGGATAGGATATTAACTGGATTCGGGAAGAATGTACTCAGAAACAATAAAGGGCCTTAGGACCCTTAGCTAAGAATCTTGAATGCAAAGCTCTACGTTCTGGCTTTAGAGTGATACCACCTAGTGGCAATGGCTTGAAAACATGGTACAAAACAGCAATTTGTACGTTCCTTTGCGTCTTGAGCTTGGTAGTTGTCAGAGAAAACGTTGTATTACATAATCTGTAGCTATATTCTGTTCAAGCTGGTGTCTTTATTATAATTTCTCGTGGTTTGGATGCTGCTCGTACTTGCGTTAGCATTTCGGTTGTCCTCTTAAACAGCAAGGGAACAAGTGTTCCAAATAAGTCTTGAGAGGTTGAAATGAGAGGCATCTGACATAAGGAATAAAGCTGCTCTTTTTTTGTGAGAGCACATCTTTCGTAAGCTACTGAAGCTGTTAAAATCTAATGCTTTGGCTTTCTGTGCTGTTCCCCTTGGAAGGTAGAGTGGGTTGGATCTTTGCTAAGGAAATCATTGCTTTCTTAGTAGATTATACTTGAATTAATTGGGGTTGTCCAGCCTTAAACTCAGTTTCATTTGAAACATGAAATCCTGCTCCTAGAGAAATGGGGTATTGAAAAGAGGGGGAGCAGAAAAGGGATAGACTCTAAAGACTAGATTGAAAAATTCTTTGTTTCACATTCTCATTCACTTTCCCTTCCATATTCTCTATTCATTGCAGCTGAAGAGCTTTGGAGCAGAACTGAACAAAATGAAATCCTATTTCATCAAGGAAAGTAAAATCCTGGCTCACAATGAGAAAGAGGCATTATACAGCAAATTGCTGCAGAGTGCACAGGTAACGTGCCACAAGGCTTCAGAGATTTAGGTTTAAAGGGAGGAATTTCTACCACATTTTATCTGTGCTTGAACTGGCACGGAGCTAAACTGGGACCATCAAATGTAGGACTCTAACTAATGTAAGACTGCTTCTTATTAAACATGTTTTACTTATGAGCAGTTGTAAAATACGTCAGGACAGTGACATTTTCTTGCATTAACATTATAGGAACCTTCTGCCTAGCTCTTCTGGCAGTTAAAGTAATGGGAGTGAAAAACAGGAGTGTTAAAGGACATGCCATCACAAATCAACTCCTGATGCTATAGCAGTGTCCATATTAGCAACTAACAAAGAAATGCACAAGCAGTGCACTGTGATAGGTATCTAGAAATTAGTTACACGTCTCACCTCATACCTTCATTAAAAAAAAGTGGGTGGGAAGATACGTTGTCAAGTTTCTGGTTCTTAAGCGTGGCATTTGCCTTATTGTCTGTTATTCTGCCTCTCCATTCTAATGGCAGATTGTATCAGCTGCTTTAATTAGACTGTTAGCAAGCAAAGATCTACGTGGTGGTCCCAGAAGGCTTCTTTAAAAGTATCATTGACTTAAGTATAAATATATTCCAAAAGAACACAATTTTCCCACCTTAGGAACAATATGAAAAGCTACAGTCAAGAATTGCAAACATAGATGAATTGCTTGAGGAGGCAGAAAGTTGTCTTGCAGATCTGGAAGCAGGTATGTGTTTCCAAACCAGTGAGTAATGCGTTGATTTCTTCTCCAGTCCCTTCATTTTTCTCTGTGGAGATGCTGTTTAAGTTGTTGTTTCAAGACTCCATGTGCAGTGGCCACCAGGAATTCTAAGATTCTTGGGTTGCAAGTATCTGTTAGGCTTAAACACCTTCACTTGTGCCTGCAAACTTGCCTTGTGGCAGCTGCTTGCACGTCATTTGAAGACTAGAAAATACATGCTAGAAGTGTGCTGAAATACAGAATTGTAATTGTAGCCTGTGGACATGTTACCAAGCTGGCTGAATCTGCTAGGGATGTGCTGTACACACCTCAAAATGGCTGCAGACTTGTTCAGCTGCACTCACAAAGCTGCAGTCAGTACTCGAGATTGTCACATAATTGTATTTTCAGTTCTTTTCATCCTTCTCAATTGTCTTTCAGTGCCTTGAGTACAGTTTACATTGCATGGTAACAGCTCGGAAGCAGAGCAGCAAGAGGAGTTTTATTTTCCTTATCTGCTGCTGCTTCAGGTGTTTTGGTAGATGCCCCTCTCTCCCTGGCTGCTTGCACATTTTTATCAGCTAGTTTTAAAACACTGAAACAGAGGCAAATAAAACAGATTCTAAATATTGAATCTGGCAGTTCTGTGTAGACCTTCTGGTACTTCTTTCCCACAGATTCTGAATGGGAGGAATGTGAAACAGACTGCAGTGATGATGAAATGGAAGAAGAGGACTCAGAATCAAGAAAACTAGAAGAAGGTAATGATATCAACTTTTAAGTTCTGAAGAGTCTGGAACTCACTGATACAAATGCAGACATTACAGCTTTCTTTTTCACGTTGGATACAGCGAATAACAGAAGTGTTAAAGTATGAAGCAGGTATTTTTCTCATGGCAAAATGGGATTTAGGGCTCGGAGCAGCGTGATCAGAAGAGCGTGTGCTGGCTATTGTGTTCAGCACTGTAATTGTTCAATACAGATAACTTTTGTTGACCACATATCTGTATCCAGGTAGGAGTAACAGCCCACAAGTAGAAATCTCTCATACCTGTACAGTAAGTTTGCTGCTATTTTATCTCACAGCTTTCCCCCCCCTCCCCCCTTTTCTCTTAGAACTGGGAAGCCTCAAAGCTCAAGAAAAGGAACTTCTAAGGTAAGATGTCGAAGAGGATCTAAGGAGCTTCAAAAATATTCATGTTGAAGTTCTAGAGATTTGTATTATTTTTCACCAGCATGCTACATCAGGTGTTTTGCTTTCTCTCTGTAGAGAAGTGTCAGATCTGGAGACTGAGAATGGGCAAATACTTGCTCAGATGAAGCATCTACAGGAAAACGAAAAGAGCTGCCAGGAACTCCAGGAGAGATGCAAGTAAGGAGAAAAAAAAACAGACTTCCAGGTGTTGTGTTTTTGTTTTCATCAGCTGGTTCTGGAACCTTGCGTTTCTCTATAAATGTTTTAGTGTTTCTTGTTTTTCCTTTTGGTTTGATTTATCTTTGGATGCCCATCTCCTTGCGAGCTATGATAAGCAGTAAAACTTCTGTGATCAAGTAATGGCTTTACGGTGATACTCTGCATTTCCTTTTTCCATATCCACCACTCCTCCCATCCCAGAAGTAACGTTTATGTGAAGTGCTTTGGATCCCATAAGAGATTCTTCTACTTTGTTCACAAGGGAAACTTTATTTGGTCTCTTACACAATATATAAGTGCAGGCGTTCTTAATTCTCTAAGCTTTATCCTTCAGATGACTGTTTTGATTGGTTGGTTGAAACTTAAGGTGCCTGTGTTTGTTTTGTTCCTTTTAGCTTCACTGAGTGGGAGATCAGTGAGTGGAGTGAACGACAGGCAGTCTTTAATTTTCTTCATGATTCTATTGAACTCACAGTTGTGTTTGGAACCCCAGTAGGTAAGCTGCAAAACTGGCAGACTTCTGTTTCACGAATTCGAAAGGTGAAGTAGTTACATGACAGAAACTTAAAGAATCTACACTGGCAAAAATCTGTTGAAAAGAAATAACAATAAGCTACAGAGAGGTAGCATGTCAGCTAAGAGAAATGATAAATAGTGGATATGGAGAGGTTTATCAGTGCTCTCTACAGAATTTCTGAACGTGTGTAACAAGTGTCTGTTTCTTAAGAGAACTGAGCATAGAAGTATTGACTACTTGAGGTTTTCTTCCTTTCCTTCTCAGATGGTGATGTTTTTGGTGAAAATCCTTCCAGAAAAATAGTTAGCCTCAGCTTTGAATCTCTCTTGGATGGTAAGATATTTCCCGTGGCTTGAAATTAGCTGCCCTCATTGTGCTCTTCTGGGAGGACGTTATACGTTTGTGTTTTAGCTGCTCGTGCGTCGCTACAGGGCTTTGAAAAGATTTCCTGCAACACCATTTCTTTTTGTTACAGAGGAAAAAGCTCCACTCTCCTCACGTTTAGTCCAAAGACTCATATTCCAGTTTATTGAAAGTCAGGGATGCTGGCAGGAGAAGTGTCCCACTCTGCAATACTTGCCTCAGGTAACGTGTCTGAAACGCCTGGGGGACTCTGGAAAAATATGACCTCTTTTTTATCACGGGTTGATACAGAGAAGGAAAATGTATCAACAGTACTCGGATTAATGCCACTCAGATTCTGTTTCATAGATAACCTGTCCCAGAAGTCGGGAGTTTCCTCCTTATTTGCTGCCTTGGTGTCTGACTATCTCAGTGATTGCTTAAAGCCTTATTCCTGCTGGTAGAAATCAGGGAATTGAGCCGCGTGCTGTTCTGCTTTCAAGACGATTAGCAGTTTAAATTCCTGAGTGAAATCCCACGTTCCCTGTATTTATGCAACCCTGTTGGCAAAACTAAAGGGAGAAACTTAGGGCAGGGAAGGATGCATATTTGATTTGGTTTTATGCTTGTTCAATTCCATTTTTGTATACAGAGTGAGATAGCAGTTAAGCTGCATATTGTAACGGTTTCTAGCATAAATTTCATTTTCAAGTGCCACGTAGTAGTGATTTCAGTATAAATCCTTTTCTGATCTCTTCCGTAGGTGCTTCACGATGTCTCTTTGGTGGTGAGTCGTTGCAGGATCTTAGGAGAGGAGATTCAATTTCTGGAGAGATGGGGTGGAAAATATAATCTTCTCAAGACAGATATCGTTGACACAAAGTGAGTAACTTCAGATGGAGCTTATGTAAATCTTACAGAGGGTCTCCACATAAGCAGAAACAGAAGATACTCCTAAGTTGGTTTTCTTGAGAAGGTGGTTTTATGCAGTTACTTTTTTTAGCCTTACACATGGATTTGCTTCAGCCAAGTGGAAACGGTCCTCGAAGGAGGAGAGTTTAGGAAAGTTTAGCTAGCTGGAAATGTTTTATGTTAACCAGAAAGCTTATGTTCTTTGCTATTATTCTATATATGCATTCTTTAAATTTGAGAGGTTCTGCAATTAGTTTTCATTCTGGAACGGAGTTGAGAGGGTGATGACGTTTTTGTTTTCATTTCTCCCAGCGTGAAGCTTCTCTTCTCCTCTTCCACTGCTTCGGCAAAGTTTGAGTTGACACTGTCCCTGTCATCCAGCTACCCATCCTCTTCACTGCCTTTCACCGTGGAAAAAAAAATCGGGAAGATTGGGTGAGTTGAACAGAAAGAACCAGGAATATTTCAAAGCTAGGGCTGGGAAATGAAATGTCCCGTATCCTTTCAAACACGTGTAACTCGATCCTTTCCAGACGTGAGGAGATTTCTGCTGTCCTCTCTGAGGTACCTGCTGGTTACCACTATCTGCGAAGAATGGTGAGCTCGATTCATCAAAGTCTGCTCCAGGATCCCCGGTGATTGTTTAGGTGCACGTGCAGGACTGAAGAAGTCAAGGAATAAGAATAAGAAAGCAAGGTCTCTCTCGCCAGCGTTCTTGGCTTCCTTCTCTAGTCTTCCCTAGAATGGCTGCCCTTATTACATAGCTTGCTCATTTGATTCTGGATCGATTGATGGAGCTCTCGTATAAAACGGTGACGACGAATTTCCAAGTGAACGTGGCTGGAATTGACTTTCACTCCCATTATTTCACTCCTGCTTAGCATTCGAACACACGGCATCAGTTTTAATCCTCATCAGCTTCCTGGAGCCCCTCCCAAAGTGCAGAAACGACGGTCTTGCTTACGATGAACCAAATAACCTGTAATAATTAGAGAGCTGGCCTAAATCGGGAGGACTACAGACGTGAAGGCTACAGACCCCTGTGCTTAATCATGGACTTTTGGGCACCACGGACTCCATCGGCACGGCTCTTTGAGAAGTTTGCTCTCATGTAGAGGCCTTGCTGGGACAGTGCAGCCTCCCTCCTGCTCTTTGTGCACTGTCTGAGGAGGTCAGTGAGCCAACTGGAGCTACTGACATTTAGGAGGCATCTTTCAACGTCGTGGGTGCAGTCCACATTGATTTTGTGTATAGTCTGTACAGGTTGAGGTGTTGAAATCGGCGTGACGCCGATGAGCTGGTGGTGGTAGCTGCGTCCCTAGGCTCTCCACCCTGTGGGCAGATGCTATTTTCTTTTTGCATCTCTGTCAAACTAAGCTGAATTTGAAAGCGTTTGCAGGTGTTTTAAGAGCGTACGTATTTGCGTCTTATGATTATTTTTTTTTTTCCCTTCTGTTTGGATCTCGGAAGTTCATTAAACGTTTGAATGACTCTCAGTCTACCTGGAGTTACTTCTGAGGTCGCTTTATGAGCAGTGAGAACCGGCAGAGGGTGCTGCAGTAGTGCTGTGAGATCTATACCCACCCTAATCAACCATAGTCAGGAAAGAGGAGCAGGGAGATGCAAATCCCGTCCTGCATTGCCTCGCACCTCGCCCTGTGCTCTGCTTCCAAAGGCTGAGCAGCACAGAGATGCAAGGAGAACGATCCACGTTTCTCATGCTTTGCGTTATCTGCAGCGGAAGAGCAGGAAGCGGGGCGTCCTGCCCTCGCCCAACGAGGCTGCAAACCTTTCCTCAACTCCCTCCCGTTGTGTTTTGAAGGACTGATCGCTGCGAGCCCTTCTACAACCAACCACCCCACGGGCTCTGCTCTCTCCGTGTAGGTACGCACAAAACGGGTGCGGCCCCTTTAAGGCGCCGCCGGCTCCATCCGCTGGGGGCGGGGCTCTGCCAGCTCTCCCCCCCCCCCTCGTCACGTGACTCAGCGGCGGGCTCCGCGCTCTCTCCCCCCCCGTCACGTGACGCTGTGGCGGGCTGCTCTGAAGCGGTGGAGGGCGCGGGCGGTGAGGGGCTGGAGGACCGGGATCCGGGGCTTGGAGGACCGGGATCCGGGGCGGGAAGGGCGGTTGAGGCGGTTCCGTGAGGAGAAGTTTGAAAAATAACGCTGTGGTAAGGGCGAGGCGGGGTGAGTGAGGGGGGGTAGCGGGGTTAGGCCGCGCTGCGGGGCCGTGCGGCCGCTTCGTGACGTGAGCGTGGGCCTGACCGAGCGTGGGGGCTGTCCGCTTGGCTTCCAGCACGGCCGCGCTGAGCGGCCGCCGCCATGGCCATGCAGGTGCACCTGGAGGCAAACGCCGACGTATCCGCGGAGGAGGAGAGCTTCGGCCCAGAGCCCATATCTCGGCTGGAGGTAACGGCGAGGGCTTAGCTCGGTTTTTCGAGAAGTGCACTCCCCTTTTCTCGTCGTTTTTCGCGGAGTCGCCGCCCCTGATTGTGCTTAAAAACTACGTGGGGCACAGGATGTAGTGCTGGGCTGTTAGGGTTGGCACAGTATGGTTAGGTTGAGGTTGGGCTCGATGAGCTTGAAGGTCTTTTTCCAACCTGAGCGTATCTGTGGTTTTATCTTTTCGCGGGTGTCTGTTAGTTACCTGCAGTGTTTATTAAATCAGCACCTCCTGGAAAGAGTCAGCAGAGGGCTGCAAAGGGCGTGGAACAGCTCCCTGATGAGGAAAGGCTGAGAGACCTGGGCCTGCTCAGCCTTGGGAAAAGAGGACTCAGAGGGGATCTGATCCACGTCTGTAAATATCTAAGGAGCAGGAGGCCAAGGGATGAGGTCGGGCTCAATTTCTAAAGGTCCCTTCCAACCCCTTCAGTTCTGTGATCTTCTTTCCTACGCTATCTGTTTGGACACTGGCTCTTGCAAACATGACGTTAAAATCATTTTTAATTACAGGATTACTTGTAAACATGAGGGTGCTAACACTGAGTGTGCTGGCTTGTGATAGCAGGGTTTGATTAGAGCCAAATGGGACTTGAAGGTATTCAGTGATTGGATGGTGTTTGCGACTCCTCGTGTCTCTTTTTCCTCTCCCTTTCAGCAATGTGGTATAAATGCAAACGACGTGAAGAAATTAGAAGAAGCTGGATATCACACCGTTGAGTCTGTTGCTCACGCACCCAAGAAGGAGCTGTTAAACATTAAAGGCATCAGCGAGGCCAAAGCTGATAAAATCTTGGTAAGGACGTGAAGCAAAGACTTTAAGCTGAGAAAGTCACGAAAGTTTATTTTTGTTGAAGCATTCCAGTGATTTTGGAAGGTTGCGGGTAGATTGTAATGCAGTAAAGCTTATTAGAGACGCAGTGTGACTTTTTATGGGAAGAGTTCAGAAGAGGCTTCAAGAAGAAGCAAAGGGTGGGGGGAAATAATTAGGAAGACCTATAAAAACTGTGGAACGTGTGGAGGGTATGGCCGAGATGGCTGTTATTTCCAGCTCAGTGTTTCTCATGGTAAGGAGGCTTGAGGCAAAGGAAGCATCCCTAAGCATCCACTCGTGGCAGTTGTCAGGGCAGAGGATGCCTAGCTGTGAGCCACTGGGCTGACCCTGTTCAGTATATCCTCTGTTACAGCCCTCTGAAGTGTTGGGAAGCGGGAACAAAGCCTGAGCTGTGATCTCACAGCATCTTCTAATGCAGAACGAGGAGTTCTTGCAAAGCTGTTACTGAAGTCTGACCTTAGGAGAATCTTTAGCTCCACTTTTATTTTCTTCCCCCCGACTTTTGCTGTTAGGGTAGAGAGCATCCCTAGCAGGCTGTGTGCCCATCCTGAGTGTTTCTAGTTTCACCTGGGCTGAACTGGACTAGAAGGGTGAGGAAGGAAAAAATTCTGTTAAATATGCAAAATGAAGCTTTTCCTTTGAGCAGAATTAACGTTCTTGTTCACAGATACCAAGTGTAGTCTGTGAAATCAAGTGTCTGCCTCGCGTTATATAGCTGCTTCTCCACGTCACAAACCAGGAAATTGTGGTGCTCGTTACTAGAGGGGTAAATGAATGGGGTGAGCTCTCCTTGCACTGCTTCGTTTGGTTTTCCTCAGGCTGAAGCAGCTAAACTGGTTCCGATGGGTTTCACCACAGCAACGGAATTCCATCAGCGGAGGTCCGAAATCATCCAGATCACCACTGGCTCCAAAGAACTTGATAAACTTCTTCAAGGTAATAACTTGCATTCTATTTGTCCATTAATTTTCATGGTAATCACAGAGCACAGTTAGGTCACTTCGGCTCGGCAGCATCCTCAGAAATACACTTAGCTGAACTTCTTGTCTTCGGAATGAGCAAACCTCGATGTGAAAAGCAGTTTTCCCAACGAGCTTTAAAACTTTCAGTCCGAGTTAGCGTTAAACTCGATCTGTGTAGGATTAAAACTGTGCGTGTCGTCTTTATTGGAAGTATATAATCTTGTTTTCTTCTCTCTCCCACCCAGGAGGAATAGAAACAGGGTCCATAACGGAGTTATTTGGGGAGTTTCGTACTGGAAAAACACAGCTGTGCCATACTTTGGCAGTAACCTGTCAAGTGAGTTATCCACTTTATTAAAATCAAGTATTCGGGCAATGCAGTTTTTGGATGTTTGCTAATTTGTGACCCATTCATACAAAAAACCACGTGTATACAGCTGCAAGGAGTGGATTTTATCCGTTCCCAAACTGCCCTCAGAAACCTTTGTAGCCCCCTGTGACCAAACCTGCAGCTCGCTAGGATCTTTTGTTCCTTGCTCGACCTGCCTGCTAGGCTTACCGCAGCAGCAGCAAAGTTTGTCATCTTTTTTTGCCTCCATTGGACTCAGGGTTCGTAGCTTTTTTTTTTGGCCTTCGTATTTTTGACCCCGTTAACATGTAGTATAATCACAGGGCTTCAAGCTGTGCCCCTGTCCTCTCGCAGAGCCACTGAAGACAAGAGTCTGCCTTCACTCTTTCCCCAGCAAATGTGACTTGAGTCACCATAGCTTGGTACTTTATGCCCTCAGCTGACGTTCACACAGTAAATAAAGCTGTAACTGGGTTACTTGATGCCTTGTTTCTTATTCATAAATGTGCTCTTCCTTCAGCTCCCCATCGACCGAGGAGGTGGAGAAGGAAAAGCCATGTACATCGACACTGAGGGCACCTTCCGTCCAGAACGTCTTCTTGCTGTGGCTGGAAGGTCCGTACCTCTGGCTGGAAGTAAACAGGCACGAGGTGAAGGAGGGAGTGCATTTCCCCATGCTGAGGCAGCTTAGTTAAAATCAGCCAGGCTCTTTCAATTCATGGGGCTGTCAGAGTGAGAACTGTCCTTAAAAAGCAGCAGTCCCTCCCTGCCTCCTGTGTTCTGTCACTCTGCCTACCTGGCTGCCCTTTAGACCACTTTCATTTTACGAAGTTTCAAAGGCAGTGAGAACTCTGCTGGCTACATACAGATTCTGGTTAGACTTAAAAGCCCGATGTTCTTTGTTAATTGGAGAGAATAATCTTGTGATTCTTCGGAGTTTCTCTAAAGAGTGTTTCCGTATTACTGCTTCTGTGGGGCTTAATTCTCCGTGATTGTTGTTCCACTTCCATGCCGTGGCATAACGAGCAGAGGAAGTGAAAGGTTAAGACTGCAGTGCTCCTAAAAAGCAGCATGCTTCTGAGATACAGCCTTTCTGTGGCTGCAGGTAGAAAAAAAACCAGACAAGACTGAATACCAAACCGATCTGAGCTGTGCTGGCCCACAAGTGTTGTTCCCTTTTCTTCAGAGACCCGATCAACACATCGTCCTGAATGCACGAAAGGAAGTCAAGTTATTGGGATGTAATAACAACTCCTGTTGCTGAAGGTTTTTGTCACTGGTGTCTCTAGGTATGGCTTGTCTGGCAGCGATGTGCTGGATAACGTGGCGTACGCTCGAGGTTTTAACACGGATCACCAGACCCAGCTCCTGTATCAGGCGTCTGCTATGATGGCTGAATCACGGTAACGAGACTGGTGGGGATGGGGTGATCTGTGTAATTTTCGAGTGCTTCGGTTGTGAGTCAATACCTGTTGGTTTTGAAATGTTGGGTGGGAGCAACTGCCTCGAGCCGTGACAACTGATTTGACAAGGAAGAAGTGGCAGCCTGAGAAGCAACGTTCTAATTGCTTTCAGAAAGAAAGAGGCTTGGTGTAGAGCAGTGCAGCTGTTGTGGTTTAGCCTAGCAGGCAGCTGAGCACCAGCTGTTCGCCTCCAGGGCCCTCAGAGGATGGGGGAGAGGAGCGAAGACAGTAAAAACTCGAGAACTTGGGCTGAGATACAGACAGTTTAATAGGGAAGAGAACAAAACTGCACGGTGCAGTCACTGACCACCTGCCAACCAATGCTCTGGAGCAGTAGCAGCGTGCCCCAGTTCTGTTGTTCAGCGTGATGCCATCACGTGTGGTATGGGATATCGTTTTGTTCAGCTGTCCTGGCTCTTTCCCAGCTCCTCGCTGGCACGGCAGCAGGAGGAGCTCGAGAGTCCTTGACTTAGTGTAAGCAATGCATTACCAACATTTGTTTTTGTACCCACGCCTGTAAGGAGCATACTGGACGCTGTCAGATTCGGACAGTCACGTTATCCACCCCCCAGAAACAGTTAGGAGAATGCTCTGTGTAACTCCTCCAGGTATGCACTGCTGATAGTGGACAGTGCGACAGCCCTGTATCGGACGGACTACTCTGGAAGAGGCGAGCTGTCAGCGAGACAGATGCACCTGGCCAGATTTCTGCGCATGCTCCTCCGACTTGCGGACGAGGTAAATGCTGAACCTTGCTCCCCAGGGGCCCGCTGTTTGGTTTTCTTTCTCCCGTGAAGCTCAGCCGTCTCGTGCAAAAGGAGGCGTTGGGAATGAATTTTGCTTCGTTGCTTTTCTCCTTCCAGTTTGGTGTGGCCGTTGTGATCACAAACCAAGTGGTGGCGCAGGTAGACGGGGCAGCCATGTTTGCCGCAGACCCCAAGAAACCTATTGGAGGAAATATCATAGCCCACGCTTCCACCACGAGGTGAGAGGGCGGGTTATCACCACTTTGCTTTGGAAGATTTTGTCTAGCTGAGTATGTGCCTTTGAATTCTGGGTCTCTCTTTGGTCAGGTGCCGCCCTGAGCTCCAAATGTGCTGTGTTCCACACAGCATTTCAGCATGATGTTTTAACAGCTACGAACGGGATTCTCTGGCAGGAGGCGACACCTCTTTTCTTTCTTTTTTTCCCCTTCAGACTCTACCTGCGGAAAGGCCGAGGCGAAACCAGAATATGTAAAATCTATGACTCTCCGTGCCTCCCGGAGGCTGAGGCAATGTTTGCCATCAACGCTGATGGAGTGGGAGATGCCAAAGAGTGAAGACTTCATTTCGTTCCCTATGTAAAAAAAAAACTGAGACTGGGTGGCCGTGAGCAGCTCCTGTGACAGAAGCTTTCCCCATGCAGCTGCTGTTACGCTGGCCAAGGATTCCGTTGTATTTCAGCATCAGGTGAATCCAATCTGCTTGGAAGAGACTGTCCCTCCTGGGCTTTAGTCACGTGTCAGGTCAACGTGGTTTCTGGAGGATACTCTGAGAGGACCGTGTGCTTTTAAGTTTTCCTCCCAGCTGTTGCTCCCCTTGAATTCCACAGGTGGATGTAGCGCAGCGATCCAAACATTGGTGGCAATAGTTGGTAATTTAATGACTTAGAAGTGTGAGGTAAGGAAAGCGGTGGCTCGAGAACTGGGTTGCCTTCAGAACTAATTACCAAATAAAGCAGAAGAGCATTCCACAAAAAGGGACGTGCGACTCTTGCTGTGACTGAGGTTCTCATCGTCCCACATCCTTCACGTTCATTGTGCTTTGAGTTCTGCAACACGCTGCTCTTTGGGAGCTGCCGATGCAGTAAGGATTGCTTTTTTTTCTATTTCGTTGTTTCTCGGTGGAAATTTGCTTTTTAATAAAAAGATGGTGAAAATATCAGTGATGTTTCTGGGACTTAGCCAGGTGCCGGCTCAGACTGAGGCACTCTGAGGGCACGGGTTGAACTCATCAGCAAGGGAGTGAGACTTGCAGTGTGCTCAGCAACCATCAGACCCTGTCCTTGCTATTACATTCATCAGCCCTTACATTCTTCTTTTCAGACTCTTTGAACAGCTGAGGTAACCTCTGAACTCCGCTCTGTTCATCCAACGCTCAGCGTGCTGACCGCTTTCTCCTGTAGCCCACAGTGCTTCTCTTGGCCAAGCTGGAAGGTCTGTAACCACCACTGAGGATGAGAAACGCACAATATTTTTCTTCTTCTCTAAGCTTTTCTGCAGCCCACGCTCTGAACTCGGTGGGATTTGGGGCTTCTGTTTCTTTTAAGCACGAGAACCTTTTAGATTATCTGGTAACATCCTATAGCAAGTATTTCCAGGAAGGGGTTAAGTTGCTTTGGACACAAAGCTATGAAGCAGTAATAATAATAAGCTTATTGTCCACGTTGCTTTCATCACAGGGAGCTGTCGTTAATAGAATTTTGGTGAACGTTTCTCCTGTCTCCTTGAAGTCTTTGTCTCAGTGTTTCCCAGAAACTCTAAAGCTTCCCTCAGAGAAGCTCTGCATCTCACACAGGCGTGAGGAGACGAGCTCTGGACACTTGCTATCCCTATCCAAAGCACGTCCTGGCTTTTCACCCAGGCACTGGGCTTCAGGGGCTCACCTTACCGTGCCGTTTTGCCTCGTCTGATGCACGCGTGTCCACCACACGCGCTTCCCCTACCGCACACTCTTCCCTCTCCATCCCTCCACCTGTTCACACATTCAAAGCTGAGCGTGGGGAACGCCAGCTTTTGGTTTGGCGCTCTCAACGCGAGGTAACGCCACACCATCCCTGTCAGAATCGTGACAAAGCGGATAACGCTCGCCCGTGGGGTGCAGCAGCGTGCTGACCTTCCTATCTCTCCTTACAGCCTCCAGCACCGACCGTGAGCCGCCAGCCCCAGCGCAGAGGACGCCATCTCCCGCACGGGGGCAGCGCTGCCCCGTCCGGCTGTGGGACACCGCGCGCCTCCAGGCGCAGTGATGACGTCCGTGTGACGCGCTCAGCTCGCTGCGCGGCATGGCGCGGCCCGGGCCCGGCCGCACGGCTCTGGGGCTGTCGTTGTGCGCGGCCGTGGGGCTCGGCCTCGGCCTGCTGTGGGCGTTGCGGCGGAGGAGGCGCGGCTGGAGCTGGGGAGCGGCGGGAAGCGGCGACGGAGACGCGCAGGCTGTGGGGCGGCTGAGGCAGGGTAAGGGCTGTCGGTATGAGGGGGGTGTGGAGGAGCCGGAGATGGCGCGAAGGAAGGCGGCAGAGCTGGGAGGAGAGAGGCTGAGGGATGCTCGGTGTGGTTTTACCCGTAATGAGGTCTCTCTGGAGAAAAGGAGGCTCAGAGGAGACCTCACTGCGCTCTGCCGCTTCCTGAAGGGAGGCTGTGGTGAGTCCGTTATCTCCTAATACAAAACAACATAGAATAGAAACTGAACTTATTTTGCAGTGAAGGTCTTATTGAGAAGAAGCAGTTTGCTCATCTGCTGTGGTCGTTGTGGTGTTCAGCGTGGACTTTTTTGTTCTTTTAACTGCACTTCTACAGACTTGTGGATAAACCAGTGGAGGAACTGAAAACTTCAGGCCAGGTCAGGGGGCAGTAGTAAAGATTGCACTTTATACCTTCTGAAAACAAAATGGAACTGACATTTCATAAGAAACCCTTTCCCGTTTGCATCTAATAACCCTTTATTCTGTCTTGTTCTCTCAAAGCTCTGCCCAGAGTGCCAGTTCCTGTCGAGGCAGGAGGTTGTGCTGTGTTAACACACGTCGAGCAGGTGGATGTGCTGGACCGCCTGGACTTGGTGCTGACGAACATCTCAGAGCTGAGGAAAGAAGTGGAGGAGCTACGAAACAGCCTGCAGCACCTCGCTGCGGATATTGTGGGTGACGTCAGGTGAGTCTTGTTCTTTCAGCCCAGGAACCATGAGCCCATGAACCAAATGGGATTTGAACACCACAAGCAGTGAAGTGTCTGTTAAATGAAAAGTGGAGAACGTGTCTTTGTAGTTTCTGCTGCTGTTACCTCTGGACAGTGAGGTTATGGTGAAACATTGCTAAGTCCTGCACTTTTTTCACAACAGCATCGTACACTGCTACGGGCTTGGGGCAGAATTGCTGGAAAACTGCACAGGGGAAAAGGATCTGGGGATATTAGTCACCAGCTGGCTGACTGTTGACTAGTAGCGTGCTAAGGAAGCTGATGATATCCAGGTCTGTATCAGGAATAGTGCAGCCAGCAGGAGCAGGAGGTGTTCGTCCCTCTGCACTCAGCTCTGGTGAGGCCACATCTTGAGTACTGAGTTCAGTTTTGGGCCCCTCGCTACGAGAAAGACATCAAGGCCCTGGGGCATATCCAGATTTGCTTTTTATTATATGGTGATGAGAAGTTTGTATAAGCGAGCGCAAATCGTTTTGTGAATTCTTTGGGGGTAGAGCAAATAGGAGAGAAATGGCTGGAGAGCAGTATGGAAGTGGGATAGCAGGAGATCGAGTGCTCATTTGTTCTTCTTTTATGCCTTTTTCACAGGTCCCATCTGGAAGAAACCCAGAGAGTAGCACGCCGAAGGCGGTTCCCCTTCCATAGAGAAAGAAGTGATTCCACAGGGTCCAGTTCGATTTATTTCACGGCTAACTCAGGAGCAACCAACACAGATGATGGAGAGAGTGAAGGCGGGTGAGCCAAACGCTGTGTTAATGGCAGTTGATATCTGTAGATATGTTTATTACATCTTGAAAGTGCTTGCCTAACCCTGATAGAGTTCCCTGAGTATCTGAACAAACAGAACACGGCTCAAAACAAATGCACACACAGATGCAAAGCCTCTGAGGCTTTGGACTCATGCAGAATGTGAGAGTTGGGAGCATCACGAGGCAGCCACTGGTGTATTATGGGTGATCAGGAGCTGTTGCTCCTTTTTTTTATCGTAGATAAGTTTCCATACGTACAGCATTTTGGGGGCTGCTACAGAACTTATTTTCTGCCTCTTGTTTTGGCAGTGCTTTGGTCTTTGGGGCTCCTTTGCTTCCTTTCATGTGCTTTTGAGTCCCGGATAATACGTTCTCATTTTCCATCAGTATATGTTCCAGCCTCAACTTAGAAAAACAGGCGAGGGTTGGAGGTAGTGATAAGTGAAGGGTTTTTATTTACTCTCAGTCAGAGAGGGAATCGCTTTAGCAAAAGGGACAGTTCCTGGAAACCTGAAGTTTAGATAGCCAGATGCGTTCTGTGGTCTGCGTGTGGCTGCATGAGTGTCACTGCTTTCGTTAGATACAGACCCTGCTCACATATCTCTGTCTCCAGACAAAGGCAGCTTCACACACACAGCTCAGGGCTCTGCCTTGGAGAACAGTGAACAATTCAGCCAGGACAAAGGGAGGAGAGCTGTGTTACTCGTCACCCCGGGCTGTGATGGCTTTTAATTCTAAACAGGCGTGGCTTGGGCACGGTTTATTTGAGGAACAACTTCAGACATCCCTTAGAATCAAGTATTAATGGGATTTGAAGTGTCCTGCTTCGGAAGACAGCCTTCTATCTGAATACAGAAGTGCAAGTGTCTTAAATTCCGGCTAACTTGGGCTTATTCTTTGCAGTGCTCACAGACAGATGTGAAGGGAAGGGAAATACTTCTAAAGAAGCTTCTGAATCTATTAAATCGGGTGAAGCTGTGTTCTTACACCCGGGCCTAGTTCTGTAAGCAGACATCCTCCTGCAGTGGTACCAGTCGATCTGTAATGCTGTTTTAGATGTGCCCACGTGTGATTTGGAGGAGCCCAACTTCAGCCCCTTTCAGAATCTTTGCTCTGAGCTTCATGCTGTACCGCTGGTCTCACTCAGCAGCTATTTGTTGTTGTTCACAGGATGCCCTCCTGTGGCTCATCTGCCATCTCCTTGCTTGACTTCTGCTCCAGTGAAATAGCTGGGGTCTCTCCCCTCCTGTTTTGCACTGTTTCGCGTGTCAGCGTGAGCGCACTGCTTCATTCTCAGCACTCAGACAGCGTGGTGAACGTACCAGACATTTCCAAAGCACCCATCGTGCCTGAAATCCCTCAGAATGGGCAAAAAACCTCAGACCGTATTTTCTACGTGGATGAGTGCAGTGTATCTTCTGTTGAAATTCTCTTTTATCGCCCACACGTTGGGCTGTTATATCTGTGATTTTTGTTTGTTTCACTTTACATTAAGAGACCTAAGATAAACTGATGCGGACGTTATGTGGGCCCTTCTACAGCTTTTTGTGGCTGTGTTACGTGAGAAATAACCAACGGTGTCATTTGGGAAGCACAAACTACACGGCTCTCTGGGCTAAACTAAGATAGGTTACTCTATTAGGAAGGGGTTTTTCTGTGTGTGCCGTATGTGTCCTAGCATAGCGTCTCCTCTGATTAATTTTCCAACGTGTGTTTTCTTTTCTGTCAGGTACACCACAGCCAATGCTGAGTCTGATTACGACCGAGAGTCCGAGAAGGAAAGTGAAGAAGGGGAGGACGAATTGAGCTGTGAAACGGTGAGAACAGCAAGAAGGGATTCCCTGGATCTCGTCAACGAGGATGAAACGCATTTAATCCTTGATTCCTCGCTGGATGAAGGACTGGGCCAGGTGCTGCTTGAGGCAGACCGCTTGCACGATGGAGACGAGCAGGAGAAGAGAGAGGGATTCCAGCTGCTGCTGAATAATAAACTGGCGGTAAAAGTGGCCTTCTTATATCTTCCAGCAGTGGTTTCTGACTTAGCTAAGTAGCTGGGAAAGAGGAAATTGCCTTTCTTAGCATTCCTGGGCTGGGCCAGTTTCCAGTTGCCCCCATTCTCGAGGGCAGCTTGGAACAGGCTGAAGGTCAAAACTGCTTGGGCTGCAGACAGTTTCAGTGTCTGTCTGACCTGGAGCTCCACATCTCCTCTTGTCATCTCTTTCCCTGAGAGAAAGCACTGTGTGTGTGTGAGTGTGAAGGGGCAGCATGCAGTAAGCTCAGCAAACTGGCCGAGAACATTGCTGGCACTGTGTTTTGTCACCTCAAAGCTTGCATGGTGATGCACCCAGCACTGAAGTGCCCTTGTTGTGGTGTGGCTGCTCCTGTGGTCAGCTGCAGCTAGTTCAGACACGCCTGTGCCTGGCACTGTCACCCTCTGCTGGTGTTTTCTTGAGGCAGCAAAGGCAGCTTGTTAGGTTACCAGCCTTTTAAAAAGCAAAACCTGTATTACTTCCGTACTTCCAGGAGTAATAGAGAAGTAATAAAACCGTTCGGGGTGAGTTCTCATTCCAAGGAAATCCTGTTTCATCAGTTGTAAGCAGCAGGCTCATCAGCTTCTCACGTTGTTTTATATGCTTCTTGTGTTTGCAGTGCTGCTGTCGAATAAATCAGGCTGTCAGGGGGTTGTGTTTCTAAGGGGTTTCATCGTTTTTGTGAAGTAGCATGAAACACAGCAGTTTCTAATAAGTGTACAACTGCCAGCACGTGCCCTTATTTGATTTTTCCCTTTCATGATCGGTGGCAGAATGCACGGTTTATGTGGCTGATGTATCTCACTTCTGCTTCTGCTGCAGTACGCGGACCAGGGAGACTTTCTTTGGCGCCTGGCCCGAGCACACAGTGACATGTATGATATCACAGAAGACACGGATGAGAAGAAATCGTATGCATCTGATGGTAAGGAGTTGTGTGTTCAAGGTGAGGGAAGGGGCATTCAGACGTGAGCTGAAATTTTGCCTTCTGAAAGGCAGTGTAAGTAGACCAAGTAGTGGGTGACAGTTGGTTTGCCAAGCCTGTCTCAACGTATAACTTGTCTGATAGTAAGATAAGTTTATGCTGCAGTCCGTTTAATTTTTTGTTGCTGACACGTTCTTATTTCTTAGTATTCATATTTCTGAGGTGCTTTTTTCCTGCTGTTTTTTTTTTGAGACTGCAGGCCCTTGAAGGAAAGGGGTGAAGTGGGGCAAACGAGATCGAAAGCTGTGAAGCGAATCAGAGCAAAACTGTTTTCTCAACGTGCTGAGAGAGAGATTTTCACTGCATGTGAATGTGCTTCCAAACGGGGTGAAAGCATGTTGACAGGTCAACGTAATTTGCTAGTGCTTAAAATCAGTGTTGCTGCGAGAGTGTGACATTGGGTGGGGGTGTGGTGGTTTCACACCTGCAGCTAAGCTCTGCTGTGTTGCACTCTCACTCCTTCCTCAGCAGAACGGAGGGAAGAAGTAGGATGACAAAAAAAAAAGCCTGTGAGATGAGATAAGGACGGGGAGGTCACAAATGATTGTAATTGGTTGACTGTTGCTGATAGAATAGAGCAGTGAGAACCCCAAGCAAACTGAAACTGCCTTCCCCCATCCACCTTCTGTGTCCTTAAAGTCGTGCAGGGGAACAGGAACGGGTTTTGCAGCAGCGTGTTTTTGAGCCAAACATTATAACACTAACAAATACGTCATTTTTATGCCTTTCTGTTACTGTCCTCTAGCAGCTTTAGAGAAAGAAGCCGAAAAGTGACTGAATTTCTTATTTGCAGGGAAAGAGGAACTGGAGATTGCCTTTCAGAAGTGGGATCAAAGTGCTGAGTGTCATCAGTGGTACGTGACTCTTAAGTTTCGTTTTTAGGGAACACGGAGGGCTGCTGGGAGCTGACCTGCCTTTAAAAACACTGGGAAAACAAACAAACAAACAAACAAAGCTCATCTGCATCTACCCTGATGCTATTCTTAGCTGTTAAAAAGCCATTTTTAGCTATTTGTCACAAGTAATGTCCTGATAGACAGCAGGTTTTGCAGCTGTCATAAATTTTGTTTTGTTTTGCTGGTGCCACTTTAATGGTGAATTTCTCTGTGACAAAAATGGCCAGGAAAATTGTTGAATAAAAGGAACCAGGTGGGATAATGAAGTTCTCTGGCAGCATAAAGGCTTCTGTCTATCTCTAGCTATCAAGGCAAACTAGTGGTGGTAGGGAAGGATGCCCTTCAGCGTAGGCTTGAAGAAACATAATGGGCTTTAGATGAATTAATGCAGTTAGCTCTATTAAATTGAGCTCCAGTGTAAATTTTCAGCAGTCGAAAACTGCCTTGTCTGTGGTCTGCTTGTAGGCTCAATGCGTTTGTTCTGTGAGGGTGAAGTGAAGAAAAATTCGCTGTAGAAGCTTTCCAGGGAGTGGGGGCAGTCTTGAGAGTCATATATGAAACGTATGGCTTTTCCTTTGTGTTCCTCCATCGTTCTTGGGTTAATTGTCTGTTCTTACTCTGTCACTGACATTTCAATCGTGCTTTTCCGCACAGAGATGCTTGCTTTATGTCAAGACTGATGTATTTGCCTCAATAAGCTCGTTAGCGTGGGCTCAGTGCTGTGCCAGTGTTCTTCCATTCATCTTAATTCTGGAGGAAGGAGAAGCATTATTCTAACCAGATTTTAGCTTTCTGGAGAGCATCTAATGGCTGTGGTCTGACCATGCGTGCTGCTCGTCGCTGCAGGGTTCAAATTCAGGATGAAATATTGGTAGCTTAGCTTCATCTTTCAGTTTTACTGTGGCTGCAGTGGGATGTGTTTCTAATATATCACATGTTTCTAATATAAACTGTCAAGCCTTGGGAGCTGAGCACGCTGTTGTCTTCTATGAACTTGTTGTAGCCTTTGCCAACCCCTTCCAAGAAAAGCCTTAGTGATAGGGTGCCCAGTTGTTGCCCTGTTGGACCCGTCCTTTTTCCAAACAGAAGGAAAGCTCCTGCACCTCAGCATCTTGCTGTTACTTACGGAGAGCAGCTGCAGAGAGGGCTGCTGGAGAAGGGAAATAGCAGAGCAGCAAGTGGGGGGCCTGGGATTTATTGGAAATGCATATGTAACTACCTTCATAGGTCACAGGAATCATTATTTGCTGAATAGAGCAGGAAATGACTCCGTTTCCAGCTCTGTCTGGGTCATGGGATGGTCGCGAGCTGTTTTAATTACAGCCTCTCCTTGCAGTAATTAATTTTAGTATGGCAAGAAAATTGCTGCTAACGAAAGCTTAGCTTATTTTTCCCCTCGCTGTCTTGTAGTTATTGCAGTAACGAGTGATATTTTAAAGCAGTAAGGAAAGAAGAAACGGTGTGAACAAGAGGGGAGTGCTGAGAGCTGCCTGAGGCAGCAGCAATTGGAGCATGACTGGCTGCAGCCTGGGATGCTTTGTGGTGGCGAGAGCACCTGATGGCATCCCTTGTTCTCAGGAAGGTCCTTCCCTTCTCCAAGGCTGTCAGCATCCTGAGCATCTCTTCTTTCCTGAGGCTGGAGATGCTGAAGAGCCAGAAGAAAGCTGTGAAAACTATGAGCAGGAACAGAGGAAATCTCAGCAGGAATAATTTTCTTCCTTATTTTTTTTTTCATTCCTCCTTTTGGAGACAGTGAATTAAGTTGATATTTGCAGTGAAATTGCAGAAACAGGGAGATGGTTTGGAAATAATGACAAAGTTCCAACTGCTTTGTGTACTGTCACCTTTGCAGATTGTCTCCTAGATGAAAGCTTTTGACCACATCTCAGTAGATGGATGTTTTTTGATGTGTCAGCAACAGTGTTATCATCTCTATACTGTTTAAGTATATGGTTCTGAATATAAAGGCTCTAATTTCTAATTATGCTTAGTACTTGATTTGAACTTGATTGTGGTCGAAGGGGCGATAATCCTAAAGGTTACGTTTATTCTCACTGGGTCTCTTCTTAGTTGGCAGCTTTCTTTAAGGGAAGGAGATCAACTAATGTAGATACCTTAGGCTTTTCCATTAAATGTGAATGTTGTTTGTTTTTTTTTTCCATCTTGTTGTTACCTTTTCAGCAGGAATTCTTAACAGAAGAGACCCAGGTAGTCTCAATTCCTTCGTAAGATGATTTCTGCTGTACATTCCACAGAATAAATACTATTTGTGTCTTCAGGCTTCACTGGGAATGAATACTTACTGTTCTGCAAACGCATACGGTCCATTCCTACCACCTCCTGAGGCAGACTAGAGATCTTCAATAGATAAAACCAGCGTGGAAATAGAACAGAATTGAAGACACGTTTTGTATTCTGGATTTGGTAACTAATAATGACTTCAATTTTTACCAGGATTAAGGAAAAATCGATTGGGGTATGGGTAGGAGAAGGGGGGGGAGCATTTCAGCCCTTCTCTTCTGCGACAGCGATCAGAGTTTTGACTTAAATCACAAATGAAGATTAGTTTTGGTTTTAGCCAAGTAACCGCATAGACTTCTCACTTAATGTAATTTACCAGGATTCCTTGCTCTGTAGACGTGGGAAATAATGAACACGTGGAACTATTTGTAAGGGAATAGACTGGCTGGTCTACTTGCCATAACGTTTGAGTGTGGTGGTGTTGTGCAAGCTTTCTGTTCCTGTAGTTTTGTGGACTCTACCCATCCGAATGTCTTTTTAATTTATTACTCAGAAGTTGTATGTGCAACTTGAGCTGAGGCATTCTAGTACAGCGTCGTATTATTGCGTTGGGCTGCTTATGATCTACTGCTTCAAATTTGATTCTCTGCTGCCACCCACCCGTTACTAGATGAATTTTCAAACCTGCCATCTATTTAATCTGTTATATTATCCAGGTTAATTAAGCTCCTTAATAGCAACAGCGTTGATGTCAGGGGGATTTTCTGCTGCACTGTTCAATATCCACTAATTCACAGTCAGTCTCAGAAAACAGTTAATCATGTAAAATTGGGATAAAGCAGACTCAGGTAATTTATTTGCTTCTAAACGAAGTCATGTGCTTTCTGATGGATGTTTTCCAAACCAACCTGACAGGATATGAACACTGCACATTAAAGAAAGCACAGGATAGGTAAGGTACATAAATTAACCATATCGACAGAAACCAGATGGTCTCTGTGAAATTAAATTTGGTGTTGAAGTACATAGAAAATATATATATAATTAGCTGACTCAGCTTGTCACACACAAGCTATATAAAGCCATGGAGCTCACGGTATCTCTTAGGGCAGAATCCACAATAATGTGAGGCAAAGGCTTCTTCTTTTTGCTCTGCCACTGTCACGGTGGAACAAAATGTAGAAAAAAAGATTGTAAATTACACGGTAGGAGTATGACAATGTTCCAGTGCATTAAAAACAGAGAAACAAGTCTCAGTTTGGCATCAGTAGAGTAGGGTTTGAGGTATTTTAACAGCAAAACCATTTTGTGGTCATTCTCGTGAAGTACTGAGTTTGAACATCCTTGTACGGGAGCATGGGAAAGATTTCAGTAAGTGGTAGTAACTTGAAAAGAAGCTGAATGACTGGAAAAGTTTGAGTACAGGAAGGGTGCTAGCAGTAAAGTGCTTGCAGGTAATTCAGAGCTTGTTTGAAGACAGTGTTTTGGAGGTCCAGTATAAAATAGGCTAGTCACTAATAAAAATAAAAGAAGCCTTTAATCGTGGTACTTCTAACATTTCCTTTAGATGTCAGAAGAGACTAGGAAACTACAAGGCAGCGTCTTTCAGAGTCCAGTGCAGTAGAATGGCTCAAACTGAAGCTAGGCTGAAACTGATTTTAGAAAGTTGCTGAAGAATGGAATTGCACTGAGTGACTGTGTGGAAAAAATGGCACAAATACTGTCAGGTGTGAAGTAACGATCACAGATGAAAAGCTTGCCTCATTTTGTATGTGCAGTGGGACTGTGGGACCACGCGACCTTTCTTTTGGTCCAGCATAACTACTGTCTCCTAGCAAAATACAATACAATATTTAGGCTTCACCAAATGCTGTGGCAGGAAACAAGGTTTTAGAGCACGTTTCTTTTCTCTGGAATCACTCATTTTTGTAGAGGACAGCTCTAAAAGCTGCGTGGATTTGATGTTCAGTGACCTTAGTCGAAGCAATGATGCAAGACCAGGATGCCATCTAGAATATTTTTGTTGACACTTCTTCACATAACCCCTGGAGCTCTGATGACGTATGATGATAAAGCCTTAATTGTGTTACAGGAGGAACCGCTGCAAGATGTTTCTCCTACAACTTGTTTTTGTTGGGCTTGATTTTTAATTTTAGGGATGGAGCCTTAAAGTGACTCGCCCGAGATCTGTGCTGAAGAAGAGCAGTGTCTAAGGCTATGGCCCTGGTGCTGTTCAGAGGTAGGGTTTGATCAAGAAAACCTTGTGTCATTCATCAGGTATGAAGCAGTCATCTGGCTATGAGTGCCTACAGTCCGTGGGTAATGAGGTTGCTACTGCTAGTATTAGTTCCAGAGAATTAGGTGTTTTGCATAAAATGAGTTTGCTGTGCCCACAAAGTCTTCTGAATATTTGAAGGTCTTTGTTTGGGAAGGATATGTTATTGGGCTTCAGAAACACAGGTCCAAAGGACAGAGTGTGGAACCTGTGTGCTTATGCGTGGAAAGGCTTCTCATCTACTGACTAGACAGAATGCCATGCGTGGTGACCTATGGGGGTCATTCAAAGGCAAAAATGTTTGAAGCATGGTGTGGCTCCAGAGGTAAAAGCAAGCTTTTCATCTGTATTGGCTTCTAAAAGTATTTTTGGTTCTGGAAGATGCGAGATGGATATCATGGGCTAGGTACGTTTTGTTTATTTCATGCATTATCTGGAAGGAAAAATTACAGGCTTGTGTTGTATTGTGGAAATGGTATCGAGTCCATCTTTCGCATCAGATGTACTTTAAGTTCTGAGATTAGAAATGAGTGCACGTCTGTGGACAGCAGCCAGCAACATCATCTTGCTCGTTAATTTGTTGGTATTGCCACGTAAAGTTGGTTGAATACGTGTGAAGCAAAATTTGATTTCAGTAAAATGCAAAGGCTTCCTCATCCCCGTGCCGTTGTCAGTGGTCCAGCTTAATTTACTTCTTGTCTTATTCAGAAAGGAGCACCAGCAGACTTAACGAGTGAGTCTTTGAAGCTGGACAAAGAGATAAGAGCTCTATTTGGGTTGGCAGGCCACCGTGGCCGTGAGGCTGTTGGCTCTGGGCTGTGTATTTTGTGTTCAGAGGCCCAAAGTCCTGCTTTCAAATGGGAGTCAGCCAGAGTGCAGGACTGAAAATGAAGTTCCATCAAAGCTGCATGTTCTGAGCTTGGGGATTTGAGCAGGAACAACAGGCGGGCTCTCATCCGGTGCTGTCTTCTTTCCCACTGCACAGAGTTTACTTTCTACTGAATGAGGAAATCCTTACTGAGCTGAGACTTCTATGGGAACTTGTGGTTTGACCTTAATGAGTAGTTCTGGTTATTAATTAGTCTAGCAAGACTCATAATACAGGGTTTAAGTAATTGCTGGGACATCGATCCTCACAGTTGCTGAGTGTTTACAAAAGATGAAAATCCCCTGCCCAGACTCATTATTCTTAATCAAACCCATTGTTGTTCTTCGTGCAACTTGGTAGTGCCTCTCGTGACATTTCATCCGAAGACATTTCACAAAAGGGATTAAAAGAAATACTTCCAATACTGAAGAACAGGCCGAGCAAAACAAGCAGGAGAGAGAAAAGTAGGAAGCCATCCTGGTGTTGCAGAGAAGGAGAGGCAGAGAGGTTGAAGACCTCAAGAAATCTCAGAAGGGCAGAGTTTTGCGCATAGAATTCACCACCGTGCCCTGGATCTTGAGGTGCAAATGGAAGGTTCGTGCTGCGGCTGCTCTTCCTGGGTCTGCAATGAAAGACCAGTTCATAGAATCATAAAATGTCTTAGGTTGGAAGGGATCTCGACGATCATCTAGTTCCAACCCTCCTGCTGTGGATGGGCTTGCCACTCACAAAGTCAGGCTACCCATGGCCCTGTCCAACCTGACCGGGGATGGAGCGACCACGGCTTCTCAGGGCAATCTGTTCCATTTCAGGCATCTCTTAACTTTAGTTCTTACCCCTTGACTCATGACAGGTCTGCTGTTTACTGCGTATTTTACTAACGTTTTCAACAGACTGCGTAAAGCAATGAAAATCTGATGCTTATTTTTACTTGACCGATGGGTATTGCACCACTCAACGTTGGTCTGGTGGTTGCAGGGAGAGGTCAGGCCTTTGTCCTGCTGGATCGATGGCAATGGCCTTGTAAGGCTTGTCCTGGGGAAGGAGGGAGCAGTATAAAGAAAGATGACTCCGAATTTTAGCTCCCACTTGTCAAAGGAGTGTTTTCAGAACTTAATGCTTTGTAGTCTGATCTTAAAGCTGACCTAGTTCTGTTTAATTAACGTATCCAGAAGTCTTAAATAATATGGCTGGGGGAGTCGTATTCAGGCGAGTTCCTATGCATCTCGGGCTGCAAGATGTATTGCATAGGAATAGTTCATCTTGTAGCCTTAGAAAATAAGGCTTTCTTGGCCAGTGTTTCTAAAAGTTGGTCATGTTGTGGTTAGGAATGCTTGGCACAGGCTGATGTTTGTGGTAACAGCAGCTCCAGAAGATTGTGAAAGCACTTCATCATCCGCAAGCGATGGATTGTGACGGTGCTGCTGTGAACTCTTTTTTGTTTCAGTTGGGGGAAAGGGATTGGCACAGTTAAGGCACTAATCTGGTCATCTTTTCCATTGTCAGGAGAAATGAGAGTTAGAAAACTGAACCAGAGTTCTTAAAAATATACATATGTATAAAAGAAAATGAACATATTAAAGGAAGAGAATGTTACTGACAGCACTGTGAGTACGCAGGGGATGCATCGTCTTTGTGTTGCAACTTAGGTGCTGAAAGTGTAGCTCAGGCAGGAGTAATGTGGTATGAAATCTCCCGTGGGTTTTCCTCGTGGCTTTGGGGATTAAAAAGTCTTCCAACAAACTCCTGCGTGACCATCTACTGTGGTTAGCCATGGCTGGGAGCCTTGGGGGTATCATATGAGACAGAAGGTCCAGCAGCCCAAGCAGTGCTGCAGATGTGGAGAAAGAATTCCCAAAGGAGACGTGCTTGCATCTTTCTTCTTTTCAGCTTTGTTTTTGATCCCTGGAGCCAGCTTCAAGGAAGAGCACTGCTTCACGAAATTAATTTTGCTAGGGTCAAGGTTTAGAGTCTCTTACTAGAGAAAACTAAATTGGCTTGAGCTTGCAGCACTGAAACCATGTTATTTTGTTTCCCAAATGCGGTGGCTGCTCAGGCTGCAAGATGTAGGTAGGTTGTCACCATCTTTTCCCTCAAAGTAGGCATCCAGCGTGCTATGGATTTGCTGTTGTGTCTGGGAGATGGCTGTGCATCTTAGAGCTAATTAGAGCTTTGTGTGATTCTGGCTCCCGCTGTAGTAGGATTTGCTCATCGGCGCTCTGTATTTTCACACAATGCAATTGCTGAGTGAAGAAATTCAGGGCAGTGAGCAGGAACCGCTCCTGCTCACTTGCTGGTGTCCTTGGAGCCGTTGCCTTCTCATGCAAGAAGCGCTTGCTGCACATATCCCCTCCCTGTAACTCTTAAACGTGCTCCTGTCTTCAGAAGGAAGACACGTGCAGAATGTAGGTGTATGAAATTAATAAATAAGCAAATGTCTCCTCTGTGCAGGTATGCTATTCTCTGCGGGCAGCTGGCTGAGCATGAGAGCATCCAGAAGCGCATTCAAACTGGATATATTTTTAAGGTGAGTGAAGCAATACTTCTGAAGTAGGGTGAGTTAGGAAGACAGGCTCCAGCTCTTACTGGAGGAGCTGTAGGTCTCCGTGGGATGCTTTTATGGTGTGGTTCAGGGCGAGGAAGGTGATTCCAGCGAGACGCGTTGGGGCTGAGTGGTTTCACTCTGTAAGCTGGCAGCTGTGTGCACAACCACGGATTTGGTTGTGTCAAGGTTGGGAAAGGGAGATAGAATAAAATGAAAGGCAGCTTCTTGTCTTTTGCATGCAGTATTTTTTTTTTATCCCTCGGTCGCTGTGATTTTCCTGATCACTGACAGACTGCGGGCTCACTCCTTTCCTCTTTCCATGCATGTTCATCTGCTCTTGGTTTCTAACAAGAACGTAATACGTGTTGGTGTTGGTTTTTCCATAGGAGCACGTTGATAAAGCAATTGCACTGAAACCTGAGGACCCGAGGTCTTACTACCTTTTGGGCAGGTGGTGTTACCAGGTAAAACAGTCGAATGTAATTTTCTTTTCTTCCCTGGAATTCAGTTCCTCGTTTGAATGAAAGCTTGGTGCAGTGAAAGCTAGGTGGGTTGAAACCTTAACCAGTGAGCACACGCTGTTTAGCTGCTGAGCTCAGGTGCTGTGTCAGAAGGTATCAGCATGGAAATGTCTCAGCTGCTTGAAGAAATAGTTTACACGTTTCATGTGCACGGGATCTGGAAATTCTTCCTTTCAGTCCTGAAACAGTGCCAAGAAGAACAACACACCACTGGCAAACGTTGTCAGAAATCTCTGGTAATGCAGAAGCTCTTGTTCGTGTACATGCAGCATATTAGAAGTTTTCTTTCTGACCCGCTAAAAGTTGGAGCTCTGAAGGGTTTGGGACTCCAGCTTTCGTGTTTTAGTCCCTGCAGGTGGCTTGGGAGGTGCCGTGGCAAAGGATAGGTTAAGAAGAGCACTAGCTGCAGACTAGCTTACTGTTTGCCCTGCTTTACTCGGTAAAAACAAACCACCTTTAAACCTTTAAGCACATCTGGATGTCATCGAGGACATCTGGGGGCTGGCAAGAGCTTCTGCACACAGTTCAACCAAGTTTTTTGGCTTTCTCCCAGGTTCCTGAGCCAGCTGCAAGAAACTGGCTGATTCGGTGTCTCAGCACACGTGCTGGGTTTGATGGTTTCATCTTGCTGTCTCTGCAGGTTTCCCACCTGGGTTGGCTTGAAAAAAAGACTGCTTCTGCTTTGTTTGAAACCCCTCCTACAGCCACTGTACAGGATGCACTGCAAAACTTCTTAAAGGTACTGACATCAGGCACGCAGGGGAAGCACTAACCTGACAGGTGCTATCACGAGCATGGAATTGGAGCACTTGTGTTCTGCTCATCATCTCTCGTATTTCTTGAAATGCATACACCCCTGATGAAATGTTACAGAAACAAATCGCCCTATGGCTTTACAATTCATAGCTTGGGCCAGCTGTTCTGCAGGGTGTTTTGCGTCTTCTCTGTGTTTCTGAACGGCACGTTGGGTTGAAATAGGAATTGGGATTGTTCTGAGCTTTTAGCCTTGGTCACACCCTGGACGAGTGCACTTCCCATGTGCTCTGCAGAGTCCATTCAGGCATTCAGCAGCAGTTGGCATTTTCCAGGGGGATGGAAATCATCCCAAGAATTGCAGCTCTGGATCAGTCACAAGCTGAGCTAGGCCTAAAACCAGACAGCAGAATTGTGAAGGGGAGCACTTTCTGCCTTGAGCTCTCATTGCATGCTCTGATGCACAGGTTCTGATGTCTTGGTTGCATGCATTGTGAAATTTGAGTAAGGATAGGACAGAGGGGGCAACAAAAGGTTTGTTTGCAGTGGAACAGGGCTGGCTTTTACTACATCAGCCAGGCTAGCCTATGAAAAGTAGTGTATGGATTTGAACAAGTGGGGCTTCCTCATCTAATGAAGAGATGTAAAAATTTGATACAGCTTTCACACTGTCCTTTGCATACCCTCGTGTTTGCTTTTATCTGCCTGACCCTTTCCCTCTGCTATTCCAGGTCGAGGAGCTAAGCCCGGGATTTTCCAAAGCAGTAAGAGTGTACATTGCCAAGGTAACCCCTCGCTTTATTGAGTACAGTCAAACACTTCTAGGATAAGAAATATTTGTCTCAGAAAATTATGTGTGCATCTTCGGTTGGGTTGTGCTGCACACACTTAAATTACTCCATGCAGAAGCAAGATCTTGTAAGTTTTATAAGGGCTGATCATCTACTGTAGAGGGCATTAGAACTCGGGAGGGTTTTGCCTTAGTGTCATCCTGTGGAGCATCCTTGTTTTTGTAGCAGACGTAGTTGTAAAGAAAGCAGCAGCTTTGCTCATTAGAGGTGTAACAGCTTGGATTTCTGTGATGGATACAGCAAGCAGGTCATGGGGAAAAAGTAAGGTATGAAGTGTGGTGGGCATCTTTAAGGAATGATTAAATAAACCACCTATTGCTGAAGATCTTTTGTTTGCGCTGATTTCGAGCTCCAAAATGTTAAAAAGAACTCTAAAGGAGATGTGGAAGCCTTCCCGCCAGCTGGGTCGCACGCTGTTGCTCATTATATCTGTTTGTAGTGATGAGTCTAAGTAAACTGAATGATGTATCTGCAAGCCAGCAAGCCTTTTCTTTCTGACTGCTTGTGCTCGGTGAGGAAGGTGCTCTTGATTGCGTCTCGCTCTGTTTGTAAATGCAGCCAGCAGTCGTGCACGTTCAGAGTCACTCCCCGAAAGTCTTGTAAGAGAGTGAAGAGTTCCAACTTATTTTCAGGGAAGCTGCAGCAGCAGCAAATTCTTGTGAGTCGCGACCTGAATGAATTTTCAGGGTTGACGTAAAACAAAATTGGGATTTCAGTGTGGCTAAATTATAACTTGCATGGACCAATACATTTTTACTGGGCTAGTAGTTTCCCACATGTCTGGCAGATGTGGCTGAGCTTCAGATGTACTCTGCAAATCACAGTAGAAGATAATAGATGTACTGACATCTATCTGCTTTTGTTTATTATTTTTTTTTACCTAATCCCAGCGTTGGTCATTTTGGATCACATCCTTCATCACAAAATGGTAACGGTTTGATTTCTTTCTAGTTAATTTTCCGGGCTTTTTAAGGCAATTGCAACAACGATTAGCTGCTGCTTTTTAGCAGCCACTTCCTTTTAGCATGCTAATTGTGCAGCCCTCCAACGCCTCCGTGACTCTCTAGGCACCCAAACCCTTTGTGTTACTTGGAGCTGTTTGTTTTTGTGCTCCTTGGGAAGTTCACGGTGAAAGTTGTACAACCTCAGGGACCTGTAAAGATGAGATGTTACAGTGCTTGCGCTTGGACCCGATTTTCAAAGGCCTGGGGAATTAAAGCGTCATCCAATGATATGCTGTCGGTGTAGAGGTGTTATCATGAAAGCAGCGTGAGGAATGGTGGCTGTGTAAGTGGAAATCAAAACGAAAATCGCAGGGAGACCTTAAAATCGTCTGCCAACAAGATCTCCTTGTCCAAAACAAAAGAACAGAATGAAGAAAAACGTAGTATTTTTGTTCCCCCTATCTTACTCTTTTCACAATGTCATTTTTCTTTCAGTGCTACAAGGACCTGGGGAACAACTCTGCAGCTCTTCTCTGGATGAATCTCGCTTCAGAACTGCCGGTTAACACAAAAGAGGTAGCAGCCTCTGCTGTTTGTCTCACTGACGCTGGGGGGGGGTTATTTTCCAAGAAAGAAAAGAAGCCAGTAATGTATGCATTTGACCCTTCAGATCCTCTATGGTTATGTAAATCCTCTGCATACTTGCTGCCTGGCAGAATTAAGGTCAGGGCTTTCTCTGGCTGTCTGACTTTGCTGCGTGTTCACTAGGTTGTTCAACACTGCATTTGCATTGCAGAAGTTTCAGTTTAGGAATTTGATTCTCAGTGTAAGCTCTCAGTGGAATATTTGAGGTGCTCTCAGACCCAAAGAACTGAAGGATGTGGACGTTTTTGCAGCCTAGTCATCTAGTAGTTCCTGCCTGCTGCCTTAAACAGAAGCTCAGGGTGCCAGGTTGGCTCCTGAGCTCCTCCAAGCTGGGTCAGATCAGGAATCTGTGCGTGCTGCCCGGCATTTGCTTTTTTCTATCTGGGATATTTTAGCTCTTCTGTTGCTTTCACAGGGTTTCAGAGAGCAGAATGTACTGTGTTTTAGAAACTGCCATGTGGTGGTGTTTCCCATCTGGGAGCTTTTTTCCACATCCTTTTTCCTTTGCACTTTTTCTGTTGAGCTGAAACCGTATAGAAGGTGCCATCCCATGAGTGCCAGGTGGAAATGAAATAAAAACACGGCAGCTCTCGACAGCAGGGCAGCAAGCAGGAAAAAAAAAAACCTTCTTCCAGAAGGAAATATCTCAGCTCTGCCAGATGAGGAGCTTCCTTGCCATCAGCTTCTTGGAAATCTCTCCAGACAGACTTGGAATGGTATACCAGATAAATAGAGGATTTTTTTTTTCTCTTTGTATATTGGAGGCGTAAGGAGTAAACCAGGAAAGCACTGAGAGTTTCAGGAAGGAGCAGCCAAGAGCCGTGGGCTGCAAAGTCAGGAACAGTTAACTCTCTTCTGATCTGAAGTGAAAAGTGGGAGTTCAGTGAGGAAGCCAGTATTTTAGTGGCTTTGCTTGAGTCTTTGCAAACGTTAAAGCTTGTTTCATCCCGAGGAGGCGATCAGATAACTTCCATTAGTCTGAGAAGGATGGAAAAAGAAAGGGCATTTGACCAGGGTAGGAAAGTCCTTGAGGGAGCGAAGGTTTGAAATCCGCTGTTCTGATTTTCAGTTCTTTCAAAAGGAAACGTGAGCTCAACTCTGTTTGATATTTGGAGAACTGTAGGAGGCTGTTGAGAGACAAGTATGGAAAGAGAAGCGTTAGGAGGAGAAACGTAAGGCGAGGGTATGCTTAAAACCTGGCATGGGGTTGGAGAGGAAAAGGGAAATTATCTTTTTTAATGATATCCAATTCAACTAGCCTGTGTATTAATGCCTCCTATTGCATTTCCAGGATTCAGAAACTGAGAGAGAACTTGAGGAGATGCGATCAGTCTGGGAAGAATAAGAGCGGAAGAGCTCATTCCACTTGACACTGCACTGACAGTAGAGTTCCGTTGAAAGGGGTTTGATGATCCTGACGATAATCCAGAGGAGCTCCCAGGAGGACACACTCATCGTCACTGCCGGGAAAACACCTCGGTGGGATTTAATGAGACGAAATGTTGCGTTCTTTCCCTACTGAGAGCCCAGCATATGTTTGCTTTTAAAATTCCTAAGAAGAAAAAAAAAAAGAAAAGCCAAATAGTCAAAAAATCAACCAGAAATGAATGTGTAGGAGTATATAAACACACGCGTGTGTGTGTATGATACCTGAGTTTTAGGTCTGCTTGCTGATGAACTTCCTGGGGAAGTCCTCAGTAGATATTTTCTGTCATTCAGCTGTTTTCTCTTTCCCTTTTTCTGAAACACTCGTCTAACCGGTTGGAGTAAGACGTCCTGCTGGGGGGAAGGTGGGAGTTGGTGGGCACTGTGAGACTGATTCTTAGCAAGCTGACGCACTGCAGGCTGTGGGAGTTCCTCCTTTCCCTTGGCCTATCGGTTTGAACGGGCACTGACTCGGTGGCACAAGGAAAGGCCACTACAAAATGAGGATGATGCTGCGTGAGTTGTCAGTCCTTTACTTCCGTGCTGTGAGAAGACTGATGGTGGCGTCCGGAATGCAGCCCTGTTGGTCCTGTCCAGTTATACCTAAGCTACCTTCCTGGTTTTCTGTTGAGGAGAAAACAGCACTACTCGCTACTTCAGGACTTTCTCCTAGTGACGTCACTCATGTGAGAGTGAGAACTTGGCGTGTCCCTGACAGCTTAGCAGTTGTTTATCAGTACAACACTGGTTACAGGAACAGGAATATTCTGTGGCAGAGCTGACACGTTGCTGGATATTCCACCAGTTCCTGTTCTGGCACTGAGAAAACGGAGTTGGCAGCTGGCAGCTTCTGGGTACCAAACAGAGAAAGTGAACTTTGCTGTATGCTGACAAAAAGGGTGAAGCAAAACCTGCTCTCTGAAGTTTCCCAAAGAACTGAGCGAGGCTTGCTTGATACCTCTGCACGTTTCAGCCTTTCCCCCTCTATGTTGCTCCCATAAAACAGTATCGAGCTCACAGACATCTCAGTTCCTACATGTGACACCTTTTAGCCGTTTTAATTTGTGTCCAAACGGGGCTGCCTGCCATTTTGATGCTGAGCTCATCTTGGGAAATCCTGGCGAGGGTGCAGTTAGCTTTATATGCTTGAGACTCTACGTACGATTCTTACAAATGGTGGAACTGAATTTTGACAGACTCAACTGATCACTTTGCCAACAGATACCAAAAAGTCCACAGCTTTTCTTACTTGCAGGTCTTCGCCTGTTGTCTGACTCTTCAAAATTATAAACTTACGGAGGTGGTTTTGAATTATGTATTTTCTGGAGATAGTTTACATGTTGTGTTTTCAAAGTCACAATTTCTCCTCACTGTTTCTTTCTTTCTTAGTGTCTGTGCCCATACAGCGAGCAGCTGTGAGCCTGGGGGGAAAAATGCTGCTCAGGGTGCTGTGCCGGGTTAAGTTTGAGTGTTTGACATGGATGTATCCCATGTACGTTCACTGGGGTGATGGTGTAGATCCCCTTAACTTTAAAAGGGTCCAGCTCCTTGTCAGGGTGCCTTGTGGATGGAAGGACGTCTTCAGAGGGTAGAGGAGAGGTGCTGGGAAAACGGAGCTTTGGGTTACAGACTAAACAAAGCCTGTTGGGAAACAAATGCCAAAGTCTTTTTCTTGCTAGCTGAAGTAATTTTCTTCTGGGGAACGGTGTTTGGTGTAATTGTGTTCTGGCTGTAAGCAGAACCTTTTGTATCTTTGCAGAAAAAGAACCTGTTTCTTCAGGGGAAAAGGCAGTAATTAACTGACGTGAATTCTTCCCAGTTGGTGTTAATTGCTGGATGATTTCACATGGATACAACCTTTCAGCTCTTGTTTGTTCTTCGGTGTTGGCCTTTATGTGAACAGTTTAAGCTTCCCTGCTTTGATGTTGGGTTTTCTAAAGATAACAGACAGAGATAAAAACTGCTTTCTGCTGTTCTCCGTGCGCTCTCCAGGAAGCCATGCCACAAAAATCGAGTGAGCCTTTGTTTGTCTGTTTGTTTTTCCATTTCCCTGACTTGTTACGAATGGGACTAATTAACGTAACTTAATTTTGATATTGTAGGGGATAAGTGAGGGCTGTGTAACTGAGCTCCTTCTCACTCGGCAGTGCTTGGGATTTTTTATTTATTTGGGCTTTTTTTCATAATAACAAGACACGCAGTCTTCTCTTAAGCTCTTGTTGTGTTGCATATTGGCAGGGCTGGCAGTGAAGAATCTCTTCCTCCTAACTGCTACTCCAGTAGCTTTCAGACAATGCAGAAACCAAGGCCACTTTAATTTTGCACATACTCTGCAGTTCAATCCCTAAATACAATGTGAATATCCCAAAGATGCCTGCACTGTACACCCCCAGAAATTGGTTTTTTGTAGTCAGAGACTCCAGATGTTCTTCTGGACTTAACACAGGATAAGAGGGAACAATTTCTTGAGTTATGCTGACTTTGAAAACACGCCTCGCAGCAGCTCGACTGTGATACTGAAGAGTAGCTGAAGCTGTTGAACTAATTTATCCTCGCTGTGCCGGTCTGTTTGAGATAAGGTATTTGTAGTTAAGGAGAAGGCAATTCTGCTTAGAGTTTTCTGCATCACTGTCTTGCTTTCTGTGTTAGTACGAAGACAGGGGAAAGAAACCCAACAGTCAGGAGGGTGACTTCTGAGCATGACAGTGCCTGTATGCGTGGTGACATGCCAGGTGCACCAGAATGCATCTGATGGGGAGGTAACGTGTATAATCACTGTTTAAAGATCACTGTTTATATGTTTACATGTTGGTAATAACGTGGGTTACGCCTGTAGCACATTTTGTATGTCGATACCGTGACTGCTGCTTATGTTTCTGAATTGTACCAAAGGGATCCAGCCACACGTTGCGGTGAGCACTGTACTCCGGGTGAGGTTGGTTTTCAATAAATGGGAGTGATCAGTTGTGACCCCGGGTATAAGGATTCTGTCCTCCAGTTTTGTGATGCAGAGGCCATCTCCACCTGCTCCTGACAGAAGTCATAAACGAGGGACTTGCAGGCTGCTTTTTGGTCTTTTAGGCTTCCTGACAACTTTATCTCCTTGTGCTCCAAATTATTTTGCAGAGAGAGTGGATGGTAGCACCAGCTGTACTTCAGCATTCCTTACAATTCACTGAGCTGAGGAGTGCTGATAATCGTAGTTACGCTAAGGAGCAGGTGGGGAAGTTTGGGCTGCCCAATGGAGTAGGTCAGAGTGATTTGGCTGTGTTAATTTACTTGCGTGTTGGTCACGTACCATCCCTGGGAGAAGGATGTAGGAGCTGCATGCAGTCAGGAGCATGGAAGAACCAGTCAGGAGCAGATAGAACCATGGAATCATTAAGGTTGTAAAAGACCTCTAAGATCATCAAGTCCAACTGTCAACCCATCACCACCTACACGTTTCAAGACAGCTTTGTCTTCCCACGGTACAGAATTAGGGCTGCATTCAGCATGCAACTTCTCTGTAACTTCTTTCCTTTTATTTCCTTCTTAAAGTGATATTGTAGCATCTTCTAGCACACCAAGCCACAGAGCCCTTGGCCTAGCCCTATGGAAGGCCAAGAGAGGACATTTTGGTACACTGTTGTTCATCATAAATCTCTTTTGACTCTAGGACCCCGAGAAGACTTTTTAAGTGACATTTTGCAATACTTGAGCATTAGCAATCAAGTGAGTTCTTTGACTGCTCCAGTCATGCATGGAGCATGATTAGGAAACTATTTTCAAGTAACTTCAACCTCGCAGAGAAAAGGTCGTCACTGACCTATGGCTGTGGGACTGGGTCACCAGTTCAGCATGAGGGATTTAGAAGTAGGCAAGTTCCCTTTGGAAGTTGGTTTCCGACAATTAGAGAATACCAGAGCTGTGACCGCCTCCCCAGTGTTCTGGGAAACAACTGACTCAGTATCGGAGTAGGAGTGTCAGCGCTGCTTCCTACCAGGAATGGCACGGTCATTCTGACTCCCACCTTGGCTTTGAAATTGCTGCAGAGTCCAATTTTCTTTGGTTCAATGACATCTAGAGTTCCTTGGAAATTCCCTGGCAAAAGCTGACCTGCCGAGGTCCTTGGTTGGAGGGAGAACCTGAAATGGGAGGATTGCAATAGGCTTGCCATCTTGTTTTGTACAACAATTCTTGTCACCACGTGGCAAACCATTGGGGTGATGTAGTTGAAATGTCATTTTCCTTAGAGTTATTTAGCATTGAGCCCGTTTCGGAGTCTCCTGAGTATTATAATATGCACATACATGCCAATGTTGGCATACAAAGCACAGAGTTCTCTGGGTCAGACTTATTTCAATGTTGTTTTCCCCAAAATAAAAACAGGAGGTCTCGAGGACTGTGAAGGAAGACAAGGCCTTGCAAAACTGGGGATGGAGAGTCCCCATTGTTATAAATGTACCCTGTAACAAAGGTCAGCTTCTTAATTACTGAGCTAACGTCCACTTGACTGATGGAGAAGTTAAAGGCCCTTTGGATCGAGTTTAAATCATCAAATTCTTCATGAGAAGCAGAAGAGGCTCTGGTATTTGTGTAGATTCCCTGCACTGGGTTGCTTACATACCTGCAGAGAATTGTTTAGAAAGGAAGATTAATAGCACGCTAATTGCTTTTCTTCTTAATGAAGGGAGCAGCTGGATCTCTTGTGTGTCTTAATAAGAGGTCATATTCCAGCATTTCAGTGGCTTGGAAACTCCGGGGGATCTGCACAGCACCTGCTTGCATGTGAGTATGACTGTAATGGTGGACGAGGAGCGGGAATGGGTTTGGACACAGGGGACTGTAAATGCACAACGCATTTCCTGGCATGGCACTTCCAAAAACTCCTATTTCCTGGCAGCGTCTCTCTCTAGAGTTGAGAAATGGGGCAGTCAGAACATTGCAAAATCCTTCGAGTAAGTGCTGTGAGCAGCTTCCAGCCCCTTTGCTCGGCAGCAGCCGCTGGCGTGCACTCGAGAGTGATGTCTGGGCACCGTCAAAGACGTGCACCTCAACCTCCACAATTTGGGTTGAGAGCACCAATTTGAAACGACTGATGGGTAGGGTGGGAACTGGAGCTTTAGGTTCCAGTGGGTGTCTTGGTTCTGTTGGCCGTTACAGCACCTGCAGTAGCATCTGTATCCAGGTAGCACTGGTGCGAGGCAGACCTGGAAATACCTGTGCACTCTGAGATGATGCTGAGCCCTAGAGCTGTTCCTTTGTTCGTGTCTCTGTTTAAATTTATCTGTGAAACCAAGCTGAATACAAATCCAGCTTGTGGTCCCAGGTGGGAAAGCTGACTGTTGTAGAGAGGTGCTGGAGCCACTGTCTCCGGCTGGAGATGACCATCTGTGACAAAATTCTGACTGAGCAGTAAATGATGTGAAGAGTGTGTAGTCGTTGAGTGTGGAAAAGCTCTCAGAGGTCATCAAGTCCAACCTACAGCAGCACGGCCAAGCCTGCCACTGAAGCATGTCGATATGGTGCTTGACGTGAGTGTGGTGGTAGCTTGGGTGGAGGCTGCTCTCTGTTTTGGGGATGGAGAAATGCTGTTCCCTAATTATTTCCCTACCCCAGCAAGGCTTCCTTCCACCCCACGCTGCAAGTCACTGGCAGCGTTGAGGTTTAAGCCAGCAGGTGTCTGAGCACCACGCAGGTATTTGTTCACTTCCCCCCTTCCCAGTGGGATGGAGGAAAGGATAATAGTAGAGGAAAAAAAAAAAAAAAAGAATCTGTGGGTTGAGATAAAAAAGAGAAAAGGAAAAGGATAATAGTTATGTCTGTATATGTGTGTGTGTGTGTGGGGGGGGGGGGTGTGTGTATAATAAGTGATGCACTAGTAATCACTCACTCTGTAGTTTTGACCTGTTTTTTGGGGGTGGAGAGCTCAGGGGTATGTGCAACGGAGCTATAGGAGCAGATGGTGCTTCCAGCCACCCCACAAAGAAAATGAGCGGAGTCAGGTCCTGCATCAGAAGCGTTTATTGCTGCGGGGTCTCGCTGCCATTGGCACTCTGAGGCAACAAGAGCTGCTAGCATTTAATGCAAGGAGTCTCCTCCCACCCCGTTGATGTCCTTCAGCTTTATGAGCAGGGGGAGCCTCGGCCGCACGTTGACGGTGAAAGGCAGTGGCTTCAGAGCCAGCCCAGGGATGCAGTCCATGGTGAGGTGCTCCGCCGGGTTGGCGTGGAAGGAGCACTGGTGGAGGAGGATGGCGGTGAAGAGGAAGAGCTGGAGCTTGGAAAGCTGGTCGCCAATGCAGCGCCGCTGGCCAGCTGAGAAGATCATCACGCTGCCAGCCCGCTCGCGGTCCACGCGTTGCTGCTCGTCCAGGAATCGTGTGGGGTCGAAGCGCTGGGGTTCGGGCCACTTGCTGCAGTCATGGTTGACCGACCACTGGTTGACAAAGACCACAGTGCCCTTAGGGATGTGGAAGCCCTCGAGCTCCACATCAGCTGTGGTGGCATGTGGGATGGTGATGGGTACGAAGCTGCTGTAGCGCAGTGCCTCATAGATGAAGGCCTCCAGGAGGGGCAGATGGGGTCGGTCCTCAGCCGTGGGCAGCCGGCCATGTCCCACCACCTGATCCAGCTCAGCCTGGAGGTCCTGCTGGATCTGTGGGTGCTTCAGCAGCAGCAGGAGGATCCACGAGAGCGCCGTGGACGTGGTGTCCTGCCCTGCGCCAAAGATGTCAGTCATGGCACCCTCCACATCCTCAGGTCCCAGCCCATCAGGGCACCCACCGCCACGCTCCACAGCAGCGATCATGACATCGCTGATGTCACGGATGGCCCTGCAGTCAAAGGTCTGGCGGTGCTGTGCCACTTTGTCCCGCACGAAGCCATGCAGCTCCCGGTTGAGCGCCTGGAAGTCACGGTAGATGCTACGGACGGGGTTGGGGAAGCGCAGGAGCCAGGGCAGCACATCCACCATGCTGCCAGCCCCTACTGTCTGCCCAAAGCGGTCATTGCGGCCAAGCAAAGTGGTGAACTCGCCGTTGGCGTGGTCATAGCGGCGGCCAAAGCAGAGAGCGCAGAGGACGTTGGCGTTGGCCACCACTAAGAGTGGGCAGGGATGGAAATAAGCACCACCCTGGCTATGCCTCAGGAAGAGCCGCACCAGCTCGCCTGCCTCAGCCACGACGTGCCTCTCCACCTTGGCCAACGTTGAGCGAGCCCTCAGCGCAGCGTGGGCCAGCCGCCGTTGCGCCTGCCATTGGGGCGAGCAGCCCCCGAAGGCGATGCTGTGCCCACCTGACACCATCCCGAAGGAAGGGAAATCGGGCCGGCCAGCAAAGCGTTTGCCCAGCCCAACCAGTGCCCGCCGGATGGCTGCCTCGCCATTGAGTACCAGCACCCGCCGCTTGCCCAGTCGCAGCTGGAAGATGGGTCCGTAGTGGCACGCCATGCGCATGAAGGTGAGGTGGGGCAGGCAGCCCAGCTGCAGGACGTTGCCCACCAGTGGCCACGCAAAGGGACCCGGTGGGCTCTGGCTACAGGCAGCTTTGTGGCGGGTCCTGGCCAGCAGTAGGACGGTGGCGAGCAGGATGGCAACGAGAAGAAGGGCAGAGAGAGGCGACAGCACCGGTGCCATGGCTGTCCTGTTGGGGGTCCCCGTCGCACTCGTGGCTGTGGCTGCTCTGCAGGGGAGGCTGGGGATCGGCACGGCTTTATGGCTGCCTCCGAGGGGGCTGAGCCTTTCTCCTCCCCCCCCTCGGAGGCTGCTGTAGGCTGGGGAGGGGGGAAGGACACGGGCGGAGCCACCCCGATGGGACGTACAGAGATGGGATTGTTGTGGGGATCTCCAGGAGCAGGGTCCTGGGGGGCTGCGCTGGGCTGGGAGCGGATGTGGGGCTCAGCGAGCAGCAGGGTGCTGACAGCAGTCAGAACTGCATTACAGGGTTGCTCACATCACCCATATCCCCCTTAAAAGTACAATGGACCCATGCAGGGTGGGCGATGCTACACATCCCTGTCCCCCTGCGGAGTTCTTTCCACTTAATCTTTTCTCACTTACAGCTGCAGAGGGCACACACGGCTCTGGGCTTTGCAGATGGATTCGATCTCCATGTGGCTTCGGCAGCTCCATCACCGGACCTGAGCATCTCCACTCCCCAAGGGGCACCCGGAGGGCAGAGGTGAGGCCGTGGGACTAGTGGCTCCGGGATGCTCCAGAGCAAGGTCAGTGCTTGGGTGTCATGTCTCCTGCCCCAAGAAAACACAATTTTCTTTGGCAAGGAGAAATTAATTCTGCATGAGTAGAGTGAATAGGGCTGCACAGGGCTCTTTGGCTGTTTACTATCCTGGAAAGCAGTTCGTGAACAGTGCCAGAGCAGCTTGGCTGCTGTAATCTTTCCCTAAACTGCCTTGTCTGTTTTCAGGCTAATTGCTTTTGTTGGTGGTGTTTTTAGGCTTAATGGTGGTGGCTTCTGTTTTTTGTCTGTGAGCTTCTGTTTTTTGTCTGTGATTTTCTTTTTGGCTTTATTTTCCCCAAAGTCGGAGGTCAGAGGGCACCTGGTGGCTGCGGGGGGGTGTGATGTAAGGGGGAGATGCAGAAGAGCGGAGCCACAACCAGCAGCACAGGTTCATATGTAAAGGCAATGCCCTGGAGAAGTGCTGAACTGTTCCTTGATGCAAACTCTGCAGGTTTGGCTCCTTATCTCCATTTTTCTCTTTATTTTTTTGGTGCAGAGAAAGGAAGGAGATGGGAATTCCCTGTTGTGGATAAGCCCCATTCCTGTGGCTGGTGCTGGTGAAAAGAATCCCCATCCTGGAATTCAGGAGCTTCAGATACATCTGTACGAGTCAGGGGAACTAAGCCGACAGCAATACCCCCAAACCCCATCCCAACTGGGGACAAATGCAGCTTTAACCACAGCTTTGAGGCTCTCCCTCTCTCTGCTCCTCCCCGGACTCTTCCTCGGGCCGCTCTGATTTTGGCTTCTCCTTCCTCACGCCCATGCTTCGGCTCGCTTGGTTTAAAACACACTTCTCCACGAAAGCAGCCGATTTCAGTGATGTACTTCAACATAAATGAGGCATTTCCTTCCGGTCATTGGCCTGCTTAAGGGGTTTTCTTTAGCGTGGCTGTCAGCAGCAGACAGATGCATTTTCCCCTCATTTAACCCCAAAATGCAAGCCTTAGTCACCAACCTCCTTTCTGTTTTCCCAGCACACAAGGCTGTCCCTCCTGTGCTTTGAAGTGCCTTAGAGACAATGTGGAACAGAGGAAGAACACTGTGAATTCAAGATGGAAGATCATAGAATCACCAAGGTTGAAAAAGACCTCCAAGATCAGCCTGTGCAACCGTTCACCTGTCGCCAGTGTTTCCCACTAAACCACATCCCTCAGTGCAAAGTCTAAATGCTTCTCGAACACCATCAAGGACGGTGATTCCACCACCTCCCTGGGCAGCCCATTCCAGTGCCTGACAGCTCTTTCAGAGAAGTATTTACTGGTGTCCAACTTGAGATGTCTCACTGCAACCAGAAGTCTGGATTAAACACTAAAATTTCATACAATACTGATCTGTAAGCTTAGTATTATCCAGTCCAGCTGCTCCTGTCCTCATCCTAGTCTTGATGCAGTTTGTGTGTTTAGTACTGATTTTAGTTGTTGGTCATGTGTTCCAGAACTCAGATGCTTTCCCTGACTAAAGGAGCAGCTTTATGTCCTACCCGTGTTTTGGGTTTGTTAATGTGTTTTCAGTTTGAGCAGTTTTGGACACGGACTGATATTCTGTCATTTGCTGCTAGGAGGGATAAGAGTCTTCAGCAAAAGGAGTGTTTTTAGCAAGAATTCCATCCACTTCTGACAATTTGTATAGTTACCAGCAAAAAGCCAAGCTCCTTAATTCTCATGCATCTTGTGTACTCTTCTTTGCTTATAAAGGCACGTAACAAGCTGTATTTCAGTGCTGGAATTCGATGAGGACTAAAGCAAATCTGTTTCCAAGACTGAACAGAGCAGTGAGTGGGTATGGTGTCCAGCAGAGCTGGGCACTTTGCAAGCAGCTGACAGATCCGAAAGTCAAACCAGGCGTTGGAGAAAACTTTGGAGCAACTGGCATTAGGTGAAAAGCTGTGGTAATGATATTGGAATAGTTTACGTATGTTATGTTTCTGTGATTCACTTTCCAGCTCAGGATGTGACTTTTGGTTACTTTTATCAGAAATCCTGAGAGACGAGTTACTTACAGATGAACCTCCCCATTGTCCTCTCGAGTGTAGATCAAAAAAGGAACGATACTTTTTCCGTTTCATTTAATGCTTCAGTGAAGGTGGTTTGACAGTTTATCAAGACAGGGACCAAAAGAAGGCTCCCAGACAGCCAGGGGAGGATACGATGCTAGCGTCTTTACCGATGTAGAAACATCTTTTATGTCAAACCTTTTCAAAGCAGCCGGGGAACGCAGTGAAACAAGCATCTAGCAATGGAAGCGCGAGATTGGAATCCTTCTCCAAATAAATGCAACTTTCCCAGTCGAGTAGTTTGATTCTGCGTACCTCCGTGAGATGGCTCAACTGAATCTGCCCAGCTTAGCGCCTAAAACGCAAGACATGTGTTTACTTGAAACTTGAGCAGACTTTCTCCTAATTGTACGTAGCACTCAGGGCAAACCTCTTTTTCACGATCAAGAAACGGATCTATGGAAAAAGCCACTAACCGTAACACTTTAGGAAGTTAGGAAGGAGATATAACATGAGAGAACAATCAAATTAGGGTACTCTCACCAGTGAAAATGCCTGTTAGTCAGTAAACGTTCAGTTTCCTCAAAGGTGGGATACGAGGTTTCCCACAGTACCTAAAGGTTACACCGGGCGCAGCCATAACTGCTTTATACACGAGGACCTGAAAATGACAAATATATATATATATTATTAGTTTTCTTTTACTTAGACCATTTTCCCCATTACATCTTTAAGTAAGTCATTCAGTGCATAATTGGTTGCTGATGTCAGGGGAAGAAATCGATCCGCGCATAATAATTCTTATCTATCTTAAAATAAGAAAGGGATTTAAATGTTTGGCTGATGTCGAATCCGCAGTAAGATCTTCAGTGTTTCTGTGATTGCAAGCACCGAAATTCTACTGCTATCATACCAGCTAGATGGCTCTGGAGGCACAGATATCGACTGACAGGGAGCTCTGGGCCCAAGGAAACAATGTGGAAGCAGCGTTTCTTTCCGCTTTTTTTTTATTATTGTGAGCTATTCCTTTCTGTTCTTTTGGGCTGCTCGGCACGCGTCAGTCTCGCGGTGCCGAAAGCCCAATTTGTAACTGAAAAATGGGTTCTGAATTTGCGCGGCGGCCAGAAGCCGTGGCCTAAAAAGGCATCAAAAAGTCCTTTTGAAAGGGTAAAACAGGTGTTCCACAGAGAGAATTTTACTTTGCATTGTGCCCTAGCGTACAAAATTAATATAATAGAAAGAGACTTCATTAGGTGTGCTCACAAAGGCAGGCTCCCCTCTATTCACAGCTTTGCAAGGCGCAACTTGAAGCGTGTTTTTTTCCCCTCGAGACTGCATTTATATTGCACATGTTATGCGTTCTTCTCAGTGCGTTACAAAGTTAAGTTTCTGTAAAGCCGTGCGATGGCAGACCCTAAGTGGAGGAAGAGTACGTGGCTCGGAGCAGGTTCTACTCTCAGTAGCTCCAGGGAGGAGTGAGTGAGTTAGCTCACAGCGGCCGAATTCCCTAGCCGGCCTGCTGCCCATTCATTAGGTTATCTGGGGCCCATAGAGATGTTAATGGAATGTAGAGATAAGCTCCGACCGGCTGGGATGCGCGTCCGGAATCACAATTAGAGTAGCCTGAGAGGGACGAAAGCGGTTAGCGATCGCTCGGCTCTTTTGCATCACATAGAGAACTTAGTTCGACGTCCTTTGATCTAGGGTTACCCAGCCGAAAACTGTTTCCAGTTTGGCGATCGTCGGGTAGGTTTGCGGGGAGGGATTTATCTTCTCGGCTAGGTCGGCGTGGCAGTGAGCTGACTATGAATATGATTACTGCAGGGGAACAGCTGAGTCAAGGGCCGAACCGGTTCATCGACGGAGCACCTGGGGAAGAGACCGGGTCGGCCCATGGAGCGCAGGTGAAGGCGATTCACTCTTTAACCATGTAAGTCTGATCTCGTTAGGCTCTAATAGGAGAGGGCTGCGTCCATTAACTCGGACTCATACATTCTGATGAGTTCCTTGGTATCTCTTCTCTTATTTTTAGTAGCTCTCATGAGCGTATCGCTGCTTGGGATTATCTAGCAGGTCGAGGGACAGCGTGGGTGACAAAAACCGGGCATCTTTGCCAGCGGTCCGATTCAGAAATTTCTAATTTCTTTGAGCACGTGAGGAAAAAAGCAAGCGCAGTTGAAACTTCAATCCCGTCTCCGAACGTGGCCCTCCCTGATTATCCATCTTAAAACAAACAGATGAAACACTAAACTGCTCTTCAGCCCCACAAAGAAGAGGCTCCAAGTGTTAGAATAAAGGGGAGCGTGAGAGGCCGCTTGACAGGCCCTACTGAGATCCCACGGTGCTTCCTTTCAGGGCTGGTTTTAATGTGTAATTCTACCGATGATATGGATAGGGCACTTGGATGCGTGTGAAGTGTTTGCTGAGGACACTAGAGTAGGAGGGTAGAAAGGCTCAGCAGAGAGATCCCGTTCTAGCAGTAGGCCATCCAGTCACAAACCACATGAAGTTCACTTAGGGCCAGGGATGGCCCAACGTCAGCTCAGGGTGGAGACCGAGGGAATGAGAGGCTGGAAAGCCACCTCACTGAGAGGAAGCAGGGCTGCAATGGAGAGGGGGTTAAAGTCACCCCAAGCCCCAGCAGGCCACCCACATCTCAGGTGGAGGGAAGAGAGTGCCTGACCCTGCTGTCATTTAGCCTCACATTGAGCTCTGAGTGCAGTTTAGTCAATGCTGTCCTGTCTTGCACTTGAGTTATGATGATGGCACATAGAGTGAGAGGTGGCTTTCGATCGAGGTTGATTTTGATGTAAATAAAATAAAGGGACGCTTTAGTGAGGCTGCATTTGTATTTGTTTTTCAATAATCTTATTCTCACATCTCCACACATTTTATTAATCCTTGTGGAAAAACAAATGTATACTTATCTTCAGAATAGCGACCCATTACTTGCCCACAGGCATCTTCTCAAACTAACAAGTGAAGTGATGTAAGTCACAATAACTCAGCTGTAGTAAAATTGTCAGGATAGCAGTATCATACTCAAGTAAACTCAATCCATGTTCTCTCTGGAATCATTTAGATGTTGCTCTTCAGACTCAGCAGTAAAGGAGGATCAAGTCAGAAATAAGAGTTAGGTATCAGCCTCTCAAACTTCTCAGAATCTAACGGGCTTCCCTAAGTGGAAACAGTAAAGGCAATGGCAAAATCCAAACACAGTTCATTTCTTTTATTAATCAGGGAAATAGAGAATAAGACATCTTCTCATGAGTCACACTGGAGTTCAGTCTCCATTTGGGAGAAAGGTATGCAGGTGTTATGGGACCCAGCTTCAACACAAAGGGTTTCCACAGGGAAGCACTAGCTTCAGTTACCTAGCTGTGAAATAATAGAACAAAGGAAACTGAATTTTTTTTTTCTTTTTTAAGACAGTCAGTGCCACTCCAGGCTCCAGGGGCACACCCACCTTCAAGCTCTGCTGAACTTGGGCTACACCATGACACATGAAATCAGCTGCAAATACCGACACGAGAAATAAGCTCAGGAGCTTTGTTGGGTGAGTAGAGCAACTGCAAAACAAGATAGCTTTGAAGTGGATAATTAGTAAAACTATCCGTCATTAGGTCTAGCTTTCGACTGTTGAAGAAACACACTCTGCTGTGCTGCCCATTGCAAAAGGCTGTTATCCTTCCCTCTCAACCCGTGAGATAAGTAAGCTAAGCTATGTGACAAAGGAATAAGCCCCAACCTCAGAAATAGCCAGCACAGCCTTTTTTTTCCTTTCTTAAAGCAGAAACTGAGGATGCATCATCTCATATCAAGTTGAAGACAGACATGTCTCCCCTTCACCTCTAAAAGGTGCGAAGGCCTAACCTAGCCGTCCCCTTCTGGTACAAATCCTGAGGCATACCAGTTTCTGCATGTAACACAGAGCATTTCCACCTTCAGTAGAAGCAGCCTTTCCAAAAATCCTTAGCAAGCCAGTGACCCTCACATAAAATGGATGGATCCTCACCCACTTCTCCCCACCCCAGGGAAGCAAACTGCAGTACCAGCATTTCAGTGACCGCCATCCAGATGATGGAAAAAGCAACACCTCAGAGTTCTCCTCTACCTTCTTGCTATAGGAAAAGCCTAAGAGACATCTTTTCAAAAAGGGATTTGTTTTTACTGTTTAAATTTAAAATTCTAAGTCACCTGCCCACCCATTGGATTCAGGGCACTTTATGTGAGGCATCATTTTAAAGTTTGACTTAAACCTCTGGTTTACAGAGATAGCTGACTCTGTATAATCATCTAAAGCTATCAAAAAAAGAGGCCTTGCCAGACACTTCTCAGGAGAGAAGGCTTCCTAATCACTCACTTTTTAATTTCCCCTTAGGCTGACTCACTCCAGCACCGAGAGCAGTCAGTGAAGGCAGTCTCATCAAAGAGAAGTCCAACGACATCCTTCCTCACTCACCATCTGCCCTTTCAGGCTCGATCACTGTAACACATTCATAACAGACCAGGCTGTATACTCAAAAACACCATATACTCAAAAACACCACAGGAGTGCCTCACCTCCGGCCACCCCCCCAAACTGGGTCAAAGAGGAAGCCTCCCAGCACACAGTAAGGTCCTTCAGCTGGACCCCTCAAGACCCAGCCCCAGAGGTCGCATCCAAAGGCTCTCCCTAAGGCTTTAACTGTAAAAAAAACTTTGTCTTTCTTCAGGAGAGGGGACTAAGGTCCTCCTACCCTCATCCTCTTTCTTCCAGCCAAAGAAGACCTCCACAAAAAGCAGCCACCACCACAGAGGAGCCACTTTGGCACCCAAGGAAGAGGAGGGGCTCGGGGCTCGGCCCCCGGCCGCCACAGGCAGGAGGGGCTCGGGGCTCGGCCCCCGGCCGCCACAGGCAGGAGGGGCTCGGGGCTCGGCCCCCGGCCGCCACAGGCAGGAGGGGCTCGGGGCTCGGCCCCCGGCCGCCACAGGCAGGAGGGGCTCGGGGCTCGGCCCCCGGCCGCCACAGGCAGGAGGGGCTCGGGGCTCGGCCCCCGGCCGCCACAGGCAGGAGGGGCTCGGGGCTCGGCCCCCGGCCGCCACAGGCAGGAGGGGCTCGGGGCTCGGCCCCCGGCCGCCACAGGCAGGAGGGGCTCGGGGCTCGGCCCCCGGCCGCCACAGGCAGGAGGGGCTCGGGGCTCGGCCCCCGGCCGCCACAGGCAGGAGGGGCTCGGGGCTCGGCCCCCGGCCGCCACAGGCAGGAGGGGCTCGGGGCTCGGCCCCCGGCCGCCACAGGCAGGAGGGGCTCGGGGCTCGGCCCCCGGCCGCCACAGGCAGGAGGGGCTCGGGGCTCGGCCCCCGGCCGCCACAGGCAGGAGGGGCTCGGGGCTCGGCCCCCGGCCGCCACAGGCAGGAGGGGCTCGGGGCTCGGCCCCCGGCCGCCACAGGCAGGAGGGGCTCGGGGCTCGGCCCCCGGCCGCCACAGGCAGGAGGGGCTCGGGGCTCGGCCCCCGGCCGCCACAGGCAGGAGGGGCTCGGGGCTCGGCCCCCGGCCGCCACAGGCAGGAGGGGCTCGGGGCTCGGCCCCCGGCCGCCACAGGCAGGAGGGGCTCGGGGCTCGGCCCCCGGCCGCCACAGGCAGGAGGGGCTCGGGGCTCGGCCCCCGGCCGCCACAGGCAGGAGGGGCTCGGGGCTCGGCCCCCGGCCGCCACAGGCAGGAGGGGCTCGGGGCTCGGCCCCCGGCCGCCACAGGCAGGAGGGGCTCGGGGCTCGGCCCCCGGCCGCCACAGGCAGGAGGGGCTCGGGGCTCGGCCCCCGGCCGCCACAGGCAGGAGGGGCTCGGGGCTCGGCCCCCGGCCGCCACAGGCAGGAGGGGCTCGGGGCTCGGCCCCCGGCCGCCACAGGCAGGAGGGGCTCGGGGCTCGGCCCCCGGCCGCCACAGGCAGGAGGGGCTCGGGGCTCGGCCCCCGGCCGCCACAGGCAGGAGGGGCTCGGGGCTCGGCCCCCGGCCGCCACAGGCAGGAGGGGCTCGGGGCTCGGCCCCCGGCCGCGAAAACAAATCCTTGCCAAGGGGGGGAAACAACCCACTGAGTCTGTTAGTGGGTTGCTCCCTCCTTGGCAATTAATAATTAACCAAACAAGAATCACCAAAATTAAACAACCACCTGACAAACCCAAATATTAAAAAAACAGCCAAAGCCACTATCAGTGCACTAAAACCATCACACGTAACAAGCTCAAACACAAAGAGCACAAAACCACTATCACTGTGCAAAGGGAAACAAATAGCATAAGATCCACAAAACAAAAAAACACATTTAACCTAACCCACAGGCTAATAATCAAAAACCTCCACCAGTGCACTAAAACCATCTCACCTAACACAAACTCAAACACAAATAGCACAATCCACTAATACAGAAGTGCACAAATACCACAGAACCAAAAAAAAAAAAAAAAGTAAACAACACTCAGACCAAAAGAACAAAACCACTATCACTGCACAAAAACAACCTAACCCAAAGACAAATCAGTAGCAACAAAACCACAGCATAAAAAAAACCAAGCAAGCACTACCTCTACTGAAAAACCACCTAACCTAACAGACAACTACATAGATTCAAAGATTCATTAAGTTGGCAAGGACCTACAAGATCATCTAGTCCAACCATCTTTACACCACTATCCCTACCCACCAAGCTACTAAATCAAACCCCTTAGCACCTCATCTAAACGCTTCTTGAACAGCGCCTCAACCCCCTCCCTAGGCAGGCCATTCCAGTGCCTGACCACTCTCTCAGAGAAAAAAATTTTTCCTCAAATCTAATCTAAATCTTCCCTGGCACAACTTGTGGCCATTCCCTCTTGTTCTGTCATTAGTTACCTGGGAGAAGAGGCCGACCCCCTCCTCACCACAGCCTCCCTTCATGAAGTGGCAGAGTGCAGTGAGGTCTCCTCTGAGCCTCCTTTTCTCCAGACTAAACAATCCCAGCTCCCTCAGCCGCTCCTCATAAGACTTGTGCTCCAGACCCCTCACCAGTTTTGTTGCCCTTCTCTGAACACGCTCCAGGGCCTTGATGTCTCTCTTGTAGTGAGGGGCCCAAAACTGAACACAGTACTCGAGGTGCGGCCACACCAGAGCTGAGTACAGGGGGATGATCACCTCCCTGCTCCTGCTGGCCACACTATTCCTAATACAGGCCAGGATGCCATTGGCCTTCTTGGCCACCTGGGCAAACCTAACTACATAAAGAGCAACACAGCCACAGCACCCAATAAACAAACAACCACTGCACTAAAACATCTCACCTAACACAAGCTCAAAAGCAAAGAAACAGCACAATCCACCTCCACTAACACACAAGGGCAAAAACACCCAGCACAGCTCAACAGCCAAAGCCACTGCTTCAGCTAACCACCGCTACTGCCACAGAAACCAACACTTCCACTGAAGTAAGAGAAAATAACAAAACACACTAGCTCCAACACTCAACAGCAACCAAGAGTATACCCTGACACTAAAGACTCACCTGTGAGCAGCACAGAGCTGTGACCATTCTTCAAAGACAACAGATGCAGCACTTCTCACTCCAGCTGTTCTAGTTCTCCAGGACAGGACCTGACCCTCACCTCCAGAGCTGTCAAAAAAGCACAAGGGGGAACTCAAGCAACACCTAAGCCAGTTCCATAGGCCGCCGTCCCCACCCCTGACTCCCAAAAAAACAACTCACTGCCACATCCCAACAATAACAGGGCCGTCAGGTCTCAAAGCATCCCCGCTCACCTTGAACTGTCTCCCAGACGGGGACTCCGCTGCTTCACTAACACAAAGCATTCTTCCCCTATTCAACTTCGACCTGAGAGGAAACAACCGCTGTGGCACACTCCCCCATCACACAGACTCCCGCTCTGTACATATTGACTGAACTTCTGCCCTCCTGAATCTTCGCAAAAGCAGCTCTGCTGCATTACCTGCAGCGCTGCAAGGAGCTTCCTCGGCGGCTTCGGAAAGCTTGGAGTCCACGGTGGTGGCTCACATCCGCGCCCTGCTTGCTGTGTCACCACACTCCACGCGTGTACCTGCGAGGCCAGCTGTCCCTTAGCTCTTCCTTCGCCCGCAGGTGCGGCTCCGTACATTCCGGTTCTCCCTCGGCTGCATCGGTTCATCTGCCCTAAAATAAATAGACGCTGAAGCTGTCCCACCGCCCCACTGTGATAGAAAGGAGACGGTGCTCCTCGAGTGACACGGAAGGGAAAGGGAAAAACACAGGACCCCATCGCGCTCCGTCTCGGACGGGCGAGAAGCTGCGTGGGTCCGACGCTTCGACCCCGAACGAGCGGAGGCGGCTGAGCGGCAGCCCGGCTGAAGCCTGCTCAACAACAGAGAGCTTTCCGAAGTGGCTTACCGCTCGTTCCGCCTGCGATCGGAGAAACCCTCCGGCTATGAGAAAGCTGGAGAAACAAGGTCCCGCACCGCTCTCTCTCACCGACGGCAGCGGGAGGAGATGAAGCAGCCGCTTAAAAAACGCCAAGGTGCCCAGAGCCGGGACTCCGGGAACCGAGCGCCGGCTGCCTCCGAAAAGACGGCGGAAAAGACGCTGCCCTGGCTCAAACAAACCAACAAAAATTAAAAAAAGCCAGGCAAAACTGGCGACAGCCGTACGACCGCCCTGAAAAGAGCAGGGGGAGGACGCGCTCACCTCCTCCGCCGCCCCGAAGCCGCCGTCGGGTTCGATCCCGTGCTCGCCGCGACCTGAAGCAAAGCAACAAACAGCGTGAAACAAAACCCCAAAGCATCGTTGTAAACCCGGAGGGGTTTAAGAGGCTTTGAGGGTGGGGGTCCCGCCCCGGGGCGGACCTGCAGCACCTGCGGATCGTCGGCTCGTTAGCGCGGCCGGGGCTCGGTAGGGCGGCCCGGGGCGGGGACGCTTTGATGGGTGGGCTCCCGATCTGACAGAGGAACTTGAACCGCTGTTTGTGCCCCGCTGCGTTCCTCACCGAGTTGAATAATGGATCCTAATTGAAACCTAAGTGGCGCGGCTCGACGGTCCTGCCCCTCCCGTAGTTTGCGTGGTAACGTCAGGTGTCTGAATTCTGCTTCAAACAGCGGTCCCCTGGATTGTAAAAACTCTTCAAAGGCAGGGGACTGAGACAGGCTCAGATTTCCCATTTTCTAACAAAAATTCCTCATCCCGCATTCCTCAGATGGCTTTCCGGACTGCATCTGTCCCTCCATCCGCATGATTTTGCCCGCTATTGAGGGCTGACAAGATAGCCTGAAAGGAAAACCGATATTCGCGGGGTGCTCTGCTCTGACGCAGCTGATGTCCGATAAAGGCTGCGGCTGAGTGTTCCCAGATTTCGGGACCCGAATGATAAAACGTATTTCTTCTGCACCGCAAACAACAATGGAACAAGTCCACATTAGGGTTACTAAAGGTCCAATCCGGCACTTTGGAGTCACCGCGGGTCACCCCATGAGCCCTGTGGGGTTAACAGCTGTCAAATCGGGGCTCGCATTTAGACACCTTTCCACCTCTTGCATCGATGCGGGTCACCCCATGAGACCCTTGAAGTCGCTAGCGTTCCATTCTGGCCCTTTGGGGTTATGACATTTCGATCTCAGCCCTTTGCGTTTACTACGGGTCGTACTTAGCAATATTTCCGCCTCCTGGATGGCTGCTGGTCACCCCATGAGCCCTTATGGGGTGACTAGAGGTCACGCTTAGACATGATTCCACCTCCTGAATCCGCTACACATCACTCCTAACTTAGACACGTTTCCGCCGCCTGCATCCATGCAGGTCACCCAATGAGCCCCTTGAAGTCTCGAGTTCAAACTGGGCCCTTTGGGGTTAACAGATTTCCAATTCGTCCCTTCGGGTTGATCGCAGGTCCAACTTAGAAAGTTTTCAACCACCTGTATCGCTATAGGTCACCCCATGAGCTCTTATGATGTATTGGAGGTCAAACTTAGAAATTATTACACTTCCTGCATCGATACATGTCACCCATGAGGCCTTCTGTGGTACCAGATGTCAACCTGAGAAATTATTTCCACCTCCATCAGCCACCCAATGAGTCCTTGAAGTCGCTCCTGTTCAGATCTGGACCTCTGCTGTTATTAGCTTTCCAATTTTGGGTTTACTGTGGGTCAAACTTAGACATTTTTCAGCCTCCCTAGATAGCCACAGGTGACCCTAACGGCCCTGATGGTACCCATTGAGCCCAGAGAGTCCAGGTGAGAGCGAATCAGCTCCGACCTAAGAGGCTCCACACCTCTTAGACCACATTTAAGGGCTGACCACCCCACAGGAGGGTTTCTTGCCTGGGATCTCTTCTGTGTCAAGCTTTTCCTGGAATATGGGTGAGCTTACCCTTGTTTTTGTCCCCCGTGCCCCTCTGCGGATGTATTGGAATGAGAATTCCTGCACCAAGGTAAGGTTGATAAATGGTTAAGGTGTAGAAAAAGCACTCAGAGAAAGCGAGCCTGCCACAGAAACTTACTCTTTGTTCTGTAATTGTGTTCTTCACCCCACTTAATTAAGCAATAGAAGTCTCTAGGGGATGAAGACATAACCTCTGAAAGCTTACGCAGCTCTCGAGACGAGCTCAGATGAATAAATAGAAAAGGAACTTCCCAAGGGCTAAATGCAGAGATGATCTGTCTCAAAAATTGCCCGAGCTGTGCATCCTTAGGATGCTGACAGGGCTCGTCCTATCTGTGAAATAATTTTCATGCTTATTTCCGAGATTCTCCTCTCTTAGCTTAGTTATCTGCTTATTTTTTTGAGAGCTCTGTGAAGCTTTGGTATGCAGTTCAGCTACTGCACAGACTCCTAACAACAAGAACAGATTCAGGGTTGACTTCTGGCATAAAGCACGTGACAGTATAGCTCGTACTCTTCTCATGAATATGAGAGATGCTGCAGAACTACCAATAAGGTCATAGGAAAATGGCTCACAAGTTGGAGGCTGTGAATTGTAAATGACGCTCAGCTGTTAGGCTTTCCCCTACTGTTTATGTTGGTTATGTGAGCAAAGGAACTCGATGATGCAATGATGCAGCGTTAACCTCTTAATGTGACAGCCGTCCTCTGGGAGCTGAGCTGCATGAGTAAGGAACAGCATCTAAGAGCAAATGACTGACAAGGGTTCTTTAGTTACGGGCTTATATGTATCCAATACTAAAGATAAGACTTTAAGACCTGTTTAACTTTTCCAGACTGTCTGACCTCACAAGATGTCTAGTGGGAATTCTTAACTCTCAGAGACTTGGGTGCCGAATCCTATAAGGAAGGAAATAATACTGTTCTCCATCCAGCAAAAAAGTATGCTGAAGTGAAGACAGACCTAAGAAGCAAGCCCTCAAAGTCATTTAGGCATCCACACGGTGCAAAGAATTTCCTGCATTGCACAGATGATGTTGTTCTAGGTTTGAGCTGAGGCCGTCGACTGCTGACCCTGCAGGTCCGTTTCTTGCTTTGTTCGAGTTAGTACTTCATGTTCACGGATGCACATCTTCATCTTGGTGGGTGGCTTTAGGCTAGTCAATTCTTACTCACTTTCTGGTAACTTTTCTGAAGTCCTTACCCTCCATTGCCTTGTACACCTCCGTAACTGCAAATTGAGAAGGAAAAAGGCCTCCACCAGAACTAACTGTTCTTTCAACTCAGCTTTCAGTGACTGTCTGAGTGATGAGCGACAACTTAAATGTCATGTCAAATGCAGTAATACAAAGCACAGCCAAGAGCGGCTCCACCTCACTTGCCTCAGCTCAGAAAAGGACCCTGCTGATTAAATCGCTTCTGGACACTGCAGTTAGAGAGACTACCTTTATCGTGAGGACACAAATGTCTCCATGTCTTCCTATTGCTCTACTCAGTCCCTGGTAACGTAAATATGATGGAGCCCATGCACACAGGAAGCAGGCTGCTCACGGTGGCTTGTGGGAAAGCTCAGAGTGACCGTGTCGGTTGTCAGTGTGGTTGGATGTGAGATACTTGAGGAATTAGGAGTTCTAACATTTAATCTTGGCTTTACTAAGTTAGCATGAATAGTGATAGGCGGTTAAGCTGAACGTTGCGACAGACGGAACCATTCACTTAGGTTAAATGTAGTTATGGTGTTTTTTTATTACTATTCAATACAGGTCACTATTAAATACAAAAACCAAACCTTTTGCTAAGGAAATAGTAATTTCATACTCTTCAAGACCACATGAAGGCAATTCCTAATGAACATTTGCTACAGAGTACAATACTAAAACATATAATTGTATTCATATATATATAACTTAGCAACTGCATACATAGTACTGAGTATAAGTGAAATACATAAGCCAATCTAAATATCTTGGGCAGCAGCACTCTTGTCCCGAGCACCTTGTAATTCTTTTCTTGGAAGTGAAATCCTTTACATTTCAATGATCTACAGAAAGTTAATCTTGTTTTTTTTTTTTTTTTCCTTTTTGAAAAAGAAATGACCTTCACTGAGGTCGTGGTCTTGATTGACCACGAGATTTTCCTGATGCCACGTTGAAGGCAAAGGAATAAAGCAAATACAAACGCAGAAGCACAGTGCAATCTTTTCTGTGACCTCAAATATCGCAGCACTAGGCTTTACACCTCTACTCATCATTGACAGCTTTCTGATAACTAACTGACTTTTGAAAAGCTTAATCAAAGAAACAAACTGTTCCCAATTCAACCAAAAACACAGTTTTCACGCTGGAGGATGACGCACATTAAAACCACTATAAACATGTATGCATTTTCAGTGAAAGATCGCATCAGGTTTCGTTCTCTATCAGTAGATACTATGGAGTTGAGAGAGGGGCGGGCATTCACGTGGACAATGACATTTCTGGGGTTTTATCCCTGCAGGTGCTCGAGAGAATGACTGCTTAAGTGTATTCATCTCAACTCCGCGTGACCTGATTGTGCCTGAATGCTGTGATTAAAAATGATAATCTGATAATTCAGTCAGTTTTGATAGGAGCTTACGTGAAGTTTGGGCCAGAAAAGAAGATCGTATGGAACACAAATAAAAGTACAAGATTGCAGATCCAGAAGAATAAAACTCCCCTCACAAAAAGCCTGGTGTTTTTTTCATTCCTTGTCTACCACTGAACTCTTCTTCACATAGATACCATCTCTTAGCCACGCAGCTACGGTTGCAGGGCAAGCTGCTGCATCGCCTTATTGCTCAACCTTTTCTCAGCAGAAACCTTACTTAGACATCTACACAGCCACAGCAAAAGAGCTACGAAGGAGATACCCTCTGCCACTGGACAGGCATGAGCAAGGACATATGACAAAAGGAAGGAAAAATGGATGCTCACCCTTTCTCTGAGGATCTAGGTTCTCAGGAAAGAACTCCAAAAGGAGGAATCTCCTACAAAAAAGCCTTCCTCAGTGGCAGGCAGGCAGCCCTTAAAATGAGGTCTGAGAGGGTGGAGCTGGGCTTCACCCCTTCTGCCCACACAGGCAAATTGCCTTCACCTGCCCTCCTTGGGATGACAAGGCCCTTCCTTCCAGTGCTCAACCAATGGCTCAGGCTGCGACTTTACTGTCCCCATGCGCTCCTTCCCTTCACAGTGAGAACCCGCGATCGAACCGGCTGGAGAGTGAGCCTTTCCTAATACAGGGGTCCAGTGCTTCACAACATTCGTACAATCTGTCCATTGCAATACAGGTTAACATAATGTAAGGCGATTGAGGATCGTTTCATGGTCAAGGTTCGTGTTCTCTCCTGGACCAATGCTCAACACCGTTACTGGAAGCGTGCTGTTTCCTGGTGCAGCTCCTTCTCCTGCTCCATCAGTCCCACACATAAGCCATCACCACGTGCCGTCCTTGATCTCGTGGCCACGCTGGAGTGCTTCAATGACATTTCACTCCTTCCGGTGATCCTAGAAACATAAAAACCCAGAGGAAGTAGTAGAGATGTTTTACAGGTACTAAGAGGTGGAAGTTTCCCCTTGGAAGCAAAATGCGGGCCTCTGTTCCTATTTAGAGGCTCTAGTTAGACAAGGACTATCATCCCCTGCCACACTACAAACCACGTGATTGCCAAATCTTTTCCCTCAGGTGGCTTGGGCATAGTGGTCTGGGTCACCTGAGGAGGCTTTATCCTTCTGCTGGGAACCAGGAAAACAAGCAGGCTCCGCGTTGCTTGCATTTTTCCTACAGCTCTCACCCCTGCCCTTTTGGGGTGCTTTTGAAATTTGTGACTGTCCTCCAATTGCTTCCAAAGCTGGAAGAGGACACGACCGGGCTGGCAATCCATTCCGTTCAGTCTGGAATTCTATTTTCTAACATCGCAGTCAGGGAGTCCGCAGCGCAGGCCTCCTGGTTCTAGTTACAGGGAGGAACTTGGCCCCTTCTGATGTTCAAATACTGCACTGAGGCGCCGAAGGCACTCTGGTTCCCACAGATCTCTGGCCTCACGTCCCACAACCAGAGTCACCACAAGGGTACTCTTTCTTTCCCTCAGCGATTGCCTCTTGTAAGGTAGTCCACATTCTTCCAGAGCCCGAGCAGGGATCAGCCACCGGGAGCCCGGGAATCCTGGGGCTTCCCCCTGGGAGATCCTCTGTTTTTGGGGGTCCCAGGGACCATCCAAAGCACAGTTCCTTTATGACAATCCCTCCTACATCCAGAACTGCCTGGCTCCCCACAAAGTCTAGAGGTCCCTTCCAACCACTATGATTCTATGATTCTAAGTAACAGAACGCAGGGCCAACGCGATGAGGTGGTGCTACAAAGAAATGAGGAAAGGAGTGCTCACCTGCCTTTGTAGACCAAGGCCGTCAGGAAAAACTCCACAAAGCGGGGCTCTCCAAGACTCAGCAGCTGCCGTACCCTAACACACCAGCTCTTCCTTGAGGGGATACCCCTCTTTCGCTGCTGACGAGGATCACCAACAGAAGGTGAAAACGGCCGGCCTGTCTTCCGCCGGGACACCCAGGTCCTTCTTCTCCGCGGAGCTCCTCTCCAGCAGCCCAGCCCTTAGCTTTACAGGAGCTCGTGGCTCGTCCTCCCCGGGAGCAGGGCCCTGCACTTAGCCTTGCTGAACCTCGTCGAGTTCCCGTGTGCCGAGCTCTGCGGACCGTCCAGGAGCTGCTGCACAACCTTCAGGTGTTGTGCGTCAGCCAGCAGGAAGGGGCTGAGGAGGAGAAAGCCCTGTGATCCCTGCGCTTAACTGCCCACCTCGGGATAAACACGACAGGAGCTGAGAAATAAACGTGTGCGGCAGTACGGATGGATTTGCTGCGTTGGTAACATGGGACTAGTACCACCTGCTGGCACGCAGCTGCTTCCACGCTGTCTTTGGGGCAGACTGTTGGGGGCTGTGATGTTGGGCCGGCGAGCGAGATGGTGCCTGGAAGAGCCCCCGCTGCCGGCACTTGGCTCCTCCGTCCTCCTCAGCGCCGCCTGCGGACGCTGTGGCCTCGATGTCCCAATGGGGAACGGCTTCGCGTGCGCGCCCTTGGCTGCCTGGACCCTCGTCCGGTGCGTGAACGCCGAGAAGCCCTCGAGGAGCTCCGTGTCGCCGCTCTGGGAGCTGCTGTTCGCCTGCTGCCTGGATGTCTTCTGGCGCGGCTGCGGGAACGTGAAGCCCGACCTCGCAGCGGGGAGCGGCTTCGTGTCCCGCTTCTTCCCCGTCTTCTTCCTGGCTCCCTGCGATGCCTTCTGCGTGCAGCCGCCGTGGCCTCTCTGGAGGATCGCCATCTGCCCTGTCTTCTGGCGTGGCTGCGGGAACGTGAAGCCCGACCTCGCAGCAGGGTGCGGCTTCGTGTCCTGCTTCTTCCCCGGCTTCTTCTCAGCTCCCTGCGATGCCTTCTGGAGGATCGCGATCTGCCCCGTCTTCTGGCGTGGCTGCGGGAACGTGAAGCCCGACCTCGCAGCAGGGTGCGGCTTCGTGTCCTGCTTCTTCCCCGGCTTCTTCTCAGCTCCCTGCGATGCCTTCTGGAGGATCGCGATCTGCCCCATCTGCTGGGTGGGTGGGAGCTGCTTGGGGCTGGCGTCCGCCGGCTCCCACGGCGTCCTTGGCGCCGCTCAGGTGAATCTTGATCCCTCATGTTTTCCCGAGGGCTCGGCCTGCGTTCTGACCCCGGCTCACTGCTCTCAGTGCTGAGCTCCGGCAGCCAGGAGCTGCGCAACAGCCTCGGTGCCACCTGGCTGGCGGGGCCGGACCCGCTTTCCACGGGTTCTGGGGAGCTGCGCAACAGCCCTGATGCCACCTGGCTTGTGGGGCCGGACCCGCTTTCCTCAGGCTCTGGGGAGCTGCGCAAGAGCCCCGATGCCGCCTGGCTGGCAGGGCCGGACCTGCTTTCCTCAGGTTCCGGGGAGCTGTGCAATGGGTCCGAGTCCTCCTCACTGTCACTGCCGGAATCGCCAAGCTGCCATTCAACGCTGGAATCTGTAAAGAGGAGGCCAGAAGGTCAGCGGGACATAACCGTAGCCTTGGACAGGGGCAGGCTGCCGTCCCCCCTGGAGCACAGAAATTCGGGCAAAGCCGGCCTGGTGCCATGCAGCTCATTGCCTCTTACCGATGTCCATGGCAGCACAGCTGCTGCACACCCAGATGTAAACATCGTTGCTCAAGTCGGAGCATCGTCGGTGGGTGCCCTCAGCAGCACAGGAGCTGCATAGGAGCAGCTGCCAGGGCCTGGGGAAGGAAGCAAAAGGGTGGCGGCTGTGAGGACCGAGTGAGCCAACAAAGCCAGGCGGTGCCCGGCACGTCTCTGGTGCTCAGCCCTCGCTCCTCCAGCCCGCGGCGGGGCTCACATCCCCAGCAGAGCCCCAGGGAGCAGCCGCAGAAACTCACCCCTCGTCTTCTGCTTGATGTCTGCCACCAGGGTGAAGGCACTCAATGGCATCACAGCGATTGTGCCTGTCTGGGAGCTCTGCTATTTCATTCTGCTCCCACAATGGTCTGCTGCAAGAGAAAGGAGGGAAAGCGATGAACCCGCACTGTTGCCAGTGTACGATCCAAGGGCCTCCCGTCTCCTCGTCCCCAGCCCCATTTCTAGCTTCTCCGTGAAGGTGAGCCGCGTGCTCAGGAGACAGCTAAGGGCCAGAGCTGATGATACAGTCCCCGCGCAGGCCCCGCGCTTCCTCATCTGCGTGGTTTGACGCGAGGACCCTTACCGCTCTGGAATTTGGATTCCCAAGGTGGCCATTTCCGAGCAGAACTCATTGCTGTTCTGACAGCTGGGGCACCGGAACGCTGTACTGCCAGCAGACAAGGCGCATCGCTGCAGGAGAAGCACAAGCAGCGTGAGCGTCAGCGGGGCCTGGTGCAGCTTAGCACTGAGCACGCCAGCAAGGTGAGGGGAGGGCTCCCACCTGGATGCAGGCCCGGTGGAACCAGGCGTGCGTGCACGCCGGGCACACCAGGGTGTGGTAGGACGTGCTGCTATCCATGTCATCCAGGCAGATGAGGCACTCGGCGTTATCTGCTGGAGCTGCCACATTTGCCTGCTGAGGGCGGTGCTCTGCGCAGAAGGACCTGGGGGAAGATGGAAGGCACGGGCACAGTGAGAAGGGCTGCGAGGAGGGCAGAGCGCTGGGAAGGGCCCTGGTTCCGGCAGGCTGCCGGGAGGCGTCGCTTGCTCGCTGCCAGTTCCTCCTTCCTCGGCTGCTGCTGACAGCCCTTACCTGTGCTCTCCAAAGAACTGGGTGACGCACTCCCCCTCTGTGGCACAGGGCAGGTGGAAGCTGCGTGTGCAGCCTCCATGGGCGCAATGGATGGCGGCTCCCATCTCGCCACAAACAAAGCATTGCTGGAAAGAGAGGAACAGCCCCATCAGCGGCAGGCTCGGCGACCCCACAGCTGGCCCCATGGCTCTGGGCGGGCCCAGGCACGGGTGGCACCCTACAAAGCCGCCTGGCAAACAGGGCTCATCTTTTAGGAGAGGAATCAGTCCTGCAGGCGGTCGGAAGGGCTACCATGGCTTTCTCTGGGTCCAGAATAAGGTGGCGTGAGCCTCCTATGGCACAAATCGGCCCGCTCCTTGCAGTTGCTCACCGTCTGGTTTGCCCGTCGGATCGCGTGCATTAATTCAGCGTAGTTCATCACCAGGCCTTCATCCTCTTGGAATTCTTCTCTAAATATGACTTGGGCAAACATCTGCAGGAGAGACAAGAGCAGGATCTCGTGAGGACTGAAGGGAAGGGAGCATCCCTGCAGCAAACGGCCAGCATCACCCGAGGGAACTCACCAAGCAAAACTCGTGGACGCAAATCCGTGTGTCTGCAGCTACCCTCCCATACGTGTCCCGGTTTCTATCTGCCCGGCCACACAGCAAGCATGCTGGAGAGGAGAGAGCAAAGGGGAACAGCGGTGAGCACCTTGCGGGTCAGAGTGTCCCTGAGAGCCGTCCCCACAGCCCTGCTCCGTGCCGGCTGCATGCAGCGGAAGGGAAGGGGATGTTGCAGGCCTGACGGGGCCGGCGGGCAGCCCCAGCCCAAGCCGGGGGCCTTTGCCAAGAAGCAGAGCGGCCCCATCACACGCCTGTTTGGGAGACCCTGCCTGCCCCTTCTTCCCCTCTCGGCTCTCAGCTGCAGGCAGGAAGACCCCCAGCACACTTCAAGTCCGCTGGACAGAGCTGTGCACAGGGATGCTTGGCGCTCACCTCGCAATTCCGACTCGGAGGCCTGATTCTGATCAGACATGATGTGCGTCGACAGCGAGTGCTGCAAGAGTCCTTGCTCTCTCCGCGCCTCACCAGGCCGCACTGAGCCCCGCAGCTTTTGTTCTGTTCTCAGCCTCGCGGGACACCATGGCCGCGCCCAGCCACCCACTGTGACATCACCTCGTGACACGCAGGATGCCGGCAGCTCCGCAGCTCAGCTGCGCATCCTTTGAGAGGATTTCCTTCCACGGTTCTTTGCCAAGCTCCCCTCTTCTTGTCAGTAGCGGGCATCACCTCCAGCACAGCTGTTTCCCTTGATTTCCTTTCTCCCCGCTTGTCCCCTTACCTGGGTAACTGTAACAGGACCTCAAAAAGGAGGGATTTCCAACAGGACACCCTTCCTCAGCGGCAGTCAGCCCTTCGCTGAGGTCTAAGAGAGGCAGAGCCTGACTCCACACCCTTTGATCACGCAGGTGAAATGCCTTCCCCTGTGCTCCCAGGGCTGACCGGGTCTTTCCTTTAGCTGCTACCAACATCACACTGTACCACATTACTGATGATACCAGGTAGACTTCTGACTCATTGCAGGCATTAGCAAAGGCAGGAGATTCATTGGCTGCTTATCTACAAGAGAAAGGGTGCTGCGATAAGTCCACAGAAGGCGCAAGGACCGGACCTGTCGGCTCCATTCCCGGGCGTAGTTTGATCGGGAAAGACCGAACTGGTACCCAGGGCGATCACAGCCAAGGTTCGGGTGTTGCCTGTCCCTACCACGCCAAGGCGGCTGCAAGAAGTTTGGGCTATATGTAGTTAATTGAAAAGTTGGAAAGAAGCTGTGGCGGTCACCAGACAGCAATAGGACCCGCAGGGGCCCCTTGACTCTTGGGAAACCATGGTAACACTATTTTGAAGATAAGAGAAGAAGAACAAGCAAGGCCAAATATGGAGAAGACAAGACATGCCACACATCTATTGGGCAGAGATAACCGTAGCATAGGTGATTGGTAGTACTGTGATGAAGAAAGTTATAAGAAGAGTGTGTTGCTTGCAATAAACACCATTTTGCCACCCATCATACTGATGCATTCATGGTGTGCGAATGGCCCAGGCGGGGCGCGGGACCAACAGGGTCGGGCGCTGGGCCTGAAGGCTGTCAGACCACTGCAGGCCGGAGCGGACTGTAACCTAGGTTGCCGTGAGAACTAGGCAACAGGTATATTAGGATCCTGGTGCTCCTTTATACCCCACAAAGCACGGCTGCTGAGGCCTTTATAGCGACTCACAAAGAAAGGCCAAAAATGGCACTAGGGGAGAAGGGAACAAGAGGCCTTGCGGCAGGCCGGACTAGCAGGCCCAGGCACTGGCTATAGAGGATTCCACCCTTCCAGCTGAACTGGAAGTCCGCGTAACTCAGGACGGGCGTGGCTGGGGCCTATGGCAGCACCGGAATTCTGTTTGAACCCGAGTTGGGTTCTGTTCTCAGGCCTGGCCTGGAGCACAATAGAGGTGCAGTGAGACTGAAAAACACTTCCTGTCTGCCTACTCCATGTTACAGGCAGGAAAGCCACTAACCCAAACAGCTGAAGCTTTCCATCATGGTATGGCATTACAAAAGCACGGCTCCCTGATGTGGGCACGGAGACTGGAAACTCCATTTCTTTGCCTGGTTATTACGTGGCAAGAAGGCCACGGTCCTGCACATATTAAAGATGGTATCAGCGAAGCACCATGCTGCAGCTGCATTGTTCCTCCCTGTCTTGCACCGAACTTTAATGAAAGTCATAAAAGCCAGCTCTCTCAAGGAAATAATTTTGAGAATTAATACGTGCTGCTCAAGCTGCTTTGCTCTTCCCCTTTTGCCCCAGTAACGCAGCAGATAACAACCGACTGTCAGTGAAGCGGTGTAAGGATCTAAATCTCCGTTGGATCTCATTTTCTTTCTCATTGTCGTAAGCCCCTCCGGGTTTATCACCGCCACAGCTCCAGCTGCTCACGCAGTCGTATCTCTGGGTCTGCCTCGCCAGGCGTTGTGAGCAAAACCCCTGTGCTGCCCCACAGTTTTGCCACAACACAGTAATGGTCATTACCACCTTCAGAAACAGAGAGAGTGCTGCAGTAATGCCCTCTGCCACTTCAACACCAATCCTTTTGCTGGGGTTGGAAGGAGGGGATGAATCATTAGTGAAATCGTGTTGTAAGTTACGGAACACGACGGGGCTCCGAGGAAAATGAACGTCATCTGGAGCTGGATCAGAACCAGCAGCTTGCAAGGATCCCATGCTCTGGACGAATGATTTCTTCAGGAATTAGGGACACCGTTAAAAATAAAGGAAGTCACTTCCATAGGCATCAGTCGTGCCTTAAGCACAATGTCCCTGGAATATCAGACTGCACAGGCTCCTCACCCCCTCGGCGGAGGTGGCTTGAAAATATCTTGGTCCACCAGCCAGGGAACTCCGGGGTTCGGGATGGGCCCTGACAGATGGCAAGGTGCTCTGGGAGAGCAACGGGGGTGTGTTTGTGTCTCAAACCTCACTTTTTTTCTCGTCTACTTTGAGGAGCAAAGGACAAAAAATAGCACTGAGGAAAGATGCCGAGTACCACAGTAGGAGATAAGGGATGTAGAGAACCACTCCCCTAGGGCTGGTGATTGCAGGAGCTTAGGTGGAAATGGGCTCTGTGCAAGACAAGGGAGATATTCGTGACAGCACAAACGGAAAAATCATGAGCTTGAGGTTTTGGGCTTTGAAGTTCTGCATCCCACATTCAGGGAGTGAACTGCGGCTGAAGCGGTTCCCTGTCTGCCATGATCCCCCAAACCAGGGACTCGTCATCAGTTCCGCACACCGGGGTTACAACTAGGAATGCTTTTTCCCGGAACAGCTGAAGGAAAAGTTGTGATAACTTCCACAACTGATTTCCCACCTAGAAGACGGATTCAGCACATTCTGCCACTCCAACCCAAGGGTGGGGGTTCTCTGCAGCAGCCCTACAGGATGAGCAATGCCATTCAATCAGCCTTACGCTACACCACTTCTGGGAGGTCTCCTACATCTGAAGTCGGTTCACCTTCCAAGAGCAGAATCCTACCTTAACATCAAGGGAACCGAGCTGCTAGGAAACTCTGCCTCCATCCCATTAATCAGTAACGTCCCAGCCAAGCCAGACGATTGCTGCTGCAGAAAGAAGCGGGATAATTAGAAAAAAGCCACTGCTGTCAGAAGGAGACCAATAAAGTTGTTCAATGTCACTCCCGTGCGTAGGGGATTTATGACCGCAGATAACCCTTTGCCAAACTGCCTTTTGCTTTCCCTCACGCCAACTCTTGCTGTCCATTTGTGACTCTAAGCAGATGGCTCAGAGCTGTGCCAAGGGGCAGTAACTGCTTTTCGATGACGAATGGCACCGCCAAGACACATCACACTGCGTTTTCTAGCTCGCTCTCACGCCGCTGCCACGTGACAGCACTTGGGCTGTCTCCCAGATTTCGATTCCTCAACGGGAAATTTGATACCAAAATATTGCGTGTAGGCTGTTTTCTTTCTCCTCTCCTTTATTCCCTCTCCTTCCTTTAAAAAGAGCCTTGCGGGAGCCAAACTGAGCAGTGAGAGCGAGCGCCTGGCAGCCTGCCTCGCCACAAGAGCCCTGGGTAGGTGTATTTTTCTTCATTTTGCAGAAAGATTCAAGGGTCTGGATTTCAGCTGTGGGCACCCTCGGGCTGGGAACGCTCACACAGCGGAGATCAGCTGGTCCAGGTTGTGAGGCGTGGGAAGCAAAAAGAAACGAGGTGAAACCAGCATGACCTCACAAGATGTCTAGTGGGAATTCTTAACTCTCTGAGACTTGGGTGTCGAATCCTCTAACGGTGCCGCATTCCCTGCTTAACTAAGGAAATAATACTGTTCTCCAACCAGCAAAAAAGTATGCTGAAGTGAAGGCAGACCTAAGAAGCAAGCCCTCAAAGTCATTTAGGCATCCACACGGTGCAAAGAATTTCCTGCATTGCACAGATGATGTTGTTCTAGGCTTGAGCTGAGGCCGTTGACTGCTGACCCTGCAGGTCCGTTTCTTGCTTTGTTCGAGTTAGTACTTCATGTTCACGGATGCACATCTTCATCTTGGTGGGTGGCTTTAGGCTAGTCAATTCTTACTCACTTTCTGGTAACTTTTCTGAAGTCCTTACCCTCCATTGCCTTGTACACCTCCGTAACTGCAAATTGAGAAGGAAAAAGGCCTCCACCAGAACTAACTGTTCTTTCAACTCAGCTTTCAGTGACTGTCTGAGTGATGAGCGACAACTTAAATGTCATATCAAATGCAGTAATACAAAGCACAGCCAAGAGCGGCTCCACCTCACTTGCCTCAGCTCAGAAAAGGACCCTGCTGATTAAATCGCTTCCGGACACTGCAGTTAGAGAGACTACCTTTATCGTGAGGACACAAATGTCTCCATGTCTTCCTATTGCTCTACTCAGTCCCTGGTAATGTAAATATGATGGAGCCCATGCACACAGGAAGCAGGCTGCTCACGGTGGCTTGTGGGAAAGCTCAGAGTGACCGTGTCGGTTGCCGGTGTGGTTGGATGTGAGATACTTGAGGAGTTCTAACATTTAATCTTGGCTTTACTAAGTTAGCATGAATAGTGATAGGCGGTTAAGCTGAACGTTGCGACAGACGGAACCATTCACTTAGGTTAAATGTAATTATGGTGTTTTTTTATTACTATTCAATACAGGTCACTATTAAGTACAAAAACCAAACCTTTTGCTAAGGAAATAGTAATTTCATACTCTTCAAGCCCACATGAAGGCAATTCCTAATGAACATTTGCTACAGAGTACAATACTAAAACATATAATTGTATTCATATATATATAACTTAGCAACTGCATACATAGTACTGAGTATAAGTGAAATACATAAGCCAATCTAAATATCTTGGGCAGCAGCACTCTCGTCCCGAGCACCTTGTAATTCTTTTCTTGGAAGTGAAATCCTTTACATTTCAATGATCTACAGAAAGTTAATCTTGTTTTTTTTTTTTCTTTTTGAAAAAGAAATGACCTTCACTGAGGTTGTAGTCTTGATTGACCACGAGATTTTCCTGATGCCACGATGAAGGCAAAGGAATAAAGAAAATACAAATGCAGAAGCACAGTGCAAGCTTTTCTGTGACCTCAAATATCGCAGCACTAGGCTTTACACCTCTACTCATCATCGACAGCTTTCTGATAATCAACTGACTTTTGAAAAGCATGATTGCAGATCCAGAAGAATAAAACTCCCCTGACAAAAAGCCTGGTGTTTTTTGCATTCCTTGTCTACCGCTGAACGCTTCTTCACATAGTCACGCAGCTACGGTTGCAGGGCAAGCAGCTGCATCGCCTTATCGCTGAACCTTTTTTCAGCAGAAACCTTACTTAGACATCTACGCAGCCACAGCAAAAGAGCTACGAAGGAGATACCCTCTGCCACTGTAAAGGCACCTGGACTGGCATGAGCAAGGACATATGACAAAAGGAAGGAAAAATGGATGCTCACCCTTTCTCTGAGGATCTAGGTTCTCAGGAATAGAACTCCAAAAAAAGCCTTCCTCAGTGGCAGGCAGGCAGCCCTTAAAATGAGGTCTGAGAGGGTGGAGCCGGGCTTCACCCCTTCTGCCCACACAGGCAAATTGCTTTCACCTGCCCTCCTTGGGATGACAGGGCCCTTCCTTCCAGTGCTCAACCAATGGCTCAGGCTGCGACTTTACAGTCCCCATGCGCTCCTTCCCTTCACAGTGAGAACCCGTGATCGAACCGGCTGGAGGGTGAGCCTTTCCTAATACAGGGGTCCAGTGCTTCACAACATTTGTACAATCTGTCCATTGCAGTACAGATTAACATAATGTAAGGCGATTGAGGATCGTTTCATGGTCAAGGTTCGTGTTCTCTCCCGGACCAGTGCTCAACACCATTACTGGAAGTGTGCGGTTGCCTGGTGCAGCTCCTTCTCCTGCTCCATCAGTCCCACATAAGCCATCACTAGGTGCCGTCCTTGATCTCATGGCCACGCTGGAGTGCTTCAATGACATTTCACTCCTTCCGGTGATCCTAGAAACATAAAAACCCAGAGGAAGTAGTAGAGATGTTTTACAGGTACTAAGAGGTGGAAGTTTCCCCTCAGGGGCAAAATGCGGGCCTCTGTTCCTATTTAGAGGCTCTAGTTAGACAAGGACTATCATCCCCTGCCACGCTACTAACCACATGATTGCCAAATCTTTTCCCTCAGGTGGCTTGGGCATAGTGGTCTGGGTCACCTGAGGAGGCTTTATCCTTCTGCTGGGAACCAGGAAAACAAGCAGGCTCCGCGTTGCTTGCATTTTTCCTACAGCTCTCACCCCTGCCCTTTTGGGGTGCTTTTGAAACTTGTGACTGTCCTCCAACTGCTTCCAAAGCTGGAAGAGGACACGACCGGGCTGGCAATCCATTCCGTTCAGTCTGGAATTCTATTTTCTAACATCGCAGTCAAGGAGTCCGCAGCGCAGGCCTCCTGGTTCTAGTTACAGGGAGGAACTTGGCCCCTTCTGATGTTCAAATACTGCACTGAGGCGCCGAAGGCACTCTGGTTCCCACAGATCTCTGGCCTCACGTCCCACAACCAGAGTCACCACAAGGGTACTCTTTCTTTCCCTCAGCGATTGCCTCTTGTAAGGTAGTCCACATTCTTCCAGAGCCCGTGCAGGGATCAGCCACCGGGAGCCCGGGAATCCTGGGGCTTCCCCCTGGGAGATCCTCTGTTTTTGGGGGTCCCAGGGACCATCCAAAGCACAGTTCCTTTATGACAATCCCTCCTACATCCAGAACTGCCTGGCTCCCCACAAAGTCTAGAGGTCCCTTCCAACCACTATGATTCTATGATTCTAAGTAACAGAACGCAGGGCCAACGCGATGAGGTGGTGCTACAAAGAAATGAGGAAAGGAGTGCTCACCTGCCTTTGTAGACCAAGGCCGTCAGGAAAAACTCCACAAAGCGGGGCTCTCCAAGACTCAGCAGCTGCCGTACCCTAACACACCAGCTCTTCCTTGAGGGGATACCCCTCTTTCGCTGCTGACGAGGATCACCAACAGAAGGTGAAAACGGCCGGCCTGTCTTCCGCCGGGACACCCAGGTCCTTCTTCTCCGCGGAGCTCCTCTCCAGCAGCCCAGCCCTTAGCTTTACAGGAGCTCGTGGCTCGTCCTCCCCGGGAGCAGGGCCCTGCACTTAGCCTTGCTGAACCTCGTCGAGTTCCCGTGTGCCGAGCTCTGCGGACCGTCCAGGAGCTGCTGCACAACCTTCAGGTGTTGTGCGTCAGCCAGCAGGAAGGGGCTGAGGAGGAGAAAGCCCTGTGATCCCTGCGCTTAACTGCCCACCTCGGGATAAACACGACAGGAGCTGAGAAATAAACGTGTGCGGCAGTACGGATGGATTTGCTGCGTTGGTAACATGGGACTAGTACCACCTGCTGGCACGCAGCTGCTTCCACGCTGTCTTTGGGGCAGACTGTTGGGGGCTGTGACGTTGGGCCGGCGAGCGAGATGGTGCCTGGAAGAGCCCCCGCTGCCGGCACTTGGCTCCTCCGTCCTCCTCAGCGCCGCCTGCGGACGCTGTGGCCTCGATGTCCCAATGGGGAACGGCTTCGCGTGCGCGCCCTTGGCTGCCTGGACCCTCGTCCGGTGCGTGAACGCCGAGAAGCCCTCGAGGAGCTCCGTGTCGCCGCTCTGGGAGCTGCTGTTCGCCTGCTGCCTGGATGTCTTCTGGCGCGGCTGCGGGAACGTGAAGCCCGACCTCGCAGCGGGGAGCGGCTTCGTGTCCCGCTTCTTCCCCGTCTTCTTCCTGGCTCCCTGCAATGCCTTCTGCGTGCAGCCGCCGTGGCATCTCTGGAGGATCGCCATCTGCCCCGTCTTCTGGCGTGGCTGCGGGAACGTGAAGCCCGACCTCGCAGCAGGGTGCGGCTTCGTGTCCTGCTTCTTCCCCGGCTTCTTCTCAGCTCCCTGCGATGCCTTCTGGAGGATCGCGATCTGCCCCGTCTTCTGGCGTGGCTGCGGGAACGTGAAGCCCGACCTCGCAGCAGGGTGCGGCTTCGTGTCCTGCTTCTTCCCCGGCTTCTTCTCAGCTCCCTGCGATGCCTTCTGGAGGATCGCGATCTGCCCCATCTGCTGGGTGGGTGGGAGCTGCTTGGGGCTGGCGTCCGCCGGCTCCCACGGCGTCCTTGGCGCCGCTCAGGTGAATCTTGATCCCTCATGTTTTCCCGAGGGCTCGGCCTGCGTTCTGACCCCGGCTCACTGCTCTCAGTGCTGAGCTCCGGCAGCCAGGAGCTGCGCAACAGCCTCGGTGCCACCTGGCTGGCGGGGCCGGACCCGCTTTCCACGGGTTCTGGGGAGCTGCGCAACAGCCCTGATGCCACCTGGCTTGTGGGGCCGGACCCGCTTTCCTCAGGCTCTGGGGAGCTGCGCAAGAGCCCCGATGCCGCCTGGCTGGCAGGGCCGGACCTGCTTTCCTCAGGTTCCGGGGAGCTGTGCAATGGGTCCGAGTCCTCCTCACTGTCACTGCCGGAATCGCCAAGCTGCCATTCAACGCTGGAATCTGTAAAGAGGAGGCCAGAAGGTCAGCGGGACATAACCGTAGCCTTGGACAGGGGCAGGCTGCCGTCCCCCCTGGAGCACAGAAATTCGGGCAAAGCCGGCCTGGTGCCATGCAGCTCATTGCCTCTTACCGATGTCCATGGCAGCACAGCTGCTGCACACCCAGATGTAAACATCGTTGCTCAAGTCGGAGCATCGTCGGTGGGTGCCCTCAGCAGCACAGGAGCTGCATAGGAGCAGCTGCCAGGGCCTGGGGAAGGAAGCAAAAGGGTGGCGGCTGTGAGGACCGAGTGAGCCAACAAAGCCAGGCGGTGCCCGGCACGTCTCTGGTGCTCAGCCCTCGCTCCTCCAGCCCGCGGCGGGGCTCACATCCCCAGCAGAGCCCCAGGGAGCAGCTGCAGAAACTCACCCCTCGTCTTCTGCTTGATGTCTGCCACCAGGGTGAAGGCACTCAATGGCATCACAGCGATTGTGCCTGTCTGGGAGCTCTGCTGTTTCGTTCTGCTCCCACAATGGTCTGCTGCAAGAGAAAGGAGGGAAAGCGATGAACCCTCACTGTTGCCAGTGTACGATCCAAGGGCCTCCCGTCTCCTCGTCCCCAGCCCCATTTCTAGCTTCTCCGTGAAGGTGAGCCGCGTGCTCAGGAGACAGCTAAGGGCCAGACCTGATGATACAGTCCCCGCGCAGGCCCCGCGCTTCCTCATCTGCGTGGTTTGACGCGAGGACCCTTACCGCTCTGGAATTTGGATTCCCAAGGTGGCCATTTCCGAGCAGAACTCATTGCTGTTCTGACAGCTGGGGCACCGGAACGCTGTACTGCCAGCAGACAAGGCGCATCGCTGCAGGAGAAGCACAAGCGGCATGAGCGTCAGCGGGTCCTGGTGCAGCTTAGCACTGAGCACGCCAGCAAGGTGAGGGGAGGGCTCCCACCTGGATGCAGGCCCGGTGGAACCAGGCGTGCGTGCACGCCGGGCACACCAGGGTGTGGTAGGACATGCTGCTATCCATGTCATCCAGGCAGATGAGGCACTCGGCGTTATCTGCTGGAGCCGCCACATTTGCCTGCTGAGGGCGGTGCTCTGCGCAGAAGGACCTGGGGGAAGATGGAAGGCACGGGCACAGTGAGAAGGGCTGCGAGGAGGGCAGAGCGCTGGGAAGGGCCCTGGTTCCGGCAGGCTGCCGGGAGGCGTCGCTTGCTCGCTGCCAGTTCCTCCTTCCTCGGCTGCTGCTGACAGCCCTTACCTGTGCTCTCCAAAGAACTGGGTGACGCACTCCCCCTCTGTGGCACAGGGCAGGTGGAAGCTGCGTGTGCAGCCTCCATGGGCGCAATGGATGGCGGCTCCCATCTCGCCACAAACAAAGCATTGCTGGAAAGAGAGGAACAGCCCCATCAGCGGCAGGCTCGGCGACCCCACAGCTGGCCCCATGGCTCTGGGCGGGCCCAGGCACGGGTGGCACCCTACAAAGCCGCCTGGCAAACAGGGCTCATCTTTTAGGAGAGGAATCAGTCCTGCAGGCGGTCGGAAGGGCTACCATGGCTTTCTCTGGGTCCAGAATAAGGTGGCGTGAGCTTCCTATGGCACAAATCTGCCCGCTCCTTGCAGTTGCTCACCGTCTGGTTTGCCCGTCGGATCGCGTGCATTAATTCAGCGTAGTTCATCACCAGGCCTTCATCCTCTTGGAATTCTTCTCTAAATATGACTTGGGCAAACATCTGCAGGAGAGACAAGAGCAGGATCTCGTGAGGACTGAAGGGAAGGGAGCATCCCTGCAGCAAACGGCCAGCATCACCCGAGGGAACTCACCAAGCAAAACTCGTGGACGCAAATCCGTGTGTCTGCAGCTACCCTCCCATACGTGTCCCGGTTTCTATCTGCCCGGCCACACAGCAAGCATGCTGGAGAGGAGAGAGCAAAGGGGAACAGCGGTGAGCACCTTGCAGGTCAGAGTGTCCCTGAGAGCCGTCCCCACAGCCCTGCTCCGTGCCGGCTGCATGCAGCGGAAGGGAAGGGGATGTTGCAGGCCTGACGGGGCCGGCGGGCAGCCCCAGCCCAAGCCGGGGGCCTTTGCCAAGAAGCAGAGCGGCCCCATCACACGCCTGTTTGGGAGACCCTGCCTGCCCCTTCTTCCCCTCTCGGCTCTCAGCTGCAGGCAGGAAGACCCCCAGCACACTTCAAGTCCGCTGGACAGAGCTGTGCACAGGGATGCTTGGCGCTCACCTCGCAATTCCGACTCGGAGGCCTGATTCTGATCAGACATGATGTGCGTCGACAGCGAGTGCTGCAAGAGTCCTTGCTCTCTCCGCGCCTCACCAGGCCGCACTGAGCCCCGCAGCTTTTGTTCTGTTCTCAGCCTCGCGGGACACCATGGCCGCGCCCAGCCACCCACTGTGACATCACCTCGTGACACGCAGGATGCCGGCAGCTCCGCAGCTCAGCTGCGCATCCTTTGAGAGGATTTCCTTCCACGGTTCTTTGCCAAGCTCCCCTCTTCTTGTCAGTAGCGGGCATCACCTCCAGCACAGCTGTTTCCCTTGATTTCCTTTCTCCCCGCTTGTCCCCTTACCTGGGTAACTGTAACAGGACCTCAAAAAGGAGGGATTTCCAACAGGACACCCTTCCTCAGCGGCAGTCAGCCCTTCGCTGAGGTCTAAGAGAGGCAGAGCCTGACTCCACACCCTTTGATCACGCAGGTGAAATGCCTTCCCCTGTGCTCCCAGGGCTGACCGGGTCTTTCCTTTAGCTGCTACCAACATCACACTGTACCACATTACTGATGATACCAGGTAGACTTCTGACTCATTGCAGGCATTAGCAAAGGCAGGAGATTCATTGGCTGCTTATCTACAAGAGAAAGGGTGCTGCGATAAGTCCACAGAAGGCGCAAGGACCGGACCTGTCGGCTCCATTCCCGGGCGTAGTTTGATCGGGAAAGACCGAACTGGTACCCAGGGCGATCACAGCCAAGGTTCGGGTGTTGCCTGTCCCTACCACGCCAAGGCGGCTACAAGAAGTTTGGGCTATATGTAGTTAATTGAAAAGTTGGAAAGAAGCTGTGGCGGTCACCAGACAGCAATAGGACCCGCAGGGGCCCCTTGACTCTTGGGAAACCATGGTAACACTATTTTGAAGATAAGAGAAGAAGAACAAGCAAGGCCAAATATGGAGAAGACAAGACATGCCACACATCTATTGGGCAGAGATAACCGTAGCATAGGTGATTGGTAGTACTGTGATGAAGAAAGTTATAAGAAGAGTGTGTTGCTTGCAATAAACACCATTTTGCCACTCATCATACTGATGCATTCATGGTGTGCGAATGGCCCAGGCGGGGCGCGGGACCAACAGGGTCGGGCGCTGGGCCTGAAGGCTGTCAGACCACTGCAGGCCGGAGCGGACTGTAACCTAGGTTGCCGTGAGAACTAGGCAACAGGTATATTAGGATCCTGGTGCTCCTTTATACCCCACAAAGCACGGCTGCTGAGGCCTTTATAGCGACTCACAAAGAAAGGCCAAAAATGGCACTAGGGGAGAAGGGAACAAGAGGCCTTGCGGCAGGCCGGACTAGCAGGCCCAGGCACTGGCTATAGAGGATTCCACCCTTCCAGCTGAACTGGAAGTCCGCGTAACTCAGGACGGGCGTGGCTGGGGCCTATGGCAGCACCGGAATTCTGTTTGAACCCGAGTTGGGTTCTGTTCTCAGGCCTGGCCTGGAGCACAATAGAGGTGCAGTGAGACTGAAAAACACTTCCTGTCTGCCTACTCCATGTTACAGGCAGGAAAGCCACTAACCCAAACAGCTGAAGCTTTCCATCATGGTATGGCATTACAAAAGCACGGCTCCCTGATGTGGGCACGGAGACCGGAAACTCCATTTCTTTGCCTGGTTATTACGTGGCAAGAAGGCCACGGTCCTGCACATATTAAAGATAGTATCAGCGAAGCACCATGCTGCAGCTGCATTGTTCCTCCCTGTCTTGCACCGAACTTTAATGAAAGTCATAAAAGCCAGCTCTCTCAAGGAAATAATTTTGAGAATTAATACGTGCTGCTCAAGCTGCTTTGCTCTTCCCCTTTTGCCCCAGTAACGCAGCAGATAACAACCGACTGTCAGTGAAGCGGTGTAAGGATCTAAATCTCCGTTGGATCTCATTTTCTTTCTCATTGTCGTAAGCCCCTCCGGGTTTATCACCGCCACAGCTCCAGCTGCTCACGCAGTCGTATCTCTGGGTCTGCCTCGCCAGGCGTTGTGAGCAAAACCCCTGTGCTGCCCCACAGTTTTGCCACAACACAGTAATGGTCATTACCACCTTCAGAAACAGAGAGAGTGCTGCAGTAATGCCCTCTGCCACTTCAACACCAATCCTTTTGCTGGGGTTGGAAGGAGGGGATGAATCATTAGTGAAATCGTGTTGTAAGTTACGGAACACGACGGGGCTCCGAGGAAAATGAACGTCATCTGGAGCTGGATCAGAACCAGCAGCTTGCAAGGATCCCATGCTCTGGACGAATGATTTCTTCAGGAATTAGGGACACCGTTAAAAATAAAGGAAGTCACTTCCATAGGCATCAGTCGTGCCTTAAGCACAATGTCCCTGGAATATCAGACTGCACAGGCTCCTCACCCCCTCGGCGGAGGTGGCTTGAAAATATCTTGGTCCACCAGCCAGGGAACTCCGGGGATCGGGATGGGCCCTGACAGATGGCAAGGTGCTCTGGGAGAGCAACGGGGGTGTGTTTGTGTCTCAAACCTCACTTTTTTTCTCGTCTACTTTGAGGAGCAAAGGACAAAAAATAGCACTGAGGAAAGATGCCGAGTACCACAGTAGGAGATAAGGGATGTAGAGAACCACTCCCCTAGGGCTGGTGATTGCAGGAGCTTAGGTGGAAATGGGCTCTGTGCAAGACAAGGGAGATATTCGTGACAGCACAAACGGAAAAATCATGAGCTCGAGGTTTTGGGCTTTGAAGTTCTGCATCCCACATTCAGGGAGTGAACTGCGGCTGAAGCGGTTCCCTGTCTGCCATGATCCCCCAAACCAGGGACTCGTCATCAGTTCCGCACACCGGGGTTACAACTAGGAATGCTTTTTCCCGGAACAGCTGAAGGAAAAGTTGTGATAACTTCCACAACTGATTTCCCACCTAGAAGACGGATTCAGCACATTCTGCCACTCCAACCCAAGGGTGGGGGTTCTCTGCAGCAGCCCTACAGGATGAGCAATGCCATTCAATCAGCCTTACGCTACACCACTTCTGGGAGGTCTCCTACATCTGAAGTCGGTTCACCTTCCAAGAGCAGAATCCTACCTTAACATCAAGGGAACCGAGCTGCTAGGAAACTCTGCCTCCATCCCATTAATCAGTAACGTCCCAGCCAAGCCAGACGATTGCTGCTGCAGAAAGAAGCGGGATAATTAGAAAAAAGCCACTGCTGTCAGAAGGAGACCAATAAAGTTGTTCAATGTCACTCCCGTGCGTAGGGGATTTATGACCGCAGATAACCCTTTGCCAAACTGCCTTTTGCTTTCCCTCACGCCAACTCTTGCTGTCCATTTGTGACTCTAAGCAGATGGCTCAGAGCCGTGCCAAGGGGCAGTAACTGCTTTTCGATGACGAATGGCACCGCCAAGACACATCACACTGCGTTTTCTAGCTCGCTCTCACGCCGCTGCCACGTGACAGCACTTGGGCTGTCTCCCAGATTTCGATTCCTCAACGGGAAATTTGATACCAAAATATTGCGTGTAGGCTGTTTTCTTTCTCCTCTCCTTTATTCCCTCTCCTTCCTTTAAAAAGAGCCTTGCGGGAGCCAAACTGAGCAGTGAGAGCGAGCGCCTGGCAGCCTGCCTCGCCACAAGAGCCCTGGGTAGGTGTATTTTTCTTCATTTTGCAGAAAGATTCAAGGGTCTGGATTTCAGCTGTGGGCACCCTCGGGCTGGGAACGCTCACACAGCGGAGATCAGCTGGTCCAGGTTGTGAGGCGTGGGAAGCAAAAAGAAACGAGGTGAAACCAGCATGACCTCACAAGATGTCTAGTGGGAATTCTTAACTCTCTGAGACTTGGGTGTCGAATCCTCTAACGGTGCCGCATTCCCTGCTTAACTAAGGAAATAATACTGTTCTCCATCCAGCAAAAAAGTATGCTGAAGTGAAGGCAGACCTAAGAAGCAAGCCCTCAAAGTCATTTAGGCATCCACACGGTGCAAAGAATTTCCTGCATTGCACAGATGATGTTGTTCTAGGCTTGAGCTGAGGCCGTTGACTGCTGACCCTGCAGGTCCGTTTCTTGCTTTGTTCGAGTTAGTACTTCATGTTCACGGATGCACATCTTCATCTTGGTGGGTGGCTTTAGGCTAGTCAATTCTTACTCACTTTCTGGTAACTTTTCTGAAGTCCTTACCCTCCATTGCCTTGTACACCTCCGTAACTGCAAATTGAGAAGGAAAAAGGCCTCCACCAGAACTAACTGTTCTTTCAACTCAGCTTTCAGTGACTGTCTGAGTGATGAGCGACAACTTAAATGTCATATCAAATGCAGTAATACAAAGCACAGCCAAGAGCGGCTCCACCTCACTTGCCTCAGCTCAGAAAAGGACCCTGCTGATTAAATCGCTTCCGGACACTGCAGTTAGAGAGACTACCTTTATCGTGAGGACACAAATGTCTCCATGTCTTCCTATTGCTCTACTCAGTCCCTGGTAATGTAAATATGATGGAGCCCATGCACACAGGAAGCAGGCTGCTCACGGTGGCTTGTGGGAAAGCTCAGAGTGACCGTGTCTTTTGCCGGTGTGGTTGGATGTGGGATACTTGAGGAGTTCTAACATTTAATCTTGGCTTTACTAAGTTAGCATGAATAGTGATAGGCGGTTAAGCTGAACGTTGCGACAGACGGAACCATTCACTTAGGTTAAATGTAATTATGGTGTTTTTTTATTACTATTCAATACAGGTCACTATTAAGTACAAAAACCAAACCTTTTGCTAAGGAAATAGTAATTTCATACTCTTCAAGCCCACATGAAGGCAATTCCTAATGAACATTCGCTACAGAGTACAATACTAAAACATATAATTGTATTCATATATATATAACTTAGCAACTGCATACATAGTACTGAGTATAAGTGAAATACATAAGCCAATCTAAATATCTTGGGCAGCAGCACTCTCGTCCCGAGCACCTTGTAATTCTTTTCTTGGAAGTGAAATCCTTTACATTTCAATGATCTACAGAAAGTTAATCTTGTTTTTTTTTTTTCCTTTTTGAAAAAGAAATGACCTTCACTGAGGTCGTAGTCTTGATTGACCACGAGATTTTCCTGATGCCACGATGAAGGCAAAGGAATAAAGAAAATACAAATGCAGAAGCACAGTGCAAGCTTTTCTGTGACCTCAAATATCGCAGCACTAGGCTTTACACCTCTACTCATCATCGACAGCTTTCTGATAATCAACTGACTTTTGAAAAGCTTAATCAAAGAAACAAACTGTTCCCAATTCAACCAAAAACACAGTTTTCACGCTGGAGGATGACGCACATTAAAACCGCTATAAACATGTATGCATTTTCAGTGAAAGATCGCATCAGGTTTCATTCTCTATCAGTGGATGCTACGGAGTTGAGAGAGGGTCGGGCATTCACGTGGACAGTGATATTTCTGGGGTTTTATCCCTGCAGGTGCTCGAGAGAATGACTACTTAAGTGTATTCATCTCAACTCCGCGTGACCTGATTGTGCCTGAATGCTGTGATTAAAAATGATAATCTGATAATTCAGTCAGTTTTGATAGGAGCTTACGTGAAGTTTGGGCCAGAAAAGAAGATCGTATGGAACACAAATAAAAGTACATGATTGCAGATCCAGAAGAATAAAACTCCCCTGACAAAAAGCCTGGTGTTTTTTGCATTCCTTGTCTACCGCTGAACGCTTCTTCACATAGTCACGCAGCTACGGTTGCAGGGCAAGCAGCTGCATCGCCTTATCGCTGAACCTTTTTTCAGCAGAAACCTTACTTAGACATCTACGCAGCCACAGCAAAAGAGCTACGAAGGAGAAATCCTCTGCCACTGTAAAGGCACCTGGACTGGCATGAGCAAGGACATATGACAAAAGGAAGGAAAAATGGATGCTCACCCTTTCTCTGAGGATCTAGGTTCTCAGGAATAGAACTCCAAAAAAAGCCTTCCTCAGTGGCAGGCAGGCAGCCCTTAAAATGAGGTCTGAGAGGGTGGAGCCGGGCTTCACCCCTTCTGCCCACACAGGCAAATTGCTTTCACCTGCCCTCCTTGGGATGACAGGGCCCTTCCTTCCAGTGCTCAACCAATGGCTCAGGCTGCGACTTTACAGTCCCCATGCGCTCCTTCCCTTCACAGTGAGAACCCGTGATCGAACCGGCTGGAGGGTGAGCCTTTCCTAATACAGGGGTCCAGTGCTTCACAACATTTGTACAATCTGTCCATTGCAGTACAGATTAACATAATGTAAGGCGATTGAGGATCGTTTCATGGTCAAGGTTCGTGTTCTCTCCCGGACCAATGCTCAACACCATTACTGGAAGTGTGCGGTTGCCTGGTGCAGCTCCTTCTCCTGCTCCATCAGTCCCACATAAGCCATCACTAGGTGCCGTCCTTGATCTCATGGCCACGCTGGAGTGCTTCAATGACATTTCACTCCTTCCGGTGATCCTAGAAACATAAAAACCCAGAGGAAGTAGTAGAGATGTTTTACAGGTACTAAGAGGTGGAAGTTTCCCCTCAGGGGCAAAATGCGGGCCTCTGTTCCTATTTAGAGGCTCTAGTTAGACAAGGACTATCATCCCCTGCCACGCTACTAACCACATGATTGCCAAATCTTTTCCCTCAGGTGGCTTGGGCATAGTGGTCTGGGTCACCTGAGGAGGCTTTATCCTTCTGCTGGGAACCAGGAAAACAAGCAGGCTCCGCGTTGCTTGCATTTTTCCTACAGCTCTCACCCCTGCCCTTTTGGGGTGCTTTTGAAACTTGTGACTGTCCTCCAACTGCTTCCAAAGCTGGAAGAGGACACGACCGGGCTGGCAATCCATTCCGTTCAGTCTGGAATTCTATTTTCTAACATCGCAGTCAAGGAGTCCGCAGCGCAGGCCTCCTGGTTCTAGTTACAGGGAGGAACTTGGCCCCTTCTGATGTTCAAATACTGCACTGAGGCGCCGAAGGCACTCTGGTTCCCACAGATCTCTGGCCTCACGTCCCACAACCAGAGTCACCACAAGGGTACTCTTTCTTTCCCTCAGCGATTGCCTCTTGTAAGGTAGTCCACATTCTTCCAGAGCCCGTGCAGGGATCAGCCACCGGGAGCCCGGGAATCCTGGGGCTTCCCCCTGGGAGATCCTCTGTTTTTGGGGGTCCCAGGGACCATCCAAAGCACAGTTCCTTTATGACAATCCCTCCTACATCCAGAACTGCCTGGCTCCCCACAAAGTCTAGAGGTCCCTTCCAACCACTATGATTCTATGATTCTAAGTAACAGAACGCAGGGCCAACGCGATGAGGTGGTGCTACAAAGAAATGAGGAAAGGAGTGCTCACCTGCCTTTGTAGACCAAGGCCGTCAGGAAAAACTCCACAAAGCGGGGCTCTCCAAGACTCAGCAGCTGCCGTACCCTAACACACCAGCTCTTCCTTGAGGGGATACCCCTCTTTCGCTGCTGACGAGGATCACCAACAGAAGGTGAAAACGGCCGGCCTGTCTTCCGCCGGGACACCCAGGTCCTTCTTCTCCGCGGAGCTCCTCTCCAGCAGCCCAGCCCTTAGCTTTACAGGAGCTCGTGGCTCGTCCTCCCCGGGAGCAGGGCCCTGCACTTAGCCTTGCTGAACCTCGTCGAGTTCCCGTGTGCCGAGCTCTGCGGACCGTCCAGGAGCTGCTGCACAACCTTCAGGTGTTGTGCGTCAGCCAGCAGGAAGGGGCTGAGGAGGAGAAAGCCCTGTGATCCCTGCGCTTAACTGCCCACCTCGGGATAAACACGACAGGAGCTGAGAAATAAACGTGTGCGGCAGTACGGATGGATTTGCTGCGTTGGTAACATGGGACTAGTACCACCTGCTGGCACGCAGCTGCTTCCACGCTGTCTTTGGGGCAGACTGTTGGGGGCTGTGACGTTGGGCCGGCGAGCGAGATGGTGCCTGGAAGAGCCCCCGCTGCCGGCACTTGGCTCCTCCGTCCTCCTCAGCGCCGCCTGCGGACGCTGTGGCCTCGATGTCCCAATGGGGAACGGCTTCGCGTGCGCGCCCTTGGCTGCCTGGACCCTCGTCCGGTGCGTGAACGCCGAGAAGCCCTCGAGGAGCTCCGTGTCGCCGCTCTGGGAGCTGCTGTTCGCCTGCTGCCTGGATGTCTTCTGGCGCGGCTGCGGGAACGTGAAGCCCGACCTCGCAGCGGGGAGCGGCTTCGTGTCCCGCTTCTTCCCCGTCTTCTTCCTGGCTCCCTGCAATGCCTTCTGCGTGCAGCCGCCGTGGCCTCTCTGGAGGATCGCCATCTGCCCCGTCTTCTGGCGTGGCTGCGGGAACGTGAAGCCCGACCTCGCAGCAGGGTGCGGCTTCGTGTCCTGCTTCTTCCCCGGCTTCTTCTCAGCTCCCTGCGATGCCTTCTGGAGGATCGCGATCTGCCCCGTCTTCTGGCGTGGCTGCGGGAACGTGAAGCCCGACCTCGCAGCAGGGTGCGGCTTCGTGTCCTGCTTCTTCCCCGGCTTCTTCTCAGCTCCCTGCGATGCCTTCTGGAGGATCGCGATCTGCCCCGTCTTCTGGCGTGGCTGCGGGAACGTGAAGCCCGACCTCGCAGCAGGGTGCGGCTTCGTGTCCTGCTTCTTCCCCGGCTTCTTCTCAGCTCCCTGCGATGCCTTCTGGAGGATCGCGATCTGCCCCATCTGCTGGGTGGGTGGGAGCTGCTTGGGGCTGGCGTCCGCCGGCTCCCACGGCGTCCTTGGCGCCGCTCAGGTGAATCTTGATCCCTCATGTTTTCCCGAGGGCTCGGCCTGCGTTCTGACCCCGGCTCACTGCTCTCAGTGCTGAGCTCCGGCAGCCGGGAGCTGCGCAACAGCCTCGGTGCCACCTGGCTGGCGGGGCCGGACCCGCTTTCCACGGGTTCTGGGGAGCTGCGCAACAGCCCTGATGCCGCCTGGCTGGCAGGGCCGGACCTGCTTTCCTCAGGTTCCGGGGAGCTGTGCAATGGGCCCGAGTCCTCCTCACTGTCACTGCCGGAATCGCCAAGCTGCCATTCAACGCTGGAATCTGTAAGAGGAGGCCAGAAGGTCAGCGGGACGAAGCCATAGCGTTGGGCAGGAGCAGGCTGCCGTCCCCCCTGGAGCACAGAAATTCGGGCAAAGCTGGCCCGGTGCCATGCGCCTCATTGCCTCTTACCGATACCCATGGCAGCACAGCTGCTGCACACCCAGAAGTAAACATCGTTGCTCAAGTCGGAGCATTGTCTGTGGGTGCCCTCAGCAGCACAGGAGCTGCATAGGAGCAGCTGCCAGGGCCTGGGGAAGGAAGCAAAGGGGTGGCGGCTGTGAGGACAAAATGAGCCAACAAAGCCAGGCGGTGCCCGGCACGTCTCTGGTGCTCAGCCCTCGCTCCTCCAGCCCGCGGCGGGGCTCACATCCCCAGCAGAGCCCCAGGGAGCAGCCGCAGAAACTCACCCCTCGTCTTCTGCTTGATGTCTGCCACCAGGGTGAAGGCACTCAATGGCATCACAGCGATTGTGCCTCTCTAGGAGCTCTGCTATTCCGTCGTACTCCCACAATGGTCTACTGCAAGAGAAAGGAGGGAAAGCGATGAACCCGCACTGTTGCCAGTATACGATCCAAGGGCCTCCCAACTCCTCGTCCCCAGCCCCATTTCTAGCTTCTCCGTGAAGGTGAGCCGCGTGCTCAGGAGACAGCTAAGGGCCAGAGCTGATGATACAGTCCCCGCGCAGGCCCCGCGCTTTCTCATCTGCGTGGTTTGACGCGAGGACCCTTACCGCTCTGGAATTTGGATTCCCAAGGTGGCCATTTCCGAGCAGAACTCATTGCTGTTCTGACAGCTGGGGCACCGGAACGCTGTACTGCCAGCAGACAAGGCGCATCGCTGCAGGAGAAGCACAAGCAGCGTGAGCGTCAGCGGGGCCTGGTGCAGCTTAGCACTGAGCGCGCCAGCAGGATGAGGGGAGGGCTCCCACCTGGATGCAGGCCCGGTGGAACCAGGCGTGCGTGCATGCCGGGCACACCAGGGTGTGGTAGGACGTGCTGCTATCCATGTCATCCAGGCAGATGAGGCACTCGGCGTTATCTGCTGGAGCTGCCACATTTGCCTGCTGAGGGCGGTGCTCTGCGCAGAAGGACCTGGGGGAAGATGGAAGGCACGGGCACAGTGAGAAGGGCTGCGAGGAGGGCAGAGCGCTGGGAAGGGCCCTGGTTCCGGCAGGCTGCCGGGAGGCGTCGCTTGCTCGCTGCCAGTTCCTCCTTCCTCGGCTGCTGCTGACAGCCCTTACCTGTGCTCTCCAAAGAACTGGGTGACGCACTCCCCCTCTGTGGCACAGGGCAGGTGGAAGCTGCGTGTGCAGCCTCCATGGGCGCAATGGATGGCGGCTCCCATCTCGCCACAAACAAAGCATTGCTGGAAAGAGAGGAACAGCCCCATCAGCGGCAGGCTCGGCGACCCCACAGCTGGCCCCATGGCTCTGGGCGGGCCCAGGCACGGGTGGCACCCTACAAAGCCGCCTGGCAAACAGGGCTCATCTTTTAGGAGAGGAATCAGTCCTGCAGGCGGTCGGAAGGGCTACCATGGCTTTCTCTGGGTCCAGAATAAGGTGGCATGAGCCTCCTATGGCACAAATCTGCCCGCTCCTTGCAGTTGCTCACCGTCTGGTTTGCCCGTCGGATCGCGTGCATTAATTCAGCGTAGTTCACCACCAGGCCTTCCTCCCCTTGGAATTCTTCTCTAAATATGACTTGGGCAAACATCTGCAGGAGAGACAAGAGCAGGATCTCGTGAGGACTGAAGGGAAGGGAGCATCCCTGCAGCAAACGGCCAGCATCACCCGAGGGAACTCACCAAGCAAAACTCGTGGACGCAAATCTGTGTGTTCAAAGCTACCCTCCCATACGTGTCCCGGTTTCTATCTGCCCGGCCACACAGCAAGCATGCTGGAGAGGAGAGAGCAAAGGGGAACAGCGGTGAGCACCTTGTGGGTCAGAGGGTCCCTGAGGGCCGTCCCCACAGTACTACTGCGTGATGGCTGCAGGTGGCGGAAGGGAAGGGGATGTTGCAGGCCCAACAGAGCCAGCGGGCAGCCCCAGCCCAAGCTGGGGGCCCTTGATAAGAAGCAGAGCGGCCCCATCCTACGCCTGTTTGGGAGACCCTGCCTGCCCCTTCCTCCCCTCTCGGCTCTCAGCTGCAGGCAGGAAGACCCCCAGCACACTTCAAGTCCGCTGGACAGAGCTGTGCACAGGGATGCTTGGCGCTCACCTCGCAATTCCGACTCGGAGGCCTGATTCTGATCAGACATGATGTGCGTCGACAGCGAGTGCTGCAAGAGTCCTTGCTCTCTCCGCGCCTCACCAGGCCGCACTGAGCCCCGCAGCTTTTGCACTGTTCTCAGCCACGCGGGTCACCGTGGCCACGCCCAGCCACCCACTGTGACATCACCTCGTGACACGCAGGATGCCGGCAGCTCCGCAGCTCAGCTGCGCATCCTTTGAGAGGATTTCCTTCCACGGTTCTTTGCCAAGCTCCCCTCTTCTTGTCAGTAGCGGGCATCACCTCCAGCACAGCTGTTTCCCTTGATTTCCTTTCTCCCCGCTTGTCCCCTTACCTGGGTAGCTGTAACAGGACCTCAAAAAGGAGGGATTTCCAACAGGACGCCCTTCCTCAGCAGCAGTCAGCCCTTCGTTGAGGTCTAAGAGAGGCAGAGCCTGACTCCACACCCTTTGGTCACGCAGGTGAAATGCCTTCCCCTGTGCTCCCAGGGCTGACCGGGTCTTTCCTTTAGGTGCTCCATCAGTGGTTCAGGCTGTGACTCCGCAGTTCCCACACGGTTGATTACAGAGATTGCATTTACACGGGGAGGCGGGCAGTGGGCCTTTCAGGTCCCGCCGCAAGGGTACTTGCATTCACCCAGGTGCTGTCCATGACACAGTGGCGCGTGACCAAGCAGAGTTGAACGGTCCTACCAACATCACACTGTACCACATTACTGATGATACCAGGTAGACTTCTGACTCATTGCAGGCATTAGCAAAGGCAGGAGATTCATTGGCTGCTTATCTACAAGAGAAAGGGTGCTGCGATAAGTCCACAGAAGGCGCAAGGACCGGACCTGTCGGCTCCATTCCCGGGCGTAGTTTGATCGGGAAAGACCGAACTGGTACCCAGGGCGATCACAGCCAAGGTTCGGGTGTTGCCTGTCCCTACCACGCCAAGGCGGCTACAAGAAGTTTGGGCTATATGTAGTTAATTGAAAAGTTGGAAAGAAGCTGTGGCGGTCACCAGACAGCAATAGGACCCGCAGGGGCCCCTTGACTCTTGGGAAACCATGGTAACACTATTTTGAAGATAAGAGAAGAAGAACAAGCAAGGCCAAATATGGAGAAGACAAGACATGCCACACATCTATTGGGCAGAGATAACCGTAGCATAGGTGATTGGTAGTACTGTGATGAAGAAAGTTATAAGAAGAGTGTGTTGCTTGCAATAAACACCATTTTGCCACCCATCATACTGATGCATTCATGGTGTGCGAATGGCCCAGGCGGGGCGCGGGACCAACAGGGTCGGGCGCTGGGCCTGAAGGCTGTCAGACCACTGCAGGCCGGAGCGGACTGTAACCTAGGTTGCCGTGAGAACTAGGCAACAGGTATATTAGGATCCTGGTGCTCCTTTATACCCCACAAAGCACGGCTGCTGAGGCCTTTATAGCGACTCACAAAGAAAGGCCAAAAATGGCACTAGGGGAGAAGGGAACAAGAGGCCTTGCGGCAGGCCGGACTAGCAGGCCCAGGCACTGGCTATAGAGGATTCCACCCTTCCAGCTGAACTGGAAGTCCGCGTAACTCAGGACGGGCGTGGCTGGGGCCTATGGCAGCACCGGAATTCTGTTTGAACCCGAGTTGGGTTCTGTTCTCAGGCCTGGCCTGGAGCACAATAGAGGTGCAGTGAGACTGAAAAACACTTCCTGTCTGCCTACTCCATGTTACAGGCAGGAAAGCCACTAACCCAAACAGCTGAAGCTTTCCATCATGGTATGGCATTACAAAAGCACGGCTCCCTGATGTGGGCACGGAGACCGGAAACTCCATTTCTTTGCCTGGTTATTACGTGGCAAGAAGCCACGGTCCTGCACATATTAAAGATGGTATCAGCGAAGCACCATGCTGCAGCTGCATTGTTCCTCCCTGTCTTGCACCGAACTTTAATGAAAGTCATAAAAGCCAGCTCTCTCAAGGAAATAATTTTGAGAATTAATACGTGCTGCTCAAGCTGCTTTGCTCTTCCCCTTTTGCCCCAGTAACGCAGCAGATAACAACCGACTGTCAGTGAAGCGGTGTAAGGATCTAAATCTCCGTTGGATCTCATTTTCTTTCTCATTGTCGTAAGCCCCTCCGGGTTTATCACCACCGCAGCTCCAGCTGCTCACGCAGTCGTATCTCTGGGTCTGCCTCGCCAGGCGTTGTGAGCAAAACCCCTGTGCTGCCCCACAGTTTTGCCACAACACAGTAATGGTCATTACCACCTTCAGAAACAGAGAGAGTGCTGCAGTAATGCCCTCTGCCACTTCAACACCAATCCTTTTGCTGGGGTTGGAAGGAGGGGATGAATCATTAGTGAAATCGTGCTGTAAGTTACGGAACACGATGGGGCTCCGAGGAAAATGAACGCCATCTGGAGCAGGATCAGAACCAGCAGCTTGCAAGGATCCCATGCTCTGGACAAATGATTTCTTCAGGAATTAGGGACACCGTTAAAAATAAAGGAAGTCACTTCCATAGGCATCAGTCGTGCCTTAAGCACAATGTCCCTGGAATATCAGACTGCACAGGCTCCTCACCCCCTCGGCGGAGGTGGCTTGAAAATATCTTGGTCCACCAGCCAGGGAACTCCGGGGTTCGGGATGGGCCCTGACAGATGGCAAGGTGCTCTGGGAGAGCAACGGGGGTGTGTTTGTGTCTCAAACCTCACTTTTTTTCTCGTCTACTTTGAGGAGCAAAGGACAAAAAATAGCACTGAGGAAAGATGCCGAGTACCACAGTAGGAGATAAGGGATGTAGAGAACCACTCCCCTAGGGCTGGTGATTGCAGGAGCTTAGGTGGAAATGGGCTCTGTGCAAGACAAGGGAGATACTCGTGACAGCACAAACGGAAAAATCATGAGCTCGAGGTTTTGGGCTTTGAAGTTCTGCATCCCGCATTCAGGGAGAGAACTGCGGCTGAAACGGTTCCCTGTCTGCCGTGATCCCCCAAACCAGGGGCTCGTCATCAGTTCCGTACACCGGGGTTACAACTAGGAATGCCTTTTCCCGGAACAGCTGAAGGAAAAGTTGTGATAACTTCCACAACTGATTTCCCACCTAGAAGACGGATTCAGCACATTCTGCCACTCCAACCCAAGGGTGGGGGTTCTCTGCAGCAGCCCTACAGGATGAGCAATGCCATTCAATCAGCCTTACGCTACACCACTTCTGGGAGGTCTCCTACATCTGAAGTCGGTTCACCTTCCAAGAGCAGAATCCTACCTTAACATCAAGGGAACCGAGCTGCTAGGAAACTCTGCCTCCATCCCATTAATCAGTAACGTCCCAGCCAAGCCAGACGATTGCTACTGCAGAAAGAAGCGGGATAATTAGAAAAAAGCCACTGCTGTCAGAAGGAGACCAATAAAGTTGTTCAACGTCACTCCCGTGCGTAGGGGATTTATGACCGCAGATAACCGTTTGCCAAACTGCCTTTTGCTTTCCTTCACGCCAGCTCTTGCTGTCCATGTCTGAATCTAAGCAGATGGCTCAGAGCCGTGCCAAGGGGCGGTAACTGCTTTTCGATGATGAATGGCACTGCCTAGACACATCACACTGCGTTTCCTAGCTCGCTCTCACGCCACTGCCACGCGACAGCACTTGGGCTGTCTCCCAGATTTCGATTCCCCAACGGGAAATTTGAAACCAAAATATTGCGTGCAGGCTCTGTTTTCTTTCTCCTCTCCTTTATTCCCTCTCCTTCCTTTAAAAAGAGCCTTGCGGGAGTCAAACTGAGCAGTGAGAGCAATCGCCTGGCAGCCTGCCTCGCCACAAGAGCCCTGGGTAGGTGTATTTTTCTTCATTTTGCAGAAAGATTCAAGGGTCTGGATTTCAGCTGTGGGCTCCCTTGGGCTGGGAACGCTCTCACAGCGGAGTTCAGCTGGTCCAGTTTGTGAGGCGTGGGAAGCAAAAAGAAACGAGGTGAAACCAGCATGACCTCACAAGATGTCTAGTGGGAATTCTTAACTCTCTGAGACTTGGGTGTCGAAACCTCTCACGGTGCCGCATTCCCTGCTTAACTAAGGAAATAATACTGTCTCCATCCAGCAAAAAAGTATGCTGAAGTGAAGACAGACCTAAGAAGCAAGCCCTCAAAGTCATTTAGGCATCCACACGGTGCAAAGATTTTCCTTCATTGCACAGATGATGTTGTTCTAGGCTTGAGCTGAGGCCGTCAACTGCTGACCCTGCAGGTCCGTTTCTTGCTTTGTTCGAGTTAGTACTTCATGTTCACGGATGCACATCTTCATCTTGGTGGGTGGCTTTAGGCTAGTCAATTCTTACTCACTTTCTGGTAACTTTTCTGAAGTCCTTACCTTCCATTGCCTTGTACACCTCCGTAACTGCAAATTGAGAAGGAAAAAGGCCTCCACCAGAACTAACTGTTCTTTCAACTCAGCTTTCAGTGACTGTCTGAGTGATGAGCGACAACTTAAATGTCATGTCAAATGCAGTAATACAAAGCACAGCCAAGAGCGGCTCCACCTCACTTGCCTCAGCTCAGAAAAGGACCCTGCTGATTAAATCGCTTCCGGACACTGCAGTCGGAGACATTTGTGTCCTCACGATAAAGGTAGTCTCTCTATGTCTTCCTATTGCTCTACTCAGTCCCTGGTAATGTAAATATGATGGAGCCCATGCACACAGGAAGCAGGCTGCTCACGGTGGCTTGTGGGAAAGCTCAGAGTGACCGTGTCGGTTGCCGGTGTGGTTGGATGTGAGATACTTGAGGAGTTCTAACATTTAATCTTGGCTGTACTAAGTTAGCATGAATAGTGATAGGCGGTTAAGCTGAACGTTGCGACAGACGGAACCATTCACTTAGGTTAAATGTAGTTATGGTGTTTTTTTATTACTATTCAATACAGGTCACTATTAAGTACAAAAACCAAACCTTTTGCTAAGGAAATAGTAATTTCATACTCTTCAAGCCCACATGAAGGCAATTCCTAATGAACATTTGCTACAGAGTACAATACTAAAACATATAATTGTATTCATATATATATAACTTAGCAACTGCATACATAGTACTGAGTATAAGTGAAATACATAAGCCAATCTAAATATCTTGGGCAGCAGCACTCTCGTCCCGAGCACCTTGTAATTCTTTTCTTGGAAGTGAAATCCTTTACATTTCAATGATCTACAGAAAGTTAATCTTGTTTTTTTTTTTCCTTTTTGAAAAAGAAATGACCTTCACTGAGGTTGTAGTCTTGATTGACCACGAGATTTTCCTGATGCCACGATGAAGGCAAAGGAATAAAGAAAATACAAATGCAGAAGCACAGTGCAAGCTTTTCTGTGACCTCAAATATCGCAGCACTAGGCTTTACACCTCTACTCATCATCGACAGCTTTCTGATAATCAACTGACTTTTGAAAAGCTTAATCAAAGAAACAAACTGTTCCCAATTCAACCAAAAACACAGTTTTCACGCTGGAGGATGACGCACATTAAAACCGCTATAAACACGTATGCATTTTCAATGAAAGATCGCATCAGGTTTCGTTCTCTATCAGTGGATGCTACGGAGTTGAGAGAGGGTCGGGCATTCACGTGGACAGTGATATTTCTGGGGTTTTATCCCTGCAGGTGCTCGAGAGAATGACTACTTAAGTGTATTCATCTCAACTCCGCGTGACCTGATTGTGCCTGAATGCTGTGATTAAAAATGATAATCTGATAATTCAGTCAGTTTTGATAGGAGCTTACGTGAAGTTTGGGCCAGAAAAGAAGATCGTATGGAACACAAATAAAAGTACATGATTGCAGATCCAGAAGAATAAAACTCCCCTGACAAAAAGCCTGGTGTTTTTTGCATTCCTTGTCTACCGCTGAACGCTTCTTCACATAGTCACGCAGCTACGGTTGCAGGGCAAGCAGCTGCATCGCCTTATCGCTGAACCTTTTTTCAGCAGAAACCTTACTTAGACATCTACGCAGCCACAGCAAAAGAGCTACGAAGGAGAAATCCTCTGCCACTGTAAAGGCACCTGGACTGGCATGAGCAAGGACATATGACAAAAGGAAGGAAAAATGGATGCTCACCCTTTCTCTGAGGATCTAGGTTCTCAGGAATAGAACTCCAAAAAAAGCCTTCCTCAGTGGCAGGCAGGCAGCCCTTAAAATGAGGTCTGAGAGGGTGGAGCCGGGCTTCACCCCTTCTGCCCACACAGGCAAATTGCTTTCACCTGCCCTCCTTGGGATGACAGGGCCCTTCCTTCCAGTGCTCAACCAATGGCTCAGGCTGCGACTTTACAGTCCCCATGCGCTCCTTCCCTTCACAGTGAGAACCCGTGATCGAACCGGCTGGAGGGTGAGCCTTTCCTAATACAGGGGTCCAGTGCTTCACAACATTCGTACAATCTGTCCATTGCAGTACAGATTAACATAATGTAAGGCGATTGAGGATCGTTTCATGGTCAAGGTTCGTGTTCTCTCCCGGACCAGTGCTCAACACCATTACTGGAAGTGTGCGGTTGCCTGGTGCAGCTCCTTCTCCTGCTCCATCAGTCCCACATAAGCCATCACTAGGTGCCGTCCTTGATCTCATGGCCACGCTGGAGTGCTTCAATGACATTTCACTCCTTCCGGTGATCCTAGAAACATAAAAACCCAGAGGAAGTAGTAGAGATGTTTTACAGGTACTAAGAGGTGGAAGTTTCCCCTCAGGGGCAAAATGCGGGCCTCTGTTCCTATTTAGAGGCTCTAGTTAGACAAGGACTATCATCCCCTGCCACGCTACTAACCACATGATTGCCAAATCTTTTCCCTCAGGTGGCTTGGGCATAGTGGTCTGGGTCACCTGAGGAGGCTTTATCCTTCTGCTGGGAACCAGGAAAACAAGCAGGCTCCGCGTTGCTTGCATTTTTCCTACAGCTCTCACCCCTGCCCTTTTGGGGTGCTTTTGAAACTTGTGACTGTCCTCCAACTGCTTCCAAAGCTGGAAGAGGACACGACCGGGCTGGCAATCCATTCCGTTCAGTCTGGAATTCTATTTTCTAACATCGCAGTCAAGGAGTCCGCAGCGCAGGCCTCCTGGTTCTAGTTACAGGGAGGAACTTGGCCCCTTCTGATGTTCAAATACTGCACTGAGGCGCCGAAGGCACTCTGGTTCCCACAGATCTCTGGCCTCACGTCCCACAACCAGAGTCACCACAAGGGTACTCTTTCTTTCCCTCAGCGATTGCCTCTTGTAAGGTAGTCCACATTCTTCCAGAGCCCGTGCAGGGATCAGCCACCGGGAGCCCGGGAATCCTGGGGCTTCCCCCTGGGAGATCCTCTGTTTTTGGGGGTCCCAGGGACCATCCAAAGCACAGTTCCTTTATGACAATCCCTCCTACATCCAGAACTGCCTGGCTCCCCACAAAGTCTAGAGGTCCCTTCCAACCACTATGATTCTATGATTCTAAGTAACAGAACGCAGGGCCAACGCGATGAGGTGGTGCTACAAAGAAATGAGGAAAGGAGTGCTCACCTGCCTTTGTAGACCAAGGCCGTCAGGAAAAACTCCACAAAGCGGGGCTCTCCAAGACTCAGCAGCTGCCGTACCCTAACACACCAGCTCTTCCTTGAGGGGATACCCCTCTTTCGCTGCTGACGAGGATCACCAACAGAAGGTGAAAACGGCCGGCCTGTCTTCCGCCGGGACACCCAGGTCCTTCTTCTCCGCGGAGCTCCTCTCCAGCAGCCCAGCCCTTAGCTTTACAGGAGCTCGTGGCTCGTCCTCCCCGGGAGCAGGGCCCTGCACTTAGCCTTGCTGAACCTCGTCGAGTTCCCGTGTGCCGAGCTCTGCGGACCGTCCAGGAGCTGCTGCACAACCTTCAGGTGTTGTGCGTCAGCCAGCAGGAAGGGGCTGAGGAGGAGAAAGCCCTGTGATCCCTGCGCTTAACTGCCCACCTCGGGATAAACACGACAGGAGCTGAGAAATAAACGTGTGCGGCAGTACGGATGGATTTGCTGCGTTGGTAACATGGGACTAGTACCACCTGCTGGCACGCAGCTGCTTCCACGCTGTCTTTGGGGCAGACTGTTGGGGGCTGTGACGTTGGGCCGGCGAGCGAGATGGTGCCTGGAAGAGCCCCCGCTGCCGGCACTTGGCTCCTCCGTCCTCCTCAGCGCCGCCTGCGGACGCTGTGGCCTCGATGTCCCAATGGGGAACGGCTTCGCGTGCGCGCCCTTGGCTGCCTGGACCCTCGTCCGGTGCGTGAACGCCGAGAAGCCCTCGAGGAGCTCCGTGTCGCCGCTCTGGGAGCTGCTGTTCGCCTGCTGCCTGGATGTCTTCTGGCGCGGCTGCGGGAACGTGAAGCCCGACCTCGCAGCGGGGAGCGGCTTCGTGTCCCGCTTCTTCCCCGTCTTCTTCCTGGCTCCCTGCAATGCCTTCTGCGTGCAGCCGCCGTGGCCTCTCTGGAGGATCGCCATCTGCCCCGTCTTCTGGCGTGGCTGCGGGAACGTGAAGCCCGACCTCGCAGCAGGGTGCGGCTTCGTGTCCTGCTTCTTCCCCGGCTTCTTCTCAGCTCCCTGCGATGCCTTCTGGAGGATCGCGATCTGCCCCGTCTTCTGGCGTGGCTGCGGGAACGTGAAGCCCGACCTCGCAGCAGGGTGCGGCTTCGTGTCCTGCTTCTTCCCCGGCTTCTTCTCAGCTCCCTGCGATGCCTTCTGGAGGATCGCGATCTGCCCCATCTGCTGGGTGGGTGGGAGCTGCTTGGGGCTGGCGTCCGCCGGCTCCCACGGCGTCCTTGGCGCCGCTCAGGTGAATCTTGATCCCTCATGTTTTCCCGAGGGCTCGGCCTGCGTTCTGACCCCGGCTCACTGCTCTCAGTGCTGAGCTCCGGCAGCCAGGAGCTGCGCAACAGCCTCGGTGCCACCTGGCTGGCGGGGCCGGACCCGCTTTCCACGGGTTCTGGGGAGCTGCGCAACAGCCCTGATGCCACCTGGCTTGTGGGGCCGGACCCGCTTTCCTCAGGCTCTGGGGAGCTGCGCAAGAGCCCCGATGCCGCCTGGCTGGCAGGGCCGGACCTGCTTTCCTCAGGTTCCGGGGAGCTGTGCAATGGGTCCGAGTCCTCCTCACTGTCACTGCCGGAATCGCCAAGCTGCCATTCAACGCTGGAATCTGTAAAGAGGAGGCCAGAAGGTCAGCGGGACATAACCGTAGCCTTGGACAGGGGCAGGCTGCCGTCCCCCCTGGAGCACAGAAATTCGGGCAAAGCCGGCCTGGTGCCATGCAGCTCATTGCCTCTTACCGATGTCCATGGCAGCACAGCTGCTGCACACCCAGATGTAAACATCGTTGCTCAAGTCGGAGCATCGTCGGTGGGTGCCCTCAGCAGCACAGGAGCTGCATAGGAGCAGCTGCCAGGGCCTGGGGAAGGAAGCAAAAGGGTGGCGGCTGTGAGGACCGAGTGAGCCAACAAAGCCAGGCGGTGCCCGGCACGTCTCTGGTGCTCAGCCCTCGCTCCTCCAGCCCGCGGCGGGGCTCACATCCCCAGCAGAGCCCCAGGGAGCAGCTGCAGAAACTCACCCCTCGTCTTCTGCTTGATGTCTGCCACCAGGGTGAAGGCACTCAATGGCATCACAGCGATTGTGCCTGTCTGGGAGCTCTGCTATTTCGTTCTGCTCCCACAATGGTCTGCTGCAAGAGAAAGGAGGGAAAGCGATGAACCCTCACTGTTGCCAGTGTACGATCCAAGGGCCTCCCGTCTCCTCGTCCCCAGCCCCATTTCTAGCTTCTCCGTGAAGGTGAGCCGCGTGCTCAGGAGACAGCTAAGGGCCAGACCTGATGATACAGTCCCCGCGCAGGCCCCGCGCTTCCTCATCTGCGTGGTTTGACGCGAGGACCCTTACCGCTCTGGAATTTGGATTCCCAAGGTGGCCATTTCCGAGCAGAACTCATTGCTGTTCTGACAGCTGGGGCACCGGAACGCTGTACTGCCAGCAGACAAGGCGCATCGCTGCAGGAGAAGCACAAGCGGCATGAGCGTCAGCGGGTCCTGGTGCAGCTTAGCACTGAGCACGCCAGCAAGGTGAGGGGAGGGCTCCCACCTGGATGCAGGCCCGGTGGAACCAGGCGTGCGTGCACGCCGGGCACACCAGGGTGTGGTAGGACATGCTGCTATCCATGTCATCCAGGCAGATGAGGCACTCGGCGTTATCTGCTGGAGCTGCCACATTTGCCTGCTGAGGGCGGTGCTCTGCGCAGAAGGACCTGGGGGAAGATGGAAGGCACGGGCACAGTGAGAAGGGCTGCGAGGAGGGCAGAGCGCTGGGAAGGGCCCTGGTTCCGGCAGGCTGCCGGGAGGCGTCGCTTGCTCGCTGCCAGTTCCTCCTTCCTCGGCTGCTGCTGACAGCCCTTACCTGTGCTCTCCAAAGAACTGGGTGACGCACTCCCCCTCTGTGGCACAGGGCAGGTGGAAGCTGCGTGTGCAGCCTCCATGGGCGCAATGGATGGCGGCTCCCATCTCGCCACAAACAAAGCATTGCTGGAAAGAGAGGAACAGCCCCATCAGCGGCAGGCTCGGCGACCCCACAGCTGGCCCCATGGCTCTGGGCGGGCCCAGGCACGGGTGGCACCCTACAAAGCCGCCTGGCAAACAGGGCTCATCTTTTAGGAGAGGAATCAGTCCTGCAGGCGGTCGGAAGGGCTACCATGGCTTTCTCTGGGTCCAGAATAAGGTGGCGTGAGCCTCCTATGGCACAAATCTGCCCGCTCCTTGCAGTTGCTCACCGTCTGGTTTGCCCGTCGGATCGCGTGCATTAATTCAGCGTAGTTCATCACCAGGCCTTCATCCTCTTGGAATTCTTCTCTAAATATGACTTGGGCAAACATCTGCAGGAGAGACAAGAGCAGGATCTCGTGAGGACTGAAGGGAAGGGAGCATCCCTGCAGCAAACGGCCAGCATCACCCGAGGGAACTCACCAAGCAAAACTCGTGGACGCAAATCCGTGTGTCTGCAGCTACCCTCCCATACGTGTCCCGGTTTCTATCTGCCCGGCCACACAGCAAGCATGCTGGAGAGGAGAGAGCAAAGGGGAACAGCGGTGAGCACCTTGCGGGTCAGAGTGTCCCTGAGAGCCGTCCCCACAGCCCTGCTCCGTGCCAGCTGCATGCAGCGGAAGGGAAGGGGATGTTGCAGGCCTGACGGGGCCGGCGGGCAGCCCCAGCCCAAGCCGGGGGCCTTTGCCAAGAAGCAGAGCGGCCCCATCACACGCCTGTTTGGGAGACCCTGCCTGCCCCTTCTTCCCCTCTCGGCTCTCAGCTGCAGGCAGGAAGACCCCCAGCACACTTCAAGTCCGCTGGACAGAGCTGTGCACAGGGATGCTTGGCGCTCACCTCGCAATTCCGACTCGGAGGCCTGATTCTGATCAGACATGATGTGCGTCGACAGCGAGTGCTGCAAGAGTCCTTGCTCTCTCCGCGCCTCACCAGGCCGCACTGAGCCCCGCAGCTTTTGTTCTGTTCTCAGCCTCGCGGGACACCATGGCCGCGCCCAGCCACCCACTGTGACATCACCTCGTGACACGCAGGATGCCGGCAGCTCCGCAGCTCAGCTGCGCATCCTTTGAGAGGATTTCCTTCCACGGTTCTTTGCCAAGCTCCCCTCTTCTTGTCAGTAGCGGGCATCACCTCCAGCACAGCTGTTTCCCTTGATTTCCTTTCTCCCCGCTTGTCCCCTTACCTGGGTAACTGTAACAGGACCTCAAAAAGGAGGGATTTCCAACAGGACACCCTTCCTCAGCGGCAGTCAGCCCTTCGCTGAGGTCTAAGAGAGGCAGAGCCTGACTCCACACCCTTTGATCACGCAGGTGAAATGCCTTCCCCTGTGCTCCCAGGGCTGACCGGGTCTTTCCTTTAGCTGCTACCAACATCACACTGTACCACATTACTGATGATACCAGGTAGACTTCTGACTCATTGCAGGCATTAGCAAAGGCAGGAGATTCATTGGCTGCTTATCTACAAGAGAAAGGGTGCTGCGATATGTCCACAGAAGGCGCAAGGACCGGACCTGTCGGCTCCATTCCCGGGCGTAGTTTGATCGGGAAAGACCGAACTGGTACCCAGGGCGATCACAGCCAAGGTTCGGGTGTTGCCTGTCCCTACCACGCCAAGGCGGCTACAAGAAGTTTGGGCTATATGTAGTTAATTGAAAAGTTGGAAAGAAGCTGTGGCGGTCACCAGACAGCAATAGGACCCGCAGGGGCCCCTTGACTCTTGGGAAACCATGGTAACACTATTTTGAAGATAAGAGAAGAAGAACAAGCAAGGCCAAATATGGAGAAGACAAGACATGCCACACATCTATTGGGCAGAGATAACCGTAGCATAGGTGATTGGTAGTACTGTGATGAAGAAAGTTATAAGAAGAGTGTGTTGCTTGCAATAAACACCATTTTGCCACTCATCATACTGATGCATTCATGGTGTGCGAATGGCCCAGGCGGGGCGCGGGACCAACAGGGTCGGGCGCTGGGCCTGAAGGCTGTCAGACCACTGCAGGCCGGAGCGGACTGTAACCTAGGTTGCCGTGAGAACTAGGCAACAGGTATATTAGGATCCTGGTGCTCCTTTATACCCCACAAAGCACGGCTGCTGAGGCCTTTATAGCGACTCACAAAGAAAGGCCAAAAATGGCACTAGGGGAGAAGGGAACAAGAGGCCTTGCGGCAGGCCGGACTAGCAGGCCCAGGCACTGGCTATAGAGGATTCCACCCTTCCAGCTGAACTGGAAGTCCGCGTAACTCAGGACGGGCGTGGCTGGGGCCTATGGCAGCACCGGAATTCTGTTTGAACCCGAGTTGGGTTCTGTTCTCAGGCCTGGCCTGGAGCAGAATAGAGGTGCAGTGAGACTGAAAAACACTTCCTGTCTGCCTACTCCATGTTACAGGCAGGAAAGCCACTAACCCAAACAGCTGAAGCTTTCCATCATGGTATGGCATTACAAAAGCACGGCTCCCTGATGTGGGCACGGAGACCGGAAACTCCATTTCTTTGCCTGGTTATTACGTGGCAAGAAGGCCACGGTCCTGCACATATTAAAGATAGTATCAGCGAAGCACCATGCTGCAGCTGCATTGTTCCTCCCTGTCTTGCACCGAACTTTAATGAAAGTCATAAAAGCCAGCTCTCTCAAGGAAATAATTTTGAGAATTAATACGTGCTGCTCAAGCTGCTTTGCTCTTCCCCTTTTGCCCCAGTAACGCAGCAGATAACAACCGACTGTCAGTGAAGCGGTGTAAGGATCTAAATCTCCGTTGGATCTCATTTTCTTTCTCATTGTCGTAAGCCCCTCCGGGTTTATCACCGCCACAGCTCCAGCTGCTCACGCAGTCGTATCTCTGGGTCTGCCTCGCCAGGCGTTGTGAGCAAAACCCCTGTGCTGCCCCACAGTTTTGCCACAACACAGTAATGGTCATTACCACCTTCAGAAACAGAGAGAGTGCTGCAGTAATGCCCTCTGCCACTTCAACACCAATCCTTTTGCTGGGGTTGGAAGGAGGGGATGAATCATTAGTGAAATCGTGTTGTAAGTTACGGAACACGACGGGGCTCCGAGGAAAATGAACGTCATCTGGAGCTGGATCAGAACCAGCAGCTTGCAAGGATCCCATGCTCTGGACGAATGATTTCTTCAGGAATTAGGGACACCGTTAAAAATAAAGGAAGTCACTTCCATAGGCATCAGTCGTGCCTTAAGCACAATGTCCCTGGAATATCAGACTGCACAGGCTCCTCACCCCCTCGGCGGAGGTGGCTTGAAAATATCTTGGTCCACCAGCCAGGGAACTCCGGGGTTCGGGATGGGCCCTGACAGATGGCAAGGTGCTCTGGGAGAGCAACGGGGGTGTGTTTGTGTCTCAAACCTCACTTTTTTTCTCGTCTACTTTGAGGAGCAAAGGACAAAAAATAGCACTGAGGAAAGATGCCGAGTACCACAGTAGGAGATAAGGGATGTAGAGAACCACTCCCCTAGGGCTGGTGATTGCAGGAGCTTAGGTGGAAATGGGCTCTGTGCAAGACAAGGGAGATATTCGTGACAGCACAAACGGAAAAATCATGAGCTCGAGGTTTTGGGCTTTGAAGTTCTGCATCCCGCATTCAGGGAGTGAACTGCGGCTGAAGCGGTTCCCTGTCTGCCATGATCCCCCAAACCAGGGACTCGTCATCAGTTCCGCACACCGGGGTTACAACTAGGAATGCTTTTTCCCGGAACAGCTGAAGGAAAAGTTGTGATAACTTCCACAACTGATTTCCCACCTAGAAGACGGATTCAGCACATTCTGCCACTCCAACCCAAGGGTGGGGGTTCTCTGCAGCAGCCCTACAGGATGAGCAATGCCATTCAATCAGCCTTACGCTACACCACTTCTGGGAGGTCTCCTACATCTGAAGTCGGTTCACCTTCCAAGAGCAGAATCCTACCTTAACATCAAGGGAACCGAGCTGCTAGGAAACTCTGCCTCCATCCCATTAATCAGTAACGTCACAGCCAAGCCAGACGATTGCTGCTGCAGAAAGAAGCGGGATAATTAGAAAAAAGCCACTGCTGTCAGAAGGAGACCAATAAAGTTGTTCAATGTCACTCCCGTGCGTAGGGGATTTATGACCGCAGATAACCCTTTGCCAAACTGCCTTTTGCTTTCCCTCACGCCAACTCTTGCTGTCCATTTGTGACTCTAAGCAGATGGCTCAGAGCCGTGCCAAGGGGCAGTAACTGCTTTTCGATGACGAATGGCACCGCCAAGACACATCACACTGCGTTTTCTAGCTCGCTCTCACGCCGCTGCCACGTGACAGCACTTGGGCTGTCTCCCAGATTTCGATTCCTCAACGGGAAATTTGATACCAAAATATTGCGTGTAGGCTGTTTTCTTTCTCCTCTCCTTTATTCCCTCTCCTTCCTTTAAAAAGAGCCTTGCGGGAGCCAAACTGAGCAGTGAGAGCGAGCGCCTGGCAGCCTGCCTCGCCACAAGAGCCCTGGGTAGGTGTATTTTTCTTCATTTTGCAGAAAGATTCAAGGGTCTGGATTTCAGCTGTGGGCACCCTCGGGCTGGGAACGCTCACACAGCGGAGATCAGCTGGTCCAGGTTGTGAGGCGTGGGAAGCAAAAAGAAACGAGGTGAAACCAGCATGACCTCACAAGATGTCTAGTGGGAATTCTTAACTCTCTGAGACTTGGGTGTCGAATCCTCTAACGGTGCCGCATTCCCTGCTTAACTAAGGAAATAATACTGTTCTCCATCCAGCAAAAAAGTATGCTGAAGTGAAGGCAGACCTAAGAAGCAAGCCCTCAAAGTCATTTAGGCATCCACACGGTGCAAAGAATTTCCTGCATTGCACAGATGATGTTGTTCTAGGCTTGAGCTGAGGCCGTTGACTGCTGACCCTGCAGGTCCGTTTCTTGCTTTGTTCGAGTTAGTACTTCATGTTCACGGATGCACATCTTCATCTTGGTGGGTGGCTTTAGGCTAGTCAATTCTTACTCACTTTCTGGTAACTTTTCTGAAGTCCTTACCCTCCATTGCCTTGTACACCTCCGTAACTGCAAATTGAGAAGGAAAAAGGCCTCCACCAGAACTAACTGTTCTTTCAACTCAGCTTTCAGTGACTGTCTGAGTGATGAGCGACAACTTAAATGTCATATCAAATGCAGTAATACAAAGCACAGCCAAGAGCGGCTCCACCTCACTTGCCTCAGCTCAGAAAAGGACCCTGCTGATTAAATCGCTTCCGGACACTGCAGTTAGAGAGACTACCTTTATCGTGAGGACACAAATGTCTCCATGTCTTCCTATTGCTCTACTCAGTCCCTGGTAATGTAAATATGATGGAGCCCATGCACACAGGAAGCAGGCTGCTCACGGTGGCTTGTGGGAAAGCTCAGAGTGACCGTGTCTTTTGCCGGTGTGGTTGGATGTGGGATACTTGAGGAGTTCTAACATTTAATCTTGGCTTTACTAAGTTAGCATGAATAGTGATAGGCGGTTAAGCTGAACGTTGCGACAGACGGAACCATTCACTTAGGTTAAATGTAATTATGGTGTTTTTTTATTACTATTCAATACAGGTCACTATTAAGTACAAAAACCAAACCTTTTGCTAAGGAAATAGTAATTTCATACTCTTCAAGCCCACATGAAGGCAATTCCTAATGAACATTCGCTACAGAGTACAATACTAAAACATATAATTGTATTCATATATATATAACTTAGCAACTGCATACATAGTACTGAGTATAAGTGAAATACATAAGCCAATCTAAATATCTTGGGCAGCAGCACTCTCGTCCCGAGCACCTTGTAATTCTTTTCTTGGAAGTGAAATCCTTTACATTTCAATGATCTACAGAAAGTTAATCTTGTTTTTTTTTTTTCCTTTTTGAAAAAGAAATGACCTTCACTGAGGTCGTAGTCTTGATTGACCACGAGATTTTCCTGATGCCACGATGAAGGCAAAGGAATAAAGAAAATACAAATGCAGAAGCACAGTGCAAGCTTTTCTGTGACCTCAAATATCGCAGCACTAGGCTTTACACCTCTACTCATCATCGACAGCTTTCTGATAATCAACTGACTTTTGAAAAGCTTAATCAAAGAAACAAACTGTTCCCAATTCAACCAAAAACACAGTTTTCACGCTGGAGGATGACGCACATTAAAACCGCTATAAACATGTATGCATTTTCAGTGAAAGATCGCATCAGGTTTCATTCTCTATCAGTGGATGCTACGGAGTTGAGAGAGGGTCGGGCATTCACGTGGACAGTGATATTTCTGGGGTTTTATCCCTGCAGGTGCTCGAGAGAATGACTACTTAAGTGTATTCATCTCAACTCCGCGTGACCTGATTGTGCCTGAATGCTGTGATTAAAAATGATAATCTGATAATTCAGTCAGTTTTGATAGGAGCTTACGTGAAGTTTGGGCCAGAAAAGAAGATCGTATGGAACACAAATAAAAGTACATGATTGCAGATCCAGAAGAATAAAACTCCCCTGACAAAAAGCCTGGTGTTTTTTGCATTCCTTGTCTACCGCTGAACGCTTCTTCACATAGTCACGCAGCTACGGTTGCAGGGCAAGCAGCTGCATCGCCTTATCGCTGAACCTTTTTTCAGCAGAAACCTTACTTAGACATCTACGCAGCCACAGCAAAAGAGCTACGAAGGAGAAATCCTCTGCCACTGTAAAGGCACCTGGACTGGCATGAGCAAGGACATATGACAAAAGGAAGGAAAAATGGATGCTCACCCTTTCTCTGAGGATCTAGGTTCTCAGGAATAGAACTCCAAAAAAAGCCTTCCTCAGTGGCAGGCAAGCAGCCCTTAAAATGAGGTCTGAGAGGGTGGAGCCGGGCTTCACCCCTTCTGCCCACACAGGCAAATTGCTTTCACCTGCCCTCCTTGGGATGACAGGGCCCTTCCTTCCAGTGCTCAACCAATGGCTCAGGCTGCGACTTTACAGTCCCCATGCGCTCCTTCCCTTCACAGTGAGAACCCGTGATCGAACCGGCTGGAGGGTGAGCCTTTCCTAATACAGGGGTCCAGTGCTTCACAACATTTGTACAATCTGTCCATTGCAGTACAGATTAACATAATGTAAGGCGATTGAGGATCGTTTCATGGTCAAGGTTCGTGTTCTCTCCCGGACCAATGCTCAACACCATTACTGGAAGTGTGCGGTTGCCTGGTGCAGCTCCTTCTCCTGCTCCATCAGTCCCACATAAGCCATCACTAGGTGCCGTCCTTGATCTCATGGCCACGCTGGAGTGCTTCAATGACATTTCACTCCTTCCGGTGATCCTAGAAACATAAAAACCCAGAGGAAGTAGTAGAGATGTTTTACAGGTACTAAGAGGTGGAAGTTTCCCGTCAGGGGCAAAATGCGGGCCTCTGTTCCTATTTAGAGGCTCTAGTTAGACAAGGACTATCATCCCCTGCCACGCTACTAACCACATGATTGCCAAATCTTTTCCCTCAGGTGGCTTGGGCATAGTGGTCTGGGTCACCTGAGGAGGCTTTATCCTTCTGCTGGGAACCAGGAAAACAAGCAGGCTCCGCGTTGCTTGCATTTTTCCTACAGCTCTCACCCCTGCCCTTTTGGGGTGCTTTTGAAACTTGTGACTGTCCTCCAACTGCTTCCAAAGCTGGAAGAGGACACGACCGGGCTGGCAATCCATTCCGTTCAGTCTGGAATTCTATTTTCTAACATCGCAGTCAAGGAGTCCGCAGCGCAGGCCTCCTGGTTCTAGTTACAGGGAGGAACTTGGCCCCTTCTGATGTTCAAATACTGCACTGAGGCGCCGAAGGCACTCTGGTTCCCACAGATCTCTGGCCTCACGTCCCACAACCAGAGTCACCACAAGGGTACTCTTTCTTTCCCTCAGCGATTGCCTCTTGTAAGGTAGTCCACATTCTTCCAGAGCCCGTGCAGGGATCAGCCACCGGGAGCCCGGGAATCCTGGGGCTTCCCCCTGGGAGATCCTCTGTTTTTGGGGGTCCCAGGGACCATCCAAAGCACAGTTCCTTTATGACAATCCCTCCTACATCCAGAACTGCCTGGCTCCCCACAAAGTCTAGAGGTCCCTTCCAACCACTATGATTCTATGATTCTAAGTAACAGAACGCAGGGCCAACGCGATGAGGTGGTGCTACAAAGAAATGAGGAAAGGAGTGCTCACCTGCCTTTGTAGACCAAGGCCGTCAGGAAAAACTCCACAAAGCGGGGCTCTCCAAGACTCAGCAGCTGCCGTACCCTAACACACCAGCTCTTCCTTGAGGGGATACCCCTCTTTCGCTGCTGACGAGGATCACCAACAGAAGGTGAAAACGGCCGGCCTGTCTTCCGCCGGGACACCCAGGTCCTTCTTCTCCGCGGAGCTCCTCTCCAGCAGCCCAGCCCTTAGCTTTACAGGAGCTCGTGGCTCGTCCTCCCCGGGAGCAGGGCCCTGCACTTAGCCTTGCTGAACCTCGTCGAGTTCCCGTGTGCCGAGCTCTGCGGACCGTCCAGGAGCTGCTGCACAACCTTCAGGTGTTGTGCGTCAGCCAGCAGGAAGGGGCTGAGGAGGAGAAAGCCCTGTGATCCCTGCGCTTAACTGCCCACCTCGGGATAAACACGACAGGAGCTGAGAAATAAACGTGTGCGGCAGTACGGATGGATTTGCTGCGTTGGTAACATGGGACTAGTACCACCTGCTGGCACGCAGCTGCTTCCACGCTGTCTTTGGGGCAGACTGTTGGGGGCTGTGACGTTGGGCCGGCGAGCGAGATGGTGCCTGGAAGAGCCCCCGCTGCCGGCACTTGGCTCCTCCGTCCTCCTCAGCGCCGCCTGCGGACGCTGTGGCCTCGATGTCCCAATGGGGAACGGCTTCGCGTGCGCGCCCTTGGCTGCCTGGACCCTCGTCCGGTGCGTGAACGCCGAGAAGCCCTCGAGGAGCTCCGTGTCGCCGCTCTGGGAGCTGCTGTTCGCCTGCTGCCTGGATGTCTTCTGGCGCGGCTGCGGGAACGTGAAGCCCGACCTCGCAGCGGGGAGCGGCTTCGTGTCCCGCTTCTTCCCCGTCTTCTTCCTGGCTCCCTGCAATGCCTTCTGCGTGCAGCCGCCGTGGCCTCTCTGGAGGATCGCCATCTGCCCCGTCTTCTGGCGTGGCTGCGGGAACGTGAAGCCCGACCTCGCAGCAGGGTGCGGCTTCGTGTCCTGCTTCTTCCCCGGCTTCTTCTCAGCTCCCTGCGATGCCTTCTGGAGGATCGCGATCTGCCCCGTCTTCTGGCGTGGCTGCGGGAACGTGAAGCCCGACCTCGCAGCAGGGTGCGGCTTCGTGTCCTGCTTCTTCCCCGGCTTCTTCTCAGCTCCCTGCGATGCCTTCTGGAGGATCGCGATCTGCCCCGTCTTCTGGCGTGGCTGCGGGAACGTGAAGCCCGACCTCGCAGCAGGGTGCGGCTTCGTGTCCTGCTTCTTCCCCGGCTTCTTCTCAGCTCCCTGCGATGCCTTCTGGAGGATCGCGATCTGCCCCGTCTTCTGGCGTGGCTGCGGGAACGTGAAGCCCGACCTCGCAGCAGGGTGCGGCTTCGTGTCCTGCTTCTTCCCCGGCTTCTTCTCAGCTCCCTGCGATGCCTTCTGGAGGATCGCGATCTGCCCCATCTGCTGGGTGGGTGGGAGCTGCTTGGGGCTGGCGTCCGCCGGCTCCCACTGCGTCCTTGGCGCCGCTCAGGTGAATCTTGATCCCTCATGTTTTCCCGAGGGCTCGGCCTGCGTTCTGACCCCGGCTCACTGCTCTCAGTGCTGAGCTCCGGCAGCCGGGAGCTGCGCAACAGCCTCGGTGCCACCTGGCTGGCAGGGCCGGACCTGCTTTCCTCAGGTTCCGGGGAGCTGTGCAATGGGCCCGAGTCCTCCTCACTGTCACTGCCGGAATCGCCAAGCTGCCATTCAACGCTGGAATCTGTAAGAGGAGGCCAGAAGGTCAGCGGGACGAAGCCGTAGCGTTGGGCAGGAGCAGGCTGCCGTCCCCCCTGGAGCACAGAAATTCGGGCAAAGCTGGCCCGGTGCCATGCGCCTCATTGCCTCTTACCGATACCCATGGCAGCACAGCTGCTGCACACCCAGAAGTAAACATCGTTGCTCAAGTCGGAGCATTGTCTGTGGGTGCCCTCAGCAGCACAGGAGCTGCATAGGAGCAGCTGCCAGGGCCTGGGGAAGGAAGCAAAGGGGTGGCGGCTGTGAGGACAAAATGAGCCAACAAAGCCAGGCGGTGCCCGGCACGTCTCTGGTGCTCAGCCCTCGCTCCTCCAGCCCGCGGCGGGGCTCACATCCCCAGCAGAGCCCCAGGGAGCAGCCGCAGAAACTCACCCCTCGTCTTCTGCTTGATGTCTGCCACCAGGGTGAAGGCACTCAATGGCATCACAGCGATTGTGCCTCTCTAGGAGCTCTGCTATTCCGTCGTACTCCCACAATGGTCTACTGCAAGAGAAAGGAGGGAAAGCGATGAACCCGCACTGTTGCCAGTATACGATCCAAGGGCCTCCCATCTCCTCGTCCCCAGCCCCATTTCTAGCTTCTCCGTGAAGGTGAGCCGCGTGCTCAGGAGACAGCTAAGGGCCAGAGCTGATGATACAGTCCCCGCGCAGGCCCCGCGCTTTCTCATCTGCGTGGTTTGACGCGAGGACCCTTACCGCTCTGGAATTTGGATTCCCAAGGTGGCCATTTCCGAGCAGAACTCATTGCTGTTCTGACAGCTGGGGCACCGGAACGCTGTACTGCCAGCAGACAAGGCGCATCGCTGCAGGAGAAGCACAAGCAGCGTGAGCGTCAGCGGGGCCTGGTGCAGCTTAGCACTGAGCGCGCCAGCAGGATGAGGGGAGGGCTCCCACCTGGATGCAGGCCCGGTGGAACCAGGCGTGCGTGCATGCCGGGCACACCAGGGTGTGGTAGGACGTGCTGCTATCCATGTCATCCAGGCAGATGAGGCACTCGGCGTTATCTGCTGGAGCTGCCACATTTGCCTGCTGAGGGCGGTGCTCTGCGCAGAAGGACCTGGGGGAAGATGGAAGGCACGGGCACAGTGAGAAGGGCTGCGAGGAGGGCAGAGCGCTGGGAAGGGCCCTGGTTCCGGCAGGCTGCCGGGAGGCGTCGCTTGCTCGCTGCCAGTTCCTCCTTCCTCGGCTGCTGCTGACAGCCCTTACCTGTGCTCTCCAAAGAACTGGGTGACGCACTCCCCCTCTGTGGCACAGGGCAGGTGGAAGCTGCGTGTGCAGCCTCCATGGGCGCAATGGATGGCGGCTCCCATCTCGCCACAAACAAAGCATTGCTGGAAAGAGAGGAACAGCCCCATCAGCGGCAGGCTCGGCGACCCCACAGCTGGCCCCATGGCTCTGGGCGGGCCCAGGCACGGGTGGCACCCTACAAAGCCGCCTGGCAAACAGGGCTCATCTTTTAGGAGAGGAATCAGTCCTGCAGGCGGTCGGAAGGGCTACCATGGCTTTCTCTGGGTCCAGAATAAGGTGGCGTGAGCCTCCTATGGCACAAATCTGCCCGCTCCTTGCAGTTGCTCACCGTCTGGTTTGCCCGTCGGATCGCGTGCATTAATTCAGCGTAGTTCACCACCAGGCCTTCCTCCCCTTGGAATTCTTCTCTAAATATGACTTGGGCAAACATCTGCAGGAGAGACAAGAGCAGGATCTCGTGAGGACTGAAGGGAAGGGAGCATCCCTGCAGCAAACGGCCAGCATCACCCGAGGGAACTCACCAAGCAAAACTCGTGGACGCAAATCTGTGTGTTCAAAGCTACCCTCCCATACGTGTCCCGGTTTCTATCTGCCCGGCCACACAGCAAGCATGCTGGAGAGGAGAGAGCAAAGGGGAACAGCGGTGAGCACCTTGTGGGTCAGAGGGTCCCTGAGGGCCGTCCCCACAGTACTACTGCGTGATGGCTGCAGGTGGCGGAAGGGAAGGGGATGTTGCAGGCCCAACAGAGCCAGCGGGCAGCCCCAGCCCAAGCTGGGGGCCCTTGATAAGAAGCAGAGCGGCCCCATCCTACGCCTGTTTGGGAGACCCTGCCTGCCCCTTCCTCCCCTCTCGGCTCTCAGCTGCAGGCAGGAAGACCCCCAGCACACTTCAAGTCCGCTGGACAGAGCTGTGCACAGGGATGCTTGGCGCTCACCTCGCAATTCCGACTCGGAGGCCTGATTCTGATCAGACATGATGTGCGTCGACAGCGAGTGCTGCAAGAGTCCTTGCTCTCTCCGCGCCTCACCAGGCCGCACTGAGCCCCGCAGCTTTTGCACTGTTCTCAGCCACGCGGGTCACCGTGGCCACGCCCAGCCACCCACTGTGACATCACCTCGTGACACGCAGGATGCCGGCAGCTCCGCAGCTCAGCTGCGCATCCTTTGAGAGGATTTCCTTCCACGGTTCTTTGCCAAGCTCCCCTCTTCTTGTCAGTAGCGGGCATCACCTCCAGCACAGCTGTTTCCCTTGATTTCCTTTCTCCCCGCTTGTCCCCTTACCTGGGTAGCTGTAACAGGACCTCAAAAAGGAGGGATTTCCAACAGGACGCCCTTCCTCAGCAGCAGTCAGCCCTTCGTTGAGGTCTAAGAGAGGCAGAGCCTGACTCCACACCCTTTGGTCACGCAGGTGAAATGCCTTCCCCTGTGCTCCCAGGGCTGACCGGGTCTTTCCTTTAGGTGCTCCGTCAGTGGTTCAGGCTGTGACTCCGCAGTTCCCACACGGTTGATTACAGAGATTGCATTTACACGGGGAGGCGGGCAGTGGGCCTTTCAGGTCCCGCCGCAAGGGTACTTGCATTCACCCAGGTGCTGTCCATGACACAGTGGCGCGTAACCAAGCAGAGTGGAACGGTCCTACCAACATCACACTGTACCACATTACTGATGATACCAGGTAGACTTCTGACTCATTGCAGGCATTAGCAAAGGCAGGAGATTCATTGGCTGCTTATCTACAAGAGAAAGGGTGCTGCGATAAGTCCACAGAAGGCGCAAGGACCGGACCTGTCGGCTCCATTCCCGGGCGTAGTTTGATCGGGAAAGACCGAACTGGTACCCAGGGCGATCACAGCCAAGGTTCGGGTGTTGCCTGTCCCTACCACGCCAAGGCGGCTACAAGAAGTTTGGGCTATATGTAGTTAATTGAAAAGTTGGAAAGAAGCTGTGGCGGTCACCAGACAGCAATAGGACCCGCAGGGGCCCCTTGACTCTTGGGAAACCATGGTAACACTATTTTGAAGATAAGAGAAGAAGAACAAGCAAGGCCAAATATGGAGAAGACAAGACATGCCACACATCTATTGGGCAGAGATAACCGTAGCATAGGTGATTGGTAGTACTGTGATGAAGAAAGTTATAAGAAGAGTGTGTTGCTTGCAATAAACACCATTTTGCCACCCATCATACTGATGCATTCATGGTGTGCGAATGGCCCAGGCGGGGCGCGGGACCAACAGGGTCGGGCGCTGGGCCTGAAGGCTGTCAGACCACTGCAGGCCGGAGCGGACTGTAACCTAGGTTGCCGTGAGAACTAGGCAACAGGTATATTAGGATCCTGGTGCTCCTTTATACCCCACAAAGCACGGCTGCTGAGGCCTTTATAGCGACTCACAAAGAAAGGCCAAAAATGGCACTAGGGGAGAAGGGAACAAGAGGCCTTGCGGCAGGCCGGACTAGCAGGCCCAGGCACTGGCTATAGAGGATTCCACCCTTCCAGCTGAACTGGAAGTCCGCGTAACTCAGGACGGGCGTGGCTGGGGCCTATGGCAGCACCGGAATTCTGTTTGAACCCGAGTTGGGTTCTGTTCTCAGGCCTGGCCTGGAGCACAATAGAGGTGCAGTGAGACTGAAAAACACTTCCTGTCTGCCTACTCCATGTTACAGGCAGGAAAGCCACTAACCCAAACAGCTGAAGCTTTCCATCATGGTATGGCAATACAAAAGCACGGCTCCCTGATGTGGGCATGGAGACCGGAAACTCCATTTCTTTGCCTGGTTATTATGTGGCAAGAAGCCACGGTCCTGCACATATTAAAGATGGTATCAGCGAAGCACCATGCTGCAGCTGCATTGTTCCTCCCTGTCTTGCACCGAACTTTAATGAAAGTCATAAAAGCCAGCTCTCTCAAGGAAATAATTTTGAGAATTAATACGTGCTGCTCAAGCTGCTTTGCTCTTCCCCTTTTGCCCCAGTAACGCAGCAGATAACAACCGACTGTCAGTGAAGCGGTGTAAGGATCTAAATCTCCGTTGGATCTCATTTTCTTTCTCATTGTCGTAAGCCCCTCCGGGTTTATCACCACCGCAGCTCCAGCTGCTCACGCAGTCGTATCTCTGGGTCTGCCTCGCCAGGCGTTGTGAGCAAAACCCCTGTGCTGCCCCACAGTTTTGCCACAACACAGTAATGGTCATTACCACCTTCAGAAACAGAGAGAGTGCTGCAGTAATGCCCTCTGCCACTTCAACACCAATCCTTTTGCTGGGGTTGGAAGGAGGGGATGAATCATTAGTGAAATCGTGCTGTAAGTTACGGAACACGACGGGGCTCTGAGGAAAATGAACGCCATCTGGAGCAGGATCAGAACCAGCAGCTTGCAAGGATCCCATGCTCTGGACAAATGATTTCTTCAGGAATTAGGGACACCGTTAAAAATAAAGGAAGTCACTTCCATAGGCATCAGTCGTGCCTTAAGCACAATGTCCCTGGAATATCAGACTGCACAGGCTCCTCACCCCCTCGGCGGAGGTGGCTTGAAAATATCTTGGTCCACCAGCCAGGGAACTCCGGGGTTCGGGATGGGCCCTGACAGATGGCAAGGTGCTCTGGGAGAGCAACGGGGGTGTGTTTGTGTCTCAAACCTCACTTTTTTTCTCGTCTACTTTGAGGAGCAAAGGACAAAAAATAGCACTGAGGAAAGATGCCGAGTACCACAGTAGGAGATAAGGGATGTAGAGAACCACTCCTCTTGGGTTGGAGATTGCAGGAGCTTAGGTGGAAATGGGCTCTGTGCAAGACAAGGGAGATACTCGTGACAGCACAAACGGAAAAATCATGAGTTTGAGGTTTTGGGCTTTGAAGTTCTGCATCCCGCATTCAGGGAGTGAACTGCGGCTGAAACGGTTCCCTGTCTGCCATGATCCCCCAAACCAGGGACTCGTCATCAGTTCCGCACACCGGGGTTACAACTAGGAATGCCTTTTCCCGGAACAGCTGAAGGAAAAGTTGTGATAACTTCCACAACTGATTTCCCACCTAGAAGACGGATTCAGCACATTCTGCCACTCCAACCCAAGGGTGGGGGTTCTCTGCAGCAGCCCTACAGGATGAGCAATGCCATTCAATCAGCCTTACGCTACACCACTTCTGGGAGGTCTCCTACATCTGAAGTCGGTTCACCTTCCAAGAGCAGAATCCTACCTTAACATCAAGGGAACCGAGCTGCTAGGAAACTCTGCCTCCATCCCATTAATCAGTAACGTCCCAGCCAAGCCAGACGATTGCTACTGCAGAAAGAAGCGGGATAATTAGAAAAAAGCCACTGCTGTCAGAAGGAGACCAATAAAGTTCTTCAATGTCACTCCCGTGCGTAGGGGATTTATGACCGCAGATAACCGTTTGCCAAACTGCCTTTTGCTTTCCCTCACGCCAACTCTTGCTGTCCATTTGCGACTCTAAGCAGATGGCTCAGAGCCGTGCCAAGGGGCAGTAACTGCTTTTCGATGACGAATGGCGCCGCCAAGACACATCACACTGCGTTTTCTAGCTCGCTCTCACGCCGCTGCCACGTGACAGCACTTGGGCTGTCTCCCAGATTTCGATTCCTCAACGGGAAATTTGATACCAAAATATTGCATGTAGGCTGTTTTCTTTCTCCTCTCCTTTATTCCCTCTCCTTCCTTTAAAAAGAGCCTTGCGGGAGCCAAACTGAGCAGTGAGAGCGAGCGCCTGGCAGCCTGCCTCGCCACAAGAGCCCTGGGTAGGTGTATTTTTCTTCATTTTGCAGAAAGATTCAAGGGTCTGGATTTCAGCTGTGGGCACCCTCGGGCTGGGAACGCTCACACAGCGGAGATCAGCTGGTCCAGGTTGTGAGGCGTGGGAAGCAAAAAGAAACGAGGTGAAACCAGCATGACCTCACAAGATGTCTAGTGGGAATTCTTAACTCTCTGAGACTTGGGTGTCGAATCCTCTAACGGTGCCGCATTCCCTGCTTAACTAAGGAAATAATACTGTTCTCCAACCAGCAAAAAAGTATGCTGAAGTGAAGGCAGACCTAAGAAGCAAGCCCTCAAAGTCATTTAGGCATCCACACGGTGCAAAGATTTTCCTGCATTGCACAGATGATGTTGTTCTAGGCTTGAGCTGAGGCCGTCGACTGCTGACCCTGCAGGTCCGTTTCTTGCTTTGTTCGAGTTAGTACTTCATGTTCACGGATGCACATCTTCATCTTGGTGGGTGGCTTTAGGCTAGTCAATTCTTACTCACTTTCTGGTAACTTTTCTGAAGTCCTTACCCTCCATTACCTTGTACACCTCCGTAACTGCAAATTGAGAAGGAAAAAGGCCTCCACCAGAACTAACTGTTCTTTCAACTCAGCTTTCAGTGACTGTCTGAGTGATGAGCGACAACTTAAATGTCATATCAAATGCAGTAATACAAAGCACAGCCAAGAGCGGCTCCACCTCACTTGCCTCAGCTCAGAAAAGGACCCTGCTGATTAAATCGCTTCCGGACACTGCAGTTAGAGAGACTACCTTTATCGTGAGGACACAAATGTCTCCATGTCTTCCTATTGCTCTACTCAGTCCCTGGTAATGTAAATATGATGGAGCCCATGCACACAGGAAGCAGGCTGCTCACGGTGGCTTGTGGGAAAGCTCAGAGTGACCGTGTCTTTTGCCGGTGTGGTTGGATGTGGGATACTTGAGGAGTTCTAACATTTAATCTTGGCTTTACTAAGTTAGCATGAATAGTGATAGGCGGTTAAGCTGAACGTTGCGACAGACGGAACCATTCACTTAGGTTAAATGTAATTATGGTGTTTTTTTATTACTATTCAATACAGGTCACTATTAAGTACAAAAACCAAACCTTTTGCTAAGGAAATAGTAATTTCATACTCTTCAAGCCCACATGAAGGCAATTCCTAATGAACATTCGCTACAGAGTACAATACTAAAACATATAATTGTATTCATATATATATAACTTAGCAACTGCATACATAGTACTGAGTATAAGTGAAATACATAAGCCAATCTAAATATCTTGGGCAGCAGCACTCTCGTCCCGAGCACCTTGTAATTCTTTTCTTGGAAGTGAAATCCTTTACATTTCAATGATCTACAGAAAGTTAATCTTGTTTTTTTTTTTTCCTTTTTGAAAAAGAAATGACCTTCACTGAGGTCGTAGTCTTGATTGACCACGAGATTTTCCTGATGCCACGATGAAGGCAAAGGAATAAAGAAAATACAAATGCAGAAGCACAGTGCAAGCTTTTCTGTGACCTCAAATATCGCAGCACTAGGCTTTACACCTCTACTCATCATCGACAGCTTTCTGATAATCAACTGACTTTTGAAAAGCTTAATCAAAGAAACAAACTGTTCCCAATTCAACCAAAAACACAGTTTTCACGCTGGAGGATGACGCACATTAAAACCGCTATAAACATGTATGCATTTTCAGTGAAAGATCGCATCAGGTTTCATTCTCTATCAGTGGATGCTACGGAGTTGAGAGAGGGTCGGGCATTCACGTGGACAGTGATATTTCTGGGGTTTTATCCCTGCAGGTGCTCGAGAGAATGACTACTTAAGTGTATTCATCTCAACTCCGCGTGACCTGATTGTGCCTGAATGCTGTGATTAAAAATGATAATCTGATAATTCAGTCAGTTTTGATAGGAGCTTACGTGAAGTTTGGGCCAGAAAAGAAGATCGTATGGAACACAAATAAAAGTACATGATTGCAGATCCAGAAGAATAAAACTCCCCTGACAAAAAGCCTGGTGTTTTTTGCATTCCTTGTCTACCGCTGAACGCTTCTTCACATAGTCACGCAGCTACGGTTGCAGGGCAAGCAGCTGCATCGCCTTATCGCTGAACCTTTTTTCAGCAGAAACCTTACTTAGACATCTACGCAGCCACAGCAAAAGAGCTACGAAGGAGAAATCCTCTGCCACTGTAAAGGCACCTGGACTGGCATGAGCAAGGACATATGACAAAAGGAAGGAAAAATGGATGCTCACCCTTTCTCTGAGGATCTAGGTTCTCAGGAATAGAACTCCAAAAAAAGCCTTCCTCAGTGGCAGGCAAGCAGCCCTTAAAATGAGGTCTGAGAGGGTGGAGCCGGGCTTCACCCCTTCTGCCCACACAGGCAAATTGCTTTCACCTGCCCTCCTTGGGATGACAGGGCCCTTCCTTCCAGTGCTCAACCAATGGCTCAGGCTGCGACTTTACAGTCCCCATGCGCTCCTTCCCTTCACAGTGAGAACCCGTGATCGAACCGGCTGGAGGGTGAGCCTTTCCTAATACAGGGGTCCAGTGCTTCACAACATTTGTACAATCTGTCCATTGCAGTACAGATTAACATAATGTAAGGCGATTGAGGATCGTTTCATGGTCAAGGTTCGTGTTCTCTCCCGGACCAATGCTCAACACCATTACTGGAAGTGTGCGGTTGCCTGGTGCAGCTCCTTCTCCTGCTCCATCAGTCCCACATAAGCCATCACTAGGTGCCGTCCTTGATCTCATGGCCACGCTGGAGTGCTTCAATGACATTTCACTCCTTCCGGTGATCCTAGAAACATAAAAACCCAGAGGAAGTAGTAGAGATGTTTTACAGGTACTAAGAGGTGGAAGTTTCCCGTCAGGGGCAAAATGCGGGCCTCTGTTCCTATTTAGAGGCTCTAGTTAGACAAGGACTATCATCCCCTGCCACGCTACTAACCACATGATTGCCAAATCTTTTCCCTCAGGTGGCTTGGGCATAGTGGTCTGGGTCACCTGAGGAGGCTTTATCCTTCTGCTGGGAACCAGGAAAACAAGCAGGCTCCGCGTTGCTTGCATTTTTCCTACAGCTCTCACCCCTGCCCTTTTGGGGTGCTTTTGAAACTTGTGACTGTCCTCCAACTGCTTCCAAAGCTGGAAGAGGACACGACCGGGCTGGCAATCCATTCCGTTCAGTCTGGAATTCTATTTTCTAACATCGCAGTCAAGGAGTCCGCAGCGCAGGCCTCCTGGTTCTAGTTACAGGGAGGAACTTGGCCCCTTCTGATGTTCAAATACTGCACTGAGGCGCCGAAGGCACTCTGGTTCCCACAGATCTCTGGCCTCACGTCCCACAACCAGAGTCACCACAAGGGTACTCTTTCTTTCCCTCAGCGATTGCCTCTTGTAAGGTAGTCCACATTCTTCCAGAGCCCGTGCAGGGATCAGCCACCGGGAGCCCGGGAATCCTGGGGCTTCCCCCTGGGAGATCCTCTGTTTTTGGGGGTCCCAGGGACCATCCAAAGCACAGTTCCTTTATGACAATCCCTCCTACATCCAGAACTGCCTGGCTCCCCACAAAGTCTAGAGGTCCCTTCCAACCACTATGATTCTATGATTCTAAGTAACAGAACGCAGGGCCAACGCGATGAGGTGGTGCTACAAAGAAATGAGGAAAGGAGTGCTCACCTGCCTTTGTAGACCAAGGCCGTCAGGAAAAACTCCACAAAGCGGGGCTCTCCAAGACTCAGCAGCTGCCGTACCCTAACACACCAGCTCTTCCTTGAGGGGATACCCCTCTTTCGCTGCTGACGAGGATCACCAACAGAAGGTGAAAACGGCCGGCCTGTCTTCCGCCGGGACACCCAGGTCCTTCTTCTCCGCGGAGCTCCTCTCCAGCAGCCCAGCCCTTAGCTTTACAGGAGCTCGTGGCTCGTCCTCCCCGGGAGCAGGGCCCTGCACTTAGCCTTGCTGAACCTCGTCGAGTTCCCGTGTGCCGAGCTCTGCGGACCGTCCAGGAGCTGCTGCACAACCTTCAGGTGTTGTGCGTCAGCCAGCAGGAAGGGGCTGAGGAGGAGAAAGCCCTGTGATCCCTGCGCTTAACTGCCCACCTCGGGATAAACACGACAGGAGCTGAGAAATAAACGTGTGCGGCAGTACGGATGGATTTGCTGCGTTGGTAACATGGGACTAGTACCACCTGCTGGCACGCAGCTGCTTCCACGCTGTCTTTGGGGCAGACTGTTGGGGGCTGTGACGTTGGGCCGGCGAGCGAGATGGTGCCTGGAAGAGCCCCCGCTGCCGGCACTTGGCTCCTCCGTCCTCCTCAGCGCCGCCTGCGGACGCTGTGGCCTCGATGTCCCAATGGGGAACGGCTTCGCGTGCGCGCCCTTGGCTGCCTGGACCCTCGTCCGGTGCGTGAACGCCGAGAAGCCCTCGAGGAGCTCCGTGTCGCCGCTCTGGGAGCTGCTGTTCGCCTGCTGCCTGGATGTCTTCTGGCGCGGCTGCGGGAACGTGAAGCCCGACCTCGCAGCGGGGAGCGGCTTCGTGTCCCGCTTCTTCCCCGTCTTCTTCCTGGCTCCCTGCAATGCCTTCTGCGTGCAGCCGCCGTGGCCTCTCTGGAGGATCGCCATCTGCCCCGTCTTCTGGCGTGGCTGCGGGAACGTGAAGCCCGACCTCGCAGCAGGGTGCGGCTTCGTGTCCTGCTTCTTCCCCGGCTTCTTCTCAGCTCCCTGCGATGCCTTCTGGAGGATCGCGATCTGCCCCGTCTTCTGGCGTGGCTGCGGGAACGTGAAGCCCGACCTCGCAGCAGGGTGCGGCTTCGTGTCCTGCTTCTTCCCCGGCTTCTTCTCAGCTCCCTGCGATGCCTTCTGGAGGATCGCGATCTGCCCCGTCTTCTGGCGTGGCTGCGGGAACGTGAAGCCCGACCTCGCAGCAGGGTGCGGCTTCGTGTCCTGCTTCTTCCCCGGCTTCTTCTCAGCTCCCTGCGATGCCTTCTGGAGGATCGCGATCTGCCCCGTCTTCTGGCGTGGCTGCGGGAACGTGAAGCCCGACCTCGCAGCAGGGTGCGGCTTCGTGTCCTGCTTCTTCCCCGGCTTCTTCTCAGCTCCCTGCGATGCCTTCTGGAGGATCGTGATCTGCCCCATCTGCTGGGTGGGTGGGAGCTGCTTGGGGCTGGCGTCCGCCGGCTCCCACTGCGTCCTTGGCGCCGCTCAGGTGAATCTTGATCCCTCATGTTTTCCCGAGGGCTCGGCCTGCGTTCTGACCCCGGCTCACTGCTCTCAGTGCTGAGCTCCGGCAGCCGGGAGCTGCGCAACAGCCTCGGTGCCACCTGGCTGGCAGGGCCGGACCTGCTTTCCTCAGGTTCCGGGGAGCTGTGCAATGGGCCCGAGTCCTCCTCACTGTCACTGCCGGAATCGCCAAGCTGCCATTCAACGCTGGAATCTGTAAGAGGAGGCCAGAAGGTCAGCGGGACGAAGCCGTAGCGTTGGGCAGGAGCAGGCTGCCGTCCCCCCTGGAGCACAGAAATTCGGGCAAAGCTGGCCCGGTGCCATGCGCCTCATTGCCTCTTACCGATACCCATGGCAGCACAGCTGCTGCACACCCAGAAGTAAACATCGTTGCTCAAGTCGGAGCATTGTCTGTGGGTGCCCTCAGCAGCACAGGAGCTGCATAGGAGCAGCTGCCAGGGCCTGGGGAAGGAAGCAAAGGGGTGGCGGCTGTGAGGACAAAATGAGCCAACAAAGCCAGGCGGTGCCCGGCACGTCTCTGGTGCTCAGCCCTCGCTCCTCCAGCCCGCGGCGGGGCTCACATCCCCAGCAGAGCCCCAGGGAGCAGCCGCAGAAACTCACCCCTCGTCTTCTGCTTGATGTCTGCCACCAGGGTGAAGGCACTCAATGGCATCACAGCGATTGTGCCTCTCTAGGAGCTCTGCTATTCCGTCGTACTCCCACAATGGTCTACTGCAAGAGAAAGGAGGGAAAGCGATGAACCCGCACTGTTGCCAGTATACGATCCAAGGGCCTCCCATCTCCTCGTCCCCAGCCCCATTTCTAGCTTCTCCGTGAAGGTGAGCCGCGTGCTCAGGAGACAGCTAAGGGCCAGAGCTGATGATACAGTCCCCGCGCAGGCCCCGCGCTTTCTCATCTGCGTGGTTTGACGCGAGGACCCTTACCGCTCTGGAATTTGGATTCCCAAGGTGGCCATTTCCGAGCAGAACTCATTGCTGTTCTGACAGCTGGGGCACCGGAACGCTGTACTGCCAGCAGACAAGGCGCATCGCTGCAGGAGAAGCACAAGCAGCGTGAGCGTCAGCGGGGCCTGGTGCAGCTTAGCACTGAGCGCGCCAGCAGGATGAGGGGAGGGCTCCCACCTGGATGCAGGCCCGGTGGAACCAGGCGTGCGTGCATGCCGGGCACACCAGGGTGTGGTAGGACGTGCTGCTATCCATGTCATCCAGGCAGATGAGGCACTCGGCGTTATCTGCTGGAGCTGCCACATTTGCCTGCTGAGGGCGGTGCTCTGCGCAGAAGGACCTGGGGGAAGATGGAAGGCACGGGCACAGTGAGAAGGGCTGCGAGGAGGGCAGAGCGCTGGGAAGGGCCCTGGTTCCGGCAGGCTGCCGGGAGGCGTCGCTTGCTCGCTGCCAGTTCCTCCTTCCTCGGCTGCTGCTGACAGCCCTTACCTGTGCTCTCCAAAGAACTGGGTGACGCACTCCCCCTCTGTGGCACAGGGCAGGTGGAAGCTGCGTGTGCAGCCTCCATGGGCGCAATGGATGGCGGCTCCCATCTCGCCACAAACAAAGCATTGCTGGAAAGAGAGGAACAGCCCCATCAGCGGCAGGCTCGGCGACCCCACAGCTGGCCCCATGGCTCTGGGCGGGCCCAGGCACGGGTGGCACCCTACAAAGCCGCCTGGCAAACAGGGCTCATCTTTTAGGAGAGGAATCAGTCCTGCAGGCGGTCGGAAGGGCTACCATGGCTTTCTCTGGGTCCAGAATAAGGTGGCGTGAGCCTCCTATGGCACAAATCTGCCCGCTCCTTGCAGTTGCTCACCGTCTGGTTTGCCCGTCGGATCGCGTGCATTAATTCAGCGTAGTTCACCACCAGGCCTTCCTCCCCTTGGAATTCTTCTCTAAATATGACTTGGGCAAACATCTGCAGGAGAGACAAGAGCAGGATCTCGTGAGGACTGAAGGGAAGGGAGCATCCCTGCAGCAAACGGCCAGCATCACCCGAGGGAACTCACCAAGCAAAACTCGTGGACGCAAATCTGTGTGTTCAAAGCTACCCTCCCATACGTGTCCCGGTTTCTATCTGCCCGGCCACACAGCAAGCATGCTGGAGAGGAGAGAGCAAAGGGGAACAGCGGTGAGCACCTTGTGGGTCAGAGGGTCCCTGAGGGCCGTCCCCACAGTACTACTGCGTGATGGCTGCAGGTGGCGGAAGGGAAGGGGATGTTGCAGGCCCAACAGAGCCAGCGGGCAGCCCCAGCCCAAGCTGGGGGCCCTTGATAAGAAGCAGAGCGGCCCCATCCTACGCCTGTTTGGGAGACCCTGCCTGCCCCTTCCTCCCCTCTCGGCTCTCAGCTGCAGGCAGGAAGACCCCCAGCACACTTCAAGTCCGCTGGACAGAGCTGTGCACAGGGATGCTTGGCGCTCACCTCGCAATTCCGACTCGGAGGCCTGATTCTGATCAGACATGATGTGCGTCGACAGCGAGTGCTGCAAGAGTCCTTGCTCTCTCCGCGCCTCACCAGGCCGCACTGAGCCCCGCAGCTTTTGCACTGTTCTCAGCCACGCGGGTCACCGTGGCCACGCCCAGCCACCCACTGTGACATCACCTCGTGACACGCAGGATGCCGGCAGCTCCGCAGCTCAGCTGCGCATCCTTTGAGAGGATTTCCTTCCACGGTTCTTTGCCAAGCTCCCCTCTTCTTGTCAGTAGCGGGCATCACCTCCAGCACAGCTGTTTCCCTTGATTTCCTTTCTCCCCGCTTGTCCCCTTACCTGGGTAGCTGTAACAGGACCTCAAAAAGGAGGGATTTCCAACAGGACGCCCTTCCTCAGCAGCAGTCAGCCCTTCGTTGAGGTCTAAGAGAGGCAGAGCCTGACTCCACACCCTTTGGTCACGCAGGTGAAATGCCTTCCCCTGTGCTCCCAGGGCTGACCGGGTCTTTCCTTTAGGTGCTCCGTCAGTGGTTCAGGCTGTGACTCCGCAGTTCCCACACGGTTGATTACAGAGATTGCATTTACACGGGGAGGCGGGCAGTGGGCCTTTCAGGTCCCGCCGCAAGGGTACTTGCATTCACCCAGGTGCTGTCCATGACACAGTGGCGCGTAACCAAGCAGAGTGGAACGGTCCTACCAACATCACACTGTACCACATTACTGATGATACCAGGTAGACTTCTGACTCATTGCAGGCATTAGCAAAGGCAGGAGATTCATTGGCTGCTTATCTACAAGAGAAAGGGTGCTGCGATAAGTCCACAGAAGGCGCAAGGACCGGACCTGTCGGCTCCATTCCCGGGCGTAGTTTGATCGGGAAAGACCGAACTGGTACCCAGGGCGATCACAGCCAAGGTTCGGGTGTTGCCTGTCCCTACCACGCCAAGGCGGCTACAAGAAGTTTGGGCTATATGTAGTTAATTGAAAAGTTGGAAAGAAGCTGTGGCGGTCACCAGACAGCAATAGGACCCGCAGGGGCCCCTTGACTCTTGGGAAACCATGGTAACACTATTTTGAAGATAAGAGAAGAAGAACAAGCAAGGCCAAATATGGAGAAGACAAGACATGCCACACATCTATTGGGCAGAGATAACCGTAGCATAGGTGATTGGTAGTACTGTGATGAAGAAAGTTATAAGAAGAGTGTGTTGCTTGCAATAAACACCATTTTGCCACCCATCATACTGATGCATTCATGGTGTGCGAATGGCCCAGGCGGGGCGCGGGACCAACAGGGTCGGGCGCTGGGCCTGAAGGCTGTCAGACCACTGCAGGCCGGAGCGGACTGTAACCTAGGTTGCCGTGAGAACTAGGCAACAGGTATATTAGGATCCTGGTGCTCCTTTATACCCCACAAAGCACGGCTGCTGAGGCCTTTATAGCGACTCACAAAGAAAGGCCAAAAATGGCACTAGGGGAGAAGGGAACAAGAGGCCTTGCGGCAGGCCGGACTAGCAGGCCCAGGCACTGGCTATAGAGGATTCCACCCTTCCAGCTGAACTGGAAGTCCGCGTAACTCAGGACGGGCGTGGCTGGGGCCTATGGCAGCACCGGAATTCTGTTTGAACCCGAGTTGGGTTCTGTTCTCAGGCCTGGCCTGGAGCACAATAGAGGTGCAGTGAGACTGAAAAACACTTCCTGTCTGCCTACTCCATGTTACAGGCAGGAAAGCCACTAACCCAAACAGCTGAAGCTTTCCATCATGGTATGGCAATACAAAAGCACGGCTCCCTGATGTGGGCATGGAGACCGGAAACTCCATTTCTTTGCCTGGTTATTATGTGGCAAGAAGCCACGGTCCTGCACATATTAAAGATGGTATCAGCGAAGCACCATGCTGCAGCTGCATTGTTCCTCCCTGTCTTGCACCGAACTTTAATGAAAGTCATAAAAGCCAGCTCTCTCAAGGAAATAATTTTGAGAATTAATACGTGCTGCTCAAGCTGCTTTGCTCTTCCCCTTTTGCCCCAGTAACGCAGCAGATAACAACCGACTGTCAGTGAAGCGGTGTAAGGATCTAAATCTCCGTTGGATCTCATTTTCTTTCTCATTGTCGTAAGCCCCTCCGGGTTTATCACCACCGCAGCTCCAGCTGCTCACGCAGTCGTATCTCTGGGTCTGCCTCGCCAGGCGTTGTGAGCAAAACCCCTGTGCTGCCCCACAGTTTTGCCACAACACAGTAATGGTCATTACCACCTTCAGAAACAGAGAGAGTGCTGCAGTAATGCCCTCTGCCACTTCAACACCAATCCTTTTGCTGGGGTTGGAAGGAGGGGATGAATCATTAGTGAAATCGTGCTGTAAGTTACGGAACACGACGGGGCTCTGAGGAAAATGAACGCCATCTGGAGCAGGATCAGAACCAGCAGCTTGCAAGGATCCCATGCTCTGGACAAATGATTTCTTCAGGAATTAGGGACACCGTTAAAAATAAAGGAAGTCACTTCCATAGGCATCAGTCGTGCCTTAAGCACAATGTCCCTGGAATATCAGACTGCACAGGCTCCTCACCCCCTCGGCGGAGGTGGCTTGAAAATATCTTGGTCCACCAGCCAGGGAACTCCGGGGTTCGGGATGGGCCCTGACAGATGGCAAGGTGCTCTGGGAGAGCAACGGGGGTGTGTTTGTGTCTCAAACCTCACTTTTTTTCTCGTCTACTTTGAGGAGCAAAGGACAAAAAATAGCACTGAGGAAAGATGCCGAGTACCACAGTAGGAGATAAGGGATGTAGAGAACCACTCCTCTTGGGTTGGAGATTGCAGGAGCTTAGGTGGAAATGGGCTCTGTGCAAGACAAGGGAGATACTCGTGACAGCACAAACGGAAAAATCATGAGTTTGAGGTTTTGGGCTTTGAAGTTCTGCATCCCGCATTCAGGGAGTGAACTGCGGCTGAAACGGTTCCCTGTCTGCCATGATCCCCCAAACCAGGGACTCGTCATCAGTTCCGCACACCGGGGTTACAACTAGGAATGCCTTTTCCCGGAACAGCTGAAGGAAAAGTTGTGATAACTTCCACAACTGATTTCCCACCTAGAAGACGGATTCAGCACATTCTGCCACTCCAACCCAAGGGTGGGGGTTCTCTGCAGCAGCCCTACAGGATGAGCAATGCCATTCAATCAGCCTTACGCTACACCACTTCTGGGAGGTCTCCTACATCTGAAGTCGGTTCACCTTCCAAGAGCAGAATCCTACCTTAACATCAAGGGAACCGAGCTGCTAGGAAACTCTGCCTCCATCCCATTAATCAGTAACGTCCCAGCCAAGCCAGACGATTGCTACTGCAGAAAGAAGCGGGATAATTAGAAAAAAGCCACTGCTGTCAGAAGGAGACCAATAAAGTTCTTCAATGTCACTCCCGTGCGTAGGGGATTTATGACCGCAGATAACCCTTTGCCAAACTGCCTTTTGCTTTCCCTCACGCCAACTCTTGCTGTCCATTTGCGACTCTAAGCAGATGGCTCAGAGCCGTGCCAAGGGGCAGTAACTGCTTTTCGATGACGAATGGCGCCGCCAAGACACATCACACTGCGTTTTCTAGCTCGCTCTCACGCCGCTGCCACGTGACAGCACTTGGGCTGTCTCCCAGATTTCGATTCCTCAACGGGAAATTTGATACCAAAATATTGCATGTAGGCTGTTTTCTTTCTCCTCTCCTTTATTCCCTCTCCTTCCTTTAAAAAGAGCCTTGCGGGAGCCAAACTGAGCAGTGAGAGCGAGCGCCTGGCAGCCTGCCTCGCCACAAGAGCCCTGGGTAGGTGTATTTTTCTTCATTTTGCAGAAAGATTCAAGGGTCTGGATTTCAGCTGTGGGCACCCTCGGGCTGGGAACGCTCACACAGCGGAGATCAGCTGGTCCAGGTTGTGAGGCGTGGGAAGCAAAAAGAAACGAGGTGAAACCAGCATGACCTCACAAGATGTCTAGTGGGAATTCTTAACTCTCTGAGACTTGGGTGTCGAATCCTCTAACGGTGCCGCATTCCCTGCTTAACTAAGGAAATAATACTGTTCTCCAACCAGCAAAAAAGTATGCTGAAGTGAAGGCAGACCTAAGAAGCAAGCCCTCAAAGTCATTTAGGCATCCACACGGTGCAAAGATTTTCCTGCATTGCACAGATGATGTTGTTCTAGGCTTGAGCTGAGGCCGTCGACTGCTGACCCTGCAGGTCCGTTTCTTGCTTTGTTCGAGTTAGTACTTCATGTTCACGGATGCACATCTTCATCTTGGTGGGTGGCTTTAGGCTAGTCAATTCTTACTCACTTTCTGGTAACTTTTCTGAAGTCCTTACCCTCCATTACCTTGTACACCTCCGTAACTGCAAATTGAGAAGGAAAAAGGCCTCCACCAGAACTAACTGTTCTTTCAACTCAGCTTTCAGTGACTGTCTGAGTGATGAGCGACAACTTAAATGTCATGTCAAATGCAGTAATACAAAGCACAGCCAAGAGCGGCTCCACCTCACTTGCCTCAGCTCAGAAAAGGACCCTGCTGATTAAATCGCTTCCGGACACTGCAGTTGGAGACATTTGTGTCCTCACGATAAAGGTAGTCTCTCTATGTCTTCCTATTGCTCTACTCAGTCCCTGGTAATGTAAATATGATGGAGCCCATGCACACAGGAAGCAGGCTGCTCACGGTGGCTTGTGGGAAAGCTCAGAGTGACCGTGTCGGTTGTCAGTGTGGTTGGATGTGAGATACTTGAGGAGTTCTAACATTTAATCTTGGCTTTACTAAGTTAGCATGAATAGTGATAGGCGGTTAAGCTGAACGTTGCGACAGACAGAACCATTCACTTAGGTTAAATGTAGTTATGGTGTTTTTTTATTACTATTCAATACAGGTCACTATTAAGTACAAAAACCAAACCTTTTGCTAAGGAAATAGTAATTTCATACTCTTCAAGCCCACATGAAGGCAATTCCTAATGAACATTTGCTACAGAGTACAATACTAAAACATATAATTGTATTCATATATATATAACTTAGCAACTGCATACATAGTACTGAGTATAAGTGAAATACATAAGCCAATCTAAATATCTTGGGCAGCAGCACTCTCGTCCCGAGCACCTTGTAATTCTTTTCTTGGAAGTGAAATCCTTTACATTTCAATGATCTACAGAAAGTTAATCTTGATTTTTTTTTTTCCTTTTTGAAAAAGAAATGACCTTCGCTGAGGTCGTGGTCTTGATAGACCACGAGATTTTCTTGATGCTGCGATGAAGGCAAAGGAATAAAGCAAATACAAACGCAGAAGCACAGTGCAATCTTTTCTGTGACCTCAAATATCGCAGCACTAGGCTTTACACCTCTACTCATCATTGACAGCTTTCTGATAATTAACTGACTTTTGAAAAGCTTAATCAAAGAAACAAATTGTTCCCAATTCAACCAAAAACACAGTTTTCACGCTGGAGGATGACGCACATTAAAACCGCTATAAACACGTATGCATTTTCAGTGAAAGATCACATCAGGTTTCATTCTCTATCAGTGGATGCTACGGAGTTGAGAGAGGGGCGGGCATTCACGTGGACAATGATATTTCTGGGGTTTTATCCCTGCAGGTGCTCGAGAGAATGACTACTTAAGTGTATTCATCTCAACTCCGCGTGACCTGATTGTGCCTGAATGCTGTGATTAAAAATGATAATCTGATAATTCAATCAGTTTTGATAGAAGCTTACGTGAAGTTTGGGCCAGAAAAGAAGATCGTATGGAACACAAATAAAAGTACATGATTGCAGTTCCAGAAGAATAAAACTCCCCTGACAAAAAGCCTGGTGTTTTTTGCATTCCTTGTCTACCGCTGAACGCTTCTTCACATAGACACCATCTCTCAGTCACGCAGCTACAGTTGCAGGGCAAGCTGCTGCATCGTCTTATCGCTGAACCTTTCTTCAGCAGAAACCTTACTTAGACATCTACGCAGCCACAGCAAAAGAGCTACGAAGGAGATACCCTCTGCCACTGTAAAGGCACCTGGACTGGCATGAGCAAGGACATATGACAAAAGGAAGGAAAAATGGATGCTCACCCTTTCTCTGAGGATCTAGGTTCTCAGGAATAGAACTCCAAAAAAAGCCTTCCTCAGTGGCAGGCAGGCAGCCCTTAAAATGAGGTCTGAGAGGGTGGAGCTGGGCTTCACCCCTTCTGCCCACACAGGCAAATTGCCTTCACCTGCACTTCTAGGGCTGACAGGGCCCTTCCTTCCAGTGCTCAACCAATGGCTCAGGCTGCGACTTTACAGTCCCCATGCGCTCCTTCCCTTCACAGTGAGAACCCGTGATCGAACCGGCTGGAGGGTGAGCCTTTCCTAATACAGGGGTCCAGTGCTTCACAACATTTGTACAATCTGTCCATTGCAATACAGGTCAACATAATGTAAGGCGATTGAGGATCGTTTCATGGTCAAGGTTCGTGTTCTCTCCTGGACCAATGCTCAACACCGTTACTGGAGGCGTGCAGTTGCCTGGTGCAGCTCCTTCTCCTGCTCCATCAGTCCCACATAAGCCATCACCACGTGCCGTCCTTGCTCTCGTGGCCATGCTGGAGCGCTTCAATGACATTTCACTCCTTCCGGTGATCCTAGAAACACAAAAACCCAGAGGAAGTAGTAGAGACATTTTACAGGTACTAAGAGGTGGAAGTTTCTCCTCGGAGGCAAAATGCGGGCCTCTGTTCCTATTTAGAGGCTCTACTTAGACAAGGACTATCATCCCCTGCCACGCTACAAACCACGTGATTGCCAAATCGTTTCCCTCAGGTGGCTCGGGCATAGTGGTCTGGGTCACCTGAGGAGGCTTTATCCTTCTGCTGGGAACCAGGAAAACAAGCAGGCTCCGCGTTGCTTGCATTTTTCCTACAGCTCTCACCCCTGCCCTTTTGGGGTGCTTTTGAAATTTGTGACTGTCCTCCAATTGCTTCCAAAGCTGGAAGAGGACACGACTGGGCTGGCAATCCATTCCGTTCAGTCTGGAATTCTATTTTCTAACATCCCAGTCAGGGAGTCCGCAGCGCAGGCCTCCTGGTTCTAGTTACAGGGAGGAACTTGGCCCCTTCTGGTGTTCAAATACTGCACTGAGGCGCCGAAGGCACTCTGGTTCCCACAGATCTCTGGCCTCACGTCCCACAACCAGAGTCACCACAAGGGTACTCTTTCTTTCCCTCAGCAATTGCCTCTTGTAAGGAAGTCCACATTCTTCCAGAGCCCGAGCAGGGATCAGCCACCGGGAGCCCGGGAATCCTGGGGCTTCCCCCTGGGGGATCCTCTGTTTTTGGGGGTCCCAGGGACCATCCAAAGCACAGTTCCTTTATGACAATCCCTCCTACATCCAGAACTGCCTGGCTCCCCACAAAGTCTAGAGGTCCCTTCCAACCACTATGATTCTATGATTCTAAGTAACAGAACGCAGGGCCAACGCGATGAGATGGTGCTACAAAGAAAAGAGGAAAGGAGTGCTCACCTGCCTTTGTAGACCAAGGCCGTCAGGAAAAACTCCACAAAGCGGGGCTCTCCAAGACTCAGCAGCTGCCGTACCCTAACACACCAGCTCTTCCTTGAGGGGATACCCCTCTTTCGCTGCTGACGAGGATCACCAACAGAAGGTGAAAACGGCCGGCCTGTCTTCCGCCGGGACACCCAGGTCCTTCTTCTCCGCGGAGCTCCTCTCCAGCAGCCCAGCCCTTAGCTTTACAGGAGCTCGCGGCTCGTCCTCCCCGGGAGCAGGGCCCTGCACTTAGCCTTGCTGAACCTCGTCGAGTTCCCGTGTGCCGAGCTCTGCGGACCGTCCAGGAGCTGCTGCACAACCTTCAGGTGTGGTGCGTCAGCCAGCGGGAAGGGGCTGAGGAGGAGAAAGCCCTGTGATCCCTGCGCTTAACTGCCCACCTCGGGATAAACACGACAGGAGCTGAGAAATAAACGTGCGCGGCAGTACGGATGGATTTGCTGCGTTGGTAACATGGGACTAGTACCACCTGCTGGCACGCGGCTGCTTCCATGCTGTCTTTGGGGCCGACTGTTGGGGGCTGTGACGTTGGGCTCGCGAGCGAGATGGTGCCTGGAAGAGCCCCCGCTGCCGGCACTTGGCTCCTGTGGCCTCCTCAGCGCCGCCTGCGGACGCTGTGGCCTCGATGTCCCAATGGGGAACGGCTTCGCGTGCGCGCCCTTGGCTGCCTGGACCCTCGTCCGGTGCGTGAACGCCGAGAAGCCCTCGAGGAGCTCCGTGTCGCCGCTCTGGGAGCTGCTGTTCGCCTGCTGCCTGGATGTCTTCTGGCGCGGCTGCGGGAACGTGAAGCCCGACCTCGCAGCGGGGAGCGGCTTCGTGTCCCGCTTCTTCCCCGTCTTCTTCCTGGCTCCCTGCGATGCCTTCTGCGTGCAGCCGCTGTGGCCTCTCTGGAGGATCGTGATCTGCCCCGTCTGCTGGGTGGGCGGGAGCTGCTTGGGGCTGGCGTCCGCCGGCTCCCACGGCGTCCTCGGTGCCGCTCAGGTGAATCTTGATCCCTCATGTTTTCCCAAGGGCTCGGCCTGCATTCTGACCCCGGCTCACTGCTCTCAGTGCTGAGCTCCAGCAGCTGGGAGCTGCGCAACAGCCATGATGCCACCTGGCTGGTGGGTCCGGACCCGCTTTCCTCAGGTTCCGGGGCGTTGTGCAATGGGCCCGAGTCCTCCTCGCTGTCACTGCTGGAATCGCCAAGCTGCCAGTAAACGCTGTAATCTGTAAGAGGAGGCCAGAAGGTCAGCGGGACGAAGCCGTAGCGTTGGGCAGGGGCAGGCTGCCGTCCCCCCTGGAGCACAGAAATTCGGGCAAAGCTGGCCCGGTGCCACGCGGCTCATTGCCTCTTACCGATACCCATGGCAGCACAGCTGCTGCACACCCAGAAGTAAACATCGTTGCTCAAGTCGGAGCATCGTCGGTGGGTACCCTCAGCAGCACAGGAGTTGCATATGAGCACCTTCCAGGGCCTGGGGAAGGAAGCAAAGGGGTGGCAGCTGTGAGGACCAAATGAGCCAACAAAGCCAGGCGGTGCCCGGCACGTCTCTGGTGCTCAGCCCTCGCTCCCCCAGCCCGCGGCGGGGCTCACATCCCCAGCAGAGCCCCAGGGAGCAGCCGCAGAAACTCACCCCTCGTCTTCTGCTTGACGTCTGCCACCAGGGTGAAGGCACTCAATGGCATCGCAGAGATCGAGCCTCTCTAGGAGCTCTGCTATTCCGTCGTACTTCCACAATGGTCTGCTGCAAGAGAAAGGAGGGAAAGCGATGAACCCTCACTGTTGCCAGTATACGATCCAAGGGCCTCCCGTCTCCTCGTCCCCAGCCCCATTTCTAGCTTCTCCGTGAAGGTGAGCCGCGTGCTCAGGAGACAGCTAAGGGCCAGACCTGATGATACAGTCCCCGCGCAGGCCCCGCGCTTTCTCATCTGCGTGGTTTGACGCGAGGACCCTTACCGCTCTGGAATTTGGATTCCCAAGGTGGCCATTTCCAAGCAGAACTCATTGCTGTTCTGACAGCTGGGGCACCGGAACGCTGTACTGCCAGCAAACAAGGCGCATCGCTGCAGGAGAAGCACAAGCGGCGTGAGCGTCAGCGGGTCCTGGTGCAGCTTAGCACTGAGCACGCCAGCAAGGTGAGGGGAGGGCTCCCACCTGGATGCAGGCCCGGTGGAACCAGGCGTGCGTGCACGCCGGGCACACCAGGGTGTGGTAGGACGTGCTGCTATCCATGTCATCCAGGCAGATGAGGCACTCGGCGTTATCTGCTGGAGCTGCCACATTTGCCTGCTGAGGGCGGTGCTCTGCGCAGAAGGACCTGGGGGAAGATGGAAGGCACGGGCACAGTGAGAAGGGCTGCGAGGAGGGCAGAGCGCTGGGAAGGGCCCTGGTTCCGGCAGGCTGCCGGGAGGCGTCGCTTGCTCGCTGCCAGTTCCTCCTTCCTCGGCTGCTGCTGACAGCCCTTACCTGTGCTCTCCAAAGAACTGGGTGACGCACTCCCCCTCTGTGGCACAGGGCAGGTGGAAGCTGCGTGTGCAGCCTCCATGGGCGCAATGGATGGCGGCTCCCATCTCACCACAAACAAAGCATTGCTGGAAAGAGAGGAACAGCCCCATCAGCGGCAGGCTCGGCGACCCCACAGCTGGCCCCATGGCTCTGGGCGGGCCCAGGCACGGGTGGCACCCTACAAAGCCGCCTGGCAAACAGGGCTCATCTTTTAGGAGAGGAATCAGTCCTGCAGGCGGTCGGAAGGGCTGCCATGGCTTTCTCTGGGTCCAGAATAAGGTGGCGTGAGCCTCCTATGGCACAAATCTGCCCGCTCCTTGCAGTTGCTCACCGTCTGGTTTGCCCGCCAGATCGCGCGCATTAATTCAGCATAGTTCATCTCCAGGCCTTCGTCCTCTTGGAAGTATTCTGTAAATAAGACTTGGGCAAACATCTGCAGGAGAGACAAGAGCAGGATCTCGTGAGGACTGAAGGGAAGGGAGCATCCCTGCAGCAAACGGCCAGCATCACCCGAGGGAACTCACCAAGCAAAACTCGTGGACGCAAATCCGTGTGTCCGCAGCTACCCTCCCATACGTGTCCTGGTTAGTATCTGCCCGGCCACACAGCAAGCATGCTGGAGAGGAGAGAGCAAAGGGGAACAGCGGTGAGCACCTTGCAGGTCAGAGTGTCCCTGAGAGCCGTCCTCACAGCCCTGCTCCGTGCCGGCTGCATGCAGCGGAAGGGAAGGGGATGTTGAAGGCCTGACAGGGCCGGCGGGCAGCCCCAGCCCAAGCCGGGGGCCTTTGCCAAGAAGCAGAGCGGCCCCATCACATGCCTGTTTGGGAGACCCTGTCTGCCCCTTCTTCCCCTCTCGGCTCTCAGCTGCAGGCAGGAAGACCCCCAGCACACTTCAAGTCCGCTGGACAGAGCTGTGCACAGGGATGCTTGGTGCTCACCTTGCAGTTCCGACTCGGAAGGCTGATTCTGATCAGACATGATGTGCGTCGACAGCGAGTGCTGCAAGAGTCCTTGCTCTCTCCGCGCCTCACCAGGCCGCACTGAGCCCCGCAGCTTTTGTTCTGTTCTCAGCCTCGCGGGACACCGTGGCCGCGCCCAGCCACCCACTGTGACATCACCTCGTGACACGCAGGATGCCGGCAGCTCCGCAGCTCGGCTGCGCATCCTTTGAGAGGATTTCCTTCCACGGTTCTTTGCCAAGCTCCCCTCTTCTTGTCAGTAGCGGGCATCACCTCCAGCACAGCTGTTTCCCTTGATTTCCTTTCTCCCCGCTTGTCCCCTTACCTGGGTAACTGTAACAGGACCTCAAAAAGGAGGGATTTCCAACAGGACACCCTTCCTCAGCGGCAGTCAGCCCTTCGCTGAGGTCTAAGAGAGGCAGAGCCTGACTCCACACCCTTTGATCACGCAGGTGAAATGCCTTCCCCTGTGCTCCCAGGGCTGACCGGGTCTTTCCTTTAGCTGCTACCAACATCACACTGTACCACATTACTGATGATACCAGGTAGACTTCTGACTCATTGCAGGCATTAGCAAAGGCAGGAGATTCATTGGCTGCTTATCTACAAGAGAAAGGGTGCTGCGATAAGTCCACAGAAGGCGCAAGGACCGGACCTGTCGGCTCCATTCCCGGGCGTAGTTTGATCGGGAAAGACCGAACTGGTACCCAGGGCGATCACAGCCAAGGTTCGGGTGTTGCCTGTCCCTACCACGCCAAGGCGGCTGCAAGAAGTTTGGGCTATATGTAGTTAATTGAAAAGTTGGAAAGAAGCTGTGGCGGTCACCAGACAGCAATAGGACCCGCAGGGGCCCCTTGACTCTTGGGAAACCATGGTAACACTATTTTGAAGATAAGAGAAGAAGAACAAGCAAGGCCAAATATGGAGAAGACAAGACATGCCACACATCTATTGGGCAGAGATAACCGTAGCATAGGTGATTGGTAGTACTGTGATGAAGAAAGTTATAAGAAGAGTGTGTTGCTTGCAGTAAACACCATTTTGCCACCCATCATACTGATGCATTCATGGTGTGCGAATGGCCCAGGCGGGGCGCGGGACCAACAGGGTCGGGCGCTGGGCCTGAAGGCTGTCAGACCACTGCAGGCCGGAGCGGACTGTAACCTAGGTTGCCGTGAGAACTAGGCAACAGGTATATTAGGATCCTGGTGCTCCTTTATACCCCACAAAGCACGGCTGCTGAGGCCTTTATAGCGACTCACAAAGAAAGGCCAAAAATGGCACTAGGGTAGAAGTCCGGCAGGCCGGACTAGCAGGCCCAGGCACTGGCTATAGAGGATTCCACCCTTCCAGCTGAACTGGAAGTCCGCATAACTCAGGACGGGCGTGGCTGGGGCCTATGGCAGCACCGGAATTCTGTTTGAACCCGAGTTGGGTTCTGTTCTCAGGCCTGGCCTGGAGCAGAATAGAGGTGCAGTGAGACTGAAAAACACTTCCTGTCTGCCTACTCCATGTTACAGGCAGGAAAGCCACTAACCCAAACAGCTGAAGCTTTCCATCATGGTATGGCATTACAAAAGCACGGCTCCCTGATGTGGGCACGGAGACCGGAAACTCCATTTCTTTGCCTGGTTATTACGTGGCAAGAAGCCACGGTCCTGCACATATTAAAGATGGTATCAGCGAAGCACCATGCTGCAGCTGCATTGTTCCTCCCTGTCTTGCACCGAACTTTAATGAAAGTCATAAAAGCCAGCTCTCTCAAGGAAATAATTTTGAGAATTAATACGTGCTGCTCAAGCTGCTTTGCTCTTCCCCTTTTGCCCCAGTAACGCAGCAAATAACAACCGACTGTCAGTGAAGCGGTGTAAGGATCTAAATCTCCGTTGGATCTCATTTTCTTTCTCATTGTCGTAAGCCCCTCCGGGTTTATCACCGCCACAGCTCCAGCTGCTCACGCAGTCGTATCTCTGGGTCTGCCTCGCCAGGCGTTGTGAGCAAAACCCCTGTGCTGCCCCACAGTTTTGCCACAACACAGTAATGGTCATTACCACCTTCAGAAACAGAGAGAGTGCTGCAGTAATGCCCTCTGCCACTTCAACACCAATCCTTTTGCTGGGGTTGGAAGGAGGGGATGAATCATTAGTGAAATCGTGCTGTAAGTTACGGAACACGACGGGGCTCCGAGGAAAATGAACGCCATCTGGAGCAGGATCAGAACCAGCAGCTTGCAAGGATCCCATGCTCTGGACAAATGATTTCTTCAGGAATTAGGGACACCGTTAAAAATAAAGGAAGTCACTTCCATAGGCATCAGTCGTGCCTTAAGCACAATGTCCCTGGAATATCAGACTGCACAGGCTCCTCACCCCCTCGGCGGAGGTGGCTTGAAAATATCTTGGTCCACCAGCCAGGGAACTCCGGGGTTCGGGATGGGCCCTGACAGATGGCAAGGTGCTCTGGGAGAGCAACGGGGGTGTGTTTGTGTCTCAAACCTCACTTTTTTTCTCGTCTACTTTGAGGAGCAAAGGACAAAAAATAGCACTGAGGAAAGATGCCGAGTACCACAGTAGGAGATAAGGGATGTAGAGAACCACTCCTCTTGGGTTGGAGATTGCAGGAGCTTAGGTGGAAATGGGCTCTGTGCAAGACAAGGGAGATACTCGTGACAGCACAAACGGAAAAATCATGAGTTTGAGGTTTTGGGCTTTGAAGTTCTGCATCCCGCATTCAGGGAGTGAACTGCGGCTGAAACGGTTCCCTGTCTGCCATGATCCCCCAAACCAGGGACTCGTCATCAGTTCCGCACACCGGGGTTACAACTAGGAATGCCTTTTCCCGGAACAGCTGAAGGAAAAGTTGTGATAACTTCCACAACTGATTTCCCACCTAGAAGACGGATTCAGCACATTCTGCCACTCCAACCCAAGGGTGGGGGTTCTCTGCAGCAGCCCTACAGGATGAGCAATGCCATTCAATCAGCCTTACGCTACACCACTTCTGGGAGGTCTCCTACATCTGAAGTCGGTTCACCTTCCAAGAGCAGAATCCTACCTTAACATCAAGGGAACCGAGCTGCTAGGAAACTTTGCCTCCATCCCATTAATCAGTAACGTCCCAGCCAAGCCAGACGATTGCTACTGCAGAAAGAAGCGGGATAATTAGAAAAAAGCCACTGCTGTCAGAAGGAGACCAATAAAGTTCTTCAATGTCACTCCCGTGCGTAGGGGATTTATGACCGCAGATAACCCTTTGCCAAACTGCCTTTTGCTTTCCCTCACGCCAACTCTTGCTGTCCATTTGCGACTCTAAGCAGATGGCTCAGAGCCGTGCCAAGGGGCAGTAACTGCTTTTCGATGACGAATGGCGCCGCCAAGACACATCACACTGCGTTTCCTAGCTCGCTCTCACGCCGCTGCCACGTGACAGCACTTGGGCTGTCTCCCAGATTTCGATTCCTCAACGGGAAATTTGATACCAAAATATTGCGTGTAGGCTGTTTTCTTTCTCCTCACCTTTATTCCCTCTCCTTCCTTTAAAAAGAGCCTTGCGGGAGCCAAACTGAGCAGTGAGAGCGAGCGCCTGGCAGCCTGCCTCGCCACAAGAGCCCTGGGTAGGTGTATTTTTCTTCATTTTGCAGAAAGATTCAAGGGTCTGGATTTCAGCTGTGGGCACCCTCGGGCTGGGAACGCTCACACAGCGGAGATCAGCTGGTCCAGGTTGTGAGGCGTGGGAAGCAAAAAGAAACGAGGTGAAACCAGCATGACCTCACAAGATGTCTAGTGGGAATTCTTAACTCTCTGAGACTTGGGTGTCGAATCCTCTAACGGTGCCGCATTCCCTGCTTAACTAAGGAAATAATACTGTTCTCCAACCAGCAAAAAAGTATGCTGAAGTGAAGGCAGACCTAAGAAGCAAGCCCTCAAAGTCATTTAGGCATCCACACGGTGCAAAGAATTTCCTGCATTGCACAGATGATGTTGTTCTAGGCTTGAGCTGAGGCCGTTGACTGCTGACCCTGCAGGTCCGTTTCTTGCTTTGTTCGAGTTAGTACTTCATGTTCACGGATGCACATCTTCATCTTGGTGGGTGGCTTTAGGCTAGTCAATTCTTACTCACTTTCTGGTAACTTTTCTGAAGTCCTTACCTTCCATTGCCTTGTACACCTCCGTAACTGCAAATTGAGAAGGAAAAAGGCCTCCACCAGAACTAACTGTTCTTTCAACTCAGCTTTCAGTGACTGTCTGAGTGATGAGCGACAACTTAAATGTCATGTCAAATGCAGTAATACAAAGCACAGCCAAGAGCGGCTCCACCTCACTTGCCTCAGCTCAGAAAAGGACCCTGCTGATTAAATCGCTTCCGGACACTGCAGTTGGAGACATTTGTGTCCTCACGATAAAGGTAGTCTCTCTATGTCTTCCTATTGCTCTACTCAGTCCCTGGTAATGTAAATATGATGGAGCCCATGCACACAGGAAGCAGGCTGCTCACGGTGGCTTGTGGGAAAGCTCAGAGTGACCGTGTCGGTTGCCGGTGTGGTTGGATGTGAGATACTTGAGGAGTTCTAACATTTAATCTTGGCTTTACTAAGTTAGCATGAATAGTGATAGGCGGTTAAGCTGAACGTTGCGACAGACAGAACCATTCACTTAGGTTAAATGTAGTTATGGTGTTTTTTTATTACTATTCAATACAGGTCACTATTAAGTACAAAAACCAAACCTTTTGCTAAGGAAATAGTAATTTCATACTCTTCAAGCCCACATGAAGGCAATTCCTAATGAACATTTGCTACAGAGTACAATACTAAAACATATAATTGTATTCATATATATATAACTTAGCAACTGCATACATAGTACTGAGTATAAGTGAAATACATAAGCCAATCTAAATATCTTGGGCAGCAGCACTCTCGTCCCGAGCACCTTGTAATTCTTTTCTTGGAAGTGAAATCCTTTACATTTCAATGATCTACAGAAAGTTAATCTTGATTTTTTTTTTTCCTTTTTGAAAAAGAAATGACCTTCGCTGAGGTCGTGGTCTTGATAGACCACGAGATTTTCTTGATGCTGCGATGAAGGCAAAGGAATAAAGCAAATACAAACGCAGAAGCACAGTGCAATCTTTTCTGTGACCTCAAATATCGCAGCACTAGGCTTTACACCTCTACTCATCATTGACAGCTTTCTGATAATTAACTGACTTTTGAAAAGCTTAATCAAAGAAACAAATTGTTCCCAATTCAACCAAAAACACAGTTTTCACGCTGGAGGATGACGCACATTAAAACCGCTATAAACACGTATGCATTTTCAGTGAAAGATCGCATCAGGTTTCGTTCTCTATCAGTGGATGCTACGGAGTTGAGAGAGGGGCGGGCATTCACGTGGACAATGATATTTCTGGGGTTTTATCCCTGCAGGTGCTCGAGAGAATGACTACTTAAGTGTATTCATCTCAACTCCGCGTGACCTGATTGTGCCTGAATGCTGTGATTAAAAATGATAATCTGATAATTCAATCAGTTTTGATAGAAGCTTACGTGAAGTTTGGGCCAGAAAAGAAGATCGTATGGAACACAAATAAAAGTACATGATTGCAGATCCAGAAGAATAAAACTCCCCTGACAAAAAGCCTGGTGTTTTTTGCATTCCTTGTCTACCGCTGAACGCTTCTTCACATAGACACCATCTCTCAGTCACGCAGCTACAGTTGCAGGGCAAGCTGCTGCATCGTCTTATCGCTGAACCTTTCTTCAGCAGAAACCTTACTTAGACATCTACGCAGCCACAGCAAAAGAGCTACGAAGGAGATACCCTCTGCCACTGTAAAGGCACCTGGACTGGCATGAGCAAGGACATATGACAAAAGGAAGGAAAAATGGATGCTCACCCTTTCTCTGAGGATCTAGGTTCTCAGGAATAGAACTCCAAAAAAAGCCTTCCTCAGTGGCAGGCAGGCAGCCCTTAAAATGAGGTCTGAGAGGGTGGAGCTGGGCTTCACCCCTTCTGCCCACACAGGCAAATTGCCTTCACCTGCACTTCTAGGGCTGACAGGGCCCTTCCTTCCAGTGCTCAACCAATGGCTCAGGCTGCGACTTTACAGTCCCCATGCGCTCCTTCCCTTCACAGTGAGAACCCGTGATCGAACCGGCTGGAGGGTGAGCCTTTCCTAATACAGGGGTCCAGTGCTTCACAACATTTGTACAATCTGTCCATTGCAATACAGGTCAACATAATGTAAGGCGATTGAGGATCGTTTCATGGTCAAGGTTCGTGTTCTCTCCTGGACCAATGCTCAACACCGTTACTGGAGGCGTGCAGTTGCCTGGTGCAGCTCCTTCTCCTGCTCCATCAGTCCCACATAAGCCATCACCACGTGCCGTCCTTGCTCTCGTGGCCATGCTGGAGCGCTTCAATGACATTTCACTCCTTCCGGTGATCCTAGAAACACAAAAACCCAGAGGAAGTAGTAGAGACATTTTACAGGTACTAAGAGGTGGAAGTTTCTCCTCGGAGGCAAAATGCGGGCCTCTGTTCCTATTTAGAGGCTCTACTTAGACAAGGACTATCATCCCCTGCCACGCTACAAACCACGTGATTGCCAAATCGTTTCCCTCAGGTGGCTCGGGCATAGTGGTCTGGGTCACCTGAGGAGGCTTTATCCTTCTGCTGGGAACCAGGAAAACAAGCAGGCTCCGCGTTGCTTGCATTTTTCCTACAGCTCTCACCCCTGCCCTTTTGGGGTGCTTTTGAAATTTGTGACTGTCCTCCAATTGCTTCCAAAGCTGGAAGAGGACACGACTGGGCTGGCAATCCATTCCGTTCAGTCTGGAATTCTATTTTCTAACATCCCAGTCAGGGAGTCCGCAGCGCAGGCCTCCTGGTTCTAGTTACAGGAAGGAACTTGGCCCCTTCTGGTGTTCAAATACTGCACTGAGGCGCCGAAGGCACTCTGGTTCCCACAGATCTCTGGCCTCACGTCCCACAACCAGAGTCACCACAAGGGTACTCTTTCTTTCCCTCAGCAATTGCCTCTTGTAAGGAAGTCCACATTCTTCCAGAGCCCGTGCAGGGATCAGCCACCGGGAGCCCGGGAATCCTGGGGCTTCCCCCTGGGAGATCCTCTGTTTTTGGGGGTCCCAGGGACCATCCAAAGCACAGTTCCTTTATGACAATCCCTCCTACATCCAGAACTGCCTGGCTCCCCACAAAGTCTAGAGGTCCCTTCCAACCACTATGATTCTATGATTCTAAGTAACAGAACGCAGGGCCAACGCGATGAGATGGTGCTACAAAGAAAAGAGGAAAGGAGTGCTCACCTGCCTTTGTAGACCAAGGCCGTCAGGAAAAACTCCACAAAGCGGGGCTCTCCAAGACTCAGCAGCTGCCGTACCCTAACACACCAGCTCTTCCTTGAGGGGATACCCCTCTTTCGCTGCTGACGAGGATCACCAACAGAAGGTGAAAACGGCCGGCCTGTCTTCCGCCGGGACACCCAGGTCCTTCTTCTCCGCGGAGCTCCTCTCCAGCAGCCCAGCCCTTAGCTTTACAGGAGCTCGCGGCTCGTCCTCCCCGGGAGCAGGGCCCTGCACTTAGCCTTGCTGAACCTCGTCGAGTTCCCGTGTGCCGAGCTCTGCGGACTGTCCAGGAGCTGCTGCACAACCTTCAGGTGTGGTGCGTCAGCCAGCGGGAAGGGGCTGAGGAGGAGAAAGCCCTGTGATCCCTGCGCTTAACTGCCCACCTCGGGATAAACACGACAGGAGCTGAGAAATAAACGTGCGCGGCAGTACGGATGGATTTGCTGCGTTGGTAACATGGGACTAGTACCACCTGCTGGCACGCGGCTGCTTCCATGCTGTCTTTGGGGCCGACTGTTGGGGGCTGTGACGTTGGGCTCGCGAGCGAGATGGTGCCTGGAAGAGCCCCCGCTGCCGGCACTTGGCTCCTGTGGCCTCCTCAGCGCCGCCTGCGGACGCTGTGGCCTCGATGTCCCAATGGGGAACGGCTTCGCGTGCGCGCCCTTGGCTGCCTGGACCCTCGTCCGGTGCGTGAACGCCGAGAAGCCCTCGAGGAGCTCCGTGTCGCCGCTCTGGGAGCTGCTGTTCGCCTGCTGCCTGGATGTCTTCTGGCGCGGCTGCGGGAACGTGAAGCCCGACCTCGCAGCGGGGAGCGGCTTCGTGTCCCGCTTCTTCCCCGTCTTCTTCCTGGCTCCCTGCGATGCCTTCTGCGTGCAGCCGCTGTGGCCTCTCTGGAGTATCGTGATCTGCCCCGTCTGCTGGGTGGGCGGGAGCTGCTTGGGGCTGGCGTCCGCCGGCTCCCACGGCGTCCTCGGTGCCGCTCAGGTGAATCTTGATCCCTCATGTTTTCCCAAGGGCTCGGCCTGCATTCTGACCCCGGCTCACTGCTCTCAGTGCTGAGCTCCAGCAGCTGGGAGCTGCGCAACAGCCATGATGCCACCTGGCTGGTGGGTCCGGACCCGCTTTCCTCAGGTTCCGGGGCGTTGTGCAATGGGCCCGAGTCCTCCTCGCTGTCACTGCTGGAATCGCCAAGCTGCCAGTAAACGCTGTAATCTGTAAGAGGAGGCCAGAAGGTCAGCGGGACGAAGCCGTAGCGTTGGGCAGGGGCAGGCTGCCGTCCCCCCTGGAGCACAGAAATTCGGGCAAAGCTGGCCCGGTGCCACGCGGCTCATTGCCTCTTACCGATACCCATGGCAGCACAGCTGCTGCACACCCAGAAGTAAACATCGTTGCTCAAGTCGGAGCATCGTCGGTGGGTACCCTCAGCAGCACAGGAGTTGCATATGAGCACCTTCCAGGGCCTGGGGAAGGAAGCAAAGGGGTGGCAGCTGTGAGGACCAAATGAGCCAACAAAGCCAGGCGGTGCCCGGCACGTCTCTGGTGCTCAGCCCTCGCTCCCCCAGCCCGCGGCGGGGCTCACATCCCCAGCAGAGCCCCAGGGAGCAGCCGCAGAAACTCACCCCTCGTCTTCTGCTTGACGTCTGCCACCAGGGTGAAGGCACTCAATGGCATCGCAGAGATCGAGCCTCTCTAGGAGCTCTGCTATTCCGTCGTACTTCCACAATGGTCTGCTGCAAGAGAAAGGAGGGAAAGCGATGAACCCTCACTGTTGCCAGTATACGATCCAAGGGCCTCCCGTCTCCTCGTCCCCAGCCCCATTTCTAGCTTCTCCGTGAAGGTGAGCCGCGTGCTCAGGAGACAGCTAAGGGCCAGACCTGATGATACAGTCCCCGCGCAGGCCCCGCGCTTTCTCATCTGCGTGGTTTGACGCGAGGACCCTTACCGCTCTGGAATTTGGATTCCCAAGGTGGCCATTTCCAAGCAGAACTCATTGCTGTTCTGACAGCTGGGGCACCGGAACGCTGTACTGCCAGCAAACAAGGCGCATCGCTGCAGGAGAAGCACAAGCGGCGTGAGCGTCAGCGGGTCCTGGTGCAGCTTAGCACTGAGCACGCCAGCAAGGTGAGGGGAGGGCTCCCACCTGGATGCAGGCCCGGTGGAACCAGGCGTGCGTGCACGCCGGGCACACCAGGGTGTGGTAGGACGTGCTGCTATCCATGTCATCCAGGCAGATGAGGCACTCGGCGTTATCTGCTGGAGCTGCCACATTTGCCTGCTGAGGGCGGTGCTCTGCGCAGAAGGACCTGGGGGAAGATGGAAGGCACGGGCACAGTGAGAAGGGCTGCGAGGAGGGCAGAGCGCTGGGAAGGGCCCTGGTTCCGGCAGGCTGCCGGGAGGCGTCGCTTGCTCGCTGCCAGTTCCTCCTTCCTCGGCTGCTGCTGACAGCCCTTACCTGTGCTCTCCAAAGAACTGGGTGACGCACTCCCCCTCTGTGGCACAGGGCAGGTGGAAGCTGCGTGTGCAGCCTCCATGGGCGCAATGGATGGCGGCTCCCATCTCGCCACAAACAAAGCATTGCTGGAAAGAGAGGAACAGCCCCATCAGCGGCAGGCTCGGCGACCCCACAGCTGGCCCCATGGCTCTGGGCGGGCCCAGGCACGGGTGGCACCCTACAAAGCCGCCTGGCAAACAGGGCTCATCTTTTAGGAGAGGAATCAGTCCTGCAGGCGGTCGGAAGGGCTGCCATGGCTTTCTCTGGGTCCAGAATAAGGTGGCGTGAGCCTCCTATGGCACAAATCTGCCCGCTCCTTGCAGTTGCTCACCGTCTGGTTTGCCCGCCAGATCGCGCGCATTAATTCAGCGTAGTTCATCTCCAGGCCTTCGTCCTCTTGGAAGTATTCTGTAAATAAGACTTGGGCAAACATCTGCAGGAGAGACAAGAGCAGGATCTCGTGAGGACTGAAGGGAAGGGAGCATCCCTGCAGCAAACGGCCAGCATCACCCGAGGGAACTCACCAAGCAAAACTCGTGGACGCAAATCCGTGTGTCCGCAGCTACCCTCCCATACGTGTCCTGGTTAGTATCTGCCCGGCCACACAGCAAGCATGCTGGAGAGGAGAGAGCAAAGGGGAACAGCGGTGAGCACCTTGCAGGTCAGAGTGTCCCTGAGAGCCGTCCTCACAGCCCTGCTCCGTGCCGGCTGCATGCAGCGGAAGGGAAGGGGATGTTGCAGGCCTGACAGGGCCGGCGGGCAGCCCCAGCCCAAGCCGGGGGCCTTTGCCAAGAAGCAGAGCGGCCCCATCACACGCCTGTTTGGGAGACCCTGTCTGCCCCTTCTTCCCCTCTCGGCTCTCAGCTGCAGGCAGGAAGACCCCCAGCACACTTCAAGTCCGCTGGACAGAGCTGTGCACAGGGATGCTTGGTGCTCACCTTGCAATTCCGACTCGGAAGGCTGATTCTGATCAGACATGATGTGCGTCGACAGCGAGTGCTGCAAGAGTCCTTGCTCTCTCCGCGCCTCACCAGGCCGCACTGAGCCCCGCAGCTTTTGTTCTGTTCTCAGCCTCGCGGGACACCGTGGCCGCGCCCAGCCACCCACTGTGACATCACCTCGTGACACGCAGGATGCCGGCAGCTCCGCAGCTCGGCTGCGCATCCTTTGAGAGGATTTCCTTCCACGGTTCTTTGCCAAGCTCCCCTCTTCTTGTCAGTAGCGGGCATCACCTCCAGCACAGCTGTTTCCCTTGATTTCCTTTCTCCCCGCTTGTCCCCTTACCTGGGTAACTGTAACAGGACCTCAAAAAGGAGGGATTTCCAACAGGACACCCTTCCTCAGCGGCAGTCAGCCCTTCGCTGAGGTCTAAGAGAGGCAGAGCCTGACTCCACACCCTTTGATCACGCAGGTGAAATGCCTTCCCCTGTGCTCCCAGGGCTGACCGGGTCTTTCCTTTAGCTGCTACCAACATCACACTGTACCACATTACTGATGATACCAGGTAGACTTCTGACTCATTGCAGGCATTAGCAAAGGCAGGAGATTCATTGGCTGCTTATCTACAAGAGAAAGGGTGCTGCGATAAGTCCACAGAAGGCGCAAGGACCGGACCTGTCGGCTCCATTCCCGGGCGTAGTTTGATCGGGAAAGACCGAACTGGTACCCAGGGCGATCACAGCCAAGGTTCGGGTGTTGCCTGTCCCTACCACGCCAAGGCGGCTGCAAGAAGTTTGGGCTATATGTAGTTAATTGAAAAGTTGGAAAGAAGCTGTGGCGGTCACCAGACAGCAATAGGACCCGCAGGGGCCCCTTGACTCTTGGGAAACCATGGTAACACTATTTTGAAGATAAGAGAAGAAGAACAAGCAAGGCCAAATATGGAGAAGACAAGACATGCCACACATCTATTGGGCAGAGATAACCGTAGCATAGGTGATTGGTAGTACTGTGATGAAGAAAGTTATAAGAAGAGTGTGTTGCTTGCAGTAAACACCATTTTGCCACCCATCATACTGATGCATTCATGGTGTGCGAATGGCCCAGGCGGGGCGCGGGACCAACAGGGTCGGGCGCTGGGCCTGAAGGCTGTCAGACCACTGCAGGCCGGAGCGGACTGTAACCTAGGTTGCCGTGAGAACTAGGCAACAGGTATATTAGGATCCTGGTGCTCCTTTATACCCCACAAAGCACGGCTGCTGAGGCCTTTATAGCGACTCACAAAGAAAGGCCAAAAATGGCACTAGGGGAGAAGGGAACAAGAGGCCTTGCGGCAGGCCGGACTAGCAGGCCCAGGCACTGGCTATAGAGGATTCCACCCTTCCAGCTGAACTGGAAGTCCGCGTAACTCAGGACGGGCGTGGCTGGGGCCTATGGCAGCACCGGAATTCTGTTTGAACCCGAGTTGGGTTCTGTTCTCAGGCCTGGCCTGGAGCACAATAGAGGTGCAGTGAGACTGAAAAACACTTCCTGTCTGCCTACTCCATGTTACAGGCAGGAAAGCCACTAACCCAAACAGCTGAAGCTTTCCATCATGGTATGGCATTACAAAAGCACGGCTCCCTGATGTGGGCACGGAGACCGGAAACTCCATTTCTTTGCCTGGTTATTACGTGGCAAGAAGCCACGGTCCTGCACATATTAAAGATGGTATCAGCGAAGCACCATGCTGCAGCTGCATTGTTCCTCCCTGTCTTGCACTGAACTTTAATGAAAGTCATAAAAGCCAGCTCTCTCAAGGAAATAATTTTGAGAATTAATACGTGCTGCTCAAGCTGCTTTGCTCTTCCCCTTTTGCCCCAGTAACGCAGCAGATAACAACCGACTGTCAGTGAAGCAGTGTAAGGATCTAAATCTCCGTTGGATCTCATTTTCTTTCTCATTGTCGTAAGCCCCTCCGGGTTTATCACCGCCACAGCTCCAGCTGCTCACGCAGTCGTATCTCTGGGTCTGCCTCGCCAGGCGTTGTGAGCAAAACCCCTGTGCTGCCCCACAGTTTTGCCACAACACAGTAATGGTCATTACCACCTTCAGAAACAGAGAGAGTGCTGCAGTAATGCCCTCTGCCACTTCAACACCAATCCTTTTGCTGGGGTTGGAAGGAGGGGATGAATCATTAGTGAAATCGTGCTGTAAGTTACGGAACACAATGGGGCTCCGAGGAAAATGAACGCCATCTGGAGCAGGATCAGAACCAGCAGCTTGCAAGGATCCCATGCTCTGGACAAATGATTTCTTCAGGAATTAGGGACACCGTTAAAAATAAAGGAAGTCACTTCCATAGGCATCAGTCGTGCCTTAAGCACAATGTCCCTGGAATATCAGACTGCACAGGCTCCTCACCCCCTCGGCAGAGGTGGCTTGAAAATATCTTGGTCCACCAGCCAGGGAACTCCGGGGTTCGGGATGGGCCCTGACAGATGGCAAGGTGCTCTGGGAGAGCAACGGGGGTGTGTTTGTGTCTCAAACCTCACTTTTTTTCTCGTCTACTTTGAGGAGCAAAGGACAAAAAATAGCACTGAGGAAAGATGCCGAGTACCACAGTAGGAGATAAGGGATGTAGAGAACCACTCCTCTTGGGTTGGTGATTGCAGGAGCTTAGGTGGAAATGGGCTCTGTGCAAGACAAGGGAGATACTCGTGACAGCACAAACGGAAAAATCATGAGCTCGAGGTTTTGGGCTTTGAAGTTCTGCATCCCGCATTCAGGGAGTGAACTGCGGCTGAAACGGTTCCCTGTCTGCCATGATCCCCCAAACCAGGGGCTCGTCATCAGTTCCGTACACCGGGGTTACAACTAGGAATGCCTTTTCCCGGAACAGCTGAAGGAAAAGTTGTGATAACTTCCACAACTGATTTCCCACCTAGAAGACGGATTCAGCACATTCTGCCACTCCAACCCAAGGGTGGGGGTTCTCTGCAGCAGCCCTACAGGATGAGCAATGCCTTTCAATCAACCTTACGCTACACCACTTCTGGGAGGTCTCCTACATCTGAAGTCGGTTCACCTTCCAAGAGCAGAATCCTACCTTAACATCAAGGGAACCGAGCTGCTAGGAAACTCTGCCTCCATCCCATTAATCAGTAACGTCCCAGCCAAGCCAGACGATTGCTACTGCAGAAAGAAGCGGGATAATTAGAAAAAAGCCACTGCTGTCAGAAGGAGACCAATAAAGTTCTTCAATGTCACTCCCGTGCGTAGGGGATTTATGACCGCAGATAACCGTTTGCCAAACTGCCTTTTGCTTTCCTTCACGCCAGCTCTTGCTGTCCATGTCTGAATCTAAGCAGATGGCTCAGAGCCGTGCCAAGGGGCGGTAACTGCTTTTCGATGACGAATGGCACTGCCTAGACACATCACACTGCGTTTCCTAGCTCGCTCTCACGCCACTGCCACGCGACAGCACTTGGGCTGTCTCCCAGATTTCGATTCCCCAACGGGAAATTTGAAACCAAAATATTGCGTGCAGGCTCTGTTTTCTTTCTCCTCTCCTTTATTCCCTCTCCTTCCTTTAAAAAGAGCCTTGCGGGAGTCAAACTGAGCAGTGAGAGCAATCGCCTGGCAGCCTGCCTCGCCACAAGAGCCCTGGGTAGGTGTATTTTTCTTCATTTTGCAGAAAGATTCAAGGGTCTGGATTTCAGCTGTGGGCTCCCTTGGGCTGGGAACGCTCTCACAGCGGAGTTCAGCTGGTCCAGTTTGTGAGGCGTGGGAAGCAAAAAGAAACGAGGTGAAACCAGCATGACCTCACAAGATGTCTAGTGGGAATTCTTAACTCTCTGAGACTTGGGTGTCGAAACCTCTCACGGTGCCGCATTCCCTGCTTAACTAAGGAAATAATACTGTCTCCATCCAGCAAAAAAGTATGCTGAAGTGAAGACAGACCTAAGAAGCAAGCCCTCAAAGTCATTTAGGCATCCACACGGTGCAAAGATTTTCCTGCGTTGCACAGATGATGTTGTTCTAGGCTTGAGCTGAGGCCGTCAACTGCTGACCCTGCAGGTCCGTTTCTTGCTTTGTTCGAGTTAGTTCTTCATGTTCACGGATGCACATCTTCATCTTGGTGGGTGGCTTTAGGCTAGTCAATTCTTACTCACTTTCTGGTAACTTTTCTGAAGTCCTTACCCTCCATTACCTTGTACACCTCCGTAACTGCAAATTGAGAAGGAAAAAGGCCTCCACCAGAACTAACTGTTCTTTCAACTCAGCTTTCAGTGACTGTCTGAGTGATGAGCGACAACTTAAATGTCATGTCAAATGCAGTAATACAAAGCACAGCCAAGAGCGGCTCCACCTCACTTGCCTCAGCTCAGAAAAGGACCCTGCTGATTAAATCGCTTCCGGACACTGCAGTTGGAGACATTTGTGTCCTCACGATAAAGGTAGTCTCTCTATGTCTTCCTATTGCTCTACTCAGTCCCTGGTAATGTAAATATGATGGAGCCCATGCACACAGGAAGCAGGCTGCTCACAGTGGCTTGTGGGAAAGCTCAGAGTGACCGTGTCGGTTGCCGGTGTGGTTGGATGTGAGATACTTGAGGAATTAGCAGTTCTAACGTTTAATCTTGGCTGTACTAAGTTAGCATGAATAGTGATAGGCGGTTAAGCTGAACGTTGCGACAGACAGAACCATTCACTTAGGTTAAATGTAGTTATGGTGTTTTTTTATTACTATTCAATACAGGTCACTATTAAGTACAAAAACCAAACCTTTTGCTAAGGAAATAGTAATTTCATACTCTTCAAGCCCACATGAAGGCAATTCCTAATGAACATTTGCTACAGAGTACAATACTAAAACATATAATTGTATTCATATATATATAACTTAGCAACTGCATACATAGTACTGAGTATAAGTGAAATACATAAGCCAATCTAAATATCTTGGGCAGCAGCACTCTCGTCCCGAGCACCTTGTAATTCTTTTCTTGGAAGTGAAATCCTTTACATTTCAATGACCTACAGAAAGTTAATCTTGTTTTTTTTTTTTCCTTTTTGAAAAAGAAATGACCTTCGCTGAGGTTGTGGTCTTGATAGACCACGAGATTTTCCTGATGCCACGATGAAGGCAAAGGAATAAAGCAAATACAAACGCAGAAGCACAGTGCAATCTTTTCTGTGACCTCAAATATCGCAGCACTAGGCTTTACACCTCTACTCATCATTGACAGCTTTCTGATAATTAACTGACTTTTGAAAAGCTTAATCAAAGAAACAAATTGTTCCCAATTCAACCAAAAACACAGTTTTCACGCTGGAGGATGACGCACATTAAAACCGCTATAAACACGTATGCATTTTCAGTGAAAGATCGCATCAGGTTTCGTTCTCTATCAGTGGATGCTACGGAGTTGAGAGAGGGGCGGGCATTCACGTGGACAATGATATTTCTGGGGTTTTATCCCTGCAGGTGCTCGAGAGAATGACTACTTAAGTGTATTCATCTCAACTCCGCGTGACCTGATTGTGCCTGAATGCTGTGATTAAAAATGATAATCTGATAATTCAATCAGTTTTGATAGAAGCTTACGTGAAGTTTGGGCCAGAAAAGAAGATCGTATGGAACACAAATAAAAGTACATGATTGCAGATCCAGAAGAATAAAACTCCCCTGACAAAAAGCCTGGTGTTTTTTGCATTCCTTGTCTACCGCTGAACGCTTCTTCACATAGACACCATCTCTCAGTCACGCAGCTACAGTTGCAGGGCAAGCTGCTGCATCGTCTTATCGCTGAACCTTTCTTCAGCAGAAACCTTACTTAGACATCTACGCAGCCACAGCAAAAGAGCTACGAAGGAGATACCCTCTGCCACTGTAAAGGCACCTGGACTGGCATGAGCAAGGACATATGACAAAAGGAAGGAAAAATGGATGCTCACCCTTTCTCTGAGGATCTAGGTTCTCAGGAATAGAACTCCAAAAAAAGCCTTCCTCAGTGGCAGGCAGGCAGCCCTTAAAATGAGGTCTGAGAGGGTGGAGCTGGGCTTCACCCCTTCTGCCCACACAGGCAAATTGCCTTCACCTGCACTTCTAGGGCTGACAGGGCCCTTCCTTCCAGTGCTCAACCAATGGCTCAGGCTGCGACTTTACAGTCCCCATGCGCTCCTTCCCTTCACAGTGAGAACCCGTGATCGAGCCGGCTGGAGGGTGTGCCTTTCCTAATACAGGGGTCCAGTGCTTCACAACATTTGTACAATCTGTCCATTGCAATACAGGTCAACATAATGTAAGGCGATTGAGGATCGTTTCATGGTCAAGGTTCGTGTTCTCTCCTGGACCAATGCTCAACACCGTTACTGGAGGCGTGCAGTTGCCTGGTGCAGCTCCTTCTCCTGCTCCATCAGTCCCACATAAGCCATCACCACGTGCCGTCCTTGCTCTCGTGGCCATGCTGGAGCGCTTCAATGACATTTCACTCCTTCCGGTGATCCTGGAAACACAAAAACCCAGAGGAAGTAGTAGAGACATTTTACAGGTACTAAGAGGTGGAAGTTTCTCCTCGGAGGCAAAATGCGGGCCTCTGTTCCTATTTAGAGGCTCTACTTAGACAAGGACTATCATCCCCTGCCACGCTACAAACCACGTGATTGCCAAATCGTTTCCCTCAGGTGGCTCGGGCATAGTGGTCTGGGTCACCTGAGGAGGCTTTATCCTTCTGCTGGGAACCAGGAAAACAAGCAGGCTCCGCGTTGCTTGCATTTTTCCTACAGCTCTCACCCCTGCCCTTTTGGGGTGCTTTTGAAATTTGTGACTGTCCTCCAATTGCTTCCAAAGCTGGAAGAGGACACGACTGGGCTGGCAATCCATTCCGTTCAGTCTGGAATTCTATTTTCTAACATCCCAGTCAGGGAGTCCGCAGCGCAGGCCTCCTGGTTCTAGTTACAGGAAGGAACTTGGCCCCTTCTGGTGTTCAAATACTGCACTGAGGCGCCGAAGGCACTCTGGTTCCCACAGATCTCTGGCCTCACGTCCCACAACCAGAGTCACCACAAGGGTACTCTTTCTTTCCCTCAGCAATTGCCTCTTGTAAGGAAGTCCACATTCTTCCAGAGCCCGTGCAGGGATCAGCCACCGGGAGCCCGGGAATCCTGGGGCTTCCCCCTGGGAGATCCTCTGTTTTTGGGGGTCCCAGGGACCATCCAAAGCACAGTTCCTTTATGACAATCCCTCCTACATCCAGAACTGCCTGGCTCCCCACAAAGTCTAGAGGTCCCTTCCAACCACTATGATTCTATGATTCTAAGTAACAGAACGCAGGGCCAACGCGATGAGATGGTGCTACAAAGAAAAGAGGAAAGGAGTGCTCACCTGCCTTTGTAGACCAAGGCCGTCAGGAAAAACTCCACAAAGCGGGGCTCTCCAAGACTCAGCAGCTGCCGTACCCTAACACACCAGCTCTTCCTTGAGGGGATACCCCTCTTTCGCTGCTGACGAGGATCACCAACAGAAGGTGAAAACGGCCGGCCTGTCTTCCGCCGGGACACCCAGGTCCTTCTTCTCCGCGGAGCTCCTCTCCAGCAGCCCAGCCCTTAGCTTTACAGGAGCTCGCGGCTCGTCCTCCCCGGGAGCAGGGCCCTGCACTTAGCCTTGCTGAACCTCGTCGAGTTCCCGTGTGCCGAGCTCTGCGGACCGTCCAGGAGCTGCTGCACAACCTTCAGGTGTGGTGCGTCAGCCAGCGGGAAGGGGCTGAGGAGGAGAAAGCCCTGTGATCCCTGCGCTTAACTGCCCACCTCGGGATAAACACGACAGGAGCTGAGAAATAAACGTGCGCGGCAGTACGGATGGATTTGCTGCGTTGGTAACATGGGACTAGTACCACCTGCTGGCACGCGGCTGCTTCCATGCTGTCTTTGGGGCCGACTGTTGGGGGCTGTGACGTTGGGCTCGCGAGCGAGATGGTGCCTGGAAGAGCCCCCGCTGCCGGCACTTGGCTCCTCCGTCCTCCTCAGCGCCGCCTGCGGACGCTGTGGCCTCGATGTCCCAATGGGGAACGGCTTCGCGTGCGCGCCCTTGGCTGCCTGGACCCTCGTCCGGTGCGTGAACGCCGAGAAGCCCTCGAGGAGCTCCGTGTCGCCGCTCTGGGAGCTGCTGTTCGCCTGCTGCCTGGATGTCTTCTGGCGCGGCTGCGGGAACGTGAAGCCCGACCTCGCAGCGGGGAGCGGCTTCGTGTCCCGCTTCTTCCCCGTCTTCTTCCTGGCTCCCTGCGATGCCTTCTGCGTGCAGCCGCCGTGGCCTCTCTGGAGGATCGTGATCTGCCCCGTCTGCTGGGTGGGCGGGAGCTGCTTGGGGCTGGCGTCCGCCGGCTCCCACGGCGTCCTCGGTGCCGCTCAGGTGAATCTTGATCCCTCATGTTTTCCCGAGGGCTCGGCCTGCATTCTGACCCCGGCTCACTGCTCTCAGTGCTGAGCTCCAGCAGCTGGGAGCTGCGCAACAGCCATGATGCCACCTGGCTGGTGGGTCCGGACCCGCTTTCCTCAGGTTCCGGGGCGTTGTGCAATGGGCCCGAGTCCTCCTCGCTGTCACTGCTGGAATCGCCAAGCTGCCAGTAAACGCTGTAATCTGTAAGAGGAGGCCAGAAGGTCAGCGGGACGAAGCCGTAGCGTTGGGCAGGGGCAGGCTGCCGTCCCCCCTGGAGCACAGAAATTCGGGCAAAGCTGGCCCGGTGCCACACGGCTCATTGCCTCTTACCGATACCCATGGCAGCACAGCTGCTGCACACCCAGAAGTAAACATCGTTGCTCAAGTCGGAGCATCGTCGGTGGGTACCCTCAGCAGCACAGGAGTTGCATATGAGCACCTTCCAGGGCCTGGGGAAGGAAGCAAAGGGGTGGCAGCTGTGAGGACCAAATGAGCCAACAAAGCCAGGCGGTGCCCGGCACGTCTCTGGTGCTCAGCCCTCGCTCCCCCAGCCCGCGGCGGGGCTCACATCCCCAGCAGAGCCCCAGGGAGCAGCCGCAGAAACTCACCCCTCGTCTTCTGCTTGACGTCTGCCACCAGGGTGAAGGCACTCAATGGCATCGCAGAGATCGAGCCTCTCTAGGAGCTCTGCTATTCCGTCGTACTTCCACAATGGTCTGCTGCAAGAGAAAGGAGGGAAAGCGATGAACCCTCACTGTTGCCAGTATACGATCCAAGGGCCTCCCGTCTCCTCGTCCCCAGCCCCATTTCTAGCTTCTCCGTGAAGGTGAGCCGCGTGCTCAGGAGACAGCTAAGGGCCAGACCTGATGATACAGTCCCCGCGCAGGCCCCGCGCTTTCTCATCTGCGTGGTTTGACGCGAGGACCCTTACCGCTCTGGAATTTGGATTCCCAAGGTGGCCATTTCCAAGCAGAACTCATTGCTGTTCTGACAGCTGGGGCACCGGAACGCTGTACTGCCAGCAAACAAGGCGCATCGCTGCAGGAGAAGCACAAGCGGCGTGAGCGTCAGCGGGTCCTGGTGCAGCTTAGCACTGAGCGCGCCAGCAAGGTGAGGGGAGGGCTCCCACCTGGATGCAGGCCCGGTGGAACCAGGCGTGCGTGCACGCCGGGCACACCAGGGTGTGGTAGGACGTGCTGCTATCCATGTCATCCAGGCAGATGAGGCACTCGGCGTTATCTGCTGGAGCTGCCACATTTGCCTGCTGAGGGCGGTGCTCTGCGCAGAAGGACCTGGGGGAAGATGGAAGGCACGGGCACAGTGAGAAGGGCTCCAAGGAGGGCAGAGCGCTGGGAAGGGCCCTGGTTCCGGCAGGCTGCCGGGAGGCGTCGCTTGCTCGCTGCCAGTTCCTCCTTCCTCGTCTGCTGCTGACAGCCCTTACCTGTGCTCTCCAAAGAACTGGGTGACGCACTCCCCCTCTGTGGCACAGGGCAGGTGGAAGCTGCGTGTGCAGCCTCCATGGGCGCAATGGATGGCGGCTCCCATCTCGCCACAAACAAAGCATTGCTGGAAAGAGAGGAACAGCCCCATCAGCGGCAGGCTCGGCGACCCCACAGCTGGCCCCATGGCTCTGGGCGGGCCCAGGCACGGGTGGCACCCTACAAAGCCGCCTGGCAAACAGGGCTCATCTTTTAGGAGAGGAATCAGTCCTGCAGGCGGTCGGAAGGGCTGCCATGGCTTTCTCTGGGTCCAGAATAAGGTGGCGTGAGCCTCCTATGGCACAAATCTGCCCGCTCCTTGCAGTTGCTCACCGTCTGGTTTGCCCGCCAGATCGCGCGCATTAATTCAGCGTAGTTCATCTCCAGGCCTTCGTCCTCTTGGAAGTATTCTGTAAATAAGACTTGGGCAAACATCTGCAGGAGAGACAAGAGCAGGATCTCGTGAGGACTGAAGGGAAGGGAGCATCCCTGCAGCAAACGGCCAGCATCACCCGAGGGAACTCACCAAGCAAAACTCGTGGACGCAAATCCGTGTGTCCGCAGCTACCCTCCCATACGTGTCCCGGTTTCTATCTGCCCGGCCACACAGCAAGCATGCTGGAGAGGAGAGAGCAAAGGGGAACAGCGGTGAGCACCTTGTGGGTCAGAGGGTCCCTGAGGGCCGTCCCCACAGTACTACTGCGTGATGGCTGCAGGTGGCGGAAGGGAAGGGGATGTTGCAGGCCCAACAGAGCCAGCGGGCAGCCCCAGCCCAAGCTGGGGGCCCTTGATAAGAAGCAGAGCGGCCCCATCCTACGCCTGTTTGGGAGACCCTGCCTGCCCCTTCCTCCCCTCTCGGCTCTCAGCTGCAGGCAGGAAGACCCCCAGCACACTTCAAGTCCGCTGGACAGAGCTGTGCACAGGGATGCTTGGCGCTCACCTCGCAATTCCGACTCGGAGGCCTGATTCTGATCAGACATGATGTGCGTCGACAGCGAGTGCTGCAAGAGTCCTTGCTCTCTCCGCGCCTCACCAGGCCGCACTGAGCCCCGCAGCTTTTGCACTGTTCTCAGCCACGCGGGTCACCGTGGCCACGCCCAGCCACCCACTGTGACATCACCTCGTGACACGCAGGATGCCGGCAGCTCCGCAGCTCAGCTGCGCATCCTTTGAGAGGATTTCCTTCCACGGTTCTTTGCCAAGCTCCCCTCTTCTTGTCAGTAGCGGGCATCACCTCCAGCACAGCTGTTTCCCTTGATTTCCTTTCTCCCCGCTTGTCCCCTTACCTGGGTAACTGTAACAGGACCTCAAAAAGGAGGGATTTCCAACAGGACACCCTTCCTCAGCGGCAGTCAGCCCTTCGCTGAGGTCTAAGAGAGGCAGAGCCTGACTCCACACCCTTTGATCACGCAGGTGAAATGCCTTCCCCTGTGCTCCCAGGGCTGACCGGGTCTTTCCTTTAGCTGCTACCAACATCACACTGTACCACATTACTGATGATACCAGGTAGACTTCTGACTCATTGCAGGCATTAGCAAAGGCAGGAGATTCATTGGCTGCTTATCTACAAGAGAAAGGGTGCTGCGATAAGTCCACAGAAGGCGCAAGGACCGGACCTGTCGGCTCCATTCCCGGGCGTAGTTTGATCGGGAAAGACCGAACTGGTACCCAGGGCGATCACAGCCAAGGTTCGGGTGTTGCCTGTCCCTACCACGCCAAGGCGGCTGCAAGAAGTTTGGGCTATATGTAGTTAATTGAAAAGTTGGAAAGAAGCTGTGGCGGTCACCAGACAGCAATAGGACCCGCAGGGGCCCCTTGACTCTTGGGAAACCATGGTAACACTATTTTGAAGATAAGAGAAGAAGAACAAGCAAGGCCAAATATGGAGAAGACAAGACATGCCACACATCTATTGGGCAGAGATAACCGTAGCATAGGTGATTGGTAGTACTGTGATGAAGAAAGTTATAAGAAGAGTGTGTTGCTTGCAGTAAACACCATTTTGCCACCCATCATACTGATGCATTCATGGTGTGCGAATGGCCCAGGCGGGGCGCGGGACCAACAGGGTCGGGCGCTGGGCCTGAAGGCTGTCAGACCACTGCAGGCCGGAGCGGACTGTAACCTAGGTTGCCGTGAGAACTAGGCAACAGGTATATTAGGATCCTGGTGCTCCTTTATACCCCACAAAGCACGGCTGCTGAGGCCTTTATAGCGACTCACAAAGAAAGGCCAAAAATGGCACTAGGGGAGAAGGGAACAAGAGGCCTTGCGGCAGGCCGGACTAGCAGGCCCAGGCACTGGCTATAGAGGATTCCACCCTTCCAGCTGAACTGGAAGTCCGCGTAACTCAGGACGGGCGTGGCTGGGGCCTATGGCAGCACCGGAATTCTGTTTGAACCCGAGTTGGGTTCTGTTCTCAGGCCTGGCCTGGAGCACAATAGAGGTGCAGTGAGACTGAAAAACACTTCCTGTCTGCCTACTCCATGTTACAGGCAGGAAAGCCACTAACCCAAACAGCTGAAGCTTTCCATCATGGTATGGCATTACAAAAGCACGGCTCCCTGATGTGGGCACGGAGACCGGAAACTCCATTTCTTTGCCTGGTTATTACGTGGCAAGAAGCCACGGTCCTGCACATATTAAAGATGGTATCAGCGAAGCACCATGCTGCAGCTGCATTGTTCCTCCCTGTCTTGCACTGAACTTTAATGAAAGTCATAAAAGCCAGCTCTCTCAAGGAAATAATTTTGAGAATTAATACGTGCTGCTCAAGCTGCTTTGCTCTTCCCCTTTTGCCCCAGTAACGCAGCAGATAACAACCGACTGTCAGTGAAGCAGTGTAAGGATCTAAATCTCCGTTGGATCTCATTTTCTTTCTCATTGTCGTAAGCCCCTCCGGGTTTATCACCGCCACAGCTCCAGCTGCTCACGCAGTCGTATCTCTGGGTCTGCCTCGCCAGGCGTTGTGAGCAAAACCCCTGTGCTGCCCCACAGTTTTGCCACAACACAGTAATGGTCATTACCACCTTCAGAAACAGAGAGAGTGCTGCAGTAATGCCCTCTGCCACTTCAACACCAATCCTTTTGCTGGGGTTGGAAGGAGGGGATGAATCATTAGTGAAATCGTGCTGTAAGTTACGGAACACGATGGGGCTCCGAGGAAAATGAACGCCATCTGGAGCAGGATCAGAACCAGCAGCTTGCAAGGATCCCATGCTCTGGACAAATGATTTCTTCAGGAATTAGGGACACCGTTAAAAATAAAGGAAGTCACTTCCATAGGCATCAGTCGTGCCTTAAGCACAATGTCCCTGGAATATCAGACTGCACAGGCTCCTCACCCCCTCGGCGGAGGTGGCTTGAAAATATCTTGGTCCACCAGCCAGGGAACTCCGGGGTTCGGGATGGGCCCTGACAGATGGCAAGGTGCTCTGGGAGAGCAACGGGGGTGTGTTTGTGTCTCAAACCTCACTTTTTTTCTCGTCTACTTTGAGGAGCAAAGGACAAAAAATAGCACTGAGGAAAGATGCCGAGTACCACAGTAGGAGATAAGGGATGTAGAGAACCACTCCTCTTGGGTTGGTGATTGCAGGAGCTTAGGTGGAAATGGGCTCTGTGCAAGACAAGGGAGATACTCGTGACAGCACAAACGGAAAAATCATGAGCTCGAGGTTTTGGGCTTTGAAGTTCTGCATCCCGCATTCAGGGAGTGAACTGCGGCTGAAACGGTTCCCTGTCTGCCATGATCCCCCAAACCAGGGGCTCGTCATCAGTTCCGTACACCGGGGTTACAACTAGGAATGCCTTTTCCCGGAACAGCTGAAGGAAAAGTTGTGATAACTTCCACAACTGATTTCCCACCTAGAAGACGGATTCAGCACATTCTGCCACTCCAACCCAAGGGTGGGGGTTCTCTGCAGCAGCCCTACAGGATGAGCAATGCCTTTCAATCAACCTTACGCTACACCACTTCTGGGAGGTCTCCTACATCTGAAGTCGGTTCACCTTCCAAGAGCAGAATCCTACCTTAACATCAAGGGAACCGAGCTGCTAGGAAACTCTGCCTCCATCCCATTAATCAGTAACGTCCCAGCCAAGCCAGACGATTGCTACTGCAGAAAGAAGCGGGATAATTAGAAAAAAGCCACTGCTGTCAGAAGGAGACCAATAAAGTTCTTCAATGTCACTCCCGTGCGTAGGGGATTTATGACCGCAGATAACCGTTTGCCAAACTGCCTTTTGCTTTCCTTCACGCCAGCTCTTGCTGTCCATGTCTGAATCTAAGCAGATGGCTCAGAGCCGTGCCAAGGGGCGGTAACTGCTTTTCGATGACGAATGGCACTGCCTAGACACATCACACTGCGTTTCCTAGCTCGCTCTCACGCCACTGCCACGCGACAGCACTTGGGCTGTCTCCCAGATTTCGATTCCCCAACGGGAAATTTGAAACCAAAATATTGCGTGCAGGCTCTGTTTTCTTTCTCCTCTCCTTTATTCCCTCTCCTTCCTTTAAAAAGAGCCTTGCGGGAGTCAAACTGAGCAGTGAGAGCAATCGCCTGGCAGCCTGCCTCGCCACAAGAGCCCTGGGTAGGTGTATTTTTCTTCATTTTGCAGAAAGATTCAAGGGTCTGGATTTCAGCTGTGGGCTCCCTTGGGCTGGGAACGCTCTCACAGCGGAGTTCAGCTGGTCCAGTTTGTGAGGCGTGGGAAGCAAAAAGAAACGAGGTGAAACCAGCATGACCTCACAAGATGTCTAGTGGGAATTCTTAACTCTCTGAGACTTGGGTGTCGAAACCTCTCACGGTGCCGCATTCCCTGCTTAACTAAGGAAATAATACTGTCTCCATCCAGCAAAAAAGTATGCTGAAGTGAAGACAGACCTAAGAAGCAAGCCCTCAAAGTCATTTAGGCATCCACACGGTGCAAAGATTTTCCTGCGTTGCACAGATGATGTTGTTCTAGGCTTGAGCTGAGGCCGTCAACTGCTGACCCTGCAGGTCCGTTTCTTGCTTTGTTCGAGTTAGTACTTCATGTTCACGGATGCACATCTTCATCTTGGTGGGTGGCTTTAGGCTAGTCAATTCTTACTCACTTTCTGGTAACTTTTCTGAAGTCCTTACCCTCCATTACCTTGTACACCTCCGTAACTGCAAATTGAGAAGGAAAAAGGCCTCCACCAGAACTAACTGTTCTTTCAACTCAGCTTTCAGTGACTGTCTGAGTGATGAGCGACAACTTAAATGTCATGTCAAATGCAGTAATACAAAGCACAGCCAAGAGCGGCTCCACCTCACTTGCCTCAGCTCAGAAAAGGACCCTGCTGATTAAATCGCTTCCGGACACTGCAGTTGGAGACATTTGTGTCCTCACGATAAAGGTAGTCTCTCTATGTCTTCCTATTGCTCTACTCAGTCCCTGGTAATGTAAATATGATGGAGCCCATGCACACAGGAAGCAGGCTGCTCACAGTGGCTTGTGGGAAAGCTCAGAGTGACCGTGTCGGTTGCCGGTGTGGTTGGATGTGAGATACTTGAGGAATTAGCAGTTCTAACGTTTAATCTTGGCTGTACTAAGTTAGCATGAATAGTGATAGGCGGTTAAGCTGAACGTTGCGACAGACAGAACCATTCACTTAGGTTAAATGTAGTTATGGTGTTTTTTTATTACTATTCAATACAGGTCACTATTAAGTACAAAAACCAAACCTTTTGCTAAGGAAATAGTAATTTCATACTCTTCAAGCCCACATGAAGGCAATTCCTAATGAACATTTGCTACAGAGTACAATACTAAAACATATAATTGTATTCATATATATATAACTTAGCAACTGCATACATAGTACTGAGTATAAGTGAAATACATAAGCCAATCTAAATATCTTGGGCAGCAGCACTCTCGTCCCGAGCACCTTGTAATTCTTTTCTTGGAAGTGAAATCCTTTACATTTCAATGACCTACAGAAAGTTAATCTTGTTTTTTTTTTTTCCTTTTTGAAAAAGAAATGACCTTCGCTGAGGTTGTGGTCTTGATAGACCACGAGATTTTCTTGATGCTGCGATGAAGGCAAAGGAATAAAGCAAATACAAACGCAGAAGCACAGTGCAATCTTTTCTGTGACCTCAAATATCGCAGCACTAGGCTTTACACCTCTACTCATCATTGACAGCTTTCTGATAATTAACTGACTTTTGAAAAGCTTAATCAAAGAAACAAATTGTTCCCAATTCAACCAAAAACACAGTTTTCACGCTGGAGGATGACGCACATTAAAACCGCTATAAACACGTATGCATTTTCAGTGAAAGATCGCATCAGGTTTCGTTCTCTATCAGTGGATGCTACGGAGTTGAGAGAGGGGCGGGCATTCACGTGGACAATGATATTTCTGGGGTTTTATCCCTGCAGGTGCTCGAGAGAATGACTACTTAAGTGTATTCATCTCAACTCCGCGTGACCTGATTGTGCCTGAATGCTGTGATTAAAAATGATAATCTGATAATTCAATCAGTTTTGATAGAAGCTTACGTGAAGTTTGGGCCAGAAAAGAAGATCGTATGGAACACAAATAAAAGTACATGATTGCAGATCCAGAAGAATAAAACTCCCCTGACAAAAAGCCTGGTGTTTTTTGCATTCCTTGTCTACCGCTGAACGCTTCTTCACATAGACACCATCTCTCAGTCACGCAGCTACAGTTGCAGGGCAAGCTGCTGCATCGTCTTATCGCTGAACCTTTCTTCAGCAGAAACCTTACTTAGACATCTACGCAGCCACAGCAAAAGAGCTACGAAGGAGATACCCTCTGCCACTGTAAAGGCACCTGGACTGGCATGAGCAAGGACATATGACAAAAGGAAGGAAAAATGGATGCTCACCCTTTCTCTGAGGATCTAGGTTCTCAGGAATAGAACTCCAAAAAAAGCCTTCCTCAGTGGCAGGCAGGCAGCCCTTAAAATGAGGTCTGAGAGGGTGGAGCTGGGCTTCACCCCTTCTGCCCACACAGGCAAATTGCCTTCACCTGCACTTCTAGGGCTGACAGGGCCCTTCCTTCCAGTGCTCAACCAATGGCTCAGGCTGCGACTTTACAGTCCCCATGCGCTCCTTCCCTTCACAGTGAGAACCCGTGATCGAGCCGGCTGGAGGGTGTGCCTTTCCTAATACAGGGGTCCAGTGCTTCACAACATTTGTACAATCTGTCCATTGCAATACAGGTCAACATAATGTAAGGCGATTGAGGATCGTTTCATGGTCAAGGTTCGTGTTCTCTCCTGGACCAATGCTCAACACCGTTACTGGAGGCGTGCAGTTGCCTGGTGCAGCTCCTTCTCCTGCTCCATCAGTCCCACATAAGCCATCACCACGTGCCGTCCTTGCTCTCGTGGCCATGCTGGAGCGCTTCAATGACATTTCACTCCTTCCGGTGATCCTGGAAACACAAAAACCCAGAGGAAGTAGTAGAGACATTTTACAGGTACTAAGAGGTGGAAGTTTCTCCTCGGAGGCAAAATGCGGGCCTCTGTTCCTATTTAGAGGCTCTACTTAGACAAGGACTATCATCCCCTGCCATGCTACAAACCACGTGATTGCCAAATCGTTTCCCTCAGGTGGCTCGGGCATAGTGGTCTGGGTCACCTGAGGAGGCTTTATCCTTCTGCTGGGAACCAGGAAAACAAGCAGGCTCCGCGTTGCTTGCATTTTTCCTACAGCTCTCACCCCTGCCCTTTTGGGGTGCTTTTGAAATTTGTGACTGTCCTCCAATTGCTTCCAAAGCTGGAAGAGGACACGACTGGGCTGGCAATCCATTCCGTTCAGTCTGGAATTCTATTTTCTAACATCCCAGTCAGGGAGTCCGCAGCGCAGGCCTCCTGGTTCTAGTTACAGGAAGGAACTTGGCCCCTTCTGGTGTTCAAATACTGCACTGAGGCGCCGAAGGCACTCTGGTTCCCACAGATCTCTGGCCTCACGTCCCACAACCAGAGTCACCACAAGGGTACTCTTTCTTTCCCTCAGCAATTGCCTCTTGTAAGGAAGTCCACATTCTTCCAGAGCCCGTGCAGGGATCAGCCACCGGGAGCCCGGGAATCCTGGGGCTTCCCCCTGGGAGATCCTCTGTTTTTGGGGGTCCCAGGGACCATCCAAAGCACAGTTCCTTTATGACAATCCCTCCTACATCCAGAACTGCCTGGCTCCCCACAAAGTCTAGAGGTCCCTTCCAACCACTATGATTCTATGATTCTAAGTAACAGAACGCAGGGCCAACGCGATGAGATGGTGCTACAAAAAAAAGAGGAAAGGAGTGCTCACCTGCCTTTGTAGACCAAGGCCGTCAGGAAAAACTCCACAAAGCGGGGCTCTCCAAGACTCAGCAGCTGCCGTACCCTAACACACCAGCTCTTCCTTGAGGGGATACCCCTCTTTCGCTGCTGACGAGGATCACCAACAGAAGGTGAAAACGGCCGGCCTGTCTTCCGCCGGGACACCCAGGTCCTTCTTCTCCGCGGAGCTCCTCTCCAGCAGCCCAGCCCTTAGCTTTACAGGAGCTCGCGGCTCGTCCTCCCCGGGAGCAGGGCCCTGCACTTAGCCTTGCTGAACCTCGTCGAGTTCCCGTGTGCCGAGCTCTGCGGACCGTCCAGGAGCTGCTGCACAACCTTCAGGTGTGGTGCGTCAGCCAGCGGGAAGGGGCTGAGGAGGAGAAAGCCCTGTGATCCCTGCGCTTAACTGCCCACCTCGGGATAAACACGACAGGAGCTGAGAAATAAACGTGCGCGGCAGTACGGATGGATTTGCTGCGTTGGTAACATGGGACTAGTACCACCTGCTGGCACGCGGCTGCTTCCATGCTGTCTTTGGGGCCGACTGTTGGGGGCTGTGACGTTGGGCTCGCGAGCGAGATGGTGCCTGGAAGAGCCCCCGCTGCCGGCACTTGGCTCCTGTGGCCTCCTCAGCGCCGCCTGCGGACGCTGTGGCCTCGATGTCCCAATGGGGAACGGCTTCGCGTGCGCGCCCTTGGCTGCCTGGACCCTCGTCCGGTGCGTGAACGCCGAGAAGCCCTCGAGGAGCTCCGTGTCGCCGCTCTGGGAGCTGCTGTTCGCCTGCTGCCTGGATGTCTTCTGGCGCGGCTGCGGGAACGTGAAGCCCGACCTCGCAGCGGGGAGCGGCTTCGTGTCCCGCTTCTTCCCCGTCTTCTTCCTGGCTCCCTGCGATGCCTTCTGCGTGCAGCCGCTGTGGCCTCTCTGGAGGATCGTGATCTGCCCCGTCTGCTGGGTGGGCGGGAGCTGCTTGGGGCTGGCGTCCGCCGGCTCCCACGGCGTCCTCGGTGCCGCTCAGGTGAATCTTGATCCCTCATGTTTTCCCGAGGGCTCGGCCTGCATTCTGACCCCGGCTCACTGCTCTCAGTGCTGAGCTCCAGCAGCTGGGAGCTGCGCAACAGCCATGATGCCACCTGGCTGGTGGGTCCGGACCCGCTTTCCTCAGGTTCCGGGGCGTTGTGCAATGGGCCCGAGTCCTCCTCGCTGTCACTGCTGGAATCGCCAAGCTGCCAGTAAACGCTGTAATCTGTAAGAGGAGGCCAGAAGGTCAGCGGGACGAAGCCGTAGCGTTGGGCAGGGGCAGGCTGCCGTCCCCCCTGGAGCACAGAAATTCGGGCAAAGCTGGCCCGGTGCCACGCGGCTCATTGCCTCTTACCGATACCCATGGCAGCACAGCTGCTGCACACCCAGAAGTAAACATCGTTGCTCAAGTCGGAGCATCGTCGGTGGGTACCCTCAGCAGCACAGGAGTTGCATATGAGCACCTTCCAGGGCCTGGGGAAGGAAGCAAAGGGGTGGCAGCTGTGAGGACCAAATGAGCCAACAAAGCCAGGCGGTGCCCGGCACGTCTCTGGTGCTCAGCCCTCGCTCCCCCAGCCCGCGGCGGGGCTCACATCCCCAGCAGAGCCCCAGGGAGCAGCCGCAGAAACTCACCCCTCGTCTTCTGCTTGACGTCTGCCACCAGGGTGAAGGCACTCAATGGCATCGCAGAGATCGAGCCTCTCTAGGAGCTCTGCTATTCCGTCGTACTTCCACAATGGTCTGCTGCAAGAGAAAGGAGGGAAAGCGATGAACCCTCACTGTTGCCAGTATACGATCCAAGGGCCTCCCGTCTCCTCGTCCCCAGCCCCATTTCTAGCTTCTCCGTGAAGGTGAGCCGCGTGCTCAGGAGACAGCTAAGGGCCAGACCTGATGATACAGTCCCCGCGCAGGCCCCGCGCTTTCTCATCTGCGTGGTTTGACGCGAGGACCCTTACCGCTCTGGAATTTGGATTCCCAAGGTGGCCATTTCCAAGCAGAACTCATTGCTGTTCTGACAGCTGGGGCACCGGAACGCTGTACTGCCAGCAAACAAGGCGCATCGCTGCAGGAGAAGCACAAGCGGCGTGAGCGTCAGCGGGTTCTGGTGCAGCTTAGCACTGAGCACGCCAGCAAGGTGAGGGGAGGGCTCCCACCTGGATGCAGGCCCGGTGGAACCAGGCGTGCGTGCACGCCGGGCACACCAGGGTGTGGTAGGACGTGCTGCTATCCATGTCATCCAGGCAGATGAGGCACTCGGCGTTATCTGCTGGAGCTGCCACATTTGCCTGCTGAGGGCGGTGCTCTGCGCAGAAGGACCTGGGGGAAGATGGAAGGCACGGGCACAGTGAGAAGGGCTGCGAGGAGGGCAGAGCGCTGGGAAGGGCCCTGGTTCCGGCAGGCTGCCGGGAGGCGTCGCTTGCTCGCTGCCAGTTCCTCCTTCCTCGGCTGCTGCTGACAGCCCTTACCTGTGCTCTCCAAAGAACTGGGTGACGCACTCCCCCTCTGTGGCACAGGGCAGGTGGAAGCTGCGTGTGCAGCCTCCATGGGCGCAATGGATGGCGGCTCCCATCTCGCCACAAACAAAGCATTGCTGGAAAGAGAGGAACAGCCCCATCAGCGGCAGGCTCGGCGACCCCACAGCTGGCCCCATGGCTCTGGGCGGGCCCAGGCACGGGTGGCACCCTACAAAGCCGCCTGGCAAACAGGGCTCATCTTTTAGGAGAGGAATCAGTCCTGCAGGCGGTCGGAAGGGCTGCCATGGCTTTCTCTGGGTCCAGAATAAGGTGGCGTGAGCCTCCTATGGCACAAATCTGCCCGCTCCTTGCAGTTGCTCACCGTCTGGTTTGCCCGCCAGATCGCGCGCATTAATTCAGCATAGTTCATCTCCAGGCCTTCGTCCTCTTGGAAGTATTCTGTAAATAAGACTTGGGCAAACATCTGCAGGAGAGACAAGAGCAGGATCTCGTGAGGACTGAAGGGAAGGGAGCATCCCTGCAGCAAACGGCCAGCATCACCCGAGGGAACTCACCAAGCAAAACTCGTGGACGCAAATCCGTGTGTCCGCAGCTACCCTCCCATACGTGTCCTGGTTAGTATCTGCCCGGCCACACAGCAAGCATGCTGGAGAGGAGAGAGCAAAGGGGAACAGCGGTGAGCACCTTGCAGGTCAGAGTGTCCCTGAGAGCCGTCCTCACAGCCCTGCTCCGTGCCGGCTGCATGCAGCGGAAGGGAAGGGGATGTTGCAGGCCTGACAGGGCCGGCGGGCAGCCCCAGCCCAAGCCGGGGGCCTTTGCCAAGAAGCAGAGCGGCCCCATCACATGCCTGTTTGGGAGACCCTGTCTGCCCCTTCTTCCCCTCTCGGCTCTCAGCTGCAGGCAGGAAGACCCCCAGCACACTTCAAGTCCGCTGGACAGAGCTGTGCACAGGGATGCTTGGTGCTCACCTTGCAGTTCCGACTCGGAAGGCTGATTCTGATCAGACATGATGTGCGTCGACAGCGAGTGCTGCAAGAGTCCTTGCTCTCTCCGCGCCTCACCAGGCCGCACTGAGCCCCGCAGCTTTTGTTCTGTTCTCAGCCTCGCGGGACACCGTGGCCGCGCCCAGCCACCCACTGTGACATCACCTCGTGACACGCAGGATGCCGGCAGCTCCGCAGCTCGGCTGCGCATCCTTTGAGAGGATTTCCTTCCACGGTTCTTTGCCAAGCTCCCCTCTTCTTGTCAGTAGCGGGCATCACCTCCAGCACAGCTGTTTCCCTTGATTTCCTTTCTCCCCGCTTGTCCCCTTACCTGGGTAACTGTAACAGGACCTCAAAAAGGAGGGATTTCCAACAGGACACCCTTCCTCAGCGGCAGTCAGCCCTTCGCTGAGGTCTAAGAGAGGCAGAGCCTGACTCCACACCCTTTGATCACGCAGGTGAAATGCCTTCCCCTGTGCTCCCAGGGCTGACCGGGTCTTTCCTTTAGCTGCTACCAACATCACACTGTACCACATTACTGATGATACCAGGTAGACTTCTGACTCATTGCAGGCATTAGCAAAGGCAGGAGATTCATTGGCTGCTTATCTACAAGAGAAAGGGTGCTGCGATAAGTCCACAGAAGGCGCAAGGACCGGACCTGTCGGCTCCATTCCCGGGCGTAGTTTGATCGGGAAAGACCGAACTGGTACCCAGGGCGATCACAGCCAAGGTTCGGGTGTTGCCTGTCCCTACCACGCCAAGGCGGCTGCAAGAAGTTTGGGCTATATGTAGTTAATTGAAAAGTTGGAAAGAAGCTGTGGCGGTCACCAGACAGCAATAGGACCCGCAGGGGCCCCTTGACTCTTGGGAAACCATGGTAACACTATTTTGAAGATAAGAGAAGAAGAACAAGCAAGGCCAAATATGGAGAAGACAAGACATGCCACACATCTATTGGGCAGAGATAACCGTAGCATAGGTGATTGGTAGTACTGTGATGAAGAAAGTTATAAGAAGAGTGTGTTGCTTGCAATAAACACCATTTTGCCACCCATCATACTGATGCATTCATGGTGTGCGAATGGCCCAGGCGGGGCGCGGGACCAACAGGGTCGGGCGCTGGGCCTGAAGGCTGTCAGACCACTGCAGGCCGGAGCGGACTGTAACCTAGGTTGCCGTGAGAACTAGGCAACAGGTATATTAGGATCCTGGTGCTCCTTTATACCCCACAAAGCACGGCTGCTGAGGCCTTTATAGCGACTCACAAAGAAAGGCCAAAAATGGCACTAGGGTAGAAGTCCGGCAGGCCGGACTAGCAGGCCCAGGCACTGGCTATAGAGGATTCCACCCTTCCAGCTGAACTGGAAGTCCGCGTAACTCAGGACGGGCGTGGCTGGGGCCTATGGCAGCACCGGAATTCTGTTTGAACCCGAGTTGGGTTCTGTTCTCAGGCCTGGCCTGGAGCAGAATAGAGGTGCAGTGAGACTGAAAAACACTTCCTGTCTGCCTACTCCATGTTACAGGCAGGAAAGCCACTAACCCAAACAGCTGAAGCTTTCCATCATGGTATGGCATTACAAAAGCACGGCTCCCTGATGTGGGCACGGAGACCGGAAACTCCATTTCTTTGCCTGGTTATTACGTGGCAAGAAGCCACGGTCCTGCACATATTAAAGATGGTATCAGCGAAGCACCATGCTGCAGCTGCATTGCTCCTCCCTGTCTTGCACCGAACTTTAATGAAAGTCATAAAAGCCAGCTCTCTCAAGGAAATAATTTTGAGAATTAATACGTGCTGCTCAAGCTGCTTTGCTCTTCCCCATTTGCCCCAGTAACGCAGCAAATAACAACCGACTGTCAGTGAAGCGGTGTAAGGATCTAAATCTCCGTTGGATCTCATTTTCTTTCTCATTGTCGTAAGCCCCTCCGGGTTTATCACCGCCACAGCTCCAGCTGCTCACGCAGTCGTATCTCTGGGTCTGCCTCGCCAGGCGTTGTGAGCAAAACCCCTGTGCTGCCCCACAGTTTTGCCACAACACAGTAATGGTCATTACCACCTTCAGAAACAGAGAGAGTGCTGCAGTAATGCCCTCTGCCACTTCAACACCAATCCTTTTGCTGGGGTTGGAAGGAGGGGATGAATCATTAGTGAAATCGTGCTGTAAGTTACGGAACACGACGGGGCTCCGAGGAAAATGAACGCCATCTGGAGCAGGATCAGAACCAGCAGCTTGCAAGGATCCCATGCTCTGGACAAATGATTTCTTCAGGAATTAGGGACACCGTTAAAAATAAAGGAAGTCACTTCCATAGGCATCAGTCGTGCCTTAAGCACAATGTCCCTGGAATATCAGACTGCACAGGCTCCTCACCCCCTCGGCGGAGGTGGCTTGAAAATATCTTGGTCCACCAGCCAGGGAACTCCGGGGTTCGGGATGGGCCCTGACAGATGGCAAGGTGCTCTGGGAGAGCAACGGGGGTGTGTTTGTGTCTCAAACCTCACTTTTTTTCTCGTCTACTTTGAGGAGCAAAGGACAAAAAATAGCACTGAGGAAAGATGCCGAGTACCACAGTAGGAGATAAGGGATGTAGAGAACCACTCCTCTTGGGTTGGAGATTGCAGGAGCTTAGGTGGAAATGGGCTCTGTGCAAGACAAGGGAGATACTCGTGACAGCACAAACGGAAAAATCATGAGTTTGAGGTTTTGGGCTTTGAAGTTCTGCATCCCGCATTCAGGGAGTGAACTGCGGCTGAAACGGTTCCCTGTCTGCCATGATCCCCCAAACCAGGGACTCGTCATCAGTTCCGCACACCGGGGTTACAACTAGGAATGCCTTTTCCCGGAACAGCTGAAGGAAAAGTTGTGATAACTTCCACAACTGATTTCCCACCTAGAAGACGGATTCAGCACATTCTGCCACTCCAACCCAAGGGTGGGGGTTCTCTGCAGCAGCCCTACAGGATGAGCAATGCCATTCAATCAGCCTTACGCTACACCACTTCTGGGAGGTCTCCTACATCTGAAGTCGGTTCACCTTCCAAGAGCAGAATCCTACCTTAACATCAAGGGAACCGAGCTGCTAGGAAACTTTGCCTCCATCCCATTAATCAGTAACGTCCCAGCCAAGCCAGACGATTGCTACTGCAGAAAGAAGCGGGATAATTAGAAAAAAGCCACTGCTGTCAGAAGGAGACCAATAAAGTTCTTCAATGTCACTCCCGTGCGTAGGGGATTTATGACCGCAGATAACCGTTTGCCAAACTGCCTTTTGCTTTCCCTCACGCCAACTCTTGCTGTCCATTTGCGACTCTAAGCAGATGGCTCAGAGCCGTGCCAAGGGGCAGTAACTGCTTTTCGATGACGAATGGCGCCGCCAAGACACATCACACTGCGTTTCCTAGCTCGCTCTCACGCCGCTGCCACGTGACAGCACTTGGGCTGTCTCCCAGATTTCGATTCCTCAACGGGAAATTTGATACCAAAATATTGCGTGTAGGCTGTTTTCTTTCTCCTCACCTTTATTCCCTCTCCTTCCTTTAAAAAGAGCCTTGCGGGAGCCAAACTGAGCAGTGAGAGCGAGCGCCTGGCAGCCTGCCTCGCCACAAGAGCCCTGGGTAGGTGTATTTTTCTTCATTTTGCAGAAAGATTCAAGGGTCTGGATTTCAGCTGTGGGCACCCTCGGGCTGGGAACGCTCACACAGCGGAGATCAGCTGGTCCAGGTTGTGAGGCGTGGGAAGCAAAAAGAAACGAGGTGAAACCAGCATGACCTCACAAGATGTCTAGTGGGAATTCTTAACTCTCTGAGACTTGGGTGTCGAATCCTCTAACGGTGCCGCATTCCCTGCTTAACTAAGGAAATAATACTGTTCTCCAACCAGCAAAAAAGTATGCTGAAGTGAAGGCAGACCTAAGAAGCAAGCCCTCAAAGTCATTTAGGCATCCACACGGTGCAAAGAATTTCCTGCATTGCACAGATGATGTTGTTCTAGGCTTGAGCTGAGGCCGTCGACTGCTGACCCTGCAGGTCCGTTTCTTGCTTTGTTCGAGTTAGTACTTCATGTTCACGGATGCACATCTTCATCTTGGTGGGTGGCTTTAGGCTAGTCAATTCTTACTCACTTTCTGGTAACTTTTCTGAAGTCCTTACCTTCCATTGCCTTGTACACCTCCGTAACTGCAAATTGAGAAGGAAAAAGGCCTCCACCAGAACTAACTGTTCTTTCAACTCAGCTTTCAGTGACTGTCTGAGTGATGAGCGACAACTTAAATGTCATGTCAAATGCAGTAATACAAAGCACAGCCAAGAGCGGCTCCACCTCACTTGCCTCAGCTCAGAAAAGGACCCTGCTGATTAAATCGCTTCCGGACACTGCAGTTGGAGACATTTGTGTCCTCACGATAAAGGTAGTCTCTCTATGTCTTCCTATTGCTCTACTCAGTCCCTGGTAATGTAAATATGATGGAGCCCATGCACACAGGAAGCAGGCTGCTCACGGTGGCTTGTGGGAAAGCTCAGAGTGACCGTGTCGGTTGTCAGTGTGGTTGGATGTGAGATACTTGAGGAGTTCTAACATTTAATCTTGGCTTTACTAAGTTAGCATGAATAGTGATAGGCGGTTAAGCTGAACGTTGCGACAGACAGAACCATTCACTTAGGTTAAATGTAGTTATGGTGTTTTTTTATTACTATTCAATACAGGTCACTATTAAGTACAAAAACCAAACCTTTTGCTAAGGAAATAGTAATTTCATACTCTTCAAGCCCACATGAAGGCAATTCCTAATGAACATTTGCTACAGAGTACAATACTAAAACATATAATTGTATTCATATATATATAACTTAGCAACTGCATACATAGTACTGAGTATAAGTGAAATACATAAGCCAATCTAAATATCTTGGGCAGCAGCACTCTCGTCCCGAGCACCTTGTAATTCTTTTCTTGGAAGTGAAATCCTTTACATTTCAATGATCTACAGAAAGTTAATCTTGATTTTTTTTTTTCCTTTTTGAAAAAGAAATGACCTTCGCTGAGGTCGTGGTCTTGATAGACCACGAGATTTTCTTGATGCTGCGATGAAGGCAAAGGAATAAAGCAAATACAAACGCAGAAGCACAGTGCAATCTTTTCTGTGACCTCAAATATCGCAGCACTAGGCTTTACACCTCTACTCATCATTGACAGCTTTCTGATAATTAACTGACTTTTGAAAAGCTTAATCAAAGAAACAAATTGTTCCCAATTCAACCAAAAACACAGTTTTCACGCTGGAGGATGACGCACATTAAAACCGCTATAAACACGTATGCATTTTCAGTGAAAGATCGCATCAGGTTTCGTTCTCTATCAGTGGATGCTACGGAGTTGAGAGAGGGGCGGGCATTCACGTGGACAATGATATTTCTGGGGTTTTATCCCTGCAGGTGCTCGAGAGAATGACTACTTAAGTGTATTCATCTCAACTCCGCGTGACCTGATTGTGCCTGAATGCTGTGATTAAAAATGATAATCTGATAATTCAATCAGTTTTGATAGAAGCTTACGTGAAGTTTGGGCCAGAAAAGAAGATCGTATGGAACACAAATAAAAGTACATGATTGCAGATCCAGAAGAATAAAACTCCCCTGACAAAAAGCCTGGTGTTTTTTGCATTCCTTGTCTACCGCTGAACGCTTCTTCACATAGACACCATCTCTCAGTCACGCAGCTACAGTTGCAGGGCAAGCTGCTGCATCGTCTTATCGCTGAACCTTTCTTCAGCAGAAACCTTACTTAGACATCTACGCAGCCACAGCAAAAGAGCTACGAAGGAGATACCCTCTGCCACTGTAAAGGCACCTGGACTGGCATGAGCAAGGACATATGACAAAAGGAAGGAAAAATGGATGCTCACCCTTTCTCTGAGGATCTAGGTTCTCAGGAATAGAACTCCAAAAAAAGCCTTCCTCAGTGGCAGGCAGGCAGCCCTTAAAATGAGGTCTGAGAGGGTGGAGCTGGGCTTCACCCCTTCTGCCCACACAGGCAAATTGCCTTCACCTGCACTTCTAGGGCTGACAGGGCCCTTCCTTCCAGTGCTCAACCAATGGCTCAGGCTGCGACTTTACAGTCCCCATGCGCTCCTTCCCTTCACAGTGAGAACCCGTGATCGAACCGGCTGGAGGGTGAGCCTTTCCTAATACAGGGGTCCAGTGCTTCACAACATTTGTACAATCTGTCCATTGCAATACAGGTCAACATAATGTAAGGCGATTGAGGATCGTTTCATGGTCAAGGTTCGTGTTCTCTCCTGGACCAATGCTCAACACCGTTACTGGAGGCGTGCAGTTGCCTGGTGCAGCTCCTTCTCCTGCTCCATCAGTCCCACATAAGCCATCACCACGTGCCGTCCTTGCTCTCGTGGCCATGCTGGAGCGCTTCAATGACATTTCACTCCTTCCGGTGATCCTAGAAACACAAAAACCCAGAGGAAGTAGTAGAGACATTTTACAGGTACTAAGAGGTGGAAGTTTCTCCTCGGAGGCAAAATGCGGGCCTCTGTTCCTATTTAGAGGCTCTACTTAGACAAGGACTATCATCCCCTGCCACGCTACAAACCACGTGATTGCCAAATCGTTTCCCTCAGGTGGCTCGGGCATAGTGGTCTGGGTCACCTGAGGAGGCTTTATCCTTCTGCTGGGAACCAGGAAAACAAGCAGGCTCCGCGTTGCTTGCATTTTTCCTACAGCTCTCACCCCTGCCCTTTTGGGGTGCTTTTGAAATTTGTGACTGTCCTCCAATTGCTTCCAAAGCTGGAAGAGGACACGACTGGGCTGGCAATCCATTCCGTTCAGTCTGGAATTCTATTTTCTAACATCCCAGTCAGGGAGTCCGCAGCGCAGGCCTCCTGGTTCTAGTTACAGGGAGGAACTTGGCCCCTTCTGGTGTTCAAATACTGCACTGAGGCGCCGAAGGCACTCTGGTTCCCACAGATCTCTGGCCTCACGTCCCACAACCAGAGTCACCACAAGGGTACTCTTTCTTTCCCTCAGCAATTGCCTCTTGTAAGGAAGTCCACATTCTTCCAGAGCCCGAGCAGGGATCAGCCACCGGGAGCCCGGGAATCCTGGGGCTTCCCCCTGGGAGATCCTCTGTTTTTGGGGGTCCCAGGGACCATCCAAAGCACAGTTCCTTTATGACAATCCCTCCTACATCCAGAACTGCCTGGCTCCCCACAAAGTCTAGAGGTCCCTTCCAACCACTATGATTCTATGATTCTAAGTAACAGAACGCAGGGCCAACGCGATGAGATGGTGCTACAAAGAAATGAGGAAAGGAGTGCTCACCTGCCTTTGTAGACCAAGGCCGTCAGGAAAAACTCCACAAAGCGGGGCTCTCCAAGACTCAGCAGCTGCCGTACCCTAACACACCAGCTCTTCCTTGAGGGGATACCCCTCTTTCGCTGCTGACGAGGATCACCAACAGAAGGTGAAAACGGCCGGCCTGTCTTCCGCCGGGACACCCAGGTCCTTCTTCTCCGCGGAGCTCCTCTCCAGCAGCCCAGCCCTTAGCTTTACAGGAGCTCGCGGCTCGTCCTCCCTGGGAGCAGGGCCCTGCACTTAGCCTTGCTGAACCTCGTCGAGTTCCCGTGTGCCGAGCTCTGCGGACTGTCCAGGAGCTGCTGCACAACCTTCAGGTGTGGTGCGTCAGCCAGCGGGAAGGGGCTGAGGAGGAGAAAGCCCTGTGATCCCTGCGCTTAACTGCCCACCTCGGGATAAACACGACAGGAGCTGAGAAATAAACGTGCGCGGCAGTACGGATGGATTTGCTGCGTTGGTAACATGGGACTAGTACCACCTGCTGGCACGCGGCTGCTTCCATGCTGTCTTTGGGGCCGACTGTTGGGGGCTGTGACGTTGGGCTCGCGAGCGAGATGGTGCCTGGAAGAGCCCCCGCTGCCGGCACTTGGCTCCTGTGGCCTCCTCAGCGCCGCCTGCGGACGCTGTGGCCTCGATGTCCCAATGGGGAACGGCTTCGCGTGCGCGCCCTTGGCTGCCTGGACCCTCGTCCGGTGCGTGAACGCCGAGAAGCCCTCGAGGAGCTCCGTGTCGCCGCTCTGGGAGCTGCTGTTCGCCTGCTGCCTGGATGTCTTCTGGCGCGGCTGCGGGAACGTGAAGCCCGACCTCGCAGCGGGGAGCGGCTTCGTGTCCCGCTTCTTCCCCGTCTTCTTCCTGGCTCCCTGCGATGCCTTCTGCGTGCAGCCGCTGTGGCCTCTCTGGAGGATCGTGATCTGCCCCGTCTGCTGGGTGGGCGGGAGCTGCTTGGGGCTGGCGTCCGCCGGCTCCCACGGCGTCCTCGGTGCCGCTCAGGTGAATCTTGATCCCTCATGTTTTCCCAAGGGCTCGGCCTGCATTCTGACCCCGGCTCACTGCTCTCAGTGCTGAGCTCCAGCAGCTGGGAGCTGCGCAACAGCCATGATGCCACCTGGCTGGTGGGTCCGGACCCGCTTTCCTCAGGTTCCGGGGCGTTGTGCAATGGGCCCGAGTCCTCCTCGCTGTCACTGCTGGAATCGCCAAGCTGCCAGTAAACGCTGTAATCTGTAAGAGGAGGCCAGAAGGTCAGCGGGACGAAGCCGTAGCGTTGGGCAGGGGCAGGCTGCCGTCCCCCCTGGAGCACAGAAATTCGGGCAAAGCTGGCCCGGTGCCACGCGGCTCATTGCCTCTTACCGATACCCATGGCAGCACAGCTGCTGCACACCCAGAAGTAAACATCGTTGCTCAAGTCGGAGCATCGTCGGTGGGTACCCTCAGCAGCACAGGAGTTGCATATGAGCACCTTCCAGGGCCTGGGGAAGGAAGCAAAGGGGTGGCAGCTGTGAGGACCAAATGAGCCAACAAAGCCAGGCGGTGCCCGGCACGTCTCTGGTGCTCAGCCCTCGCTCCCCCAGCCCACGGCGGGGCTCACATCCCCAGCAGAGCCCCAGGGAGCAGCCGCAGAAACTCACCCCTCGTCTTCTGCTTGACGTCTGCCACCAGGGTGAAGGCACTCAATGGCATCGCAGAGATCGAGCCTCTCTAGGAGCTCTGCTATTCCGTCGTACTTCCACAATGGTCTGCTGCAAGAGAAAGGAGGGAAAGCGATGAACCCTCACTGTTGCCAGTATACGATCCAAGGGCCTCCCGTCTCCTCGTCCCCAGCCCCATTTCTAGCTTCTCCGTGAAGGTGAGCCGCGTGCTCAGGAGACAGCTAAGGGCCAGACCTGATGATACAGTCCCCGCGCAGGCCCCGCGCTTTCTCATCTGCGTGGTTTGACGCGAGGACCCTTACCGCTCTGGAATTTGGATTCCCAAGGTGGCCATTTCCAAGCAGAACTCATTGCTGTTCTGACAGCTGGGGCACCGGAACGCTGTACTGCCAGCAAACAAGGCGCATCGCTGCAGGAGAAGCACAAGCGGCGTGAGTGTCAGCGGGTCCTGGTGCAGCTTAGCACTGAGCACGCCAGCAAGGTGAGGGGAGGGCTCCCACCTGGATGCAGGCCCGGTGGAACCAGGCGTGCGTGCACGCCGGGCACACCAGGGTGTGGTAGGACGTGCTGCTATCCATGTCATCCAGGCAGATGAGGCACTCGGCGTTATCTGCTGGAGCTGCCACATTTGCCTGCTGAGGGCGGTGCTCTGCGCAGAAGGACCTGGGGGAAGATGGAAGGCACGGGCACAGTGAGAAGGGCTGCGAGGAGGGCAGAGCGCTGGGAAGGGCCCTGGTTCCGGCAGGCTGCCGGGAGGCGTCGCTTGCTCGCTGCCAGTTCCTCCTTCCTCGGCTGCTGCTGACAGCCCTTACCTGTGCTCTCCAAAGAACTGGGTGACGCACTCCCCCTCTGTGGCACAGGGCAGGTGGAAGCTGCGTGTGCAGCCTCCATGGGCGCAATGGATGGCGGCTCCCATCTCGCCACAAACAAAGCATTGCTGGAAAGAGAGGAACAGCCCCATCAGCGGCAGGCTCGGCGACCCCACAGCTGGCCCCATGGCTCTGGGCGGGCCCAGGCACGGGTGGCACCCTACAAAGCCGCCTGGCAAACAGGGCTCATCTTTTAGGAGAGGAATCAGTCCTGCAGGCGTTCAGAAGGGCTGCCATGGCTTTCTCTGGGTCCAGAATAAGGTGGCGTGAGCCTCCTATGGCACAAATCTGCCCGCTCCTTGCAGTTGCTCACCGTCTGGTTTGCCCGCCAGATCGCGCGCATTAATTCAGCATAGTTCATCTCCAGGCCTTCGTCCTCTTGGAAGTATTCTGTAAATAAGACTTGGGCAAACATCTGCAGGAGAGACAAGAGCAGGATCTCGTGAGGACTGAAGGGAAGGGAGCATCCCTGCAGCAAACGGCCAGCATCACCCGAGGGAACTCACCAAGCAAAACTCGTGGACGCAAATCCGTGTGTCCGCAGCTACCCTCCCATACGTGTCCTGGTTAGTATCTGCCCGGCCACACAGCAAGCATGCTGGAGAGGAGAGAGCAAAGGGGAACAGCGGTGAGCACCTTGCAGGTCAGAGTGTCCCTGAGAGCCGTCCTCACAGCCCTGCTCCGTGCCGGCTGCATGCAGCGGAAGGGAAGGGGATGTTGAAGGCCTGACAGGGCCGGCGGGCAGCCCCAGCCCAAGCCGGGGGCCTTTGCCAAGAAGCAGAGCGGCCCCATCACATGCCTGTTTGGGAGACCCTGTCTGCCCCTTCTTCCCCTCTCGGCTCTCAGCTGCAGGCAGGAAGACCCCCAGCACACTTCAAGTCCGCTGGACAGAGCTGTGCACAGGGATGCTTGGTGCTCACCTTGCAATTCCGACTCGGAAGGCTGATTCTGATCAGACATGATGTGCGTCGACAGCGAGTGCTGCAAGAGTCCTTGCTCTCTCCGCGCCTCACCAGGCCGCACTGAGCCCCGCAGCTTTTGTTCTGTTCTCAGCCTCGCGGGACACCGTGGCCGCGCCCAGCCACCCACTGTGACATCACCTCGTGACACGCAGGATGCCGGCAGCTCCGCAGCTCGGCTGCGCATCCTTTGAGAGGATTTCCTTCCACGGTTCTTTGCCAAGCTCCCCTCTTCTTGTCAGTAGCGGGCATCACCTCCAGCACAGCTGTTTCCCTTGATTTCCTTTCTCCCCGCTTGTCCCCTTACCTGGGTAACTGTAACAGGACCTCAAAAAGGAGGGATTTCCAACAGGACACCCTTCCTCAGCGGCAGTCAGCCCTTCGCTGAGGTCTAAGAGAGGCAGAGCCTGACTCCACACCCTTTGATCACGCAGGTGAAATGCCTTCCCCTGTGCTCCCAGGGCTGACCGGGTCTTTCCTTTAGCTGCTACCAACATCACACTGTACCACATTACTGATGATACCAGGTAGACTTCTGACTCATTGCAGGCATTAGCAAAGGCAGGAGATTCATTGGCTGCTTATCTACAAGAGAAAGGGTGCTGCGATAAGTCCACAGAAGGCGCAAGGACCGGACCTGTCGGCTCCATTCCCGGGCGTAGTTTGATCGGGAAAGACCGAACTGGTACCCAGGGCGATCACAGCCAAGGTTCGGGTGTTGCCTGTCCCTACCACGCCAAGGCGGCTGCAAGAAGTTTGGGCTATATGTAGTTAATTGAAAAGTTGGAAAGAAGCTGTGGCGGTCACCAGACAGCAATAGGACCCGCAGGGGCCCCTTGACTCTTGGGAAACCATGGTAACACTATTTTGAAGATAAGAGAAGAAGAACAAGCAAGGCCAAATATGGAGAAGACAAGACATGCCACACATCTATTGGGCAGAGATAACCGTAGCATAGGTGATTGGTAGTACTGTGATGAAGAAAGTTATAAGAAGAGTGTGTTGCTTGCAGTAAACACCATTTTGCCACCCATCATACTGATGCATTCATGGTGTGCGAATGGCCCAGGCGGGGCGCGGGACCAACAGGGTCGGGCGCTGGGCCTGAAGGCTGTCAGACCACTGCAGGCCGGAGCGGACTGTAACCTAGGTTGCCGTGAGAACTAGGCAACAGGTATATTAGGATCCTGGTGCTCCTTTATACCCCACAAAGCACGGCTGCTGAGGCCTTTATAGCGACTCACAAAGAAAGGCCAAAAATGGCACTAGGGTAGAAGTCCGGCAGGCCGGACTAGCAGGCCCAGGCACTGGCTATAGAGGATTCCACCCTTCCAGCTGAACTGGAAGTCCGCGTAACTCAGGACGGGCGTGGCTGGGGCCTATGGCAGCACCGGAATTCTGTTTGAACCCGAGTTGGGTTCTGTTCTCAGGCCTGGCCTGGAGCACAATAGAGGTGCAGTGAGACTGAAAAACACTTCCTGTCTGCCTACTCCATGTTACAGGCAGGAAAGCCACTAACCCAAACAGCTGAAGCTTTCCATCATGGTATGGCATTACAAAAGCACGGCTCCCTGATGTGGGCACGGAGACCGGAAACTCCATTTCTTTGCCTGGTTATTACGTGGCAAGAAGCCACGGTCCTGCACATATTAAAGATGGTATCAGCGAAGCACCATGCTGCAGCTGCATTGTTCCTCCCTGTCTTGCACCGAACTTTAATGAAAGTCATAAAAGCCAGCTCTCTCAAGGAAATAATTTTGAGAATTAATACGTGCTGCTCAAGCTGCTTTGCTCTTCCCCTTTTGCCCCAGTAACGCAGCAAATAACAACCGACTGTCAGTGAAGCGGTGTAAGGATCTAAATCTCCGTTGGATCTCATTTTCTTTCTCATTGTCGTAAGCCCCTCCGGGTTTATCACCACCCCAGCTCCAGCTGCTCACGCAGTCGTATCTCTGGGTCTGCCTCGCCAGGCGTTGTGAGCAAAACCCCTGTGCTGCCCCACAGTTTTGCCACAACACAGTAATGGTCATTACCACCTTCAGAAACAGAGAGAGTGCTGCAGTAATGCCCTCTGCCACTTCAACACCAATCCTTTTGCTGGGGTTGGAAGGAGGGGATGAATCATTAGTGAAATCGTGCTGTAAGTTACGGAACACGACGGGGCTCCGAGGAAAATGAACGCCATCTGGAGCAGGATCAGAACCAGCAGCTTGCAAGGATCCCATGCTCTGGACAAATGATTTCTTCAGGAATTAGGGACACCGTTAAAAATAAAGGAAGTCACTTCCATAGGCATCAGTCGTGCCTTAAGCACAATGTCCCTGGAATATCAGACTGCACAGGCTCCTCACCCCCTCGGCGGAGGTGGCTTGAAAATATCTTGGTCCACCAGCCAGGGAACTCCGGGGTTCGGGATGGGCCCTGACAGATGGCAAGGTGCTCTGGGAGAGCAACGGGGGTGTGTTTGTGTCTCAAACCTCACTTTTTTTCTCGTCTACTTTGAGGAGCAAAGGACAAAAAATAGCACTGAGGAAAGATGCCGAGTACCACAGTAGGAGATAAGGGATGTAGAGAACCACTCCTCTTGGGTTGGAGATTGCAGGAGCTTAGGTGGAAATGGGCTCTGTGCAAGACAAGGGAGATACTCGTGACAGCACAAACGGAAAAATCATGAGCTCGAGGTTTTGGGCTTTGAAGTTCTGCATCCCGCATTCAGGGAGTGAACTGCGGCTGAAACGGTTCCCTGTCTGCCGTGATCCCCCAAACCAGGGACTCGTCATCAGTTCCGTACACCGGGGTTACAACTAGGAATGCCTTTTCCCGGAACAGCTGAAGGAAAAGTTGTGATAACTTCCACAACTGATTTCCCACCTAGAAGACGGATTCAGCACATTCTGCCACTCCAACCCAAGGGTGGGGGTTCTCTGCAGCAGCCCTACAGGATGAGCAATGCCATTCAATCAGCCTTACGCTACACCACTTCTGGGAGGTCTCCTACATCTGAAGTCGGTTCACCTTCCAAGAGCAGAATCCTACCTTAACATCAAGGGAACCGAGCTGCTAGGAAACTCTGCCTCCATCCCATTAATCAGTAACGTCCCAGCCAAGCCAGACGATTGCTACTGCAGAAAGAAGCGGGATAATTAGAAAAAAGCCACTGCTGTCAGAAGGAGACCAATAAAGTTCTTCAATGTCACTCCCGTGCGTAGGGGATTTATGACCGCAGATAACCGTTTGCCAAACTGCCTTTTGCTTTCCCTCACGCCAACTCTTGCTGTCCATTTGCGACTCTAAGCAGATGGCTCAGAGCCGTGCCAAGGGGCAGTAACTGCTTTTCGATGACGAATGGCGCCGCCAAGACACATCACACTGCGTTTTCTAGCTCGCTCTCACGCCGCTGCCACGTGACAGCACTTGGGCTGTCTCCCAGATTTCGATTCCTCAACGGGAAATTTGATACCAAAATATTGCGTGTAGGCTGTTTTCTTTCTCCTCACCTTTATTCCCTCTCCTTCCTTTAAAAAGAGCCTTGCGGGAGCCAAACTGAGCAGTGAGAGCGAGCGCCTGGCAGCCTGCCTCGCCACAAGAGCCCTGGGTAGGTGTATTTTTCTTCATTTTGCAGAAAGATTCAAGGGTCTGGATTTCAGCTGTGGGCACCCTCGGGCTGGGAACGCTCACACAGCGGAGATCAGCTGGTCCAGGTTGTGAGGCGTGGGAAGCAAAAAGAAACGAGGTGAAACCAGCATGACCTCACAAGATGTGTAGTGGGAATTCTTAACTCTCTGAGACTTGGGTGTCGAATCCTCTAACTGTGCCGCATTCCCTGCTTAACTAAGGAAATAATACTGTTCTCCAACCAGCAAAAAAGTATGCTGAAGTGAAGGCAGACCTAAGAAGCAAGCCCTCAAAGTCATTTAGGCATCCACACGGTGCAAAGAATTTCCTGCATTGCACAGATGATGTTGTTCTAGGCTTGAGCTGAGGCCGTCAACTGCTGACCCTGCAGGTCCGTTTCTTGCTTTGTTCGAGTTAGTACTTCATGTTCACGGATGCACATCTTCATCTTGGTGGGTGGCTTTAGGCTAGTCAATTCTTACTCACTTTCTGGTAACTTTTCTGAAGTCCTTACCTTCCTTTGCCTTGTACACCTCCGTAACTGCAAATTGAGAAGGAAAAAGGCCTCCACCAGAACTAACTGTTCTTTCAACTCAGCTTTCAGTGACTGTCTGAGTGATGAGCGACAACTTAAATGTCATGTCAAATGCAGTAATACAAAGCACAGCCAAGAGCGGCTCCACCTCACTTGCCTCAGCTCAGAAAAGGACCCTGCTGATTAAATCGCTTCCGGACACTGCAGTTGGAGACATTTGTGTCCTCACGATAAAGGTAGTCTCTCTATGTCTTCCTATTGCTCTACTCAGTCCCTGGTAATGTAAATATGATGGAGCCCATGCACACAGGAAGCAGGCTGCTCACGGTGGCTTGTGGGAAAGCTCAGAGTGACCGTGTCGGTTGCCGGTGTGGTTGGATGTGAGATACTTGAGGAGTTCTAACATTTAATCTTGGCTTTACTAAGTTAGCATGAATAGTGATAGGCGGTTAAGCTGAACGTTGCGACAGACAGAACCATTCACTTAGGTTAAATGTAGTTATGGTGTTTTTTTATTACTATTCAATACAGGTCACTATTAAGTACAAAAACCAAACCTTTTGCTAAGGAAATAGTAATTTCATACTCTTCAAGCCCACATGAAGGCAATTCCTAATGAACATTTGCTACAGAGTACAATACTAAAACATATAATTGTATTCATATATATATAACTTAGCAACTGCATACATAGTACTGAGTATAAGTGAAATACATAAGCCAATCTAAATATCTTGGGCAGCAGCACTCTCGTCCCGAGCACCTTGTAATTCTTTTCTTGGAAGTGAAATCCTTTACATTTCAATGATCTACAGAAAGTTAATCTTGATTTTTTTTTTTCCTTTTTGAAAAAGAAATGACCTTCACTGAGGTTGTAGTCTTGATTGACCACGAGATTTTCCTGATGCCACGATGAAGGCAAAGGAATAAAGCAAATACAAACGCAGAAGCACAGTGCAATCTTTTCTGTGACCTCAAATATCGCAGCACTAGGCTTTACACCTCTACTCATCATTGACAGCTTTCTGATAATTAACTGACTTTTGAAAAGCTTAATCAAAGAAACAAATTGTTCCCAATTCAACCAAAAACACAGTTTTCACGCTGGAGGATGACGCACATTAAAACCGCTATAAACACGTATGCATTTTCAGTGAAAGATCGCATCAGGTTTCATTCTCTATCAGTGGATGCTACGGAGTTGAGAGAGGGGCGGGCATTCACGTGGACAATGATATTTCTGGGGTTTTATCCCTGCAGGTGCTCGAGAGAATGACTACTTAAGTGTATTCATCTCAACTCCGTGTGACCTGATTGTGCCTGAATGCTGTGATTAAAAATGATAATCTGATAATTCAATCAGTTTTGATAGAAGCTTACGTGAAGTTTGGGCCAGAAAAGAAGATCGTATGGAACACAAATAAAAGTACATGATTGCAGTTCCAGAAGAATAAAACTCCCCTGACAAAAAGCCTGGTGTTTTTTGCATTCCTTGTCTACCGCTGAACGCTTCTTCACATAGACACCATCTCTCAGTCACGCAGCTACAGTTGCAGGGCAAGCTGCTGCATCGTCTTATCGCTGAACCTTTCTTCAGCAGAAACCTTACTTAGACATCTACGCAGCCACAGCAAAAGAGCTACGAAGGAGATACCCTCTGCCACTGTAAAGGCACCTGGACTGGCATGAGCAAGGACATATGACAAAAGGAAGGAAAAATGGATGCTCACCCTTTCTCTGAGGATCTAGGTTCTCAGGAATAGAACTCCAAAAAAAGCCTTCCTCAGTGGCAGGCAGGCAGCCCTTAAAATGAGGTCTGAGAGGGTGGAGCTGGGCTTCACCCCTTCTGCCCACACAGGCAAATTGCCTTCACCTGCACTTCTAGGGCTGACAGGGCCCTTCCTTCCAGTGCTCAACCAATGGCTCAGGCTGCGACTTTACAGTCCCCATGCGCTCCTTCCCTTCACAGTGAGAACCCGTGATCGAACCGGCTGGAGGGTGAGCCTTTCCTAATACAGGGGTCCAGTGCTTCACAACATTTGTACAATCTGTCCATTGCAATACAGGTCAACATAATGTAAGGCGATTGAGGATCGTTTCATGGTCAAGGTTCGTGTTCTCTCCTGGACCAATGCTCAACACCGTTACTGGAGGCGTGCAGTTGCCTGGTGCAGCTCCTTCTCCTGCTCCATCAGTCCCACATAAGCCATCACCACGTGCCGTCCTTGCTCTCGTGGCCATGCTGGAGCGCTTCAATGACATTTCACTCCTTCCGGTGATCCTAGAAACACAAAAACCCAGAGGAAGTAGTAGAGACATTTTACAGGTACTAAGAGGTGGAAGTTTCTCCTCGGAGGCAAAATGCGGGCCTCTGTTCCTATTTAGAGGCTCTACTTAGACAAGGACTATCATCCCCTGCCACGCTACAAACCACGTGATTGCCAAATCGTTTCCCTCAGGTGGCTCGGGCATAGTGGTCTGGGTCACCTGAGGAGGCTTTATCCTTCTGCTGGGAACCAGGAAAACAAGCAGGCTCCGCGTTGCTTGCATTTTTCCTACAGCTCTCACCCCTGCCCTTTTGGGGTGCTTTTGAAATTTGTGACTGTCCTCCAATTGCTTCCAAAGCTGGAAGAGGACACGACTGGGCTGGCAATCCATTCCGTTCAGTCTGGAATTCTATTTTCTAACATCCCAGTCAGGGAGTCCGCAGCGCAGGCCTCCTGGTTCTAGTTACAGGGAGGAACTTGGCCCCTTCTGGTGTTCAAATACTGCACTGAGGCGCCGAAGGCACTCTGGTTCCCACAGATCTCTGGCCTCACGTCCCACAACCAGAGTCACCACAAGGGTACTCTTTCTTTCCCTCAGCAATTGCCTCTTGTAAGGAAGTCCACATTCTTCCAGAGCCCGAGCAGGGATCAGCCACCGGGAGCCCGGGAATCCTGGGGCTTCCCCCTGGGGGATCCTCTGTTTTTGGGGGTCCCAGGGACCATCCAAAGCACAGTTCCTTTATGACAATCCCTCCTACATCCAGAACTGCCTGGCTCCCCACAAAGTCTAGAGGTCCCTTCCAACCACTATGATTCTATGATTCTAAGTAACAGAACGCAGGGCCAACGCGATGAGATGGTGCTACAAAGAAATGAGGAAAGGAGTGCTCACCTGCCTTTGTAGACCAAGGCCGTCAGGAAAAACTCCACAAAGCGGGGCTCTCCAAGACTCAGCAGCTGCCGTACCCTAACACACCAGCTCTTCCTTGAGGGGATACCCCTCTTTCGCTGCTGACGAGGATCACCAACAGAAGGTGAAAACGGCCGGCCTGTCTTCCGCCGGGACACCCAGGTCCTTCTTCTCCGCGGAGCTCCTCTCCAGCAGCCCAGCCCTTAGCTTTACAGGAGCTCGCGGCTCGTCCTCCCCGGGAGCAGGGCCCTGCACTTAGCCTTGCTGAACCTCGTCGAGTTCCCGTGTGCCGAGCTCTGCGGACCGTCCAGGAGCTGCTGCACAACCTTCAGGTGTGGTGCGTCAGCCAGCGGGAAGGGGCTGAGGAGGAGAAAGCCCTGTGATCCCTGCGCTTAACTGCCCACCTCGGGATAAACACGACAGGAGCTGAGAAATAAACGTGCGCGGCAGTACGGATGGATTTGCTGCGTTGGTAACATGGGACTAGTACCACCTGCTGGCACGCGGCTGCTTCCATGCTGTCTTTGGGGCCGACTGTTGGGGGCTGTGACGTTGGGCTCGCGAGCGAGATGGTGCCTGGAAGAGCCCCCGCTGCCGGCACTTGGCTCCTGTGGCCTCCTCAGCGCCGCCTGCGGACGCTGTGGCCTCGATGTCCCAATGGGGAACGGCTTCGCGTGCGCGCCCTTGGCTGCCTGGACCCTCGTCCGGTGCGTGAACGCCGAGAAGCCCTCGAGGAGCTCCGTGTCGCCGCTCTGGGAGCTGCTGTTCGCCTGCTGCCTGGATGTCTTCTGGCGCGGCTGCGGGAACGTGAAGCCCGACCTCGCAGCGGGGAGCGGCTTCGTGTCCCGCTTCTTCCCCGTCTTCTTCCTGGCTCCCTGCGATGCCTTCTGCGTGCAGCCGCCGTGGCCTCTCTGGAGGATCGTGATCTGCCCCGTCTGCTGGGTGGGCGGGAGCTGCTTGGGGCTGGCGTCCGCCGGCTCCCACGGCGTCCTCGGTGCCGCTCAGGTGAATCTTGATCCCTCATGTTTTCCCAAGGGCTCGGCCTGCATTCTGACCCCGGCTCACTGCTCTCAGTGCTGAGCTCCAGCAGCTGGGAGCTGCGCAACAGCCATGATGCCACCTGGCTGGTGGGTCCGGACCCGCTTTCCTCAGGTTCCGGGGCGTTGTGCAATGGGCCCGAGTCCTCCTCGCTGTCACTGCCAGAATCGCCAAGCTGCCAGTAAACGCTGGAATCTGTAAGAGGAGGCCAGAAGGTCAGCGGGACGAAGCCGTAGCATTGGGCAGGGGCAGGCTGCCGTCCCCCCTGGAGCACAGAAATTCGGGCAAAGCTGGCCCGGTGCCACACGGCTCATTGCCTCTTACCGATACCCATGGCAGCACAGCTGCTGCACACCCAGAAGTAAACATCGTTGCTCAAGTCGGAGCATCGTCGGTGGGTACCCTCAGCAGCACAGGAGTTGCATATGAGCACCTTCCAGGGCCTGGGGAAGGAAGCAAAGGGGTGGCAGCTGTGAGGACCAAATGAGCCAACAAAGCCAGGCGGTGCCCGGCACGTCTCTGGTGCTCAGCCCTCGCTCCCCCAGCCCACGGCGGGGCTCACATCCCCAGCAGAGCCCCAGGGAGAAGCCGCAGAAACTCACCCCTCGTCTTCTGCTTGACGTCTGCCACCAGGGTGAAGGCACTCAATGGCATCGCAGAGATCGAGCCTCTCTAGGAGCTCTGCTATTCCGTCGTACTTCCACAATGGTCTGCTGCAAGAGAAAGGAGGGAAAGCGATGAACCCTCACTGTTGCCAGTATACGATCCAAGGGCCTCCCGTCTCCTCGTCCCCAGCCCCATTTCTAGCTTCTCCGTGAAGGTGAGCCGCGTGCTCAGGAGACAGCTAAGGGCCAGACCTGATGATACAGTCCCCGCGCAGGCCCCGCGCTTTCTCATCTGCGTGGTTTGACGCGAGGACCCTTACCGCTCTGGAATTTGGATTCCCAAGGTGGCCATTTCCAAGCAGAACTCATTGCTGTTCTGACAGCTGGGGCACCGGAACGCTGTACTGCCAGCAAACAAGGCGCATCGCTGCAGGAGAAGCACAAGCGGCGTGAGCGTCAGCGGGTCCTGGTGCAGCTTAGCACTGAGCGCGCCAGCAAGGTGAGGGGAGGGCTCCCACCTGGATGCAGGCCCGGTGGAACCAGGCGTGCGTGCACGCCGGGCACACCAGGGTGTGGTAGGACGTGCTGCTATCCATGTCATCCAGGCAGATGAGGCACTCGGCGTTATCTGCTGGAGCTGCCACATTTGCCTGCTGAGGGCGGTGCTCTGCGCAGAAGGACCTGGGGGAAGATGGAAGGCACGGGCACAGTGAGAAGGGCTGCGAGGAGGGCAGAGCGCTGGGAAGGGCCCTGGTTCCGGCAGGCTGCCGGGAGGCGTCGCTTGCTCGCTGCCAGTTCCTCCTTCCTCGGCTGCTGCTGACAGCCCTTACCTGTGCTCTCCAAAGAACTGGGTGACGCACTCCCCCTCTGTGGCACAGGGCAGGTGGAAGCTGCGTGTGCAGCCTCCATGGGCGCAATGGATGGCGGCTCCCATCTCGCCACAAACAAAGCATTGCTGGAAAGAGAGGAACAGCCCCATCAGCGGCAGGCTCGGCGACCCCACAGCTGGCCCCATGGCTCTGGGCGGGCCCAGGCACGGGTGGCACCCTACAAAGCCGCCTGGCAAACAGGGCTCATCTTTTAGGAGAGGAATCAGTCCTGCAGGCGTTCGGAAGGGCTGCCATGGCTTTCTCTGGGTCCAGAATAAGGTGGCGTGAGCCTCCTATGGCACAAATCGGCCCGCTCCTTGCAGTTGCTCACCGTCTGGTTTGCCCGCCAGATCGCGCGCATTAATTCAGCGTAGTTCATCTCCAGGCCTTCGTCCTCTTGGAAGTATTCTGTAAATAAGACTTGGGCAAACATCTGCAGGAGAGACAAGAGCAGGATCTCGTGAGGACTGAAGGGAAGGGAGCATCCCTGCAGCAAACGGCCAGCATCACCCGAGGGAACTCACCAAGCAAAACTCGTGGACGCAAATCCGTGTGTCCGCAGCTACCCTCCCATACGTGTCCTGGTTAGTATCTGCCCGGCCACACAGCAAGCATGCTGGAGAGGAGAGAGCAAAGGGGAACAGCGGTGAGCACCTTGCAGGTCAGAGTGTCCCTGAGAGCCGTCCTCACAGCCCTGCTCCGTGCTGGCTGCATGCAGCGGAAGGGAAGGGGATGTTGCAGGCCTGACAGGGCCGGCGGGCAGCCCCAGCCCAAGCCGGGGGCCTTTGCCAAGAAGCAGAGCGGCCCCATCACACGCCTGTTTGGGAGACCCTGTCTGCCCCTTCTTCCCCTCTCGGCTCTCAGCTGCAGGCAGGAAGACCCCCAGCACACTTCAAGTCCGCTGGACAGAGCTGTGCACAGGGATGCTTGGTGCTCACCTTGCAATTCCGACTCGGAAGGCTGATTCTGATCAGACATGATGTGCGTCGACAGCGAGTGCTGCAAGAGTCCTTGCTCTCTCCGCGCCTCACCAGGCCGCACTGAGCCCCGCAGCTTTTGTTCTGTTCTCAGCCTCGCGGGACACCGTGGCCGCGCCCAGCCACCCACTGTGACATCACCTCGTGACACGCAGGATGCCGGCAGCTCCGCAGGTCGGCTGCGCATCCTTTGAGAGGATTTCCTTCCACGGTTCTTTGCCAAACTCCCCTCTTCTTGTCAGTAGCGGGCATCACCTCCAGCACAGCTGTTTCCCTTGATTTCCTTTCTCCCCGCTTGTCCCCTTACCTGGGTAACTGTAACAGGACCTCAAAAAGGAGGGATTTCCAACAGGACACCCTTCCTCAGCGGCAGTCAGCCCTTCGCTGAGGTCTAAGAGAGGCAGAGCCTGACTCCACACCCTTTGATCACGCAGGTGAAATGCCTTCCCCTGTGCTCCCAGGGCTGACCGGGTCTTTCCTTTAGCTGCTACCAACATCACACTGTACCACATTACTGATGATACCAGGTAGACTTCTGACTCATTGCAGGCATTAGCAAAGGCAGGAGATTCATTGGCTGCTTATCTACAAGAGAAAGGGTGCTGCGATAAGTCCACAGAAGGCGCAAGGACCGGACCTGTCGGCTCCATTCCCGGGCGTAGTTTGATCGGGAAAGACCGAACTGGTACCCAGGGCGATCACAGCCAAGGTTCGGGTGTTGCCTGTCCCTACCACGCCAAGGCGGCTGCAAGAAGTTTGGGCTATATGTAGTTAATTGAAAAGTTGGAAAGAAGCTGTGGCGGTCACCAGACAGCAATAGGACCCGCAGGGGCCCCTTGACTCTTGGGAAACCATGGTAACACTATTTTGAAGATAAGAGAAGAAGAACAAGCAAGGCCAAATATGGAGAAGACAAGACATGCCACACATCTATTGGGCAGAGATAACCGTAGCATAGGTGATTGGTAGTACTGTGATGAAGAAAGTTATAAGAAGAGTGTGTTGCTTGCAGTAAACACCATTTTGCCACCCATCATACTGATGCATTCATGGTGTGCGAATGGCCCAGGCGGGGCGCGGGACCAACAGGGTCGGGCGCTGGGCCTGAAGGCTGTCAGACCACTGCAGGCCGGAGCGGACTGTAACCTAGGTTGCCGTGAGAACTAGGCAACAGGTATATTAGGATCCTGGTGCTCCTTTATACCCCACAAAGCACGGCTGCTGAGGCCTTTATAGCGACTCACAAAGAAAGGCCAAAAATGGCACTAGGGGAGAAGGGAACAAGACGCCTTGCGGCAGGCCGGACTAGCAGGCCCAGGCACTGGCTATAGAGGATTCCACCCTTCCAGCTGAACTGGAAGTCCGCGTAACTCAGGACGGGCGTGGCTGGGGCCTATGGCAGCACCGGAATTCTGTTTGAACCCGAGTTGGGTTCTGTTCTCAGGCCTGGCCTGGAGCACAATAGAGGTGCAGTGAGACTGAAAAACACTTCCTGTCTGCCTACTCCATGTTACAGGCAGGAAAGCCACTAACCCAAACAGCTGAAGCTTTCCATCATGGTATGGCATTACAAAAGCATGGCTCCCTGATGTGGGCACGGAGACCGGAAACTCCATTTCTTTGCCTGGTTATTACGTGGCAAGAAGCCACGGTCCTGCACATATTAAAGATGGTATCAGCGAAGCACCATGCTGCAGCTGCATTGTTCCTCCCTGTCTTGCACTGAACTTTAATGAAAGTCATAAAAGCCAGCTCTCTCAAGGAAATAATTTTGAGAATTAATACGTGCTGCTCAAGCTGCTTTGCTCTTCCCCTTTTGCCCCAGTAACGCAGCAGATAACAACCGACTGTCAGTGAAGCAGTGTAAGGATCTAAATCTCCGTTGGATCTCATTTTCTTTCTCATTGTCGTAAGCCCCTCCGGGTTTATCACCGCCACAGCTCCAGCTGCTCACGCAGTCGTATCTCTGGGTCTGCCTCGCCAGGCGTTGTGAGCAAAACCCCTGTGCTGCCCCACAGTTTTGCCACAACACAGTAATGGTCATTACCACCTTCAGAAACAGAGAGAGTGCTGCAGTAATGCCCTCTGCCACTTCAACACCAATCCTTTTGCTGGGGTTGGAAGGAGGGGATGAATCATTAGTGAAATCGTGCTGTAAGTTACGGAACACGATGGGGCTCCGAGGAAAATGAACGCCATCTGGAGCAGGATCAGAACCAGCAGCTTGCAAGGATCCCATGCTCTGGACAAATGATTTCTTCAGGAATTAGGGACACCGTTAAAAATAAAGGAAGTCACTTCCATAGGCATCAGTCGTGCCTTAAGCACAATGTCCCTGGAATATCAGACTGCACAGGCTCCTCACCCCCTCGGCGGAGGTGGCTTGAAAATATCTTGGTCCACCAGCCAGGGAACTCCGGGGTTCGGGATGGGCCCTGACAGATGGCAAGGTGCTCTGGGAGAGCAACGGGGGTGTGTTTGTGTCTCAAACCTCACTTTTTTTCTCGTCTACTTTGAGGAGCAAAGGACAAAAAATAGCACTGAGGAAAGATGCCGAGTACCACAGTAGGAGATAAGGGATGTAGAGAACCACTCCTCTTGGGTTGGTGATTGCAGGAGCTTAGGTGGAAATGGGCTCTGTGCAAGACAAGGGAGATACTCGTGACAGCACAAACGGAAAAATCATGAGCTCGAGGTTTTGGGCTTTGAAGTTCTGCATCCCGCATTCAGGGAGTGAACTGCGGCTGAAACGGTTCCCTGTCTGCCATGATCCCCCAAACCAGGGGCTCGTCATCAGTTCCGTACACCGGGGTTACAACTAGGAATGCCTTTTCCCGGAACAGCTGAAGGAAAAGTTGTGATAACTTCCACAACTGATTTCCCACCTAGAAGACGGATTCAGCACATTCTGCCACTCCAACCCAAGGGTGGGGGTTCTCTGCAGCAGCCCTACAGGATGAGCAATGCCTTTCAATCAACCTTACGCTACACCACTTCTGGGAGGTCTCCTACATCTGAAGTCGGTTCACCTTCCAAGAGCAGAATCCTACCTTAACATCAAGGGAACCGAGCTGCTAGGAAACTCTGCCTCCATCCCATTAATCAGTAACGTCCCAGCCAAGCCAGACGATTGCTACTGCAGAAAGAAGCGGGATAATTAGAAAAAAGCCACTGCTGTCAGAAGGAGACCAATAAAGTTCTTCAATGTCACTCCCGTGCGTAGGGGATTTATGACCGCAGATAACCGTTTGCCAAACTGCCTTTTGCTTTCCTTCACGCCAGCTCTTGCTGTCCATGTCTGAATCTAAGCAGATGGCTCAGAGCCGTGCCAAGGGGCGGTAACTGCTTTTCGATGACGAATGGCACTGCCTAGACACATCACACTGCGTTTCCTAGCTCGCTCTCACGCCACTGCCACGCGACAGCACTTGGGCTGTCTCCCAGATTTCGATTCCCCAACGGGAAATTTGAAACCAAAATATTGCGTGCAGGCTCTGTTTTCTTTCTCCTCTCCTTTATTCCCTCTCCTTCCTTTAAAAAGAGCCTTGCGGGAGTCAAACTGAGCAGTGAGAGCGAGCGCCTGGCAGCCTGCCTCGCCACAAGAGCCCTGGGTAGGTGTATTTTTCTTCATTTTGCAGAAAGATTCAAGGGTCTGGATTTCAGCTGTGGGCGCCCTTGGGCTGGGAACGCTCTCACAGCGGAGTTCAGCTGGTCCAGTTTGTGAGGCGTGGGAAGCAAAAAGAAACGAGGTGAAACCAGCATGACCTCACAAGATGTCTAGTGGGAATTCTTAACTCTCTGAGACTTGGGTGTCGAAACCTCTCACGGTGCCGCATTCCCTGCTTAACTAAGGAAATAATACTGTCTCCATCCAGCAAAAAAGTATGCTGAAGTGAAGACAGACCTAAGAAGCAAGCCCTCAAAGTCATTTAGGCATCCACACGGTGCAAAGATTTTCCTGCGTTGCACAGATGATGTTGTTCTAGGCTTGAGCTGAGGCCGTCAACTGCTGACCCTGCAGGTCCGTTTCTTGCTTTGTTCGAGTTAGTACTTCATGTTCACGGATGCACATCTTCATCTTGGTGGGTGGCTTTAGGCTAGTCAATTCTTACTCACTTTCTGGTAACTTTTCTGAAGTCCTTACCCTCCATTACCTTGTACACCTCCGTAACTGCAAATTGAGAAGGAAAAAGGCCTCCACCAGAACTAACTGTTCTTTCAACTCAGCTTTCAGTGACTGTCTGAGTGATGAGCGACAACTTAAATGTCATGTCAAATGCAGTAATACAAAGCACAGCCAAGAGCGGCTCCACCTCACTTGCCTCAGCTCAGAAAAGGACCCTGCTGATTAAATCGCTTCCGGACACTGCAGTTGGAGACATTTGTGTCCTCACGATAAAGGTAGTCTCTCTATGTCTTCCTATTGCTCTACTCAGTCCCTGGTAATGTAAATATGATGGAGCCCATGCACACAGGAAGCAGGCTGCTCACAGTGGCTTGTGGGAAAGCTCAGAGTGACCGTGTCGGTTGCCGGTGTGGTTGGATGTGAGATACTTGAGGAATTAGCAGTTCTAACGTTTAATCTTGGCTGTACTAAGTTAGCATGAATAGTGATAGGCGGTTAAGCTGAACGTTGCGACAGACGGAACCATTCACTTAGGTTAAATGTAGTTATGGTGTTTTTTTATTACTATTCAATACAGGTCACTATTAAGTACAAAAACCAAACCTTTTGCTAAGGAAATAGTAATTTCATACTCTTCAAGCCCACATGAAGGCAATTCCTAATGAACATTTGCTACAGAGTACAATACTAAAACATATAATTGTATTCATATATATATAACTTAGCAACTGCATACATAGTACTGAGTATAAGTGAAATACATAAGCCAATCTAAATATCTTGGGCAGCAGCACTCTCGTCCCGAGCACCTTGTAATTCTTTTCTTGGAAGTGAAATCCTTTACATTTCAATGACCTACAGAAAGTTAATCTTGTTTTTTTTTTTTCCTTTTTGAAAAAGAAATGACCTTCGCTGAGGTTGTGGTCTTGATAGACCACGAGATTTTCTTGATGCTGCGATGAAGGCAAAGGAATAAAGCAAATACAAACGCAGAAGCACAGTGCAATCTTTTCTGTGACCTCAAATATCGCAGCACTAGGCTTTACACCTCTACTCATCATTGACAGCTTTCTGATAATTAACTGACTTTTGAAAAGCTTAATCAAAGAAACAAATTGTTCCCAATTCAACCAAAAACACAGTTTTCACGCTGGAGGATGACGCACATTAAAACCGCTATAAACACGTATGCATTTTCAGTGAAAGATCGCATCAGGTTTCGTTCTCTATCAGTGGATGCTACGGAGTTGAGAGAGGGTCGGGCATTCACGTGGACAATGATATTTCTGGGGTTTTATCCCTGCAGGTGCTCGAGAGAATGACTACTTAAGTGTATTCATCTCAACTCCGCGTGACCTGATTGTGCCTGAATGCTGTGATTAAAAATGATAATCTGATAATTCAATCAGTTTTGATAGAAGCTTACGTGAAGTTTGGGCCAGAAAAGAAGATCGTATGGAACACAAATAAAAGTACATGATTGCAGATCCAGAAGAATAAAACTCCCCTGACAAAAAGCCTGGTGTTTTTTGCATTCCTTGTCTACCGCTGAACGCTTCTTCACATAGACACCATCTCTCAGTCACGCAGCTACAGTTGCAGGGCAAGCTGCTGCATCGTCTTATCGCTGAACCTTTCTTCAGCAGAAACCTTACTTAGACATCTACGCAGCCACAGCAAAAGAGCTACGAAGGAGATACCCTCTGCCACTGTAAAGGCACCTGGACTGGCATGAGCAAGGACATATGACAAAAGGAAGGAAAAATGGATGCTCACCCTTTCTCTGAGGATCTAGGTTCTCAGGAATAGAACTCCAAAAAAAGCCTTCCTCAGTGGCAGGCAGGCAGCCCTTAAAATGAGGTCTGAGAGGGTGGAGCTGGGCTTCACCCCTTCTGCCCACACAGGCAAATTGCCTTCACCTGCACTTCTAGGGCTGACAGGGCCCTTCCTTCCAGTGCTCAACCAATGGCTCAGGCTGCGACTTTACAGTCCCCATGCGCTCCTTCCCTTCACAGTGAGAACCCGTGATCGAGCCGGCTGGAGGGTGTGCCTTTCCTAATACAGGGGTCCAGTGCTTCACAACATTTGTACAATCTGTCCATTGCAATACAGGTCAACATAATGTAAGGCGATTGAGGATCGTTTCATGGTCAAGGTTCGTGTTCTCTCCTGGACCAATGCTCAACACCGTTACTGGAGGCGTGCAGTTGCCTGGTGCAGCTCCTTCTCCTGCTCCATCAGTCCCACATAAGCCATCACCACGTGCCGTCCTTGCTCTCGTGGCCATGCTGGAGCGCTTCAATGACATTTCACTCCTTCCGGTGATCCTGGAAACACAAAAACCCAGAGGAAGTAGTAGAGACATTTTACAGGTACTAAGAGGTGGAAGTTTCTCCTCGGAGGCAAAATGCGGGCCTCTGTTCCTATTTAGAGGCTCTACTTAGACAAGGACTATCATCCCCTGCCACGCTACAAACCACGTGATTGCCAAATCGTTTCCCTCAGGTGGCTCGGGCATAGTGGTCTGGGTCACCTGAGGAGGCTTTATCCTTCTGCTGGGAACCAGGAAAACAAGCAGGCTCCGCGTTGCTTGCATTTTTCCTACAGCTCTCACCCCTGCCCTTTTGGGGTGCTTTTGAAATTTGTGACTGTCCTCCAATTGCTTCCAAAGCTGGAAGAGGACACGACTGGGCTGGCAATCCATTCCGTTCAGTCTGGAATTCTATTTTCTAACATCCCAGTCAGGGAGTCCGCAGCGCAGGCCTCCTGGTTCTAGTTACAGGAAGGAACTTGGCCCCTTCTGGTGTTCAAATACTGCACTGAGGCGCCGAAGGCACTCTGGTTCCCACAGATCTCTGCCCTCACGTCCCACAACCAGAGTCACCACAAGGGTACTCTTTCTTTCCCTCAGCAATTGCCTCTTGTAAGGAAGTCCACATTCTTCCAGAGCCCGTGCAGGGATCAGCCACCGGGAGCCCGGGAATCCTGGGGCTTCCCCCTGGGAGATCCTCTGTTTTTGGGGGTCCCAGGGACCATCCAAAGCACAGTTCCTTTATGACAATCCCTCCTACATCCAGAACTGCCTGGCTCCCCACAAAGTCTAGAGGTCCCTTCCAACCACTATGATTCTATGATTCTAAGTAACAGAACGCAGGGCCAACGCGATGAGATGGTGCTACAAAGAAAAGAGGAAAGGAGTGCTCACCTGCCTTTGTAGACCAAGGCCGTCAGGAAAAACTCCACAAAGCGGGGCTCTCCAAGACTCAGCAGCTGCCGTACCCTAACACACCAGCTCTTCCTTGAGGGGATACCCCTCTTTCGCTGCTGACGAGGATCACCAACAGAAGGTGAAAACGGCCGGCCTGTCTTCCGCCGGGACACCCAGGTCCTTCTTCTCCGCGGAGCTCCTCTCCAGCAGCCCAGCCCTTAGCTTTACAGGAGCTCGCGGCTCGTCCTCCCCGGGAGCAGGGCCCTGCACTTAGCCTTGCTGAACCTCGTCGAGTTCCCGTGTGCCGAGCTCTGCGGACCGTCCAGGAGCTGCTGCACAACCTTCAGGTGCGGTGCGTCAGCCAGCGGGAAGGGGCTGAGGAGGAGAAAGCCCTGTGATCCCTGCGCTTAACTGCCCACCTCGGGATAAACACGACAGGAGCTGAGAAATAAACGTGCGCGGCAGTACGGATGGATTTGCTGCGTTGGTAACATGGGACTAGTACCACCTGCTGGCACGCGGCTGCTTCCATGCTGTCTTTGGGGCCGACTGTTGGGGGCTGTGACGTTGGGCTCGCGAGCGAGATGGTGCCTGGAAGAGCCCCCGCTGCCGGCACTTGGCTCCTGTGGCCTCCTCAGCGCCGCCTGCGGACGCTGTGGCCTCGATGTCCCAATGGGGAACGGCTTCGCGTGCGCGCCCTTGGCTGCCTGGACCCTCGTCCGGTGCGTGAACGCCGAGAAGCCCTCGAGGAGCTCCGTGTCGCCGCTCTGGGAGCTGCTGTTCGCCTGCTGCCTGGATGTCTTCTGGCGCGGCTGCGGGAACGTGAAGCCCGACCTCGCAGCGGGGAGCGGCTTCGTGTCCCGCTTCTTCCCCGTCTTCTTCCTGGCTCCCTGCGATGCCTTCTGCGTGCAGCCGCCGTGGCCTCTCTGGAGGATCGTGATCTGCCCCGTCTGCTGGGTGGGCGGGAGCTGCTTGGGGCTGGCGTCCGCCGGCTCCCACGGCGTCCTCGGTGCCGCTCAGGTGAATCTTGATCCCTCATGTTTTCCCGAGGGCTCGGCCTGCATTCTGACCCCGGCTCACTGCTCTCAGTGCTGAGCTCCAGCAGCTGGGAGCTGCGCAACAGCCATGATGCCACCTGGCTGGTGGGTCCGGACCCGCTTTCCTCAGGTTCCGGGGCGTTGTGCAATGGGCCCGAGTCCTCCTCGCTGTCACTGCTGGAATCGCCAAGCTGCCAGTAAACGCTGTAATCTGTAAGAGGAGGCCAGAAGGTCAGCGGGACGAAGCCGTAGCGTTGGGCAGGGGCAGGCTGCCGTCCCCCCTGGAGCACAGAAATTCGGGCAAAGCTGGCCCGGTGCCACACGGCTCATTGCCTCTTACCGATACCCATGGCAGCACAGCTGCTGCACACCCAGAAGTAAACATCGTTGCTCAAGTCGGAGCATCGTCGGTGGGTACCCTCAGCAGCACAGGAGTTGCATATGAGCACCTTCCAGGGCCTGGGGAAGGAAGCAAAGGGGTGGCAGCTGTGAGGACCAAATGAGCCAACAAAGCCAGGCGGTGCCCGGCACGTCTCTGGTGCTCAGCCCTCGCTCCCCCAGCCCGCGGCGGGGCTCACATCCCCAGCAGAGCCCCAGGGAGCAGCCGCAGAAACTCACCCCTCGTCTTCTGCTTGACGTCTGCCACCAGGGTGAAGGCACTCAATGGCATCGCAGAGATCGAGCCTCTCTAGGAGCTCTGCTATTCCGTCGTACTTCCACAATGGTCTACTGCAAGAGAAAGGAGGGAAAGCGATGAACCCTCACTGTTGCCAGTATACGATCCAAGGGCCTCCCGTCTCCTCGTCCCCAGCCCCATTTCTAGCTTCTCCGTGAAGGTGAGCCGCGTGCTCAGGAGACAGCTAAGGGCCAGACCTGATGATACAGTCCCCGCGCAGGCCCCGCGCTTTCTCATCTGCGTGGTTTGACGCGAGGACCCTTACCGCTCTGGAATTTGGATTCCCAAGGTGGCCATTTCCAAGCAGAACTCATTGCTGTTCTGACAGCTGGGGCACCGGAACGCTGTACTGCCAGCAAACAAGGCGCATCGCTGCAGGAGAAGCACAAGCGGCGTGAGCGTCAGCGGGTCCTGGTGCAGCTTAGCACTGAGCGCGCCAGCAAGGTGAGGGGAGGGCTCCCACCTGGATGCAGGCCCGGTGGAACCAGGCGTGCGTGCACGCCGGGCACACCAGGGTGTGGTAGGACGTGCTGCTATCCATGTCATCCAGGCAGATGAGGCACTCGGCGTTATCTGCTGGAGCTGCCACATTTGCCTGCTGAGGGCGGTGCTCTGCGCAGAAGGACCTGGGGGAAGATGGAAGGCACGGGCACAGTGAGAAGGGCTGCAAGGAGGGCAGAGCGCTGGGAAGGGCCCTGGTTCCGGCAGGCTGCCGGGAGGCGTCGCTTGCTCGCTGCCAGTTCCTCCTTCCTCGGCTGCTGCTGACAGCCCTTACCTGTGCTCTCCAAAGAACTGGGTGACGCACTCCCCCTCTGTGGCACAGGGCAGGTGGAAGCTGCGTGTGCAGCCTCCATGGGCGCAATGGATGGCGGCTCCCATCTCGCCACAAACAAAGCATTGCTGGAAAGAGAGGAACAGCCCCATCAGCGGCAGGCTCGGCGACCCCACAGCTGGCCCCATGGCTCTGGGCGGGCCCAGGCACGGGTGGCACCCTACAAAGCCGCCTGGCAAACAGGGCTCATCTTTTAGGAGAGGAATCAGTCCTGCAGGCGGTCGGAAGGGCTGCCATGGCTTTCTCTGGGTCCAGAATAAGGTGGCGTGAGCCTCCTATGGCACAAATCTGCCCGCTCCTTGCAGTTGCTCACCGTCTGGTTTGCCCGCCAGATCGCGCGCATTAATTCAGCGTAGTTCATCTCCAGGCCTTCGTCCTCTTGGAAGTATTCTGTAAATAAGACTTGGGCAAACATCTGCAGGAGAGACAAGAGCAGGATCTCGTGAGGACTGAAGGGAAGGGAGCATCCCTGCAGCAAACGGCCAGCATCACCCGAGGGAACTCACCAAGCAAAACTCGTGGACGCAAATCCGTGTGTCCGCAGCTACCCTCCCATACGTGTCCTGGTTAGTATCTGACCGGCCACACAGCAAGCATGCTGGAGAGGAGAGAGCAAAGGGGAACAGCGGTGAGCACCTTGCAGGTCAGAGTGTCCCTGAGAGCCGTCCTCACAGCCCTGCTCCGTGCCGGCTGCATGCAGCGGAAGGGAAGGGGATGTTGCAGGCCTGACAGGGCCGGCGGGCAGCCCCAGCCCAAGCCGGGGGCCTTTGCCAAGAAGCAGAGCGGCCCCATCACACGCCTGTTTGGGAGACCCTGTCTGCCCCTTCTTCCCCTCTCGGCTCTCAGCTGCAGGCAGGAAGACCCCCAGCACACTTCAAGTCCGCTGGACAGAGCTGTGCACAGGGATGCTTGGTGCTCACCTTGCAATTCCGACTCGGAAGGCTGATTCTGATCAGACATGATGTGCGTCGACAGCGAGTGCTGCAAGAGTCCTTGCTCTCTCCGCGCCTCACCAGGCCGCACTGAGCCCCGCAGCTTTTGTTCTGTTCTCAGCCTCGCGGGACACCGTGGCCGCGCCCAGCCACCCACTGTGACATCACCTTGTGACACGCAGGATGCCGGCAGCTCCGCAGCTCGGCTGCGCATCCTTTGAGAGGATTTCCTTCCACGGTTCTTTGCCAAGCTCCCCTCTTCTTGTCAGTAGCGGGCATCACCTCCAGCACAGCTGTTTCCCTTGATTTCCTTTCTCCCCGCTTGTCCCCTTACCTGGGTAACTGTAACAGGACCTCAAAAAGGAGGGATTTCCAACAGGACACCCTTCCTCAGCGGCAGTCAGCCCTTCGCTGAGGTCTAAGAGAGGCAGAGCCTGACTCCACACCCTTTGATCACGCAGGTGAAATGCCTTCCCCTGTGCTCCCAGGGCTGACCGGGTCTTTCCTTTAGCTGCTACCAACATCACACTGTACCACATTACTGATGATACCAGGTAGACTTCTGACTCATTGCAGGCATTAGCAAAGGCAGGAGATTCATTGGCTGCTTATCTACAAGAGAAAGGGTGCTGCGATAAGTCCACAGAAGGCGCAAGGACCGGACCTGTCGGCTCCATTCCCGGGCGTAGTTTGATCGGGAAAGACCGAACTGGTACCCAGGGCGATCACAGCCAAGGTTCGGGTGTTGCCTGTCCCTACCACGCCAAGGCGGCTGCAAGAAGTTTGGGCTATATGTAGTTAATTGAAAAGTTGGAAAGAAGCTGTGGCGGTCACCAGACAGCAATAGGACCCGCAGGGGCCCCTTGACTCTTGGGAAACCATGGTAACACTATTTTGAAGATAAGAGAAGAAGAACAAGCAAGGCCAAATATGGAGAAGACAAGACATGCCACACATCTATTGGGCAGAGATAACCGTAGCATAGGTGATTGGTAGTACTGTGATGAAGAAAGTTATAAGAAGAGTGTGTTGCTTGCAATAAACACCATTTTGCCACCCATCATACTGATGCATTCATGGTGTGCGAATGGCCCAGGCGGGGCGCGGGACCAACAGGGTCGGGCGCTGGGCCTGAAGGCTGTCAGACCACTGCAGGCCGGAGCGGACTGTAACCTAGGTTGCCGTGAGAACTAGGCAACAGGTATATTAGGATCCTGGTGCTCCTTTATACCCCACAAAGCACGGCTGCTGAGGCCTTTATAGCGACTCACAAAGAAAGGCCAAAAATGGCACTAGGGGAGAAGGGAACAAGAGGCCTTGCGGCAGGCCGGACTAGCAGGCCCAGGCACTGGCTATAGAGGATTCCACCCTTCCAGCTGAACTGGAAGTCCGCGTAACTCAGGACGGGCGTGGCTGGGGCCTATGGCAGCACCGGAATTCTGTTTGAACCCGAGTTGGGTTCTGTTCTCAGGCCTGGCCTGGAGCACAATAGAGGTGCAGTGAGACTGAAAAACACTTCCTGTCTGCCTACTCCATGTTACAGGCAGGAAAGCCACTAACCCAAACAGCTGAAGCTTTCCATCATGGTATGGCATTACAAAAGCACGGCTCCCTGATGTGGGCACGGAGACCGGAAACTCCATTTCTTTGCCTGGTTATTACGTGGCAAGAAGCCACGGTCCTGCACATATTAAAGATGGTATCAGCGAAGCACCATGCTGCAGCTGCATTGTTCCTCCCTGTCTTGCACTGAACTTTAATGAAAGTCATAAAAGCCAGCTCTCTCAAGGAAATAATTTTGAGAATTAATACGTGCTGCTCAAGCTGCTTTGCTCTTCCCCTTTTGCCCCAGTAACGCAGCAGATAACAACCGACTGTCAGTGAAGCAGTGTAAGGATCTAAATCTCCGTTGGATCTCATTTTCTTTCTCATTGTCGTAAGCCCCTCCGGGTTTATCACCGCCACAGCTCCAGCTGCTCACGCAGTCGTATCTCTGGGTCTGCCTCGCCAGGCGTTGTGAGCAAAACCCCTGTGCTGCCCCACAGTTTTGCCACAACACAGTAATGGTCATTACCACCTTCAGAAACAGAGAGAGTGCTGCAGTAATGCCCTCTGCCACTTCAACACCAATCCTTTTGCTGGGGTTGGAAGGAGGGGATGAATCATTAGTGAAATCGTGCTGTAAGTTACGGAACACGATGGGGCTCCGAGGAAAATGAACGCCATCTGGAACAGGATCAGAACCAGCAGCTTGCAAGGATCCCATGCTCTGGACAAATGATTTCTTCAGGAATTAGGGACACCGTTAAAAATAAAGGAAGTCACTTCCATAGGCATCAGTCGTGCCTTAAGCACAATGTCCCTGGAATATCAGACTGCACAGGCTCCTCACCCCCTCGGCGGAGGTGGCTTGAAAATATCTTGGTCCACCAGCCAGGGAACTCCGGGGTTCGGGATGGGCCCTGACAGATGGCAAGGTGCTCTGGGAGAGCAACGGGGGTGTGTTTGTGTCTCAAACCTCACTTTTTTTCTCGTCTACTTTGAGGAGCAAAGGACAAAAAATAGCACTGAGGAAAGATGCCGAGTACCACAGTAGGAGATAAGGGATGTAGAGAACCACTCCTCTTGGGTTGGAGATTGCAGGAGCTTAGGTGGAAATGGGCTCTGTGCAAGACAAGGGAGATACTCGTGACAGCACAAACGGAAAAATCATGAGCTCGAGGTTTTGGGCTTTGAAGTTCTGCATCCCGCATTCAGGGAGTGAACTGCGGCTGAAACGGTTCCCTGTCTGCCGTGATCCCCCAAACCAGGGGCTCGTCATCAGTTCCGTACACCGGGGTTACAACTAGGAATGCCTTTTCCCGGAACAGCTGAAGGAAAAGTTGTGATAACTTCCACAACTGATTTCCCACCTAGAAGACGGATTCAGCACATTCTGCCACTCCAACCCAAGGGTGGGGGTTCTCTGCAGCAGCCCTACAGGATGAGCAATGCCATTCAATCAGCCTTACGCTACACCACTTCTGGGAGGTCTCCTACATCTGAAGTCGGTTCACCTTCCAAGAGCAGAATCCTACCTTAACATCAAGGGAACCGAGCTGCTAGGAAACTCTGCCTCCATCCCATTAATCAGTAACGTCCCAGCCAAGCCAGACGATTGCTACTGCAGAAAGAAGCGGGATAATTAGAAAAAAGCCACTGCTGTCAGAAGGAGACCAATAAAGTTGTTCAACGTCACTCCCGTGCGTAGGGGATTTATGACCGCAGATAACCGTTTGCCAAACTGCCTTTTGCTTTCCTTCACGCCAGCTCTTGCTGTCCATGTCTGAATCTAAGCAGATGGCTCAGAGCCGTGCCAAGGGGCGGTAACTGCTTTTCGATGACGAATGGCACTGCCTAGACACATCACACTGCGTTTCCTAGCTCGCTCTCACGCCACTGCCACGCGACAGCACTTGGGCTGTCTCCCAGATTTCGATTCCCCAACGGGAAATTTGATACCAAAATATTGCGTGCAGGCTCTGTTTTCTTTCTCCTCTCCTTTATTCCCTCTCCTTCCTTTAAAAAGAGCCTTGCGGGAGTCAAACTGAGCAGTGAGAGCAATCGCCTGGCAGCCTGCCTCGCCACAAGAGCCCTGGGTAGGTGTATTTTTCTTCATTTTGCAGAAAGATTCAAGGGTCTGGATTTCAGCTGTGGGCTCCCTTGGGCTGGGAACGCTCTCACAGCGGAGTTCAGCTGGTCCAGTTTGTGAGGCGTGGGAAGCAAAAAGAAACGAGGTGAAACCAGCATGACCTCACAAGATGTCTAGTGGGAATTCTTAACTCTCTGAGACTTGGGTGTCGAAACCTCTCACGGTGCCGCATTCCCTGCTTAACTAAGGAAATAATACTGTCTCCATCCAGCAAAAAAGTATGCTGAAGTGAAGACAGACCTAAGAAGCAAGCCCTCAAAGTCATTTAGGCATCCACACGGTGCAAAGAATTTCCTGCATTGCACAGATGATGTTGTTCTAGGCTTGAGCTGAGGCCGTCAACTGCTGACCCTGCAGGTCCGTTTCTTGCTTTGTTCGAGTTAGTACTTCATGTTCACGGATGCACATCTTCATCTTGGTGGGTGGCTTTAGGCTAGTCAATTCTTACTCACTTTCTGGTAACTTTTCTGAAGTCCTTACCCTCCATTACCTTGTACACCTCCGTAACTGCAAATTGAGAAGGAAAAAGGCCTCCACCAGAACTAACTGTTCTTTCAACTCAGCTTTCAGTGACTGTCTGAGTGATGAGCGACAACTTAAATGTCATGTCAAATGCAGTAATACAAAGCACAGCCAAGAGCGGCTCCACCTCACTTGCCTCAGCTCAGAAAAGGACCCTGCTGATTAAATCGCTTCCAGACACTGCAGTTGGAGACATTTGTGTCCTCACGATAAAGGTAGTCTCTCTATGTCTTCCTATTGCTCTACTCAGTCCCTGGTAATGTAAATATGATGGAGCCCATGCACACAGGAAGCAGGCTGCTCACAGTGGCTTGTGGGAAAGCTCAGAGTGACCGTGTCGGTTGCCGGTGTGGTTGGATGTGAGATACTTGAGGAATTAGCAGTTCTAACGTTTAATCTTGGCTGTACTAAGTTAGCATGAATAGTGATAGGCGGTTAAGCTGAACGTTGCGACAGACAGAACCATTCACTTAGGTTAAATGTAGTTATGGTGTTTTTTTATTACTATTCAATACAGGTCACTATTAAGTACAAAAACCAAACCTTTTGCTAAGGAAATAGTAATTTCATACTCTTCAAGCCCACATGAAGGCAATTCCAAATGAACATTTGCTACAGAGTACAATACTAAAACATATAATTGTATTCATATATATATAACTTAGCAACTGCATACATAGTACTGAGTATAAGTGAAATACATAAGCCAATCTAAATATCTTGGGCAGCAGCACTCTCGTCCCGAGCACCTTGTAATTCTTTTCTTGGAAGTGAAATCCTTTACATTTCAATGACCTACAGAAAGTTAATCTTGTTTTTTTTTTTTCCTTTTTGAAAAAGAAATGACCTTCGCTGAGGTTGTGGTCTTGATAGACCACGAGATTTTCTTGATGCTGCGATGAAGGCAAAGGAATAAAGCAAATACAAACGCAGAAGCACAGTGCAATCTTTTCTGTGACCTCAAATATCGCAGCACTAGGCTTTACACCTCTACTCATCATTGACAGCTTTCTGATAATTAACTGACTTTTGAAAAGCTTAATCAAAGAAACAAATTGTTCCCAATTCAACCAAAAACACAGTTTTCACGCTGGAGGATGACGCACATTAAAACCGCTATAAACACGTATGCATTTTCAGTGAAAGATCGCATCAGGTTTCGTTCTCTATCAGTGGATGCTACGGAGTTGAGAGAGGGGCGGGCATTCACGTGGACAATGATATTTCTGGGGTTTTATCCCTGCAGGTGCTCGAGAGAATGACTACTTAAGTGTATTCATCTCAACTCCGCGTGACCTGATTGTGCCTGAATGCTGTGATTAAAAATGATAATCTGATAATTCAATCAGTTTTGATAGAAGCTTACGTGAAGTTTGGGCCAGAAAAGAAGATCGTATGGAACACAAATAAAAGTACATGATTGCAGATCCAGAAGAATAAAACTCCCCTGACAAAAAGCCTGGTGTTTTTTGCATTCCTTGTCTACCGCTGAACGCTTCTTCACATAGACACCATCTCTCAGTCACGCAGCTACAGTTGCAGGGCAAGCTGCTGCATCGTCTTCTCGCTGAACCTTTCTTCAGCAGAAACCTTACTTAGACATCTACGCAGCCACAGCAAAAGAGCTACGAAGGAGATACCCTCTGCCACTGTAAAGGCACCTGGACTGACATGAGCAAGGACATATGACAAAAGGAAGGAAAAATGGATGCTCACCCTTTCTCTGAGGATCTAGGTTCTCAGGAATAGAACTCCAAAAAAAGCCTTCCTCAGTGGCAGGCAGGCAGCCCTTAAAATGAGGTCTGAGAGGGTGGAGCTGGGCTTCACCCCTTCTGCCCACACAGGCAAATTGCCTTCACCTGCACTTCTAGGGCTGACAGGGCCCTTCCTTCCAGTGCTCAACCAATGGCTCAGGCTGCGACTTTACAGTCCCCATGCGCTCCTTCCCTTCACAGTGAGAACCCGTGATCGAGCCGGCTGGAGGGTGTGCCTTTCCTAATACAGGGGTCCAGTGCTTCACAACATTTGTACAATCTGTCCATTGCAATACAGGTCAACATAATGTAAGGCGATTGAGGATCGTTTCATGGTCAAGGTTCGTGTTCTCTCCTGGACCAATGCTCAACACCGTTACTGGAGGCGTGCAGTTGCCTGGTGCAGCTCCTTCTCCTGCTCCATCAGTCCCACATAAGCCATCACCACGTGCCGTCCTTGCTCTCGTGGCCATGCTGGAGCGCTTCAATGACATTTCACTCCTTCCGGTGATCCTAGAAACACAAAAACCCAGAGGAAGTAGTAGAGACATTTTACAGGTACTAAGAGGTGGAAGTTTCTCCTCGGAGGCAAAATGCGGGCCTCTGTTCCTATTTAGAGGCTCTACTTAGACAAGGACTATCATCCCCTGCCACGCTACAAACCACGTGATTGCCAAATCGTTTCCCTCAGGTGGCTCGGGCATAGTGGTCTGGATCACCTGAGGAGGCTTTATCCTTCTGCTGGGAACCAGGAAAACAAGCAGGCTCCGCGTTGCTTGCATTTTTCCTACAGCTCTCACCCCTGCCCTTTTGGGGTGCTTTTGAAATTTGTGACTGTCCTCCAATTGCTTCCAAAGCTGGAAGAGGACACGACTGGGCTGGCAATCCATTCCGTTCAGTCTGGAATTCTATTTTCTAACATCCCAGTCAGGGAGTCCGCAGCGCAGGCCTCCTGGTTCTAGTTACAGGAAGGAACTTGGCCCCTTCTGGTGTTCAAATACTGCACTGAGGCGCCGAAGGCACTCTGGTTCCCACAGATCTCTGGCCTCACGTCCCACAACCAGAGTCACCACAAGGGTACTCTTTCTTTCCCTCAGCAATTGCCTCTTGTAAGGAAGTCCACATTCTTCCAGAGCCCGTGCAGGGATCAGCCACCGGGAGCCCGGGAATCCTGGGGCTTCCCCCTGGGAGATCCTCTGTTTTTGGGGGTCCCAGGGACCATCCAAAGCACAGTTCCTTTATGACAATCCCTCCTACATCCAGAACTGCCTGGCTCCCCACAAAGTCTAGAGGTCCCTTCCAACCACTATGATTCTATGATTCTAAGTAACAGAACGCAGGGCCAACGCGATGAGATGGTGCTACAAAGAAAAGAGGAAAGGAGTGCTCACCTGCCTTTGTAGACCAAGGCCGTCAGGAAAAACTCCACAAAGCGGGGCTCTCCAAGACTCAGCAGCTGCCGTACCCTAACACACCAGCTCTTCCTTGAGGGGATACCCCTCTTTCGCTGCTGACGAGGATCACCAACAGAAGGTGAAAACGGCCGGCCTGTCTTCCGCCGGGACACCCAGGTCCTTCTTCTCCGCGGAGCTCCTCTCCAGCAGCCCAGCCCTTAGCTTTACAGGAGCTCGCGGCTCGTCCTCCCCGGGAGCAGGGCCCTGCACTTAGCCTTGCTGAACCTCGTCGAGTTCCCGTGTGCCGAGCTCTGCGGACCGTCCAGGAGCTGCTGCACAACCTTCAGGTGTGGTGCGTCAGCCAGCGGGAAGGGGCTGAGGAGGAGAAAGCCCTGTGATCCCTGCGCTTAACTGCCCACCTCGGGATAAACACGACAGGAGCTGAGAAATAAACGTGCGCGGCAGTACGGATGGATTTGCTGCGTTGGTAACATGGGACTAGTACCACCTGCTGGCACGCGGCTGCTTCCATGCTGTCTTTGGGGCCGACTGTTGGGGGCTGTGACGTTGGGCTCGCGAGCGAGATGGTGCCTGGAAGAGCCCCCGCTGCCGGCACTTGGCTCCTGTGGCCTCCTCAGCGCCGCCTGCGGACGCTGTGGCCTCGATGTCCCAATGGGGAACGGCTTCGCGTGCGCGCCCTTGGCTGCCTGGACCCTCGTCCGGTGCGTGAACGCCGAGAAGCCCTCGAGGAGCTCCGTGTCGCCGCTCTGGGAGCTGCTGTTCGCCTGCTGCCTGGATGTCTTCTGGCGCGGCTGCGGGAACGTGAAGCCCGACCTCGCAGCGGGGAGCGGCTTCGTGTCCCGCTTCTTCCCCGTCTTCTTCCTGGCTCCCTGCGATGCCTTCTGCGTGCAGCCGCCGTGGCCTCTCTGGAGGATCGTGATCTGCCCCGTCTGCTGGGTGGGCGGGAGCTGCTTGGGGCTGGCGTCCGCCGGCTCCCACGGCGTCCTCGGTGCCGCTCAGGTGAATCTTGATCCCTCATGTTTTCCCAAGGGCTCGGCCTGCATTCTGACCCCGGCTCACTGCTCTCAGTGCTGAGCTCCAGCAGCTGGGAGCTGCGCAACAGCCATGATGCCACCTGGCTGGTGGGTCCGGACCCGCTTTCCTCAGGTTCCGGGGCGTTGTGCAATGGGCCCGAGTCCTCCTCGCTGTCACTGCTGGAATCGCCAAGCTGCCAGTAAACGCTGTAATCTGTAAGAGGAGGCCAGAAGGTCAGCGGGACGAAGCCGTAGCGTTGGGCAGGGGCAGGCTGCCGTCCCCCCTGGAGCACAGAAATTCGGGCAAAGCTGGCCCGGTGCCACACGGCTCATTGCCTCTTACCGATACCCATGGCAGCACAGCTGCTGCACACCCAGAAGTAAACATCGTTGCTCAAGTCAGAGCATCGTCGGTGGGTACCCTCAGCAGCACAGGAGTTGCATATGAGCACCTTCCAGGGCCTGGGGAAGGAAGCAAAGGGGTGGCAGCTGTGAGGACCAAATGAGCCAACAAAGCCAGGCGGTGCCCGGCACGTCTCTGGTGCTTAGCCCTCGCTCCCCCAGCCCGCGGCGGGGCTCACATCCCCAGCAGAGCCCCAGGGAGCAGCCGCAGAAACTCACCCCTCGTCTTCTGCTTGACGTCTGCCACCAGGGTGAAGGCACTCAATGGCATCGCAGAGATCGAGCCTCTCTAGGAGCTCTGCTATTCCGTCGTACTTCCACAATGGTCTACTGCAAGAGAAAGGAGGGAAAGCGATGAACCCTCACTGTTGCCAGTATACGATCCAAGGGCCTCCCGTCTCCTCGTCCCCAGCCCCATTTCTAGCTTCTCCGTGAAGGTGAGCCGCGTGCTCAGGAGACAGCTAAGGGCCAGACCTGATGATACAGTCCCCGCGCAGGCCCCGCGCTTTCTCATCTGCGTGGTTTGACGCGAGGACCCTTACCGCTCTGGAATTTGGATTCCCAAGGTGGCCATTTCCAAGCAGAACTCATTGCTGTTCTGACAGCTGGGGCACCGGAACGCTGTACTGCCAGCAAACAAGGCGCATCGCTGCAGGAGAAGCACAAGCGGCCTGAGCGTCAGCGGGTCCTGGTGCAGCTTAGCACTGAGCGCGCCAGCAAGGTGAGGGGAGGGCTCCCACCTGGATGCAGGCCCGGTGGAACCAGGCGTGCGTGCACGCCGGGCACACCAGGGTGTGGTAGGACGTGCTGCTATCCATGTCATCCAGGCAGATGAGGCACTCGGCGTTATCTGCTGGAGCTGCCACATTTGCCTGCTGAGGGCGGTGCTCTGCGCAGAAGGACCTGGGGGAAGATGGAAGGCACGGGCACAGTGAGAAGGGCTGCAAGGAGGGCAGAGCGCTGGGAAGGGCCCTGGTTCCGGCAGGCTGCCGGGAGGCGTCGCTTGCTCGCTGCCAGTTCCTCCTTCCTCGGCTGCTGCTGACAGCCCTTACCTGTGCTCTCCAAAGAACTGGGTGACGCACTCCCCCTCTGTGGCACAGGGCAGGTGGAAGCTGCGTGTGCAGCCTCCATGGGCGCAATGGATGGCGGCTCCCATCTCGCCACAAACAAAGCATTGCTGGAAAGAGAGGAACAGCCCCATCAGCGGCAGGCTCGGCGACCCCACAGCTGGCCCCATGGCTCTGGGCGGGCCCAGGCACGGGTGGCACCCTACAAAGCCGCCTGGCAAACAGGGCTCATCTTTTAGGAGAGGAATCAGTCCTGCAGGCGGTCGGAAGGGCTGCCATGGCTTTCTCTGGGTCCAGAATAAGGTGGCGTGAGCCTCCTATGGCACAAATCTGCCCGCTCCTTGCAGTTGCTCACCGTCTGGTTTGCCCGCCAGATCGCGCGCATTAATTCAGCGTAGTTCATCTCCAGGCCTTCGTCCTCTTGGAAGTATTCTGTAAATAAGACTTGGGCAAACATCTGCAGGAGAGACAAGAGCAGGATCTCGTGAGGACTGAAGGGAAGGGAGCATCCCTGCAGCAAACGGCCAGCATCACCCGAGGGAACTCACCAAGCAAAACTCGTGGACGCAAATCCGTGTGTCCGCAGCTACCCTCCCATACGTGTCCTGGTTAGTATCTGACCGGCCACACAGCAAGCATGCTGGAGAGGAGAGAGCAAAGGGGAACAGCGGTGAGCACCTTGCAGGTCAGAGTGTCCCTGAGAGCCGTCCTCACAGCCCTGCTCCGTGCCGGCTGCATGCAGCGGAAGGGAAGGGGATGTTGCAGGCCTGACAGGGCCGGCGGGCAGCCCCAGCCCAAGCCGGGGGCCTTTGCCAAGAAGCAGAGCGGCCCCATCACACGCCTGTTTGGGAGACCCTGTCTGCCCCTTCTTCCCCTCTCGGCTCTCAGCTGCAGGCAGGAAGACCCCCAGCACACTTCAAGTCCGCTGGACAGAGCTGTGCACAGGGATGCTTGGTGCTCACCTTGCAATTCTGACTCGGAAGGCTGATTCTGATCAGACATGATGTGCGTCGACAGCGAGTGCTGCAAGAGTCCTTGCTCTCTCCGCGCCTCACCAGGCCGCACTGAGCCCCGCAGCTTTTGTTCTGTTCTCAGCCTCGCGGGACACCGTGGCCGCGCCCAGCCACCCACTGTGACATCACCTTGTGACACGCAGGATGCCGGCAGCTCCGCAGCTCGGCTGCGCATCCTTTGAGAGGATTTCCTTCCACGGTTCTTTGCCAAGCTCCCCTCTTCTTGTCAGTAGCGGGCATCACCTCCAGCACAGCTGTTTCCCTTGATTTCCTTTCTCCCCGCTTGTCCCCTTACCTGGGTAACTGTAACAGGACCTCAAAAAGGAGGGATTTCCAACAGGACACCCTTCCTCAGCGGCAGTCAGCCCTTCGCTGAGGTCTAAGAGAGGCAGAGCCTGACTCCACACCCTTTGATCACGCAGGTGAAATGCCTTCCCCTGTGCTCCCAGGGCTGACCGGGTCTTTCCTTTAGCTGCTACCAACATCACACTGTACCACATTACTGATGATACCAGGTAGACTTCTGACTCATTGCAGGCATTAGCAAAGGCAGGAGATTCATTGGCTGCTTATCTACAAGAGAAAGGGTGCTGCGATAAGTCCACAGAAGGCGCAAGGACCGGACCTGTCGGCTCCATTCCCGGGCGTAGTTTGATCGGGAAAGACCGAACTGGTACCCAGGGCGATCACAGCCAAGGTTCGGGTGTTGCCTGTCCCTACCACGCCAAGGCGGCTACAAGAAGTTTGGGCTATATGTAGTTAATTGAAAAGTTGGAAAGAAGCTGTGGCGGTCACCAGACAGCAATAGGACCCGCAGGGGCCCCTTGACTCTTGGGAAACCATGGTAACACTATTTTGAAGATAAGAGAAGAAGAACAAGCAAGGCCAAATATGGAGAAGACAAGACATGCCACACATCTATTGGGCAGAGATAACCGTAGCATAGGTGATTGGTAGTACTGTGATGAAGAAAGTTATAAGAAGAGTGTGTTGCTTGCAGTAAACACCATTTTGCCACCCATCATACTGATGCATTCATGGTGTGCGAATGGCCCAGGCGGGGCGCGGGACCAACAGGGTCGGGCGCTGGGCCTGAAGGCTGTCAGACCACTGCAGGCCGGAGCGGACTGTAACCTAGGTTGCCGTGAGAACTAGGCAACAGGTATATTAGGATCCTGGTGCTCCTTTATACCCCACAAAGCACGGCTGCTGAGGCCTTTATAGCGACTCACAAAGAAAGGCCAAAAATGGCACTAGGGGAGAAGGGAACAAGACGCCTTGCGGCAGGCCGGACTAGCAGGCCCAGGCACTGGCTATAGAGGATTCCACCCTTCCAGCTGAACTGGAAGTCCGCGTAACTCAGGACGGGCGTGGCTGGGGCCTATGGCAGCACCGGAATTCTGTTTGAACCCGAGTTGGGTTCTGTTCTCAGGCCTGGCCTGGAGCACAATAGAGGTGCAGTGAGACTGAAAAACACTTCCTGTCTGCCTACTCCATGTTACAGGCAGGAAAGCCACTAACCCAAACAGCTGAAGCTTTCCATCATGGTATGGCATTACAAAAGCACGGCTCCCTGATGTGGGCACGGAGACCGGAAACTCCATTTCTTTGCCTGGTTATTACGTGGCAAGAAGCCACGGTCCTGCACATATTAAAGATGGTATCAGCGAAGCACCATGCTGCAGCTGCATTGTTCCTCCCTGTCTTGCACCGAACTTTAATGAAAGTCATAAAAGCCAGCTCTCTCAAGGAAATAATTTTGAGAATTAATACGTGCTGCTCAAGCTGCTTTGCTCTTCCCCTTTTGCCCCAGTAACGCAGCAGATAACAACCGACTGTCAGTGAAGCAGTGTAAGGATCTAAATCTCCGTTGGATCTCATTTTCTTTCTCATTGTCGTAAGCCCCTCCGGGTTTATCACCGCCACAGCTCCAGCTGCTCACGCAGTCGTATCTCTGGGTCTGTCTCGCCAGGCGCTGTGAGCAAAACCCCTGTGCTGCCCCACAGTTTTGCCACAACACAGTAATGGTCATTACCACCTTCAGAAACAGAGAGAGTGCTGCAGTAATGCCCTCTGCCACTTCAACACCAATCCTTTTGCTGGGGTTGGAAGGAGGGGATGAATCATTAGTGAAATCGTGCTGTAAGTTACGGAACACGACGGGGCTCCGAGGAAAATGAACGCCATCTGGAGCAGGATCAGAACCAGCAGCTTGCAAGGATCCCATGCTCTGGACAAATGATTTCTTCAGGAATTAGGGACACCGTTAAAAATAAAGGAAGTCACTTCCATAGGCATCAGTCGTGCCTTAAGCACAATGTCCCTGGAATATCAGACTGCACAGGCTCCTCACCCCCTCGGCGGAGGTGGCTTGAAAATATCTTGGTCCACCAGCCAGGGAACTCCGGGGTTCGGGATGGGCCCTGACAGATGGCAAGGTGCTCTGGGAGAGCAACGGGGGTGTGTTTGTGTCTCAAACCTCACTTTTTTTCTCGTCTACTTTGAGGAGCAAAGGACAAAAAATAGCACTGAGGAAAGATGCCGAGTACCACAGTAGGAGATAAGGGATGTAGAGAACCACTCCTCTTGGGTTGGAGATTGCAGGAGCTTAGGTGGAAATGGGCTCTGTGCAAGACAAGGGAGATACTCGTGACAGCACAAACGGAAAAATCATGAGTTCGAGGTTTTGGGCTTTGAAGTTCTGCATCCCGCATTCAGGGAGTGAACTGCGGCTGAAACGGTTCCCTGTCTGCCGTGATCCCCCAAACCAGGGACTCGTCATCAGTTCCGTACACCGGGGTTACAACTAGGAATGCCTTTTCCCGGAACAGCTGAAGGAAAAGTTGTGATAACTTCCACAACTGATTTCCCACCTAGAAGACGGATTCAGCACATTCTGCCACTCCAACCCAAGGGTGGGGGTTCTCTGCAGCAGCCCTACAGGATGAGCAATGCCATTCAATCAGCCTTACGCTACACCACTTCTGGGAGGTCTCCTACATCTGAAGTCGGTTCACCTTGCAAGAGCAGAATCCTACCTTAACATCAAGGGAACCGAGCTGCTAGGAAACTCTGCCTCCATCCCATTAATCAGTAACGTCCCAGCCAAGCCAGACGATTGCTACTGCAGAAAGAAGCGGGATAATTAGAAAAAAGCCACTGCTGTCAGAAGGAGGCCAATAAAGTTCTTCAATGTCACTCCCGTGCGTAGGGGATTTATGACCGCAGATAACCGTTTGCCAAACTGCCTTTTGCTTTCCTTCACGCCAGCTCTTGCTGTCCATGTCTGAATCTAAGCAGATGGCTCAGAGCCGTGCCAAGGGGCGGTAACTGCTTTTCGATGACGAATGGCACTGCCTAGACACATCACACTGCGTTTCCTAGCTCGCTCTCACGCCACTGCCACGCGACAGCACTTGGGCTGTCTCCCAGATTTCGATTCCCCAACGGGAAATTTGAAACCAAAATATTGCGTGCAGGCTCTGTTTTCTTTCTCCTCTCCTTTATTCCCTCTCCTTCCTTTAAAAAGAGCCTTGCGGGAGTCAAACTGAGCAGTGAGAGCAATCGCCTGGCAGCCTGCCTCGCCACAAGAGCCCTGGGTAGGTGTATTTTTCTTCATTTTGCAGAAAGATTCAAGGGTCTGGATTTCAGCTGTGGGCTCCCTTGGGCTGGGAACGCTCTCACAGCGGAGTTCAGCTGGTCCAGTTTGTGAGGCGTGGGAAGCAAAAAGAAACGAGGTGAAACCAGCATGACCTCACAAGATGTCTAGTGGGAATTCTTAACTCTCTGAGACTTGGGTGTCGAAACCTCTCACGGTGCCGCATTCCCTGCTTAACTAAGGAAATAATACTGTTCTCCAACCAGCAAAAAAGTATGCTGAAGTGAAGGCAGACCTAAGAAGCAAGCCCTCAAAGTCATTTAGGCATCCACACGGTGCAAAGAATTTCCTGCATTGCACAGATGATGTTGTTCTAGGCTTGAGCTGAGGCCGTCAACTGCTGACCCTGCAGGTCCGTTTCTTGCTTTGTTCGAGTTAGTACTTCATGTTCACGGATGCACATCTTCATCTTGGTGGGTGGCTTTAGGCTAGTCAATTCTTACTCACTTTCTGGTAACTTTTCTGAAGTCCTTACCTTCCATTGCCTTGTACACCTCCGTAACTGCAAATTGAGAAGGAAAAAGGCCTCCACCAGAACTAACTGTTCTTTCAACTCAGCTTTCAGTGACTGTCTGAGTGATGAGCGACAACTTAAATGTCATGTCAAATGCAGTAATACAAAGCACAGCCAAGAGCGGCTCCACCTCACTTGCCTCAGCTCAGAAAAGGACCCTGCTGATTAAATCGCTTCCGGACACTGCAGTTGGAGACATTTGTGTCCTCACGATAAAGGTAGTCTCTCTATGTCTTCCTATTGCTCTACTCAGTCCCTGGTAATGTAAATATGATGGAGCCCATGCACACAGGAAGCAGGCTGCTCACGGTGGCTTGTGGGAAAGCTCAGAGTGACCGTGTCGGTTGCCGGTGTGGTTGGATGTGAGATACTTGAGGAATTAGCAGTTCTAACATTTAATCTTGGCTGTACTAAGTTAGCATGAATAGTGATAGGCGGTTAAGCTGAACGTTGCGACAGACAGAACCATTCACTTAGGTTAAATGTAGTTATGGTGTTTTTTTATTACTATTCAATACAGGTCACTATTAAGTACAAAAACCAAACCTTTTGCTAAGGAAATAGTAATTTCATACTCTTCAAGCCCACATGAAGGCAATTCCAAATGAACATTTGCTACAGAGTACAATACTAAAACATATAATTGTATTCATATATATATAACTTAGCAACTGCATACATAGTACTGAGAATAAGTGAAATACATAAGCCAATCTAAATATCTTGGGCAGCAGCACTCTCGTCCCGAGCACCTTGTAATTCTTTTCTTGGAAGTGAAATCCTTTACATTTCAATGACCTACAGAAAGTTAATCTTGTTTTTTTTTTTTCCTTTTTGAAAAAGAAATGACCTTCGCTGAGGTTGTGGTCTTGATAGACCACGAGATTTTCTTGATGCTGCGATGAAGGCAAAGGAATAAAGCAAATACAAACGCAGAAGCACAGTGCAATCTTTTCTGTGACCTCAAATATCGCAGCACTAGGCTTTACACCTCTACTCATCATTGACAGCTTTCTGATAATTAACTGACTTTTGAAAAGCTTAATCAAAGAAACAAATTGTTCCCAATTCAACCAAAAACACAGTTTTCACGCTGGAGGATGACGCACATTAAAACCGCTATAAACACGTATGCATTTTCAGTGAAAGATCGCATCAGGTTTCGTTCTCTATCAGTGGATGCTACGGAGTTGAGAGAGGGTCGGGCATTCACGTGGACAATGATATTTCTGGGGTTTTATCCCTGCAGGTGCTCGAGAGAATGACTACTTAAGTGTATTCATCTCAACTCCGCGTGACCTGATTGTGCCTGAATGCTGTGATTAAAAATGATAATCTGATAATTCAGTCAGTTTTGATAGGAGCTTACGTGAAGTTTGGGCCAGAAAAGAAGATCGTATGGAACACAAATAAAAGTACATGATTGCAGATCCAGAAGAATAAAACTCCCCTGACAAAAAGCCTGGTGTTTTTTGCATTCCTTGTCTACCGCTGAACGCTTCTTCACATAGTCACGCAGCTACGGTTGCAGGGCAAGCAGCTGCATCGCCTTATCGCTGAACTTTTTTTCAGCAGAAACCTTACTTAGACATCTACGCAGCCACAGCAAAAGAGCTACGAAGGAGATACCCTCTGCCACTGTAAAGGCACCTGGACTGGCATGAGCAAGGACATATGACAAAAGGAAGGAAAAATGGATGCTCACCCTTTCTCTGAGGATCTAGGTTCTCAGGAATAGAACTCCAAAAAAAGCCTTCCTCAGTGGCAGGCAGGCAGCCCTTAAAATGAGGTCTGAGAGGGTGGAGCCGGGCTTCACCCCTTCTGGCCACACAGGCAAATAGCCTTCACCTGCCCTCCTAGGGCTGACAGGGCCCTTCCTTCCAGTGCTCAACCAATGGCTCAGGCTGCGACTTTACAGTCCCCATGCGCTCCTTCCCTTCACAGTGAGAACCCGTGATCGAACCGGCTGGAGGGTGAGCCATTCCTAATACAGGGGTCCAGTGCTTCACAACATTCGTACAATCTGTCCATTGCAGTACAGATTAACATAATGTAAGGCGATTGAGGATCGTTTCATGGTCAAGGTTCGTGTTCTCTCCCGGACCAATGCTCAACACCATTACTGGAAGTGTGCAGTTGCCTGGTGCAGCTCCTTCTCCTGCTCCATCAGTCCCACACATAAGCCATCACCACGTGCCGTCCTTGATCTCATGGCCACGCTGGAGTGCTTCAATGACATTTCACTCCTTCCGGTGATCCTAGAAACATAAAAACCCAGAGGAAGTAGTAGAGACGTTTTACAGGTACTAAGAGGTGGAAGTTTCCCCTCAGGGGCAAAATGCGGGCCTCTGTTCCTATTTAGAGGCTCTACTTAGACAAGGACTATCATCCCCTGCCACACTACTAACCACGTGATTGCCAAATCTTTTCCCTCAGGTGGCTTGGGCATAGTGGTCTGGGTCACCTGAGGAGGCTTTATCCTTCTGCTGGGAACCAGGAAAACAAGCAGGCTCCGCGTTGCTTGCATTTTTCCTACAGCTCTCACCCCTGCCCTTTTGGGGTGCTTTTGAAATTTGTGACTGTCCTCCAACTGCTTCCAAAGCTGGAAGAGGACACGACTGGGCTGGCAATCCATTCCGTTCAGTCTGGAATTCTATTTTCTAACATCCCAGTCAAGGAGTCCGCAGCGCAGGCCTCCTGGTTCTAGTTACAGGGAGGAACTTGGCCCCTTCTGATGTTCAAATACTGCACTGAGGCGCCGAAGGCACTCTGGTTCCCACAGATCTCTGCCCTCACGTCCCACAACCAGAGTCACCACAAGGGTACTCTTTCTTTCCCTCAGCGATTGCCTCTTGTAAGGAAGTCCACATTCTTCCAGAGCCCGAGCAGGGATCAGCCACCGGGAGCCCGGGAATCCTGGGGCTTCCCCCTGGGAGATCCTCTGTTTTTGGGGGTCCCAGGGACCATCCAAAGCACAGTTCCTTTATGACAATCCCTCCTACATCCAGAACTGCCTGGCTCCCCACAAAGTCTAGAGGTCCCTTCCAACCACTATGATTCTATGATTCTAAGTAACAGAACACAGGGCCAACGCGATGAGATGCTACTACAAAGAAATGAGGAAAAGAGTGCTCACCTGCCTTTGTAGACCAAAGCCATCAGGAAAAACTCCACAAAGCGGGGCTCTCCAAGACTCAGCAGCTGCCGTACCCTAACACACCAGCTCTTCCTTGAGGGGATACCCCTCTTTCGCTGCTGACGAGGATCACCAACAGAAGGTGAAAACGGCCGGCCTGTCTTCCGCCGGGACACCCAGGTCCTTCTTCTCCGCGGAGCTCCTCTCCAGCAGCCCAGCCCTTAGCTTTACAGGAGCTCGTGGCTCGTCCTCCCCGGGAGCAGGGCCCTGCACTTAGCCTTGCTGAACCTCGTCGAGTTCCCGTGTGCCGAGCTCTGCGGACCGTCCAGGAGCTGCTGCACAACCTTCAGGTGTGGTGCGTCAGCCAGCGGGAAGGGGCTGAGGAGGAGAAAGCCCTGTGATCCCTGCGCTTAACTGCCCACCTCGGGATAAACACGACAGGAGCTGAGAAATAAACGTGCGCGGCAGTACGGATGGATTTGCTGCGTTGGTAACATGGGACTAGTACCACCTGCTGGCACGCGGCTGCTTCCACGCTGTCTTTGGGGCTGGCTGTTGGGGGCTGTGATGTTGGGCCGGCGAGCGAGATGGTGCCTGGAAGAGCCCCCGCTGCTGGCACTTGGCTCCTCCGTCCTCCTCAGCGCCGCCTGCGGACGCTGTGGCCTCGATGTCCCAATGGGGAACGGCTTCGCGTGCGCGCCCTTGGCTGCCTGGACCCTCGTCCGGTGCGTGAACGCCGAGAAGCCCTCGAGGAGCTCCGTGTCGCCGCTCTGGGAGCTGCTGTTCGCCTGCTGCCTGGACGTCTTCTGGCGCAGCTGCGGGAACGTGAAGCCTGACCTCGCAGTGGGGAGCGGCTTCGTGTCCCGCTTCTTCCCCGTCTTCTTCCCGGCTCCCTGCGATGCCTTCTGCGTGCAGCTGCCATGGCCTCTCTGGAGGATCGTGATCTGCCCCGTCTGCTGGGTGGGCGGGAGCTGCTTGGGGCTGGCGTCCGCCGGCTCCCACGGCGTCCTTGGCGCCGCTCAGGTGTATCCTGATCCCACGAGTTTTCCCGAGGGCTCGGCCTGCGTTCTGACCCCGGCTCACTGCTCTCAGTGCTGAGCTCCGGCAGCCGGGAGCTGCGCAATGGACCCAATGCCACCTGGCTGGCGGGGACGGACCCGCTTTTCTCAGGTTCCGAGGAGCTGCGCAAAGGCCCCGATGCCAACTGGCTGGTGGGTCCGGACCCGCTTTCCTCAGGTTCTGGGGCGTTGTGCAAAGGCCCCGATGCCAACTGGCTGGTGGGTCCGGACCCGCTTTCCTCAGGTTCTGGGGCGTTGTGCAATGGGCCCGAGTCCTCCTCGCTGTCACTGCCAGAATCGCCAAGCTGCCAGTCAACGCTGGAATCTGTAAGAGGAGGCCAGAAGGTCAGCGGGACGAAGCCGTAGCGTTGGGCAGGAGCAGGCTGCCGTCCCCCCTGGAGCACAGAAATTCGGGCAAAGCTGGCCAGGTGCCACGCGGCTCATTGCCTCTTACCGATACCCATGGCAGCACAGCTGCTGCACACCCAGAAGTAAACATCGTTGCTCAAGTCGGAGCATTGTCTGTGGGTGCCCTCAGCAGCACAGGAGCTGCATAGGAGCAGCTGCCAGGGCCTGGGGAAGGAAGCAAAGGGGTGGCAGCTGTGTGGACCAAATGAGCCAACAAAGCCAGGCGGTGCCCGGCACGTCTCTGGTGCTCAGCCCTCGCTCCTCCAGCCCGCGGCGGGGCTCACATCCCCAGCAGAGCCCCAGGGAGCAGCCGCAGAAACTCACCCCTCGTCTTCTGCTTGATGTCTGCCACCAGGGTGAAGGCACTCAATGGCATCACAGCGATTGTGCCTCTCTAGGAGCTCTGCTATTCCGTCGTACTCCCACAATGGTCTGCTGCAAGAGAAAGGAGGGAAAGCGATGAACCCGCACTGTTGCCAGTATACGATCCAAGGGCCTCCCATCTCCTCGTCTCCAGCCCCATTTCTAGCTTCTCCGTGAAGGTGAGCCGTGTGCTCAGGAGACAGCTAAGGGCCAGACCTGATGATACAGTCCCCGCGCAGGCCCCGCGCTTTCTCATCTGCGTGGTTTGACGCGAGGACCCTTACCGCTCTGGAATTTGGATTCCCAAGGTGGCCATTTCCAAGCAGAACTCATTGCTGTTCTGACAGCTGGGGCACCGGAACGCTGTACTGCCAGCAGACAAGGCGCATCGCTGCAGGAGAAGCACAAGCAGCGTGAGCGTCAGCGGGGCCTGGTGCAGCTTAGCACTGAGCGCGCCAGCAGGGTGAGGGGAGGGCTCCCACCTGGATGCAGGCCCGGTGGAACCAGGCGTGCGTGCACGCCGGGCACACCAGGGTGTGGTAGGACGTGCTGCTATCCATGTCATCCAGGCAGATGAGGCACTCGGCGTTATCTGCTGGAGCTGCCACATTTGCCTGCTGAGGGCGGTGCTCTGCGCAGAAGGACCTGGGGGAAGATGGAAGGCACGGGCACAGTGAGAAGGGCTGCGAGGAGGGCAGAGCGCTGGGAAGGGCCCTGGTTCCGGCAGGCTGCCGGGAGGCGTCGCTTGCTCGCTGCCAGTTCCTCCTTCCTCGGCTGCTGCTGACAGCCCTTACCTGTGCTCTCCAAAGAACTGGGTGACGCACTCCCCCTCTGTGGCACAGGGCAGGTGGAAGCTGCGTGTGCAGCCTCCATGGGCGCAATGGATGGCGGCTCCCATCTCGCCACAAACAAAGCATTGCTGGAAAGAGAGGAACAGCCCCATCAGCGGCAGGCTCGGCGACCCCACAGCTGGCCCCATGGCTCTGGGCGGACACAGGCGCGGGCGGCACCCTACAAAGCCGCCTGGCGGACAGGACTCATCTCTTAGGACAGGACTCAGTCCTGTAGACGGTCGGAAGGGCTGCCTTGGCTTTCTCTGGGTCCAGAATAAGGTGGCATGAGCCTCCTGTGGCACAAATCTGCCCGCTCATTGCAGGTGCTCACCGTCTGGCTTGCCTGCCAGTTCGTGCACATTAATTCAGCGGAGTTCAACACCAGGCCTTCCTCCCCTTGGAATTCTTCTCTAAATATGACTTGGGCAAACATCTGCAGGAGAGACAAGAGCAGGATCTCGTGAGGACTGAAGGGAAGGGAGCATCCCTGCAGCAAACGGCCAGCATCACCCGAGGGAACTCACCAAGCAAAACTCGTGGACGCAAATCCGTGTGTCCGCAGCTACCCTCCCATACGTGTCCTGGTTAGTATCTGCCCGGCCACACAGCAAGCATGCTGGAGAGGAGAGAGCAAAGGGGAACAGCGGTGAGCACCTTGCAGGTCAGAGTGTCCCTGAGAGCCGTCCTCACAGCCCTGCTCCGTGCCGGCTGCATGCAGCGGAAGGGAAGGGGATGTTGCAGGCCTGACAGGGCCGGCGGGCAGCCCCAGCCCAAGCCGGGGGCCTTTGCCAAGAAGCAGAGCGGCCCCATCACACGCCTGTTTGGGAGACCCTGTCTGCCCCTTCTTCCCCTCTCGGCTCTCAGCTGCAGGCAGGAAGACCCCCAGCACACTTCAAGTCCGCTGGACAGAGCTGTGCACAGGGATGCTTGGTGCTCACCTTGCAATTCCGACTCGGAAGGCTGATTCTGATCAGACATGATGTGCGTCGACAGCGAGTGCTGCAAGAGTCCTTGCTCTCTCCGCGCCTCACCAGGCCGCACTGAGCCCCGCAGCTTTTGTTCTGTTCTCAGCCTCGCGGGACACCGTGGCCGCGCCCAGCCACCCACTGTGACATCACCTCGTGACACGCAGGATGCCGGCAGCTCCGCAGCTCGGCTGCGCATCCTTTGAGAGGATTTCCTTCCACGGTTCTTTGCCAAGCTCCCCTCTTCTTGTCAGTAGCGGGCATCACCTCCAGCACAGCTGTTTCCCTTGATTTCCTTTCTCCCCGCTTGTCCCCTTACCTGGGTAACTGTAACAGGACCTCAAAAAGGAGGGATTTCCAACAGGACACCCTTCCTCAGCGGCAGTCAGCCCTTCGCTGAGGTCTAAGAGAGGCAGAGCCTGACTCCACACCCTTTGATCACGCAGGTGAAATGCCTTCCCCTGTGCTCCCAGGGCTGACCGGGTCTTTCCCTTAGCTGCTACCAACATCACACTGTACCACATTACTGATGATACCAGGTAGACTTCTGACTCATTGCAGGCATTAGCAAAGGCAGGAGATTCATTGGCTGCTTATCTACAAGAGAAAGGGTGCTGCGATAAGTCCACAGAAGGCGCAAGGACCGGACCTGTCGGCTCCATTCCCGGGCGTAGTTTGATCGGGAAAGACCGAACTGGTACCCAGGGCGATCACAGCCAAGGTTCGGGTGTTGCCTGTCCCTACCACGCCAAGGCGGCTACAAGAAGTTTGGGCTATATGTAGTTAATTGAAAAGTTGGAAAGAAGCTGTGGCGGTCACCAGACAGCAATAGGACCCGCAGGGGCCCCTTGACTCTTGGGAAACCATGGTAACACTATTTTGAAGATAAGAGAAGAAGAACAAGCAAGGCCAAATATGGAGAAGACAAGACATGCCACACATCTATTGGGCAGAGATAACCGTAGCATAGGTGATTGGTAGTACTGTGATGAAGAAAGTTATAAGAAGAGTGTGTTGCTTGCAATAAACACCATTTTGCCACCCATCATACTGATGCATTCATGGTGTGCGAATGGCCCAGGCGGGGCGCGGGACCAACAGGGTCGGGCGCTGGGCCTGAAGGCTGTCAGACCACTGCAGGCCGGAGCGGACTGTAACCTAGGTTGCCGTGAGAACTAGGCAACAGGTATATTAGGATCCTGGTGCTCCTTTATACCCCACAAAGCACGGCTGCTGAGGCCTTTATAGCGACTCACAAAGAAAGGCCAAAAATGGCACTAGGGGAGAAGGGAACAAGAGGCCTTGCGGCAGGCCGGACTAGCAGGCCCAGGCACTGGCTATAGAGGATTCCACCCTTCCAGCTGAACTGGAAGTCCGCGTAACTCAGGACGGGCGTGGCTGGGGCCTATGGCAGCACCGGAATTCTGTTTGAACCCGAGTTGGGTTCTGTTCTCAGGCCTGGCCTGGAGCACAATAGAGGTGCAGTGAGACTGAAAAACACTTCCTGTCTGCCTACTCCATGTTACAGGCAGGAAAGCCACTAACCCAAACAGCTGAAGCTTTCCATCATGGTATGGCATTACAAAAGCACGGCTCCCTGATGTGGGCATGGAGACCGGAAACTCCATTTCTTTGCCTGGTTATTACGTGGCAAGAAGGCCACGGTCCTGCACATATTAAAGATGGTATCAGCGAAGCACCATGCTGCAGCTGCATTGTTCCTCCCTGTCTTGCACTGAACTTTAATGAAAGTCATAAAAGCCAGCTCTCTCAAGGAAATAATTTTGAGAATTAATACGTGCTGCTCAAGCTGCTTTGCTCTTCCCCTTTTGCCCCAGTAACGCAGCAGATAACAACCGACTGTCAGTGAAGCAGTGTAAGGATCTAAATCTCCGTTGGATCTCATTTTCTTTCTCATTGTCGTAAGCCCCTCCGGGTTTATCACCGCCACAGCTCCAACTGCTCACGCAGTCGTATCTCTGGGTCTGCCTCGCCAGGCGCTGTGAGCAAAAGCCCTGTGCTGCCCCACAGTTTTGCCACAACACAGTAATGGTCATTACCACCTTCAGAAACAGAGAGAGTGCTGCAGTAATGCCCTCTGCCACTTCAACACCAATCCTTTTGCTGGGGTTGGAAGGAGGGGATGAATCATTAGTGAAATCGTGCTGTAAGTTACAGAACACGATGGGGCTCCGAGGAAAATGAACGCCATCTGGAGCAGGATCAGAACCAGCAGCTTGCAAGGATCCCATGCTCTGGACAAATGATTTCTTCAGGAATTAGGGACACCGTTAAAAATAAAGGAAGTCACTTCCATAGGCATCAGTCGTGCCTTAAGCACAATGTCCCTGGAATATCAGACTGCACAGGCTCCTCACCCCCTCGGCGGAGGTGGCTTGAAAATATCTTGGTCCACCAGCCAGGGAACTCCGGGGTTCGGGATGGGCCCTGACAGATGGCAAGGTGCTCTGGGAGAGCAACGGGGGTGTGTTTGTGTCTCAAACCTCACTTTTTTTCTCGTCTACTTTGAGGAGCAAAGGACAAAAAATAGCACTGAGGAAAGATGCCGAGTACCACAGTAGGAGATAAGGGATGTAGAGAACCACTCCTCTTGGGTTGGTGATTGCAGGAGCTTAGGTGGAAATGGGCTCTGTGCAAGACAAGGGAGATACTCGTGACAGCACAAACGGAAAAATCATGAGTTCGAGGTTTTGGGCTTTGAAGTTCTGCATCCCACATTCAGGGAGTGAACTGCGGCTGAAACGGTTCCCTGTCTGCCGTGATCCCCCAAACCAGGGGCTCGTCATCAGTTCCGTACACCGGGGTTACAACTAGGAATGCCTTTTCCCGGAACAGCTGAAGGAAAAGTTGTGATAACTTCCACAACTGATTTCCCACCTAGAAGATGGATTCAGCACATTCTGCCACTCCAACCCAAGGGTGGGGGTTCTCTGCAGCAGCCCTACAGGATGAGCAATGCCATTCAATCAGCCTTACGCTACACCACTTCTGGGAGGTCTCCTACATCTGAAGTCGGTTCACCTTGCAAGAGCAGAATCCTACCTTAACATCAAGGGAACCGAGCTGCTAGGAAACTCTGCCTCCATCCCATTAATCAGTAACGTCCCAGCCAAGCCAGACGATTGCTACTGCAGAAAGAAGCGGGATAATTAGAAAAAAGCCACTGCTGTCAGAAGGAGACCAATAAAGTTCTTCAATGTCACTCCCGTGCGTAGGGGATTTATGACCGCAGATAACCGTTTGCCAAACTGCCTTTTGCTTTCCTTCACGCCAGCTCTTGCTGTCCATGTCTGAATCTAAGCAGATGGCTCAGAGCCATGCCAAGGGGCGGTAACTGCTTTTCGATGACGAATGGCACTGCCTAGACACATCACACTGCGTTTCCTAGCTCGCTCTCACGCCACTGCCACGCGACAGCACTTGGGCTGTCTCCCAGATTTCGATTCCCCAACGGGAAATTTGAAACCAAAATATTGCGTGCAGGCTCTGTTTTCTTTCTCCTCTCCTTTATTCCCTCTCCTTCCTTTAAAAAGAGCCTTGCGGGAGTCAAACTGAGCAGTGAGAGCAATCGCCTGGCAGCCTGCCTCGCCACAAGAGCCCTGGGTAGGTGTATTTTTCTTCATTTTGCAGAAAGATTCAAGGGTCTGGATTTCAGCTGTGGGCTCCCTTGGGCTGGGAACGCTCTCACAGCGGAGTTCAGCTGGTCCAGTTTGTGAGGCGTGGGAAGCAAAAAGAAACGAGGTGAAACCAGCATGACCTCACAAGATGTCTAGTGGGAATTCTTAACTCTCTGAGACTTGGGTGTCGAAACCTCTCACGGTGCCGCATTCCCTGCTTAACTAAGGAAATAATACTGTCTCCATCCAGCAAAAAAGTATGCTGAAGTGAAGACAGACCTAAGAAGCAAGCCCTCAAAGTCATTTAGGCATCCACACGGTGCAAAGATTTTCCTGCATTGCACAGATGATGTTGTTCTAGGCTTGAGCTGAGGCCGTCAACTGCTGACCCTGCAGGTCCGTTTCTTGCTTTGTTCGAGTTAGTACTTCATGTTCACGGATGCACATCTTCATCTTGGTGGGTGGCTTTAGGCTAGTCAATTCTTACTCACTTTCTGGTAACTTTTCTGAAGCCCTTACCCTCCATTACCTTGTACACCTCCGTAACTGCAAATTGAGAAGGAAAAAGGCCTCCACCAGAACTAACTGTTCTTTCAACTCAGCTTTCAGTGACTGTCTGAGTGATGAGCGACAACTTAAATGTCATGTCAAATGCAGTAATACAAAGCACAGCCAAGAGCGGCTCCACCTCACTTGCCTCAGCTCAGAAAAGGACCCTGCTGATTAAATCGCTTCCGGACACTGCAGTTAGAGAGACTACCTTAATCGTGAGGACACAAATGTCTCCATGTCTTCCTATTGCTCTACTCAGTCCCTGGTAATGTAAATATGATGGAGCCCATGCACACAGGAAGCAGGCTGCTCACGGTGGCTTGTGGGAAAGCTCAGAGTGACCGTGTCGGTTGCCGGTGTGGTTGGATGTGAGATACTTGAGGAGTTCTAACATTTAATCTTGGCTGTACTAAGTTAGCATGAATAGTGATAGGCGGTTAAGCTGAACGTTGCGACAGACGGAACCATTCACTTAGGTTAAATGTAATTATGGTGTTTTTTTATTACTATTCAATACAGGTCACTATTAAGTACAAAAACCAAACCTTTTGCTAAGGAAATAGTAATTTCATACTCTTCAAGCCCACATGAAGGCAATTCCTAATGAACATTTGCTACAGAGTACAATACTAAAACATATAATTGTATTCATATATATATAACTTAGCAACTGCATACATAGTACTGAGTATAAGTGAAATACATAAGCCAATCTAAATATCTTGGGCAGCAGCACTCTCGTCCCGAGCACCTTGTAATTCTTTTCTTGGAAGTGAAATCCTTTACATTTCAATGATCTACAGAAAGTTAATCTTGTTTTTTTTTTTTCCTTTTTGAAAAAGAAATGACCTTCACTGAGGTCGTAGTCTTGATTGACCACGAGATTTTCCTGATGCCACGATGAAGGCAAAGGAATAAAGAAAATACAAATGCAGAAGCACAGTGCAAGCTTTTCCGTGACCTCAAATATCGCAGCACTAGGCTTTACACCTCTACTCATCATCGACAGCTTTCTGATAATCAACTGACTTTTGAAAAGCTTAATAAAAGAAACAAACTGTTCCCGATTCAACCAAAACACAGTTTTCATGCTGGAGGATGACGCACATTAAAACCGCTATAAACACGTATGCATTTTCAGTGAAAGATCACATCAGGTTTCATTCTCTATCAGTGGATGCTACGGAGTTGAGAGAGGGTCGGGCATTCACGTGGACAATGATATTTCTGGGGTTTTATCCCTGCAGGTGCTCGAGAGAATGACTACTTAAGTGTATTCATCTCAACTCCGCGTGACCTGATTGTGCCTGAATGCTGTGATTAAAAATGATAATCTGATAATTCAGTCAGTTTTGATAGGAGCTTACGTGAAGTTTGGGCCAGAAAAGAAGATCGTATGGAACACAAATAAAAGTACATGATTGCAGATCCAGAAGAATAAAACTCCCCTGACAAAAAGCCTGGTGTTTTTTGCATTCCTTGTCTACCGCTGAATGCTTCTTCACATAGTCACGCAGCTACGGTTGCAGGGCAAGCAGCTGCATCGCCTAATCGCTGAACCTTTTTTCAGCAGAAACCTTACTTAGACATCTACGCAGCCACAGCAAAAGAGCTACGAAGGAGATACCCTCTGCCACTGTAAAGGCACCTGGACTGGCATGAGCAAGGACATATGACAAAAGGAAGGAAAAATGGATGCTCACCCTTTCTCTGAGGATCTAGGTTCTCAGGAATAGAACTCCAAAAAAAGCCTTCCTCAGTGGCAGGCAGGCAGCCCTTAAAATGAGGTCTGAGAGGGTGGAGCCGGGCTTCACCCCTTCTGGCCACACAGGCAAATAGCCTTCACCTGCCCTCCTAGGGCTGACAGGGCCCTTCCTTCCAGTGCTCAACCAATGGCTCAGGCTGCGACTTTACAGTCCCCATGCGCTCCTTCCCTTCACAGTGAGAACCCGTGATCGAACCGGCTGGAGGGTGAGCCATTCCTAATACAGGGGTCCAGTGCTTCACAACATTCGTACAATCTGTCCATTGCAGTACAGATTAACATAATGTAAGGCGATTGAGGATCGTTTCATGGTCAAGGTTCGTGTTCTCTCCCGGACCAATGCTCAACACCATTACTGGAAGTGTGCAGTTGCCTGGTGCAGCTCCTTCTCCTGCTCCATCAGTCCCACACATAAGCCATCACCACGTGCCGTCCTTGATCTCATGGCCACGCTGGAGTGCTTCAATGACATTTCACTCCTTCCGGTGATCCTAGAAACATAAAAACCCAGAGGAAGTAGTAGAGACGTTTTACAGGTACTAAGAGGTGGAAGTTTCCCCTCAGGGGCAAAATGCGGGCCTCTGTTCCTATTTAGAGGCTCTACTTAGACAAGGACTATCATCCCCTGCCACGCTACTAACCACATGATTGCCAAATCTTTTCCCTCAGGTGGCTTGGGCATAGTGGTCTGGGTCACCTGAGGAGGCTTTATCCTTCTGCTGGGAACCAGGAAAACAAGCAGGCTCCGCGTTGCTTGCATTTTTCCTACAGCTCTCACCCCTGCCCTTTTGGGGTGCTTTTGAAATTTGTGACTGTCCTCCAACTGCTTCCAAAGCTGGAAGAGGACACGACCGGGCTGGCAATCCATTCCATTCAGTCTGGAATTCTATTTTCTAACATCCCAGTCAAGGAGTCCGCAGCGCAGGCCTCCTGGTTCTAGTTACAGGAAGGAACTTGGCCCCTTCTGATGTTCAAATACTGCACTGAGGCGCCGAAGGCACTCTGGTTCCCACAGATCTCTGCCCTCACGTCCCACAACCAGAGTCACCACAAGGGTACTCTTTCTTTCCCTCAGCGATTGCCTCTTGTAAGGAAGTCCACATTCTTCCAGAGCCCGAGCAGGGATCAGCCACCGGGAGCCCGGGAATCCTGGGGCTTCCCCCTGGGAGATCCTCTGTTTTTGGGGGTCCCAGGGACCATCCAAAGCACAGTTCCTTTATGACAATCCCTCCTACATCCAGAACTGCCTGGCTCCCCACAAAGTCTAGAGGTCCCTTCCAACCACTATGATTCTATGATTCTAAGTAACAGAACACAGGGCCAACGCGATGAGATGCTACTACAAAGAAATGAGGAAAAGAGTGCTCACCTGCCTTTGTAGACCAAAGCCATCAGGAAAAACTCCACAAAGCGGGGCTCTCCAAGACTCAGCAGCTGCCGTACCCTAACACACCAGCTCTTCCTTGAGGGGATACCCCTCTTTCGCTGCTGACGAGGATCACCAACAGAAGGTGAAAACGGCCGGCCTGTCTTCCGCCGGGACACCCAGGTCCTTCTTCTCCGCGGAGCTCCTCTCCAGCAGCCCAGCCCTTAGCTTTACAGGAGCTCGTGGCTCGTCCTCCCCGGGAGCAGGGCCCTGCACTTAGCCTTGCTGAACCTCGTCGAGTTCCCGTGTGCCGAGCTCTGCGGACCGTCCAGGAGCTGCTGCACAACCTTCAGGTGTGGTGCGTCAGCCAGCGGGAAGGGGCTGAGGAGGAGAAAGCCCTGTGATCCCTGCGCTTAACTGCCCACCTCGGGATAAACACGACAGGAGCTGAGAAATAAACGTGCGCGGCAGTACGGATGGATTTGCTGCGTTGGTAACATGGGACTAGTACCACCTGCTGGCACGCGGCTGCTTCCACGCTGTCTTTGGGGCTGGCTGTTGGGGGCTGTGATGTTGGGCCGGCGAGCGAGATGGTGCCTGGAAGAGCCCCCGCTGCTGGCACTTGGCTCCTCCGTCCTCCTCAGCGCCGCCTGCGGACGCTGTGGCCTCGATGTCCCAATGGGGAACGGCTTCGCGTGCGCGCCCTTGGCTGCCTGGACCCTCGTCCGGTGCGTGAACGCCGAGAAGCCCTCGAGGAGCTCCGTGTCGCCGCTCTGGGAGCTGCTGTTCGCCTGCTGCCTGGACGTCTTCTGGCGCAGCTGCGGGAACGTGAAGCCTGACCTCGCAGTGGGGAGCGGCTTCGTGTCCCGCTTCTTCCCCGTCTTCTTCCCGGCTCCCTGCGATGCCTTCTGCGTGCAGCTGCCATGGCCTCTCTGGAGGATCGTGATCTGCCCCGTCTGCTGGGTGGGCGGGAGCTGCTTGGGGCTGGCGTCCGCCGGCTCCCACGGCGTCCTTGGCGCCGCTCAGGTGTATCCTGATCCCACGAGTTTTCCCGAGGGCTCGGCCTGCGTTCTGACCCCGGCTCACTGCTCTCAGTGCTGAGCTCCGGCAGCCGGGAGCTGCGCAATGGACCCAATGCCACCTGGCTGGCGGGGACGGACCCGCTTTTCTCAGGTTCCGAGGAGCTGCGCAAAGGCCCCGATGCCAACTGGCTGGTGGGTCCGGACCCGCTTTCCTCAGGTTCTGGGGCGTTGTGCAAAGGCCCCGATGCCAACTGGCTGGTGGGTCCGGACCCGCTTTCCTCAGGTTCTGGGGCGTTGTGCAATGGGCCCGAGTCCTCCTCGCTGTCACTGCCAGAATCGCCAAGCTGCCAGTCAACGCTGGAATCTGTAAGAGGAGGCCAGAAGGTCAGCGGGACGAAGCCGTAGCGTTGGGCAGGAGCAGGCTGCCGTCCCCCCTGGAGCACAGAAATTCGGGCAAAGCTGGCCAGGTGCCACGCGGCTCATTGCCTCTTACCGATACCCATGGCAGCACAGCTGCTGCACACCCAGAAGTAAACATCGTTGCTCAAGTCGGAGCATTGTCTGTGGGTGCCCTCAGCAGCACAGGAGCTGCATAGGAGCAGCTGCCAGGGCCTGGGGAAGGAAGCAAAGGGGTGGCAGCTGTGTGGACCAAATGAGCCAACAAAGCCAGGCGGTGCCCGGCACGTCTCTGGTGCTCAGCCCTCGCTCCTCCAGCCCGCGGCGGGGCTCACATCCCCAGCAGAGCCCCAGGGAGCAGCCGCAGAAACTCACCCCTCGTCTTCTGCTTGATGTCTGCCACCAGGGTGAAGGCACTCAATGGCATCACAGCGATTGTGCCTCTCTAGGAGCTCTGCTATTCCGTCGTACTCCCACAATGGTCTGCTGCAAGAGAAAGGAGGGAAAGCGATGAACCCGCACTGTTGCCAGTATACGATCCAAGGGCCTCCCATCTCCTCGTCTCCAGCCCCATTTCTAGCTTCTCCGTGAAGGTGAGCCGTGTGCTCAGGAGACAGCTAAGGGCCAGACCTGATGATACAGTCCCCGCGCAGGCCCCGCGCTTTCTCATCTGCGTGGTTTGACGCGAGGACCCTTACCGCTCTGGAATTTGGATTCCCAAGGTGGCCATTTCCGAGCAGAACTCATTGCTGTTCTGACAGCTGGGGCACCGGAACGCTGTACTGCCAGCAGACAAGGCGCATCGCTGCAGGAGAAGCACAAGCAGCGTGAGCGTCAGCGGGGCCTGGTGCAGCTTAGCACTGAGCGTGCCAGCAGGGTGAGGGGAGGGCTCCCACCTGGATGCAGGCCCGGTGGAACCAGGCGTGCGTGCACGCCGGGCACACCAGGGTGTGGTAGGACGTGCTGCTATCCATGTCATCCAGGCAGATGAGGCACTCGGCGTTATCTGCTGGAGCTGCCACATTTGCCTGCTGAGGGCGGTGCTCTGCGCAGAAGGACCTGGGGGAAGATGGAAGGCACGGGCACAGTGAGAAGGGCTGCGAGGAGGGCAGAGCGCTGGGAAGGGCCCTGGTTCCGGCAGGCTGCCGGGAGGCGTCGCTTGCTCGCTGCCAGTTCCTCCTTCCTCGGCTGCTGCTGACAGCCCTTACCTGTGCTCTCCAAAGAACTGGGTGACGCACTCCCCCTCTGTGGCACAGGGCAGGTGGAAGCTGCGTGTGCAGCCTCCATGGGCGCAATGGATGGCGGCTCCCATCTCGCCACAAACAAAGCATTGCTGGAAAGAGAGGAACAGCCCCATCAGCGGCAGGCTCGGCGACCCCACAGCTGGCCCCATGGCTCTGGGCGGGCACAGGCGCGGGCGGCACCCTACAAAGCCGCCTGGCGGACAGGACTCATCTCTTAGGACAGGACTCAGTCCTGTAGACGGTCGGAAGGGCTGCCTTGGCTTTCTCTGGGTCCAGAATAAGGTGGCATGAGCCTCCTGTGGCACAAATCTGCCCGCTCATTGCAGGTGCTCACCGTCTGGCTTGCCTGCCAGTTCGTGCACATTAATTCAGCGGAGTTCAACACCAGGCCTTCCTCCCCTTGGAATTCTTCTCTAAATATGACTTGGGCAAACATCTGCAGGAGAGACAAGAGCAGGATCTCGTGAGGACTGAAGGGAAGGGAGCATCCCTGCAGCAAACGGCCAGCATCACCCGAGGGAACTCACCAAGCAAAACTCGTGGACGCAAATCCGTGTGTCCGCAGCTACCCTCCCATACGTGTCCTGGTTAGTATCTGCCCGGCCACACAGCAAGCATGCTGGAGAGGAGAGAGCAAAGGGGAACAGCGGTGAGCACCTTGCAGGTCAGAGTGTCCCTGAGAGCCGTCCTCACAGCCCTGCTCCGTGCCGGCTGCATGCAGCGGAAGGGAAGGGGATGTTGCAGGCCTGACAGGGCCGGCGGGCAGCCCCAGCCCAAGCCGGGGGCCTTTGCCAAGAAGCAGAGCGGCCCCATCACACGCCTGTTTGGGAGACCCTGTCTGCCCCTTCTTCCCCTCTCGGCTCTCAGCTGCAGGCAGGAAGACCCCCAGCACACTTCAAGTCCGCTGGACAGAGCTGTGCACAGGGATGCTTGGTGCTCACCTTGCAATTCCGACTCGGAAGGCTGATTCTGATCAGACATGATGTGCGTCGACAGCGAGTGCTGCAAGAGTCCTTGCTCTCTCCGCGCCTCACCAGGCCGCACTGAGCCCCGCAGCTTTTGTTCTGTTCTCAGCCTCGCGGGACACCGTGGCCGCGCCCAGCCACCCACTGTGACATCACCTCGTGACACGCAGGATGCCGGCAGCTCCGCAGCTCGGCTGCGCATCCTTTGAGAGGATTTCCTTCCACGGTTCTTTGCCAAGCTCCCCTCTTCTTGTCAGTAGCGGGCATCACCTCCAGCACAGCTGTTTCCCTTGATTTCCTTTCTCCCCGCTTGTCCCCTTACCTGGGTAACTGTAACAGGACCTCAAAAAGGAGGGATTTCCAACAGGACACCCTTCCTCAGCGGCAGTCAGCCCTTCGCTGAGGTCTAAGAGAGGCAGAGCCTGACTCCACACCCTTTGATCACGCAGGTGAAATGCCTTCCCCTGTGCTCCCAGGGCTGACCGGGTCTTTCCTTTAGCTGCTACCAACATCACACTGTACCACATTACTGATGATACCAGGTAGACTTCTGACTCATTGCAGGCATTAGCAAAGGCAGGAGATTCATTGGCTGCTTATCTACAAGAGAAAGGGTGCTGCGATAAGTCCACAGAAGGCGCAAGGACCGGACCTGTCGGCTCCATTCCCGGGCGTAGTTTGATCGGGAAAGACCGAACTGGTACCCAGGGCGATCACAGCCAAGGTTCGGGTGTTGCCTGTCCCTACCACGCCAAGGCGGCTGCAAGAAGTTTGGGCTATATGTAGTTAATTGAAAAGTTGGAAAGAAGCTGTGGCGGTCACCAGACAGCAATAGGACCCGCAGGGGCCCCTTGACTCTTGGGAAACCATGGTAACACTATTTTGAAGATAAGAGAAGAAGAACAAGCAAGGCCAAATATGGAGAAGACAAGACATGCCACACATCTATTGGGCAGAGATAACCGTAGCATAGGTGATTGGTAGTACTGTGATGAAGAAAGTTATAAGAAGAGTGTGTTGCTTGCAATAAACACCATTTTGCCACCCATCATACTGATGCATTCATGGTGTGCGAATGGCCCAGGCGGGGCGCGGGACCAACAGGGTCGGGCGCTGGGCCTGAAGGCTGTCAGACCACTGCAGGCCGGAGCGGACTGTAACCTAGGTTGCCGTGAGAACTAGGCAACAGGTATATTAGGATCCTGGTGCTCCTTTATACCCCACAAAGCACGGCTGCTGAGGCCTTTATAGCGACTCACAAAGAAAGGCCAAAAATGGCACTAGGGGAGAAGGGAACAAGAGGCCTTGCGGCAGGCCGGACTAGCAGGCCCAGGCACTGGCTATAGAGGATTCCACCCTTCCAGCTGAACTGGAAGTCCGCGTAACTCAGGACGGGCGTGGCTGGGGCCTATGGCAGCACCGGAATTCTGTTTGAACCCGAGTTGGGTTCTGTTCTCAGGCCTGGCCTGGAGCACAATAGAGGTGCAGTGAGACTGAAAAACACTTCCTGTCTGCCTACTCCATGTTACAGGCAGGAAAGCCACTAACCCAAACAGCTGAAGCTTTCCATCATGGTATGGCATTACAAAAGCACGGCTCCCTGATGTGGGCACGGAGACCGGAAACTCCATTTCTTTGCCTGGTTATTACGTGGCAAGAAGCCACGGTCCTGCACATATTAAAGATGGTATCAGCGAAGCACCATGCTGCAGCTGCATTGTTCCTCCCTGTCTTGCACTGAACTTTAATGAAAGTCATAAAAGCCAGCTCTCTCAAGGAAATAATTTTGAGAATTAATACGTGCTGCTCAAGCTGCTTTGCTCTTCCCCTTTTGCCCCAGTAACGCAGCAGATAACAACCGACTGTCAGTGAAGCAGTGTAAGGATCTAAATCTCCGTTGGATCTCATTTTCTTTCTCATTGTCGTAAGCCCCTCCGGGTTTATCACCGCCACAGCTCCAGCTGCTCACGCAGTCGTATCTCTGGGTCTGCCTCGCCAGGCGCTGTGAGCAAAACCCCTGTGCTGCCCCACAGTTTTGCCACAACACAGTAATGGTCATTACCACCTTCAGAAACAGAGAGAGTGCTGCAGTAATGCCCTCTGCCACTTCAACACCAATCCTTTTGCTGGGGTTGGAAGGAGGGGATGAATCATTAGTGAAATCGTGCTGTAAGTTACGGAACACGATGGGGCTCCGAGGAAAATGAACGCCATCTGGAGCAGGATCAGAACCAGCAGCTTGCAAGGATCCCATGCTCTGGACAAATGATTTCTTCAGGAATTAGGGACACCGTTAAAAATAAAGGAAGTCACTTCCATAGGCATCAGTCGTGCCTTAAGCACAATGTCCCTGGAATATCAGACTGCACAGGCTCCTCACCCCCTCGGCGGAGGTGGCTTGAAAATATCTTGGTCCACCAGCCAGGGAACTCCGGGGTTCGGGATGGGCCCTGACAGATGGCAAGGTGCTCTGGGAGAGCAACGGGGGTGTGTTTGTGTCTCAAACCTCACTTTTTTTCTCGTCTACTTTGAGGAGCAAAGGACAAAAAATAGCACTGAGGAAAGATGCCGAGTACCACAGTAGGAGATAAGGGATGTAGAGAACCACTCCTCTTGGGTTGGTGATTGCAGGAGCTTAGGTGGAAATGGGCTCTGTGCAAGACAAGGGAGATACTCGTGACAGCACAAACGGAAAAATCATGAGCTCGAGGTTTTGGGCTTTGAAGTTCTGCATCCCGCATTCAGGGAGTGAACTGCGGCTGAAACGGTTCCCTGTCTGCCGTGATCCCCCAAACCAGGGGCTCGTCATCAGTTCCGTACACCGGGGTTACAACTAGGAATGCCTTTTCCCGGAACAGCTGAAGGAAAAGTTGTGATAACTTCCACAACTGATTTCCCACCTAGAAGATGGATTCAGCACATTCTGCCACTCCAACCCAAGGGTGGGGGTTCTCTGCAGCAGCCCTACAGGATGAGCAATGCCATTCAATCAGCCTTACGCTACACCACTTCTGGGAGGTCTCCTACATCTGAAGTCGGTTCACCTTCCAAGAGCAGAATCCTACCTTAACATCAAGGGAACCGAGCTGCTAGGAAACTCTGCCTCCATCCCATTAATCAGTAACGTCCCAGCCAAGCCAGACGATTGCTACTGCAGAAAGAAGCGGGATAATTAGAAAAAAGCCACTGCTGTCAGAAGGAGACCAATAAAGTTCTTCAATGTCACTCCCGTGCGTAGGGGATTTATGACCGCAGATAACCGTTTGCCAAACTGCCTTTTGCTTTCCTTCACGCCAGCTCTTGCTGTCCATGTCTGAATCTAAGCAGATGGCTCAGAGCCGTGCCAAGGGGCGGTAACTGCTTTTCGATGACGAATGGCACTGCCTAGACACATCACACTGCGTTTCCTAGCTCGCTCTCACGCCACTGCCACGCGACAGCACTTGGGCTGTCTCCCAGATTTCGATTCCCCAACGGGAAATTTGAAACCAAAATATTGCGTGCAGGCTCTGTTTTCTTTCTCCTCTCCTTTATTCCCTCTCCTTCCTTTAAAAAGAGCCTTGCGGGAGTCAAACTGAGCAGTGAGAGCAATCGCCTGGCAGCCTGCCTCGCCACAAGAGCCCTGGGTAGGTGTATTTTTCTTCATTTTGCAGAAAGATTCAAGGGTCTGGATTTCAGCTGTGGGCTCCCTTGGGCTGGGAACGCTCTCACAGCGGAGTTCAGCTGGTCCAGTTTGTGAGGCGTGGGAAGCAAAAAGAAACGAGGTGAAACCAGCATGACCTCACAAGATGTCTAGTGGGAATTCTTAACTCTCTGAGACTTGGGTGTCGAAACCTCTCACGGTGCCGCATTCCCTGCTTAACTAAGGAAATAATACTGTCTCCATCCAGCAAAAAAGTATGCTGAAGTGAAGACAGACCTAAGAAGCAAGCCCTCAAAGTCATTTAGGCATCCACACGGTGCAAAGATTTTCCTGCGTTGCACAGATGATGTTGTTCTAGGCTTGAGCTGAGGCCGTCAACTGCTGACCCTGCAGGTCCGTTTCTTGCTTTGTTCGAGTTAGTACTTCATGTTCACGGATGCACATCTTCATCTTGGTGGGTGGCTTTAGGCTAGTCAATTCTTACTCACTTTCTGGTAACTTTTCTGAAGTCCTTACCCTCCATTACCTTGTACACCTCCGTAACTGCAAATTGAGAAGGAAAAAGGCCTCCACCAGAACTAACTGTTCTTTCAACTCAGCTTTCAGTGACTGTCTGAGTGATGAGCGACAACTTAAATGTCATGTCAAATGCAGTAATACAAAGCACAGCCAAGAGCGGCTCCACCTCACTTGCCTCAGCTCAGAAAAGGACCCTGCTGATTAAATCGCTTCCGGACACTGCAGTTGGAGACATTTGTGTCCTCACGATAAAGGTAGTCTCTCTATGTCTTCCTATTGCTCTACTCAGTCCCTGGTAATGTAAATATGATGGAGCCCATGCACACAGGAAGCAGGCTGCTCACGGTGGCTTGTGGGAAAGCTCAGAGTGACCGTGTCGGTTGCCGGTGTGGTTGGATGTGAGATACTTGAGGAATTAGCAGTTCTAACATTTAATCTTGGCTGTACTAAGTTAGCATGAATAGTGATAGGCGGTTAAGCTGAACGTTGCGACAGACAGAACCATTCACTTAGGTTAAATGTAATTATGGTGTTTTTTTATTACTATTCAATACAGGTCACTATTAAGTACAAAAACCAAACCTTTTGCTAAGGAAATAGTAATTTCATACTCTTCAAGCCCACATGAAGGCAATTCCTAATGAACATTTGCTACAGAGTACAATACTAAAACATATAATTGTATTCATATACATATAACTTAGCAACTGCATACATAGTACTGAGTATAAGTGAAATACATAAGCCAATCTAAATATCTTGGTCAGCAGCACTCTCGTCCCGAGCACCTTGTAATTCTTTTCTTGGAAGTGAAATCCTTTACATTTCAATGATCTACAGAAAGTTAATCTTGTTTTTTTTTTTTCCTTTTTGAAAAAGAAATGACCTTCGCTGAGGTCGTAGTCTTGATTGACCACGAGATTTTCCTGATGCCGCGATGAAGGCAAAGGAATAAAGCAAATACAAACGCAGAAGCACAGTGCAATCTTTTCTGTGACCTCAAATATCGCAGCACTAGGCTTTACACCTCTACTCATCATTGACAGCTTTCTGATAATTAACTGACTTTTGAAAAGCTTAATCAAAGAAACAAACTGTTCCCAATTCAACCAAAAACACAGTTTTCACGCTGGAGGATGATGCACATTAAAACCGCTATAAACACGTATGCATTTTCAGTGAAAGATCGCATCAGGTTTCGTTCTCTATCAGTGGATGCTACAGAGTTGAGAGAGGGGCGGGCATTCACGTGGACAATGATATTTCTGGGGTTTTATCCCTGCAGGTGCTCGAGAGAATGACTACTTAAGTGTATTCATCTCAACTCCGCGTGACCTGATTGTGCCTGAATGCTGTGATTAAAAATGATAATCTGATAATTCAATCAGTTTTGATAGGAGCTTACGTGAAGTTTGGGCCAGAAAAGAAGATCGTATGGAACACAAATAAAAGTACATGATTGCAGTTCCAGAAGAATAAAACTCCCCTGACAAAAAGCCTGGTGTTTTTTGCATTCCTTGTCTACCACTGAACGCTTCTTCACATAGACACCATCTCTTAGTCACGCAGCTACGGTTGCAGGGCAAGCTGCTGCATCGTCTTATCGCTGAACCTTTCTTCAGCAGAAATTTTACTTAGACATCTACGCAGCCACAGCAAAAGAGCTACGAAGGAGAAATCCTCTGCCACTGTAAAGGCACCTGGACTGGCATGAGCAAGGACATATGACAAAAGGAAGGAAAAATGGATGCTCACCCTTTCTCTGAGGATCTAGGTTCTCAGGAATAGAACTCCAAAAAAAGCCTTCCTCAGGGGCAGGCAGGCAGCCCTTAAAATGAGGTCTGAGAGGGTGGAGCTGGGCTTCACCCCTTCTGCCCACACAGGCAAATTGCCTTCACCTGCACTTCTAGGGCTGACAGGGCCCTTCCTTCCAGTGCTCAACCAATGGCTCAGGCTGTGACTTTACAGTCCCCATGCGCTCCTTCCCTTCACAGTGAGAACCCGTGATCGAGCCGGCTGGAGGGTGTGCCTTTCCTAATACAGGGGTCCAGTGCTTCACAACATTTGTACAATCTGTCCATTGCAATACAGGTCAACATAATGTAAGGCGATTGAGGATCGTTTCATGGTCAAGGTTCGTGTTCTCTCCTGGACCAATGCTCAACACCGTTACTGGAGGCGTGCAGTTGCCTGGTGCAGCTCCTTCTCCTGCTCCATCAGTCCCACATAAGCCATCACCACGTGCCGTCCTTGCTCTCGTGGCCATGCTGGAGCGCTTCAATGACATTTCACTCCTTCAGGTGATCCTAGAAACACAAAAACCCAGAGGAAGTAGTAGAGACGTTTTACAGGTACTAAGAGGTGGAAGTTTCCCCTCGGAGGCAAAATGCGGGCCTCTGTTCCTATTTAGAGGCTCTACTTAGACAAGGACTATCATCCCCTGCCACGCTACAAACCACGTGACTGCCAAATCGTTTCCCTCAGGTGGCTCGGGCATAGTGGTCTGGGTCACCTGAGGAGGCTTTATCCTTCTGCTGGGAACCAGGTAAACAAGCAGGCTCCGCGTTGCTTGCATTTTTCCTACAGCTCTCACCCCTGCCCTTTTGGGGTGCTTTTGAAATTTGTGACTGTCCTCCAATTGCTTCCAAAGCTGGAAGAGGACACGACCGGGCTGGCAATCCATTCCGTTCAGTCTGGAATTCTATTTTCTAACATCCCAGTCAGGGAGTCCGCAGCGCAGGCCTCCTGGTTCTAGTTACAGGAAGGAACTTGGCCCCTTCTGGTGTTCAAATACTGCACTGAGGCGCCGAAGCACTCTGGTTCCCACAGATCTCTGCCCTCACGTCCCACAACCAGAGTCACCACAAGGGTACTCTTTCTTTCCCTCAGCGATTGCCTCTTGTAAGGAAGTCCACATTCTTCCAGAGCCCGAGCAGGGATCAGCCACCGGGAGCCCGGGAATCCTGGGGCTTCCCCCTGGGAGATCCTCTGTTTTTGGGGGTCCCAGGGACCATCCAAAGCACAGTTCCTTTATGACAATCCCTCCTACATCCAGAACTGCCTGGCTCCCCACAAAGTCTAGAGGTCCCTTCCAACCACTATGATTCTATGATTCTAAGTAACAGAACACAGGGCCAACGCGATGAGATGGTGCTACAAAGAAATGAGGAAAGGAGTGCTCACCTGCCTTTGTAGACCAAGGCCGTCAGGAAAAACTCCACAAAGCGGGGCTCTCCAAGACTCAGCAGCTGCCGTACCCTAACACACCAGCTCTTCCTTGAGGGGATACCCCTCTTTCGCTGCTGACGAGGATCACCAACAGAAGGTGAAAACGGCCGGCCTGTCTTCCGCCGGGACACCCAGGTCCTTCTTCTCCGCAGAGCTCCTCTCCAGCAGCCCAGCCCTTAGCTTTACAGGAGCTCGTGGCTCGTCCTCCCCGGGGGCAGGGCCCTGCACTTAGCCTTGCTGAACCTCGTCGAGTTCCCGTGTGCCGAGCTCTGCGGACCGTCCAGGAGCTGCTGCACAACCTTCAGGTGTTGTGCGTCAGCCAGCAGGAAGGGGCTGAGGAGGAGAAAGCCCTGTGATCCCTGCGCTTAACTGCCCACCTCGGGATAAACACGTCAGGAGCTGAGAAATAAACGTGCGCGGCAGTACGGATGGATTTGCTGCGTTGGTAACATGGGACTAGTACCACCTGCTGGCACGCAGCTGCTTCCACGCTGTCTTTGGGGCAGACGGTTGGGGGCTGTGACGTTGGGCCGGCGAGCGATTTGGTGCCTGGAAGAGCCCCCGCTGCCGGCACTTGGCTCCTCCGTCCTCCTCAGCGCCGCCTGCGGACGCTGTGGCCTCGATGTCCCAATGGGGAACGGCTTCGCGTGCGCGCCCTTGGCTGCCTGGACCCTCGTCCGGTGCGTGAACGCCGAGAAGCCCTCGAGGAGCTCCGTGTCGCCGCTCTGGGAGCTGCTGTTCGCCTGCTGCCTGGATGTCTTCTGGCGTGGCTGCAGGAACGTGAAGCCCGACCTCGCAGCGGGGAGCGGCTTCGTGTCCCGCTTCTTCCCCGTCTTCTTCCTGGCTCCCTGCGATGCCTTCTGCGTGCAGCCGCCGTGGCCTCTCTGGAGGATCGCCATCTGCCCCGTCTTCTGGCACGGCTGCGGGAACTTGAAGCCCGACCTCGCAGCGGGGAGCGGCTTCGTGTCCCGCTTCTTCCCCGTCTTCTTCCTGGCTCCCTGTGATGCCTTCTGCGTGCAGCCGCTGTGGCCTCTCTGGAGGATCGTGATCTGCCCTGTCTGCTGGGTGGGCGGGAGCTGCTTGGGGCTGGCGTCCGCCGGCTCCCACGGCGTCCTCGGTGCCGCTCAGGTGAATCTTGATCCCTCATGTTTTCCCGAGGGCTCGGCCTGCATTCTGACCCCGGCTCACTGCTCTCAGTGCTGAGCTCCAGCAGCTGGGAGCTGCGCAAAGGCCCCGATGCCAACTGGCTGGTGGGTCCGGACCCGCTTTCCTCAGGTTCCGGGGCGTTGTGCAATGGGCCCGAGTCCTCCTCGCTGTCACTGCCGGAATCGCCAAGCTGCCAGTCAACGCTGGAATCTGTAAGAGGAGGCCAGAAGGTCAGCGGGACGAAGCCGTAGCGTTGGGCAGGGGCAGGCTGCCGTCCCCCCTGGAGCACAGAAATTCGGGCAAAGCTGGCCCGGTGCCACGCGGCTCATTGCCTCTTACCGATATCCATGGCAGCACAGCTGCTGCACACCCAGATGTAAACATCGTTGCTCAAGTCGGAGCATTGTCTGTGGGTACCCTCAGCAGCACAGGAGTTGCATAGGAGCAGCTGCCAGGGCCTGGGGAAGGAAGCAAAGGGGTGGCGGCTGTGAGGACCAAGTGAGCCAACAAAGCCAGGCGGTGCCCGGCACGTCTCTGGTACTCAGCCCTCGCTCCCCCAGCCCGCGGCAGGGCTCACATCCCCAGCAGAGCCCCAGGGAGCAGCCGCAGAAACTCACCCCTCGTCTTCTGCTTGATGTCTGCCACCAGGGTGAAGGCACTCAATGGCATCGCAGAGATTGTGCCTCTCTAGGAGCTCTGCTATTCCGTCATACTCCCACAATGGTCTGCTGCAAGAGAAAGGAGGGAAAGCGATGAACCCGCACTATTGCCAGTATACGATCCAAGGGCCTCCCGTCTCCTAGTCCCCAGCCCCATTTCTAGCTTCTCCGTGAAGATGAGCCGCGTGCTCAGGAGACAGCTAAGGGCCAGGCCTGATGATACAGTCCCCGCGCATGCCCCGCGCTTTCTCATCTGCGTGCTTTGACGCGAGGACCCTTACCGCTCTGGAATTTGGATCCCCAAGGTGGCCATTTCCGAGCAGAACTCACTGCTGTTCTGACAGCTGGGGCACCGGAACGCTGTACTGCCAGCAGACAAGGCGCATCGCTGCAGGAGAAGCACAAGCGGCGTGAGCGTCAGCGGGGCCTGGTGCCGCTTAACACCGAGCACGCCAGCAGGGTGAGGGGAGGGCTCCCACCTGGATGCAGGCCCGGTGGAACCAGGCGTGCGTGCACGCCGGGCACACCAGGGTGTCGTAGGACCTGCTGCTATCCATGTTATCCAGGCAGATGAGGCACTCGGCGTTATCTGCTGGAGCCGCCACATTTGCCTGCTGAGGGCGGTGCTCTGCGCAGAAGGACCTAGTGGAAGATGGAAGGCACGGACACGGTGAGAAGGGGTGCGAGGAGGGCAGAGCGCTGGGAAGGGCCCTGGTTCCGGAAGGCTGCCGGGAGGCGTCGCTTGCTCACTGCCAGTTCCTCCTTCCTCGGCTGCTGCTGACAGCCCTTACCTGTGCTCTCCAAAGAACTGGGTGACGCACTCCCCCTCTGTGGCACAGGGCAGGTGGAAGCTGCGTGTGCAGCCTCCATGGGCGCAATGGATGGCGGCTCCCATCTCGCCACAAACAAAGCATTGCTGGAAAGAGAGGAACAGCCCCATCAGCGGCAGGCTCGGCGACCCCACAGCTGGCCCCATGGCTCTGGGCGGGCCCAGGCACGGGTGGCACCCTACAAAGCCGCCTGGCAGACAGGGCTCATCTTTTAGGAGAGGAATCAGTCCTGCAGGCGGTCGGAAGGGCTACCATGGCTTTCTCTGGGTCCAGACTAAGGTGGCGTGAGCCTCCCGTGGCACAAATCTGCCCGCTCATTGCAGATCCTCACCGTCTGGTTGGCCCGCTGGATCGCACGCATTAATTCAGCGGAGTTCAACACCAGGCCTTCCTCCCCTTGGAATTCTTCTCTAAATAAGACTTGGGCAAACATCTGCAGGAGAGACAAGAGCAGGATCTCGTGAGGACTGAAGGGAAGGGAGCATCCCTGCAGCAAACGGCCAGCAACACCTGAGGGAACTCACCAAGCAAAACTCGTGGACGGAAAACTGTGTGTTCAAAGCTATCCTCCCATACGTGTCCTGGTTTATATCTGCCCGGCCACACAGCAAGCATGCTGGAGAGGAGAGAGCAAAGGGGAACAGCGGTGAGCACCTTGCGGGTCAGGACTGTGGGCTGTCCCCACAGTCGCCGCCGCAGGTGGCGGAAGGGAAGGGGATGTTGCAGGCCCAACGGGGCTGGTGGGCAACCCCAGCCCAAGCTTGGGGCCCTTGATAAGAAGCGGAGTGGCCCCATCCCACGTCTGTTTGGGAGCTCCTGCCTGCCCCTTCCTCCCCTCTCAGCTCTCAGCCGCAGGCAGGAAGACCCCCAGCACACCTCAAGTCCGCTGGACAGAGCGGCGCACAGGGATGTTTGGTCTCTCACCTCGCAATTCCGACTCGGAGGCCTGATTCTGATCAGACATGATGTGCGTCGACAGCGAGTGCTGCAAGAGTCCTTGCTCTCTCCGCGCCTCACCAGGCCGCACTGAGCCCCGCAGCTTTTGCACTGTTCTCAGCCTCGCGGGACACCGTGGCCGCGCCCAGCCACCCACTGTGACATCACCTCGTGACACGCAGGATGCCGGCAGCTCCGCAGCTCGGCTGCGCATCCTTTGAGAGGATTTCCTACCACGGTTCTTTGCCGAGCTACCCTCTTCTTGTCAGCAGCGGGCATCACCTCCAGCACAGCTGTTTCCCTTGATTTCCTTTCTCCCCGCTTGTCCCCTTACCTGGGTAACTGTAACAGGACCTCAAAAAGGAGGGATTTCCAACAGGACACCCTTCCTCAGCGGCAGTCAGCCTTTCGTTGAGGTCTAAGAGAGGCGGAGCCTGACTCCACACCCTTTGATCACGCAGGTGAAATGCCTTCCCCTGTGCTCCCAGGGCTGACCGGGTCTTTCCTTTAGCTGCTACCAACATCACACTGTACCACATTACTGATGATACCAGGTAGACTTCTGACTCATTGCAGGCATTAGCAAAGGCAGGAGATTCATTGGCTGCTTATCTACAAGAGAAAGGGTGCTGCGATAAGTCCACAGAAGGCGCAAGGACCGGACCTGTCGGCTCCATTCCCAGGCGTAGTTTGATCGGGAAAGACCGAACTGGTACCCAGGGCGATCACAGCCAAGGTTCGGGTGTTGCCTGTCCCTACCACGCCAAGGCGGCTACAAGAAGTTTGGGCTATATGTAGTTAATTGAAAAGTTGGAAAGAAGCTGTGGCGGTCACCAGACAGCAATAGGACCCGCAGGGGCCCCTTGACTCTTGGGAAACCATGGTAACACTATTTTGAAGATAAGAGAAGAAGAACAAGCAAGGCCAAATATGGAGAAGACAAGACATGCCACACATCTATTGGGCAGAGATAACCGTAGCATAGGTGATTGGTAGTACTGTGATGAAGAAAGTTATAAGAAGAGTGTGTTGCTTGCAATAAACACCATTTTGCCACCCATCATACTGATGCATTCATGGTGTGCGAATGGCCCAGGCGGGGCGCGGGACCAACAGGGTCGGGCGCTGGGCCTGAAGGCTGTCAGACCACTGCAGGCCGGAGCGGACTGTAACCTAGGTTGCCGTGAGAACTAGGCAACAGGTATATTAGGATCCTGGTGCTCCTTTATACCCCACAAAGCACGGCTGCTGAGGCCTTTATAGCGACTCACAAAGAAAGGCCAAAAATGGCACTAGGGGAGAAGGGAACAAGAGGCCTTGCGGCAGGCCGGACTAGCAGGCCCAGGCACTGGCTATAGAGGATTCCACCCTTCCAGCTGAACTGGAAGTCCGCATAACTCAGGACGGGCGTGGCTGGGGCCTATGGCAGCACCGGAATTCTGTTTGAACCCGAGTTGGGTTCTGTTCTCAGGCCTGGCCTGGAGCAGAATAGAGGTGCAGTGAGACTGAAAAACACTTCCTGTCTGCCTACTCCATGTTACAGGCAGGAAAGCCACTAACCCAAACAGCTGAAGCTTTCCATCATGGTATGGCATTACAAAAGCACGGCTCCCTGATGTGGGCACGGAGACCGGAAACTCCATTTCTTTGCCTGGTTATTACGTGGCAAGAAGCCACGGTCCTGCACATATTAAAGATGGTATCAGCGAAGCACCATGCTGCAGCTGCATTGTTCCTCCCTGTCTTGCACCGAACTTTAATGAAAGTCATAAAAGCCAGCTCTCTCAAGGAAATAATTTTGAGAATTAATACGTGCTGCTCAAGCTGCTTTGCTCTTCCCCTTTTGCCCCAGTAACGCAGCAGATAACAACCGACTGTCAGTGAAGCGGTGTAAGGATCTAAATCTCCGTTGGATCTCATTTTCTTTCTCATTGTCGTAAGCCCCTCCGGGTTTATCACCGCCACAGCTCCAGCTGCTCACGCAGTCGTATCTCTGGGTCTGCCTCGCCAGGCGTTGTGAGCAAAACCCCTGTGCTGCCCCACAGTTTTGCCACAACACAGTAATGGTCATTACTACCTTCAGAAACAGAGAGAGTGCTGCAGTAATGCCCTCTGCCACTTCAACACCAATCCTTTTGCTGGGGTTGGAAGGAGGGGATGAATCATTAGTGAAATCGTGCTGTAAGTTACGGAACACGATAGGGCTCCGAGGAAAATGAACGTCATCTGGAGCTGGATCAGAACCAGCAGCTTGCAAGGATCCCATGCTCTGGACGAATGATTTCTTCAGGAATTAGGGACACCGTTAAAAATAAAGGAAGTCACTTCCATAGGCATCAGTCGTGCCTTAAGCACAATGTCCCTGGAATATCAGACTGCACAGGCTCCTCACCCCCTCGGCGGAGGTGGCTTGAAAATATCTTGGTCCACCAGCCAGGGAACTCCGGGGTTCGGGATGGGCCCTGACAGATGGCAAGGTGCTCTGGGAGAGCAACGGGGGTGTGTTTGTGTCTCAAACCTCACTTTTTTTCTCGTCTACTTTGAGGAGCAAAGGACAAAAAATAGCACTGAGGAAAGATGCCGAGTACCACAGTAGGAGATAAGGGATGTAGAGAACCACTCCTCTTGGGTTGGTGATTGCAGGAGCTTAGGTGGAAATGGGCTCTGTGCAAGACAAGGGAGATACTCGTGACAGCACAAACGGAAGAATCATGAGTTCGAGGTTTTGGGCTTTGAAGTTCTGCATCCCGCATTCAGGGAGTGAACTGCGGCTGAAACGGTTCCCTGTCTGCCGTGATCCCCCAAACCAGGGGCTCGTCATCAGTTCCGTACACCGGGGTTACAACTAGGAATGCCTTTTCCCGGAACAGCTGAAGGAAAAGTTGTGATAACTTCCACAACTGATTTCCCACCTAGAAGACGGATTCAGCACATTCTGCCACTCCAACCCAAGGGTGGGGGTTCTCTGCAGCAGCCCTACAGGATGAGCAATGCCATTCAATCAGCCTTACGCTACACCACTTCTGGGAGGTCTCCTACATCTGAAGTCGGTTCAACTTCCAAGAGCAGAATCCAGCCTTAACTTCAAGGGAACCGAGCTGCTAGGAAACTCTGCCTCCATCCCATTAATCAGTAACGTCCCAGCCAAGCCAGACGATTGCTACTGCAGAAAGAAGAGGGATAATTAGAAAAAAGCCACTGCTGTCAGAAGGAGACCAATAAAGTTCTTCAATGTCACTCCCGTGCGTAGGGGATTTATGACCGCAGATAACCGTTTGCCAAACTGCCTTTTGCTTTCCTTCACGCCAGCTCTTGCTGTCCATGTCTGAATCTAAGCAGATGGCTCAGAGCCGTACCAAGGGGCGGTAACTGCTTTTCGATGACGAATGGCACCGCCGAGACACATCACACTGCGTTTTCTAGCTCGCTCTCACGCCACTGCCACGCGACAGCACTTGGGCTGTCTCCCAGATTTCGATTCCCCAACGGGAAATTTGAAACCAAAATATTGCGTGCAGGCTCTGTTTTCTTTCTCCTCTCCTTTATTCCCTCTCCTTCCTTTAAAAAGAGCCTTGCGGGAGTCAAACTGAGCAGTGAGAGCAATCGCCTGGCAGCCTGCCTCGCCACAAGAGCCCTGGGTAGGTGTATTTTTCTTCATTTTGCAGAAAGATTCAAGGGTCTGGATTTCAGCTGTGGGCTCCCTCGGGCTGGGAACGCTCACACAGCAGAGATCAGCTGGTCCAGTTTGTGAGGCGTGGGAAGCAAAAAGAAACGAGGTGAAACCAGCATGGAAACTACTTCATTACCCTGTTGTTGGAGGATAGGAGCAAAAAAAGGTGAAGGCTACACACGTTTATACTAAGTAATAAGTTGTAGGATTAAACGTTTAGAGACTGGAGAATTGAGGAAGACTTTCCTTAGCAGGGAGTTGATCTAAATGAGTGGATGTGTAACCCAAGGGGTGAAGGAGCCCAGACACATTTTAGGAAGATGATAATACTGATGTCTAATAGTTGTTTGATTTTAGTCAAATCAAACCCAATAACCGTGATGGGAACAACAGCTAAACCTGGCTTTCTTAGAGCAGTTCCTTTAGGTTAATGAGTAAAAATGGGTGTTTTCTCTCTCAGTCCCTTCTGGGGTTAATCAGTAACTGTGGCACAGCAGGGCAGCGGGCCCCAAGTCAGGCTGGATGGACACAGCATGCCCTAGCTGCTTGGGGCAAAAGCCTTCTGCTTTGCCCCTGCACTACTTGTGTCTGAAAACCAGTAAGAAATTAGGAATTACTTAGGGCGTGCTAATAGTTGATTGAGCTGAGGAAGGACTTTTTCTAAGGGCATGTAGCGACAGGACAAGGGGAAATGGCTTCAAACTGGAAGAGGGCAGATTTAGACTCGACATCAGGAAGAAATTCTTTACTGTGAGGGTGGTGAGACATTGGCACAGGTTGCCCCGCGAGGCTGCGGATGCCCTCTCCCTGGAGGCATTCGAGTCTAGGGGCTGGATGGGACTGTGAGCAGCCTGGTCTAAAGGGAGGTGTCCCTGCCAATAGCAGGGGGTTAGAACTAGGTGATCTTAAAGGGTCCTTCTGACCCAAGCCCTTCTGTCCCACGTCTCCCGGGATATCATCTCCCCTTCTTCATCTCCCATTCTTGATCTCCCTGTCCTTAATTGCCTTGTCCATCATCTTGACGTCCGTCCCCTTTCTGCCCTTTGTCTGCCTGTTCATCACTTTCTTGTCCATCCCCGTTCATCATTCTCACTATTTAACGTCTCCTTGTCCATTGCCTCTTGGGCTATCTGCTCCTATCCTTTATATCCCACCCTTCATCCTCCTATCCTTCGCCTCCCCCTCCTTCTCCCTGTTCGTCCTCTTCTGATCCATCATTTCCGAGGTCGCAGTCTCACTATCCACTGTCTTCTGGCCCGCTGCCTCTCAGGCTGTCACCTCCCATCCTTTTTCTACTTGCCCTTCCTCTCTTTCTCCATCAGATCCCTGTCTGTCACATCTTTTTCCATCATCTCCTGCTCCATTCCCCCTGAGCCATCACCTCCCTGTCCATCACCACCCCCCTATCTCTTATCTCTGTCCTTTGTCACCCACACAACAACCTCCCTATCCCTCATCTCTCTGTCAGTTGTCTACATTCTCCCCTTGTCCTTCATTTCTCTGACCCTCGTCCCCTGTCCTTTGTCTCCCCCTCACTTCCTTATCCAGCATCTTCCTATCCATCCTCTCCCTGTCCGTCACATCCCCATCCACCACCTCTCTCCTTTGTCTCTCTGTCCCGTGTCTCCCTGCGCATCTCCTCCTCCCTATTCCCCATCCCTCGACGGTCTGGCAGAACCGACGTCCCTGCGCAAAGCCGGCTCCGCACCTCCCTCTCCCCCCTCCGGTCCCCCCCGCGGGGAGGCAGCGTCTCGGTCGTCTCCTCCCCCAGGCGGAGCAGAGGCGGGACGGGAGGGGACGCAGCTTTGGCCGGGCACTGCCCCGGGGCTGCTGCGGTGCTGGTGGTGGGATCATGCCGTACCTCCTCATCAGCACACAGATCCGCATGGTGAGTCCTCCCTGCCTCCGGACCCGCTGGGGCTTGCGGATCGTACGTGAGATGGGGGGAACTGCACAGGGTGAGGGGCGACGCGAGCAGCGGGACGGGGACGGGGCTCTCCGTGGGGGCTGTCGTATATGTAGGGTCATGCACAAGCCTTCCTCCCTTCGTCCCATTCCTTCTGTGCTGCAGAGCGTCTGCAGTGCTGCCCGGTTCCCCCACTACGAACACCCAACAGAGTCACTTGGGCAACTAGATGCAGGAGCCTCTGAAAGTCGGGGAAAGCAATGTCCTGCCTTGCGGCCTCACTGCAGGTTTTCCCTCTGCCCCAAACAGCCCTCATGGAAAACACATACCCAGCCCCAGGGAAGGGCGTTGTCAGGAGCGAGGTCGTTGTGCAGTGCCCAGAGCCACATTCTCATAGAAAGCCATAAAGGAAATGCTGCTTCCTGGCGATTGCAGTATCTGCAGCCCTCAGAGTGGCTCTTGCAGCCAGCTGCGCATCTGCAAGAGAAGAAGGACACCTAGGTGTGTTTTGTATTCCTTCCCCAAAGGGAGCAACAGGTATAAATACCATGGTTTTGTAATAGGAAAGGTGCGATGGGAAGGAAAGCAAACCAAGCTGGCAGGAGTTTAACGAGAAATGCAAAGGTGCCTCATTACAGGCATATCTCAGACGCAGAGAGCACAGAACTAACTGAGGAGGACGCCCTGGGATGCCGCGGCACCAAATCACTGAACCACACAGTGGCTGGGATGGAAGGGACCTTAAAGATCACAGAACCCCCGAATGGTTGGGTTGCAAGGGATCTCAAAGCCCCCCCACCAGATCAGTCTGCCCCACCCAGCCTGGCCTCGGGGTCAACTCCAGGAACACAGCTCTATTTGTGGTGGCCCTGAGCAATTTAGGACTGACCTACAAAGCACCGGGCAGTCGTGCTTTAAGGCACTGCAGGACATGCACGCACAGGAATGGGCTGAAATACTGTTTCCCTGCAGCCTTGGGAAACTCTGCTCTTTAGCAGGACACAGCAAATATTTACAACCTGGCATCAAGCCACAGCTCGAAAAAGCTCATGCTGGCACCTAGCAGGAGGTGATGGGCTTTGCTGCTTTTGGGGGCTTACCAGAATGCTTGCTCAGCGGCACCGCCTAAGTGCTTCCCAGCTGGGGTCCGGTAGACGCTCGCAGTGAACATGGAGCTTGCTGGGTTGGGGATGGATGCTGCAGGAAGGCTCTTCCATCCCCAGACCGCATCTCTTTGGCTTTCCAAGCCAAACACCAATTCTCTGTGGTCGGACTGTCCAGCCCTTCGCATGTTAGAAACGAATGATAGTGAACGTGAGTTTGTCGATGGCAGTGCTGGTGGATGGGGGATCATCTTCACAACGGTTTTCACTTGCAAATTTCTTGTGTGCAGAATGGAGATAATGAAAGGGGAAAAGTGCTTCCTCCTATTAAAAAAAAACACAAAACAATTAAAATCTATTTTTTGAGAAACAAAAAACAAAACAGGAGCTTGCAGTGGTAAGGAACTGGGGTGCAGAGGGTGTCAAAATCTCCAGTGTGGTCATCAGGGAGGTCTCATTGGAGCTATACATGTCTGCAGGGTCCTGCTCCTCAGTTCTGGAAGTTGTTCAGACTCAAAATATCTCCGAAAACAACACTTCTGGAGCACGCTGTGTAAAAGCCCCTGTCCCCTCCAGATGACATGTGGGAAGCCTTGCTTGGGGAGATGGCTCACCTCTCTGCCTCCTGTCACTCCAATGTGACAGTCCTCTCTCATCCGATGTTCTGATCTGTGCAAACCAACCCGTGGCACCTCCTCGTCGCCCTAACGGGGCTCTGAGGGACGTGGGTTAGTGGGCACGGTGATGTGCTGATGGTTAGACTTTAAGATCTCAGAGGTCTTCTCCGACCTTAACAATTCTTTCATCCTCCCTTGCTAGCGGAGCCCTTCCCAAAGCTGACCTCTGGCCAGAACAGGCCCTAAGTGGCCCTATAATTTCACGGCCAGGCACTGAGGCTTGCTGGCTGGGTGCAACGAGGCCACAAGCGCCGCCTCACAGCCGTCCCACAGACCGAATGACTGCAGCCACCGGCAGGTGGCCCTCCAGAGCAAAGCCACCGAGGTGCTGAGCTGCACAGGTGGCTTTGTCCTGGGATGTACAATATCTGTATCCATCCTCCTCCGGGTTGAGGAACCCACACCGCTCCCTTTAATGGTGGCAGTAGAAACCTTGTTCTCCTCTGGACGCTAGTCTCTTCCTGGCTAAGTCATACTGCCGTGCATTGCTCAACCCACTCTGCTGCCTTTCTGCAGGAGGTCGGCCCCACCATGGTGGGAGATGAGCACTCGGATCCCAACCTGATGCAGTTCCTGGGGGCCAGGAAGAGGAACATGCTTGGGAACCACTTGTAAGTGCCATGTTTCAGGATCTCCCCTTCCCTTTTATTCCCCAAAGCTTTGCTCCTGTGTTCAATGTGGCACACCTACTACTTCTAATCCCAGGACTGGTTTGGTGCTGGAGGGGCACACTCCTGTCCTTGCCCCTGCCTGTAAATGCTCAGCCAAGGACATTTTCCAGACACATTTTCCCAATACTTCACGTGGTTTTGTTTGTTTGTTTGTTTGTTTCTCACCATTACTCCTTTGTGGCACCTGAGGCATCTTCTCCTCATCCTCACACCTCACGTTCTTGGGATGCTTTCGGGTGCTACCTGCCCTGGCTGAAATAAAACACATACCGTGGGCATCTTTTCGCATCACAATCTACCTTCATCCCATCCTCCGACGCACCTTCTCTGTTTTGGTACCGCTTCCAAACCCCAGGTGCTCAAAGGCAAGTGGTGCCGCCCATCCTTGCCCTCACTGCCTGGTTCTGGCCAGGTTTAGTGCCAACCCACACCAAACGTTCGCCCACAGCCCATCCCGTCCCATCCCAGCTTGAGCTTTCTCCCTGTCACTGAGCATCCCTCCCTGAAGCCTTTCCTCAGGCTGCTGAGCCCCCGGGGCTTTGAGCTGCTTCTTAACCCGAACCCATTAAGCTGTGTGTTTCCAACATGTGATGCTTCTTTGCGTCCCCGTGTCTCTCCCTGCCTACACTGAGTAAGAGACTAAGGGTGCAGCTTGCAAATGCTGCCATCCTGTTCTTTCCATCTTGGCCCACTTTTTGTTCTGTCCCTCCCCCTCTCCCCCCGCCGAACCTTCCCCTTTTGGTATCTCGACTTCTTGTTTTCCTCCGGGACTCCAATAATAACAACAAAACAAAACAACAAACCACCGAAGCAAAAACACACCTCCTAATGCAAATCAAGTTAAAGCAGTGGGGAGCAGTTGGCTTTCTGCTCATGCTTGCCCACTCACATGGCATGCGGAGGAGGAGTGGGAGGAAAACCAGGCGTTTCCTTGGTCTCAGCATGTTCAGACTTCCATCGGCAAAGCTGGGACGTCCTCAGCAGCAGGCTGGCAGGCATCAAGGCCCAGCTCCTCCACTGCATTGCAAAACTTGGGGAGTGTAAAGAAAGAGCAGAAAAAAAAAGTAACTGAAGGATGCCTGATTTTCCTTTTCGAGAAACTCACCAACATGCAAAACTTGGGCCACCTGCATCGGCAGGAGCTTGGCCTCTTCCATGGCTCCTTTCCATCAGAAGGGGTTCAGGGTGGGTTTGCAGAGCTGAGCCGTCTCTGTGCTGCTATTCCCAAGCCCGTGGGTGGCACCGAAATTGGCAGCAGGGCCAGCTTCGTGCTGCTGCCTTTGGAGCTGAGCCTGGGAGTTATGCAATGGGAGAAGAGACCTGAGAAGAAAACCAGGAGAGGCTTCGGAGAGGACGAAGTGCTGCTGGGTCTGAGACAGGGGTAGATCTCTAGGATTAGGATGGTACAAAAGTGGAAGGAAGGCAGAACACCTCCATACCAAGCATGCCAGGGAGGAGTCCATAGTATTATAGAATCAATAACACTGGAAAAGACCTGAGATGATCAAGTCCAACCCCAACCCATCCCCACCGTGCCCATGGAGCACATTCCTCCGTGCCCCATCTCCGCGGTTCTTAAACACCTCCAGAGATGGTGACTCCTCCACCACCACCCTGGGCGGTCTGTTCCAGTACATCACTGCTCTTTCTGAGAAGAAATTTTTCCCACTATCCAACCTGAACATCCTCTGGTGCAACTTACATGCCACAACAGGGTTATAAGGAATAAGCGTGGCAGATTTTGCTTTTTAGGGGATCTTATTATTTCTACTGCCTGCCTGCTTGCAGCCTGACAGGCATTTTTAAGCATGTCTCCCCCGTCGCTCTTGAGCAACACGGGGTGGAGGAAAAAATGCGGCTGGGATACCGACACCCTGCTCAGCACAGCAGCGTGCCAGCAAGGCCAGCCCCATCCGCCTTCTGCCAAAAAATACCTTTGGGGAGGAGAGCACCATGCTCAAGCAGGGTTTTCTATCCTGCAGCCACATGATGACACACGCCTGACCCTTCCTGCAGCATCGTGAGATCCAAAGCCTTACACACGGCTTAAGGAGCTCTGAGGGAGCCTGAAAGAAGGGGTCGAAGCAGTCTGGACCTGTTGCAGCACTGTAATATTCACACAGCACTTAACTGCCTCTAATAAAGGGGAGCATGGATCCTGTTAAGCAGCTACTGCAAAGGACATCATTAAGCACCGTCGGCTGCCAGCACACATCCTCCAGCCCTTATCTACTGTGCACGGGCAGCATCTTTGGTCATTTGGGTTTCAGCACAAGGATGGCTGGGTCCTGCCCCAGCCTGCATGGAACCACGGGCTGCAAAGTCAACCCTGGGCTGCTGCAAAATGGGATTGTGTGCACGCAGGGATGCTGGACAAGGTCCCCCCCACTTCCCATTGTAATAAAGGCTATCCATCAGTGCTGCTACTTTTAAAAAGCAAACTATCTCAAGTCAGACTAAAAGCCACTGCATTAGGATGCTCTGGCTGTAGCTCAGTCCCACTCCCACGCACGGCACGTGCCTGCTCACCTCCCTTCAGCATATCCAGAGCCAAAGGCTCATGTCCTTACAATGGGCATGGGAAGGAGGCCTCTCCGTTCCAGGCTGACCTCTGTCCCTTGCTGGCTTCTGGCTGAAAGATTTTACACGTGTCCCCATCCTGATTCAGACTGCTTGCACGTGGAGAGGGCGGCACGCCCGACAGGCATCATGCAAGATCTTTTGTTTTGCTTGAGGCGGAGTTGTGTTTAAGGACCCAGGCTGCTCAGCCACCCCAATTTAGGTTCCTACAAATAACAGCCCCCGCCTCAGCTCCTTCCTCTGCATAATGGCAACACTATTTACCAACTCCAGCATGTGAATCTGAAGGGTACGGAGCAAGCCTCTTAGAGAAAACATTAAGTTCAAAGGCACTATAATAATAGATATTATCTCTATATCGCATCTATCATTATGGCACAGTCTGTCTTGAGACACTGGAAACATACTTTCACATCTCAGTGTTATTTCATGCTTTAAAAATGCTCACCACCATTCATGTTGTGCAACCTTAGTGCCTTCGGAAACGCTTTGGAGTCTTTTTTATCCTTATTAGCACCAAAGTCAGGAGAGTCTTTGTTAGGATGCCCAACCGAGATCATCAGCAATCCCGAAGCCCATCATTATCAGCTTATCAGGCACTGTGAGTCATCTGAGAGCTACGCAATTACGAAGCTCATCCCATCTGCTGGAATACATACTGCAGCCCGAACAACTGTGTTAAAGGAACAGGAAGGCTGCCAGATCCAGCACCGAAAGCTAGATTTGCCACTTCCTAACCTCATTCAACACACTTTGCGTCTGTGTTGGGCTACTCTTCCACCCCGTGATCACTGACTGTTTTCTTTAGGGAAGGAGCAGTGCAAAACACGGGTATTTCATTCCTTTAAAACACCCGAGTCATTCTGTCAAAAGCTTCCAGAACGGTCCAGCCGTGGAAATCAGGGCCTGGTGAAAACAACAGCAAACAGGGTCTGATAGCAGGGAGTAATCGGGCCTGCGAGCTGCAGGTCTACAACTTAAAGGAACACGGGAACAGCAAAGAAACACTTTTTGCTGTTACAGCACTGCTTGAAGCTGCCACCATACATTTCTTCCCTGCTTTCCAGAGACCATTCTTTACCATGAACTCTGAGCTACGCATACTTGCTGACTCCCGCAGCCGTGGTTTCAGCTCAGCAAAGCAAGCAGCACGTGGCTCTGAATAACCAGTCCCCAAGCCACACTTCAATTTCAGACCGAATTCCCTTCTGGCCAGCTTTCTCCTCACTTTGGAAGCTGTGGGTTTGGGATTCCCTCCTCTGGTTAACCGAGGTGTTGCATCACACAGGCAGTAGGCCAGACCTGGCCACTGCAGGGCTTCGTACCAGTTCATTAGCGAGGCAGACTGAGTTCCGCAAGCAAATTCTTTTCCTTTCTCACTCGATCTTTGCTCTGTTTCCCCACTTGCAGCTGGGAGTACTACGTCAACGACGCACCGCGGATAGTCCTGAACAAGCTGGAGAGCTGCGGTTACCGCGTGGTGAGCATGACGGGTGTGGGCCAGACGCTGGTGTGGTGCCTCCACAAGGAATAGCAAAGAAGACTTCTGCATTCCGCCTCAGCAAGGCTGTACCGGGCATCGTCTCACACCGGACTGACAGCAAACTTTTCCCCTCGAGTAATTCTTTTCCGTCCCAGGCGTCAGGGGAGGAGTGGTGCGGAGGCAAAGCTTCACCTAATGGCGACTCTGCATCCCTGCCATTTCCTAAGACCTAGGGGGAGGAAGGTATGCCCAGTCCAGATTATATCATGTGCATAAAACAGATGGCTTTAACTCCACATTCATCTGAATGGCAGTCTGGCAAATACCATCCTTCTGCGTTTTAATAATCTATTTAGCGTGTATTGGAAGGAGCTCAAAGCACAGCCTCGCCTGTCTGCTCCTCGGGGCTGTCTCAGGGGGTATGCGCTGAACTGAGAGTTCAGCACAAGCCTCCTCCCAGGTCCTGGGGGGGAGCAAGCATGGGAGTGCATCGTCCATTCTCGACCCATCTCATCCCCAAAGCGAAAGCAGGAACTGCTTCACCTACACAGGGCTCTCGGAGAAGCCCTTCGTGCGGCAGTAAAGCCAGCTTCCCTCCCGAACAGAGCCACAGTTAGCAGCACCATGCGTTCGGTTCCATTCACACGTTCCTGAAGCAGCCCTAGATCTGCACAAACAGGTCTTGTAAACATGTCAATTAGGGGCTCTGTCAAGTGAACAGCAGCAGTTGCAACGCCGCATTGTTTGGGACCGGGTATCAATCTTGATTTAGGGATAACACCAATAAAACATTTCACTCAAGAAGCTGACGTCTCTGCCTGGGTTATTGTGATCAGTTGGTGACAAAGACTTCTGGATCCACAGCTCCTAAGTGAGCTTTCAGGAATTCAGGCACTTAAAGGTTTAGAGTTGGTTCTTGTAGCACCTCTCACATCCTGAATTCTGACTGGACAGCTACGCTGAGTACACAGACTGACAGGGTAACTCTGCACCTGACGCAGCCATCTTTCCCTGTTCTCTGACAAGAGCTGCAGGCACCTACAACACTGTTTAAAAAAGAAAGGAGTTTTATTGCCTTAATTTAAGAAACAGCTTCGGAAAACCGAGAACGATGGGGGGGGGGGAGAATCTGTACTCTCACGCTAGGAGTGAGACTCTTCCTCGTCCTCCCGCTGGAGCTGTGCAATCAGCTGCTGCCTCTCTGCTGCTTGGCGCATCCGCATCATCACCAGGCTCTCGTAATCCCGTTCAGAGACCACAGACCCCTAGGAGCAGAAAACAAAGGCAACACGTCATGGATAGCGCACGCTGCAAAGTCACTGAGTGCCCGCAGTCCCCCCCTCTCCCTCAGTCACGCTCACGACATGCACATTTGAGTCGGGAAGGCAGCTCAGACACCTCTGACACCAAGGAAATGGGACAAAGTGGGAAAACCGCCTCCAGAGAGTAGCTGGCTGTGCAGCAGATAGTGCTGACCCTTGACAGTGCTACTGCTGAGACCAAGGATGGAAGCACCGTTCAGCGTGGCTGAAATAACCTCTCGCTTCTCGTGGTGAGGGTGGGCGGGGAAGCATGGCTTGCCTTGCCATGGTTGGTTACTCTGGAGGGCAAGCTCACTCCACGAGTGCAACACTGATGTGCAAAGTCCCGTGCGCACTTCAGTCATTATAAAGGCTAAAGCCATAACACCTAAACCTTTGTGACTTAGTTACAGAAGGAGCTGCGCAGAAAAAGACCAGGTACGTTCCCAAACCTGGCACAAGAGCGTCGGCTCCCAACAGCTCTCGGAGCCTTCCTGCAGTGCGTGTGGTAGTAAACGTCATGTCAGCTGCGTGGTGACTGCAGACTACCTAACAAATGTAGGCAGCGAGTGACAGCTGCAATCTCAGTGCAAAATGTCAGTTTTGCCATTCTCCTTTCAAAAGTCATTTAGTAAGGAGTAAGTTAGTAGGTGGCCTCACCGATTCCAGATGTATTTAAAGTGCCACAATGCTTGGAAACATCCACCTCATCTGCTCGACAGCTTTGGCAGAAATAAAAGCATCACGACAAAAGGTGAACAAAAAAAACCAAACCAAAACATCTCACATTGGTGTTTCCGGGAACTAAATACAGTGGTGATTTAAGGACGTGTTGAACAGAAACGAGAAGGGATGAAAAGACAGTAGGCCAGCACAAGTTCTGCAGGAAAACGGAGCAAGGAAAGTGGTTACGCCAGCCGTGGGGACAAAATAGAAGCCCACAATAGATGAGAAACCTTGAGTGGGGAATTAAAGAGACTACTGTGTCGTAATTGGCATCTTTGGAACCGTATGCGTGAAATAACCTTTCAGTACCACGTGGCATGGATTTTCATAGTGTCTGAGAGAGCAACAGATCGATCAGCCTTCACTGGCAGGACGAGGTCTCTTCAAAGTTCCTGTCCACTAACCACAGATATTTACTGTCATCTGCCTGGCTGAACGAAACAGGCTACACGAGACTCATGCAAATGAGTCACCCATACAAACCTGAATCACTACCTCACGCTCTGGATGTAAATTGAAAACAGACGAGCCATTCTTTCCAGCCTCGTCCGCGAGTCTTGCCGGTACAACAAGCCATCGGGAGCGACGGCAGGGAAGAAGCGGCCTGATTCAAGATGGGCTCCAAGTCGACGTTCGCGCTGACGGTTCTTGAGCCGTCTGGGTGCCTGTCTCCAAGGGAGCTTGCTTTCTTCTCAGGCGGAGTGTGGGCTGATGCTTTGCCACTTCACACACCTACTTCCTGCAATCCTGCCAATTACCAATAGTGTAAAACCCAGTTTCTGACGTGGCTGACTCAGCAAGGGCTTGGCTCCAAACAAATACAGACGCACAAGGAACTGCAGCCTGGGAAGCAGCGACAAGAGGCACATGAAGAGAAGGCGGCACTGTGGATCTGTATTGCTCTGGGTCCGACCTGGCTAAATTGCCCCTGGACTTTCCTCTTCCAGTACCTCGAGAACGTGGTGGTCACCGTTCTCGAGGTACTTCAGCAGTTTCTCCTCTCTGCCCGTCGGACTCAGCCGCCACCCTGACCTATGGTAAGTCTATTTTGCATTCCCTTTTCCTAATGCTCCTCTTTTACACCTTGGTTTCGCTGTTTCTTTCTCCGATTTCCATTCGACTATTTCTTCGGCTCCCTTTGGTGTGACTGAGTCACCAGCTCCCTTCCGAACCACCCACTGAGATTTTTGTACTGTGCCCTTCACCACGAAGGTGGTTGGTTACCATGGTACCAAAGTGCCCTTCTGTTCTAGATGCTAGATTAAATCTGTTCTCATGGTGACTGTGTGCCTTTGCTATTCTTCCGCAGCACAGACAGAACAAGCTCAGACGTTGCCGTTCCTTCTCCACTGAACAAGACTCCCTGAGATATCCGACAGGTCAACTGCTCCTCAGTGCAGAGATGCAGCGTGCAGTTTGCATTTCCTGCAATACCAGCCCCTCTGTTTTCCTTCCAGCTACGTGAACAGGGAAAGAAGAGGTTGTTCCTGTTGTGCGACTTGCTGCCGAGCCTGTGACTGAAGTTCCAACACTGGACTGCAAAGAGTCAGCAGTTTTCTTCTTCCCTTGGCTTTTTTTATCAACATGGATACTTGGCGGAGAGGATCCATTAAATCCACAACGTTCTTTAGACGCTTCTCACTCAGGAGACACAAAAAGCTGGGCAACCAGGTCATTATCTTGAATAAGAACAGCCACACGCTGGACAGCGATGGGCAGAAGAGGGAATGCTTGAGGGATCTGAAGGACAAGTCTGATTACCTGTCATGTCAGAGCGAGCAAAACCTGGCCAAGGCACAAGCACCTCCTAAGCCTCCCCGGCTGTACTTGGACAGCTCCAGCTGCCCTAACATCATCGATCACACAGATTCTCACTCTGATGTCTCCTTTTCTGGTGCTTCTCATCAATACAACAAGGCCACTCAAACTCAGCTCCACAAGGACCAGCCTACTACGGACTGTGTGACCTCAGAGACCAGTTCCCAGAACGGCACCACTCTTTCTGATCTGTCTGATCCTCTCCTCTCCTTCAAAGTGGATTTGGGGCTATCACTTCTTGAGGATGTTCTGCAGACCCTCAGGAGACAGAACCCAAGAGATTACGCCATCTGAAGGTATTTATCACTTACTGTATCACATTTACCTACTGCTGGTGCCAGTTCCTCTAGTCCTAACAGGAAGAAGGATACTGGAACACCCCTGTTCTGTGTGGTCTGTCTCACTGTTGTTGCCTCACCCATCACAGACTGTTCTCGTCCTCACCAAGGAGCCCTTCGGAGCACAGCTGACAGGCTCCGAGCCTAGATGAGAGCACTGTCTGCTGGAACCTCGTGGGCATGCCTCCATTCTCCACACTGGGAATTTCTCACCCTTGACTGTGCTTCTCCTCTGCACGGAGGACTGGTACTCTTTGAGAGAAGACTTGTTTTGGGGATGTGGCTGCAATGCCGCAGAGTTTGGACAGAAATGGGTATGGCACACACAACATGTGGATAAACAGGCAGCTCGGAAGGAGACAGTGTTACTGTCTCTAAGCCATAGCTATGGCGAGGGTCCAGAGACAGAAACTGATGTTTCTTCTCCCGACATGTTTGGATGTGAAAAAAATCAAAGCTGTTCCTCTCCCTTTTTTTTTCTTTTTTTCCCCTAATTCAAGTGTAGTTGGCACTCCCAGCCTGGAAACAGGTAACCACCTGTATAAGCTCATAATACAGGAACAGCATTTTATATAGTCTGCTAGCAGAAGAAATTTCTCTAGATACTGCTGCTTGAAGCATGCGCTGACCTATCAGCTGTACAGACATGGAAGAATAAACGTATCTGTGACCGGAAGTGTCTCGTTCCCTCATTTCATTGGTAGCGAGCCAAAAGAACAGAAGCCAGGTAGCAGGAGCACAGATCTCTCACCTGTAGTGACTGAGATCGATCCTCCCTGGCACTTCAGGTGTTTAGGAAGGTGGGAAAAGCTGCATGGCTCTGCTTTATTGGTCTGGGAAAAGGCTAGAGATGCTGGTACCCTATCTTCCTTTGAGAAGAGGAGTGCAGCAGACAGAGCAGGACTAAGGTCCAGCGTAGAAAGAAACGCTGTTCTTCGCTCTGCGAGGTGGGCAGTGGGAAATGCTCTGCCAGGCTAAGTACCTCTTAGGCAACAGCCTGCTAAAAGAACTCTGCAGAAGCTACTGGGTCATCAATGTCTTACCTTGTTATCTATAGCTAAATAAGATTCTAAGGCTCTTCGTAAAACAAACCAAAAACACACAAAAATCCCATGGAGCCAGACAACCTTGAGCTTTGGAAGGAGGCTACAGCAAAGAGCACAGAGATTTCAGGGAAGGTACAGAGCTCCCCCTACCACCTGATGTGAATCTGGCGAGGTCAGATAATACGAACCACACTTGCTGAAGCCTCGAAGCTTAGAAAAGATGTGCGAGGACGTCAGACAGAAGGCTTTTCTCAGCACTTTGCTGTGGCTGAATGTCTGGACAAAACTGAACCAGGAGCTCAGGTAGGGTGATACCACTAGGTGCAATGATGACTTTCCCAGGAGCAGGCACTTCATGCTGCTGTAGTAGCAACACATACTCCTCGCAGCACTATACGGTCTTTGTGCTCTCTGAACCCATCAGAGCTGCAGCAATCAAATGGCTGCTGCTCTCGAGTACCCTAAAAGTAACAGCGGTCAAAACACAGCTTTAGTAGTTTTAGAAGTTGTCCAGCTTAATCCTCCTGCTCTCTTGGAAGTGCTGGACAACACTCATCCCCTGCTGCGGGATGAAACAAGCCTGCAACAACTGGGGAGGTACGTAACGTGCGTCTCACTGCCTCCTCACAGCGTGACCTTTCAGTACTCAGCCTTGCTTTCTCCTAGGAACTGCTTCCAAAGCTGTCCCGCTCTAGCCTGTCTGTAGGTCTCCATTATTTGCAGCTCCTGGTGCGCAGCTTTTGGCTGACAACCCCACGCGTGGAGCACAGACAGCCGATGGGTAGCAAGAGTGTTGCCATGAGAACAGTGCAGCTCTTCAGCTGTCTTCTGAAGCAGAGCAGGGAAGGAGCTGCATTTGCAAAGAGTGGGAGCAAACAGAAGGCGGAATCAGACAAAAACGGGAGCTGCTCAGAGACAGCAAAGAGGAAGCGAGGGCAGCTTACATCAGACTGAGCCTGAAGGGGAGAATGTGGCCCCTGATGGATTGAAAGCTAGACCATGTTTGAAAGGGATACCACAGATAGCTGACTGGGTCCAAGTTGACTGATAACTAAAAGACTTCATTTGGAAGACAGGAGCTGAAAAGCTGACAACAAAGATTGTTACGACAGCTGATAACCCTGGTCATATTGTTCTCTTGGTCGTATTGTTTCTAAGTTATACGGTTTGGAAACATCCAAGTCGAAGCAGATGCAGGACTTCAGGAAGGCCTAGGGAAGTGAACAGTGAAACGAACCACAGCAGCCTGGGCATCTTAGCCTAGACAGCTGAACAGCAATGACATTGCTAACACGTAAAAGCAGTAGAAAGGACATAAGCATTGAAAGTGCACATCCTGGAAAAGGATGCAAATCACTGGCCATAGCTCCTCATCATTTAAAGAGCTAGCAAAGGTCTGACGAGGGTGTGCTGGACCGAACTGAGTAGCCAGCTCCACACAGCATGAGCGTTCTTTGCTGCTTTAGCCTGTCCTCCCTTGCTGCTGTGACACCTTCGCATCAGGCACGCGCTGCCATTTCAAATTAACACGCTTGGGTCACAGAAGCAAGGTAAGACCTTTCCAGTCAAACGGTAAGTCTTTCATAGTTGAAAACACACAGGTAAGAATAAACTACCAACCTTTGCATTAGTGACTCCCCTATTAGATGAGAATGAGCTCTGCTGTGCCCATAGTACTCACTGGTTCTACACTGTGCACGGAGACCTGCTTGGCTACTGGGCTGCGATGCTCAAACTGCCTTTGAGATTTCTGGGAAGTGACGTTGCTCAGGCCAGGCAGCTCAGAAAGAGAACGCACCACCCTCTCCAAAACTAGGATAGCAGCAAGGCATTCTGACATGTGAATAACATACTAGTGAAGTCAGGAGAGAAAGTACCAAACAATCTTACAAACTGCTATGGCATTCTGGTTGTAGGTGCACGGACTGAGGTTACCTTAACGGCTCAAGGCAGTGAAGGAGGGGAGGGGAAGTGTCACCTTAAGTCTGAATAGGAATTCAAACAACCAGAGGATCTCAGGCCCCTTCACACTTTCTCTCACAGAAGAAATGACTCACTAGATCAGAACACAGGCAGAGCATGAGACACGCTTTACACTTTGCTTTGTAACACAGAACTGAGCATGCTTGCAAATAAGTGGCTACAGTTCCCACTCCAAAGGGGCAACAGGAGCAGGAGGGAACTGACAGCCAACAATCTGATGCAGCACGGCCTGTTAAAGGAGACATTTTCTATCTTTTCACCACCACGTGTCATATTCCAATCACAAAACACATCAAAGGCAAACTTTGCTACTTAAGAGCAGCAGCTTCAGATGGATTATCTGGTGGAGTAAGCAAGAAGTGGGCAAACACTTCGAAGTGTCGACCAAGCCATAACAACACTGCTAAAGGGGACCCAAAACAGATGAGGACACTTTACAAGGCTATTTTATTGGACCTTACTTCCACTTGCCTCCTGCATACCCTAGTAAGAAGGTAGTTTCGCTTTTAGTGCTGAAACATCACCCTCTCGTGAATGCAGTCACTAAACCTCTTCCAGACCTCTTTCAGTGCGCTATCTGACAACGGATTTCACAGTCCAAGTACATTCGACTAAATTCACAGAGGAATGGAATTAGAGACTTTGTCTTGAGTAAGGATCATCCTTGGTTTTCACTTTTAAGAGAGGGAGATTGTGCACACGTCCAGTCATTCAAGTAGCTCATACCTCAGTGTGTTGTTACACTGACAGAAGGTCCTTTAAAAAGCTGCCTCAGCATCAAAAGGTCCATCAGGAAGCCAGTCCTCTTACTATCAGTTTCTTTTCCTGCTCCAATAGGAATCAGTGCATCTTACCATACATGCAAAGCCCTCCTCAACATAGGCTGCTATAGAAACAGATTTAAATAAAAGCAGCCTATGTTCTCCTTACCTGTGAAGTCCTAGGCTGACCACTGCTGACAGAATGGAGATTGCTGCGATGGTTCTGGGGCTGGCCTTCCAGCCAGGAAATCTTTAGAGGATTATCTGTCAGGCCAACCTCATTCTTCACAGCCATTTCCTAACAACAAAAACATCAGCATCACCATCTGCATTTTGGGTCACACTCCCTCACGGCACGCTCACAATCCTAGGAATTTCTCTATCTCGGTCTGTTATCAAGGGCAACGAACATTTCACAGCTGCCCTATGTGAGAAGTATCCTTCAAGGTTCATTTCTGCATCAAGAATGGGTAAAACAATTCTGATAAAAAGAGCACAGATGTTTGTGGGCTTCTGGCTTTTTTTTTTTTTTTTTTCCATTTGGATCTATTAAGTGAAAGAGCAGGTGACAAAACCAACCCAGAGTTACTGGGCTGAAGTAGATGGAACTACTAACATGATAGGTTTGTTTCATGACAGAAGTTTCTGTAGAGATTATTTCTATTTCCACAGTAACGTGAATTATTACGACTCGTCACGAGTTAAGACATTTTAATTTCTTTTAAACTGCAAATGCCTGATATAATCTCTGAGATTCATTATGCCCATCACCCTCAGCAAGAGCTGGTTGAACAGTTTAGTGCCTGCCCCTTAAAGCAGCGTCTCTTCCCTCACAAGCTTACATGCACAGCCTGCTTGTTTACGTGCATGACCTGCTCTGAGTTTACGCCTCAAGCTTTGCCACTCCCTTCATCCTTTAAACTCTCATTACCCTTCTCCACTGCCTTAATAACAAGGCAGCATCTCTAGGCTGTCAGGCAGCTAACCCTTCCCTTCTGAAACACCCCTTCTTGTCCACCCTCCACTGCACACGTCTGTGGTCTCCACCAGACTTACAGCAGCTTTAACCGTAGCAAATTCCACGACTGCACTCCCAGCCTTCCTCCTGGAGATCAATAAATTCAGCACGTCGCCATACTGTTAGGAGAGAAAAAGAACAGTTAATTCCAGACCCAGAAGAAAAGCCACATTCACCTACGGCGTGACTGCAAGGAAAACGTGTCTTCACAGACAAGAGACTTGAGCTGTCACCCTTTCTGTCTCGCAAGATGTTTCCATCGATCCCAACCTGTCATCATTCGTCCCCCCAGGAAACAGCGCTGGGGATGCACGTAGCTACACACTTGGCTTCCAGCAAATCCCAAGGCAAGAGGGCTGTTCAGCTCAGTTACGGGAGACATTTGTCTGAATGAAGACCGCATGCTGGGACTGATCTGATCAAAGGCTTGTCTGTTCCTGCCTCCGAACTCCCCACAGGAGTTAACGTACAGTGCTTTAAGTAAAGGTAAAAGTGCACCCTAACCACACAGCCAGTCTAACCTCGGTAAGGGACACTAATCATTCAGGGGAAGAGCTTGGGGTTGCTCTGTTTCACTAAGGATTCCTGCTAGGAAGAAGGCAAATGTGCACCTACGAATCGTTCGCAACAAACAGATCGTGCCAATGATCTCTGAAAATGGCATGGGTGACAGGGCTCAACAAGAGAAGAAAACGAGCTACTGTGGTTTACATGGGGCTTCCCAGAATTCACTGTCCTCTCCTACAGCACCGAAAGAAGGGGAAGATCTCGTAACAGACAAGCATCAGACAGGACCTTCTGCAGGATCCGCAGTAAAACTTCTTTGGAGTATCCTCCTCCGGTCTCATCTTCTTTCCTGCATTTCCATTTGAGCTGGGAAATCAATGCGAGAAGTTAATTTTGTCCCTCTGAACGCGTTGCCACGCTGAGCGCAGCTCACACCACCTGCAGACTAGTCAAGTTTGCTATTTACAGCTACAGTCCCAGCATGGCCGAGACAATCAGCAACAGAGCACGCGAAGGGAACAAATTATTTGGGGAACAGTGAGGAAGGACTCGCGGGAGTTAAAAACTGCACTGAAGGGTGATTAACGGCCATATTGGGGGAATAAGTAGATGCCTCTCAGGGCCTGAAGTACGGATGACTCAATTTCGGGCTCAAATGTTTACATGAGAAAGTCAGTGAAGAAGAGGACAGGGGAGGAAGGGTATTTTAAAGGCAGGGACAGAAGGCGTTGGTGTACATAATATGCATGAAATAGAGGAGCTTCACCACCACTGTACGAAGGGGCATGCCAGCTCAGCAAAGGAGTCCTTTCTGTTTTTCAAAGCTGCAAACGTTCTGTTTTTAGTCAAATCCGTCTTCACAGGGATGTCTTACTTTGAGTTTGGGAGTTATTCTGCCTTCTGCTCCACTTCCTTCTCGCTTATCTAAAGAGTGAAGAGAAAAAAAAACACACCAAAAAAGATGTAAATGGGTCATCAGCTAAAAAGCACAGGCACAAAATTTGCCCTGAGAATGCGCTTATGGCAACAGCAAGAGCACAGCTTAATTTTTATTGCGCTTGATTTCAGCACCCCAGAAGTCTTAGATGACAGTATCAGTAGACATCATAGCGTAAAGTGAATCCCAGATGTCATCCTCTTCCCTTTATGCAATTACGAGACATCCCACGATCAAGGGTAGAAAACTGCTACAGAAGAAAACCCCAAGAAGGAGATCTGTTAAGATACGGTGCCATTTCTCCCTCTAAAGGGGCTGGTAGGGACAAGCGTGGAACACCAAGAACAGAAAAGCCCACCAACATTATGACGTAGCCTCGCAATTTAATCTGGCCTTACAACTCAAGGGTGAACTACTTAATAGTGATCTGCTCCTGATCCCAAGACCTCCTGAGGTCTCATCCACTCAGTAGGAAGCAAGAGACAGTAAACTCCTCTATTGAACTGAAACAGCAAGCAGAACCAAACTTTCTGACACGGGCATGTGAATCAGTCCCTGTTTTGTGTGTGACACCGACGGTTTTCATTATGACAGACAAGTAAGACTTCAGGCTCCCTTCCACCACAGCTGTGGGCTCCACGTCACGCCATCCACAAACAAAGCTTTAGAATCTTTACCAAAGAGGAGCAGCAATACATTAAAGAGCAATCTGTCACGTGTAAGAAAAAAGCCTCACAGAAACGCTACTCTTATTCTCAATAAGAGTCTAGGCAGGGTCCCGTACGTGGCAAGGTGACCAAGTCAGACAGAAGTATGCAACCCCTGCTCCAGCAGCAGACAATTTGGAGACGTAGGGGCTCTCAGTTTGGCTAAGCACTCCAGCCTCACCTATCTCACCTTGGAAGTGCTGCTGTCTCTCAAGCTGGATCTGCTCTCGAATGAGTCTCTGCTGCTCTTCAAGCTGACGAGAGCCTTCTTCACGCAGCCGTATTATCTAGAGCAAAGGTAAGACAGCACAGGAACAGTTCCGTGCTTGACTCATGCCAGCTGAAGACTGCCAAGGACAGTTTTTAACTCAGCCCCATCTTCTGACATAAACCTTCTGCCAGCTCCCCTGTGCCAGCTCCAGGGCTCATTTTAGTCCCCTCCTGCTCCTAGTGACATAGTTAGCTGGCATACACCCCATTAGTTATTTTCTGCTACACCAAACAGCAGGAAAGCCGTTTGCCAGACCGTCCTGCACGTCTCTCTTCTCAGAGCCCACTAATCCAAAAGGCTGAGGGACAGAGAGTTACACAGAGTTGCCACAACTCACGTGGTTTGCATTATGAATGTGAAAATTTTCACTAGTTACTCTCAAAAGCAGTATACACATCTAAGAACGGGTCGTTACTTCTTGTTCTAAGGTCCTCGTTATCCGGATCTCCTCTTCCTCATTGTCACGGGCCTGGGCTTCCCGTTCCCTGGCTTCAAGATCTGCAGAGAAAAAAACAAAATGAAGACAAACCAAAGAGAATTTTCACTGCTGACACTGCTGTTCAGAGGTGGGTGTAGTGATACAAAACTCGGCTATATCTGTAACAAACCCAAAGTAGAGCCCCAATACCCCTACTGTCTCTTCTCCGCCCAGGCACAGCAATATTAGCAGTCCAAAGAAAATGAAGTTTGGATTTCATTACCAAGCTTGACTTTCTTCCGCTTCTCATCAAGCTTTTGTGTCCTTTCTGCTGCTTGCTTTTTGGCTTTTCTCACTTTGTCGTATGCTGCCTGTCAAAGAACCAGCAGAACAGTGTAACTATGTACAGCAAAAGGGATCAAACACAAAGCTGTGAGCAGAGGGGAGGTCAGCTCCCGAAATGCTCTAAGAAGAGGTGAAGCATTTTCTGCTCCTTGCCAGCACTTTGAAAATGCTGGAGATAACACAAATATCCTGACAACATGAGAAGGACCTCCAGATTGAGCCCAAAAGAGTGACGAAATCTAGGAGTAACTGTGAAGTGTACTGTCAAAAAAAAAATCTCACCCATCTTCAGAGGTGAGAAAAAAAAGTTTGTTTTTTCCTCTGAACAGGTCAGAAGTAACTTCAGGGGCACCAGAAACAAAGCAAGTTTGATTTAGAACACACTGTTATGATGAAAAAGGTTTATTTTATACAGAAGACTTACTGATAAGACAGAGGGTTGACTCACAGGAATGCATCAAAGAAGGCCAGAATCCTTCTGCTGCGATAACACAGCAACATTCACACAGTGACTTACCCACTGCAGTAAACTAGCAACTCTACTGACACCCGTTCAAACCATTATCGTCATCCCTCGTATCGTTATCCTTTACAATCTCTGCCAATATTTGCAAAGAAGGGTTAACTCATGCTTTTAAATCCTATCTGAAACGTTACTTCTCTCCTGAGTTTATCTGGATGGTATTACCTGCTCGTGCTGACTCGCTTTCACACTGTTTTTATTCCTGCCTTTCACGTGTCTGTATTGCTTTCAGGCCTTGCAGGAGGCACTCAACTTCCTCATGGGAAGAACCAGAGCCCGAGCTACATCTGGCAGCCCGCAAAGCTTGTGTAGCAGAAGGACAGAGATCACGACTATGGTTCAGCTTTTCTGTTCACAAGCCTCTTGTGGCCTGCTGAAAAAAGGGCTCTGAGCCTCAGCAATCCCACGTCTAGACCCTATTTACTTGTCACATCTTAATTTCAAGGGAACCACAAGTGCACTGCTGCCACAGAAACTGAATGCATCCCTGAATCAATCACTGGTGGTCATTTAATTCTGTAGAAGAGATAGGTCCCAGCTGAGCATGTTATTAAAGCCAGCATCTCGTGCTCGCTGCAAACAGAGATACTCCCGGCATATCAGATCAGAAAAAACATTTATCAAAGCTCTTATCTGGCACCCACTAATACATCTCCTGGAGAGCTACAGGGAATAACAGACAAGATTTGCATTCACATGGGCTCCGCTGGAGTAGAGATCAGGGCAAGTGGGATGAGAGTTTCCACTATTTCTGCAGCATGCAGAGTAACACCGCGCAGTCCCGATGTAACTAAGGTTTAGGCATCCTTACCCTTGCTGCTGCATCAGTCAGCACAGCTAAGGCCTGAGACAGCTGGTGGAAGACTTCCGCTGGGAACGAGAAGAAAAAAGGGTGAGATGCAGAAAACCACGCTAGCGGCCAGAAAACACAAACCCTTCTGAAAGAGACCTGCAGAACATCAGAAAGAAAAAGGATCCTTCCAAAGCGTTACGCAAGCCAGCTTATCAACAAAACCTGCACAGCTGAGAGAACACTTGTTAGACAGACTTTAGCGTAGATTAAGATACAAAACCAGCAGCTGTTTCGCTTTAAAAGAAACCATGCAAACGTGTCGCAATAGAACCCATCTGCAGGCTTGAAATTCTTCAACCCGCAGTTGGCCTGAGTGTTACAAACAACCTCTCCATCTCATTAACAGCTTTTTAGCCTGAGCTACAAACTTCTCCCTTAACATCAGTTTTGCTGACCCATTTGCTGGAGGGATACACGTGTGAGCTGGAGGCCTCTCCACACGCTTCAGACCACCTCCCAGCCTTCAGCACACATAAAACCCTCCAGCTCTACTCTCATTTCTGATGAAGACCTTTTTTCTTCATGGTGGCAATCCCCATACCACACCTACAAACCTTCAGTTTGTACGACTGCAGCCAATCAATCTGGAAAATACAGACCTACCAGTAAACATTTAGAACAGTCACGGTTCTACAATTCAGGTACCACGTGGGGGGCCTTTGAGAGGTGCAAACAAAGTTTCAGTATTTACATAACACTCCTATTTCTACAACCGACATGCATGCACACTCAGCTTTAAAAACCAGAGCTGGCTAACAGCGATGCAAGTGACTCCTACTCTACTTGACACAAACCTAGGCACTCTGCTAATTGCATGCAAAGACAGACCTGAAGCTAAGTAGAGACACTTCCACGAGTCTGTATGTGTAAAAACAAACTGCATGGCTTGCAGCCATATAGTTCCATCTCACCTGCTCGGGGATTATCTGGGTTCTTATCTGGATGACAAGTCAGGGCCTTCTGGCGGTAGGCTTTCTTAACCTACAAGAGTCAGAGATCTGTCAGTTGGTATCATTTAGTCCCTGCTGAGAAACACAATTTGGTTAAAAAAATAAAGCTATGCTATAGGAACAAGCGAGTTACAACTCAGTGGGCGTTTCCGCTTCTTTGTTTTTGTTGTTCTTTCTCTTGTTTAGTTTAAACCGCATCTCTCACAAGCAGGAGGCTTGGGTGAACCAACATTCACCTGCATGACTGCACACTCCCCACACCTGATAGAAAAGTTTACTGCTGGAGTGCTGACAGCACTGTAAGTCCATTGTGTTAGATACCTTCCATGCCTGTTTTCAACCTCAGTTCAGCAACCTGTCCTTTGTAATCGCACTGCACCACAAGGATATGCATCTGAGCCCGGGACACATAGTAGGCAGGCAGCCACATTTTGAAAGAGCTCTCAGCTTTTTGAAGCTTGACATTTTACTTCAAGGTACACTGTATTACAGCAGTTAAAACTCGTGATCAACAAGGTCAAGTCTGGATCACAGACGCAGCTTTCTAGCCAGAGGGATGCTCTATTCTTCGCAGTTATCTGAGACAGTGTTGTTCACTGCGTAACAGCTAAACCTGGCAAGGCGAAGAGATTTTGACTAAGGAATGTTTATTCGCTTCTACACTTCAGAGAAAGTAAAAAATACAATAAAAAATACAGCTTTACGGGCTAAGCCACTAGTAAAGGTTTTATTATGAGTTTCCTTCCTCAGTGGAACAAGAAAGTGGTACGCAAGGCGGGAGAAGTTCAGCTGCCAAACAGAACTCTCAGGTGGGATGGAATAAGAGACGTCTCAGCACCACCTAGTGGATAAAACAGATGGAAGGGAAACGCAGCTGAAGTCTTACAGACCTCATCCCGTCTTTTCCACAAGCAAGTAAAGAAAGTTAGGTCTCCTCAACACGCCATAAAGCAGTTACAGGAGGTTGCGACTGCGAGTTCAGATAAGGCTTCTCTAAACCGTGAAGCGATTCAGCACCCGTCCTTCCCTTTCTTTGTCCCGTTTGCCAAAGCACCGCTGAACAGAAAGCGGCTTCGCATCGCTTCAAGTGTTTTACATCACAGGCATTACACTTCTCCATTTAAGCCACATCGCGACACTCGCTTTCGTCCCTCCCCCAACCTTTTTTTCCCCACCGTCCCAGCAATCACCTCGGCAGCGAAGTCCTTCCCGGGGCGATCAGCCCCGACCTAACGATTACGCTCAGGAGAAAGCGTGAAACGCGTCATTCCAAACCCACAGAATCAACACGCTGCCTTATGACGTCGGGTACACCAAACCGCCCTCTAGTCCCTGGATTTCAACGCCGCGGAGCCCTGAGAGCTAACGCACGAAACCAACGGCTGAGGGCAGCTCTGCAGCGCACAACAGCCGATTCCACCCTTCCCAAACCGAGATCCGGCTCCGAGGTGAGAAAACAGAAGGGCAACGCGACGCAGTCGAGCCCTGACCTCCTTCTCCGACGCCTTCTCGCCGACCCCCAGCAGACCGTACAGGTCCAGCTGCACCAAGTCCTTATCGACCGCCATTTCGTCGCCGAGCTGCTTCTCCGCGCGCAGTGCCTGCCGGGAAATGGAGTCTTTCCTCACAGCCTTCCCGCGCTCGGGGCTTGTGGGAGTCGGGGGGGCTTGACTACGTGTACCACAATGCACCGCGGGAACAGGATGAGGCGGCCCCTCCCGGCGGGCAGGGAGATGGGGGATGTAGTTTCAGCTCACCGTGAAGTTTTGTGGCAGGGATAAATAAAACCCTACCCTCCCAACTCAACCACAACCTAAAAACAGATTAAACGAAAGCGTTAAGAGGCATCCATCTGGAAGGTGTGCCCTGCGTGTTTTGGGTAACGGATGGGAGTGCTAGCACCCCTAGTCGCAGTTGCATTAGGAAATACGCTCTTTTTCTAGGCTGTTACACAGTGTGCAGTCATTTTATTTCTATACAGGGACTATAAAGCAGGGAGGAGCAAGAGATGGGTACAGAAGCAGATATGGGCTGTGATTCTGGAAGGATTTGAATCAATCTTCCTGCCTGTGGCAAACCAGTTCCCTTACGCTTGAGTTTCCCTCTTAATGTTAAATAAAGGAGTGATATTCTTGTCCTCAGGGATTGTTTTCTTGGTGCACACGCAACCCTTTGCAGCAGAACTATCCGGACCGTTTCACTTTGCAGCAGGAATTGCGTGTCACTGTGTTTTGTCGTACTTGTACCATGAGCAGACTGTGGCTCCAGCCTTCATAACCATGCAATTTGGGGAACATTGCTGTAGATACTGATTGAAAAGGGATAGCTGGTTACATTCCAGACAGCATAGCCCCGTGAACAAATTAAAGACCTTGAACAACACAAACACAAATACACAACCTACTCTTGGATGCCAGGCACTGTCATGGTGACAAGGCAGTCCAAGGCCAATACACAAGTCAGGGTTAGGATCAGATCTAGCAATTGCCAAGCGTGTTCGGAGGAACGAGGCAGGGCTAGAAACTCAGCTCACATGTTGAAGTCTAGCTTCGTAAGATACGCAGAGGCCAGTGCTCCTGGGACATGGGTCAAAAGCAGAATAGAAGCCCAGAGTTGGGTAAAAGCACCAGAGCCTGTGGCAGTGGGAGAAATGTCCCTGATGAGGCTGATCAGGTCACTGACAACATGTAAACACATGGCGGGTCCTAATATGGACCTTTGCAATTCCTCTTGATCTGAGGTGCGAATCATGAGGGCATGTCATCACCACAGGGGATCCCCGTGTCTCTCACCTTGTTCAGAAGATAGGAAAGCAGGAGGAAAGGCTGAGGAGCCAAGAACGAGCAGCCAGCAGTACATCTCCCTTGTTTCAAGGACTGAGCTGGGACGAGGTAGAAATATCTGAAATAAATGTTCCTGTGCACATTCGTTCAACCTGGGTGTTCTCTCTGGCCAGCATGCCTCGTTGCTCAGCAGTTCCCATAGTTTGATAATAACACTGACAAATAACATAGACTGGATGTTCAAATGAGGGTAGAACAGCTCGGTGCAGGGGTGAGACCTCCTTCAACATACTGCACTTTCAGCTACACTTATGAAACCCTTAAAGATTTTCACAAAAAGCACACATGTACACAGCCAAGTTTTTAATAGAAATTATTTCACTCCTACTGAAAGGGATTGGTGAGCTTTTTCATATTACATTTGTTTAAATTAACAGTATCACTGACAACATATTAGGAAATAGTTAAGAGCTCCAGTTGAGCGGCATTGGGATTCCGCAAAAGAAAAGAGAATATGGTACACGTAGTATAATCGTGTACATGTTGCTACTGAATTTTTCTATTTGGAACCACAACCCCTAAGTCCTTCCTCTCAGCTTAGCATATTATGCAAGGTGAACGCAGTAATTAGTGGAAAAGCCCTCTCGGCCTGAAAGTCCTTCTGAAGCTGCTTCTTACCTCCTTGTTTCTCAGGCTGTAGATCAAAGGGTTCAGCAATGGGACCAGTAGCGTATAGAAAACTGCTGAGACTTTCTCCTGCTCTATTGAGTAACTGGAGCTGGGCTGGATGTAGCTAAAAGTGAGGGAGCCAAAGAAAATGGTGATGGCTGTCAAGTGAGAGGCGCAGGTGTGGAAGGTTTTCTTCCTGCCATCATCTGACTTGATCTTCAGGATGACAGATAGGATGAGCATATAGGAAACAGTGATGACAAAGAGAGTGAAGCTGATGATGACTGTAGAGAAAGCTAATACCAAAGTCTCATTACGACGGGTATCAGAGCATGCAAGTTGCAGCAAGGGAGGAATGTCACAAAAGTAATGATCGATGACGCCGGGACCACAGAATGTCAGCCCCAGCAAGCCGCACGTGTGTGTCAGTGAGTTCAGGAGTCCCCCCACATATGATCCCACCACCAACTGTGTACAGACTCTCTTGGTCATAACAGTGCTATAGAGCAGTGGGCTACAGATGGCTACATAACGGTCATATGCCATTGCAGTTAGCAAAAAGCCCTCCGTGGTGATGAAAACAGCAAAAAAGAAAGTCTGGGAAAGGCATGCAGAGTAGGAAATGGTTTTGCTCTGCCTGAAGAAGCTCCCCAGCATCGTTGGGGCAAAGATAGTAGAAGAGCAGAGGTCGATCACAGACAAGTTACTGAGGAAGAAATACATGGGAGTGTGAAGCTGGAGGTGAGTCCAAATCAAAATGATCATCCCAAGGTTCCCTAGCACGGTGATGATGTAGATCACTAAGAAGATGAAGAAGAGAGGGACCTGCAGCTCCGAGTGATCTGTCAGTCCCAGGAGGATGAATTTGGTTATCCTGCTGTCATTCCTCCCATCCATCTGACTTGCAGGAAGAGCTGGAAGATCTGCTGAATTACAAAGAGCAATCAGTGTGAAGGAAGCAGTGTTCATTACAGATAATTTCAAAGAACAATATTGGGATGCTAAGGGACATTTCTCCCACTACTTAACTACCAAAGGGTAAGCTGTACATCCAAAGCCATTTTCTGACATTAATAATATCAGAAGAAAAGATTCTGTCCACCTGTGTGTCTAGCTATCTTAATAATAGAGCTCTTGGTGTCCGAAGTACATCATAAATGCGCAGAAAGCATCCGTAGTTCAGGAACAACACAACCCACAAAACTGAAGGAAATGGGAAGTTTCTGGTTCACAGAGTCAATGCAAAGCAAAGAACGAGAGGGAAAAAAAGGTGAAAGTAGGGAGAGCTTTGCATCCTGTGAGGGAATTATCTTCTTAGCAGCACATCAAGAACATTGCAGCCATGCTGCTCTCAGACACAGGGTAGGTTGGACCTGATGATCCTTGTGGGTCCCTTACAATTCAGGATATTCTATGATTTTAGGAGTGATGACTGTAGAATAAGCAGCATCCATGAAAGAGAGATTTTGGAGGAAAAAATACATCGGGGTTTGAAGCTGGAGATCGATGCTGATTAATGCCATCAGACCCAGATTTGTCAGCAAAGTGGTGGCGTAGATGGCTAAAAACACCACAAAGAGAGGCACCTGCAGCCTTGGATCGTCTGTCAGTCCAGGCAGAATGAACGTGGTTGGTGCGGTGCAGTTTCCTGAAGCCATCAGGTGTCACTGGTGTGCTAACAGACATCAGGAGCAGGAGGAGAAGTGATATAGATTCTATTAGTGCTTAGAATTTAACGGGGTAAGGAAACATGCAATCTTCACATCCCTTATCAATGATCTGGTAGCAGAGACATGAGAAAACCCCAAGGTCCTAAACTGCTTCTAGCTGTGAGAATGAGTGCTAGCCAGATATTAAATTTTTATTGTTCACTGCGATGCATCTACCAAGTAATGCATGTTCTTCATTAAGACATTGAAAACTTTAGTACTGAGAACCTTTAATTCATTCTGTGGTGAAGGCATCTGCTGTGTTACCAGTCCTATACAGTGGAAAACAGAAGAAAGACCACGAAAGGTTTTATCATTTGCTAAGGCTTACCACTATGTTCCTGTCATCAAAGACAGACAGGACTGACTTTCTGGACGTCTTCCTTAAGTCAAAGGATCCTGTAAAATAAACATATGCAATGTCAGAGACCCCCACTGGCAAAACGTCACACACACAAATAAATCACAGAAAAGAACTGGGTTCTCTTTTTCCTGTTTTATTTCATTTCAGAACTGCTTCTGTACCTGTGTTTGAGAAAAGAAGTTCATTTGGGAAACTGCTCGTAGCAGAGGAGTTCTGTATGCTTTTTCTCTGGAAACACTCAGCATGGCTGGGAAGAAAACAGTTCCCAGAGACAGAGAGAGACAGGGAGAGGGGAACGATGGATAAAATTGAAATTCAGCGCTTATTTTGGTTGCACAAAACTTATAAGGATTTCTTACCTCTCTTTTGTCATGCCTAGGACAAGAAATGTCAGGACACAACAATTATCTCATTCGCTGCTCACCTGTGATTTATACTTACTGCTGTAAATCCTTCCTGCTGGATGGAGGGAACCAGTCCCAATTTGCCTTTAGAAAATCCCCATCTCGGGTGAACAAGCGATGAGGTGTAAATACATGCAAGTCTGCAATTAAAATTCTCCATTCAGATACCCAGAACAACTAGCCAGTACAAATGAATGTTACTGTTTCACAGCATGCTTTTATTGCAGAGAAATTGCTCTCAGTTGAATTGTCCCACGAGAAAAACAAGTGATGTTTACAACGGCTTTTGTTATTATCAAGCGTCTTGAGAGTCTCTTTCCACAAGATAGAACTAGTCAATACAATCAAAGCCACTTGCACATTGAGACAACTCATTTATAAGCAACAGTCATTGAGTACACCGAGGTCATATGCATCTCAATGACATATAGACACCTACATGTCCCTTTCCAAATACGTTTGTTGTGTGAGCTGAGTCACACCACGAGGTGTCTCAAGCCCAAGGTCTCCACCTCTAAAGCCTGTTTATAGATAAGCTCTTTTTCAGATACTTGCTCAACATCAGACTGCCTCCAGTATCCTTCCCATGTCTCTGGTATGTAGAAAACAGATTGACGTCACGTATGTTGGACTGAACTGGAGGGTGGGCGCACCAAAAAGAGTTACCTTCACGGAGACTTACCTTGGAGAAAGCAATGCACTTGTGGCAGAAAATTCTTAGCTGCTACGCTAGTCAAGTGGGTTTGTGCTCTTCTACCTGTTTAAGGATACAGTCCTTAATGATGATGCTTTAAAACTAAAAGAACATCTCAAATTGTGTCTAGGGGGAAACACAGAATATTCATTTGGAATAAAAACACATAGCGGGAGGAGTGAGAAATTGGCTGACAGGTCGAGCCCAACAGCTTATATGGAATGGATTTCCATCAGGCTGGTGGCCACTCACCAGAGGGATTCCCCAGGGCTCCATTTAGGTCCAGTTTTCTTTAACAGATTCATTAATGACTTGGAGGTAGGACTAGGAAATGTTTTGAGCATGTTCATTGATGATATTAAATTGAGAGGAACTGTTGACCCCACCGAGGGTGAAGAGTCCTTGGATAGAGATCTATCAGATCAGAGAGCTGAGCAATTACCAACCGCGAGACGTTAAACATGAGTGAGTGCCAGATTCTACACTTGGGAAGAGGCAGCCCTGGCTACTCGATACAGACAGGCAGGAGAGATGCTGGAGAGCAGCCCTGCTGGAAGAGATCTGGGGGTCTTAGTCAACAGCAAGGTGAACACGTGTCAGCAGCGTGCCTTGGAGCCAGGAAGACCAGCCATATCCTGGAGTGAATCAAGTGCAGCATTACCAGCCAGGCAAGGGAGAGGATTTTCCTGCTCTACAGTTCACCAGTGCAGCTTCACCTCAAGTCCTGGGTACAATTTTAGGTGTGCAGTACGAAAAGGACATAAAACTACTAAGGACTGTCCAAAGGAGTGTTGCAAGTGTAGCAAATGGACTAGAGGGAGAAACATGTGAAGAGCGGGTAAAGTCCCTTGATTTTTTCAGCCCATAAAAAAGCAGACTGAGGAGACACCTCTTGGCAGCCCACAGCTTCCTCAATGGGGGACTACAGGGGGAAGCACTGTTCTGCTCTCTCTGGAGGTAGTCAAAGAGCTCAAGGGAATGGCATGGAGCTGTATCAGGGGAGGCTCAGTTTGGATATCAGGATAAAGTTCTTCTCCCGCAGGGTGATCGGGTACTGGAACAAGACTCACAGAGAAGTGATCGTGGCACTGAGCTGGCCAGAGTTCAAGATACAGCTGGGTGACTCTTCCAGACATTCAGTTTAATTTTTGAGAAGCCCTGTGTGGAGCCATGGGCTGGGCTTGATGACCCCTTACAGGTCCCTTCCAACTCGGGATATTCTGTTATTCTACAATTCTAATGTTCATTGACCTTAACACAGCCGTATTAAGAGCCATGATATCAATCCAGTTTAAGGGAAATAAGCAAACACAGAGGCATAGAAAAGCTCTGGTCAAAACTATCTTCAGACTCCACATCTTCAGTAATTTATAATCGAGTCCTTCTGAATGGAAAACTCCGGCTTAACAGTGGATACGCAGCTCCTGCTTCTTGTGCATCTGCTAAATGAAAAACATTGCAATGTCCCTGAAACACCACATGTGTAGAATTTGCTCAAATGAAACTGCTTTCTGCACTGTTATTAGGTGCAAGAGATGTTTTTTTTCTACTTTTTTTCCCTAAGTCAGGCAGACCCTCATTCTTCATGTCCGCTCTTGTTCCTACCCGTTAAATCAATTGATTCACTGAGAATTGGCCTCTTCACCATCCCTCTTCGACTAAGTCTGTGGAGATACATGTAGAAGACTGCAAGACGTGTTATTCCAACAACTCTTTGATGTGGGGATGTGGTTACAGAGCTGCAAGTCATTGCAAATCTATGATGTACATAAGCAAACCAGAAAACGCTACTTCCCAGTTCCACTTGGACAGCATAACTAAATTGTGCTTCTACCATCCTAATGACTGGTATTATTAGTAATTATTAATGAGAATAATAATTTCTGCAAAATGGGAAGGCCTTCAGGGGAAACAACTGCAAGCAAATTGAGTTCTTATTCTTCACTGCAGACATCTTCCATTAACTGCTCTCTATAGTTAACAGAATGAACAATTCCAAATAGTAGTTCAGATGGCATTCCACAGACTGTATAACTAAAAAGATTATCACAGTGTAAAGACAAAATATTAAACAAAGCTCACGTGGGGCACAGGCTCACAATAGAAAACTCCAGAGAGAGTGATCTCCACAAAGAGATCCATTTCCAACAAGGGAACCTTCCCCAGCGGTGATCAGCCCTGAAAATGTGTCTGGGAGAGGTAGAGCCAAATTCCACCCTTTCCAGTCACACAGGTGCACTGCCTTCCACCTGTGCTCCTGCAGTTGATTCAGGGCTCACTTCAGGTGATTGAACAGTGGTTCAGGCCATAATTCAACAGTTCCCATACACTGCTGTAAAAGAGAACATTTCTTGCTTTGACACATGTGTTCTGATGCTGTTACAGTACAGAGAAATGAATTGCATGTGTTCTGCTGTCACGGTGGAAAGCAGCCCTGCTAATGCTATAGATACAGACACAAAACTAAAGCTCCTTCTCCTTCACACTGCAATTACTTTTCAACCAGCGTGATTACCAACTAATCCACTTGGAATATTTTCACCTTAGTCATAAGCAATCTTATCACAAATGAAGAAAAGCAAATAAATATTTTAATAATGATCTCAATACTAAGTTGTTTCTATAGCTCACACCTGACTGCAGCATGAAATCACTGCACTCTTCTCAGCAATTTTATCTATTAAGCAAACCTCAGTAGCATTTTACACCATACATAGAAAGGGTTTTCATATATTGAAATAAGTTAAAGAAAACGAATGCTGTTACATATGCAATAAACTTCAGATTGGGAAATATTCTCATGACAGTAGCACTTAAATACAGATAAAGTGTATGTGCCTTTGCATACGGGTGGAAACCAAAATTTGAATATGTATTTAAGTGGTTTCTTAATTTGACTTTTTTATGAATCCTCCCTTACAATTCAAAACGGGATATCACTGGACAGACTAAGGGTCAGCGAAACCACGACTTAGCAGCTACAGCTCTGTGTAGGGCATCCTTTACCTCCTTGTTCCTCCAGCTGTAGATGAGGGGGTTCAGCATCGGGATCAGCACAGTGTAGAACAACGATGCAATTTTGTCTCTGTCCAGAGAGAAGATGCTGACTGGTCTCAAGTACATGAAGACAACGGTTCCGTGGAACAAGGAGACAGCCATCAGGTGAGAGGTGCAGGTGGAAAAGGCCTTGTATTTCTTCTCAGTGGAGCGGATCCTCAGCACAGTCAGAATAATGAATACATATGAGATGAGGATGGTAATGAAGCTGCTCACGAGAAAAAAGCTGGCAAAAATGAAAACCAGCAGCTCATTGAGAGCGGTACTGGAAGAAGAAATCTGGAAGAGCGGGCTGATATCACAGAAGAAATGCTTCACTACATTTGAAGAGCAAAAGGATAGTTTCAGCAAGACACTGGTGTGTATCACAGAGTCCAGGAAGGCCAAGAAGTACAAACCTCTCACCAGATTCCAGCAGAGCGCCTTGGTCATGATGGCAGAGTAAAGCAGAGGTTTACAGATGGCCACACACCGGTCATACGCCATCACAGCTAGCAGCAAGCATTCTGAGACGGTCAACAACACAAAGCTAAAATACTGCATAACACAACCTGCATATGAGATTGTTTTTGCTCCTCCCAAAAACATCTCCAACATTTTAGGAGTGATGACTGTGGAATAAGCAGCATCTGTGAAAGAGAGATTTTGGAGGAAAAAATACATCGGGGTTTGAAGCTGGAGATCGATGCTGATTAATGCCATCAGACCCAGATTTGTCAGCAAAGTGGTGGCGTAGATGGCTAAAAACACCATGAAGAGAGGCACCTGCAGCCTTGGATTGTCTGTTAGTCCAGACAGAATGAACGTGGTTGGTGTGGTGCAGTTTCCTGAAGCCATCGGGTGTCACTGGTGTGCTATCTGCCATCTGGTGAAAGAGAAGAGGTGATAAAGGGTTTGTAAGTGCTTCAGAATGAATGGGATAAGGGAACATGCAATGCTCACATCCGCGATCAGCAAGCACATAGCAGAGACTTGAGAAAACCCCAAGTCCCAGCCTAAAATGCATTTTGCTATGTAAGAGAGAGAGCTCTTTCAAGATAATGCAATCATATTTACCCATTCATCTATTCCACTTGAACCAGCTATCTAAAATCTTGATGGTTAATAGGAGACAGTGGCATAGGCTCTTTTTCTCCGCAGTGAGTGGAGACTTCAGATGAATCATGTTCTCGGTTGAGATCAAAAGTGCTTTATAGATGAGAGAACCTGCAAGAGACATGATTTTACCTGCCATCAAATCAATGTAAAGCCCACTCTGTGTATGGCAGCCAAAATCATTTGGCTTCAAAGACTTTTAGGCTTCTTGTATTTAGCAGAGGGAAGTTAGGCACCGGCAGGGTGGCGTGCCTCACATCTACACCATGTACTCCTGTGATTTGTATCTGAGAATGAGAATCTAAGGTCATAAAGCCTACAACATTTGTCTGCGAACCCCAGTGATGAGACAGCAGAGATCAATCCTAGAGCCTAGTGCTTTGCCATAGCTGTTCTTATCCTGTGCTTGCTCCTTTTAGCTGCACAGGAAAAGCATTCAAGCAATCCAAGCTGGAAAGAAAAAAGCCTAGAAGGTCCCTGGTTACTGATTAGAGCCTTTCTAAAAAATAAGACAAATCTCATTATTCTCTTCTAACGTGTCTCAGCCCACTTAATTCAGAGTCATGCCTTTGTCACTAACACTCTGCTCAGCCCCATAGTTCTGGAGAATCAATCAACTTGCAACATTCAGCAGATACTTACTTTGTAAAGCAAACTTCAGTAAGGACTAATTGTGACAGGAAGTAACAGGAGTTATCCAGCTTATTCATGCCTTGCTCATGTCCTCTGATTTTTGATCCTTATTTCCAGAAGGAAGGCACTTAGCTGCAGCACTGCGTTAGTACACTCAGAGACAGTCTGAAGCAATTATATATTTGACAGCCAGACCACAGTAGCATGGCAATTATACTGTACTTTCTGTCCCCTGAGAGACAGGAGCTAATTACATCACAACAACAGCCTGGGCAGCCTGTGCTAGTGCCTCGCTACACTCTGAGTAAAGACTTTTCCCCTAACATCTAAACTGCATGTCCCCTCCTCTAGTTTCAAACCATTTCCCCCCATCCTATCACTATCAGTTTCTTAATTTGACTATTCTCTGAATCATCCCTTTAAAGTCAAAATGGGATCTCACTGGACAGACCAAGGGGCAGTGAAGCCACACATTGCTGGCTATGGCACTGTATAGAGCATCCTTTACCTCCTTGTTCCTCCAGCTGTAGATGAGGGGGTTCAGCACAGGGATCAGCACAGCGTAGAACAGTGACACGATTTTGTCTGTGTCCAAAGAGAAGATGCTGACTGGTTGCAAATACATGAAGACAACGGCTCCGTGGAACAAGGAGACAGCCATCAGGTGAGAGGTGCAGGTGGAAAAGGCCTTGTATTTCTTCTCAGTGGAGCGGATCCTCAGCACAGTCAGAATAATGAAAATGTACGAGATGAGGATGGTAATGATGCTGCTCATCACAACTGGTTTCTGCTCGTTTCTGAAAACCAGCAGCTCACTGAGTGGTACTGGAAGAATTAATCTGAAAGAGCCATGGAATCACAGAATGGAATCAAAGAATGACTTGGGTTGGAAGGGACCCCAGGGATCATCAAGTTCCAGGCTGCCCAGAAGAAGCTGTGAATGTCCCATCCCTGGAAGTGCCCAAGGCCATATTGGAAGAGCCCTGTACAGCCTGATCTGGTTTGGGGGCAACCAGCCTATGGCAGGGCTTGGGTCAGGAGGAGCTTTGAGGACACTTGCAAATGAACCATTTTGTGGTTATATGACTCAGTGCTCACTCCAAAGAACACTATAACAGACTGTCTTCACTTAATCAACTCTCGTTTCCTTGGACAGCAATTACTTGACAGCATCGATTAGATCAAGTACATGTCCTAACAAGCAACACCTTTAAGCATCAGAAATACTGTAAAGCTTCTTACGATGTCATTGTGACATAATTAGCTCCCGTCTCTCAGGGGACAGAAAGTACAGTATAATTGCCATGCTACTGTGGTCTGGCTGTCAAATATATAATTGCTTCAGACTTTCTCTGAGTGTACTAAAGCAGCACTGCAGCTAAGTGCCTGCCTTCTGGAAATAAGGATTAAAAATCAGAGGAAATGGGCAAGGCATGAATAAGCTGGATAACTCCTGTTACTTCCTGTCACAATTAGTCCTTACTGAAGTTTGCTTTACAAAGTAAGTATCTGCTGAATGCTGCATGTTGATTGATTCTCCAGAGCTACGGGGCTGAGCAGAGTGTTAGTGACATAGGCATGACTCTGAACTAAGTGGGCTGAGGCGTATTAGAAGATAACAAATAAATAAATAAATATAGCAAAATGCATTTTAGGCTGGGACTTGGGGTTTTCTCAAGTCTCTGCTATGTGTTTGCTGATCGCGGATGTGAGCATTGCATGTTTCCTTATCCCATTCATTCTGAAGCACTTACAAACCCTTTATCACCTCTCCTCCTGCACCTGGCGGCAGATAGCACACCAGTGACACCCAATGGCTTCAGGAAACTGCACCACACCAACCACGTTCATTCTGTCTGGACTGACAGACAATCCAAGGCTGCAGGTGCCTCTCTTTGTGGTGTTTTTAGCCATCTACGCCACCACTTTGCTGACAAATCTGGGTCTGATGGCATTAATCAGCATCGATCTCCAGCTTCAAACCCCGATGTATTTTTTCCTCCAAAATCTCTCTTTCACAGATGCTGCTTATTCCACAGTCATCACTCCTAAAATGTTGGTGATGTTTTTGGGAGGAGCAAAAACAATCTCATATGCAGGTTGCGTTATGCAGTATTTTAGCTTTGTGTTGTTGACAATCTCAGAGTGCTTGCTGCTAGCTGTGATGGCATACGACCGGTGTGTGGCCATCTGTAAACCTCTGCTTTACCCTGTCATCATAACCAAGGCACTCTGCTGGAATCTGGTGAGAGGTTCGTACTTCTTGGCCTTCCTGAACTCTGTGATACACACCAGTGGCTTGCTGAAACTATCCTTTTGCTCTTCAAATGTGGTGAAGCATTTCTTCTGTGACAACAGCCCGCTCTTCCAGATTTCTTCTTCCAGTACCGCTCTCAATGAGCTGCTGGTTTTCACTACTGGTAGCTTTTTTCTGATGAGCAGCAGCATTACCATCCTCATCTCATATGTATTCATTATTCTGACTGTGCTGAGGATCCGCTCCACTGAGAAGAAATACAAGGCCTTTTCCACCTGCACCTCTCACCTGATGGCTGTCTCCTTGTTCCACGGAACCGTTGTCTTCATGTACTTGAGACCAGTCAGCATCTTCTCTCTGGACAGAGACAAAATTGCATCGTTGTTCTACACTGTGCTGATCCCGATGCTGAACCCCCTCATCTACAGCTGGAGGAACAAGGAGGTAAAGGATGCCCTACGCAGAGCCACAGCTGCCAATGTGTGGCTTCACTGACCCTTAGTCTGTCCAGTGAGATCCCATTTTGATTTTTAAGGGAGGATTCACAAAAAAGTCAAAATTAGAAACCACACAAGCACATATTCTGTTTTAAATGTCCATTGTCTTTGCATATTAAATGTGTTTCATATGTATTTAAGTGCTATTATGAGGGGAGTATTTCCCAATCTGAAGTTTATTGCATATGTAACAGCATTCATTTTCCTGAACTCATGTCAAAATATGACAATAATTTCAATATAGGTTGAAAGAGGGTTAATAAAGTGTTACCAGTATTGATGCAATACTTAAAATTGCTGAATAGAACGCAATGAAGTCACGCTGCACTCAAAAATTAGCTACTAACAAGATGATTATTACAAAATAAACAAAATATTTCCTCTATGTTCATGTTTCATTAGATGCCTTTCCACACCTTTGTGTTTGCTTAAATCTGTCAAATGGGTTTCATATTACAGCCCTACATAAGGCTGTCTATAAGTTCAACAATATGTGTTATCTGTCATGAATTGAATGTTCCTCAACATCACACCTTTTTTCACTTCTGACACAATTTGAGGTCCTGTCTTCATTTTAAAGCTTCAGGTTGACAGTATTCTTTAACGTGCAGAAGAGCACAAACCCTCCTCTCTGCTCATGTAGTAGGTATTTTTCTGGTCCCACTTCCCTACTGCATCCAAGGAAAGTCTCTGAGGAGATGCTCTCATTGCTGAGTCCAACTCTGTGTTCAGTGCAACTAAAGCGAAGTGAGCCTCTGCAAGACTTGGACATCTCTAGTGAGAAGAGAACTGGAGGCACTCAAATTTTAACCAGGAAGCTCACTGTAGTGCTGCAGAGAGAGGTGAGTACATCCGCAAAAACAGCTTTGTCTGTAAACAGAGATGAGAAGCAGAGATCTCAGGCTTGAGATTCAGACAGAAGAAAGGGAAGGAAAAGAATAGATTCTTAACAGTTTTGTATTACCATGTTTCTGCTGTAATGCCATTGCACTTCCAACGCCAGAAAATCCCAAGCCTCTTCAATGCAGAGGTCACCCATCCCCTCTTTGAAGTCTTTGGACACCGATGTGGGATTAACCCTTCCTAATTAAATGTTTATGTTTGGATATCTCTTGCAAACTTGCTCCATTTTTGTAAGCAATGAAGAGAAAAAAGGCACACTAAACTTTGTCTTCCCAAGAAAGGTGTCTTAAAACAGATTAGATGCACTTGTCTTTGAAGCTGCCTATTTCCTCTGTGGGCTGTAGTGATCAGCCAAGGTCAAGATTTTGGATTCTTGTCTGCCCAAATTTAGGTAACTTGATTTCACCTTAAGGCTTTAACTACTCCTTGTGATCGCTGTCATCATCACTATCTGCTATCCCAATAACTAATGCAAAGCTAGTTACTATTGGCAGTACATTCAAAGTATTTGGGAGTGTTTTGAAAATATAGCAACCGGGCGATGAAAAAGGTGACCCAAGTTGTCTAAGAGGGAAATAAAGAGAGGAAACTCCGTCTTACTTACCTTGGAAGCAAGAGACTTGGGCAATTATACTAGTGGAAACCCTCCAGAAAGTGGAGGCTTATACAGTGGGGTGTTGCTTTGCTCACAGCGTGTGTGCTTTGAGGACCACTGTGTGATTTCTTTCTCACACACACATCAAAGCTTCAATGAGGAAAATGAACAATCTCTGTCTTGCTGAAGTCTCAGAAACGGAATCTTTACCAGCTTGGTCCACAGAAGCTGGACTAAAGCTGTTGAAGAGGTTGCTAGAAGTCAGATGGAATCTGCTGACGAGAGCTATGAACTATACGTGAAACATACCCATCTCTTCCCTGTGGAGTTTATCACTACAACAGGGCTTGTGTTCTGCTTTGCTCCTTGCTGTACTTCCTACATACAGAGTAAGTCTGGCTTTCCAGCACATAGTCCAGAGCTCTCACAGGCTCCTGACAGTGAGAGCCCCCATTTCTTTCCCTGCCACTGGAACCCCACAGATTTCTACGACTGAGGTTTCTCAGGAGCATTCCTTCCTCCTCCTCAAACTCTGCATCGGGCAACTGCATGCAAAAGCAAGCAGTATAAAGAGCTATCAAAGACAGATTGCTTCTGAAGATCATTGAAAAGGGACTAAGGGAAAACAGAAAGATAATGACTAAAATTACGATGGGGTTGGAAACAGATGATCTTCAAGGTCCAGTCCAACCCAAACCATCCTACGGTGCTCTAATTCTATGAAATGCTTTATAAATGCTTTTTCTTCATATTTCAAATGAGGCTGTTTCTTGGGCTTTGTGAATTTTGTTGGTATAGATCTCTGCTTTACATCTGCAGAGCTCTTCAGACATCTATTTACATCCTCTTTACTCTGCCTCGGGCCCTTCGTGTTTCAAGAGTCAATCAGATATCACCTGAATGAGAGAAATGTAATGTGAAAGTAACATGAATCATCCCTTCAACTTTTCCATCTTTCCGTTTTTTCTGAGCAGTCCTATATGAGACTTGTGGCTTGCTTGACAACAAATCTTTACTTTTTGTCCTGTGGTCACCTGTAGGTTCCTAACTCAGGGGTACACATTCACTTTGTAATTGTGAGCAGTCTGGTGATTCTCAGCTGGATGAAGACCATCAGTAAAATATTCTGTTTATTTTCCAAAAGAGAACACTTTTTCTCTTATGCAGTCAGCCTGGGAAACAGGCATGGCTGCAATTACACACTGTTTTGCTTGGCTTCAGCAGTACCTGTAATCATCTAAGAACAATGTTCCACTTCTAATGGATTCTCCATCAGCTGAAGATCTTAATTTAGGATGCTCTGAAAAGTGACCACCACCAGTTTAATAGCCCTAAATGCCTGTGTTCCTTGGTGTTCCATTGATTTCCAGTGTCCTACAGATATACAATATTCCTAAGGCATCTTTCCCTCTTCCTTTCCCTTAGTAAAGCAAACAGGGTTTGCCCTGAGTGGGGCTGTAGGGGACTGTAAGCAGCTGTGGGAGACAAGATCTCTGTCTGCCTATTAGAGGAGTCCCACAAGGACACTGTAATTATATCCTTTGTGTTTGATCTGAAAAATATTAGCCAAAGAGGACTCAGTTGTTTTCTCAGTTCCTAAGAGCCAAAGGAGCTAATTTTTGCAGAAGCAGGTCCTGATGTGGTCTCTCAGGCTCGAGGGATCAGAGAATCACAGGGGTTGGAAGGGACCTCAAGAGATCATCGAGTCCAACCCCCTAGTGGCTTCTCTGTGCAACATGGCAAGGGACAGTATTTCTTCTTTTCTGTGGAGGACTACTGTCTCTCTTCCCTGATGTCTTTAGACATCTCTCACCATCACGTCAGTGCAGTGAACTGGTCACACGCATGTCCTTTGGTTGAACATCTTCTCTAATGAGAAATTACAGACGTCGCTTAGACAAAAAGTCACGAAGGAGCCTGGAGCACTCAGCTATAAGCTAGACACAAAGGTACCTTTCTATGGACAAATATAGGTTGTGATGGCATCCTTCAGGGGGAGAACCAGGCTTCTGCAGTGCTGGAGTGTTTGGAAGTTCAGGATTGCAGAGAGAAGTGTGGCTGAGCCATAAAATTCAGGTATGTCCTTGATGTTCTAGCATGGAGCTGTCATACAGACCTCGACAAGTCCCCTGTTCAGAGTGTTTGACTAGCACAGGCCGATAACCTCCTCTAAAAAATCTGGGCATGATGGCACAAGAAAGACTGGGGAAAACAATATTGTTATTTGTATTTCACACCCAGAGACCTCCAAAGCTTCTTTCTTTTTTGCTTTTTTTAAGATGCGAGCTTTCCTGTCAGCAAGATGGTCAGGTTAGCTTAAACCATTAAGAGCAATTGTTGTACACAAAAATAGGAATGGCCTCTGCGACAGAACTTTAGAATTCTCCATTACACACAGTCAAGCTAAACATCTCAGCTGCTCTTTTAGTTAATGGAAAAAGATGGGACTCCCCAGAGGGTAATTCAGCCTACTGGTAGGCTTCCAGCCTGCTCACTCCCTTCACAACGGGGTGAAATAAGTAGGATGTTTCCTCTCTTAGTGACTGAAAAGGAATAATCTTCCATAGACCAAAGAGAGAGCTACTGGTTTTGGTGAGAAGCTTCTCTTCCAGATGAAATATCCTCTGGTGAGTTTAATTCTTTCCTGGTGAACAGATAATATGAAATGCTTAGCTGAAAAGATGAAGGCAGTTGCAGAACTCATTCAGCATTTAGCATATGTGTTTCTGAAGCCACTGCCGATACCTGCACATCAAGCTTAGCATCGCCAAAGTAGCTGTGTTGTTGCAGATGTACGCTGCTGTCCCTCAAAGAAAGATCACTGGGTACCTCACTATTATTATCCTCCTTGAGGATGGTCTGATTGCTGAAAGTATTATCAGCGTTTTTGAGGATGCTTTAAGGAATCATAGCCAGACTAAAGGGAAGCAAGGTCCAGGTACGTAATCTCGGCCCCTGTGCTACTTAATGGTAGGACTACTCGTGAACAACGTTTCTTTCTCTCTTAGCTATATCATCATCACACAATTCATCTCAGCAGGTAAACTGTCACAGAGGTGAGGATGACAGTAATCAATCACACCACAGTCACCTACTTCATCCTCTTGGGACTGACGGATCGCCCGGAACTACAGCCCCCTCTCTTTGTGATGATTCTGCTAATCTATGTCATCACCCTGGTGGGCAACCTCGGCATGATCAGCTTGATCACAATTGACTTCCAGCTGCAAACACCCATGTATTACTTCCTCTTTAACTTGTCCATTGTGGATCTCTGCTATTCTTCTGTTTTCATTCCCAGGATGCTGGTGAACTGCTTAGTGGAGATAAAGACTATTTCTTACTCAGCATGTCTTGCCCAGCATTTTTCATTTGTTCTGTTTGTGACCACAGAAGGATTTCTGCTGGCAGCAATGGCTTATGACCGCTACGTTGCTATATGCAGCCCACTGCTTTATACCACTCTTATGGCCAGGAGAGTCTGTGTTTGCTTGGTGACTGGGTCATATTTAGGGGGACTCTGTAACTCACTGGTACACACCTGTGGCTTACTGAAATTGTCCTTCTGCGGCCCTAATACCATCAATCACTTTTTCTGTGACACAAACCCACTGCTACAACTCACTTGCTCCGATAACCATCTCAATGAGCTGGTGCTTGTAACCCTCTCAGGGATTATAGCTATGTCAACACTTCTGTTCATTATCATCTCCTACCTCTACATCCTCTCCTCTGTTCTGAGCGTGGGCTTTGCAAGCAGGTACAAAGCTTTCTCCACCTGTGCCTCCCATCTGACAACTGTAACACTCTTCTATGGGCCTGTGAGTTTGAGCCACGTGCAGCCCAGTTCAAGATACTCACTGGAACAGGAGAAAATTTCGGCAGTATTTTACACCCTGGTCGTTCCTATGCTGAACCCCCTGATCTACAGCCTCCGGAACAAGGAGGTGAAAAATGCACTTAGAAGGTTGATGGTGAGGAAAAAATGCTGCGCATCAGCTTGCGTGTCAGAATAATAAACAGTTCCCTACGAGATATGGAAAGAGAAGGAGATACCAGTATGGTACTAATTATGAACACTTTTGAAGAGGACAAGATGAAAACTGCCACCTTCTAGTGTTTGGTTCTGTAACATACCTCCATGTTTTTGGTGGGATCTTCAAGGAAAACGCTGTACTTCTTTACTTCAAGGGCGGGGACTCCTAAATTCACATGCATGCCTGCAGTGTTAGTTTCCAGTCTCAGCTTAACCATGCAGTGTCTGTTGGCAAATTAAGACAAAAAATAAATGACACAAGCCCCCAATCTAAGCATCCACGCTGTCATGAATTCTCACCAAAGAGCTTAGTTTGTCCTTTTCCTTTCTGTGGAGCTTTGCTTTGCAAAACAAGTGTATTCTGTAGAGACAATACCCAGAATCACTGGAGCAATCTACAAGTTACAAGGAGATGATTTTCAGTTACACCACTGTGGTCAGAAAGGTGCAAGAGAGAATTTTATCCAGTGCTGATACGGTTTTATCTGAGTTGAGCTACAGGGCACACAACCTGATGTTCAGCAACATCAGGTTACTACATTCGTACACATTTGGATTTGGTGGGTATGAAACTGTACCTTTTGTGTGAGCTTTCACACGTTATTTGACATCCTCAAACATGAAAGAGGAAAGAAACAAACAACTGGAAAATGCTACTTTTAAGCCCTTTCAGTCACTGACCCTTACGAACAGATTAATGTGTGTTTGTCTGGTTGATTTTTGCATGAAAACCCTTGAACAAATGTCCGAAAGAAACTCAGCTAGAGTTCTTCACTCGTATCTTACAGAGTTGTCATTCATGCTGAAAATAGAAACAAACCATGGTATAAAGAATTTGCATTTCCTTTTCAGGAGGAACTAAAATGTTGTTGAAAAAGTTGGCTGTGCACGTGTGTACTTTTTGTGGAAAAATAGTGTTTGATGCACTTAAAGAGCTTCTCAGATAACTGAAAATGCAGTGTGATGGGGGAGGCCTCAATCATGCACTAAAGCGATCCCCTCTCATCTGGAGAGAAGAATCCAGCCTGTGTAATCTGCCAACGTCACTAGCAAAGTATGGGAATTGCTGAGCAATAGTTTCATTCCTCCTGTTCCTTACGATGCAGGGGCACGTTGGCAGAGGCAGAGAACACTCACTATTCACAGATATGCACAGAAAAACCTATTTTAGATAATTCTGCCTGGTTCCAGCTCAGACCCTGAACCACGAGAGGTCTCCCTACTGGCCTCTCACGCTTGGTTTCTCAGTGTTTCTTTCTGCTGTCTACTCTTCTACACAAGGTGAGGAACACAGGATCCCCTCTGGTGATGATGTGCCCTTATGATTAACACCTCAGATCAACACCTCAACATGTGGGCTCAGTTTCTAGCTTGATGCTAGCCATGTCTTGTCCCTCCGAATGTGCCTGGCAATGACCTGACCTGTGAGTTGGCTTCTGGCCTTGGACTTGCCTCATCAACAGATGCCCAAGAGTAGGTTTCATATTACTGTTTATATTGTTCAAGGCCTTTAACTTGTTCATAAAACTATGCTGTCAGATACATCACCGTCTATCCGTATTTGCTCAGTAACTTCAGCAAGGTCTTCCAAATTGCACTGCTTGAGGCAGGCAGTGCAATGCTCAGTGATAAGCAATTATTTTCTTGCAGACCCATTACAGACTAAGTAGACAGGACACCCCTGTTCCACTTCACACTTCCATAACATAGACACGTGCCTCCCTACTGGCCGCTCTTAACTCCCTTCATAATGAAGACTACAGAATCACAGGATGTCAGGGATTGGAAGGGACCTTGAAAGATCATCTAGTCCAATGCCCCTGCCAGAGCAGGAACACCTAGATTAGGTCACACACAAACACATCTAGGCGGGTTTTGAAAGGAGATCCCACAACCTCTGTGGGCAGCCTGTTCTAAAGGCTATTCCCAAAACCAAACATTTACTCTTCTGGGTCACAGTCACCTAATCACCTGGTTTTAGACTCCCACTCATTTTGTGGGGGATAAGAGAGCCCCAGAAATGCTTCTTTGTTCATTTGCTTGGGATTTCCCCTTACCCAAAGGGGAAGTCCAAGAGAACAACTCACGTAGACATCTGTGCTAGACAAAGAAGGTTAAATCTGGGAAGAGTCAGATGTTCATGTTTGTGGTAACCGCTGTAGATGTCTACATCTGTACAGGTGAACCCCAGTTATTGTTCTGAGCATAGTGGAAAGTTTCATTTATATATAGGGACAGAAATATGTGAAATACCAAGACCAACAGATAACATCAGAAAACTTCACCAAGAGCTTCCTGGTTATTAATGTTGATACCGCCTGGTTTTAAAAGACAAGCCTAGGGACAAAGCTTTGGCATTATGGTCCCAAATAGCAAATTTCTTAGTGTCTTGCAACAAGTAAATGGTATACGTGGTATTATCAAGAACACTTGTCTTTTGTAGCATTACTCACAAGCTCAGTGAAATAACCACTTATCTGGGGAGCCTGTTCACCAGTTATCCTCTCGGTGAATAACTTTTTCCTCATATCCGAAGTAAACCTCTGCTGATGCAGCTCTGTGCCATTCTCCCTTTGGTTCTACTGCTCTCATCAGAGAGAGGACAACAGTGCTTGCCCCTCCTCTCAAACAATAACGTATAGCAACTGAGCAAAACACAGATAGAACTGGAAATCCCTAATATTAGAAGTAAAAAATCCCAACCAGGTGAAATACATTAAAAAAAAAATCAGAATAGAAATAGAAAATCAGAAAAGACTTCCTACAACATTTTTGGAGATATTGGTCGAATTGGACAACAATTTTCCAGTGTCTTTGTATCAGCATTTGAAATGCAACAACACTGCAGTTTGATTCTACCATTTAAGAAGTCCCAAAAGATGAGACACTGCAAAATATTAAATGAAGTTACAAGACAGGGAAATATATTGACTTAGATGTATTATTCTAGAAAAGCTATTGTAAAACGATAAAAGTCAAGCTGAATCCTTTACGCTAGAAAAATCAGGCCCGGAAAATTTAACAAGTTGTAGCACAATTATTCTTCTCTATAAAAGCATTGGCATCTTGCCATATGGATGAATACAGAACTTCCATTAATTTTACATTTTCGCTAATACGGCTGCTATAAAAAATGAATGATTAAGCAATCCAAAGAATAGAGTTGTCCTTATCTTATGTTGTGCATTTACGAAAAATCCTAGGCTCTGTGTTCAGTTTAACCAGTATTATCCAAACACAGTTTTAAGAATCTATTTGACTAATATCTCAGCCTGGAGAAGAGAGGGCTCTGGGGAGACCTGAGAGAGGCCTTTCAGTATCCAAAGTGGGGCCATAACAAAGAAGGGGAAACAATTTTGTCAACTGGAGACCCACTGCAAGTGCATACTAGCAAGTTGAGAGTTGTTATTCTTTCATCTTGTTCAGGAATTTTATCTAAAGGCTTGTATTAATTCAGTGTGTAATCATATTGAAATTAAGAAGAAAGTTGAGTCTTAAATAATGAAAGAAGCCAAGGGTAAGAGAGCTACAGAAATTCTTTGCAGAGGTAATGAAACAGATACCTAGAATTATTGAGGCTATTATCAATACTACCAAATAATTACACTGGCTATATAGTAACCTAAACAAATAGGAAACCCACAGAACAGAGCAGAAACAAGATAAATCCTTCTGCAGGACAATTAGAATGATAAATCAGTTTGTGAAATATTGGTCTTAAGAGTTTTTGAAGTTATTCCAATTTGCTTCTTAAGTCAAGAAACAGAAAGCAATTGCTTGTTTCTTATTTATTTTTTAAGATACATTTACTTTGAGAAACAGGGAAAACATTAAAAAAAAAAACACTTTGCAGGGCAGCAGTAACTGCTTATACGTGCATTCAGATAAAACAACTAATTTCCATCTACATTTACAAACTTCCAGCAGTGGTGCAGTGAGTGATGTGGCTAAGTAGCTACCAGAGCAGGTAGCACAGTATACATTTGCCCCCCACATCCTTGAAAAAGGTAGTGGTGCAGCCATAACTCTGCTCCTGTGATTTAAGATAACTCAAGTTACTCAGATGCCTAAAGAGGAGTACAAGGGGAACAATCAAAACAAATAATTAATCAATTCCTACGACTTGCAAATGCCAACTAGTGCATTTATGTTCTCATACTTCAAGTTATTCTGCTCTTAGGCCGAAGAAGAAAGTCCTTCACAGTTTATGGAGTGGAAAACTGTTAACATGTCTCTGTTTAAAGACTGGTATCATAAATAGAATGCAGCCAAATCCACTTCTAAATGAGCCATAGCTCTAACTAAAGCCCTCTGGCGCCTGAATGTGTTAACACCGAACTTAGATTTGAAATTCTAGAAACAAAAAGGCTAGCCTTACCCAGAAACTATGGAATCATAGACTGGCTTGGGTTAGAAGGGATCTTTAAGATCATCTAGTTCCAACCCCCTGCTTTTGGCAGGAACACCTCCCACTAGACCAGGCTGCTCTCAGCCCCATCCAGACTGGCCTTGAATGCTTCCAGGGAGGGGACATCCACAGCCTCTCTGGGCAATCTGTGCCAGTGTCTCACTACCCTCACAGTGAATAATTTCTGCCTAATATCAATCCTAAACTGACCCTCTTCCAATTTAAAGCCATTTCCCCTTGTCCTGTCACCACATGCCCTTATAACAAATCCCTCTCCAGCTTTTCTGTAGGCCCCCATTAAGTACATAAGAAGTCCAAGTAGCTATCTTTGGAAGAGCAAATCCAGTAGTTTTAAGTGCCTTCTCTATCATCTCTAGACTGGAATTCAGCAACAGAGAGTACCACTCATGTTCATTGAGTAACCTTGCCTTCTGTGACTTCCACAGGCTCAGAATTCTGGGCACCAGCGTTTGATGGGTTTTGCTACTATACTATTACCCCCATGGGACATAAGAAATTACTTAGAGCACTCTCTGGCACGCTGAGCGGCCGATGTAGTGCTCCCAAGTAATTCACTTGCACAATTCAGAAGTTAATGGAGGTGAATAATTACTAGTAACAAAGAGACCGTGCAAGAAACTGCACACGCAGAAGGAAAAACAGGCAACGTATATTTTACCCAGAACTTATTGATCTGGATTGTCATATTCCAAGGTACAAGTCTTCCATCATGTTAATGAAGAAATAACAGGAGTCAGAAAGGTTACTGATACAGGAGTACACAAGACAAGAAGAAATTAGCCATGAAGCTGCGCGTTCCTTCATCGATCACTTACTGTACAGAAGGATTGCATGATGAAAACAGAGGATGAACATCTCATAAGAACCATATGTACAGTCATTTCCAGTAAAGCAAATCAAAGCGGACTGCCAGCATTAAGAATAGAACAAATAAAACAATATATTTCATTAGCTAAGTGACGCAATCCTAATTTAATCCTAATGAAAGATTTCAGAGCCACTGACATACAGCTAACAGGCTCATTTTTTTCCTGGTACTGTAGACTCATGTTTCCAGTACTGAAGATGTACTTCCAACATCATCAACAGCAGTTTCCTCACTACTTTCTGGCTTTTGTTCTAAGCAGTCTACAATAGAGAAACTGAGTTCATTTGGAGGAAAACTGCACATTTTTACTCAACAGATTTGACCAAGTTTGATACAAAAAGAAGTTAACTTTTTAAGAAATTAATTTGTTTAGAAATGCAGCCATAACCTCTGTAACTTTTAACTACAGTGCAACCGTAAGAACACTACTGTCATGTTAAGAAAACACAAGAAACCCTGTAATCTCCAGTTACTCATTGCAGTGATTTATATTAAAGCAGAAGCGAAGTTATGCTAATAACACTGGTTTTGTATGCCATCCCAAATGCTGCAAATTACTGTGTCTGTACAATTTCAGGAAGTAAAACTGTGCCAACTGACACGCAGAGTCTTAGAGACAAAAATAATTTTGCCATTTCAGATGGTGACTCAAGATTGCAAAGCTCTTACGTAAATGAAAATAGCTCTACAAATACAGTTTTTCAGTGGCCCAGAAACAACACCAAAGAGGTCAAATGAAAAAGGATAAAGAGCTAACAAGGAAGTGATAACTTAAGGTTCAGCTGTTTCTAAGTCTGCACAATGCCTCTCTGTTTATGTGGCAGGTCCCCTGTTTGGAAAGCTATAATGATTCTTATTGAAAACCAGTGATAATTATTCCCTTGATGACAGACAAACACTGATTCCAAATACAAGTAACAAGCATAGGTACCGTAAGAGTAACAGAAGAAATTACCTTGAGAATTACAATGGCAATTCCCATTTCATGAGCTCACAATAAAGACAATTAAGACAATTGCTGTTTACAGTGTCACATTTGCTACTGATTTCCATGTAGGCTGAGATAATAGGAATGGCAGTACTATCGGGGCAGCCTTGATTCAGTGGAAGGTGTGACACACAAAGCCCTAGGTATTTCAGAGCATGGCTGCAGAAGTAGTAAGTCAACCAGCTTAGACCTATTTTCCACTGGAGTTCCCTTCCCTTACCAAGCTGTCAGCTTCTGCACATTATACCCACTTCTGCAGTCTTTGCAGTCAAATGCAAAGCAATAGAAGAGTCTTCTAATGTGGTAGTTTTTAACATAAATAATGTAAATAACTGCCTTGTGTGTCAAACCAGACATGCTGCAAAAGGCTCGTCAAGCCATTAAAACACAGCATTGTCTCAAAAGGAACTTTGCAAATCTTCGTTCCTTGTCTAGGCTAGAACTCCAAAGGCATTTAAAATAATAAAAATTGTCAAGATTCAATGAACATACACTGTTGGCATCCTTGATAATGGCTATTTCTAACCAGTTGTCTTCCTTGAAGACCTACACATTTTTATTTTTTTTTTTAAAGCACTAAGAAAACTTTGTTCTTAGAGCTTCAGTCAAGAAACAAATATTCTACCATTAGAGAACTCAATTTTCACTATTTGTTCTCATAGAATAAACTTTCATGAGAAGTGGTCAAACTTTTGATGACTAAGCTTCCAACTCTCTGCTATGCCTTCTGATACTTAACTAGGTAATGTCAGAATGCTGAACTCAGATTTTGGCATAAGCATGCGCTGCAAGAGCACAGCCAAGTTAAACTTTCCCATCAGATCTTTTTGCTGATTGAATCTTATCAAAGGCTACATTCTGATGGCCATTTATTGTGTGACTGAGTAGGATTTGACTTTTTCTTATTAGAGTGTCAAGAAGGAATAACCAACCAAGACACTTGAAACTTCTAGATGTCATATACCTGCAGTACTGTGATGCAGCAAAACTATTAGCTGCTGGAGACAATAACTGTCATTTGAATTAATACAACCCCAAATTTAGTTTGCATCATCTCCTTACCTTATTTTGTTTTTGGAGCAAAATAATCAGTTTGACTGAAGATCCTTATCCAATCGTGACAGGTTTCTCTGAAGACATTAATCCCAACGTGAAACATCTTATTACCAACTGCAGTGTTGTTTCCCACAAAACTGCTATTTACCTTTGCACATGTAAATCAGTGTAAAGCCTAGTAAGGCTTATTTTTGATGTGTACAAGCTTTTTTTCTCCTCCATTTTATGCATTTATGTATATAAAAATGGATGTTGTTCTTTGACAGCTTAACAACACCCAACCTGTATCTGTAGAAAACCTGAAATACCAGTTAACTCTACTGGCAAGAATAATCCTTTAAGATGATAAAAGATGACAACATTCTGCAGGCACCTATTTTATTTTTTTTTAAATCTTCCTATATTTTGAAAGTTATTTCCTAGTAGTGAAATCTGATAAACCATGTTCTTTCTTTTCTGCGGCCAGTAGAAGATCTGAAAGGCAGCAAATGCCTATACACATTTCTCTGATGATAAAGCAGAACAGAGGTGTAAGGCCCTGTACCTGTTTTGACCCTTCAGAGGCCCTGTTTGGTTTGACCCTTCTACCTTGTTTGTATCCCTGATGCTCTCAACACCATCAGAAAAAACAAAACAAAACAAAACAAAAAAAAAAAAAAACCTCAATAACTGAGATTTCTAAGACCTTAACTATTTGTCAAGATGTTTTCCTATTTCTTTCTCCTTGCTCTATTGTCACTTTTGGAAAGATATTAGAATTAGCTTTGCACGCATCATAGGTGCAGAAGTGATTTCCAGAGCCTAGAAGAGCCTAAAGATGCTCATAGGCACCAAACTGAAGGATCAAACCCACCAGAACCAGTTCATCCCAACTGCCTAAACAAGTTGACTTCTTAAAGTTGCTCCACCAGGCAATCTTTTTCTTAACAAGTCTGTCCATTAGACATTTAAGATTTTCTAAAAACTTCAAATGGTCTCAGGCTTCTCATGCTTCGTGCGTCACCAAAGTGTCAAAATTTACACCATGAAATGTAACTGAAGCTATAGATTTTTCCAGCAATATTTAAGATATTAGAGATCTGAACATTGTAAACCATTCTATGACACCAAACTCGAGTCACGTGAATGGTGAACAATCTTTCAGAAAATAATAACAGAGACAGTTTGATATCAAAGTGATTTTTCTCATTTATAAGAAAACAGTTTCTCTGAACATCATTATACCCATTTGAACTACAGATAAAATACTTGATCGAAATGAGAAACAAGGAACAGTACCTTCCCTCAACTCAGTTTTCAATGCATCATTTTCTGCTGCCATTCAATTAATCTATGCTTTATTACAGAGTGGAAACACTCTAACAATTAACAATATGGGCAAGTCTGATTATTTTACTATTTAAGCTTTATCATGTCTGAGCTGGCAGAGAAGTGAGGTAATTCTGGCTACATTCTGTAGATGAACTACTGCGTTTGAATACTTTGCAAAAAGCTTTAACAGCCACATTGAATAATCCATATAAAAAAGCATCAGATTCTACCTTTCATTTTCTTATGTAGGGTTGGTGGAAATAATATTTAATTTCGAATTGGCTATCCCATAACAACTCAGAATTCCTTTTAGAATTTCTTGCGTTTGGGTTTCTTCTAAAACATTGCTTGCAAGATTCAATTAAGTCCTACACTAGAATAGGACATGCAACAATTGTTCTCACCAGGGAAAAGAGAATGAGGCAATTAAGTAAGCAGACATCACACACAGTCACCACCTAACTTGACTAATTATAATAGGAAAATAAGTTAGGAAATTCCATTAATATCAGACACACACTTAATGAGCTGCAGTACAAAACTCTCAGGGCTTTTTAATCCTCACGCTTTCTAGTTGTGGGAATGAATTATCTAAAGATAATTTAAAGCACTCAGTACATCTTGCCAACACATACTCATGTACATACACACATACACACAGTATGCACAACATGCTTTGTCACCTGTGTACAGAAAACACACTGAGTCTTTGAAAAAAAAAGTTAGCTTCAAACAACTGTTGGTGCTTATTTGTTCCCATCCATCTTAAAACATTCCAAATTGTAATAGATTTTGGTTTAAAGTATTTTGATTTAGTCAGAGATAGATCGGTTTCTTAGCGACAGATTTAGTGTCAGGTATTTGACACTGCAGAATTACCCATGAGAAAAACGTACCTGAAGAAACACATTCCAGTATTTCCAACAGGACAAGAAAAGACCACTAATAAAGATCTACTCATATCAGAAAGCAAATTCTATGTACAGGATGACCTGTTTTTACAGTAATTTACACTATTTTCACTATTGTCTAACAACTACTTTCCAGAATTACCTAGAAAATATTTTTCAGAAGCAGAAACATAAGCAGGCCCACAATCTTCAACTTTTCTCTTAGACATAAATGAAATTGCTGCAGAATCAGATCTTTACTGTGATAACAGTCTGCTTCCCTAACATGCTACAAAGCTTTTGCTTCGCCAGTTGTACTTCTGTACAGTACTTCTGCAGTCCAACAAAAACTGTCGTGGATCGTGTGCTATGCTGTTTCTACCAACATGTTGGCTGCAGCCTAAATTTAAGGCTGGAAGGCCAATAAAAAAAGAGAAGAGTCTTGCTCAGTTAAGGAATTAATTGCTCTTTTTTATGCGATCCCATGATCAACATGTTTTTAGAAGTGCACCAGCCTCAATTCTGTTGATTAATATGACCGCCTTCATAGACTTCAAAGGTCAACTTACTCCCCCCATATTTATTTCCTCTATCCGGCTTATAACAGTCATTCTGCTCATGGTGTCCTGACCTAGTGTATCACACAGCAATGCAACTGCTGAGTCCTCTCCCCCTCTTCTTCCCCATTTCTTCCACTTTCTCAGGGAACGTATCTTTTGTCTACATGATCTGTCCTCATTCTATGGTGAAACAGGAGTTACAAATTGCATCTATCATAAAACTGATTATTTCTTAGAAATAAAACATTCACCTCTTCATAAAGATCAAACATTGCACAAAATGCAAAACTGAGTGAAGGGTATAACCCCAACTTTGCTGTGTACAGCCTTCATGATTTAAACAGGTGGAAATAGTCATCATCAAGTTTCCAGTATTTTTTAATTTGCATAGTACTGACAAGATGAAAGAAAGATGATGTATACAAACCTCAGTGAAGCCTTTTAAGGCACGTGGGCAGCAGATCTCTTTTGAAGTACAGGTGCACCTTCAAAAGCTAAAAGCTTTGCTAAAAGAAGTGGCTTTTTAAATTAAACCCATTTCTTTCATTAAATGTATAATAGAACCCCATATAAAATCTCCTGAGTTTTATTAGAGATTGTAAATAGCAACCTTCTTGGGATTCAGTAACCATTACCTTGCAATCAAAGCAGGGCACCAAGAATATTGTTTCTTGAATGTCATCTGTAATAGAAATATACAAAAATAAGAATTACAGGGTCCAAGTATTTCATGTGTTACTTTTGAAGGTCCATACAGACAAGAGTATATTGTACTAAGCAGCAACTGCAAGCATGTGAATTGCAGATTTACTCCATGAACCAGACACTAGGTGTCTGACTCGCTTCATGATAGGATGCTCTTGTAGCTGAACAGAAAGGAAATGGAAATTATCCAAGAGCAATCTGCCCTGCAAGAAATCATTTATATAAAAGGAAAACAATCAAACAAAAAAAACCCCACAGTGTATAGAAATACCTATATACACATAGATATAAAATCTGGCCTGGTATTCCTGAACAGGAAAGCCTAGAGTAGGTACATACGAATTTTCAGGGGAACATTAAAGCCATGAGATTTTGTGGATCAGCTCTTTGCTTGTCGTTTCCCCTCTATGGAGGACATACCAGTAGACAAATGTAAATGTCAGAGTCAGGCCTTGTTTTTCAGTAAGGTTCTCACAAGTCCCAGCATAAAGGAACTTTATAAATTTCCTGTCCCTACCACCAGAACTATTGTGTCCCAAGAGCTATCTCAGTGCCAGCAACCAGGTCGTTTTTTGCTCTTTTCTCTCAGTTCCTTATCCAAGCAGCCTTAGCTGTCAAAACCCTTCTCTAAATCAAAGTATACAAAAGAAATAATACAACAGTTTCCTCAGCAGCAGGTCCTCATTCAGTGGGAGGACTGAACAACTGCTTATTTCATGGAACAAAGCATTTTTCTGTAATTCCACTAACCCATACCACGCCTTGACCGAAGAAAAGAGCAAGCATCTACTCCTATATTTCTACAAAATTAGTGGTGTGTTACCCAAAAAAAGATCAATTCTTACAACTTCTTTCTGGCTAGAGTTCTCTGATTAGAGACTCAGTCACAATGAGTGGCAAAGTGCTTTTGTTAAAGGAAAAGATTTCCTTTAAGGTAAATTACGCATTCCCTAAAACTTGCTGTAGACAGTTCTACAGCATTCTGGAGTGTTTTAAAAACTAATTCTATCACTACACATAGATCTGCCATTCCATGTGCGTTGCCTGCCTGCAGCCCTCTCTTGCAAGTGGTGTTTCCCCGGAGAAGCAGCTCCCAGCAGGACTGGACCATGCACAGACATAGGACACAAGCCTGGGAACAGCAGAGCTGCAGCTCCAGCACTGAATTCTATCCTGAAATAGAACAGCTGTTTGAAGCTTAAAGATTAAAAGCGAAGGAAAAGCATTCTCATTACCACCCTAGTACTTTACACTGATTCCCTAAATTCTGGGAAATCTAGGGAATCATTCTTAAGTTATGGCCTCCAGTTCTGATGAACTTGCCTTTGACTGCAGCCACTGATCTCATGCTGCAAAAAATATCAGATCAGATTCCTTCATTCTCACGTATTGAACAGAACATTTGTGTACAGCTTAACTCTGTAGAAGGGGATATTAATAATGAATCACAGAAGAAAACAAAGCCAACCATTGAAGGTTGTCTCTCTTCAAGAAATAACCCTTGGTTGCTCCCTGCAGTATAGTGCTTTTTTTCCCCTCCCCACAGAGAAAAAAATTCTAATTTCACAAAAGAAGAGATACTTTGGGTACAAAACAAGCAATAAGATAGACAGACTCAGAACTTCAATATGCCCGAGATCTTTAATAAAGGAAACACAAATTCATAAGACACCCGTGTCTATGAAATGAGGAGAAAAAAGTAAACACTTCAGCAAGTAGAAAGACAGTCTGCATATTCTATTTGTAGGTGTCTTCAATGTTAGAGGATGGAACTCAGTGTTTTTCTTGACTGAGACAAATAAGGAATGAAGAAGAGAAGGTTATAAAGCTATGAGGAGGGGGGAAGATGATACATATAGTCTAAGATAATTAGCACCAGAAAGGGTAAAAAGCTTTCAGGAATAGTAGCCTGAAGAGCTTTGGAGAAAAAGAATTAAAACACATATTTACTGAAAACCACCCAAGGCATTTTGTATAAGCTAAGCTGACCAAGCTGACTCTTATTCAGTGACTACAGCCTCCAAAGCAAACACAGACTTGAAACAGAAGAACTTCAAAACCCTATCCGATGTCTAAGGAAATCAAGTTTCAGAAGTGGCTCCCAGGAGGATCATTACTGCTGTTGAAATGTCTATTTCAGAACTACATCTTCACCTCTGCAGCCAAGGGAATGAAAACTGGAGTATGACAGGTTAGTCATGGCCAACAAGGACAACACAAAACATCCAAGTTATCAAGCCCAGTCCCCCTGTGATCAGTGGTAGACACTGTTCTCAGAAAAAAACACAGAATCCTAATCACCTAATCAAAGAATTGCTTGGGTTGGAAGGGGCCTTAAAGACCAAAGACATTGTGAAATAATAATTGAGGATTTGTATGATCTATCATGCATCAAAAGGCAAGCCCTTTGTGAATACTGTAAGGCATAAGATAATCAGAATTACAGAGTGCAATGCTGCCAGATCCTTTCACCAGCTTTTTGAAAATATCGCCTTTTCTCCAGAAGTTCACTTGTTCCGTCCCTTCCATTAAGGTACCTAGCTCTCCCTCTACACATCTTCTCTGCCTCCAGTTCAGCCACGAGAAGATACAGGTGAGGCTACCAGGTGCGATGACCAATTTTAGATTTCCTCTTGTGGCACAAGTCTTTCTTCATAAAAGGAGAGGGAAGTGCTAAGGAGAAACTAATCATCTCACATTCTGAAATGAAGCTAATCAGAGGATATATTTTCACCCGTTAATGTGAGGAAGCTGTGAAAAAACACCGATGTGTTTTTAGAGAACATCAGGCAAGGTTTTTCTGTTGAAGTCAGGGGAGCATTAGCATTGTAGCTTAAGGCTTTTCAGAGTCTGATTTAAATACTGTGTTACAGCTTGGCTAAGACTTTCTTCTGTAAATGCTTGCAAACAGGCTACTGAAGTAAGGAAACAGAATAAACATGAGGTCCAGGAAGGTGACGGACTTGTCTTACCCTTAGCCAGGCATGTCCAACCCATGGTCCACGGTCAGCATGCAGCCTGGCATGGCTCGGAACGAACATAATAACTTTCTGTAGCTGAGAATTTGCTCTATCAAGTAGTGTTATTATGATCTTTGTATCTGTTGTATTTTCCATGGAAATAAGCAGAGACTTTACTTCTAGAGAAACCTACGTATTATGCCAAAAGAGACAAAATCAAAAGAAGATATTGTACAGCTAGCATAATAATACTTCAAAAATCAAATAGACTTGACGTTAGAGACACTAATTATCTTGCTTTGTTTCTCCATTTTCCTAAAAGGTTTTATGTGAAATTAGGTCTGTTGCCCTCCTCTTAATCCACACCTGACCAGCACTCACTCATAACTTAACCTGAAAAACATCAAAGGAGGAACACTGATGCCATCTCCTTCCCAAGTTTGACCTGTAGGTATTCGGGTTCAAAGTAAATAAGAAACAATATCAGACAGGTCACTTACCCTAAAGGATGTCCTATGTGCTGTTCCACTCTGCACGCCCTGAACTTGCTTAGCTCGCACCGAATAAACATTCTTAAAAGAAAAGATAAAACCAAAGTCAGTACACTGGGGATTTACAGTGAGGCTGAAAAGAGTTTATTTCCTATTTATTGCCGGAGTGAAGTTTTAGAGTAAGGGCTGATAGAACTCTATTCCTGTAGATACTCAAACCCGAGAAGACTGTCAATTCTTGGCTTCAATGATCTTATTTTGTTAGCTTTGAGTTGTAACAAACACTTGACAGTCACTGCATCTCTTCTTGAGTTGTAAATGCAGAATAGATATGCCATAAGCATCTCAAACTTGCCTGAATAAACTGGACTCCACAGTTCAATACCAAATTAACTACTACCTTTTAGAGAAATCACATGGTAGCCGTCACCCAAGAGATAAGACTCTTACAGACCTATCAAAATAAGACTATTTATTCTTATCCTTCATCCTTTCATGACAGGAATACTGTACACAGCAATTCAACCTCCATCTGTCCATGACACTTGAACTTCATTTGTATTTCTTAAAAGGGCCCATTTTAATCGAGACTTGTCCAAGTTATTCATGGAGGAAGGGAACAGGGCATGTGGGAGTGTCTTCCAGTGTGTAAATACTTCAAGAAGGGCGTGATTTTATTGCCTACGTACTTCTTGAGCACTTGGGAGGGCAGGCTCACAGCTCAGGAAGTATAATGTTCTGAAATAAGATAGTTTTGAGATGAATGCATTCTGTTAGCATAATAAGGAAGCTAAATCAAAGAAGAAAACATTGAAATTTCCCATGCCACGCTTTCAAGAGTGAACGAAAAAATAAACGTAATATTTTGGCTAGTAATGTTGAATTTGAGCATAGTGTCCCAAATGAAAATTTGAAAGCCTATGCTTGTCAAGGACTTGGATAACGAACACCCTGCAGAAAACAGCAGTAACACAGTGAGCACTTGAGCGTGCTTTGTGCATAGAGCCAAGACAAATCTGAGCACAATGCCTCAGGGATTCTGTGAGTAGATCCTTTATGTTGCCCCCAAGAAATCCCTTCTGTTTTAGGGAGCTGCATAGCTGTAGCTATGTAGCAAAAGCCTAGAGATCCAAAAATGCATCCCTTGATTTGTGCATGATTATAGTAAATCTGAGGTCAAGTCATTTGAATTTCTTCGAGAACTTACTATTGGTTAACAAAGGCAAATACTGATATTGCATATGCACTGAAATTACTCTACAGATAACAAATAAACAAATACAATGAAAGCTCACAACGCTGTGGAAAGCATAGTGGTGACAGCAGAAAAGCAAAACCCCAGGCTACAGCAAGTAAAGATTTGCTCAAATGTGGGTTCAGAGATAAAGGAAAGAATCTGCTTACCTTGGGAAAGCCTCAGCTACAGAAGGATGTCCAGAAAGTTACCCTTACTTCCACTGCCAACCCTTATATGAGGTCTGCAAAGGGGTGGAGCCAGGATCCACTGCATGCACCTGAGCTGCCCTGGGTCAGCCCTGCCATCCCACCAGGCGCTCAGGCACTGCTTCAAGCCCTGACTTACCATCTCTGCTACAAAATTCAAGGTGCCCAATGATCTAAAATCATTAACATCATTGTAGGAGTACAACTTCTGAAGCATAGACTTGTCTTTAACGCAAATAAGTTATGATTGAAACAGAAGGTTTTGTGGTTTTTTCCCCTTCAAATTTGACTTTTCACTGCACTGAAGTACAAAAGGAAAAAAAAATGCTGAGACTTCCAGTTCTTCCAGAAGAAGCAGGCCAGAATCTTATAGAAATAGATCCAGAGGGAATGTGCAACTATTTCAGCACCTCGTGTATCACGTTCCCAGGGGACTACACATTATTAGCTGGTGAGACATCAGTCAAGCAGGCAACTCCTGGGAACCTATTGGAGGACCACTGTGCCTCTAAATATAGTTTCTGTCAGCTTACCCAAAGCCCTGGCCACATCTATGAAGGAAAACGAGTGAAGATGAGGATCTGCTGGGGAAAAAGAAGAGATGATAACACTTCTGTACAACTGTTCAGTTATAGTTGCCTTTCGGAAGTAATTAATCTCAGATATCTGTCTGAACTCACTACTGCATATGTAAAAGCAATATGCAATAACTTTGAATAAGCGAGGACTTGCAGTTTTAACTTTGAAATGCTTCAACACACTTCAAAAATGCTGAGCAATTGCATCACTAAATGCAAACAGCATTAAACAGCATTAAACCTTCTGGTTACACATCACCTTTTGAAACCTGAAAAAAAAATCAAGCTAAGAATGTCAAAGTTCCCAAAGGTTTTTAGTGCTCTGGCATTCAAATACTTGTTTTCCTGCTGTAGTTTACAGACAGAAGAATTAAGTCCTGGAGTGTTCATTTTCACAAGAATTGTATTGATGCTATTATCAGTGTTGATGAATTTTCACATGAGATTGTGTATTCAAGCAAAAGCCTGATTAAGTGAATAGTTATTAATTACAGATTGGTATTATGATGAACCACAAATGCAACCAAAAAGCCAAGGTAGGATAAAATATTAAAAAAAAAAAAAAAAAAGAAAGAAAGGGAGAGAAAAACTGTCACACAGTGGAAAAAGGAGCAAAGCAGTCTTCCAGCAGAAGACGCAGCAGTGCATCTGGATGGCTGAGGGCTGGCCTCTCTAACTCTGCTTTTTCCAATCCTGTCCGTTATCATCATGCTGAACAAGGGATGTTGTTTGCCACGTCAGCTTGTCCATCACCCTTTTCACTCGAGTGGGATCTCCAGCTCAGAACTGCAGGCAGAGACTGGGAGCTCCGTGTGTCAAACCAGCACAATGAGCGGCCTGGAGAGCAGAGCTTTGAGTGAATCTGACATAGAAATGACTGAACAAAGCTGGGTTGAACACAGCTGGGTAGCAAGTACCTGGACTACAAAATGAACAGTAGGAAATAATTTACAGGCACCTGACACAAGGAGGCAATAAGAATGTGCTGAAAGCACTTCTCAACTTTTCAACAGCCAACATCATCAGCTACTATTGTCTTAATCTTTTTATCCTGCCAAGAGCTGCTGTTTTCTGCTTTTACTGAAAGATGAATCACTAGGCTCCAATTTAATAACAGACAATACCATTAGATGGCTAACAGATATAAAGTATAATTTACCTAACAGTTGACTGATGCCAACATGTTTTGTCACTTTGCAACTCAGATACAACACTGACCTGATGAAAATCATGAGAGGTGGATAAACTGTCTTCATATGTTGGAAGAGTAAAACACAGTAGCAATTCTCAATTAGTAGGAAGCAACTTCATTATTCTGGACAAAGCTTGATAGCTTGACTGTTAGTACTGGATATATCCACTTCCCATAAAAACTGGGTCTCCTAGCTTGAAGATTTGGTGGGGAGAGTAGACCAGGGCACAAAGATTAATAAAAAGAAAGAAAGAACATAGTAGGAAAGCAAGAGGGAACAAGAGCAAGACATCCAACAGATGTGCAGCACATAAGGTGACTTTATATAACCATCAGTAAAGAATGTAATTCCTAGGCTGTCACTCCATATTAAGGAATAGAAGAAGGTAGAGAATACAAAAGAACTTTAGAAAACTCACAGAACTGCTGTAAAACTTGCAATACAGGAGGTAAAATGTAAACACAGCCAAGACCTTGGTAATGAAGTTGAGCCTATTCTGCACACAGAGTTGATTACATGATCAAATAAGGTAAAGTAGAGGTGAATTTTGACTTCAGTTTCTCAGCTTATTTTATCATTTATCTCCACCACCAGAACATCGGTACCTTATGCAAGAGTTACTTCATCGTTCTTTAATCTTAACGGCTTCCCTGTAGCACTCTTATCAGTGCCAGTGCAATATATACACTATGGAAATGCCATTTAATTGATATATTAATCAAATTTTTAAATCCATATCTAACCGGCACACCTTCAACTGAATATAAATTAACCCCCTTTACAAAGTGAGACTTGAAAAATACTGTTTTAATTATTCTCTTCCTTAAAAGATAGTTTGGAGAATGCCAAGGAATCATGCTTAGAAGCTAAAGACTACAGAGGTAGACTGTTTTCCCCCTCAATCCACAAGCATGAATGGCTGTAGGAAAGATGGTTGTGTTTAAAACTGTCAAGATCATCTGCAATCTGTCCATTTTTCACTACTCTTAAATCACAACCAAACCCAAGTATGATTTATCCTGAAACACCCCGTTGCGAATAATAACCACGAGAAGCCTCGACATCAGTAGAGAAGGTGAACACTTCTCAGACAAGAAGGAAATGATAACGTATCAAGAACAAAGCACTTTATGTTTGCAGGAGATAAACTCAGCTGCACGCTGCTTGTTTAGCCTAGCATTCCCAATCTTGAACCTGCAATCAAATGTGAGAATCTATCTTATATTCTAGCCCAGGGGTTCTATCTTCTCAGATGTGGTTTGAGGATGAAAATCTGGCTGCCTTTCAGCTGCTAGGAGCAGTAGCTGTGCTAGGAGTTCTTGCTGGGGCGGCAGCTCCCTCCTTCACACCAGGCAAAAGCCAAATGGTAAGCAGTAAAATGGAGCTGCACTGACTTAGAGAAAAACAACAACTGTGGGCATGACGCCAGAGAGCTTATTTAAATTGAGTTAAAGCCTAGATCTCATTTAAACCCAGAGGAAAAAAAGTAGATACTTCTGAAACCCCCAAACCTTCTTAAGATGAGTGAAACTCATCACAGCCTGAGGCTAAACTGTCACACAGGCTGCTTCCTGCCTCTCTGAATTCTATCAGAAAGCGCACCAATAAAATGACTTTCAGGAGTAACTGAACAGTTGGGTAACCAGCTGTCAGTAAGAACTAGACTGTGAATGTCCACCTTTTTGTCTTGCCTAGGCTGCACAGAGTAATAGAATTGTCTTGGAATCATTGACGAATGTCAATGGGTGCCATTTTTTTCCACATGGAGAAATTCAACGGCCCCTCTGCTTCATACATGCTTTCATGTCAGATGCCATTCTGTCACACAGCAACAAAATGTGACCGAGTATTGGTGGAAGGGTTCAATCTCTACTGCCATAGCACCAAAGTCCACCCCTGATATTACGGGCCAACGTAATAAAATAGGAGGCATTACTTTCGGAGTAGTCACAATAAAATATATGATGCCATTCACATGTAAGGCATAAAACTAGTGGGATGTGTGACCTTGTTTTTGTGAAAGGGGTGCGTCACCCTGGTTCAACAAAAGAGGCTGCAATTCTTTGCGAAGTCTCAAGGTGTTCATCAGAGATTTTTGATGAAATTTTACTCTTTCTGTACTTCATCCGTGGCAACTGTTTGCGAATGTCTGCACTGCCAAGAAGCGGTGACATGGAAAAGGCACGATTGGGAAGTGAAGGATGCTTTTCTCTGGTGAGAGAGGGGTTGTGACAGTCTGATAAAGAGTCAGATTTTTGAACAGATTATCTCATTGCAACTCTGTACATTCCATTAAGAACAACTAAAAATGGAGTAGCAAACATAAATGGGCATTAATAGCACACTGATGGCTTGGTTGTTGCTGGTTGATGTAAGATGATGTTGAGGAATGAAAAGTGTGCACAACTACCAAGTCTTAGTGGGGAGAGACTCAAAAGTGCTCAAAGATTAAGACTTCTAAGAGAAAAAAAGCTTAAATCAGTTCAGGATGTGCAAAATTTTCACCAATGGTGTTTTAGGCTTGATCTTTACTTTGATCATAAACATTATCTATACTTTGTGCTGGGCACCACATTTAGCTGTTACCATATGTCACAGGTATACAATCTCACTGCATGAGCTACAGAAAACAAAGCACAAATGAATTTCCTTTTAACTCATGAGATAGCACGATGATATGCAAAGCAGCATCTCACTAGACAGAACCCCAGTGTTCTGTACATAAAGAACACCAAAAAGATGACATGACATTTACTTGTACCACCGAGCAAATAGCCACCAGATGAATCCGTAGAGAAAGCCCTGTATACATCACATCAAAACATGACAAGAAAAGGATTACTACAGCATATGCTGATTCAGTGAGAACTAGCAAGATTCACTGCATTTCACCTGCAAAATACAAGTGCTCATCTTAAGTGATTCTACAGGAAAGATTTATTCTTCTGTGTGATAAGCTTGTTGGCTAAGTTCATTACTGTCATCATCAGGCAGAATTCTTTACAAAGTCTTAATTCCTGTAACAGAAAACACAGGATGAATTGACTAATTTCACGTTTAAAGATGAAAACTGAGAAAAGAAACAGTTCCAAGGACAGCTGAACAAGATTACGTTCACAAGTGGACTAGTACAAACTCTGGCTTGCACATGAAGCTGAGCATTTTTCAGGAGAATTATGACTTTATGACTTGTCATCTCAATGCATCAAATAAAAGTTTGCTCAGACTAGAAGAGTAAACATAAAACATTCATTGTAGAAAATAAGCCCCCTTGTTATTCATATCAATCTAGGTTGTAGCTCTAACCAACCAGTTAGACTCGTCTCTCCTCCGATATTCAAAAAAATTTCTCTTCCTTTGTACCACTACATCAGCAAAAACAGCAAGTGTTCCCAGAGCAACATCTCTCGCTGTTTATACTGGATTTGCCCCTTCCACTAAGTAGACTTTATTTACTGCACATTAGTTATCCCCCACATCATTCTCTGCTTGTTTTCTCCAGGAGGATTTACCTTGTTCACTCACAGCACCATCCCCCACAATTACCCTTGCCCCACGGTGGCTTGACGTTCAGCCTTCCAGCAGTTGCTCACAATGGAAGAGAAAACTGCAGTTCATTAAGTTAATTTTATCCTCAATGCACATTTGTCTAACCAACTTGCACATGTGCACAAGCCATCACATATACAAAGAAAGTATTTTGTTTTGCTTTTCCATAATGGATGTTCTGCCACGTGGTATGTACTGCTTAGTACATTTATCCCTGATCTTACTCCACTATTTACCCCTGAACATTAAAGGACGCAGCTACAGAACTTCATTTCTTATGAAGAAATAAACTCGTAAACTTCTTATGGTGGGAAGATAACAGAGGAATGAGAAATAAGAGACACCTGTGCTCTTGTAATTTACTATTAAGTGTAAATCAACAGGGAAGAGAAAGGTCTATAAAATTAAAAGCAAACCATTTAACATTCAGCATAGGATTTTCTTTTACTGTGGTTCATTATTTCTTGAAACCTCACTAAAGGAGGTGTTCAGTTCGAAACTAAGCACTTTAAGACTGGGGTAGCTGCAGAACTGAGTCACTCAACATTTTGCTACAAGAAATGAAGTCTCTATTAACTTTTTGATCGTTCCAGAATCAGTTCTATTTTACCCTACCTTTGTCATTTAAATACCACAAAATACAATCGAACCTGTCTCTATTTACAGACTGGCTGTGTATCCATTTAAACTATGGTGCCTTGAGTTGTATTAGCAAGAAAATCGTTAGCCAGCAGCATACAAAAATCAGTGCACACTCTGGGAAGGAAGGCTGTTTTCTTTCATAGCTGACACTCAGAAGACGCCGTATCTGCTCTCTTTGTATTTACTACACGTTGAAAAAAACAGTATTTTAAACTCACCTCATAAGGTCTGTCTAGAGCATCTGACTCAGTATATATCAAACCAAATAATCAATAAAAAATAGAAGTGTTTGTCACGGTGTTCACACATCCCACTGCATCTCCTATAATAGTAGAAGGATTTTATTTACATCTTTAGATTGTTGAAAATCTAGCATTTTCCAGATAATCTTCAGCTACATATATGTTCATATTTACAAACTAGCCAACCCTTGTAGAGAACAAGCAACATACCAAGTGACAGCAAGTTTTGTCTTGAAGAATTTTGACCGTTCCCATGAGAAAACTGCTTATATAGATTCCAGTTCTTCATCATAAGCTCCGACAATCTCATTTGCAACGTACTTAATCATTTGCAACCATATGCCAGAAATTCAGGAGTTTTGATCCATGTCCCTTTCACACAAGCTCGAATAGAGCCACCGAGGAATAAACTTTGGGCATCGGAAGGAAGAAAACAAAAGTCACAGTGCACAAAGCTAAATATTTGTAATAGTCTATTATCAGTTCTAATATTAAGATAACACTATCACTAAATTTGTATATCTAAATTATTTATGGCAATAACAAAATTAATAAGCAAACTAGGCTTTATGGGTAGAAAACAATTCAATAGCATTACCTTACAAGCCATTATCTTGCTTGAAAACCATGCAGACTTGAATGGACTAAGACTTGAAAACTAATTCAGCCTTACCCCTCATTTCCCATTAGTCTATTGTCGAGATCCTGAATTCATTACTTTCATATTTATTAGACAGTTTGTAACATTCCCATTTTCCTCCTAATAGCGCTAATGAAGCATTAATTTCCATTCACATGAATTGCAAATTTATTCTCAGAAAGCCATTTCGAGACTAACAATATACGTATTTTTTTCCTTCTCAAAGGAAAGTATTCAGATAGTACTGCTATCAGCTCCAGAGCTGCTCCTCTGAAGAGTCCATAACCTTACTCTAATTTAAGAGGAATTTAAATATACACCTTACTATGTGCTATTTTGTACCTATTCAAGCCAAATTGCAAACAAAGTTCTTATAATGCCTGCTCAGTATTTAATCTCGCTTTTCCTTCTCATCCCAATGAGCAGAATTGCTTTGCATTTATTACAGATATTCTAGAAAAGGCACTAGGATATTGTTTTTCTCTAAGATTTGAGTGAGGAAATAGATGGTTGCAGTGACTGCGTTGCAGTGGTATCTATAAAAAAATGGAACTTCTATTCAAACTTTTATAGCTTAAAGAAAGCTTAAAAGAAAACACTCACCACTTCCCATCTGCAGTTGGTTTTCATGTCATTTTGCAAACACCATTTCAATCTAATCTCACAATGAAATAAGTAATAGACTCTCCCACTTCCAATAGCTTTATACCATTTATTTAGTAAGTTTCTTTCTCCCATTTTTAGGATAGAGTAAGATTTAGTGCATCTTCTCATTATGTGCTGCCTGAAAGTTTAACAAGTGAACTTCTGGCCCCTCACCCATTTCATCCATTAACAGTAACATTTAACAGACCTAGATCCAGGACAGGTCCCTGCAGAAAGAGATCAGAGGGCTGTTCCTGCCTGAAGGTGACCCACTTCACAAAGACACACAGACCCAACTGTTCATTGCATTAGTACCACGCACTCCCTTCTTGCTGAGGCTTAACTTGGAAAAACCACCACAAAAATATAGTTTCTCCAAATAAAATCTACTGTGAAGCAGTAGATCTTTTTGTAAAGCTAGACCTCACTTTTCTGGTCAAGAAATGCATGCAATATGGCAAGTTTAGTGGAAGCGATGACAATGGGTTGGTGTTAGGACAAGATGACCTTGGGTTCCTTTTCAACCCGAATGATTCTAGGATTCTGAGAAGTTCAAAAAACAACACCCACAAACACTTCCAATTGTTCAAAACAAGGCCATGGTGTTTTTGCAAGCAATCATGCAGCATTTCTTCAAGGACTTCAATGTGAACATCACTTTCAAGTAGTCAGGGGCCGTATGCTTAGCTTTTCACATGCTGCTTTGCCATCCCTTTTGTGCCCATTTCAAATACGGTAATGTGATGAAAGCACTTCTGTCAAATTACAGTTTACTCAATGCTCTACAAATCACTGCTGAAACAGTCAAAGTCAGTCATGTTTGACTGATTTGTCAAAACCACAGTTAGAGAAAAGGAAAGCTTGCATGAGGCTCTGTCAGCTTAAATTGCTGCTGTGCTGAAGCATCTTACACAGCTTATTGAAGACTTCCCAGATTTAGGGAAAACAAACCATTAGACAGGGCCGTCTAGTTTCAGAAGTACTTCACCTCCCACTGAGGAAATGCAAAAGAGTGTTGTGACAAATATTCCTTCAGCAGATATCTGCAGGAAACTTCAACGATACTTTAAACACACCGACGCAATTCCTGTGTAAGTTAAGAGGAACAGAGCTGATTGAGATTTTTAGTTGAAAATAAGAGAAGTGAAATAATTCATGCTCTCAAATTCCTCAAGTGTCTTCCTTTAATGGAACTGTATCACTAGACTGAGTCAGCTATGCTTCAGGCAGAATATTCAGGCTTAATACAGTTCTCATTTCTCAACTATATTCTCAAAGCAGAGTAAAAGCATATTATAACTTTAGTCCTGAGCATGTAATCTTTACGATGCAGTTAGGATAAGGAAATGGATTTAACTGACATTGCAAATGCACAGTGACACTGAAAAGCAAGGTCTGGGTTGAGGAAGGCAGAAAAGATTTCACAAATCTGCTTGGTCAGTGGAACATCAGTAGTGTGAATCTTGCTTTCCAGAAGAAATGAAGACAGAAAAGTGGTTCACTGTGCTTTTAATCTCTATGCTGGACAGCTAAGTCCACCCTTTCTCCCCTGAGAAGCTTCTTTACTCCAAGATTCATCTAATCTTGTGGCTCTGGGTGGCCTGCTCTCATAGTCAGCAACCCTACCGACTAGATAATCTTTAAGATCTTTTTCAACCCAGCCCATTGTATGCTTCTATGACTCTGCATCACTACTGGTTCGGTGCGTGTGGGAATCTGGACAATCATAGCAGGACAGATCAGGAAAAATAATTTCCTGGGAACCAAAATAAAGTTTTGTTACCACATAAGCAAATTATATACACTGAGACAAAGTTATTTCAACTCTAAGTCTTCAGTTAAGACGATAATTCCATTAAGTACTCATTGTACCTTGCCATGCTAGCAAGCATAACAAGTTTGAGATTAGAAATAGTTGTTTGACAGCTATAAGAACAAGTAACGAGACATTTATCAATGGTTTATCCTATAAAGATAGACATAACCAAAAGAACCCAAAAGAACAAATTATGTATTTAACCACATCCTTTGGTTTGTCCAACTGCTTTGTCATTAAATAACCTCCCAGAAGTTTCATCTTCAGCATATCCACATTACAGAGGATACTAATTTCCTGCTTCAACACACCGAACTTGTCAACACTAATTTTCCACTACAAATCAAAACCCAATTTCCAGCAATGACTGCTCATCAAGTGGCAGCTATCAGTTAGAGCTCTGCAATTCATTTTGGCAAATACAAACAAGATTTCCCCAGGGCTGTTTAGAACATATCTATTTATTTACACCATAATTGCAAGGCAGATATATTTTAGCCACTTGTTCAATAAGAAAGGAGGATATGTTCTATGTCTCAGACCCATGTCAGAAATATAAAGGAGTACAAACTGCTCCCACTTGCACAGCTGGATGCAAAAACAATTGGCCCAGAGGTCTTTCAGAATTCCAGGCTACTCATTCTACTACACAGTTCCAGTCACAAAGCAGAGCATCAAGTTTGAAATGCAATTCAATTTTTTTTTTCCTGAAGAGTATTGAATTGAGAAAGACAACTGTGAAGAAACATTTTCCTTCCTCAAAAATCTGCTGTTGGAATTGTAAAATTTGGCAGGAAAGATATAGTGCAAGCAGTGAGATGAGTAATAATCACGTTTCTGTAGGAAACGAGCAGTTTCCAATCAACTCCCCACTTAAAGAAGGAATAAAATCTGATTTCACAGGTGTTGGGGATGACCTCAGAACCTCGCAGTCAAAGGAAATTCAGGCTTGCAGAATAAACAACAGGGACTATAAAAACACCCTGGCTACTCAAACCAACCTAGATACCGAAAGACTGCTTCCTCCTCAGTGTTACATCCATCCAACAGCAGCATCAGTCAAGCTTTTCTAAGTGATGACAAACTAGGAAGAGAAAACAAAATTGTATGCTTGTATCAAACACAGCTGAACAACAGGCTTTGGTTTGATGTCTGCAGCAGTTCTCTTCAGTGCAAAACCACTGAGAAATATCAGAAAGCCCTCTCTGGAGGTCGGTGGCCCTGCCTGTGGCAGGCAGGTCGGAGCTTGATCCTTGGGGTCCTTTCCAACCCAGGCCATTCTATGATTCTAAAGTGCTGATCCAACACTTTCCTGAACAGAGGACCTTCTTTCTGCATGTTATCAGGGGTTAGGTGAAAAGCAAGACCCTTACACTAGATACTAAGATGAATAAGTCATCTTCAGGAATAGTGGTAAGCAGAAGTGACATACCAACGCTGAGCATCAGAAAGAAGAATAACAGGTATCGTATTGGGAAAAGATCAGGAAGCAGATGAGGTTTAATGTTTAATGAACACTCACTCATGTTCCACAAAAGGTTATAAGCTGTATTATTTCCTGAAACTCGAAAGTAATATCAGTCAGTGATCCTTGTGTAAATCAGGGGTTATAAAGTGCTGTATATAAACCAGCTGAGACCTCCTTCTAAATGTCACGCTGAAATCAGGATGTGAACAGCACGGCAGAAGCAAAACTAGGAGTACAGTAGGTGAAATCAGATGCTGTGCCATGTGAACAGCTGTTTGTACAGTGTTCTGACAGTTTAAAGGCATCTGTTCTTCGGCAGCCCATCCTCTATTGCCAATGCTCACTGTATCAGAAATCAAGCCTCCTACATGTGCAGTTTGCATCTCTCATTCCTGTTGCTTATTTCAGTGCTGTGCTCTGAACGCTGGAGGAAACACGCTGAAATTCTGGTCACGTAGGCTGAAGCAACATGAAGCAACTCTCGTTTTTCACTTCCCGATCACTGGAGTCTAATGTGTCTTTGCATCTAAATAAACTATCTGCATGATAAGCAGACATCAGTATGACATCGTTAGCTAATATCCTTCTGAGGTATTTCAAATGCTGAATCTCCTATTGCATATGGGAAAGGCCCAACTGGAGCAACAGATTAGAATGGATTTTTAAGAATGTTCACTCTATTTGGATAAATAAAGGAAAAAAAATAAATAAATGAGAAGAAATGCTCTTCATTTGTCTTCAAAATATCATGCAAATATTCTCAGAACACAGTGCATTTTTTTTTACCTGCTTTTCAGTTCTCTTTTCATTGCTGTATGCCTTAGAGTTGTTAAACAGCTTAGTGCCATTCTTTTTTTTGACTGCTAATTGGCAGCTCCTGCTTCATTTATGGGGCTTCAGCATAGGAATCAGGCTCCAGCACATGACACATGCATCCTGAGCCCTACAGGTCTTTTTCTGATGTGTAAAACACCTGGACAAAGACATGGATTAACAGGAAAGTGAGCTGCAACGACTGACTCTACCCCTTAGAGGAAAGGTGGCTCTCTCTAGCATGTCTGAATTTCCAACCTTTGCCTTCAAAGCTTTAATTAAGCTTGATAGGAGTTTAATGGCTGGATCTCTACGTGCTGTGATTTGAGCGCAAGAACTGTCTGAAGAAGGCCACAGGACTAGACATTTTTAAGCAGATATAAAGAGAGACCAAAACACAAGTTGCACAGGAACCAGCTTAACACCTGGCAACAACTTCTTACTTTTCTTACACAGAAACAGTGTTTAAAAATTAAGAAATAGAAATACTGTCCACTATTTAATCTGAAAATTGAGAATGTTGGGAAAAACACATTAACCTTTTCACTTTACAAACAAAATGTTACCCTTAACAAACGAGCAGACAGCAAAGATAGCTCGAAGAACAGCTTCATGCTACCTATCTGACAGGACAGGAATACAAGCAGAGCACAAAAAGTGTGGAAAATTTTAAGATTTAAATACGTAAATGAATGTGAAGTAAAATGTTTAGTGAAATGCAACCAAGCAGTCCTTCGGCATTTAATAACTGAGCGTTGCAAAATGTCTGCTTTGTGCATTTGGAAATTGTATAGACTGTCTCCACTGCTGTGCATGTTCCCTCTGATAACGTGCAGTAGTCCTTTTAATAATCGTGCTATAGAAACACAACTGTTTTTATGCACAGAGCTCAGAGGAAGACAGTGATAAATTGCAGATATAACTCTTGTTTCCCCAGTATATAATTGAGACAACTGCCACAGATTCTCTTCCTCAATACCTTACAGTCGGTCCCAAGCACAATATAGACTGAAGTGCTGACAGGTTAAACTCCATTAGTAATGTTGTATGCATTACTAATGTAAACCAAGACAATCTCTGTCCTAACTTACCATTTTGACAAGCAGAAATAAGTTCCAGGTCCTTTACCTGCAACAAAACTTAGCTGTTCTATTAGAAAGGGAAGACTGCATGAACTACCACTCAGACTCTAACAGCACAGCTTCCTCTTCATTGCCATGTGCAATGCCTCACAATTTCCCATTCTTTTCCCATTCCTGTGCTTAATCACAATGAAAAAGATATTCTTTTCATTGTTTGAGAATATTCTTCTCTTTACAGATGAGTCTGTAATTAATGAGACCGCAATAAAGGAGGAAGGCAAGGAATAGGAGTCTTAAATTAATGAGAAAGACATTACGGATTAAAGCTGTTCAATCTTGCCAACTAGAACAATAGCAGACAGACAATGTCTGCATTCTTCTGCCTTCGTTAAAAACGTTTCTAATTAAAAGACACCAACCACGTGGAGAGAAAGGCTTCTCTTTTATTCTCTCCCTAGTAATCCATCATTTTGTGTTTTTCCTCTCCCTGCTCAGGATGATGCTAAGAACGCTTGCCTAGCAATGCAATTGGAGGTGATGGGAGAAAGCATGCCAAATTCTCTGCTTTGACATTTCAATACATCTCAGTGTGACACCAGCCTACAGCTCTGCTGTCCCAACGCCTCAACATGCAGCTGATCTCACCGGCACGCTTGCCTCACCTTGTGAACACAGCTTTCTGCCATCTGAGCCTTCCTTTCATTAGGAGAGAGGTGTGCTGGGACAGCAACCAATTTAAAATGCCTCTACCCGACCGCAACAGATGATGAAAGATAAAGAGAGAAGCAGGGTGGGCCTAAAAACACCTTGAAAAATGACACCAGAGACACCACCGAGGTACACACGTACTGTGAAATGACAGCTTGAATCGCCCACCTTGCAGCTCCTTCTGTGGATTAAGACACATGGAAAGAAAGAGTAAAACAGGTTCTTCAGCTACACAGAATGAATATGGTGAGAGACAATTCCTGTAACTTATCATCTGGTTTTAATCACAGAACAGTAGAATCATTAAAGGTTGAAAAAGACAACAAGTACCATCTAGTCCAACCGCGGACTGCTCCCCACTGTGCCCACTAAACCACATTCCACATTGAATCCTAGAATTATTAAGGTCAGAACAGACCACTAAGATGACCCAGCCCAACCTTAACCCATCCCCATCGTACCCACAAACCACATCCTGCTGGTGCCACATCTCCACGATTCTTGAACACCTCCAGGGACAGTGACTTCACCACCTCCTTGGGCAGCAGGTTCCAATGTGTGAGCACTCTCTCTTAGAAGAGATATTTCCAAACATCCATTTTTTTCCTTCTTTTCTGGCTTTTTTTCTTGATTCCTCCACATTCTACCCCTTCTGCAGTCTCCTCAGCAAGACTTTCCCTTCAGCCAGGTAACCACCAACAAGCAGTAATAGCTGTTCACTGACTGTGCAGCCTACTCTCTACTCCACAATCTGGTTGGTTTCCTCTGAGAACACTAAGTTTTGCCTACTGTTTAAAAGCCAATTTTTGGAAGTTAATCTTGTTTAGCCTACGGCTGACTGCTGATGTCAAAGTTTCTACATTACTTACACACTATTGGATGAAGCGTGGAACGGTTTGTGGGTGGGTGTGGGCACTCTGCTTTTAACAACTGCATTTACAAGTTAAAAACAGATGGCAAAGTATACAGGGTATACGGATCAGCTCGCTCATGTGTATCTACACATTTGAAAGTTCTTTCCCATGCTCCTTCTGGATTCATGGAATACAGTAAATACAGAAGCCACCAGAAGATGTAACATAGAAAACGTCTCCCTATAGCACCATGAATTTATCTGCCCTTACAGGCACGTAGGAGGAGCTGAAGCCTTCATGCCTTTTCTGTTGTATCCCAAGTGGATGGATTGATTTGTAAACCTGAAAGAAAACATTAAGAACTCCCTACCTGGTGTAGGGAGCCTGCTTTGGCAGGGGGGTTGGATCTCTTGAGGTCCCTTCCAACCCCTATAATTCTATGGCATTCTGAAAAGAGTCTTGGACTGCCAAAGACACTGTTACTAACTGCTACGAGAAGGTACCATGACATTTCAGTTGGTAATGCAAAAACAGGAGCACTGAGTCACTGCTGACATCTTCTCTCCTTGCCGTGCTTCGTTCAGCAATTAAAATTTGCATATATTAGATTTTTGTGAACTCTGGGAAATAGATTCAGACGCCTTTTTGATTGTGAAGTCTTATGAATTAGTGAATCATTTTTCCCCACGCAACAATTCAAATCACTGTTTTTTCCCTGAGGATAATCATTTCCTTTTTTAAGCATGTTATTTTTTTTTCTAGTTGAAACGGTGTCTGAAAGATGGAGAAGGAAATGAGGAAAGGCGAGAGACGGCTGTATTAATCACTGAGCAGTTTTAAAGAGCAATGACTGCGTTATTTCCAACACATGCATCCTGCCCTGACTCAGGAACAATAAGAAATGAGAGTTCATGTACAATGCATGAAACAAATCCAGCATGATCCTCCTTTTTGACAGCCCGGATCCATCAGGAGAAGAGAAGGGTGGGAAGGTGTAAGAAAGCACCTATACAGTACTGCAGGATGCTAATGCAGAGCAATATGCAAACTAAATAACCAGGCTCACTTCAAAAGACTTAATCACACTGGGTTGTCATCCATGCTCCAAAGACTAGCAATAAAAAAATTCATTTCTGATGCAGTACCCTTTACCCCATTTAAGACAGCTCTATGATATTAACGTTATTATGCCCTGAGAACAGGACTCAGCTGGCACCTCTAAATTTACCTGAATATTAGGAGGCGTAGGAATTTCTCACAGATGGCAGCCATCTCATCTATGCTGGAAAAGGTAAAAGGAAGAGAATTTCATTACTCGTAGCAAGATTTTGCCTGTCACATCTGTGGAGCCACGACACCAGAAGATTTCTCTATGAGTCGGATTTCACTCGACTGCCAGAAATGTATGAGGGCTTCTCCCCGCTTGTGAATAACCTAAGAAATGGGTTGGTTTATCACAGCTTGTGTATATATATTTGAGCCTGCTAATTTTGCATAAGTCTTATTATTAGCAACCACAAATGCTATCAAAATTATAAAGCCATTATTTAGCTTTCCTTGGTTTATTGACTAAGAAGCATTTGAAATTAAAACTATTTAAATACTGGTCTTGCTCCTTAGTTACACAATGGAATTAAGATGACAAAGGGTCACTTCAGGCTTTATTTTGGGCGATTACTTCTATTAATCATTGTTACTTAACAAATTCTCTTTAGAAAACGACTGTTAACAGAGAACTAAAACCAAATGGAGATCCTCATATTTGTTTGGTTTTAAATTAACGAGCCTAAATTAGGTACTGCAAGGGAGAATGGAAACCCCACAGCTCTAACAGGGCATGAATGAGCAGAGCAGCCTGGCTACATGCCATTCATACTCTCAGACGTTCATTAGGGTTCTATAATTGGTGTTTTCTTTGCTAATGCTTTGGTATCACTAAACTGTAGTATCTTACTGCTTCAGAATTCCAAATTTTTATTTTTATTTTATTATTAAACGGTGATATTTAATCATAAAACACAGTACAACTCAAATTAAGAAATCTAACAGAGAAAAACCCCTTGAAATTGTAAGCTTCTATCCAATAGACTTCCAGTATTCTAACCTAAGTATTTATACACTACTTCTAATACTTGTAACTTCCCCTCAGGTCATCACAGAATCTATTTTTCCTTAAAAGATCATATAGTTAAGAAATATCTTGGCCTAGAGAACCTAAAAACAAATCTGAATTTTGACTATATGGGTACAATTTCAATCAGCAATCTTCCCCTGACATCAACAAGTTTAGGGTTTAGGTTGTTGGATTGTTTTTTACTTTGCTAAGTTTTTGTCTTTTTTTTTTTTTTCCATTTCTATTTGATACCAGAAATTTGGTATCTTAAAAGTCAAGTGAGACTGCATCGAATTACAACTAAAACCAAGAGGAAGACAGCAGTACTCTTTAAACAACGCATTTTCCCACGTTGCAGACTATTAAATAAAGACATAAATAGATTTTGTGTAACAGGCTCTAGAGATCAGGTCAAACACATTTTGTTAACTTTGCCCAGGTTTGCAGTTCTGAGACAGACAGTTATGCCTGATGTCATTTCAAAGGCATACATAGAAAAGAGCAACATGTGAACTACTACTGCCTGCCATATCCAATTCTGTTTAACATCAACTTTACTTACAGCATGAGTGCCATTGTGGTATCTGCCCTAAACTATGCTCGCCGTGGTGCCTGAGCTGGCACTGGGGTTCAACGCTAATAGTTTCAGATGCAGCCCCTCAGCCAGGGTGTCTCATGCTCATCCAGAAAGCATTGTGCCAAATCAGCTGTCTGAGGTCAGTGAGGGATATGACTCAATGCATGTGCAGAACACGGCTTTTGTCAACGGGATGTGATGCTGCACCTACTGCAGCAGCATTTAATGTGAACATCATGCTTGAAGCTGACACCCCAGCAGACAGGTTGACAGTAGAGAAGACAAAGAGACAGACAGAAGAAAGCGAGAGGCCATTATCTGATGCATGTGAAATGAAATCTGTCTGAATGTGACATCACTTTACACTGCGGGTCAATATTTGACAAAGACAGATGATTAACCAAGTATTTTCTGATATGCCAAAATATTATTTGCTTGTCATAGTGTTTATCAAAGAGTTCCAGTGCAGTTACAGCTATAAAGGCAGACATACACAAGCCAAATATTCAGGTTTCCATGTATATACTACAATTTATTACTGCTATTCTTTTGCAGTTTTAGCTAAATGCTCATTGATTCAGTGTTATGCACACAAGGGCAAGGTTGTATGCTGCCTTCATAAAAGTCTACACCAGCGGCAGTGATCCACTGTTGCCACTGCTGAAATGCACCACCCACCATCTCACTGCGCTCACATCCATTGTTTGGTCTCCATAAATGCTCAGCATGCACCAGTGAATGCCAACGGGTGCTATTTTTTCTGCACTGAGGACCTGATTGACTGCTTCATATGCCCTTCCATGTCAGATGCTATTTGTCAGACTGCCCCTCCGCTGCCAACTGTCACATGGCAACAGAACAGAACAAAACACCAGTGGGAAGGTTCAACTCTACTGCCACGTTACTAACATCTACCTCTGTCATGTCAATAAAAATAGGAGGCATCACTTTCAGAGCAGATCTCATGCATTTCTGATGATTATTACATAAAAAAAAATTACTTTCATTTAGTTCATCCCAGCTTAGTCCCCAGACACCAGCAAATAATTCTCATCTCGTGATAATCAAAGTGTGTGAATCTACAAAATGAACTGTTAATCATGGTCAGGTACAAAGGGATCAATCCCTGCATCACTGCTGTAATACAAATGTCGTTACTTAGCTTACCTTCCTCCATCAGTGCTTAAAGAACTGTGGGACACCATCATCCAAGTGTAGAAACGAGGTCGTAAGCTGTGAAGGAAATCTCTACACTACTGCACTTGAAATTAACCTACAAAATATTAAGGAAAAAACATTTTCTGTTGGAGAACATCTAGTTCTGTTGGGTCACTTTGGTTGGACTGGTAATTTGCACATGCGATTCACCTCAGGTGCACGAGTGGTTTCATGGCTTGCTCTAGAGTGAAAATTACATAATAAATATATTACACAAAATACATAAAAATACTACAGCAGAATCAGGTTGGACTGTTTTCTACATCGTTACACTGTATAATTTTGATTGACAGCACCATTAAGAATTAGCTTGGAATAGCAATTTAATGAACTCTGGATAAAGAGGGAGAGAAGGGTGATCAGAAGAAGCAGCATTTTACTGTGTTGAAAATAAGTGAGATTGAGAAGGAGAAAGTACCGTCTCATTTACTTCAAATGACCCTTCCTTGTTGTAGCCTGAGACGTTTGTATATCTTTCTCAATAAAAGTAAAACGAGAAGACAGACAGCTGACAATTAACACTACAGAGCCAAGAAAAAGACTTGTCCCAGGCACGACTAGAGGATAAAATGAGTCTTAACGACTTAGAATCAGCAAGTTAGTAATACTGGTGGTAGGTGAATAGTTGGTAATTTCCAACCTTCATCAATCCATAACCATAAACGATGACTAATTCCCCCTTTTTTTTTGTTTTTGTTTTTACTGTTCATTTGTATAAACTAATTGAGTCAAAATGCGAAGTTAACTTCTTTTTAAAAATAAATATCTCATTTTATATATATATATATATATATATATATATATATATATAAAAATAACTGAGTATACAAAATGGAAGAAAGAAGATGGAAATCGGTCATTCTGAGCATACTGTAACACCTGCATCTGAAGTAGTCAGCCACTGTAATTTCCAGCTTTTCATAGCTCATTATTACAGAGAAAAAAATTACAGACTTCCAAATTAATCCAATATCAAAATAAAAATGTCCTCTCTATATGACACCCATTACGAAAGGCCAACATTGGATTTCACCATCTTACTTAAGTGGGGTAGCACTAAGACATGTGTGCTTCCCGATGACTAAAGAAGTCTTGTGAAATACGTATGATCAGTCTAACAGCATTCCACATTATCCGCAGAAAATGACCCATTTTAATCACAAACAGGCTTTAATAACACTTTCAGATTTTTTTTCTCTTTTTTTTTCCACCAGAAAATCAGTAGAACTTACTGTTTGTATATACACATTACCACAATCTTTGTTTTTTTTTTTGTTTTTTTTTTTGTAAATCAGGTACTCCTTAATTACAAATTATACAGCGGTAAGTAACACCTTACCAGGGGTAAAACTGACCTCCAGAAGTTTCAATTTACACTCTCACTCATATATACACATATGATATATACAGTTTAGTGGAAAATAACTGGTGGTAGGTTGATGGTTGAAATGGATGACGTTGGAGGTCTTGTCCAATCTTGGTGATTCCATGAATCTATATATGATGCATATATAATATCTGGATATATATACCTATATATCTAAATTTATGTATATGAAGATCTAATACACATTCTTATGTTTACAAATGCATATACACTGATAGAAAGAGAGATGAAGTTTATTAGGCAAAAGGAAAATTCAAACAATTTTTACATGGTACACCCTTAAACTGGAAATTGCTTTTAATCATTATACTTAGGAATACCTAATAGAAAAGCCTAATAAATCATCTTCATTTGCAAAAAGAAGGATGTGGTCCATGACCTAGTTGCCAGGCACCTGTATGGCACTGTGAAACACTTTAAGATGTTCTGCTCTGTAGAGAAATCCTCATAGTGGGGGACACCCAGCCACACAGCTCTCTCTAAAGCAGACTGCAGAAAGAGTTCTGCAGTATTCTAAATAGACCAAGAACAACTATGACTGAAACTCCTCTACGACTATGCTCTTTGTGATGTCTAATAGCACAAATCAGAAGAAATGCCAAGGCCTGTTCATCCTCATCCCAGCAATGGGATGTAAATCTACTCACGACTGCAGCTGGAATGAAAGAACAGTTATGGATCCACAGATGGGAAACACATACACCTCAGAATAGCAGCATTTTTTAAAGCCATACCAACAAATGACATGAAATATATTCGTGCCATATACAGGTAGAAGAATAATTTATCCATCATTATTTTTCTACATTCTGAATCATTCTGTGGATTGTTCTAAAAGCATCTGGAATAAAGATAAGCAAGGATTCCTCCTGGCATCACCTCTAAGACATCAAACTTAATCACATCGAAAATGAGCGGCAACCAATGCCATACACAAAGGTAGTCAAGTAATCTTTGAGATGAACATAACTCATTTCCAGTGAATGCCAAGTAGGACACCTTACCTCATTTCTCTGAGATGTGCACCTGACGATACATATCCTTTCCAAATGGATGCTTTAATGGTCTCTTCAGTCCATACCTCGTATTTCAATTTCACATGCAGAAAAAGATGTGGTTGACATATTCAGAATTAGGTGCAGGCTGCTGCTGTGACAGGATCACAAGACTCTTGCTCTCTGCAAATTCTGAAATGCAGCACACTGTCTTCAGCTAGGATTTGCTGCGGCTGTAACTGAAATGCAGCAAATGTCTGCTGTGTGGCCCAAACAGCCTGAAACAAAACGCTACTGAATTTGATAGGTACAATTGATGATGCTGGTCAAGACCAGCTTTGAAAACCCCCATCTCTGCTCTGATTATCTCTGCATCCAGAATTTCATTTCTTCTGATGCTCGACATGGATAATCTTTTCATTGATATTAGTTTGACTTTGGTGTGATGTACTTTGTCATCGTTTTGTCAGACTATGAATTTCTTCTCAGAATTCTTGAGATTTCTCCTGGCAGAAAAAACTGTCATCCCGTAATGTCCTCTTCAGAGTAGGGAAGCACATGCAAAACATCAGAGTAAAAACGCATTTATGACTCAGAAGGAAGGAAAAGCAAACAAATATGAATAAATTACCCTCAGTCTAGGAACAGCTGTAATGAACTGTTGTCTGCAGACAAAGGGAGGTGGGAGCTTAGGAGTTACAGCTGCTTAAAAAATTCAAGCAAAAGGAAAGCATACAAAGTTTGTAACAGGCACAGAATTGCTCCTAAGGCTCCTAGTACTTGAAATACTTCCCCCTCAATCACACGTGGCACACGTATTTTACACACAATGAGATGATAATAGCTGTTTTCCTTTCTGCCTTCAGACTCCTTGCCATGGGGCACGTGACCCATTAGAAATGAGAAGAACTCAAGGAATCATAGAACACTCCAACTAAAATGATCTCTGCTGTAGTGTCCAACATGCCACCTGCTGTAGTCAAAACAGATTTTCACCATTTCAAATGTATTTGTATTGCTGAGGTGAGTGCCACTATGAAGGACGGAACTGACTTCCACGAAGGATACTAAGAAAGTTTAGCTCAGTTTCATTTGCAAAAATTTTGGCCTGGATCCTAAAAACAACTCTTCCTACACCTGACCTCGAACTCTGCATTTCTGCCAACAGTTCAGAGCTCAAAATACAACCAGTGAGAGCAGTTAAAAAACAGCAACCAAACATTTTATTGTTTAAGTCAGCACATTTGAAATGATATTACTCAAAGTCAAGCATACACGGAGCCCTATTGTCCCATTTTTACATTTGCTCATATGAGTTGCATTGCACTCCCAGTAGGTTTACAGAGATCATTTATTTATTTTTCTGCATTCACTGCCTGCTGGTTCTTGACTTAAAACCTAACCTCACATAAAGGTACATTAAATGGAACGGACTGAGAAAATACTTGGGAATGGCTTTTTTTTTTTTTTAAACAAATAAACTAATTTAGAGTACATATTTACTAAGTCAGGTATCATAGTAGTTCAAAAACTGGACTGTATTACAAAGCATTTCTTCAAACATCCATTTTGGATTATTGCTGAAAGGTACTAATTGGTCTATTCAAGACTAGCTAACAAACATTCATTAAATAATGGAAAATGCATGCTTTAGAAACCTGGCTTACTCTTGCCTACGGACTAAAGAGAATATGGAGTTGGAAGCAAGTGATGAACATCTGTGAATGCTCGTTAGTGGTATTCAGAGTTTCTTTTCTTTTCTGCTAACAGAATCTTCAAACTTTTTCTCATTCCTTTCAGGTGATTTCTTGTCTTCAGGTTTAGTCCATGGAGGGTTGCGCAACATCTGTTGGGGTTAAAAACAACATCAGTGCATTGACAGTGGAAAAACCATGCAAGACCACAACAAACAAGAATTCAGAAAAAATTCAACTATCAAATGAAAAGCATGGGTGTACAATTCATTTAAGACTTCTCCATTGGTATGACTGCTGAGTACACCTTGGCATAACTGCAGATGTATCACTGGTATGATAACATCTTCACCCTACTCTTCCCAATGACCTTATTGAGTCATTTGACCAGAGGGCTCCTCCAGCTCAAGTGTGAAAAATTGTTTTGAAAATTGTTAATAGCCAGGAGTCACTGTGAACAGATGAACTGAGATCTGGTAGAGTGAAAGTCTGCGAATTGAGTAAGCAGTTCTGCCTCAAAAGCATTAGAACAGAACATGTAAAATACTTCAAGTAACTGCACATTTTCCAAGAGCTTTTAAAGAAAAAAAAAAAAAACCCACAACAATTTATTGGAAACTGAATACCTGCAAGCTCGTCTCTGTTTCCGCTGTCTTCAAACGCGATGCTGAATTATTGTAATCCCCCAAACACATCTTGCCAACCTGACAATAAAGACATCACAACTAATTGCTGTGCTTTTTTTCTCTAAAATACATTGTTTAAAAATATGTGTCCAATCATCAGTGACACCTCTCTGTGTAGTCTGATACGACTGTAAATCTTTAGAGATTTAATACTTAGCTTGCTTTACTTTCCTTCTGTTTTTATCTCATACGATTATGAAGGTTGGAGAAGACCTCAAAGATCACTAAGTCCAATCTCAACCCATTCCCACCACACCGACTCAGTGCCACAAATTCTATTCAGAGAATTCTAAGTAGTGATGTTTATTCCTACCGTGGCCCCATGGAACAGGTGAAAAATTACAATCTTCTTTTATATATGTGAGGAAATAGTGGCAGCTGAAAACTGGCATTAGACTCGAGGACCCTTTTATTATTCTTTTCTTGTCTGAGCTGCTAGATCTCTTGTGTATAATAATCACAGAGCTTATTGAATAGGGAAGTCAAACAACTCAAGGTATTGGAAGGCTTGTTAGAGTCTCTATCACTCATTTTACTGCACTAAGAATGTCATTTCCTTTGCAAATATACTTTTTAACATGACGGAAAACAGAGCTGAACAGCATAAATAAAACGCTGTAGGAATTACACATGAGACAGCAAATAAAGACACCTCTGCATTATAAGTCTTAAGTCTTTAGCACTAAAATTTATATTGTAATTAAAATTAAATATCCATTCAGGCCTACAATTTATGACACTGTAAGCAGAGAAATTAAAATGTGAAACATAGTAAAGCACAGATAGCTTCAGCCATTGCTTAAAAATTTGCTCACGTTGAAAGTTTTACAGTTTTGTGGGGTTTTTTTAATTAAAAACTGATACATGCAAACAGAGCAAGAATTAAATAGAAGTATTTAAACTTTTGAGTTGTAAAGGCTCTTCCCAATTGAAAGGAGATCAGATTTATTTCAGATTTTAACATATGTCTTCCCTGAGATGGTTCCCTCTGGCATAAATTTTTGAACCTAAACCATATTAGAATGTTTTTACACACCCCACAAAATCAGAAGCATTGGTGAAAAGAGGTATAAAATTACTTGATATATGAATGTTTGCTTTGCTCGTAGCAACACAAAGGCAAAGATGCATTCAGTAAGAAACCAATAATATCCGCTAGAAAATCTGCCACTTTCCTTATATATACACATTCTTTTTTTCAATATGGTTAATAGTATTTTTCTGGGATAGAATACTCTCTGCGTGCTCAAGAGAGGAAAGGAAACAGAAGAGAAGAAATCTAAATAGTATGCTTTGAGGCTTTATTCTTAGACAGTATTGTACAGAAAGAAGAAATTAAGTCTGAATTTGGCCCACAGCAGTTTAAATCACAGTAGGATAAACATTTCCTCACTCAGCAGAGAACACTGAAAACCAACACTATCATGCAAATTACATATGATGAAATTATATAAATATCCTTCCAGTGCAGACAACATTAGATTGAATTTAATTAAAAAGTAAGAAATTGACGAGGGGGAGGAAAACTCATTATGTTTTTGAAATTGAGGAATTCTGACAGCCCCTCGCCTGTCACAAAGTTGGTCTACGAAGGGGTGCAAATGTGAAAAATAAGTTTTGTTAAGGAAAATAAATGACCGCTTCCCTCCCGAAACCTTATAGAGAGAAAATGTGGGGATGCTGCCAAGGATTTTGCAGTGCTTCAGATTGTTACTTGCCACCTCTGAACTCCATAAAGGGAGCCTCTGAGATAATAACTGAAGTGATCTGTGGCAGAAACTTCTTTGCATATTTTCTCCCACTGTACACTATAGCTCATAATGGTGAGGTGACTATTACATAATAGGGAATAAGCATCGTAGCGTTGATCAAAATAAAAAGTCTCTTACAACAACTACTCCTTCTTTTATAAAATAAAATACTAAGAGGTAGATTAAGTTCTTGCCGAAGACTACAGTGAAAAAGGACAGATTAGGAAACTTTAGTAAGCTCTGAACATTCCAAATGCTTAAAAGCTATGCTGACAGAACTGTATCTGGTATATTTACTGCTGAGTTAATTAAAATGTTTTCAGCTTCGTCACATATAGAAAACCGGAGGGTTTCAGACATTTGTGGGTGAATAGTCAGAGGGGAAAAATATACTGTAGGTCAAAAAAGGAGCAGCATTTCTATCTGTGTAGTGAAGAAGGGAGAAAAAAAAACACAAATGAAATTCAGTATCATTAGTAAACTATTGGAGACATCTCAGAATTTCATCCATGAACAAATTACTTGTATTTTACATGCATAAGCACGCTCTCCCTTGCCATTAAACTGTCATTGGAGATTATTCAAGGATACCTGCCAAATTAATTACAACTGTTTAATTAATTGATTACACTTTTTAATTACAGGTTTGTTTTTAGGAGAAGAAAAAAGTTCTGGGCTCCCCAGTCCAAAAAAAAAAAAAAAAAAAAGACAGGAATCTCCTAGGACGAGTCCAGTGGAAGGCCTAAAAGATGATAAAGGGCCTGAAGCACCTCCCTAAGGAGGAAAGGTTAAAAAAGACTGAGAGGGGATCCAATCAATATTTAGAAATATGTTAAGGGAGGTGAGAGGCAAATGGAAGAGGCCAGGCTCTTCACAGTGGTGCGTAGTGAGAGGACAAGGAGCAATGGCCTGAAAACAGAACAGAGGAAGTTCCATACAAAAGCACAGAAGAACTTTATGGCCAGGGTGACAGAGCACTGGGACAGGCTGCCTGGAGAGAATGTGGTGTCTCCTTCTAATGAGATACTCAAGACCTATCAGGACATCTCTCTGTCTGAACTGCTGTAGGATAACTGCTTTAGCAGGAGGGTTGGACTCAATCTCTTGAGGTCCGTTCCAACCCTTGCCATGTCTGTGATGCAATAAAATAGTTTCCTCATTATATTTTATGATAAAAAACACAGCACGTGTAATATCAGGAAGCATATCATGTTTGTGCACTTAACTTTTAAAAGCTCTGAACAGTGATAGCTACAAATGCATTCTTAGTGTTGCCTTAAGCAGTACACTCTGTGTACACAACAGTAAAGAGCGAAATTTAACCAGATACGATAACTGAGGTGAGGCACATTCTTGAAATACTGTTCCATCTTGATTAGTTTAGTGTGCAATTTTATTGGCTAAGTATATTTATATAAAATTCAGGTCATAAGATGTGCAGCTTGATCAGTAAAGCATGCAAAGTTTCAGAAGTTACGGCACTCAGTTCAGTCACAGAATTATACAGCAGAGAAGAAGTTTGCAGCTCAGTGTATAAATTATAATAGCAGATCAGCCAAGTGTGCATCTTCATTTGAAAAGAATTTTTGAAAGGCCATTAAAATTCAGCATTTCCTTGGCTACTAAAATGTGCCGTTTCATCTGCAAAGTGCCGAACGATGCAGCTACCAGGGTATCCCACTCTATCTACACAGTAAGAGCTGTGTTTGTTACTCAAGTAATCGTGCCATTGATCACGAGTGGGCAGGAAATCAAGAAAACATTTCCACCTCTGCTAACGGGATAAATTCTGACAAGTTCCTATTTCCAAATATTTCCCTATATTTTGCATTACTGGTACAAGCAATCTAAAATATGTAAAGGACAAAGTTAGCTACAATTAGCTAGAGTGCTATTAATTACCTGCGCAGTGCACTTATAAGGAGCACTATTACTGAAATTACTTCAAGAATTATATCATGATTTTCATCACTGGAATTTTGTTACAGTGATGATTTCTTTTTTTCTCTCCCATTGCTTTCTTGGGAAAGAAAAGGGAGAACACAACGATCTCAAAACTCAACAACTGAAATTGACAGAGAAAAATGAAGGTAAATTCTTTGGTTGCTTAGAAACATGGATAAGTTCTACTCAGTGTCCTTTGTCATGGTATGATTAATGAACGTGCAAGTGTTTGTTTACTGCAGGAAATTAATGCTGTAAATAAAAGCACTATCACTTTTACTCATCACAGACTGTACAAGGACACAGAGCAAGAAACACATGATGGAAAAGAACAAATAAGCATTTTATAACTTGTTGCGTTTTATCACTCCCAAGAAGACAGCTTTAAATGGCATGCGTAAGAAATATTTGAAATTAAAAGAAGAGACCAAGTGCATTTTTGGGTAAAAGCAGTTATCCTTTGTGAGACAGAAAGGGCTCCCACGAACTTTGGATTGGTCACACAGTGGTACAGGCTGCTCAGGGTGGAGTCACCATCCCTAGAGATGCTGCAAAACCATGGAGACATAGCACTGAGGGTCACGGTCAGCGGGCAAGGTGGGTGAGGGTTTGGGTTGGACTTGGGGATCTTAAAGGTCATTTCTGGCCTTAATGATTGTATGATCTTACGACTCTGGGAAGAGGGAGAAGCAAATGATATGCAGATAAGAACTCGGGAGAACCCTTTTACTCAGAGCCTGTCAAAGGGAAAACATCTCTGGACTTTGCTATAGAAAATTAACAAGGCAACTGCAATATAATTATAATAATTCAAGCAGGATGATTCATTTAATTATTTATTTAACAGTGAAACTCAAATTAAGATTTTATGGCCTTAGATCGACTCCAGATGATTTGAAAGAAACAAGATGTATCATATACTATATCCTACATGCTTCTGGCTATGACAAATCATACATCAAAGTTCATGACAGCAAAGATGTCAGCAGAGCCTAAATTAAATATGAGCTAATATCATTTGGCTTGTCTGTATCTCATCTGTAAATAGCATTTCACTTGTACTCACTCCCACGTGTACGATATTAATTAGAATTGACACACAAGGCCATGAAGGAAAACTGCAGTAGTTTTACACATTTGAGACGACTAGAAGAATGTTTAGCCCTACAGACCATAAAGTACTGGTTGAGACCAGGAACTAGCTATCTCCCTCTATATTCTGACACAAAAATTGAGATGCTGCATGTTCCTTCTCTAGTCAGTCTTTACCACAGTAATTCTACCAAGACTTAAATCACATTTTGTTTATCAGAGAGGCCAGTAAAACTCTAGAAAGCATTAAAACATTAGGTTTTCAAGCAACGTCCTAATCTTTATCTTGGCCTCCACAAATTCTAAAGCATTTCTCACAAATCATCAGAATCGATCAGAAGTTCTTCACTATACTTCCCTCACCGGGAGTTTAGCAGCTCTAAAACTTCAGATAAACACACACACGAAATCTGATCAGGCTGAAAATACAAGAAAAGTTCAAATGTATTCCAAAGACTGGAATTTTCTTTAAGTTATGGCTTCCTCAAGCACAAACAACAGCTTTCTATTACTGAAAGAATATGATTACTCAGGCAGATTAATGGCTTCCAGTAGCACTGAAATAGGGAAAATTCCTAGGGGAAGGAATTATTTAATGCCCTTCTGGTAAGCAAATCCAGTAGTTTGCGCATGGCTCCATTCTGAAAATATGCAATTCTAAAAAACTCTACAGATACTGCTTTATTTGGAGATCTACTCTTTCATTTTAAGGACCTGTTTCATTTGGTCCTGTACCTCACATGCCATGCTTCTTCACTGCCTACCTTATTACACTGAAAAACAGAAATAGCGTTTTCTAGTAACACTTCAGGTTTTGTTTCTGCAAGGGATAAATATCACACTGGAGGTATGGCAGTCCTAATAATCTATTTTGTAACTCAGCTCTCATGGCCATTCCTTAACAGACGCTACAAGCACAGCAGAGAAATTTCATAGACATTTTATGCGTATTAGAGTGAAACTTCCCCTTCCTATGTGGACAAACAATAATAAATTTCTATAATAAAGATCCATTTTTCAGTTGGAAGAAGATTTTACAGCAACACGAAAGCAATGCAAGACAGAATAAAACTGCTGCCTCCTTTATTTTCCAATAAGAAACGTTATCCAGCAAGGCACAGTGAATTTATGCTCCCCTACAGAATGCTTTCTCCAATTTTAATATCACTTCTCCTTTAAGGAGGTTTTATCAAAGACAGATTTAACACACCTTAAAGGTTTAAGTTTTAATGGAAACATGAGTCTGACAGAAAATAGAATCGGTCTTAAAATATAATAACAAGGCTTAAATCCTATGAATCAAGCTTAGATGTATAATCTAACTTCTTAATCTGTGAATTACAATGCATTTAAAAGGAGGAAGGGAACAGGGTTAAGGCTTAATATATTTTCAATCATGACAAATGCTTTGAATTCTCAAATCTAACTGCAGTTGGAGACTCCCTCTGCTTTTTCCTACGAAATTTTCACACCAGGTTCAGTCCTGTTGACTAAATGGATAAGAATACAATTGGAAGCTGCACAAAAGAACACCTTGCCTTGTCCAAGTGAAAAGTGAAATACTTTTTCCAGTGTCTGTCACTGCCTAATTCGATCCAGAATGAGAATTTACTCATTTTCCTGGGTCGAGCAATGTTTAATTTCTCTTCCTCTTTTCTCTCTGCTTAATGGATACACTTCAGTAAAAAGCTTGCATCTCTTTCCAGGAATGTTCAACGAAGCTCTACCTAAATTAACCTACTTTTCACTGAATGCTCTGTAACTTTCCCAAGCTGTAACCAAGCTTCGGACATAATCTGAGGTAGCTCCAGCGCTTCAGATTTTATTCTTCCTTCTTTTTGTTAATAAGATCTCAAGAAGTAGCGGTTTTCTCCTTCTTTAAACTTAAAGAAAGCTACAACAGCAAATTATGTGCTCTTCTGGATACACCATTTGTCTTTGACCCTCTAGAGGATGCAGCAGAGAAGCAGTCATTTATAACTGAATAAACTATTAATGTTTGCAATAATTGTGTTATTTACGTACTGTATTTCTTGGGTACTCCATCACCTGGGTTTGTTCCCCAGACTTTTCTTCACACTGTGACACATTGCTATGATTGCTACCAACAAGCCACACGCTCACCTCTACAGGTGATGGCTGTGTGTGGATGAACGTGATGTGCACAGCAGTTCATTCAAGAACCACTGTGAGTGGCTGATATTTTTGCTGCTATCTTCTATATTTTTTTGTAAGCCAGAACTGTAGATCCCATCCCACTGTGGATGGGATTGCTTACTTTCACTATTATATCATCACCTAAGTAAATCGCATGGATAATCACCTAAGGTTTTGATACTTCAATAGAATCTAGATTAAAACCTGATTTCTAGGCGAACTCAACTTACATCCTGAGAATCACACTCCTGGACACTCTGGTTTTCTTCCTTTCTTGAGGCCACATGAAGATTCTCTTTCTCTGCTGAGGCATTTTGCTGGACATAAAAAAAAAAAGAAAGGAAGAAAGAAAATTAAACAACAGCTAATACAGACAAAACTTCAGAATAGACAATTTAGAAAATCAGGAGAATCACAAACTGCTAACTACTTAGCACACTGCATTTTCCATCAGTTTTATAAAAAGGAATGTTTGATGCTAATGCTTATAAATATGTAAAGGACTCAGGAAACTCCTGAGGTGCTTTCCAACCCCTGTAATTCTGTGATTCTGTTTTAATAAGTGTTTCCTTTAAGTAATTTAGAAAAATTACTTCTGTATACATAAACAATCGAGATTTACAATCTGAAACTGACCACACAGAAGTGACTCCATGTTATATTATTTGATACATTAGAAACAAAGATCAATGCTTAATAACACAGCACAAGTTAAATCACATGGCTTCTTTCACCAATATTTAGAAGGGGGCAGAAAAGATGAGCGTCAAGGAATAAAAATATTGTTTTGTGAAATAATGGATTATCATTTAATAACTGGCCTTTTACCTGTATTGAGTTCTTTGCCTGTTTGGGCTGCCATATTAATACAGTTATGAAAAACTTAAATTTTCTCCTATCAAATAAAGACCAGTCTATGTACATTGAATGATTCACAGTATACGTAGAACACATACTAACCTGATTTCTTGACTGCCTACAGCAGTAGATCTATACAGGAGGACAGGAAAACAAGTCAGCCTGAACTTTTGTTAACACAGGAAAGTAAATGTCTGCCTGAATACCAGATTTCTCAGCACATCATACTACAAAACCAGGGAAAACTGAGATATTTAGGGAAGACTGCTATCAAGGAATAATCTTCCCATGTGTTGCTTTCAAATACTACAGCTAGCCAAAAGAAAACGTTTCCCATTCTCATCCACTAACACTCAAAACATCTGAGTTTAATACTGTATCCTAGAAGCTTCATTTGTTGTAGGATTCCTACTGGACAGGCAGCACATCATCTCAGCTACAGCACAACCATCATCTCCAATTACTTTTCACACTGTGACCCAACACCAACATACATCTGTATGTCTTAAATTCTAGACCGAAATGCCTTGACACTTCTTGTATGGATCCAAGGTTACCAGAACCACGAAGGAAAAAAGGACAGAAGATGACGGGAAAGTGCTTTGCCAGGACCCAGGTTAGTTCCCAAAGATTTGAGTTCTGTTCTTACAGCCACAATGGCATAGAGCATTCTCACATTTTATGTAGGCACATTTAGCTAATAACCTTTTGAAGCTGATTGTCTTCTTACATGAATCAAGGGATAAAATTCAATACTAAAAAACACCAATGTTTCTGAAGATTGACAAGTTTGCTCGTTATGTAGAACGTTTTCAAGAACACTTTGCAATCAAAATGCTTTGTTTTTAAAAGAAGTCTATCCTAAATAAGCAATGAATATGCTATTCTTTGTCAGAATGAAGCCTATTTACTAGATTGACAGCTAACCTAACGACAATGCCACCAAGTACTCTGGAGCAAGTTGATTTGGAAACAGTTTCTGAATTCCTTCCCAATGTGCCTGAAGCTTTTTGAAATCTCAAAGCTTTTCCAACCAGGATTTCACAAATGAATGTTTTTTTGAGGATCATCAGACCTTTAACTTTCCTTCATTGGAAATATTTTTAAAGTTACAAGATGTTCCTGGTGAGACCCTACAAGCCTGACTAGACAAAGAGCTTTGAATTTCAGATACTTGAAACAAGCAACACTTTCACAATCATTTGGCACATATACTTGCTCATGGAACCCACTGATGTGCGCTTGCATTGCAGTCAAAATTACAGAATTCTTACACCTGAGAAACAAGCCAAACATTATTCCTTTCAGTTCTCTTGCAGAGTCTGTACTGGAAGAAATCACATAGCCTATTCCCCACTGCAAACCTTCAACAACCTTTCGCTTATACTTGGTACATCCTTTTGGTTCCAACATCTTACAAATATTCTTCTCAAAGCCTGTATTTTTATTGTATGACCCTCACTTCATGACTAAAGAAAACTAGGAAGCTAAATCAACAGAACTCCATCTTTTATAATATTTTGACTTTGATACACAGTTGAATTCTTTCCTACTGTAGATACAATCACAGAAGAGCTGGGTTGGAAGGGACTTCCAAGATCAACTAGTTCCAGTGATAACATGATAATATTATCCAATCCTTCACCTTCCCACATGGTTTCACAGCATCACTGTATCTCTCTTGCTCTAGGCAACATTCGGTGATGCAAGGTGTCACAGTTCCACTGACAGGTCTCCTAGCCAGATTATTTGCCCACACAAGCCAGCGTATTTACTTCCTGTCACACAGACCATCAGATCACTCTTTTCTACACTAAGGGTTTCTAGTGATATTCTAATTCCACATTAAGGAAGTACTTCAATTAAGGGTACTCATCAGATCTTAATAAAAGGATTATATGGCATTTTGAATGCAAGAAGAACAAACTAAGCAATTTCTTGCTAAGTAAAGGTTCATTATAAGACAATAAATAAGTCAGTTACATGAGAGCCAAGATTATTTTTCTCCAATGATGGACACTGTTAACAATAAACATATCCACAGTCTAGACTTACAGTTCAGGAATCATTGGAGTTCGCCCACAAGCACCTTTCCACTGGCCCAAACATACAAAATAACACTCAGAGAAGACTTGTACTCTAGCAGGCATGCTCGCTCTATCCGACATGACATCAGGCTGGTTTCCGGAGTGAGGCAAGCAACAGGGCCCTCCATGCTGTAGGTACTGGCATTAACCTGCTCACAGAAGGGCTGCTAACCTGGCGTACTCACACAGTCAACAAACAGGAAGCAACCAACATCTCAGCTTTGATAGAATCATAGAACCACCAAGGTTGGAAGAAACCTCTAAGATCCCCAACTCCTACTCCGACCCATCTCCACCACACACACTAACCGTATCCCTCAGTGTTACATCTCCACAATTCCTGAACACTCCAAAGACAGTGACTCCAACACCTCCCTGTGCAACACGTGTCAATGGAGTACCACTCCATCTAAGAGTAAATTTTTTCTCATATCCAACCTGAACCTCCCCTGGTGCAACTTAAGGTCATTACCTCTCATTCTTCCACTATCCCTGACTTGCAGCACTCAAGAGTTCATTTCTTCTGGGAGAAGTCTTATTCTTTTGGGATAGAAATGATTTATGGTCACATCTAGGAAAACCAAAAGCAAGCATTCACGGATTTGTAGCACTTACTGTGAAAAAGTAGAGCAGCTTTTTTAACAGCAAGCAGATGAAGATGTCAGAGCTTTACTGGGCAAGGTACACAGTTCAATAGACAGACATATCTCCTTTCCACCATCAGTTCTATTTGACTGCTCCTGGAAACCAGGGAATTTGTCTGCACACCACATGCACACACAGGCCAACTGTTCAAGAAAAAAATATTAAACCTATCATCTTTCCCTTCCCCCACTTTCTAGTTGCACTGTTTGCAATTGCAAAAGTAGAGTTATTTTTTGGATCACGCAACAGACTTTTCCACCTGCTCTCCGAGCTCCACGAATTTCAGATATTTTAAAGACGTAAACCTCTTCACAACAGAAATCACAGATAAATATGTATGGCTGCCTGCAGAAAAAAAAAAAATGCATAAAGGAAAACACTGTATCACACATTCTTTAATATTCTGACTTAAAATTCCTTCACAGTTAAACTCACACACAGAAATGCATGAAAATCCCAGTTCCAATAACAAAACATCACACTGTGTATTTCTATGATGGTTATGATCACCACATACACATCCAATAGTGTACGTGTACATATATATTTCAGAGAGGTAACTAACTTTTCTCTACTACAGTCAATATTATTCACCACTAAGGGAGACACATAGTTCACTTTTCATTTCTATTTAATCCACATCTACAGAGTTATGCTTATACAGGGTAATGCATCTCAGAGGACTGCAAATCCAATGGCATACAAGATAGTTATATTTAAGCACTTTTAAAGTGGAAAACATCAGCTTTCCCATACACATTATGCCAACACTGAATGCTGAGCACAACAATCAAAAGTCTTTTCGAAGAATATAGGAAAAACTTACCACCGATGACACTGAAACTTGTCAGCTTTACCAGGGACACTGAAATACCACATTTTCCTTTCTTCACTTTTCATGTGTAATTGTGTTGGTTATAATGGAATTTCTTGGACATATTTACGTTTATGATATGCTCATATGGCTGAACATTCATCATAAGGAGAGGATTTATTCTTTCTAATTCATCTTTGAGATGATGCAGTTATATTTAATGTGCTAATTTCCCAAAGCACCCTTCACATAACATTACTATGAGTGCATAATTTTCCCTCACATACGCACCTGCTTCTCTCAGTATTACATTATGTTGAGCACAACGTGGGCATTAAAGTTCTTAAGATTTTTGTAATGGGATTCTTCTTCTCTTGAAAAACTACCCCAGAAGAAGAAGGACTTCATAAAATCTCAAAGTAAAGAGCCAGGGAAGGTGTGTGCATGTATATATGTATATATATAGCTGTGTGTATATACACACACACACACACACAGCTCTATACACAAAAAAGCCACATATGTCCATTGTGTTTTATTGTGCTCTGAATTCCACTGTTCTTTTTCTAGCACAGATCATTTTGAGAACACTGTGCATTTCATATAATTTAACCGAATGTTTTCTTGTAGAACCTTGAAGTACAACATTTTCAGTTGCCCAATCTGTAACAATTGCATTTTCTTATGTTTCCACACTCAGGGGAAAGAAAGAAACAAAAAACTCATGACAATGCATACAATCAAGTTTCTCCAGATCAATCAGAAGTGTTCTGTAATGATTCACTGTACATTGATTTTCAGGACTCTGAAAATGATGCACTGACATTAACTGCAAACCAGGGTTCACATCAGAATTTACATCAGTTATGTGATTAGAAGAGATTAAGAAAAGAAAAAATTATTTTTCCCAGGGAAACATCACAAGAGGAAAGACCTAAAGGTTACCTAAGAATCTAAATAAATATACACACGCTTGTGAGGTATGCTATACATGATGATTGATATCAAGATTATGTTGTTTTTATTCTGACTGAAAGATCCAGGTAACTTGATAAATGGACAACCTTTACTTTGGAACAAGAATAAGACCTAGTGACATAAAAATGGTGAACGAGCATCTTGCTGAAATCCAGAATAATTGTGATGTAACCTTACATTTTAATTGAAGTTGGTCCCTCACGACACAAGATTTTTTTTTTTTTGAAAAGAAATAAAAGCAGAAATTTTGCTTATCTATTTTAAAGAATAAACAAGAAAAAAACAAGTGATGAATTCTTCTGAATTTCATGGCAGGAGCTCCCGTACAGGAGAGAAGAGAAATAAAAATAAATAAATAAAATGGTAAACGCAGCATGCCAAACATGGGAAAAAGTAATTAAGATACTACAGTGTTGTTTGCAGTCCAACTCCTGGGTTTGCTTGAAATACACACGTTCCTATTGAAGAATGAATGCTTTGGAAAATCAGGGAGGTTTTTTTTATTAGCCAGTTCAATTAATATAACATCCTTCTGATATTTTCCCAGTCATATCTTTCCTCAAATAAAACAAAAAGAACGCTTAGCTATCTCTAATGTTTCCTAAGTGGCTTCATATATACATTTACTGTGATGCTTCGTAACAACAGATTAATAATAGACGGCATACACAGAATACACACATTAATAATTATCATTTACATCTCGAACACATCCTTGGGTAGAACAAATCCCTTGGGAGTCATTTCACAATTATGTTCAAGCTGGTAAGCCTCTTAAATTGATTAATAAGACCCTTGGCACATTTCAAGTCTTTTTACATGTAACAGTGTTAGAATCACAGAATCACAGGGGTTGGAAGGGATCTCTAGAGATCATCTAGTCCAACTCCCCCACCACCAAAACAGGCTCCCAGAAAAAATGCATTAACACTAATAAATCATCAAGTAGATTTCCTGGCAAAGGCAAGTAAATTCAGTTTCTTCCTAACTGCTCTCATCAAACAAAACGGAGTCTTAGAACGGACAGTCTGCATCTGGTTTCCCTACTTGTACCCTACAACACGACAGAGAGAGGTCAAAAAGCTGATCTTTGAAATGCAGATAATTAGAAAGATCGTGTCACTAACATTGGAATGATATTATTTCTAATGATATTATTAAATGAAAATGATATTGTTTTGGGATATGGACTAAATAAGAGTTGCCAGGTGCTCTGTATTTTCCCCTCCAGTTTCTTGTACTCGGTTAAAAAAAAATCTCTAAAACTAATTTAGTGTCAAGATAATGCACTAATAATGAAGACTTCTTTAAAGTACGCAGTAAAGTCAAAGAGCTTCAGCTTTCAATTTAATGATCTCTGGTGCTAAATGTTTTTCAGCACGTAATAAAATTTTATTAAAAATCAGTTACTGAAGAGCCCTAGAAAAAGATCTGAGCAAATAACAAAATCAAATTCAATCGGAGGGAAATTCAGGAAATAAAAGATACAAGGAAGGGCTGCCATACTCTTATCAACCATCATTAAAGAAAAAATAATACGAGACTACACTTGGTATCCCGTTGATCATAATGATAATGAAAGTCTATAAGCCTAAAGAGAGCCATAAAAAGCAGAACAGGAAAGACTTTAATGAAGAAATAGGTCATGCTAGTCATGCTCTTTTAATCACACTCTATCATTTTTTTCAAGGCAAATTTCTTCCTACATTAGGCTTGCAGATGCTCTGTACCTTCGAAGGACACACTATCACTTGCTGCTTTGAAATTAAAACCTGAAACAATGGAAGGTGTCATTTTTCAACACTGTTTTCTTCTCATAGTGCTTGTGTGTTAGGAAAAGGTCATATTCTGACATTACTGCATATGATAAGCATTTGTTACTCTGATTTTTTTAATCAATGTTTCCCAATCTCAGTGTCAAATGCAACCAACTGTAGGCCACCAAAACTGCACAAGGCAGTGGTGTCTCATTAACTATCAGAAGAAATGGTGGAGGAAACAATTATGTGGGAAAAGCCCATCTTCCTAAGGCCCCTATGAAGCACAGTCCTCTTCACTGCTGCTTTAGAGAGCTTTGGCTTTCCAAGTCCATGAAAGACAGATTCTATCACTGAAAATCATATACAGGTTGTGAATTTTGAATTCGCATCTAATACCATATTCATCTTCCAAAATTCAGTCACATCTTTTATTTTTCAAACCAAGTCCTTTTGCCTGTTATTTGGTCCCTAGAATGGGGTTATTACCGACAAAACCGGGAGTGCTTCCAGACACAACGCCGTAACGTCAGCTTGAAATTTACTGCCTGGGGAAAAATAACTGCCAAGCATTGTTTTCAGCATGTTGTAACAACAGAGGTCACCCTGAGTAAAAAATAATCAGATGCATTATAGAATCTTTTAGAGTCTTAATCTTTCTTCTAATGACAAAAAGAAATCCATGGCTGCATTTTTATTGTTTCATAGGTTGCTGAGCAATGATTATGCTTTTTTTTTTTTTTTCCCAAGGGTCAGAACCTTCATTTATACTGGAATATTATGATAAATGATCTGATTGGTAATAGCTCTAATTTTAGAAAACAGACCATTTTCTTGTGTAATTTGTTCTGATTTAGTTTCTTTCTGGACCTACAGAGGGAGAAAGATGAGAATATATTGCCAAATTCAGCTGGCTAATTTTTCATTAATCTGAAGCTATAATATTAGTCTTCTAGACTACAATATATAATAATTTAAAATATGACTAAACAATTACCTGTTCTGTCTTCAAAAACATGGGCTGGGCCCAAATTATGCATTCCAATGTATCTTTATTCTTCCAAAATAGTTAGACACTTGAAGAAATCTAATACACATAAATATAAGTTCTATCTACATTTCCAGTCAGTTATCATTATAATATCCTACAGCATTACCAGTAATGTGAAGTGAAATTCTGTATAATATTCAGTACAAATAATCAACTACTTATTTCATTATCATTCTATCAATCACTTCTACTTCCGTAGAATGAAATAAATAAGGCGTAGAGCCTAAGAAATACTCCAATTCCACAAATAGATCATTCCTAGATTAAAAATGACCATAAGGAACACAAAAACTCAACAGCTGCAAAACAAAAACAAAAAACAACACCAACACAACACGCAACAGAACAAACAACAACTACCATAAGAAATCTCCCTCAAAAGAAAATCTAAAACCCATATAAAATTAGTGAAGAATGGCATGAATAGTAACATCAACATTTGTGTTCAGTAACCTTGCTCAGTATTCGTAGTAGATGCTCAATATCTATGCTCTCAAAGTAACAGCAAGTTTAGGGGACGGGGCAGGTTTATTGACTTCTTCACAGTTGGAAATCCTTGGCTATTTCAACTCTCAGAATACAGTAGTTCACAAAACACAAAAACCACAGAGCACTGATGAAATTTGGGAAATATGTGAAACAATGTTAGACAAAAAAACACCCTAAAACAAATTAGAGGCCATTATTCTGGTATTCTTTTAGTTGTACTCCCCATTATTTGTGTATTCATCCTTGCTGCTACAAATAGAAGCTGTTTCTCTGCTTCATTTCCACTAATAGCCAAAATGACTAAAGCTCATTTTGTATTTGCACTTACAGCACAGGTATCTTTACACTGCACACCCATAGATACGTGAATGATAGCCATAATTATAAAATAATTATTGCTTAAGTGTAATGCTAGCCTTTTCCAGACAGGAAAATTAGAACAAATTAAGTAAGAAAGCGTTCCACCCAGTGATCCCATGTATGTGAAAACACATCTATAAAGTCAGAGCTGTTTCATACGCCAAGCTACAGTTATCACATAGAAGGACTCATCAGTAAGTCAACACCAGTACTCTGATTCACAGATGATCCCAACCCACGTTTCCCATGGCAGGCAGTCTAGTAAATATACCATAGTAAATATTCCATCCATTAATGATACTCTACCTAAATGTACCTAAATGGCTGAAAGCTATCAGTCCTTAGGCACTCATCTACATATCAGACATTTTCCTTCTGAATATTTCTGGGCCTCCTGCTTCCCCTTGCTATGTCATAAGAATGACAAAAGACAATTGCTGCAGCTGTTGCATTTGCCAACACCAAACTCACTTGGGAGAATTTTCCAACTTTGAGAAGACAAAATGGTCAGCCGGTGGGTCATTATAGCGCAAAAAATATGGAATATGAAGATTTGTCAACAATCTATAAAGATCAAGACCTCATAATTCAAGGATTAATTACTTCTTATTGTCTGTTGGTCTGCAAGACTGAAAAAAAAAAAAGCCAAGGAAAACATAAACAAGAATGGTATTGTTCTTTAAAAAAAACATGTTAAAAAGCCTTCTATAATATGGCTTCAATGTAGAGATTCTGAACTGGCTATGCTGACTTGACAACCTATTTTACAGTAGCAGATTTCAGTGGTTTTATAATCACAGATAATGCACAGATTGATAATAACGAGGTGTCAGTGTGGGGAAGAGCAGGACTGGGAACCATCATTTTTGCAGCCGTTTCCATGGCATATGCCATGTGCAGAGAAATGTGAGAAATGCCTATTAAAGAGACAGCATAACTTATTCAAGCACTCTTGGGATGCAGAGGACTCAGACTGCATCACAGAAATATTGCTATATTTCATAAAACGGAACATTAAACACAAAATCAATTCGATTATGGAAAAAGAATGAAGATTACTTTGTGCTTCAATCAAATGTCAAAAATTCAGTTTCAAACTCTTTGCTGTGCCAGGGAAAACGTGCACCTGAAATGTCAGGGTAAAGCTCAGTCCACATATCCTGCAGTAAGAGTCCACGCTCCTTCAGAATGGAGAACCAGCTGTCTCAATCTAAGTGAGGGCTGTTATTAATTAATGCATTGGTTTGTTTCTGGAGGAAGGGAAGGCTTGTTACTATGGAACAGTTAAGGAACCGACAGTCATTATAGTAAGGGAAGCAGCACAAGATTCAGTTTCATAATCATATTCTGCTTTCTGACATTACATTTCAATCTTAATTACATAGAGGAAGATTGCTGATTTTTGGCTCCAATCTCTGTACTAATAGTGCATATCAACAGCTGCTATAGAAAAAATGCTACGATTGGCAATCTCTTTATATTACACAAAAAAAAGTCTTGGAATTTAAGGGGAACATGAAACTCTTCCTCCACCATCCTACTGTGAAATTTCCTTCCTTAGTCTCAGTCTAAATGTATTGAGTCACATGAATAGACCAGCAAAATCCAACCCTGGAGATGGAAATTACCTGAATATCTGTCAATCACTGTATAGCTCAGCTGTGCTAAAATGCTTTACTTTAAAGAATTAAAACACTTTAGAAACCAGTTCTTTAACCCCATTTTCTCTTACACTGTTGTCCCTATTTCTTGGATGTATTGCACAAATCAAATATCTCCTGGCCTATTATTATAGCACTTTTGGCAAATTCTGTTTGAGTGTCCCTAACTGCTTTTTTCTTCTACGCTGACCTTCATCATGGCTTTTTTTTTTTTTTTTTTTTTAAGTGAAAAACTGCCTCACTATTCAGTGCTGTAGTAATCACAAGCACATTATCAGTGCCTGGAAGGTAAAAAATCCCACGAATTCACATCTGCACTTGTTTTAGATGTAAATCCATCTTCCTTGTAGATGTGTTATGCAGGCACAGCTCATTTAGCAAGCAATAGATGGAATTTTGCTTCTCAGCAAATAAAAGTACACATTTCTCAACTCTGTAGAAGTTTACTGATACCAGAAACTGGCTTAGAATTATCTTTAAAATGCACCCTCATCTTGCAACGAATTACACATCCTCCTTAGTTCCAGTTTGATGCTCTCAATAGGACTAACTCTCAAAGACGCTTTAAAAAAAAAAATGAGGGAGAAACAATACCTTGGTGCTTATCACTGGAAACAAAACTCTTGAGCCCTTTGTAGCTGAAGATGTCAGCTTCTCTGCTGGTTTTGAAGGGATTCGACGGGTAGCAGGAGGCTGACTGTGCAGCACAGAGGACAGGCAAAGCTGCACGGTGTCCTTCAGGGCCTTCAGCTGGGACTCCTGGGGAAAACAAGAAATTACCACTTCTGAGATGTGTTGTTATGAATGGAATTGCTTCTTTTATCTGTATTAAAGCTAACTGTTACAAACAACAGCTGTTTCTTCTTTTTGCCATTACTATTAGCAGAAGACATTGCTTTAGGTGGTCGTTAGTATTAAGTTACTGTGCGTTAGACACCAACATCCCTAAAAGGTCCTTGTACCCTTTCATCCCTGCATTTTATCTCTATTGGTCATTGCAAATACTTACTGAAAAATATTTCATCACTACAGGAACAAATATGTAACCTATTAAATATCATCATGTCCAAATTTTTATACGTAATATTTAATAGAGAGATGCAGACATTTGAAAACATTGCCAAGACACAGATTCTGCATGGTATTTTGCTTATAACGTTCGGGATAATTCAGATAATGTTTCTACATTATAAAGACTGATTTTAATCCCCAAGAAGGATGACTTCTCTCATGCATATACATGCGCCCATTATGCTGTACACTGTATAGTAAGCCACAGGCCTTTCCATCTGTTAAGAGTATAATTGTCCACATCCTTTACTGCACTTTAAGCCACACTAGAACAAAAGTGAACTGGTGAATTAACTGCTGTTCTCATAAATACACGGTAGCTGTTTCACTCCTAAATACAAATGTATTAATGAAAGCAGCAGTCTGACACTGAACAAAGTCGAGGAGGCAAAAGTAGGGAGACAATTATTCACTGAGGAGGTCCATTTGAAATCTTTGTTCCATCACTGCAAGTCATTTAGAGAATCAGATATTATGACAAAGCTCTCAATAACCCCTGGATATATCAGACTGCAGGTCAAAATAAGCTGTCTGCTTGTCAACAATACTGTCAAGATGACATGTATGGTTTCATATTTTCCTCATACTCCTGATACAGGGTTGAACTTAATGTAGAATAACTGGGACTGTAGTAAAGTAAGAAATGTCAGGCTTCCCAGGATCCCATCTTGGGAATTAGGGAAATGCTGCAGTGTGAAAAAACTAACCTGAGACATTAAATTGACTGTCTGCACAAACAATATTTAAAGGAAATATTAAAAACAGAAGTTTGATACCCTTCCAAAAGAACAATACAATCTTATGCTTGCTTATAGTCACATTTTGAGACTCATGCACTTGACAACTCCTGTCCAGTACAGCTCATATTCCAAAAACACGCACTGCTTTCTATAACAGCCCCATTCCTACTGCGTGTGTTAACCATGTCAACATAGTTCAGGTCACATCTTCACTGCACTCATCTCCAGCTGTTTTTAGTTCACAGAGAAAAACTCTTGACCACAGCAGAAAAGGTTCTTGCAAACTTAAATGACTTACTACACAATGAGAATAAGAATGGGTACTGTCTCATAGAGCTTTTACACAGTTCCACGTGTATGAGCTCTGTACTTTACCTTTTCTATGTCCACAGCTCTTTCTCAGAGTTGAATCAAAGTTCGGAAAGGACCACTGAGATAACCAAGTCCAATCTGCAACCCATCACCATGCCCCCTAAACCATGTGAACTACGATGCCATCCAAGGACTTTCTCAATGGTAATTTACCAGAAGATTGTTTTAGTCCTTTGGAAAACCTGAAGAACTACAACCTAGTCATAAATTAGAATTCCATAATGTTTACTAGGAAAGAAACATAAGGTCAGAGAAGTCAAGTGAGTGTGCTGCAAATCCCTTTCAATTGGCACACTGAATTGCCTAATAGCATACTCATCAGAAGTTCCTAATGTCAAATGCTCTTTGCTTTCTCCTTCACAACTGTCTAAATCATAATGAAATGGTGCATTTAAAAGATTTTTTAGCCACAGACAGCAACTGACACTAGTGACAGAGCATGTCTGGGAGCATGTATGCACGTGAAGAGTGAACACAATTTCCCAATTAATATGGGGAGGAGGCCAGATGAGTGTACTTGCAAGAAACACCTGCTATACCACCAGAAATGCACACAGGTTTGGATAATGCTTCTGTGATTACTGTTTACATCAAAGAAATTTTGGAGGGAAATCCCCAGTCAAAAGAAGGATTTCAGTTACTGAGATACTGATAAACAGAAAAATACTTCAGTGCAAAGGCAGTACTTTTTCAGAATTCTCCGTGGCCCTTTCAACCTGATTTTCCTCTTAAAAACATTTGCAGCTTTATTTAACTTCATGCAATATAATTATTTCTACTGACTACAGTAGAGTTACTCCTAAGTGTGTGCCATTAAATACATACCTAAAATTTCTGTGAGATTATCACTTGTTCTTGTCAAATTATGTAGAACCATTCTCATGCTGACATCACGTTATGCTTCTTACCTTGTCAAGGGCTGCCTTTTCCAATTCATCTTTTGCAGCTGCTAGTTTCTGCTCCAGGTCTGTTAGTCGTTGTGCCTGGGAGGATAAAGAAGAAAAAGCCAATATAATTTACATCGTAATTTTTCATCCCATAGTTTATGAAAAACTTGAGCAGCTCCTGAGAGAGATTACAGATGTAAGCTTTGTAAGTAACAATATAAGCTGATTCAGAAATGACTGCCAAAAGATCAAGCCACGAAGGAAACTATTTTCCCCAAAGATAATGTGTATTTCTGTGTGTGAACTCGGGTCTGCACCCTTTGTATGAATGCAAGTTTACTTCTTAATTTCTATGCCAGAGGCAGAAGTAATTCCACACTATAAAGCTGATAACTAGTCACCATCATGCACGCAAAAGAGAATGCACTGCTGGTCTAGCTCATCAGCATCCAACAGAGCAGCCAATACAGGAGGATACACTGATTCAATTTGATAATGCATAGCCTGCCCGGACTTATAGGAGGAAAACATTTGTTAATTTCTCACATCATTAACATTTTGATTCCTGGCACTTATGACAATATTCTGTCACCAGTTACACAAATACAGTCACACCGAATGAGAAATAACATTAGAAAAACAGTATATATAAATAATTCCAATTGCCGTTAGAAAGGAAATTATGCAAAATAACGTTTCCATGATAGATGAGAGGCCAGCATGGCATCTCTGATGGTGTGCATCTCTAAAGGTTTCGGATGACAAGAGGACAATGGATTCTCAGTTGGTCATACAATCTTTCCTTTCAGCGTCACCTCTAGAACACCAGAAGATAGAAATTTCAGGGTAATTGGTTTCCTTAGATATCAAGTACTTGGGTAGCTGAGAGAAGAAGCCACCAGGAGCTACTGGCAACACCTGCTTCTTTCTTACCACAACAATGTCTGGTGATATTTACTTGGTGAAAACGCAGTCGTATTACAATCAAGCATGAGGGAAAGAATTTCATTTATTTAATGTGTGCCTGCCATTAGAAAGAATGAAGTAACCTTACATGGATTGACAACACTACTCACATTAAGCAAAACATTTTCTGTTTAGGGTGAAAAGGGTTTCTTTCAAAAGGACAGGCTAGTATGTATTAATACTCTTCCCACGGTCATCATTTATCAAATCCTTTTATTTTTGGTGATACCACAGCATCTAGATGGACTGGCTTTATCTCCATCTTCCATGTATGTTTATTTCTCAGATTACTGAGTCAAAATGATCCAATGGAACTGAAACGATGATAAAAATTTGGCATTAAAAAAGCTTCCCTATTGGAAAGATGGAAAACTTAAAAATAAGTTCTCTTTAGGCATTCCTGTAGAATATTCAATGATTCAATCAGGTCTTCCTGATAAAACTGAGACAAAATTGATTCCTCATCCCCTGAAAGAATGAGATGAGCAATTACTGTCTGTGAAGTGTACTTTCCCAGATCAAAGCAATGTGTTTACCTTTACTCATCTTGAATTACGTCACACATAACGCCCATATCTAAATTCTTACAGGCCTAATAAATATTAAATAAAAAACAAAAAAGGATGAGTACATCTATTCAACACATTTCAGATGAGATGAGAGACAAGACAGCACAGTTACAAAGAATGCATATCCATTAGAAATAGGTGTAATATTTTCAACTCTATTTTATTTTACAGTAACTCGTAAGGAAGTACTTAAAATAGTGCACAAATTTTTATATTATAATTTATTATACTGTCTAAACGGTACAGCTTTTTAATTGGAAATCACTTAACTGGAAAAGGGAACGACTGCTTAATTGAATAAATTATCCAGTAAGCATAAATTTCTGTGCTTATTCTGTAAGAATTTTTGTATTCTAGAAAAATACAGACCCGCACTTCTGAATTGTACTGTTTATAGTGCAACTGTACTGCTCTCAGATGATGAACATAATTGAGAATAACAATTTTTGTCAGCTACACCATTTGATTACACGTGAACATGGCATGCGACATTTAGCAAGGCTGAATTGAATTTCAAGCGCTTTCAAACCAGAATAAAAACCAGTTCTAAATAGAATTTCTATAAAATCTGTCAGATTCTATGTTTTCTTGAAGCCCTTTGCTGCCACAATGCTTAAATCTCTCATTATGAGAAGGAGATAAGGCCTCTGTCAGTTTAATTGTGGAAATTTCACTTTATCTTCCCCAGTCCTCATGCTTTTCCTTGCCATAAATCCAATTACAATAAAAACAAAACGGGAGTTTGCTGGGGCTGCTACCAAAGTACTTGAGATCTAAAGGAAACTAATTATTTCCTTGCAGAAACAAACTCAGAAAATATACATGCACAGAAGAGACACGTCACTAAGGATGTTTACGCCTGGTCTTCTTTTAATTATTCATTTTTTTAATTTTAAATCTCTCTTTTCCCTCATATATGCTTATACAAGGTGCATCTCCTCCCCATCCATCAATCCTACTATTTTCTCTGCTCTTTGGGCAGTTTGGACTTACTCAATGCTCTACGTGACAACGTTTGAATTTTTAAACTCCACTGGGCACACACAAAAGCTTTACTATGCTATTGTCAACGTCAATTTGATATTGATAGAAAAACTCTGGTCATTTTGGTGAAAGTTAGACCAAAACTGTAAATTAATTGAGTAGCTGAACACCATTCAATGCACGTTAAAACTAAATCTGCTACTGCTAGATTTAGTTAAATTAAACTCTCTTCCACGCTGGCTATTGAATAGCCTTGTCACTCACAGGAACTCAGATTAGCTACTTAAGATTGCTTTAACTTCTAATGCAAATCCACATTCTTAGGCTACATCCTAAGGGCCATACAGAAACTTTCTTAATAGAAATAATCCATTAGAAAATTCATAGCAGTTTTCTATGTTTAAAACCACACTGTAAAAATTTCTACCAACAACAAACTAATGCACCCAACTTGCTAATTACTGAGATACACCATTCCATGAAATCAGATTAAAACAAACTACTTACTTGACAATGACAGAGGACAACGAAATATCCCTATGCTAGCTACCCTATCCTAACAAGATAGTTATCTCAAAAATAATCAATCTACCAGTTATCAAGAAAACACATCCATCTGGTGTTCATGAGATAGAGGCAATATACTCCACAAAAATCAAATTAGCAAGTCTAATGACTTGTCTCGGTGAATTAAAATACTAAAAAACACAACTTAATAATAACTAGCCTTAAAGCTTTTTCCTACATCCAATAAGACGACAGGTCCAATTGCGAACAGTTGATAAACTGAAAAATAAAATGTTATGTCGAGTGGTAACATCCAATAACACATCTAGAAGGGTAGAAAAGGACTGACTTCACTATGAAAAAAATCCTTCAGTGAATAATCAACAGAAGCATTATAATGAAATCATAATAAGCCCCATCACTTGAAAAAGAAAAAAAATCTAGCAGCTCCAAAGAGTGAAAACCTGTATGCAGCAGGAGCAAGAGATCCTGAAGAGCCTAAAAGATTCAACTCTTAGTCTCACTCTCTTAGTCCAACTTCTTCAGAGCAGAAGTAGCTCACAGAAGACCCCACAATCTCCCCCTTCCTCACAGAAGGCCGTTCATCTCCCCCTCTGCTTGTTACCCTATAAAACCCCTCACAGCCCAACCCATCAGCCATCTAACTGGCAAAATAAAAAACAACCTGGACACAGAGTTCATACTCAATCCTACTATACACAAACAGCAAAAGCTGAATTTAGTAATTTCTAGAAATCAATATATAAACAGAGCAGCCTTCAGGTGAGAACAGCTACAGACATAAAATCTACAATATACTTTCTTAGCCATCAATGCAACTGCTTTGAGGAATATAGTTATAATTTTTTCCTGCCATTATGATTACTTTTGGAAAACATGGCTAGTCTGTGAAAAAAAAGAAAAAATAAATCCACCTGCTTTCTAGCAAATCATGAAAATAGTAACTACAGATTATCACACTTCAACAAGAAAATTTAGCTCTCCCCAGCAATGTGACCCTGGCTGTCATACATCACCAGACACAACGACTTCTGTGGAACAGCATTAATTACTTATTAAGTTATTAAACATCTAATTTCACTGGTTGTGTAATTACCTTGTATTGCAAATGCTTTGCAAGTAGAACGTCATCAGTTTTACTGTCTGGCTTTCCATAAACTGATGTACACAAACGGAACCAGAGCATGAAACGCAAACCACACTGTATTTCCAGGCTAACCGTGAACCTGATCTGCATGAACAACTGCCAAATCACTTCATCTATTTCTCACAAATCTTTAGTAGTAAAAACATAAAGTCAATCATCCCTGAGCTGAAGATGAAGAAGAGCATTGTGCAACACTTGCAGCCATGACTCCTCCTCCTACACTCAAAGATCCTCACAACAAGAGCACAAATCACAGTTCAAAATAATTACTCAAAATACTATCACTCAAGTCACATCTCGTGGTCAGGGGTAGATTCCACAGGACATCTTCGACACCCCAGTATTTAAGCTTTTGTTTCCAGATTTTCGTCTCTCCACGAATTTTTTAGGCTTTGTTTTAGGCAAAAGATTATTTTTTCACCTAATACCACTCTGTGTGATTACAGACTGATAAGGCTTTTCTACTTTATGATTCCTCATTAGTGCTATTCATGCATCATTCTACTGCTTTAGGTAGCAGTACCAGGCTTTAGGGCCCTAATCCTTCATAGGCTCAGCGGAGAACAGATGAAGAAAAAAAGAAAGAAAAACTGAAAAAGAACAAATGTGATGACCACATTCAGAAAGAGAAAGAGATTGTGACTTACAGACCCTTTATCATATCGTTCATTTTTGGAAAAATACTGGAAAAAGTAATCAAGCTGCCTCTCTGGAGGACACTTTTATTTGCTATATATCATTCATGAACAGAACAGTGAACTAAACATTTACTCATCAAATGCTCTGGTGACATCAAACCAGAACTCTGTGCCACGGATGACAGGTTGTTTTTTTTTCCTAAATTTATCTTGACAAACTGGAGAAAATAGGATGATGTTCCCTACAGATGAGTGCAAGATATTAAATGCAGACAGGAATAATCACTGAAACAAATACAGAACATAAAACAGCAGGGATGAATGACTCAAGATGACATCACCACAGAATGTGTCATGTTTTTGTAAAGCAGAGAACACTGTAGGTACAGAGTTTTTACCCTGCTCAGTATGGGGGAAATGACCAGTTGGGACTTCTGTGGCCACTTTTGGTCTGTGCCCATTTACAAAGCCCTAAGGAAACACGTTCAGATGAGAATAATGCGCAGCATTAATGGTGCATGAACTAATACTGAGAAGCAGAACTAGAAGAAAAAAACACAAGTCCAATCCCTACATGTATTATTTTAACTAACAAGAAAACTGAGAGAGATGCAGGATAATAACTGCAAAATACAGCTAAAGGAAAATAAAATTACTTTCTGTGTGAAATGGTATGGAGGCATGTTGATTTCCATTTCAGTAAGGCAGATTCAAGAGAGATATAAGACGACATTTCTTATTTTTAAGGCTAATAGACCAAAGCGGAAGAAATACATAGAGTAAACTGCTGCAGGCTTCTCAAATCAAATTGGATAAACACTGTGAAAGAATAACGTGCGCTTGATCAAACCTTCTCTGGAGTGATAAAATAAGGAATGCCTTTCAAATTTCCATACCCTCCTGAGGAAACGCTTTTTAACAGAACTCAAATGCTGATGGATTTGCCACATACATTGAAGTAAGAATTTCTTTTTATCAGTACCTATTAAATAAACTTGCTGATTTACGTATTTAGCAGGAAAATCCGTAAGAATATTTTCACACCCTTTCTTCTACCACATTGAACACCATTTAAATCATTGGTACTTCCAAAAGGCCGTTCTGTTTGCCACTTTCTCCCTTCAGCAGGTTAACTTCTGACAAGGACAATGGAAACCCAAAGGAGAATGCTTTCCAATCTGAAGTCTTCTGTAGTTTAAAGAAAACAGTGTTGTTGATTTTTAGCTAGAGAAATAAATAATTTGCAACTCTAGGAAATAGGTTTACTGTGGCATGCAATTACATGCTAAGATGGAGGAAAACACACGTCAAGGAATCACTTCAAGGAGAGGAATGATGTAAATATTTACCACATACAGTCAGTGTGAGGCCAAAGCAGAGAAAAATGAAATGGTAAAATTAAGTCTATTACCATTCCAGGAACACTGTTTTGAACCATTTTCATACATCCAAGTAATAAAATGATTGGTGCAGCATGACGTGTTTCAAAGAATTTGGAAAACAACTTGGACTATAATAGCAGACTTTAGTTAAGTCTTAAACACGTCTTCTGCCTTTTCCATATTCACAGATGACTTCAACATAACAGCCAATCTAATTCCTTAGCTACACTATGATGAAAGAAAACTCACCTTGAAAATCAAATCTTTTTTCCCATAACGAAGTTCTTTCAGCTGGGCTTGGACCTTTTTTGACTGAAAGTAAGGATAATACAATCAGTAGGTTTTGGGTTCTTTTTGTTCATTTCAAGTATTTTTAAGAACTGAATATGAATGTCAAGTTCTGAGAACATGAAAGCATAACAGAGGCATCACCTTCAAAACAACCTCCAGGGCAGAATGAAACTGCTTGCACATGGATTGGGAGAGTAGAAGGAAGCTTCCTGGTAGGCAATTCGATCCATGAAAAATGTCTGATCTCATTACTTAAAAATTATTGATGTCACATGGTTATTGCACTTGAAGTATTGACCTTAGTTAAAGAGCAGCAAATACACTGCATTTCTCTGACGTTCACCACCTAACTCTGACAAACTGACAGAAAAACAGTCCTGCAGTAACATCTTTGCTTATTCTAATGCCACGAACCCACTTTAAATCTATACATTTGTCAGGATGATTCATCAAGTCTAAAACTTTTAACGTTTAAAACACACTCGCAATCTGTTGCCTTGAATATTGGTGAACCAAGGTTAGGTTCCCTGAAATCCTCTGACAGCAATGCTTGTTGCACAACAATAAATTCCATTTAATTTTAGACTTCACCTTTAGGTTTAAAGACGTGCTGTAAATCATCAGTGAAAATATCTTCAAGTAAATTACCTAACATTCAAGATGTTAACACAATCAGGAAAAACAAATTCTGATAGAAAGGGTGAATAGAAAGCTGCGATGAACAGTGCCAATTCTTTTAGGAGTAAACAAGGGGAGAATTTACACTTAACACTCAAATATTCTGGCATGTTTGAAAACAACGGTGATGACAGAGGAAGGTAACTGAAAAGCTAGCAAAAAATATCTACTATTACCAACTGCTGAGGTTTTCTCTGAAGCAATGGTTGCAGAGCTTCAGTTAGGCTAATCAGCCAATACAACTAGAGACCACTGCTTGGACCTCCTAAATTTTGCTGTCTAGGTATAAATGTAGCCTGAAAAATACGTGGCCCATCTTCATTACGAAAACTGTAATTAAGAAGTTTAATGCATCGTTCACTTCTGGCAGCACAACATGACTTTGACAGAAGTTATTTCTGCAGATAAAATCCACGACTGAAGTCATGTAAATGAGTAAAGAAGTAAATAATCGTATGTAGAAATAACTGCACACACAAAAAGAAATAGCTAAAGGGACTGCTCCAATGGTTACTTGGGCATTTAGGTGGCTGGGAAAATACATATATATTTTTTTTATCATTGGCTATCTTTGTTGGCGTTTCTGAAGAGGAGATACTTTCTAATATGACACTTCCCTTGAAATAATGAAACATTACAGGGATCAATAATAATAAATCTTTCATGTTTCCATGCACTACTTCAAGAAGGCATTTAATTACTCCTGTCTTACTCTAGGTACGAAGAATAAGGAAATAAAATCAGCTTAACATACATCACAGAGCAAAATATATACTTACAGAGCTATATACATGAAATATCGCAATTCCCAAACTTTACTCTGTTGGCCTAAAATCTGAGTTTGCAGCTTCCTAATAAATCTGAATTGCCCATAGTGAAGCCACAGAGATGAGTTCAGAGAACTGCTTTATAAACATCATGGTAGTGATGGGTTGATGGTTGGACTTGATCACTTCAGATGTCTTTTCCAACATTAGGGATTCTATGACCATGCATGAGTAATATATTACCTATGCCAGAATCTCAGTACAAAAGACTAAAATGAGATTCTTTTGGGTAAGCTAACTTTAAAATAGAAGGAAACCTTCCTTACCTCTTCTGCGTGAATACCACAAAGCTTGTTTCCTGACAGCAGCTTGTTTTTCAGGCTTTTGTTCTGAGGAAAAAAGTTTTATTACAGAGACTTAGTGATATTTTAAGGGCTCATCTGAATACTTGACCTTTTTACGATAGCAGTTTTATATTACACAAGGATAACACCTTTATGTGTTCATGACACAAAATGATACGCTTGCTGCATCACGGTGTAATATCCTCTCTTGCAAAATTCTGAAAGTCTACAACTTTGCATTAAAACATGCTTTTACGGGAAGTGGAAAGCACATAGAAACCTTCCAAACCACACCAGCAATCAAAAGCAATTTAGACTGGATGCAGCTGAGCTGAAAATGTAAGGAAAAAAACAACCTTTAGTCCTCACCTGTTGTCAAGTGCATAGCTCAATACCATTTTCAGTAAACCACTGTAACAATTGAGTACGAAGGTCAAGGATGTCAACACTTGCCAAGGTGATGAAATGCACGGGGACTTACCATTAAAATTCCCAACTGCATGTCATCAAAAACTTTTAAAGGCCAGCTAGCTGCAAGTACTTTGACCTCTCTGTGTTCTTACTCACATAGAAGCTTTCAGTATATTTCTTCTCATTTTCAGGAGAAGTAAAAACATAATCCCTGATGGCATCAATTCAGTCTGGTTATTATTTCTGTCATTTACACTCATCTCATAATTAACAGACAAAGGTAAGATTTCTCTGTGGTGTAAATGTCTTCACAAACTGTTTATAAATGTAAATATTTGGCAGGAAGGGTTTTTGGACTTGAAACCAAAAAAAAAAAAAAAGACAAATCATTAAAAAAATAGACTACAAATAGCTGAAATTGTAAGCATTCATACAGAAATCTTAGACCACCAGACTTCAGAAATATTTATTTATTAATAAGCAGCATCTCTTCCTTGAGCATCGTGCACAAGAACATGCCAGTATGAGTTAAAAATGGTGATTCAATTCAGGATATCCATTCAAATTCAGGTTTACATCCAACCAAAGCACTGAGCACTGTTTCCTGAATCAGGAGCCTGAAGGATTTCTCAAAAGAAGTTTCTTGTTAAAGCCAAGATAAACTAAAATTTGAAGACTGTTTTGTATTGTTCCTAAATGATGAGAAGACATTCACATTTCACATTATTTCACTGCTGCTGTCCACTGTGCACAAATGCACAGTGCTGCAGAAAAATCTTTTCAAGCTGACACAGCCATCCACAGCTCTGCGATGCAAAAGCAAAATGCAACTGGGGGTATTACTTCAACACAACAACCCAGATTCTGCCTTGCACAAAAAACTATTTGCAAAGGGCTGGATGTGAAGGGAAGGAGAATGAATGTTCTCATAGTTCCAACACATTCTGTTCTTAGAAAATGATAGGGTGGCTAAAGATGAGCACCTTAATGCACTACTGCAGCAACGGAGCTAGGTAGCAGATAGAAGGTGATAAAAAGGAAGCCAAAAAAAATCCCCAGAAGATGAATTACATTCAGCACAACTACTGCTCACAGGGGCCATACGAAGAGCTATACTGTACTGTGACCACACCTTAGATCCAACTGGTTTCACGTCAAAGATCAACATCACTTCTTGGGATGAATGGACAAACATATGTGCCTCAGTAGGAAGCTGAACTTAGTTCATCTATGAATTAAAATCATCTCTTTGTTTTGCCAAACTGTATCCATTATTCTCCAGTTTTCATTCAGTCTGGCAATGGTTCTGACAGTGAATTCTCATCTTTACGTTTTTAACTCATTTCTCTTCCAAATGAAGGGTACTATAAGAAATACTTCTATTGATACAATAATCGTTCATAATTAACTTCTATGGGCACTGATTTGTCAGCTTCTGAGCACACCTTTTATTCTCCGCTCATACTGACATAACATTCAGGTATTGTTTATGCACTGATGTTATTTTCAAAATGTGAGATCAGGCTTAATGAAAGACAACTTTTTGTGAACAATGCAAGTAACCCAATAAGTTAGGTTGCCTAAAAATCACTATAGGAGACTGATGTAAAAGCAAACAGAAAAAGCTGTAGGGACATCTGCTTTGAAATGTGCGTTTGGAACTGCCAGGAAAACCTTACTCTCTGGGTAGAGGGCTATATAGGATCTAAGTCAACTGGGCTGGAAAAGACCTTCAAGATCATCAGTGCTACCAGTGCAGCCTGAGCACATCACCTCTCCAAAGAAAGAGAGTTAAGAGAAAAAGGAATAGAGAAATATTCACATCTAACAACCCCTAGAACATCATTTAAAGCATAAAACCAACAATCCCTTCTTTTCATGTTTGAGGATATTACTAACTTGCATCACACTAAAATTCAGGTCTCTTTCTCTCTTCATCAACTTCACCCTCTGATATCAATGCCTAACGGTTGGAAAGTGTGATAAGGTTTTTTTGGTACCATGTTTCTCTTATGATTTCCGTCTTCCTATTAGAAGACTTAAGAGACTTAAAAAGCAACCCACAAACTAAGCGCTCAACAGGAACACTTCTACAGTGCAGCATTAATTCCTTCCTTTTCCGCCAACTTATATTTTTAAAACCATCATACAGCTTTTTATTGTTCTTTCACAATACACTCTCCTTATTCAACATAAATGGGGAGCCTGTCATGAGACAAGCGTTGCCACTTATAGGCATTGCTGTACCTGACAAATTACATCTGCATCCATTTTAAATGGATTTATCATCATATTAAATCTGTACATGGTCAACCACTATCTGGTATAAGCTACATTTGATTACAGAAGGACAACGTTACAACACCTACGGAAAGCAAACACACTTTCACATGTCTTTTCTTGAAAGACAAGTTATCTTGACCTCTAGCCACACAGAGAAGTGGTTTAATTTTCTGATACTGATCTTTCGTAATTTATAACACCTATATTACCTCTTTGAAATAACATCAGGATGTCTACAATGGATAAACAAACTATACAATGGCAACATCATCAATTCAAGACAATATACTTTGACTGCTGGTTTTGGAAAGCATGGGGACAGAACAAGTTAAAGCAAAGAAAATCACTTTCAGAAAATTATCAACTTCAGACATTTCATCTGAGGTCTGACAGCAATAGATGCACGTATACAAGATATATTTGGCTCTGCCTTCCCTTGATGAATGTCACAAATCAAATCAGGCCAAGCTCCTGCTCATCCTTGCAACTTTTTCCTATTATGAACATCCTACAAGAATAACTGACAAAAGCAACACCAACAAAACCAATCCAGCATAAAACCCTGGACCATAATCAGTGAGACCGCTGGGGCCAATTGCTAAGATGAAAACTGCTTTCCATTTCCTGCTAAACAAAAGCTGCTCACTGAGCCCTTTAGAGGGAAAATCAGAAGGCAGCAACTGACCAAAATCAAATATCTGGATTTATCTGATATCACAATGTACTGGCACCCATTTTGCTTTGGATATTAGCTTTATATTTCAAGATAATGAAAAAATGTTTCATACAGCATGAAACATGAGAGCTTTAATCCCAGCAGGGTTGACTCAGCTCTTCAACTTTCTAAGACTGATAAATAGTTTCCAGCACTCTACTGTCTGAGGGTTTTCAGATATGACCTTATACACTACAGTTCTACATTGACTTTTTTTTCCTCTAGATTTTCCACTCAACTGAAGGACATGACAAGCAACGTATGAAAACAGCCCATCTGAGCTTTTAGCAAGAGTTTAGTGTGGGGTGGTACAGGATCAAGTATGACTGCTTAGAAGCATGCTGTCCCCATTAATTCCCGAGCACAGAAGAATTACAGTCTCCAATCATCTTTCTAGTGAAAGAAGCAAAGCTCCTCTTGAGTAGACAAAAAGAGTTGTGTCCAGCCTTAGGTGGTACAGAGAACATTTTTTTCATTCCTCACAAGTGGGGCACAACATTTCCTAAACTTGTGCGCCATATAATACCATTGCATACGTGTAACACTGTAAAAATGAAACACAAACCCACTGTCTCCTATCTGTTATTTACCAGATGACAATACCAATAATTTTAAGCAACTGCTTCCACATGCACTGCTGCTACTCCAGTTTTGACTTTGGTGAACTCTGCAGTTGTGCATCACCTCCGAATTTCCCTGTTAATGTTTGTTTTGCACTAATGAAGTAGTATGAAAACTTTCTGCAAAGCTCTCAGCCATGACTAAAATCATAGCCACGACTGCAGACACGACTACAACCATAGCTCTGCAGCATCACTGTGGCACTTGGGAACATGGTTAGTGAGCATGGAGGTGATGAGTTAGACTCAGTGGTCTTTTCCAACAATAACGATTCTATGATAAAAGAGTTTCTGTAACAGTAATAGCATGATCTTGAACAAATAAGCACAAGGAGTATAGAATCATTAAGGCTGGAAAAGACTTTTAAGATCCCCATGTTCAAGCACAACTCTCCACCATGCCCACTAACCACATCACTCAGGGGCACATCTCCACTGTTCATGAACACCTCCAGACAGTGAGTTCCCCACCTGCCTGGGAAGCCTTTGCCAACACCTCACCACTCTTTCTGAGAAGAAATATTTCCTAATAACCAAACCGAACCTCCCCTGGTGCAACTTGAGGCCATCACGAGTAGATATTGAAGGAGATACAGAAGAAAAATGATTTAAAAACTTCACATTTGGAACACTGGGGAATTTTTAACTTTTGTCTACTACACAGAAATGTTATCACGTAATTCCAAAGCTACTCATGTTTGACCTGCCTCCTCCCCGTTTTTTTCTCTTCTTTTGGCCTATTTTCAATTGCATGACTAAATGCTCACCTACTGCTATCATCTGAGACCTATTTCCTGTTCATCCTTAAACTTAAAATTACTTGGACAACAATGCTAGCCCAGGTTTCCACCAGCACAGACATTTGGGAGCAGCACCCATTCCTGCTTTTGTCAGGTGGACTTTAGAGTCTCCTATGAGAGCAGTAAACGTCTCACCCCGCTCTGCAACCACCTCCACGTACAAATAAACACACAAAGTTAATACAACTGCAAATGGATTCCCCTTCCTGAAAAGGAAAGCTATGTTACACTGCTATTTCTCTATTTCTTAAGAACTTGCTTCACGCCTTCCTTAATTATGATTATTATTTTTTGCTTTTACCTGAAGTAACCGAAATTTGATGACATTTTCGACTCAATAAATTACATATCTAAATCTTAATGTGCGGAAGAGTTTGCAAATATGGACTTCCACAGCCAGAAAAAAAAATCCACCACCACCACCAAAAAAGAGCACAACAAAAAAGCCCAACTGTTTCTATAAAAAAAGTTTACCTGTTTACAAGGTTATGGCATACTGTGGATACAGTCTTTTCTGTGTATGTCTTAAATATTGAAATGGAAAAAAAAAAAAGCTCCTTCAGACTGTCATCGCTCAGAGCATATTCTCCTGTTACAGCAATGAATCAATTTACTGGACCAAGTGATTTATTTATTTTTTAACTCAGTGTTTTTTCTGCTTTTAAGTTCCAAAAGACCAGGGTCATTTATTTTCCTAATCTCTGAGTAAAGATATGTTCATGATGACAAAATGATACAGAGAAATATGTATTGGACTGACATAATTTTCAATTACTACCTTCCAAACATTTCAAGTGGAGTTCGTTATGGGAAATAAAGGGCCATTTCACAGAATGGCTTGGGTTAGATGAGACCTCTAAGACCATCCAGCTCCATCCCAAAGACTGGGCCAGGCTGCCCAGGAACCCATTGGATGTTCTAACTAAAAATACGTAACACAAACACATTTTACAGAATGTCTATCTTAAATGTGGGGTAGCTACCTATGCCCATGTGGTATTATCTACAGCAGAACCCTGGCAGCTCTTTGAACTCTCTCTTTGGTAAAGTTGGCTGAGTGACCCAGTGATAGTTTGTGGGATCACTTTGATATCTGTGAACAGAAGGGTGAAAAAGAAGCTAAAACTGCCATGAGCTGCAGGTTAGGAGGAAAAGAAAAAATGAAAAAGGAGAGAAAAAAAAAAAAAAATCCTGCTGACAGCTCTATGAAGACAGAAATGAAAATTCTGACCACAAAAATAAACTAAAACATTTCTTACTTCCGAAGAACCAGGCTCTCTCTCTCACTACAAGAGTGAAGCATCACAGTGGTTACATTCAGACCTACAGCCTCCCTCATCCTGCTGTTCCAGCAGCAGGAGGTGAAATGCTGCATTAAGAGCATCTTAGATCTCTGCACATCTGCATCTCAGAATTGTCAACACCTCTCTTAAAACATAAGTGACATAGATACGAAAAGGAAAAGGGCAGGAGATGAATATGGAACACATGCATTGTGCTCTCTGTGGAGTCATATCACTCAAGTTTGCTTTAATATTAATAGGCTCTGTCTCGTGAATTCTCGGTAGCAGTGCTCTGAGTCTCATTGTTACAGAAAGAACTTTTAGCCAATATATTTAATTTTTAAAGGTAGCAGTCCGCAAGAGGAATCTAAAAACGTTGAAAGCATGCACCTGTTGTTTTAGAGAAGTTACCACAGTATCTTTCAGTTGGGAAATAGATATCTCTGAGGCAATTCTACTGAATTGATTCACAAATTAAACGCCATTTCTATCACATCGTGCCCAATCAATGCAAGAGCCTAGATAATATACGCTAGATAAGTAACTTCTTGCCTCTGTCCTGATATAGTCCATCCCCACCTTGAAGAACACAAAGTGATTTTCACAAAAGCCCAACCCCAACCAACCACACCACATCCACTAAAAATGCCTCTCAATGTCACATCCCCGTGGCTCTTTAACAATTCCAGGGATATTAACTTGACCATCTCCATGGATAAACGTAGTCCAACCCCCCACACTCTACTACCTCCACAACATCCAAGTGCAACCACCCACCACATGCAACACAAGAGGTACCTTTGCTTCCAGTCCACATAAGATCTCTCTAGCCTTCACGTGACCAGGCTGCATTAGCAGAATAACTGTGCTCCCTGCCACCGGTGTGGTGATCAGTTAACAAATCGCTTCATAATGAAAATGTAGGCACAGGACTGTCAGCAAGGATATTTAGAGGTATTCACACCCCACTGGAACAGAACTCTAACCAAAGCTCCGTTAGCCACTAAGTATTTCCTAAAATTAATTCAGTGAGATGCAAAGTAGTCAGGAATAGGATCTCATTCAGAGAGTGATATTTTGAGAGTCATTAATGCTATCTATTCCTTTATGAATCATCACGTGAAAATGAGTCTTTATGCAAGGATCCCACCTATTCACAAAGGAGGAGAAAACAAATACATTCAACTCAAATTGAGCAGCCTAACTTCATCAGTTTCTGGGAGCAAATAACATATACCTACAAAACAAGCATTAGCAGAAAAGAAGTGGAAAAAAACACAATTTCAGTGAAATTATGACTTCAGGAAATTAAAGATTATCCTGACAAGTGCAAGAAAAAAGAAGTTCAGGACAATATTTCTTAGCACTTACAAAAGAGCCGAAGAAGTCAAGAGCACATGGGTCATCCTTTCTCTGAGAATATCTGGAACAGGCACTTACAAATGAATTTGTATTGTTATGAGTATCTCCTTTCCACTAGCACTGCCACAGATGGGAAGTTGAGTGAACATTTCAAAGTCAAGGGACAGCTTCAGCACAATTTGGGCTTTTGACCTAAATGGGACAACCACCATTTTTTAAATGGAGTCTTTCTAACATATGGGGAACAAGACAAAGTTCTTTGAAATTATTTCCACAAAACATATTTCTCATTGTAGATAAACTCTTACATTTTTCCCATGTTCAAGACTCGATTCAGTATCGACATGGTGCCCCAGGAAGACAGCAGACTTCTCTAAGAAAAGGGTCTGCTGTATTAACAGTATTTGTTCAAAGCCAGTGTTAGTAGCTGGTATTTGTAACAAAACAAAAACCACTTCCCAAGATGTAAAACTTAGAAAAGAAAAAAAAAAGGGCAATGACAGAAGCTAAGCATTTACATTTATCTGTTCGTCAGTCATGAAATCAATACATATACGTGCTTTAAAAACTTTGTAAGAGCTTACAAAAGGCCTAAGCCTTATTAAGGACATGCTCCTCAATCTCAGCTACCTACCAAACAGTAAAAGCCATTTTCCCTTAAGCAAATCACCTTGAATTCTCTCCAGAAATACCCCGCACACAAAGACCAACAGCATCTCCCATTACAGCATGGAGCACGCTGTCTGGCCCCTGCAGTCACATCTGCAAGAGTTACAGTGTGAATGAAAAACAACACTATTTCAAAGCCAATTGAAAAGAACAAAATATATGTAACCAAACTTGTACAAAAATATGAACTAGACCGAGAAATGCACACTGTAAGTCACCACTAACAACAGAATACAGCTCCTTAGGTCAGGGTAAATCGAAGTTTTAGTTTTGTTCCTTTTAATAATGGCAGAGTCATTTGTGATTAAAAGGCCAGAATGAATAAAAGGAAATAAAACATTTTCCAGAGGAAACAAACATGGGATATGTAATGATTATAAATGATTAATTTGTAATTTTTCTGTCGCTTAATGAGCTTATCAGCCAATACCCAATTTTTATGGTGTTTTAACACATGAATTACAGAATCCTTAGCACACCAAGCACTACTGAACTGATGGTTCCTCACACAACAAACACTGTGCAGGGTATATAAGAAGGAGGAAGCAATGCCATTGCAATTCTACGTACTGCACATACACATTTGGCTCTTTCAAATGTAAATAACTTGGAGTTTTTCCCAAATGATAAAAACAGAGGAGTTGGCAACAGTCAACGGGAATCTGAATTGAGAGATAATGATGTACAATGCCTTTTTCACCTGAGCAGATGTCTGCATGTTTAGGGTATCAAACTAGATCTGCTTTTGTCAGTTGCAATAGCAGAAAGCTCAAGAAATTCTATTGTTCCTTTTGCAACTACAGACAAACAGTTCACCCTCCAGCCCAGAAAAGTCCTAACTAGCTATGGTCAGAAGAGCCAAATCAATGAGTTAATTCTATGAGTTAATGCTGAAAGGAGTAGCATGAAACTGAAAAATAAAGAAATAAATAAGCAGAGGAAAGGCTGTAGAGAATACCAAGGAGGTATACTTCAATAGATAGGGGGACTCGGTAGAAGAAGCTTATGAAAAGCTGTAAATTGCTGCTTATGTGCATTTCAGCAGTTCTGGGTTCGATTGGTCCTTTTCCCAAATCACTTCACTTGCATTTTCTTTTTTTGCTACGAATGATATGCTTGCCACATTGAAGTGACATGCCAAATCTGACCTCCTTGTGAAGATGAACTGACAGCACACTAAAAGCAATCCCCCACAAAAAAAGGATTTTCCTGTGTTACCTTCCCTATTGGTACTTTGGTGAAAGCCTATCCTGCTTCAACATGACAAAAAGAATCACAGAATGATTAGGATTGAAAAAGACCACTAAGACCATTGAGTCCAAACCCACCTCACCCCAACCATGCCTACGAAACGCATCCTTCATTGCTGTATCTCCACAGTTCTAGAATACTCCACGGACAGTGACTCCATTACCACACTATGGGTCAGCAGTGTCCTATACTGACATCACTTCTGGTGTTACAGTTTTTGCCCCGAAACAATCAACATTCAGTGAACTTGTCCCTATCAGGCCTAGTTTTGGCAAAGAATGGAGGACATCATAATATGGAGGCTCCAAATTCACATATCTTTTCTCCTAAGACTCAAAGTTCAGTACCATCAAACTCCAAGTTGAAACACTAAGTGCTTAGCATTGGCCAAAACAAACACACCGAAGCTCACGATCGCAATACACAAATGCATAGCACAAAAAAGCACAAATTATACTACTGGGAAATCAGGGAAAAAAATCCCACTCAAATATACTTTCCTTCCTGACTCTATAATGCAGAGAAATGAAGATATCCCCAGCATAGCAAGCACTGGATTTAATACAGGCAATACAGGGGAATGACCTCAGAAACCTAATCAGGTTCATCTTCTTCCTCTGTGTCTACTAAGCAACAATATTAAAGGACTATACAGGTTGGTTGATGAACCATAATCATCAAGGTTTTTGTTGTTCATCTGTTTTTGTTTTTCCTTCTCAAAAATCTACACAAGTCCTACATGAGCTCAAGTATTTATCTGATAAAATCAAACACTACTTAGATGTCCTTATTCAGACGACAGAAGACATCATCTTTCAGAATAATATTAGCATCATCCACTTGATTTAAATACTTTTGATTTTGCTTAACAGGCATTTCCGCATCTGTTACATTTTGCGTGGTATAAATAAAGACCCAGATTCTTTTAAAACCTCAATAATCCAGTCATTACTGGCTGTTGTTTAAAACGTTTTCACTTATGAAGATCGTGGAATTGAATTCTGCAGAAATGAAGATACATTGCATAGGAAATCCTACAGATAAATGATAAATGGGCACAACCGTTACAACGGACACAGTAAAGACATTTTGTGTCAGTGTAAAGAAGACTATTTTAAAAATACAGTTATAAATAAGCTTAAGATTAACACTTAATGGCATCTAAATAAAATCAATGCAACGCATTGGAGTTATTATGCTCAAAGTTATTGCCAAATCATAGAACGGCCGTGTTGGAAGAGACCTCAAGGATCGTCAGGCTCTAACCCCTATGCAGTGGGCAGAGTTAGATCAAGTACTTGATGGATTGCCTAGGACCCCACTGAACCCGGCCTTGAACACCCCCAGGGACGGGGCGTGCACAGCCAACCTCTTTGGGCAGCCTTTGCCAGGACCTCACCACCCTTCTCAGAGAAAAACTTCCCCCCTACCTCTAAATCTTTCCTCCTTTAGTTTAAAGCCATTTACCTTTATCTTATCACTACCTACCCGTGTAAAAAGATTATTTCCCTCCCGTGTATCATCTCCCTTCAAAAACTGAATGGCTGCAGTGAGGTCCCCCTGCAGCCTTCTCTTCTCCAGACTGAACAAGGCAACCTCCGTCATCCTATATGCATAGCAGAGGTGTTCCAGCTCTCTAACTGCCTTTGTGGTGATAAATTAGGAATTATATTTGAAGCCTTTTCATAGAATAGTCCTACCTTGAATTACAATCATTTGTTTTTTGTTATTTTGTTATTGTTATCATTTAATATTCCTTGAATATCTATATATTATTGGAATTATCAGCCCAAACATTGCATTTCATTTGATCAAATTAAGACCAGAGGACAATGAGCGTCAGGAGAAGACTATAATCTTTATCACTTCACAAGCTATTGAACCTCAGTTTAAAAATACCTCACAGTGAAAAGCTGAAATTTTCCAGCCACACTTGATATTGATTACGATTAAAAGCTGCAAAACAAGAGCAAGTCCAGTTTAATTTAAACCTCTGAATAACAGAAATTGTTTTTCAAAGTCACTTTCCGCTCCCTCAAACTCAGCAAATAGGCTCATCTGTATTCAACAGCACCATCATAAAGAAAATGCAAACACTAAACCCTAGACCTGGGGATCTGATAAATATTTATAAATGCTTATCTAAAGGGAGGTGGGAGGCAAACAGATGAGGGCAAGCTCTTCTCAGTGGTGTGCGGTGTGATAAGGAGAAACAGTCTAAAACCTGAACGTAAGAAATTCCGTATTAAGATGAGGAAGAACTATTTTACAGTAAGGGTGATGGAACAGGCTGCCCAGAGAGGCTGTGGAGTCTCCTTCTATGATATATTCAAGATCAGTCTTGATGCCTACCTGTGCAACCTACTGGAGGGTGCCTGCTTTAGCAGGGGAGGTTGGACTCCATTGTCTCTTGAGGTCCCTTCCATTCCCTGCACTTCTGTGGTTCTGTGATTCTCCCTTCAAATCAAAGGAATTTCTGTATGTTACACTGTAACGTGATTAATTTCTTTTTTTTTTCCTTAAACTTCCTATTGACTGTCACAAATCTATTTATAACTGTGAGTGACCTTGCAGGGACTTTTCAGCCCCTGAAACACCCCCTTGCTGGGACTGCGTTATTGCATTCCAGGTGCTATGTAACTTGACTAAACATTCTAAATAAATAACCCCAGTGTATTTTAATGCTACATACACAGTTAATTCTTACGCTCTTCAGCATCGCGTGGTGTTTCCACAGACAAAAAATAGCCTGGTATAAAGTGGGACTTGAAAAATTATATATATATATATATTTTTTTTTTTAATTAAAAAAAAATGCACTTGTCTGCATAACATGACTAAATTAGATCAGAACATTCCTTTTCCTGCTCTGCAAAATACACACTAGCTTCAGGGAAAGTTTTACATTGACTAGAAAACTTCACCTGTGCTTAAAGTTCTCTGGAGCTAAACTGCGAGCTGCCCTGCCTTTGAGATATGCAATGCAGGAAAGCAGTGATCTGGATAACACCAGGATCTGCAAAGTTCTCTTCACGAGTTCAAGAGCCAAAGATTTTAACTAGGATTCAGTGCTGCCCCCATCGTCTGGTGAAGCTGCAACAGACATAGCTGAGAGCTGATTTAAACTGTGCTAATCAAGATGCTCTGTAATTCTTCACGTTTTGCTGCCTTTCTGAAATAAGTAAAATAATTCTGCTAATTCCTTAATGGTAAATATATTGGCCATGTGTGCTGAACAGCGAGATGAAATGGAATATCAGACAAACCCAGCATCTCCCCAATCCTAAGGGCCTAAACAATGTCATCTTGCCTTAAACACTAACACATTATGCACTATCAGTAACCAGGAGCTCTAATTACCAATGCCAATTTCCTGCAAAAAGAAATGAAAGCGCAGATGGGAAATGACTTTCTTCTCTGCAGATGATATTTTGCCAGAAATGACAATTGAAAAAAGACTAAGCTTCAGGGATAAAAGTGTTACTACACAGTCCTGATGCCGGACAAGTACAATAAAAATGAAGAATTCAAACATTCTGGAATTTTGGAGTTGATGAAGGCAGATAACAGAAATAAGAAATAGGAGCACTTGTAAAAATGACTAAGGGTATCAAAAGGACTTCAGCAAGGTTACAAAAAGAACAGTGCTATGACTTTCAATGCTACAACTAATTCAAAAGACAACAAAAACAAGGGACGATTTCCAAGCAGGCAGCCAAGACACTGTGACTAAGCACAGGATGAAAACAGAGCCCTTAATAGGTGCTCATCTCATTTTTCATCTTCATACTGATGAAATACATATATTACCTAAATGTTTATATCTGAATGCCTCCTGCACTTAATCTTTAAGTTCATGGTTGTGAATCACATTCCTTAAATCCTGAACATAGACCTAAAGGATGAAATAGAAAATACAGCTACCCTGGGAAAGAGAGGTCCGTGGTTGGCAGACCCGTTGCAACTCCCTAAGTGACATTAAAACTCTGATTATCCTTCACCAGCAACTGAAAAATTGCATCCTATACTTCTGGGTCTACAAGATCAGGAAATGGAACTTTTCAAAACCAAAGCTTGGCCTTCGTAGATGCAGCTACTACATTACATAACTACAAATACACCTCACTCAGATATTGATCTAAGAGCCACCTCCACTTTATTTATGTTTTCCTTGACAGTGCTGCTGCCACCACCCCTGATTCTTGTCAGTGTTTTCTTCTAAACTGTAGAACCAGTGCAACCTTCCATCTGTGTGGAAAATTTCCAAAGTAAGAATTAAGTTTATCTACTGAGTACAAAAGTACTACGTTCTCCTTCACAGAACGGTGTCAGGATGCAGACTCAATGCCTCAATTTTTTTTTTTCTGCTTTACTACAGCAGTTCCCTTTTTTTTCCCTCCACCACAATTCAAAGCAATTCACTTGAATTCACCCTTCAGGCCATGAAATTCCCAATAGACCAGGTGGGACTTCAAACTAGCTTGACTTTACCTTTTATTAGCGCAGCTAAGCACGGAAAGATAAAGAAAATTCTGCTTTAGGATGATTTACTTGACACTAAAGCTATAACCACAATTTATACATGAACAGAGAAAAAGTATTGTTTACAAGGTAGTTATTTAAAACTGTGCTTCTTAGCAGAAAGAACACAAGTTACTGGCAGCCACAGCCAAATTCATTTTCAACTCAGGGTTTACTTCATATCGACTGTACTACTTTGTCTTCCAGGTAATTCATATTTTTCAAAGGCTTGCCACAGCTTAAACAGCCACGAAATAGACTGCCTGACATAAACCACTTGCCAACTTAATACATGGAATTGTTGTAAATAGTATACATAAAGAGATCATTCTTTAATATGGACACACTCAGAGATATAATAAGAACTCGCCCAGAGATAAAACAAGAAAGTGCAGTTGTATATTACCTAAAATTATGTAAAAAAAAATGTATAATAAGATCATTTTAAAATACATAAATATTTTACAGAAGTCTAATGTGAGGAAATCCGTGCGACAGAGACAAATAACATTTCACTACCTCACTCATATAGCTAATTATACAACTTACTAATTTTTGGGAAAAATAACTCCAAACTCATTTATCTCAAGGAAATTAAATGCACGTGCACATCTGCTGGAAGTCATATAGATTTTTTCTGGTACAGAAGGAAGCACACAGTGACCTCTAACAAAGAGGAATCTGTAGACGCAGTCACTATGCACTGTATACAACATTTTCCCTCTACACCAGGGATGATTTTTGCTGCTTTCGTTGACAATTTTTGCTGTTAAAGCCTTGAATAGCCTGAAAATTGCCTTTTCTGTACATTGTCCTGCTACACCACAGCTGCAACATTCAGTCGGAAAGCTGCTGCCTATTCCTATCTGGGAACTGCCAAGTTGAATGGCAGCAGGGCACGTGCTGAAAGAACAGAACTAAATGGGAAATTATTTTAACATTCGCAAGAGAGTCTGAGATTGCTGCACTCAATATTTATCAAAACGAATAGAGGGCAAATGCAATATTTGAAAGAAGAGCAACAGTAGTTGTGGGAGGAATTCCATTTACATGACACCCCTATCCACTTGTATGAAGACAGAACTTTGAGAATTACATAGAAACACCATTCACTATATATATGTCATATCCACTCTTACAAACAAGATTTACTAGAATTGTACTCAGTGACTGGAAGCAGGGCATAAATAAACTACGTACTGTCAAAATCACTACATTCTTTTTGCTAATTTCATCATCAATATACCAGAAACTCCGATAATGCCTACTGAAATTTCAGGAAAACTTAACAGACATTTAGGGATCAGCCATTTGGTAGGAACAGCTCCATTCCCACACAGCAGCTGATGCACAGAAGGACGATGCAATTCTCTCCAATCAAATCTCTCCCAAGCCAAATTAAGTAGACTAAACAACAGTAAGAATGCTGGGGCTTTGGATTTCCAGGCTGCCCCAGGGCTGTGTTGCTTCTTTAATCACAAGTACTGCTCTGCACTTCCTCTTAAAATATATGCAAGATAAACAGTGCCTAAAACCTGTTCTTACCTCTCTTGGAACATCTTATAGCATGACAACACAAAAATGAAAATATTTCAGGTAATCTGATTATAATAAACATATGCAAAATGCAGATGAATTATGATGAACTCAATGATCTCCAGAGGGGTCCCGCAATCTCGTGATTCTGTCTTTGCTACTATCCTCCTAAAAAAGTTAATCCTTTTACTCCCATATCTAATTAGAAGCATCTGTGTAAAAGTATTAAGAGATTCTGTAATTATGTAGAGCACCTAGACTGGGAGCATCTGTATACTGGTCAAATCATACATAAGGAGGACACAAAGAGGCATCACCACTGAAGGCTTCAGAAAACTGGAAATTTGTTTGGTTTGCCTGGTGTATTCCTCTTCCCATTTAAATCAACACTTGCAGTTTAATCATTACCTTACTTACAAGTTCAATTCTCAGTGTTAGTTTTTGCTTTTTGAAAAGTACCAACCAGACAGATGTCCCAAATAACATTTATGCAGAAATCCAGAAACTGCTCACTCAGTGACTCACGAAACCTATGTTCTCTACTGTAGCCTAAGCACTTTGCCGAGAACAGAGAGAATCATAATGTAGCAGGATATAAGAAAAGTAGCTACAAAAAATACTCCTCAACATTTATCATCTCATCAATGTCAACTTACATACCTTCCCTGAGCATTAATCTATTCTCCAAGCATTTTACAAGCTATTTAAGAAATACCATCATCTTCTTACAGTGTAGTACCAGGAGATCCCAGTCAGGCCAAAGCTGCATTTAGTTCCTGACAATGAATATAAGCTACATAGCTGCTTTTCTCTTTTTGTTTCTCCTTCCCATGGGTTTTCTTGGGCTGAGATTGGAAGTGATTCGTGGCAGACTCAATTCACAACTGCTAGTGAAGTATAAGAAAGGGTACTGGTGACTCAAATAAGGAAAACCCACATAAATCCTGTATACAGAACTCAATTCCATGAAAGAGTACTATGCTTACCATTTGCCTTATTATTAATAATTCCAAAAGGAACCATCAGACAACCAAAGAAAAAGCAAACGTACCTGGAATCTGTTCAAAAACAGCATATCAGAAATTCCCAAAGCCCTCAATGAATCCCTAAAGCTAAGACCATCATAGGAAAGCACTCAGAAAAACATGATGAAAAGACAAGATCAGGAAAAGCTTTAAAAAAAAAAATCAAGTTAAAGAGTGATGATGAAGGAATTTGATTAGTAAGTTCAGTAGTACATGTTGCAGAGATGTTTGTTATTAGGTAACAACCTACAGAAATTAACTAGTATATAAGCAAAAACTAGGAGGCACAGGCAGGGATACGTACTCCAACTCCACAATTCCACTGATTGCAGATGATGTGAGAAGTAAGGCAGACTCACGCGCTCTACCACAACAGCATTTGTTATCGCCACTGTCACAAGAGGTACTGATGCACTTCAGTGCTCCTCTTACCTCATTTTGGAGGTCCCGGATCATTCTGCTCTTCCTTTCCATTTCTGTCTTCAAAAAGTTAATCTACAAGTTGAATGAAAATACTGAGTAAGTTTCTGAAATGTAGAAGCTAGAACTCTCAATTTTAGTTAATCAAGCAGTTTAAAATATATTTTTTACATATCCAAATGTGTTTTAGGAATGAGTTTTCCTACTGACTTAATTGGAGAAAGGTTTTAGTTATAACAGCTAGAACTGAATGAACACGTCCCTTCCACTTCAAGACCCATGAGGATCCTCCTTCAACTCACAGAATTCTCACTCCTGTATACACGACACTCCACGTGCCCACCTCTGACGCAAATTCTATCCATAGGTGTGGGAAAACGCAGTTCACCTGACATTGCAGCAGACTTGTAAGAAAAACAAGATCTCCGGAAGGAAACCAATGAGCAAAAAAGAGATGCTGAACATACTGACACAGAGCATAACCATTGGAATGGCACAGAGATAAAAATGGACAGTGAACCTGCAGGATATGCTACATTCACAAGTAGGTATATGTCAGTTATTTAGAAACCACTACTGGGCTTGACATCACTCTTAATATCAAAAGAGAAGCCAGAAAACGCTATTAACCTAAGAAAGAAAAGCTGGTATGGGGTATACAAGACTACCACAGACGGACACACGTAACAGAACTTGTTTTGAAATGCTTCCCGAGTTTTGTATAATGATTTGCTGAAGGGAAAGACCAACTATGCACAGATACCACCAAACATCATGCTCCATGAGATGAATATGCTCAGTACTTTGCTAGAAAACCCATTCACAAATAGCCAAAGTGAGCCTACAGACACTGTATAACAAATGTCAAACTTCTGCATAACAACAAATCTTCATCCTAATTCTCTCAAGAGAGTGTTAATGCTCCCTCAATGCATACCAGTTCTAAATTGGGATATATATGAAATCTTGATGAAGATATGGTACTGAGTTGATCGACTGTGTGCTCTCCTTACATCACTTGTAAATATCAGCTTGTGGCAGAGAGAGTTATTTTAGATGGTTAATTTAACCAGCAACTTGCATGATGATTTCAGCCAGTCCCAACAGCACAGAATAATAATGGACTACAACATTGTCTCCGATAACAACAGTGTGCAAATCCTACTTTCAACCTCCAAATCCCGACAGCGTAATATACATGAACAGGCTTCTGAGTTCTCCTCCAACAAAGGCACGCGAGCTGAAAAATTTAACTACTGAAACCTTCTACATTTTTTCCACTTTCTACTCACTTGTCGTTCTTGTTTGACTTTCACCTCCTTCCAAATGTTGTCTTTCTTTCATTACTGTCTAGCTGGAATTATGAAAACACGTAATGAAAATGTATTGGTGTTCTAAGACTGAACTCTATAATATTAAGCAAGGACACTGCTCCTGGCTCCCGGAGACAGACATTCAAGATACTGAGAGCTTTGTGTGCTTCAGACCTCATTAAATTTATTAAAAGCAACAGCATCCACCCAGTAGCCTTTACTCAACAGCAGGATGTCACCTTGAAATGTTCAAATTCAATTTTCCCCCAATGAAATACAGAATGCTCAAACAGATGGCTGTGATCTAATTCTAAGAGACAGACAATAGTTAGTTATTCACCACAGAGGAAGGACGGAGGAATACCAACATAAAGTCATCACTGCACAGTCAAAGCTCAGCTGAACACTTCTTTGCTTACCTCCTGACACCTTTCACATTGCTCAGGAGTAACATAGGAATGATTAAGACAGGACTGAAATACCATCAGTGACATACCTGTAAGATCACTGTAAGCCCTAGCACACTCAAGTTTTGTGGTCCAATTTTCAAGTTACTGAGTAGGAATTAATTCCGAAAGCCAAAAGAGTAACTTAAGCTACAAACATAGGAAATATTCCACCTTCTGAGAAAATGAGAGAACAATCTACAGTCTGATCAATATTTCTGAAAGCAAAGCTTTTGCCTGCTAGGATTCGTTAGATGAACTCACCTTTTAAATCGAAGTCCTAACTTAATGAAAAAAACATTTCTGTCACAGAGACATTTATGACTTTGTCATAAATGCTGTTATTAAACAAAACGTTCTGGAGTGAAATGGACATCCTATCTTTTAATGAGTTAGTGGTGATCTCTAAAGTTTCTGGTCCGGAGAGAGATATCCCAGAATTCAATCCTGCCTGTTCTATTTGTGTTTTATTACTAAGAACGCCCTACTGATATCCAATTAACCATATCACTTGTGCTTAGCTTCTAACAAGTCCTGCACAACCAGTTAATTATAAGTTTTCATAGTAAGCACTACGCAACTAGGGAAAAAGATCACACACACACATATTTTCTCTGACATATCATACAGTATCTATACAGTCAAACAATTCCATCACTTCACCTTTCTAAAATCTGTTAGTGTGGTATAAAATAGCAGCAGGAACAAAATGAAAAAGGCAGGCTAAACTTAGCCTACCTACCCTACCTTCCCTTTTATTTTCCCATCCCCTCCCTGTTTCTGTGGTAATTTCTCATTTTTATTCTTTACTCCACAGCAGTCCAGCTGGTTTTATACACTGAGATTGAAACTAATGGGAAAGAGCTTTAAGTAGCAGCTCCTTTTCACATATAAATATAGCAATGATTTGACTCTTCTTTTCAAACCAACGTATTCACTGCAGAACAACCTATTATAAACTACTGCTTTGATATTTAGTACTAAAAAGTTCTACCAACCTTCACTGATTGCTGCAGAGGACAGTAGGTGATTTCTGATCATCCTATATTCCCATGAACGTTTTATATATATGCTGCATACCTAAATCCAGTAGAATGCTCCTAACAAACTTTATTTTGGAATTTGCTGCCCTTTGAATGTATACAAACAATTAACATCTGTAAGCATGGTTATTATCCAAGGGCAGAAAAGGGATTTGCAACCGTTCCTTAGTGACGTTGAGGAATGCAATTCTGTACTTATTCACTCGGGTAAAAAAAACCCAACATTTACTTCAGCAAATTCTGTAGGATCAAGTGCGCTTAAGCTTGATTAGAAACAAGACTCAATTAGCTAAAAATTAGGACTACATTCAAGCTAGGCTTGTCAAAGAATCTAGAACTTATTTCAAAATTCATACTGCTTTCCAAAATACAGGAAAGACAGAAAGCAGGCACAGAGTAACCTAGTGAGACAGTAGTAATTCCTGTTTCTATCACAGCTTTCATCCGAGGACCCTAAAGCACTTTCAGAATATTAATTCAGTCTCACTGCTGGTGAATATGTGCATTTTGTCCTCAGGCATAAAGCAATAAATGTCACAAATCAAGGATCCAGCACAACTTTCCTTAAAATGAGTGGCCAGTTCAGTATTCTATTATAGGCAAACCTTAGAATATAGTTCAAGAATTCCATTTCTCTACCTAACCAGATGACAACCCACCACTTTAAGCTCTACTATAAACTCAGGGGGGTTTGTTGTTTGCTTCTCCTTCAATTTGCTGTAACGGATTACACAATATAAAACTAAAAACTGATATATCTACAAAGCCCGTGAACAAAACAAATAACACCTGAGGTTTAAATGGATTTCCAAAAATTATCTAGTCTATTCATGCTTGCAGTATTTAAATTATAAGAATACCATTGAACAACACTGGACCATTTTCATATTTATATATAAGGATTAAACAAAGAATAGTGTTGTTGTTTTTTTTTCCTTCACTAACAAAAAATGGCTGTTTGTGCCTTGAATTTATTCTTTCTCATAGCAATAATGAGATCTACTGTTGCCAAGATTTAACTTTCTCTGTTTATTTCCTTGCTGAAAATTAATAGCAATTAAAAATTCAATGGCAGTATGATGACAAACTCTGGTACAGATGAGACATGGGGTCCACAAAGGTAACTTCAGTGGCATAAGGACTTGAGCACAAACCTCTAAGATGCTGGATGCACACACCTAAATCCCACAGGAACTAATGAGGACAAAACATCTCCATTTTCTGGAATATATCAACTTGATCCACCTCCTTGCATCCTTACAGATCACTAACACATTTGAAATCTAAGGCTTTAACATGTAAAGACATTTGAGATCATGCAAAAAAAAAAAAATTCGGGGGAGGAAGATTAAAAAAAAAAAAAGAAGGAAAATAAAAAATAGAAGAAGATGGACAGAGACTCACTCACAGTAGCCTGCTGCTTTTCTGCCTTCTCAGCTGCCTCATTAAGCTGCTTTTGAAAGGCCTCCTGAAGAGATTTCATTTCTTCCCTAGACATTGAAAAAACAAACACTTCATCCCAAGTGTCCATTAGAAAAAAACATTCTTCAGTTTCAAGAGAAGAGTGACAGATGTGCTGTATTTACTAAGTGTCTTGCTAATAAAATTAAAATGACCTCATGAACCATAGTGCCAGTACAAGACAAAAAATTTGTCTGTGATGGAAATTAGATATACTTTCCATTTACTAAATGGCCTGCTGCACAAAACATCGGCCAGTGTACAGTCTCTAGCAACAGGGGTTGGTACAGCAAAAGCAAGCAAAGTGGGCTTCCAAAAAAACAGGCTGAAATGGAGATGCACTACTATCAAGAACAACTAATTCTAGAAAGAAACAACAAGAAAGTCAATATAAGATGCTAGCATACAGCCCAACAAGAAGTTGGTAATGCTTTGGATTGGGCAGTAGTAGATTCAAGATACTTTTGCATTACTGATGCAATCAGAGTTTCTCCAAGGAGACTGCAGCAGGCTACGATCCTCTGGTCATCTCTTTTACCCACAGGTGACACATTTTGGAACTGCTGCAAAGTACAGGACTGACAAATTTCATAACATTTGCAGAGCATTTTCAGGGCTTGCATCAATACACTTTCATGAACGAGGAACAGCACAGAACCAACTTTACATTGAAATGGTAATTTAACCCAATGAAAATCAGTCTGGAGTGGAAGGCACCGAGCTTGTACAAGAACAGAATTTGTGAGCTGCTGAATCATCTTTTTCATTATTTCATAGCTCTGTTACATTTGCAGTTTGGAGAATGCTGGTACAAACAGATATGAAATAAGAGACCAAGCAGCACAAAACCAATGCTGCATCAGCACATAACAGCTCCATTATTGTACACACAAACATAAGCATTACGAAACACCAACAGTGCAAAGAATGAGCTAACCTTGAGACATCGATGGTACTAAGTGACCAAATTTTACTCGGTGCATGAGAAATACTGAAGAATTTACACCAAAGCAATCAAAAGAATCAAACGTCAAGTCAGAAGGGCTACATTAATTTACACAAGCTGAGATTGCAGCCCTCCAAACTTCACTTCATTACCCATCACTGCAGAGCATAACCAAAGCGGTGCTCACAGACCAAATGCAGCTCAGATTTGTACAAACAAGTTGTGACAGATTTTGGATTGTTGATCAAACACAAAAGATTTAAGGAGAATGCTATTAAGTTCATCGCTCTTCACTTGCTGAACAGGAATAACACCTGAATCTGGTGGCAAATAAAGTGTTAAATTCTGTGAGGAGGATTCATACTGTTAACACTGACTTCTTGTCCTCAGCTTCCATCCTCAGCTAACAAAGTAAAATACAGCGAGAGCTTGTAAATGAGAGCTCATCAAGGGCCCACAACAGAAAGGCATTTATTGGAGTCTACAATGAAAGCCTTTTATTTTCTGCAGGAGGGTGAAGGTTGCTTGGTAGCACGGTGCATATCCTATGGACCCAGGGTTGGACTTCAGGAGTTACTGTGGTGCAGAATACTTAGTGGACAATACGCTTACAAGATCACACTTGCCTTTGGGTAGACCTTGAGAGACTTCAAAGGGAGATGTAAGCAAGGTACCAGGAAATTATATTTTATTATACAACAAGGAAATACAAGTTTTCCTATAGCAGGCTTGGTTTTCCTACCTGCGAATGGGAAAAACCTATTTACTGAATATACTTTTAATTACTGAATAATTTCACCATTTAACAGATTACTAAGGAATACCTGAAAGACTCTGATCAGTCTGATCCTTCTCCATAAAAGCAAAATTGTGAAGATCTATGGTATTTTATTATGGCTCAAACTTGCTTTGTACTGAAGAAGTGAAGGCTCTTGTCATAAGTCACCTTGCATTTTCATGTGTGCTTCAACTAAATACAATATCAGCAATAGGAAGATGGAGGCATTTAAGTCATGCATTTGGAGCAACAGAGCATGCACTCTAGACTACTATCCCTTTGTTTCCAGAGAAAAATATGAGATATAAATGCATTCATTACATATCATTGTTTCAGATGAAGTGATTCCTATGTTAGGTTCACTTGTGATTGACGTTGTATTAGGTCATAATTTACTAGTCAGAACTCCAATAGAAAAAGAAGTAGGTCACAGAGCACCAAATGATGACAGAACTACGGAATAGGAAGTTTCACATTTAAATATTAGGGAGAAACTCAAAATCCTTTTTCTTTAAAGATATCTTACCCCAACTGATGTCCAATATCAGCTCATACGACTGCTGTGTTTCAAAAGCTTTTCACAAGATAGCATCCCTTGCCTTTATTTTACTGTTACTCTTAGGTCAGTAGACTGCAGGGTACATGAGTGCTTATAATTTAGGGCAAAATGAAGGATGATGCTTTCTAATATAGCTGCTTGCAGTCTACCAAGTGAGAGGAAAGGGATAAAAGTACCTTCTTACCTTTGCTTTTGGCCCAGTTCTAGAAGTTTCTGTACATCGCTTCTGGCGGATGCTTCACCGTTTTTCAAAGACTGATAACAAAGGGGAAAAAAAAATCAATTATCCAAGAGATCCTGAACGCTGCTCATTTGTGAAATTGCTGATTAGGATCTGTTTTGCAAAATACTCCCAAAGAATTGCAACTGGTGAGAAAAGGAGGAATACCCTGACTTTACTTGTTACCATAATTCAGTATTGCTAACTGTACACACCTTTTTGCAGCAAGCACTAAACCGCATCTGACCGCATAAAACAGATCAAGAAACAAGTGACTGAAAGCATAAAGAAGGCATGATGAAGATAAGTGTGTGTACAGAATTCCAGAGAACTCCTTCTGTATCTTAGGATCTCTGCAGTGTTGAATCTGAAATAGCTCGCAGTATGATTTTCCTGAGGACTACCTTCAAATTGATGCATAAAAAATCCCCTTCTAATTATCTTAGCTAAAAGGAGATAGGTTAGAAAAATACTGGAGGCACTGGGGTGGGGTTGGGTGGATGGACTCAATGTTTTATAGGGCACCGTATACATTAATTTCAAGGAGAGAAGTCTGGAATATAGGACAATATAGCACAATAATATACTACAACACAGCACTGGCACACAGTGCCTGTATTCTCCTGTGCAAAGATGTAAGGACACCACTCCTTCTATTTTCCTACCCAGCTTATATCAACACAAGGGTAAATGAACAATGGCAGGAGAATACCATCCTTTAAAATGGCATGCAATACCAAAAGCCTCATCCAAAACTGAGTCTTTGCTAGACTGACAAGCAGTATCAGGTAGACAGGCATGCTCAGAAGTGATAACCTGATCATTTCAGTACAGGATCCAGAGCATGATCTCTACTTTTCACTCTGAGGAGCTGATCTGACTGCAGAGTTAATCTACTGTCCTTTCAGCCTGCCCACGATCCCCAATAAACCTCCTTAGTTAATGCAGAAGCATCGATCAGCTCTGGATGCCTAGCTGCCAGCTCTACTAACACAATTTGTCAGTTACACTTGTAAAGTAATCCCCTGAGGTAAAACCAGTCAGTTGGTGTAGACTGCACGTCCACAAGGTAAAGTAAGCAGCTGTACGAGGCTGAGAAGGTGCAACTCATCAGCAAACATGTGGCCAACAACAGCAAAGGAAATCCTTTCATAGTAGCTGCCAGGTTAAGTGTGTGAGGATCCTACTAAGACAGCTTACTGCGTTTCTTCTTTTGTTCTGCTATATTTAAATGTTTCCACACTTGCTTTCTCTAATTTTGTTTTGGTTTTGAATCACCTGATTCATCTGGATTATGTTTCCCTTGAGACCATCTCTCTCACTCTCAATGCAAGATCAACAGAACTACTTGTACGTTCTAAAAACAACATTAACAATTCCTCTTTTTTTTTTTTTTTTGCAGAAAATAGACATCAGTATGAAAAACTCCAAGTAATTCTGAGTCCCAGAAACCCACACATAACCTAACCTGGAGATTTACTTTAATTCCCTCGAGCTCTTTAGAAGTCTTTGACAGTTGACGAAGAATATTGCTCCTTTCCTTAAAGACTTCCTTCAGCTGCCTCTCCAGTTCTTCATAGCCCTGTCTAACACAGAAAAGAAAAGCATGAGATTCACTCAAAACATTTCAAAACAGTATTAGATTGCCCCGATTTAATTAATTCCAACTACACAGTAATTCCAATCTGGAATGTGGAAGGGTCATTCCCTCCACCTGCAGAACAGCAAGTTTTCTCCTAATATAGGACAAGAGATTATTTGAATGCCAAAGTAATGTGCTGCATATCTAAGCATACAAACCAGACTGAAATACTCACCATGGTGTATTGCTTGTGACAAACAGGAGACTGTGCAGATGCATTTAACGTAAGTGATGGAATACAGTGTGAGATCCCTCCTGTTTTGAAAGACACCCTGCCACTGAAGCTGAGTAAAACTTTGAAGAGAGAAGTTTTCCAACGCCTGGTAATTTTAGAGAAGGATTATTCAGAGCTGTTTGAGCTTCGTGAAATGTATTTCGTTTCAAAATATTCCCCCAATTAATCCTCGCTGCAGTACAAAACAGAGCTGAAAAAATACTCAGATGAATCAACTGCAAATTAATTTCTATGAGAAAAGGTTTCTTTTTCTCTCACTTCTAAAAACAGCAATTCCTGCTTAGATTGCAAGTTTATTTTCTAATGTTTCTATGGAAATCCCAAACAACATCAGTCCTACACACTGCTTTCGGTTCAGTGAAATATGAACCCAACTCTCATTCCAAACAAAAGCAAACACCTCAGATAATTCTGAAACAAATTTTCACAAAAAATCATTGCCTTGAGGAAGACTACCAGCAAGCAAAAGCACCCATCCCCCTACAAGGGCAGTAGTTACTTTCTGTAACTGGTAAGTTAATATCAACTGTCAACAAAATATTGCATTCTCTTGGTACGTTTCATTTCTCAACTGATTTATGAACTAATTCTATTACAGCAAATGGTTGTTTCACAGAACCCTTGGAGTTGGAAGGGACCACTGAGAGCAACCTAATCCAACTCTACCACATCTCTGGGAGATGGTTTTCTTACCATTTGTATTATGTTCACCTAAGCAAAGAAAAGGAAAATATGCAGGTCTTGTTGGGGATCCTCGGAGAATGACTTCATGAACACACAGGGAATCCACATAAGGAGGTAACGTCAAGACTTGGTTGTATGCCACCTAAGTAATAACTCATCAGCACTCAAATGAGCTGGTTGTTCTTCATATACATAACTAGTGACATCAAAAATAAACAATCCAGTATAGGTTGTGGTCTCATCATGGATTTACAAGAAAATCCACATACCAAGAACATGAACCTCTGGGTGCACAATGCAGCATTTACACCTTAGGTTTTAGTCCACATGCTTTCTCAAATTGACTGACAAAATATACTGTTATATAAATAAAATCTAGCTAGTGCTAGAGCACTTGGTAAATGCTGGCATTCTAGTTGCACGCAATGAATATCTTAAATAATAGCCTCCAATGAAAGACCCGCAAAGACACGCCCTCTAACCCCTCACCAAAAATAATTCCATAATTGTTGGAGCATTTAAAGGCTCCCAAGGGGCCCATTTTACTACCTGCTAAGTATAGGATTGGCAGAGGTTTCACTGCTGTTTTGTAAATATGGCATTTACTGTAGGACATTTTCTGGGTCTTTAAATTAAATTTACTATAAACTATATGTGCATTTCTTTCGCCTTGTTTTGTACATTATAACATGCTGGACACTGAGAAGACAAAAAGCCAACCTATTTGTCAGTCAGAAAAACTAAATACTCAGAAATCTAAGAACAAATAAGAAAGGTAAAAAAATAAAGATATGGCTACGCTAGATTTCATAATTGTTAGATTCCTAGAGGTTATTAACTGTGGAGAAGCTTACCTCTGTCAACAAGCTTTGAATTTTAATTTTAGCACTGTGCCCTAAAACAGCGTCCACATATTTAAAGACAATAAAACTTCACCCCACACTTGTATGATTGCCAACAAACTCTCACATTAAGAATTTTTTTTCCTGATGACTACCAACAAACTCCTCTAACTCTGACTAACAAGACCATTATTTAAGAAATAAATGGTACAAGATGTTGATGCATCTGGTCCATTTGCTTTACAAGAGTTAATCAGCATCATCTCTCTAAAATCAGATCTGAATGGAAGGGACATCTTATCTATATGCAAGTACTGGAATGAAACAAGGCTCTTTAGGAAGCATGGCATCATCCATCCCCATAAGAGAGAAAGCAAGAGAAAAAAAATTAGGAGGAAAATAAGGAGACATTTCGATTCTGGCAAGTTATAGGAGTTTGAAGAAAGATCAGATTCGTGCAACTACAATATAAGCTCTGAAAGATTTACTTATGAGAAACCTTAATGCCAATTTTGTTGTATGGCATAATCTAGGAGCAAGTTGACTCTGGGATTATGCGTGGCACTATTCTTTGCCATAACCAGGGCAAAACCCCAGGGACTGCCTGCAATCTTCCAACCCCCTGAAGCCGTCAAAGTTATCTATTCCTCCTGCAATATAATTAAACATGGGCAAAATCAGCATAAACCCATTCCTAGGAACTCCACTCTGTAATTATACACATATTCAATCTATTTATTAGGATAAACCAGTTAGTCCATTCAGCAAAAATGAAGAGTCATTCTGTAAGGACTTCAATTACTCATGGTACACATGCTTTCTTTGCAGTATAGGACATATAAAACAAGAGAAAATGGAAAATCTGTGTTTTCAGACAAACTTAGCTGAACAATGTCTCTTTCAGCAAATCTATTAACACATATTCCTTAACACTATTTCTGTAATTGCCCTTTCCTGCTTTACTTGCAAAAAAATTCTATGAAATCCTGGTGTAAATTCTAAGAAAATTAGATGAGATTATGTTTGAGCTCCAGTGCTGATGGGTCTAACTTTTAAAGTCACAATTGTTAAGGAAAAATATGGACTCTATTCCTTTCCACACATCATAAATACTAATTGTTGTTCGGAAAGTATGCTTGCAAAGTAAGTAGACAACGGTTGCCCAGATGTTTCCAAAGCAATCACTTGAATATATTCCTGACAGCAGATCTTATGTTTCATTTACGGATGCTTATAAATACGCAGTTTATATTCAAGTGAGGAAGATTCATCACAATTCTGTATCAGTATAACTGGAATCTGAAGATATGAATCTATGAAATGAGTGAACTTGAGACATAAACCATTCATGACAATTAAGCATCACATCACTGCCTTCAGTCTTTATAAATATGAGCACTTTTGATCCTGAAGTTCAAGGGGAGGGAAGTTATTAACAACTACGAAACAGAATGTTCAGCTTATCTAAATAAAACATGCAATAGATAATATACAAAAAACAGTATGAGTATAATAACATCTAAATTCAGCTTCAGCTAAATTCATATGATTCCGGTAAATTCTGAATTAGTCGACACAGGGGGAAAAAAAATCACACAGACTTTACACTGAACAGCAGATAAGCCCTTGCTGAATTACAATCTTCGCCATTTGCACACTCAAATGGTATTTACATAATACGTTCTGTATTCAGGCATTATCACAACACTGTGTCTCACTCAGGCTGAAGAAAATAAATCATAGTAAAAGGAACGTGAAAAAATTGGGATTTAGGGGGAGCCAAGGAACATTTTTATTTGCCTGGCCTCCACAGATCAGACACAAAACACTTGTTGGGAATGTGCCTCCTTGTGAAAAATCACACAAGAATGTGGCTTATTAACCATTCAGTGCTGACATGGCTTCTAAGCAGGCTTAAGCATCCTATGTATTCCAAGTGCAATAGCCCACAAAATGGCAGCAGCCCTGATGCCTTTTATTGGGTTTTTCCACAACTAGAAGCTGGAAAACGAGGCCCTTTCCATCTATTTTCTCTGGCTTGTTTATGCACTCATTGCAAATAAAACAAAAACAATCTGGCCTCTCTTTGGCAGACGCTCGGCTCAGTAGAATCAATGACCCACCAGGGAAAACACACAACTGTCTGCTCCCACCAAAGAAGCAAAAAAAAGACTTCTGAAAACTCATGGTTTAGAAACATGGCCCCCGAAAATGGAACAAGTTGACTTGTCACGTTTAACTTGACACTGAGAATGATGACCCAGAGAAAACAAGAACAACTCGCATTGATCTACTTAAAATTACACCGACCATGAAAACAGAGTTAGCATCACAAGGAAAGACAACACAAAACGCTTTCACGGATTCCACACTAAAATAACTTACACCTAGAGCAACAAATCCTCACTGAATTCACACAACTGTAATACAGAACAGGCACATAAACCTTCTGAAAGTCGTTGAAGTCTTCACAACTATTCAAATACGGGCTGCATAAATATAGACATAGTACAGAACTCTGCACAAAGAGTTGCCTTTCACATCAGTTCTATAGGATCTGGTCTTCAACAGGAAATAAATTCCCACTAAAACCTCTCTCTCTCTGCTAGGTAGCACTTATTTTTCAGTTCTGATATTCTTCATCGTTTATATCCGTTAATGCTGCATCTGCCTTTGTTTTCTACTGCAAATCTAAAACCTCTGACTATGACCTCAGTGTCACTATCCTTATATACACAGTACACACGCTAGACTTAGCAGATAACACTTCTTTCCAGCAGCTCTGACAATAAAGTCAGGTTAACATTTCTGTCTCGGCACTACATTGAATTGTCTGCTTACTGACTACGAGTGCTAGCAGAGCAAGCACGCATCTGTCTGAAAAAGACATCACACCACATGAAAGCAACTTCTGTGAATGGACCATTATGAAAGCCTCATCAAAATGGAAATAAACCAAACTTATCTTGGTTCCCAGACACTGGTAGAACTGCTGAACTTGTTGGTGTTGCTGCTACAACACTGCATTTTCCCAGACCAGAATCGTTCGAGCATGCTACATTCCTATTTCAAATGTAACTTAATATTAAATCAAAAGAGCATTGCTCATTAGGGCCATACACTGGTCAACAAATGAAAACTCTTCAGCCACAACATCCCTTTTCTTTTATATGTTTCAGTGCTATGTGATTATCAGGTCACGAGGTTCTGCCCTTACCAGAAGTAATGACAAAAGAAAGTTAATGAGAAAAGAAAAAAATACTGCCCTGCCAACAGTATCTACATTGCTGCTCTTCTTTTACATAAGTTACATAACTGATATTGCCACTGGATGGATATTTAAAGCCATAATCTCCCTCTCTATGAAATCTGTATGAAGTTCATTGTCATACAGTCTAATAAAATATATGTACTCAATAAAAATCACCTGTGGTACTTATAGCTTGATGATTCATCAGCAATATATCTCAAAAATGAGAATAATATGTGAATGGACAGACTCAAGTATAAGAATGGATCAGGAGAACATACGTGTTTTCATTCCTTAGGTCTAGTTCATGTACTTTCTAAGACAAATCTTCATTTCCAAAAACGGGATATAAAATTTTCTCCTTTTAACAGAAAGGGTGGGTTAGGAGGAATTACTCATCACCATTTCATCCATCCATTCTTGAATCTATTTTATTAGGTATGTAGGTGAAATCTGAATCCATCCTTAATGAAATGTTATGGTTTTTCCTTATCTCTATCTCAGGAAACACTTGGAAATCAATGACAAAACATACAGGCATTTTTTTTCCCTTCTTTCCATTAGTATTTCTACCATGCTTACATGTTCGGTACATTAAGCATTTCATAAACACTATTTTTGTTTTCACCTTGGATTTTCCACAGCACGTCACTTTCTAAATTACCCTGAATCTGGAGTGAATTAGAATTTCAATAACATAAAAGTCATTAGTGAAGAGTGCCACAAAGGGAAAAGGAACACCAGGATACAAGACACTCCGTTTATTAGGAGGGATGCCTCAGAGCAAGTATCACAATCCAAGGCACACATACACCCAGCAGCATATATCAAGGCTCACCACACTTCATCCCAACGCACCCAACTCTTGCCCAAAGCAAGTTCATGATGATCCTGCAACAAGGAATCAGAACCTCAAGAACCTGCACAGGCAGGTTCTAACTGATGGTTAGACAGTGAGCCCATGGCAGCTTCATTGTTAAGTGACTTTGGGAACAGGAGAAGCATTATCACCACCTTCACAACTTTTCCCTGAGCTTTTTAGTGAGACAGAGAGAACTACAGATATCTGAGAGGTTTTCAAAGGTCAAAGCATTATTAAGTGCAAATATGAGCGTTCCTGGCAGTTCTGACTGTAATCTTTTGAATCATAATGAGAAGCACACAGGAAAAAGAAAAAAGGGTGAACAGCTAAATTCACCAGTTATGAAATGCAAATCAACTGCTAAAGAACAATACAGTCTACAAATGTTCTTTGCAAGTTGCATGCAAATTTGTGTTTGCTGATGAGAAAATCCCTCTGGATTTCTGAAATGCAGCTTAAGAACAAATAAACAAACATTATATAAACATGTAGACACTTTCATAGAAACAAATACCTATTAAACATTAGTATATATTAAATATATTTTTATTTTAAAGATATCTTTATATATAAAATGCTATAAAGATAAAAATATATGTATAAAATAAATAAAAAATACATATAATTCATATATTTATAGGCTTACTTTTTTTATTTTTATATAGATAGAGCACACATTGAAAGCAAATGCCCATCTCACTTCCTAAAGACCTTCCTTTACTCAAATAATAACTCTTTCCTCAACATATGCCTCCATCAGCTGCCAGTGTCTGGGACATATTGTAGGCGATACAAAATGTAATATTTACCCTCACCTCGAAGTTCTCATTCTTTAACAGGCTCCTGGTGATAGAAGCACTTCTTCAGCTACATCAAGAAGTATATGAACTGAACCAACTCAGAGAGTTTCTAATTGTCACAGAACAGGTGTGAACACAAGTTTTTCTCATTCCCCATCTGCTCTGAATGACATCTACACTGCAAAGATTTTCAGGATCAGCGGAAACAAATACCACAAAGCACAATTCTTTGTCAAAGCACTTTGTGAGATCAAACGTTCTTTTTCAGAGAATAGCACAAGAAAGTGCCTGAAATTCAACATATGTGCAAACTAAGGAGGTCAGGTCAATATTGTAGGCATCATTCCCCCCCTGTGAAAAAGAAGAGCTTCCTTCAATCTATATGCAGCCTAGTTCTGCTCAGTCAGAATTCAGCCAGACATGAATTCTCCTTACTCATGATTTTAATAAGACTTCCACACACAGAAAAGATAAAGGCAGGGGAGGGTGGGAGCTATAGTATTGTCTTTGTGACCCTCACCTCGCATAAACTCAAACACAACCATGGAAAACAATGGAATTAATGGGCTCCAGTACTACAACAGCAGTGCTGAAACGATGCAAATTTATACTCTCTCCCCCTTTCTGGACAGATTTCCCACATTATTAGCATACTGACATAAATACAGTGTCCAACTTCCAGCCTTCAAATACTACTGCAATTGAATTTTCCAAAAATTTTCATTATTATTATATTTTATATGGTTAAAAAAGGTAAAGAGTTAAATTCAAATGTTAAGGAATTACAGTTGCAACAACTCCAGGCACAGCTTCAAAATCCTCATCTCTAATTTCCCATTCAATAAAAACAAAGGCCATGGAAATCTCTGGTCCAGTTAGTCTGCACATATTCTCCTTCTGCCTCCTCTGTGCTCCTATGTTTGTGATGTTACGAAAAAGCTGAAGTTGAAAATGCACTTCAGTTCAATAATAACCTCAAATAACTCACAGAACCCTGAGGAAAATCGTATCCCCCCAGTGTAAGCATTTTGCTTGGTACACCTTTCCTGCTGCACTTGGATGGAGTACTGAAGAGTGCTCTGACAGTGAGAAACAATCCAAGCTTTAGCAGAGATTAAGTACAAATTCCCACAATCAGAGAGAACAGTAGTCCGTCTTTCAGGAGGCTGTAAAGGAGGCACTTCTATTTGTTGCTACACTTGCCAAGAAGGTTAGAAAATGAGCACAGCCTATATATCCCAGCAGCAATTTGAGGGGTTTATTGATTTCTCTTCTACCTGAACTGGAGAAAGGTTTTCTCAAGGGGAATTACAATATGAGAGTCCATTCTTCTTCTAAGAGATGTATTTTTGCCTTGCTGTATTTACATGCAGATGTGTAACTAAAGCAAATATGAAAGAAGGATTTTAATTGTACTTCATTTATTTACTGGTATTACAAGATTGGATTTGTTACTTCCAGGGTGAAAGCCAAAGTTAACATAGCCCACTTCGTGATTTGTAAATCACATAGAAACACATCCAGCTGAAACACAACCCCCACATAACATCAGGCTGCCCAGGGCCACATCCAGCCTGGCCTTGGGCACCTCCAGGGATGGGGCACCCACAACCTCTTTGGACAGCCTATGCCGAGGCATCACCACACTCCGAGTAAAGAATTATATCCTAGCATCTAACCTAAATTTTCCCCTCGTCTTTAAAAGTAAAGCCATTCCCCCTTGCCCTATCACAACCAGGACCAGATGACTTTTTAACATCCCTTCCAAGAATTCTATGATCCTATAATAATTGACCTTCCCCTATAAAGAAGTTCCCATAATGCAAGAGAAAAAAAAGCCAAATATGAAAGAATTGTACACGTGGAATGGAAAACGAAATGGTATTGCTTAAACATTTTGCCCACGTTTTTGAGCATCACTTCTCACATTTTAGTCTCACTGGGGAAATAAAAAAACTTCCAGAAAGAATCCTTGACTGAAAAGGCCATTCATTTCAAGAATATTCACCATTTAATCACTTAACTGAACAGGGATCTTAGATTTGAACTCAGCGTTTTCTTTTTGATCCTGATTTCATTATATAGTATAACAGCTTTTTGACACCTGCCCTTTATATTGTATGTTTCTGTATAAGTCGGAATGTATCACCTCTTTAAAGAATCATGTTAAAAGTCAAACGTCTTACATCTCATGAATTTTCTTCAGGTTAAGTAAATAAATCCAATCAGAAATACAAGTGGAAGCTTGACCCTGAAGTTGCCTTTTCATTTCTACAGCTCTCAAAGGTACCACGGTGGGTTGGTTGGTTTTTTTTTGGCTTGAATACAAGCCTGAATCAGGAATACCTGGATATTCAGCAGAGACTCTAGAAGCTCTGCTTATCGTAGAACAGCTCTGTCTGGAGGAGACCTTAAATATCATTTAGTTCCAACTCCCTGCCAAAAGAAGGGTTGCCAACCACTAGATCACGCTGATGAAGATCCCATCCAAACTGGCCCTGAGCACACTCAAGCCCAACTAACCTAAACCTCCCCTCTTTTAGTTTAAAGCCATTCCCACTTCATTCTATCACTGTCAAACCATGTAAAAGTCTGGAAGACCGCAACAGATTTCCCCATGTCCTCCTCCAAGCTAACTAAGCTCTCCTCCAGAATCACTTTGACAGCTACACATCCTTCCTGTACTGGGAGATGCAGTCCTCCTCCAGATGGGCTCGCCAGGACAGAGTAGCAGGAGACAATCCCTTCCCTCCTCCCTGCTGCTGCTGCTTTGCTGATGCAGCCGAGGATGCAGTTGGCTTCCTTGTCTGCTAGAGCACACACTGCTAGCTCATGTCCAACTTCTTGTCCCTTAGGACCCCCAAGTCATTCTTTTCAGGGCTGCTTTCAAAGCGTTCTTCTCTTCTCTGTACTCGCCTGAGATAGCCTCAACCCCAGTGGCACTCCTTGCATTTGGCCCTGTAGAACCTCATTAGATTTTCGCATGTCCAAGTCCCCCCTGATGGCATCTCTTCCCTCCTACTGTGTGAATTTCACCATTCAGTTTGGTGTCATCAGCAAACTTGTTGAGGGTGCAATCAAAACCACTGTTAACGTCACTGATAAAGATGTTGAAGAATACCAGTCAACTTGGAGAAAGCTGCTCTTGACATACAGCCATTGCTCCACCTGGACATAGAGCCATTGACAACAACTCCTTGGCTGTCTTGGATCATCTCTTCATCGCACATGCAGGGTTACAAGATGGCAATCTCTTGTGTTAAGAAGTGTGCAGAAGTATCTGGGCCTTTCAGATACAAATTCACAGAAGACACTTGCGCTTCCTAATTACTTTAATATTACTTTCACGTATCATTCAGCTGCAGATTCAGGGTGTAATTACACCCTGGGTATGCATACTGGGTAGATTTAAACTAGATATGGGTAGGTGTAGACTAGATAGTAGGAAGAAATTCTTTACTGTGAGAGCAGTGAGACACAGGAACAGGATGCTCAGTGAGGTTGTGGATGACCTCTCCTTGGAAGCATCCAAGGCTGGATGGGACTTTGAGCAACCCGGTCTAGAGGAAGGTATTGTACAGCAAAGGGGTTGGAACTAGATGATCTTAAAGGTCCCCTCCAACTCAAACCACTCTGATTCTATGATTATTCTACTGACTGAAAACTAAAACAATTAACAATTAACATTTCCTGATATGTTACTTCATTATCAGCATCAGTACAGTGGTAACTTAGTGACAGTCGCAGCAAAAAGAGATCAACAGCTTTTAACACAAAGTGAGCTGTTGTCTGAAGAATAACTGACTTGCTGTGATCCTATGTCATTTCTTGCTTGTCTAGGAATTGAAGCAGGCTACTTAAAACTTCCACTCCTTTAATCAAAGTATCCAATATGACTGTGATACCTGGATAAAAATCAGTTATTTTTAGACCGACAACCCAAAATGCACAACCAAATAACACTGATATTCAGAGAAAGGTATGCTTGTAAGTGTCAGACAAAACTCTGGATGGGAACAACTTTGATTGAAGAAGAGCAGGAAATAGAAAAACACTACCACAAGACACAGCACTGCACATGAGCTGGAGGCAGTAAATGCAAATACTCAGTACTTGTAGCTCCTCTTCTGGAAGAAGCAATCACAATTTGGCAGCTGTCAGACTAAAGGATGCACAGAGCCCAACTATTAAACACTGACTAAAATGAGCTGGAGCCCTGTTTCAGCCCTTTAAGCTGACTACGCAGGAATAATTTTTTGCTCACAAAGAATAACACAGGTCAGCAACTAGAAGGTGCTTATAACAAGAAACTGGATAGTTATATTCAAGTAAAAGTTCGGAAAATATTACCAATGTTTTATAATTACATTTCCTGTAATAGAATAAATAAGGTTGCTTCTTCTAAGTAAAAAACACCTAGCTGAGCCAGCTTGCTTAACATCAGAAATGATGTAATGAAATGTTAACTTCCTACAGTAATTCCTCACTTCTAAGACTTGGACTCCCTGCATTTCTACGAGTTTTTGTATCACACAGATGAACTTTCACAACTGAGATAAGCGAGAGAGGCTTGCAGCACTTCAGAGCTGTGCTGCTAATGCAGCAGAAAGTTTCCTGCACAGCGTAGATGGATTTTATTGACAGGAGGAGATTTATACCTGATTTTCACTTCTATTAAAAAAAAAAAAAAAGCAAGCAGAGGAACCAGGATATAATAGATAAACAAGCCAAGTTTCAGTGGCTGGATTATCTTTGGAAACGTGGACAGAAGCAGGCGATTTCCTGACCTAGGAGAAGAAAGCAATTTTGCAGAGAAAGCTGAAAAATCTCTGGCTCTTTTCCCACTTGCAGATGACTCCAGTTAATAAAGGATACGTTAATCTTCATGAAACACTGGACAGAAGCAAAGCTATAAAGAAGTGTCAGGCTTTGGTCATTTAGAAGCGATTTTCCATCAGTGGCTTACTTTCCAGCAGATGTAAGCTGACTGTGTTCATATAACTGCCTACAGTTATCAGCTATAATAGACACGGTGTTTTAAACCAGTATCTTTAAAGAATTCCACACCATCTGAACAATAATGGCTGTATCTTTTCCTCCTTCACAATAGGGTTACAGCGACTACTACATTTACATCATCCTTCAGATAACTTGTACTATTGCACCACATTTTCACCTACTTAAAATGGATCACTGGCTTCTTAGCACAGTCAGAAGCTTTCTGTATGCTTCAACTGGCTTTGCTTGCTTCCTAGACAAAAGCACTGCTAAATACTTCAATGTTACCTTGACAGAGGTCTGCCTGGACTCCTTTTTCTTAGACCAGTCAGCCTAAGGACAGCTCGCTGCTCTCTGCAGATGTCATCCAGGCTGTTCAAACCCATCAAGCAGTAGACAAAAAAAAAAAAAATCCAAAATCCAGTATCTATTTCCAAATCAGTCATTCAGCCCTGCACCCAGGCCCTGGAATTATTTGGGTTGGAAAAGACCACTCAGATCATCTAGAGCCTTTAGATGACTCTCCAAGAAGTTGCTTCTGTTAAAATGACAGATGGCTTTCAATGTCTTCAATCCATTTCTTAACTGGAAGTCCTCCACAGAGTTAAATACTTCTTACTGTTCTACTACAGCAGAAAAGATGCATAGTGGAATATTGTTCCAGTTTTATCGACGTGATAATTGCCTGGTAAGAAATTGAAGTCGGAGTTTTTTTAATTCCCGGATTTTAAAACTTTCTAGAATGCCACCATAAAGAATATCCTGTAAGGTTATGAACTAAAGGATGTCTTAAGTCCCTGTAACATTCACAGGAGCCACTACATGTGCTTAAGCCCTCCCTACTTCACTATTTTAACAGACTACTCTTACATCTTACCCAGATAAGCAAATCAAAGAGATGCTAACTCCTATCCTCCCATCAATTAAGAAAGCAAACACTGTTCATTAGGTGCAAATCCATGTTGTTCCAACAACTGGGAGGTCAGCTGTTAGCATCTCGCCTGCAATACACAACCTTTGATCTGAAACCTAGGCAGTTCATCCTAATGGATGAACTAATATGAACTAATGACAGCATTATTTGCGTGACAAAACCATACCTATTTTGACAGCTGATCACTTTGGTTCATATGCCACTCCTGAATTGTGAACCAACACAGCACAAAACCACACGCATCATCTATTAGTTGGCATTAATTCTATCTCAATCTGAAATCAGCAGTGCAATTGGGTGCACACGCTGGATAAAGCAAACAAAAATAGCTACCTGAAGTAAGAATGTTTATTCGTTTAGTACATTTGAGATGCTGCAAGTTACACAGTAGGGTTAGCCAGCTCTGTGATTTTAGCATGAACTCCATCAGACTCCAACTGGGAGAAAAGTAGGAAGAAGTTGGTGAAATAATTAAGAAAAAATTCCTGAAGGGAAAAGCATTAATCCAAGCTGCTGATATTTTTTACATGACCCCCCTGTTTACACACCTTAAAAAACTGTCCCATCAACAGAGTGCACAGGAATTAATAAACAAAAGCAGCTACGAAATTTGTTCATTTCTATTCTTGAAAGAGAATCAATATCCTGTCATACACATCCAGAGTTGAATCTGAGTCTTTGCAATATTTAATTACAATCAAAAGGCAAAAAGCAATAAGCAAGCAGTGCTGGGTGTGCCAGGGAGTCTCCACTCCACCAATGGCACACACTGAGAAGACCAACCCCCGTTCTTTTACACATAGGTCCACCTGATTCCCCCAATGTCTCCTCCTTCCTTCATTCCACATCACTTGGTCCTTCTGTGCTTGCGTGGGCTGTTGCTAGGGGGTCGTATTCTTCCCTCTGGGAGTCGTGAAGAGGAAGATAAGTTGTCTTCCTCAATGTCCTTTTATTCATCCTTGGTTCCAGGCATGCACACACTGGGTTAATTGCTCAAGGCTCAGGCTTAGTTGAAGTATGCTGATACAACGTTTTTCTCTGGCTTATCTGGGGCCCACATACACATCCTGGTCTCTGTTTGTCTCCTTTCTACGTTATAAGGGAGTGTTTGGGTGTTTGTGATTAATGCCCATGTTATCTCTAGCACAGCATCATCCTTGAGTCTGTCCCCCCTGCTCACCCCATTGAGGCAAATCATCTGTCATATTTCACAATACTACTCGTGCAATGCAAAATCAGTTAAAGTATAGCTTTAAAAAAAGCCCATCTCTCTAAGTATCACAAGTACTGGGGTGTTCTTGCTTTAAATTTGCTATGTTTTCAAACTGACTACACTTTTAAAAACAAAACTTATATGGCAAGGCTCTGGTTCCTCTTAAAATCTTGCAAACTGAATATACCTGGTACCTCTAAAACCACAGCAGCCCTTATTGTGAATCTACTTACAACACCTCAGTAAAAAGTCCACTGATTTTTATCACAAAAGCACCTGCTTTGAAATCTGCAGCACTGAGTTTCTGTGATGCAAGGTCTGGCTCTGCCAAATTTATGTCGTGTTGTACACGAGATGATGACACATCTTCGCCTTCTCCTGTTGGTTTTGACACTCCAGCATGCACAGGGGGGAATAATCTATTACATGGAAGACTGTGATGCCTTCCAGTGACCAGCCTATGTTGAATACCAATCTGCTGTTACTACTCATAGAAATCAGCCCACCGGTCACACAAGACATTTGCTTATACGTTATTTGCACATCAGTGGGCACCTGGGAGACAGGATAAAGAGAACACTGCTATGCACAGAGCTCCTGTTAAAGCTTTCTGAATTAAAATCTGGATACAGGCTACACAAACGCCATCAGCCACAGATGCCAGGATGCCTATTCCATATCCTCACCTGGTTTCAAGTTCTTTCATTCTAACAAACAGAAAACAATGAAAATAAATCACACAAAACCATTCAGCGTAACACTGAAGACTCACACTCTGAGAAACCAGTGGTGTAGAGGTTTCTCCTTGCATTGCATCATATGAGTCAAAAGCTTCTTTTGCTTTTCTACAGTGACTGTTACACTCTTCAACATTTAACACCACGTGGTATAAAAGAACATTATTACAACCATCTATCCTCTAGATGGGATCTGCAGTCAGTTCTTATCTGAGGAGTTCATAACTGCTGCTTTATCTCAGAACAGAGAAAAATACTGCTTGACCGAGCATGGCAGAATTGTCTTTCTTCCAACATGTAGCTCATCTGCCCTACAGTCGACCTCTGGAGCAGTTTTTGCTTCATTTCTGTATGACCTACCACAGACACAAGTCGTTCTAAGGAATTTAGAAGAAAGAGCTAAAAATATAGATAAATAAAAAGGAAAAAGAAAACAATGTTTGAGATAAGACAGTAGCCTTGCACCTCGCTGAGTCACTGACCATTTTCCAACCCCATCAGACCATTCCCTCTTACACTGTTTTTTTCCTTTTAATATGGAATGAACTCATGCTGGGCACAAAGCACACAACTGATGAACGGTTTCCTCTGGTTTATTTAGAACTGAAACAAGAGCTGCTGTCTCCTCCAGAAAACAGGTGAAGCATAACAGCAGCATCAACAGAGGGAAAAATAGGACACCCATACTACTGCTCTGAACCATTCCAGATGTGACAGTTCTGGGTCAGCAGCTAAATATTCTAACAGGAGAACAATGGTTCCAAGTAAAAACCCAAAACCTCAGATCCCAAAGGTATCCAAGCAATGAAAACACAAATATGAAGCACTATCTCACCTGAAACTCATCTCACCTTTTGGCTCTCACAAAAAAAAAAACCTGAAGTATAATTTTTATACCAATGCAAACACTTTGTGGCACTTCTTAGTTCAATCAGCTCAGTTTGATTTCTGTGGCAGTGTTAAAATGAAAGCATCCTGATAAGTACGCAGACTCTTTGCTTTAAATATACTGTTTGAATATCCATGCAGTTAGAGCTATATGAAGAAAGTGAAGAAAGGTTAGACTTTTTTTCATCCTCTTACGTTAAATAATTACTCTTTCATACGGTATTTGGCAGTCTCAAGTTTGAGTATTTTGTATTAAATGGAAAGAAAAATATGGAAAACGGGGTACCTTTCAAACTCAGAGCTTCCTCCTACTTCAGTATTTATATAATGGTTCCTGTAAAGAGCCTCAAGTGTAAATGTACATCATCATTATCAATTACTTTATGAAAGAAAGAGCAGTTGGACTGTATTGATCTGGAATGGGGTTGCCCAAGCCTTTTGACCTGTGAGTATCAATTCTGGACCTCATGCAAAAGCCCATCGTGATGCTCCCACGATTTCCCACATGTTCCTGTAAAAGTAATTAACTTTGCTTCATAGAGAAGAGCCAGAGCTAATGAAACAGAGTAGAGAGAGAGAAAAGCTGCTGTGTCACTACCCTGTGTCATCTCTCATTGGAGAAGACAAACGGAGAAGCTAATACTTGGAGTTTGCATAGTATTAAGCACAAATTGTGCTTCATTCTGCCCTTGCTCTCATCAACATTTGGACAAGTAAGATAAAAATAATATTACTAAGACAAGACATTAACGCTAAGTGTAGAAGCGTACCCTATCAAACTACTCTAACTGACATATCTCTGTGTAAAGCACTCTGAGTCACAGCACAGGCTGCTGTAAAGTGAAAAAGGGAAAAATAGATGGTCCTGAGCCTTCTCATTTCTCTGCCTTCCCCTCTCGTGCATGCTGTGAGCAAAACAGATACACAGCCAAAGTCACATGTGGTGCTTCCAGCCATTATCCACTATTTATAGCAGTGACTTGGTAATAAAAGGACACATTTTCAGCAATGCATGATATATACTATAAGATGATGCCCTTGTTCTTGCTTGAGGTGCTTTTAAGATAAAAAAAGCAACTGTCTACAGCTGAACTTAAGCTCAGGATTTACGAGCAATGAGTCATTTTGGAGCACAAGACTTATGGGGAGAAGCTGGGAGCACTGGGATGGTTCAGCCTGGAGAAGAAGAGGCTCAGGAGAGATCTCATCACACTCAACAACTCTCCACAAAGAGGTTGTAACAATGTGGGGATCAGTCTCTTCTCCCGGGTAACAGCGATAGGACTACAGGGAATGGCTTTAAGATGCATCAGAGGAGGTTCAAATCTGATATTAGGTGAAATTTCTCCTGAGAAACAGTGGTCAGGCATTGAAACAAGCTGCCCGGAGAGGTGACAGTCACTACTCCCTTGATGCACTGAAGGAAAGGGTAGATGTAGTACTTATGGACAAGCTGTCCATACTGGTGATTAGGTGGACGGTTGGACTTGATGATCTTAGAGGTCCTTTCCAACCTTAATAATTCTATGACTTGGAGAAAAATTAAACATTTCTTATGAGTGGAACAAGTAAAGGAATATAAATCAGTGCTTTTGGTTTAGTAGTATAGCCTGTGAGCCAGCCACAGGAGGAAGCACTCCTACCTACCACGAGTTTCAGCATCAGTAACCCGGGACTTAATTTAGTTTCCAGTATCCACCAATTTCCTTCCTCTGTGACTGACTGTAGCTGCCGGATACTGAGCATTACTGAACAGACAGATAGCTTTGAGCTCTTCTAAAACCCTGACTGTTTGAGAAAACCAGGTGGTGTGGAAAAAAGTGAAGTGGTATGGGTGACTAATTGTACCTTTTTATTTTTTTCATCCAGTATATATGGTAGGCAGAAAGCTATGTCAGCCACCAAACTGCGACGACTCAAAGCAAACCCACAGGCTTCTGCTACACGGTTAGCATCTAAAGAGTATTAGCAATAAGAGATACCACAGCACGCACTCTAAATTCTGAAGAGAACAAAGAACAGACAGCAAGCTCCCAGCATCCTTTCCACACTTAATGCAAATTCTGTAGTCAGGCAAGCGGTGGGCTTCGAATTTAACTGGATTTCTGCTCATCATTTAGAATTACTTCATGTTCTGCTTCCCAATCATTCACTTCTCACATCATTTCCCATGTCTGCCAACTGCAGAAGAGCAAGTTTAAGCAGAAGAGTTTTTAATCTTGGGAGAATACTATTTTCTTCTGTGCATCCTGGATTCAGAATTCTACTTCTTTGTCTGATGGCTTGCAGGCAAACTGAGTAAACTCAGGGATAAAGAGGAAACGACTGTGCTCTCTGAATGGGACAACGGATCCGCATTTAAGAGAAATGGCTCCACCTCTGGGCTGCTGTGATCCTGCTCAGCACTTCCATTCTGTGGATTTATCTCATATTGCCTGAGACCATCATTGGCTCTTTGTAGAACCCCTGCAGCACTTCAGGTTATGCTGAAATACACACCACTTCATATTCAGCTTACATCTCATCCTGGAGGCTACACATAAAAATATTTCCAAAGAGCAAAGTTTCCTGAAATGACATTTTGAATGGATTTTCACTTAATTCTACGTCTACATAGAAAACTGTATTGTTTTTTAGCTACCACTAATTACTCTCTTTCGCCCTGAAGATGTCATGCTGCCTTAGAGCAGAGCCCATACAGGAGAAGTAAGCAATCACACAAGTAGTAAAAGGCAGGCAATGCAACGAGAAAAAGTCCAATGTTACCAGACAAGGAAATAAAGTAATGAGAATACTACACTTGGGAGGAAATTTACAGCTGAGATCAATGAAGACATCTGACCTCAGACCATATAAACTGCACCAAGAATTTAAACAACTCCAGTTAATCTGTTACTTACGATAAGTAGCAATAATTTCATTTAATTATTAAGGCCAACAAAGGAAGAACACAAGACTGAATTGAAGAATTCCTGTCCGATACAACTTGAAGTAGTGTTTAGCCTACATTTTCCCTTTCCCATCACTCTCTGTGCTAAAACCATCCAGCCCCCCCCAAAAAAAAGAAAAAGGAAAGAACCTCAAGTGAAGTGTTTTGCAAGTGATTAACACCCTCAGTTATGTTAAGTAGATATGGGATGATGAAGGGAACGACTTGAGGAACAGGGCATGGTGAGGAGATAGTCCTGAAACACCTCTATGGATCTAGAGGTTACAGAGAAGGTGATAAACAGGGGACTCTGCTTTCCACAGAATTACTGACCTCCTGTTCATGCTCCCTAAATTCAGACAGATGAGCTATTTTTTTAAGGCATTTCATAAAATTACTGTTATATTTATGTCCAAAAGCTCCCTTTCCGCTCTGCTACCAAAAGAAAAAATAAGAAAAGAATACGGAAAAGGACAAAGGTTACAGGAACCAACAGGGAATCGTGGCTCACTGTGCTGGTAACACTGAACTAAGAACAACCACAAGACAGATAAATAAATCCCATGGACCCTAAATGAGGAAGCCTTCCATTTACCCAAGTGATGCAGGGAGCCGTAATTTGACAGGAAGCCTTAGCAGTAATATTTCATTTGCTTTCGATCCTCACTGCTACTTTACAAGCAAGCTCCTCATTTGATTTCTGTACACCCCAGGAAATCAAAGGAACCTGAGCAGATGCAGATGTACAGCCTACACAAATTATCCCATTTTGACACCTGTTTATGCACTTAGCCTACTTCATCACATTTCAGACAAATATAAGCAGAGAGTCAGTTCTTTATAGAAATCAAAAGCCTGCTCTGGTGCATGCAAACATGTTGTTTCCTAACCGGAGTGGATTTATTTTGACTGCAAACTATGCCACGCTCAAATCCTCAGCTAAACAGTTCACACATTAAAAGCATATGGGTAATTGGCTGGAACATCCCACTTTAGCACATTGATAGTCGTGCTCTTCCAACTATCAGGCAGAAGGCTTACCTTAATCCACATCTCCCTTTCACATTGTCCTTGTACTTGCCCAGATTTTAAGAGGAACATATGCTACTGCAGGTGGCACACAGGCAATAATCACAATCAGAGGAAAAAGGGGTCTCTTCTCATCTTTTTGAGCAATTTTCTATGAGTTCCATTCCTCACTTCTCTCTTTTCTCATCATTTGTGAACACATGGAGTGTTAACAGAATGCAGCTGAGTCAAATTTACACTAACATACTGGCTGGATTAATTCAGATGTTGACTTCTTAGAGTGGTATTCCACAGTAGATGCTGAGAAACCTACACTGCACTGCCAAAATCAGCTCGATATTTCATCTTTCCACAAACAAGTGAAATCACGTGCTACCTTAAGACTTTGGTAATTGTCTTCTTTGCTCCAGTGGGAGCAAGGTTCTCGAATTAGCTCTACCGAAACAAGTTAACAAGTTTAACACGAGTAAGTGTAGACTCCTGTACCTGGGGAGGGACAATCACGTGAATCAGTGAAGGTGAGGGATGATCTGCTGGAGATAAGCTATGCAGAGAAGGACCTGGGGGTCCTTGTGGACAACAGGCTGTCCATGAACCAGCAGTTTGTCCTGGTGGCCAAGAAGGCCAATGGTAGGCCTGGGGGGCATTAAAATGAGCATGGCCAGCAGATCAAGGGAGGTGATCCTCCCCCTCTACTCTGCCCTGGTGAGGCCACATTTAAACTACAGGATCCAGTTCTGGACTCCCCAGTTTAAAAAAAGAATGGGATCTCCTAGAAGGAGTCCAGTGGAAGGCCACAAAGATGATGAAGGACCTGGATCATCTCCCATGCAAAGAAAGGCTGACTAACCTAGGGCTGTTCAGCGTGGGGAAAAGAAGGCTGAGAGGAGAACTGATCAATGTTTACAGGCAAACGGATAAAGCCAGGCTCTTCTCAGTGGTTTGTTGTGATAGGACAAGAAGTAAGGGCCTAAAGCACGCACAGAGGAAGTCGTTTACAAACATACAGAAGAAATTCTTTACATTAAGGATGATGGAGCACTGGAACAGGCTATCCAGAGAGGTAGCGGAGTCTACTACGAAAGAGCTCAAGACCTATTGGTCCACCTAACTGCACAACCTGCTGTGGTTAGGGGTTTCCTGCTTTAGCAGGAAAGTTGGACTTGATCTCGAGATCTCTTCCAACCCCCTCCCCAAACTAGTTAAATACAATCAGCAGGAAAAAATTGTTTGTGCATCACTGAGAGATAAAAATCACTGGTAACAAAAAAGAATAGGGCCTTAATTAGTATGAGATGATACATCAATGAATATATTTCGCCAATGAAACCTTTTCAACTAATTAACATGCAAAAATATAGTACAATTTAGTAGGGGAAGTCAAATTAGGAAAGCTCATTAAAATCTGTAAATCTGCTACAGACACCTACTGTTAAATAATTCATCAACCATTTAACACTTACTATGAAAACATGTAAATTACATTTTATCACCAGGCTAATACTAATTTTTGTTCGATGAAAGCATTCTTTGTTTCTAACAGAAGTCTGAAAAAGTTTAATTGCAAACTGATTAACATGGAGCTTTGCTAATTAAATCAGCTGAAGGAAATTTTTAGCTGACACCCTGCTAGGCACCCAAATTAAGGGACTGTGCCATTGCATTAAATACGGTGCATTTATCATAGATAAACTAACAGGCTCTTAATTCAAGCTGACAGATAATGGAGAACGAAAATGAACATTTGCAGCGTCGGATGTAATAGACGTGCAGCTCTTCTATAAATAATTGTAGCTTTACAGGTTTCTGAACAATCAGAAATGCTGCTTACAGTCCGGGGAAAGAATAAACCCCCCCAGTAGTACTTTGCTAAGGCGACAGCATCAACTCCAGAGAAAGATTTGTTGGAGTTTCGAAACCAATGAACAATGAGCATCAGTAAAACTAAGGAAAGTGACCATATAAATGTGTAAATAAAGGTTCAATTGTAGGGGAAGTTTCATTTTAGATGGTTGTTGTCAGTTAGTGTAGCATGCATAAGCTTCAGGAGCTAAGCTGCGAGTTTCTTTTGTTTTTAAAGCTTCTTGAGACTGTCCAAATATCCATCTCACGTAGTTTTTGAAGTTACCAAGGTAAAAAAAAACAAACTAAACAACTAAGTCAATTATAGAGATCTAGAATTTCTACTTACATTGCCTCCCTAGAGCTCCAAATCCAAAGAAGAGATACCCAGGAATAGTAAAGCAGCTTCATCACAGCAGATTGTCAACACCTGTTGTAATACTTGAGCACAGCCAAAGTTAACGATAAGCTCATTAACAGCAAATGTCCTGAAAACCATCTCAGCAGCACAGCTCAACCACAGCCAAGAAGTAGCCAGCAGCATGGACTGGGCTTCACGTACCAGAAAATCTAACAGCAGCTGTCAGATCAGAGAACATGAAAGAAGCTACAAAAGTAATTTCCCTCTATTATTTCTTGTTCAAAAAGACAAGAACAAAAATAATAGCAGAAACCCAACAGTGCTCTTCAACAACGATCGATCGTCCTAAAGAATGCTAATAGACAGGATAGTTAAGACTAAAAAGGAGTCAACAATCTCTCTCTGAAATGAATGGCACTTGGTCTTTGTGATTTGCCCCTATTTTATGATTCTGACATAAAGTATAATTTCACACATTTGCTTATTAGCTTATTCAGCTGCATATGCAGTCCATCCAGACACCTGTGTATTTATTAAGTATGAACAAATTAATCCAGGCTGGAAGGGCTTTGAGCAGCCTGATCTAGAGGCAGGTGCCCCTGCTGATAGCAGGACAGCTGGAACTAGATAATCCTAAAGGTCCTTTCCAATGCAGACCATCCTATGATTCTATAATTATTAAAACTTACAAGAAAAAACTATTGGAAAAATATTTCCTTACTTCCACACAAGGTGCTCCCAATATTCTCTGAAAAGAGTCAGCAGCAGAAGGTACAATTGCACGTTCGCTTATGAATAAGGAAAAAGCTGTCTGCAAAGAATGCACTACATAGTTTAGAAAAGGGTCAGATCTGACCGATGTCTGAAATCAAACTACTCCAGCAGAATAAAATTGAGCATTCATGCCGCAAGAAACTCCAATACCTAGAGATGAACAGCTGCTTGAACTGTTTTCTAGTTCATAAATCCTTATAGCTGTTGCCTTGGTTAACAGATCTGCCTTGAGAATTATTCTTTATTTCTATCAGCTACATAACACCTCAGAACTAAACTGACTAAGAAAGCATCTTCCAACCACATCAGTTCTCCACTCCTTTCAAAGAAAGCCAACTAAACACCAAGTCAATGTGAAGTGCACACCAAAGCAAATTACTGCTGAGTCTAAGTCCACGCTACACCCATCATTTGGGTGACAGAAAACTTGATGCAACTGTAGTCAAAGCATAAAACTCACATGAGCAAAGCATGCTTAACAGGTAGATGAAACCACTCTGGTACGGGTGCGCAGAGAAGAGGTGGCTGAGAATAGTTTCTAATACACAAAGACTCCATTGCTAGAAACTAACAGCTCAGATATTCTGCTTTACTAGATAAAATTCAATTATTATCTATTATTTATATGTATAATAGCAGTACCAGAGGATCAAAATACTGACCTTTATATTAAGGTCCTTAAACAAAAGGCACAATCGAAGTACTATTAAAATAAATAAACTCTCTACCCTACAACGTTTATATTTAACAGACAAATAAGAAAATACAAGTGGGGCAAGAGAGGCATGCCAAACTGCAATAACTTGCTCCAGGTCTCTCAAGAGAAGGTCTATAGCATATATAACAACAGGAATTGAGTCTCTTGATACTGACTGGATGATTAACCAAAATGAGAAGTTCAAATGGAATTAAAAGGATATGCCCTTTTAATAATGAAATTTTATGAGTTAGAAGATAAACATTTCTACAGTTTGCTTACGATGAAAATAACTATTTCTGCAGTGTATGCCAGCTGACAGAGTCACGAAGCCCCCTCCTTCATTTGCAAGTACAGAGATTACTTAATTTAAGGAAATCTTGATGCAAACATACTGAGGTATAAAATATTTGAGTCCAGTCCCCTTGTGTATGAAATACCACTGACTTTTAAGCTAGTGTTATTGAGGAAGACCACCAATCCACAGCCTTAGCCATTGAAAACAAAAACAGATGGGAGATGACAAAGAAAGAAAAGAGTACAAAACAGCTAAAAGGCAAAGACTGTCTGTTTATCTGTATAATCTCATTAAAGAGGACTTCCCATGAAATACACCTACTGAACAGTGACCCTAAATCTCAGGTATTATACCTTCCCAACACTAATGTCTTAGGGGATCCTCTTTGACTAAATAGTAATTTTCATTTGAGGATATTACCTGATTGATATGGTAATTCAAAACATAAATAGAGCCTTCATCTCTACCAGATGTTAGATAAAAAATAAACTAAAAGGTGTAAACCATGGCCATTAGGAATCACTAAGAACCCTCAAACAGAAGTTAAGAGCTGTGAGAATATACCAGCTTCTTCATATAAAATTACTAGATTGGAATAAAGTCTAAATAGATTTCCAAGTTACCAACTGTGTGCAGAAATCTTTATCTGTATTATAGAAACATACACAAATGCCTTACAGCTTTGCCACATCACTGCAGATCATATTCCATCTAAGAAAATGCTGTCACGCACTTCCCTTCTGTCTGCTCACAAGAAGATTTACACTTGAAAAATATATTCCTAAACAGCGTACACAACACACAGGCAGAGCTGGAGCAGTAAAGGAGTGGTGAAACTCTGGGTTGAACTCTATCAGCAATCTTCAAAAGCAGTGCCTTAGTAAGAAGTCATAGAATCACAAGGGTTGGAAGGGACCTCAAGAGATCGAGTCCAACCCCAAGTCAGTCTTCCATAATGTCACACTTTTTAATGTGGAGAGTTTGTATGATTTAGACCTTACTGTTATAAAGGAAAGGTAAATTGCCTTTTCTATTTAAGTATTTATTGCTCGTTGTAAGTGCTGTTCAATCCAAGAGGACTATTTCCTTGTACAACTATACAACCTTCACATACTTCCTTCTACTGCTCTTTATGGAAACTCTGCATGCTATTATGCTACAGATCAGGGTTTCACGAGTGCTTCCTTTGCCTACTTTCCTAAATACCAGATGACTTACGAACTTACTAAACAGGAGCGTTAGTCATTCCTTCCTATAGAGCCATGCTCAACGTGCAGACTGAGTGGATGTTACCACGATTTGTTTGTCTGCTCCAGTGATGCATGTTTTTCTGTATGCTATGGAGTCACATGAATGCTAAGCACTAGCACTTCTCCGTGTAGCATCGTTAGGATGAGGATACAATTTTACTTACTCAAAATACTGAGTAGTATTCCTGTAACCGCTATCAGCCTCTGTGTCATCACTAGTGGACAAAAGCAAGCTCAGATTTTTGTCTTAACAATACCCACTTGCTTACAGTTGCAAAGTCTACACGTGATCTAAGTTTCTAAAGCACTTCTATGCCTGCACACCTCTCTGTAAAAAGAGAGGACCACAAGGGCAGGTCACCCGCACTCAGTTCTTTCCTGACCAATTGTGCTGAACTTAGTTTAAAAGGGCTACAAACAGTGGTAGTCAATGCTAAAACCCAAGCAGCTACTGATAACACAGGAAAGATTTGCTAAAAGATCCAATATACGCTAAATATACTCTTTATAGTTGTACAAGGCCACACAACTTGCAGAGACCGATTCCAAAACAGGGACTGAGTGCCTCACCCTTGGTTTGCTTTGACATCTTCTTCTCCCTTGAGCTCTCACACAGGAAACAGGAGCACAGAAAATCAGATATGTAGATAGATCCTTGCATCATTAATGAATTTTGCCTTCAGTACATCCTTAATGGAACGCTGGGTAGCCTGATCTGGTGGGTTCCAGATTGGAACAGGATGGGCCCCTTCCTGCCCAAACATCCTGAGATTCTCAAGTGACAACGCTCAAGTCTCAAGAGCTCATCTCTTGCTGTGTGATACTTCTGCCTTTCAGGAAAGTTTTTAATCCATTTGCACATTAAAACCCATATATCACTTTGGAAGTACCTCAGTAGAATACATAGCACGCTCCTAATTAATGGTTTGGGAGTTTCTTTTTGCAGCCAAACAGCCCACTTCAAACAGCTACGGATCCAGTGACTGCATGCACATCAATCAGAGCACATCATCAATTCGAATCTAAGTTTAGCATTAAGTTTTTACAAAGTCTTTAAGTCAAACATTATTTCTTTCAGTTTCTTGTGGAAAAATCTGTCAGAACGACCCTTCACACTGATTTTCAGCCATTCACATCTATCTACAGCAAGTCAAAATTGTACCTCAGCACTCTCAAAAGCATCCACTAAGGCACAGCATATCCAAACTTATTCACGTATAGAACTTCTGCTTGTAAAGTAACGATCAAAGTAAAGAAAGCTGCATTAATATTCACATGAATCAGTTCTTCTGATTCCCCTTCTGCATTAGCCAGGATTTTATAATGTGACTATTTCAGAACGCAGCCTGGCACCAAGACAGTGCGAACTCAACAATTAAACCAGCGGATTTATCTATTTTTTCCTCTTACATTATTCACATCTCTAAAGATAAATGTTCAGTAAATAACACTGTGCTCCACAGTTGGCTGCTTGCTTTTAGCACAGCATTTTAGGTAACAGTTCAACTTTTAAAAATCATAAGCAAACGAAATATTCAAGGTGAATATCCCTGATTTAGATTTAGTACATTTCCTACCAATATCAGGTGCTTGATATTTGTAGTCATTGCTCATGCCATCTGGCTTGACGCGCTCATTAATAAATGAAGAAAAACCCTGTTGCATTATTGATTTGATAGCTGCTGACCTTCTCCTTGAAATATCTGTAATGCATTTACACTTCAATTCTTTTGTAGCTCATAGGGAAACATTGCCAAGTACTGCTACGTAAACTCATCACATCTTCTGACATACTCATTTGACTCTGTAGCTTATGCTAGTAAGAGTTTACACAGAACTCTGCTCTGTTTCGCTGACTTTCTGCTGTCAATAGCAGGAGCCATGCAGTTTTGTCTAGTTTAATGCTTATCTGTCACCTGTCATTAATTATTTTTTACCACACACAGTGAGGATACATTATTTATTTAACATACAAACTATTTAAATCCCCTCCAACTGGTAGAGCTGTGGAGGCAAGCATGTCATGCACATACTTCATGAGATGGGTTAGTGATACTCGGTGGGTTCAAAAACCCACCATCCCGTGCTCTAAATGTTTCTAATGGCTTTACAACGTAGTTTCAACAAATCACCATAAGGATTGTGAAACAGCTTGTCCAGAATTGGAAATGCTTAGAAATAACTTTTTACTGTTTGAAAGATGCATGCTTAACCTTAAAACTGAGAACGCAATTGTCTTGTGCTGACTGTACTGACAGTCTTCACATCTCCTGACTCCATTTTAATCCCTCAACCATATCTGCTGATTGAGGATAGTGTCAAGACAAATCCCTGCCAGCTAACACCGACTATGACAGCTTTGCTGGCACCTTCAGGGACAGAAAACCTCATCTCTGGATACACCTTTTTAGGAATTTCATTATGCTCTCAGATAACGGTAAAGGATTTTTTTTTTAATGTTATTATTACTGCATTTGCTTCCACAGTAAAACCTGTGCTCAATATGTTGATTTGTTACTCTTCACAGACTACAGTCTCAACCGTAGTTTAATTATAACCATTCTTTAAACAAAAATTATCTGAGATACAGCTAAGTTTAGAAAGTTGCTTCTGGTCGATGCTGAGGAGACAGGCAAAGAAAACAGTACCTTAACAACCACACAACTTCAGGATTAGTTTGTGGCCACGCACATAAGCTGAAATAATTATGTTCTATATAAAATGACAACGGTAAATACATATTAATGTTCAGAAGCTTGGTTCTACCCGGCTCTTTGGTGGTTAAAACTTCTAGTAGCTAACTGAAATTAAGTTTTGTGACGCTTTCAGGCATAAATGGCTTGGAAAGGAAGCAAAAGAATATATGATTGCCAGCATCGACAGAAAGTAACAGCAGCAGCTGAGTAGCAGCAAGCTAAAGTAAGATACCACAACCACTGAGACAGGCACGTGCTTACAATAAAGCAGCAGTATAAGTAAATTCTAATGCATACTCGTGTGAGAATGAACCTGCAAAGGGCCTCAAGTAGTTTTAGGTAGAATTCCTGAATAAAATACAAGCTACCAACTCTTCAAGTAGTTTCCTGATATCCCTAGTGAAAAGACATCTATTTTTGCACATGGTGCCCTCCCAGTCTCTTTTTAGTTGTACTTTATTTTAGCAATCTAGAAGAATCATACGATTCATATGCAGTAGCATCAACAGAAATGATATCTAATGAAATTCAAAGTGTACACAAAGTTCTAGGAGAAACAAATGATTTTGAATCATAAAATGGTTGGAGTTGGGAGGGACCTTTAAGATAATGTAGTTCCAACCCCCACTGCTATAGGCAGGGACAGCTCCCCCTAGACCAGGATGCTCGCAGCCCCATTCAGCCTCAATCGAGGGGGCATCCACAGCCTCTCTGGGCAAAGATTTGATCATATTTCCTCACATTGAGTATACTCCTTAGTACACTGCTTCTTAATTCTGATTTTAACTATTATTATTGAAATTTGAGATGCAAGGCACGTTACTGATTTAAGACCAATTAATGAGAAAGAATGAGGGCTTTCCATTCTGCAGATCAGCCTCAGAGTTCAGGCAGCTAACTTATTCCTGAAGTCTCTGCTTGACATAGAATCGTCCTAAACAGCTGAAAAGGATCACAGGCGTCCAGTTCATCTTTGTACAGCACAAAAGCACAAGCAGAACATGTGAACATGACAAGTTTCTGCACTTCTACAGTGCTACTAAGAAAGCTGCATCTATAGTACCCTGATTAAAGATAGAGCTTTCTGTTATTTGCCTGGTAACCTCTCAAGTCATTGTGTTAGACGCATTTATCCAACCAAACTGCTGCTGCATCAGAGTACCCCAGAACAGTGTGACAACAAAGTGCTTCCAGATCATAAGCATGCCTAATTCAAATCAAATTTCAGAAATTCAAGAGAACTTATTTTCCCTTTATAAAGAACACATTTCAGGTATAACTTAAGATGCATGAGAGCTTCCATCAGAAAAATCCTACCTTTAAAAATAAACAAATTTACTTGAGTAGAACGTGTTCCAACTAGGATAAAAGCACATGTATGGTTTTACTTTTTCCTAAGTTGTTGTGTACTCTACACTGTCCTTAAACCCTTCACCTCCATAACACTTGTGTGCTAGCAAAGAGAAATTAAGGATGTTGCAAACAGGAAGATAATGGAAAAGCAAACTACCTGAACAAAATGCATGTGATACTACCCTCTGCCATCTTATAGTATTAAGTTTGCAAACACAACAGGTAGAATGTAATCATTGCATCCTGAAAACATTTTTCCAAACAAGAATTAGCCTCCCCAAGTGCATTTCTGTATCTGAATACTATAAATACAAACATATACACATACACAGAGACTTCAGCAAACTTAACTTGCAATGTGAATAGTTGGCCTTTTCCTATTACTGATTTCCAACCCTCAGAAAGAAGCACTGGGTCAGCCCTATGAGATCACAAGAGCACACTGCTCCCAGAGAAGTCCCTGAGCAATTGCAAATACACAAAATTTACCGTGAGAATAATTTAATATTTTGCACAACTTAAAAGGAGTTAAACCTGAACTCCTCCGAATATAAGCGACGAGGATTTTGCTTAGACTTAACCATGAAAAGCCTTTACTCAACAGAAATGTCTCACCCTGTACACCAGCCCCCACTCCATCCCAATGAAGCAGCTTGGAGAATGAGAGCTGCTTCAAAAGAAATACACAGAGAGCAGACTGCACTCAGATGTTAAACTGCCTCTTATTTATTAAGACCGAAAACAGGAGTTACCTTGCTGTGTACTCCATAGAGCTTAAGTATTATTACAGAGTTGAGTGTTACAGCGAATGAATAAAGAGAGATACAATCTCCTGAATGATTAGAAAACCAACTCTTCTTTTTCCTCATGCTTCCCTTATAGTGCACAGATGACTATATATCCTCTTGAAACAGTATTTTTACGCATCATAAAAAGCACAGACATGCTACCAAGCTCTGAGGGAAAATCATAAACATAAATCAAGGTCGTATTTCAGGCCTGGACAGTAAGACGCGCTTTATAAGAAAGTTTAAATCTCCATCTCTAAATACAGTCTTAAAGCATTCAGTCTGCAAGGACTCCAGCCTATCCCAGCTCTGTTGGGATGCTAAGCGAGGCACACTCCCACAGTAATAACCTTCCTCCTCATCCAAAGCCTTCACAGTCCTGCACATCCCAGCCTCCTCACACATTTGTACAGAAATGTACGACATCAGATCAGCCTCGCTGACGTGATCTGGATACTTCTGATCACAATATGTGGCCTCCTAATTGTGGTTGGGAAAAAGTCCTCTCAACTGCTTCAGATGGCAGCAGAAAGGGCCACAGAGAATAATGGTCTAAAAAATTAATAATGAATGCAGTTATTTCCTTAACTGCACTAAAGCTGTTGGGTGAGACTAAATTCACCAAGAGCAGACACAGAAGACTTAGCTTATGACGCAAACGAAGTCTATTTTAAGGTCATTTATCATTCACTGATCTCCCTTGAAGTTGGTGTTTTCCGGTAGATAAAACCAAGCAAATTGGTTATTGAATCATTTAAGCCCACACTTGAATAGAAAACAACTAAGTGATTCACACAGTTCATTCAATGCTGACTATATATTTCTACTGAGCAAGTATGACTTGTTGGTCTAATGGCATTTTAGTCTAGAAAAGACAAATACATTTTACCTTCCCTTCTCTTTTTTTTTTTTTTTTTTCCCCTGGCAAATTTTCACTACAGTTCTGACATATCTGGAAAGCAAAAGATGAAAAATAGCTTTTATGTGACACTAGAAATGACTCACACATAGTCATTCATCTGTTTCCATTGGATGGACATGCACATCAAGTTTTTGTATCTGCAGGAGAGGGAATCGTTCCAAAAATTTAAACCAAATCTTCCAATTACTTGCGCTGCACGTTGTAATTGAAAAGATAATTAGCTGCCATCAAAGATCATTAGCCGTACACCATGTCCCCAACTGCAGCTCCTGATGAATGCTGAAAAGCAGAGAAAGCAGGTCTGAACCACTCTTCTATATGAGAGCAGCCTGAAATTTCACGGTATCCACAGGATTTTACTTTTGTCACTCGATTACTCCGTTTACTTGCAGTAGTAGAAGCAGTTCGATTGGGCGCTGTTGCATACGCAACCTCTACGCTTGACCTCAACACTACACATTCAGAACGGACATTGGCTTCCAAAGAGCTTTAAACATAGGCTTGATGGATTCAAAAGTACAGACGACAGGTACTTCCCACCATCTTTCTACTGTCAGAAAACCGATGAACACAGCAGCCAGATCTGCTTGCAGTCATAGACAAAATCTCTTGAAAAGAAACTGATAAATCCAGTGGACATTTTCAGTAGAAGATGGTTCTGGTAAGTCTGGAAACAAACTACGGATAGCTACATAGTACAAACAGAATAGAAAGAGAGAGATAGGAAAGGTAAAAATAAAATCCAGTGGAAAAAGATATTTCTCTATAGAATGAGTGAAAATAAACTTTTATTTACATTTTTTGCACGCTTGATCTCTGACTGCTTGGAGACCAGATACAACTAGCAGCCAAATTACAACAATTAAAGTTGTAAGAAGGACTTTCCTCTTGGTGCCATCACCTTCAGAATGTAACCCTGCCTTACTGTTTTTGGAAGCACGTTAAAGTATATATTTCTTCAAGTACTTCCATAGAGATTACTTAAATCTAAGATTTCGACTTTCTAGAACATCCAGGTGCTAATTCACAACAGTGAAATCAATGGAGCTGTCTAATTTCACTGTCTGAAACGTAACTTCATTACATAAGAAAGCTGAAATCTAGTGATGTCTTCAATAAAATTACAACTTCTGAAGCGCTGTTACTCAACTGCTGTCAGGAGTAATTCATCCAATAACTGCCTACAGACAGTCCTTGACAGCATGAATAAGTACCAACTTCAGTAAAGGGCACAGTTACATTCTGATTTCAAGCCATAACTTTGTTCAGTGCGTAAAAAAATAAATAATGCTTTCAAAGCATAGTTCCATTATTGTTGTCATTTCTACTTACGCATCTAGGAGGGTTTATAGAGGCCTTCAGACCTCTCTAAAAATTAACCTGCCGAACTCACAACATTATTAGTTGCTATTTGCTTTTATTTTCAGAAAAATACTGCGTCCATCATTATCATTATTGAGTACATACACAACAAAAAGGAAACAATTCATGAAGTTCTAGAAGTTGTACCAGTGCAACAGTTAAAGATATCATAACCTTTATGATAAAAGCATAAGCTTCAACAGAGGGCCTATAAAGATCATGAAAAGGTGCATAAAATCTAAAGTACCTTACTTTAGAAATACAAACAAGTCATTTTTAACAGACTAAGGTAGAACAGCCACAATCAATACAGGATCAGGCCTCACTTTCTACTATTTCTCTCTAATTTCTACTTCTCCATTAAATAATTGTTTAAGATATCTCCCCACAGAAATTCTCATATGCTTTCTTCTTTAAAGGACAAGCAAGAACTGATGAAAAGGTACAAAATACGTACATCTCTTAATAAAACACTGAATTTTTGAAAGCTGAGTACAGTCACTTCGCAAGGGTAGATTTTGTGAAGCTAACCAAAAATTACCTTTTCAAGTCTTAACAGTACTTAACTACCAGAAGAAATTACAAATACAATTTTAACCTAAAAATATCTAAGAACAATCTGAGATCATATATGGCAAAGCTAACTTATGGCTAGCCCACACAAATGGCCTCAAGTTGTGCCGGGGGGATTCAGATTGGACATTAGGAAATACTACTTCCCCAAAAGACTGGCCAAGCACTGGAACAGGCTGCCCAGGGAAGTGGCAGTCATCGACCCTGGAGGAATTCAAAAGACATTTAGACACTGAGCTGAGAGACGTGGTTTAGTGGGAACTATTAGTGATAGGTGGACAGTAGGACTGGATGATCTTGTATGATTTTTTTGACCTTGGTGATTCTGCAACTCCGTACCAGCTAAAGAGAAAAAATTTTGCAATTACTGTTCAGAACAGAATTGTTTTTAATAGAATAGTTTTGGTCATGAAAATCACATCTGTAAACAACCATCTCCTGAAGTTCCAACTAATGAGGTGCAGAAAACTTGCACAACATCACCATAGGTTAAGTCATGACAAACTGTTTCCTCTGGAAGTAATTTACCACTTTTCATTAAAGAATTCAACAGGGGCACACTAATACCAAATTTAATCAGAGACTGAGTTTCCAATCAAGCACCTTGCACATTTGTGTTTTATGAAGGAACAAAATTATTTCAATTCAGTAATTTCTACAGGAGTTTACAGGAATTAACTAGTGAACAATCAAACATTTATGACTGGCTAGAAAAGGTGGGATTTGGTCCTTTCAGTTTATTCTACCAAACTGTAAGCCACTGTATGCTGTTATGCTTTGTCTTCCTACTGAATCTCTAAAAAGAAATGATTTGAGAGAGAAGAATCCTTAATAGTGCAGTGAAAAAAATGCACTTTGTTCTGAAATGTAAATTAGCTGCTATTTCATTGTCACCTACATCACTGGAATTAAATTACCAAAACCTGCAAACCCTAACCAGTTCTTCTGCATTAAGCAGAAACTCTGGTTACTTGGTTACAATCCAAAGCTAGAAATAACATACTCACCTCTGTGTAAAGTGAAAGGAAGACTGTTTTTTCCTATAATTTCTACAATCATCTTTTGTCACTCATACAGAATCCCTCTTGAAGAATGCTGTTTTAAAAGGAATACCTAAAAATTACATTCACATTCAGATTTATACAGTATTAAGAGCTTCTTATGTTGTAAGTTAGCAATGCTTTTTTCCACCTAAGTTTGAACCGGTCAGCTTTTAAATATTTATTTTTTAGACCCTGCAAGTTGCTTTCAGTGCCTGCAATTATTTCCTTTACATAACATTAGCATTAATTTCAGTGTGCTCACCTCTTCAACTAGAGGGTCCTTGAAAAGTACCAGGACTGCACTGCCATTAACACCAAAGGAACACTTAACACTATTTCAGCTGAGCAGAGTTAGGGCAAAATAAATATGGAAAAACAGTTTTGCTTGAAAATACTTCCAAACAAGACACATCAGGCTGAAAGACACCTTTACAGCTGTGCCAGCTACAACATTCTCCAACAAACAGTGACTCAAGCGATGCAAAAGCTTTCTGTTATGGACTAAAACCTTCAATTGTAACACAGGCTCTCAGGGGCAAGCACAGAAGTTCTTTCTCATTTTGTCAGTGAGGTTCTTACAGAGTCAGATTTGGGGTGGAGTTAGACTGCATCTGCGGTTGAAATGAGTTTTGTTTGAGGCATAAGTGTAATATTGAGAAACAGGAGGTGGGCAAGTGCACACTGAACACTTTTAAGAAGGCAAGTCACCTACTGCTTAAACTCAACAGCACTGCCAACTGTGGGAAGTACCACTGACTAGAAAGTCCCCAAGAAGATATCTATTGTAGGTTTGGCTCAAAGTCTACTTAAAACTGCTCCTCTTTTAATTTCTGTAGATCATATCTGCCCATAGTGTTTTTCTTCCAGAAGACCTTTTTTTGTTTGCTTGTTTTTTCTCCTCTCCATCAAGAGGATGCTCTATAGCAATGACAAGCCCAGTATTCCAATCGTAGTATAAAAAAAAGAAGAAAAAAAAAGGCTCTTCAGCCATTTCACATAAAAACATCAAGGCTTTCACGGTTATCCACTGTCTGAATTAGAGAAATGTAGGAAGATCTGAAATATCGATACAATTTCTGTAAATCTTCCTACAATTTCACAGTCAATCTTAAAGGAAACTCCAATACTATAGCTCAGTCTACTATAAGCCCTTTGCTTCTGTTTTTGTAAAGTTCGTCCTTTATCCTTTGCTACTGATCAGCTCCTCCACAAGTGCTCTGTTCCCTCTCTGGTACTTGTTGGAAGGAGCAATTCCACTGCAGGACGACAGCTGTATGTCCACAAGTCAGGTTTTCAGCAGCAGCTCCTTCTCCAGGCAGCAGCTGAGCAAATCTTTCACACCCACCTATCAAAACCTCCAAACTCAAAGGCTCCTGACACACTGCTTCCTTTCAGAGGGAACAAATCATCAAGATAAAGACACAGGAGAGCAACAAACAGGACACGTTCATTTGCAGCACCATTGCTTCAGTTGTGCTTCATTTATCAAGCATGACTTGGTAAATGAACCATTTATCTGTTCTTCAACAAGTCACACTTCAGCTCACGGAGGAATTAAAATCCACAGTCATAGTCTCACTTTTAGAGACTGAAACATTTATTAGCACTTTTTCCACTGTGGTGTGTCCGGTGTGCGTCAGTCATCTGCTGAAACCATGTGAATCTCTCCTGACGTTAATATTTTATACACAACATCACTGAATATCACAGCTCTGAGCTAGATAAATGGGATTTCAAGCTCAGCCCTTCTCACTCCATTACCAGCCCTCTCTGTCCTCAATTTGAACTCATTTTCTGTCTCTGCTCCTCTCATCCTATAATGAAAGCTGGAACAGATCTTTTCAACTCAGCTCCCTGGATATATGGCAGCTTTACAATTCAGTTCTTTCCCTTAGCTTAACAAGACCCATGGACTTGAAACATATGACAGCATGTCGCAGTTACTGCAGGCTACCTAAACGAAGAGTTCACTCTTAATTAGCACTAATTTCCTCCATTAGTGAAAGGCAGCAAGTGACAGGACACATATTATATTAGCGTTGTACCCCACATAAACACACGCTTTTCTCTTCTTCACCTCCACGTCTTCTGCTTGCTCTAAGCAAATGAGGATTTCAGAAGGAGCTCTGCAGGTAAGAAGGCAGACACTGGATTGCTCAGCATCACACAAAGGCAACACAGTCTGAAATGGATGAAAACTGCACATGCTCCCATATGAAGAACCTGGAAGGAGCCCTGTTGCATACGGTGCAGTTTTCCCAATGGGGAAACTTCCCCTCAGTCATCATTTAACATCATTTTTCACTTTCTACGATAACCAGGGGCTGCTCTTACAGAGCTCAGCGTAAGAAACCAGTCTTAAATACCAACTTGGGACAAAACGTAGCAAGCGCTCACTGAACTGGCAAAGACACAATGTTCACAATTAGAAGATGTCTCCATTTGGTGCGTGGTCGGATCCACTGCGGGCATAAAGCTGCAGACGCCAGCGGACGACCTGAGCTTACTTCTGGTTCTATCCAAAACACAGCACTGCATTTCTTTGAAAACTGGAAGGGACTACAGGAATTCTCACACTGCAGGGTAGTCACTGACCTCAGAGAGGGGCTCTTAAATGGAGAGCATTGTTTCCTCCTTTTCTTGATGGCACGAATCCAGCCACAATTTCAACAGTAGATCAACCAGGTTCTCTTTTGAACAGAGCCATCCTTCAGCTATGATGCACAGCTCTTTCTGCCAGCGTGCAATGCCCAATTACTTACAGATAGGCAGTTTATTCTTTTGAGCTCCCTACTGAATTCTCAGATAAACTGAAGTACAGCTTAGGTGACGCCATATTCTTCACTTAGGCAGATCAAGAGGCACACCGTCCCAGCACTCATCAAATTACCACCAACCAGGTACGCATTCTGTCAATCATCAGCTACACTACCAACATTGTGCAGACAACTAACACCCCACAAACCACTCACACTAGAAAACCTTAAGAAAAGCAAAGGAGGGCAATTTTTATGTTCAATAACTGCAAAATAACCAAGTGACAAACAAACTAGAGCTGTTATCAACGTATCTGGGGCACTGTAGATTCCGTAAGTGTTTCACAATTACTACAGCACGTCATGCCCATTCCCTACCTATTAGAAACAAACATTTCAAACTGCCAGAGACATCAATAAAAGAAAAATCAAATCCCCACAAACTAAAAAGCAGAATGCCTTGTATCTACAGAATTAGATGGCTCTCTAAAGGATTAAAAGAACTTAAATAGCAAAACCACCAGGATCTTTAGCTTTATAAAGTAGTTCAGCAGTCAGTGGTCTTGCCTCATTGAGACAGAGACACTTACAAATCAGCTGCTCTCTCTTATGATGGAAAAATTGTGGATGGTTTGAAATCAGGTACTTCAGCCCTCAGTCTCATCCATACTGCAAGAGGTACTGCATGTGCTTGGAGTGGCTTCCACACAAGGAAAACTTACTCAGAATCACAGAACCAGTCATTCAAGCCATAAGTGGGTAAAGGAAAAAGGAACACAGCCTCAAATTTTTGTTTTAATTTTGTCTGAGCAATCGCTGAGCAAAGATAAAAGAGGAGATGGATCCTTAAGAATCTAATAATTACTGACAACATATCTTAAATTTCCTTGCAAAGCAATGTATTAACTTCAGATTAATAAAATCAGTAAGAGCTTTCTTGTATACAGAAATGAGTTACTCCACCTTCCTTATAGGAGACACTGGAAATGGAGATAACATTCACTGAACTACATTAACAGATGAAGTTTACAGAACACATTTCAAGGTCAGCTCATCTACTCATTTTTTGAAGACAGATACTTCACTTTAACATAAAACTTTAAAATACCACATGTTGATGTACTAGATATTTATATTCTCTTATCACTCCAATACTTTTCTCCCATTGTTTCTGTTTTGACATATGGAAGTGAACTGCAATTTCACAACTAATATCCACTCATTCTATATATTATAGGCTGTAGTATCAGTGTTTTTCACCGGACATATAATTTCTACTCAGTGTAGCCAGAATTGCACCAAAATCGACATTTCTTTTTGTTTTATCCCAAATGAAGCTCTAGTGACAAACGATGTTAAAAAAAAGAAAAAACACAGTTGCTTTTTAGTTATTTTAAACGAGGTCAGAATTTTGTCTTTTCTACTTAAACCAGGATTTATACTGTCACTTCCATTATGGTACTGGAGAAAGAAAAAAGAAAATAAAAGAAAGCAGGTAAGTGTCTTCCCAATCTTCTCCTTCTCGCAAAGAAAAAAAATGAACCGTGGCACAAAAAACTTCATTCCAAATTGCCTCAGTTGAAAACAATGCTGGAAGGCATCAAAAAGTAATGACAGCTAAAGAAGGAAAGCTGTTCTTGGCTCCAGTCTTGTAGGCATTAGCATTACTATTGCTTGTCTATAGATCAAAAGCTTCCAAACCTAGTAAGAATATATCCTGATCACTGACTGTAAGCTTCCATCACTTGTTTTTCCTTCTGCTTACCTTTCAAGAACAGTGTACTGCATCGAAAGGCTAAAGTAATGGAAGCAGAAAACAATTTCAACACCATACGGTGATGTTAAGTCCTCAGTCATTCTAAGTCAGCAGAAAAAGGGAAAATACGCTGCTGGAGTAAGCATTTAAAACTGCAGTTCCCAGAGTTACCTCTTCAGGAGTGGTAGACTGGTGCCACTATGGCATTATCAACATAACAGCTTCCTGCAGATTCTCTGCATTTCAACAGAACTTGTATTATTTCTCACACAGAAGTATGAACTTCTTCAACTAAAAGACTGCAAAAGTACATGTTAGCTTAATAACTGGAGACTAGTCTATTTTCCAGAAACCATGCTTGTCTCCAGTGTAACTTCTTGCCTTTGAAGGAAGTCGTAGAATATACAAGAATTAAAACAACGCTGCCTGTAGAAATAATTTGATGTTTCTATTTGCCAAGGTCATGTCCAAATGTGATGCCTTAGCTGCGATAAAAACAACAAAACAAATGATGCAGCTCCTTTGAAGCACTAAATTGCATACAGGGAGAAGCGTGCATATCTCATTCGAGCCCCTGAGAAGAAACAGCCAGAAATCAATCGTTCCACAAGCTGCGGATGCATGATGAACCCTGAAACATGCAGACACACATGTTATACATATTTATGCATTTTCCCTTGAGCAATTGAAAAAACCACACTAATGACATTGTATGTGACTATGCAGTATCTTGTTTACCTTTACCAAAACCCACCGTTATGTTTCACCATCTGTTGCAGATCAGGGCATTTTCCCCACTACTACTTTTCATTAAATTCAGAAGAAACAGGTACAAATCCCTTCTACTCTCATTAGTATGGGGTAAATAATGATAGCTAAGAAGCCCCACAATGCGTTATCTGAAGAGCACTGAAAGATTTATGCATTATCATTTATTAAACAAAGTGTATAGAGCATGTTTCTAAAACTTGTTAAGATTTAGAGAAATAAGCCTACAACAATACCAAAACTTCAGCCCTGAGCAGTAACAGGGAGAGCTCAGTAAGCCTCCTTCCCTCCACACTCCAATGTTTTCTCAGACAGTGAAACTTCCTGACAATTTTCTTGCAAGTTATATGGTTGGGAACGGGTAGAGTTTGCCATGCGTATTTGTTTCCACTTCAGTCACCATCTGAACTGCTGAAAACACATCCTACTGCTCCACATTCATCTCTGCAAATATTCAGACCAACGAAAAGCTCAGTACCTCTCTGAAGATTCCTCTCCACGAATGGCTCAAGATACCCTAAGGATCATTTCCTTCCCTAGAACTCCAAAAGCTTTAGGGTAGGTAGAATTATTTCATGCAAGATATTTCCACTTTCCTCTGCTATCTACCATCCACGTCAGCCTCATGTTGTTCCATAGGAGGTTTCTAGTCAAACAGAAATTTAATGCCCCTGTAATAACTAAACATTACCAAGGCAGGTTTTTAGTACATATAAAAGCATCAACATGCAGCATAATCAAGTTTAAGCAGGTAACATGTGATGCCCTTACAGTAAAAAAGCAAACGTATAACATGATAGTCCCAACTTCACTATCAATTTCTGTCCTTCACCTATCAGATATATCTATACAGGTAAGTTTAAGGCTTTGCAGATTATATGCTATACACCAGTGCTGTGGGGATTCACCTCAGATAAACAACCTATCATTCTTGAGCGCTTCAGATATATGCATTGTCTTGCATTTCCTCCTAGCTATATCAGAAGCTACTTACATTTTGCCAGTCCCAAGTACATATGAAAGGGGCAATACCACATATACTATCACATCAAACAGGTTAACACTGCATTGCTGTAGAAACTGGATGGGAAAACCTGTGTTAAAGAACTGTTAATCAGTTCTTCAAATGAACTCCGACAAACCTGCTTTTTCTTTCCCCTTCCACAGGAAAGGGCTCTTCCCTTGAGCCAAAAAGGGCTCCAGCTAAGTAGAAATTAAGAAAGAACACATCTGAAACAGGAACAAAAGAGGAAGGTTCAAGTTAACGATATGAAATTAAATGCCTGCTTCTGCAAGTTTCCTGAGCCAGAGCACATCTGTGCGCACTGAATGGCAGATAGTCGTTTTTCAAGTCAACAGAAATGCACTTGAGCACATTTTTCTTCTTTAATACGTAGTGTACAAACACAGAGATACCACAGAAAGCATTATTTAAGATGGAGATGTCCACCGAGTTAAATAGCACAGGGTGCACTGATTGTGCACTTAGAGATGCTTAATGAAGACAACACAAGGAAAGCTCAAGGATGCCACGGGTTCTGAGAGCCCTCTTGCCCCACTGTCATGAGGAACCATGGTTACAAGACCATTACCTAAACTTTAACCTCTATGTTCAGCCAAATAACCTTATTGTCCAGGCAAAACAAAGGAAGCTGCAAAGCTACACTTTTTGAAAGGGGTCAGAATGGATTTCTAACAATCATGACTATTTGGTATCCCAGATATAACTCAGCAGCTGAATACCAGTCCCATTTTCAAGCGTATAGCTCTCATTTCTGTTCAGGTTTTCACAGTGTCAGTGCAGTCATCAAGCTGTCCCTCCATTTTCAATTCCAAAGGCACCATGACTAGACTCATTCAGCACTCTTAAAGGAAGAAAATCCAGTGCAGAACACAGGCATTAAGTCTTCCTAAAACACCTGGTCCCTTGTAAAAAAGTTGGCTCCCTTCACATGAAATTAAGAAAAAAAGCCACAGTGAATATTTTCAGGAGAAGACATGCCAGGAACTTACACGCACTGCAAAATAGAGGGGTAGACTCACAGCAGGGCTTGTGGACTCAGCAAGTCACGAGCTGGCAGTGAGACTATAACGATTGTATCAGGTGCTCAGGCACAGAAGATGAGAATTAATCCTGAACTGATCAATTTCAGCAAAGCTGCTCGAAGCTTCAGCTGTTTACTGACCACGGGTGCTCACTGTGCACCCTGACTGAGTTTCATCCTATAATGAAAATGATTTTTTCTTAAATTAAGGTATAAGCAACATAGGAGTAAAATTGATTTTATTTCTCCATTAAAAAAAAAAAAAAGCCAACAAACCAGCAACATTTGTCATGGCAGGTGGCAGGCACTCTCTCTTTGTATACAGAGCACACATTTCACTATGCTGTGTCAGTAGGAACAAAACCCTACAACATCCAATCTGAAGCTTCCCAGACTCATGCCAATTCCATTTTCACACTCCTTTCATCTCCATTTCACTAAAGTCTCGCTTTCTTTTCCTTCCTTCCTGCCACAGGCTAGTCTGATAAATAAAACACGACTGCAATATCATTCAAATTCGATGAGAACAGGGATAAAAAAGTCTCATAAGGCATAAATCAAGTGGCCGCAGTGTATTACCGGGGTCACCGTCACTCCCAGGATAAACTCACATTGCTTACTTCTGCTGTCATTCACATCAGCAAAGTCACAGAAGCACTTACTGATGAAGGTGTTAAAGAACACCAGCCTGAGTACTGACAACTGGGATACCACTTGGCACTGGTCTCCATCCTGACACTCAGCCACTGATCACTACCATCTGGATATGAGATCACAACCAGTTCCTCATCCATTGAGCAGTGCACCAGTCAAACCCATACCTTTCAACTACATAGAGAAGGATGTTATGGGGTCCCTCTCTTGTCCACTGATACCATCCCACCACCACGAAAAGCAACAAGGCTCCAAAGGCATAGCAATGGTGCGGTATAATGCTTAGCACAAGTGTGGTAACCTCAAAGTTCATACAAAGAACACATAAGGAATGGGACATTGCTCTGTACTGCTTTCTATCGATGCTGTCAGTCAACACTGGCAAAGAAGATCCTGAGCAATTGCACAGACTTATTTCTTCAGCTCAAAAATCCTTGACGTTACTTTCTCTTGTGATTCACCAAAAGAGTTTCAGCAAACAGAGCGGAGATTTCAGCAATGTTTCTTTTGGTGTTCCCTCTAACACGGACGGAAAGTAAGGAACAATAAACGTGGGAGTGAAATGACGAAGTGAGAAGGTGGGTGAGTAACAGCATCAGAAGAAAAATTAGAGAATAATGTAGGTGCCATTTGATGCAACGTCAAATTTTCCAATTGATTTACCAGTTTTTCTGAAAGACACCACTCTGCTAAGTCAGAAACAGCAAATATAACAAATATAACACCTTAAGCCTCAGCACAACATTGAGATTGAAAGGTAGTCTGAAATATCTTTATTCTTTTTGGCAGAAACGCAGCTTGTCTTCCATTCAGATAATACTTACTGACCTGACCCTGACAAGACAGCCAGCCCGCCCACCGTGCAAAGCAAGACAACGAGGAGGAACGCTTTCTGACAAGTGGCATAAATGAGATTTGTCCACAGATTGGTATATCACAAGGATCACTGCCTGGGAACAGGTAGCTGTTAAATACAGAAGCAATACAAGACAGACTTTTGTAGAAGAAGGGATTTCAAATTCAGTTTGCTATCCTTATATCCACACCTAGCTGAATTAATAAATAAGAAAAACAGTGCAGTGTCAATTACAATTCCCCAGAAAACAATGACAGGAACTTGAAAAGCATCTCCAACGCAAGTGCCCTGAGCAGAAATGCATTACACATAGCATAAGAAGCAGAAGTCCCATCATTCTATTACATTTTTGAGACTGAATTCTAGGAAACTTCAAGATTGAACTGATACTGCATGGAACTTAGACATGTTCTAATCTGTGGATATAATTCAAGTTACTCCTGAAGGTGATATTTTTGTTTTATTTAGCATCATTCTTCCACTCCCCTCATTTTTTCCCCTTTTTTCTTAATATAACAAAAAACAAAGTACCTTAAAATAGTCTACTGTATAGTAACCTGTCTCAGTTTGGCCAGAAATACTATCTGGAGCTCTAATTTAGGTAGATGGCTTACCCTCTGCTTATCTTTCGGTCTGAGATAAAGCACATAAACCATTACAGTTCCAAGGACATTATTCTTCATCAGAAACATGTCCATCAGAGCATATAGTCTCATAAGAAGTTTAAGTTTTTGACAAGAATCTACCATTTCTCTATGCTTTCACTTTGAGTGGGGAACAAACAGGTTAAAAGCGTTTACGTTGGGACAATTGCAAATCTGCAACCATGGAGAAAGAAACATTCCGCATAAGGCAGATATCAAGAACACATCTATCCACACAACAAACTGCAGTGCAAACAGAGGGAAACTCCTGCCCAGCCTGAAGCAATTCCATCTGACTGCCAAGAAGCCTGCCCTCAGGAGGTCCTGCTTTATTTTCCTCTAATGGATGGATGTGCTCCATCTATCTGGTCTGAAAACCACCTGGACCACTCCTGCACTATACCACAGCCTGGTGGTTTTCCTTTTTGGTTTGTCTGCTCGTTATTTTGTTGCTGTTTCAGAATTTTGGTGTGATTTATTAGACATTTATTTAATTTTCAAGTTTGGTGTTTTCTGGTTTTTTGTTTTTTTTTATTATTATTTTGATTAATAAAACCAAAGCTCAATGCCTCTCCCAGAAGAAGAAATGAGCTTTCTTTCACCAACCAGTGAAACCATGTGGTTTGCTGCTCCAGGCCCTCTCTTATGCACCAAAATAAAGAAACTGAGCCAAATACAGTCCTAGAAGTAATGGAGCTCTACTACAAGTAAATTTCTCCCCTTGTTTTCTCACACAGCCCACAGCAAAGCGTAGGTTTTCTTCAGGTACAGTAAGACTTCAAGTTGTATGCTGAATGGCACTCCTACAAAACAAGTACTTGCAAAACATCAGTCCTCTGTGTGTAATCATCGGAGCCTGATAGAAATCGGAATACTTCTGCAGCCTAGGAAACTGAAATGGCTAAATGAAGTGTGAAAGGAGCTCTGAGATGCAGGATGGAGTCAACACGCTTGCATTTCTAGAAGAATTTGGAAAGCACAATATTAAAACAGTCTTTGTTATCCACTCAGCTTATGTGAAAATGCTAAGGTAGTCTACATCAAACTCTTTTTCCTCCCTCAGTTCATTCTGAGTCATGGGGAAAAGGAAAGATGCTGCTAGACCTCAGCTTAAGATCTCAGAAGGGATGGTTGCTTTTGGCCACCAGCTCAAGGGATAGCAGTGGTGTGGCTACAGACAACATCACCACAAGCAACTCTTACACCTCAAAATCTAGGAAGGAGCAGGGCTCTCTCCACTCTCTTGTCAGTCCACGCAAAAAAGTCTCTTTGAGCATCTGTCCATAACCCACAGGGTGTTTCATAGTACTGAACCATAGAATCCTTGGAGTTGGAAGGGACCTCTGAAGGACATCTAGTCCCTGCAGTGCACAGGGACAACACAGCTAGATCAGGCTGCCCAGGGCCTTATCCAGCCTTGCCTCAAAGGTCCCCAGGAATGGGGTATCAACCACATCACTTGGCAACCTGTTCCTGCTCCCAAGATTAGGAGTTTCAGAACTAGAACAAAAATAAATAAATAAATAGGATTTCTTTCAAAATTGCTTTCCTCTTCCATGACCCCCAGTGTAGTAATGTCAAAGACATTCCCCTTCACCCCTCACCAAGGCTCAGATTGAAGTCTTTCACAGCGTTATCTGAAAGAAAGATACCGCTACTCTCATGTAGTTTTTAAAATTACCAAAACCAACAAATGCAGTAAATCACTGACCTGAAACGCACATTACAGCGAGCATCTGAGTCAAGTACCCATATTTCATAAAGAAACTGGATTCAGGTTATTTACTTCCCTTCCTGCAATAGGTGTACAACAGACCAAAGCACACGCCTTATTAAGAAACACCCGCCTACCAGAAATGGGCACAATACTTTTACTCTGATATAAAACAAAGGTGGCATTTTTTCAGGAGACGCTGAATTAGTTTTATTAATGTTGTTATGAACATGCATCCTACGCTTACTCTCAACCATAAAATTCTATTTCAAGCCATTTTCGCATCTGGCAGATTTTACATGTGGACAGAAAATCGCTGTCTCTTAAGCACTTCTCTTAAAATTACCAATTTTGCTTCACACCAGGATGCATGTAACGAGATAGGTATTTGTCATTTGGGCAACAAGAACACTGGTGATTTAAGTACCTGGTCTTCCAATTGTAATGCTTAATAAACAGAAAAGGTTCCTTCTAGCTTAAAACAAGCAAGACTACTTGGGCAAAATAATCAGCACTGCAGATCTCAGTTACTAACCCAAATGAATAACTTCACACAGTTGCTCTCCTCCACAAATAGTATTTTTCCTAGTCAGAAGGCTTAAGCAGCTGCTTCCATAAAAGCACACAGGCAAAATCAGATCCTTCACTTATGATACGCTATGTACATTCGCTGAATGCTTGGTACAGTGGGGCTCATTTCTGTAGAAGGTGTCTGCAGTGTACTTTGAATAAAAGTAACTTGTATGCAATCATCGCATTACATCGGCCCTAAGCAAATGGTCCAAGGAAATGTGAAAACAGACAGGGAAATGCAAGATTTAGATGAGAAATTTCACCTTCAAAAACATTCTTTAACATCATGTAGGACTCCCAGCAGTAAATTTAATTATTTGTTTGGATGGAAGTCATTAACTGGACAGGCAACCGCACCTCAATGTTATTACCACTCTGGCAGTACAAAGAAACTTGAAATGTGATTAAGAGTAATAACTGAGCCTCAAAGCCATCAAAAGGTGTTCAAGAAACACCCAAGCGTTGACCTAAGGGACACAGTTTAGTGGGGAAATACTGGTGGCAGGTGGGCAGCTGAACTGGAAACTTGGAGGTCTTTCCCAACCTTGGTGATTCCATAAAAACCAAGTTACAGTAATACAGAAAAGTGTTCATTTCAAGAGTACGATCTTTCTCAAATAGAATAGACACACCATTCATACATACGGTTTTAGACCATGGCAAGATGTTAGCAGTGAACACAAGATTAAGAACAATGTCTCTCTCAACAATACCATTAAATACATCAAGATGTACTTGACATCATGACACGAGGCAAAGACTGTAACAGCACATACGACAAAGAAAAAACTTCTGCTGCCCACATCTGCCGTAAGTATTGTGTTCATTGATTTCAGCACCGGTGTGTTAAACAGAGATGCTCTGCTTCTCTATAAACTTAGGGGGGAAAAAGAATCACAAAGGAAAACTTCCCACACCACAAGGCCCGTGCTTTTCCTTAGCTAAGCAATTCAACACAGCACGATGTTAGATTCAGCTTTTTGCTAACACAACTGCTCCTAAAATCCTGCTACATTCAGGTCTAGCTAATGCATCAACCGTATGTTCCCAAGAAACACTGACTGCTACAAACTACAGGCAGCATCTTCTGCTGAAGAAGAATCCAGTAGATGGCATATTGATAGCACTGTGTCACGTTTTAAGTTTCTATCACGTGCTGTTGAAAAATGACTCAAAGTACTACACAGGCAGTTAAGAATCAAGTGACAGAAGGCAGCTGCTGACCAGGATGATGCACTACCTCCAGTCTTATAAATCACCAGCACTACAGCAGAGTGCCAGTGTCCCGTGCTAAAGGGTGGCACCAAAAGCAAAACTTTGTGATGCATGCAGTGCTTGAGCACTGTTTAAGGGACAATCTCACACCCATCACTTCCATCCCTCAATTAGGGACGTCTTCTGGGTTTGACACTAGATGCCTTTGTTCCAGATTAGTCTCCTGAGCACTCAAGTCATTCTTTGACTTTTCATACAACCTGAGAATTGTGAAAATTTAAAGTAAGTTGCCATATTTCATTACATTTTCATCTGTGAAAATCCATGCAAGATACAAACTTGTTTCTGTACTGCCCTGGTAATTTCTCTCCTCTAAAACTTTGGCATAATTTAGAAACTATCTAAATTATTCTATTTAGATAGAACTATTCTTTTCTAACTAGAAAAGAAACTATCGCTTTTAAATGAGTAGAACTATTAATTTAAATTCACAAGTCTCACGCTTGGCTGCTAGTGAACGTTTCCTTAGACTGCTTATTAAATCAGAGAGGAAGCCTACTGAATCAGTCTGTTACAATTCTCCTCTGAGTTTTATACTTCAAAGAGCACTGGAGTTGTTTATGTTGACTGGCTCTATAGTCTCTAAACCACAAGCATCACAGTGAAATAAAAGTTACACACACAACCCCAGCACCTCCCTCAAACAAGAGTGCAGTAGTAAAATAACTGAAGCATTATGATGCTCCTCACTCCTCCCTGCATTCAGATTTCACAGTTATCGCTGTCCTATGCTCGTGTATGCACTGAGAGGTGCTCCTGCTACACCTTACTTTGAGTACCTAGCAGACACTTCCTTTCTTAAACTACGAACAGTTAAGGCTTGAAACATGCAGGAAAAAAAGAAAAACAGCTTCAGGAGCAAATGCCTTAGCAGGCATTTTTCTGACGTTTTTATTCTGAAGTTGCAGTAGGTTTCGTTCCTGCTTTCTCAGTGCCGTGCTGCTGGATTGCAGGAACTTTCTAACATTTCCTGGCATTGAGATAACACTGCAACACCTCACCTGTATTTCACCAGAAAGAAGCTAAGGCATAGGTCTCTATTTGGAAGCAAAAGCCTGAGCTGGGATAAGACTGTTCAAGGGCTTGCTTTTCTGCACTCAAACGTTAGCACATTCTCCATTTCAATGTTTGGGCTTCCTTATTTCCCATGCTTCCCATATTTGAAATGTATAGAGGTAACACTAAAGGGACGTGGTTTAGTGGGTAAATATCAGTGGATGGATTATCTTGTAGGTTTTTTCAAACAGTGGTCAGTCTGTGACTCTATTACTGCTGTATACACTGAGTTTAAATTTATTCACTGTCCTGCTTCGCCTCACGAGCTGTTGGTCAACTTATACAGGAGCAGCTCTTTAACTAATAGCATACAAAACAAAACCCCAGGAACGGCACATAAAAGATTCAGTGTGTCTCAGAGGATCGAGAGGGGGAGGGGGAAGACGAGAATCAGAAAAGACACCCAGCGCTTTAAACTTCCTATCCCAGTAGAAGCTGAAACCTGTGATATTCCTCCTGCAAACCCCAAGTCTGAAAGAATAAACAGCAAACGGAACCGAACTGTAAGCAATACAGCTCTCCGTACTCACCTAGCGCCGAAAACCAGTGCAGGAAAAAGAGGCAGCAAGTAATAAGCAGGGAGGAATTTCATGATGCAGCCCCTCTGTTTCGTTCTGCTCCTCACCGATCCTCTTCGCAGCGTCTCCTGCTTCCTCTCCCGACCCACGGACCGACTAACAGAGGGAGCTCGGAGTGGGATGTGAGCTCTGGGAGTGATGTCAGAGGCAGCGAGCTGCTGCTGCGAGCCCACAGCCTGCTCGCGGCGATCAGTCACTGCCTCCAGCCGCATCCTGCGGGGTTTGGTAGTGGGGAGTGGGGAGGGGTGGGCAGGCAGCAGCTGGCACTTGGCTTTGAGGTTATGGCAGAGCAGGGCTGAGGGATTCCGCCAGGAAAAAGGAGAAGGACACGAAAATAACATCAACACTTTCTAATTGGAGTGTTTGCAGTGAATTTATACAAGATTGACAGTACAGAGGTAAAAACTGCTTGAATGAGGCATCACATAACAAATCAGCCTGACAGACTGGACCTGGAGAGATATGAATTCTTGCTGTACAGAAGTGATAAGTTTTTTATGTCAATTAGATATTCATTTGCACCACTACCACATCAAGTTGAAGGGAAGAGTAGGCACAGTTTCCAAAATGCTACTTAAAGACACTGATATCATCTCTAAAAACAATACACCAGCAGAACCAACTCTGAAGACTTTCAGAACATTGAAGACCATCTTTCCTGTCATATTTATTTCATCTGATCTTACCACTGATTCAAAAAAATACAAAATTAAGCTCGCTGTTAATTGAAAATGCTTCCATTTTAAGGATTCCTTACTGTCACAAGTGAAGTTTGTTGGACGGCAAATCGTGCAACAAACATACAATCACCAAGGTTGGAAGAAAGAAAAATACCTCCAGTCTAACTGTTCACCTGCCACCAGTATTACCCCACTAAACCATGTCTCCTTTACTACAGCATCTCAACTTTCCTTGAACACCCCCAGGGACAGTGACTCCACCACCTCCCTGGGCAGCCCCTTCCAGCTCCAGACCAACAGACCAAAAAACTCGTGCACGAGTGAGCAAGATCTGACCACCATAAAGAGGGAGTCCTGTCCATGTGTCTGTCCAGCCACGTGAAAGTCAAGCAGAAACCACATTACATATCACATCCATAAAATAGAAGTTTCCACTATGTAAGTTAGTGCGTCACTGCATTCAATTGTTTAAGGAATTGTATCAAAGCCAACAGAGATTCACAGATTGAAGCGAATGGAAACATCTCAGATTAGTTTTGACCCTTATTAAGGTTTCACGTGGCATAGAGGGAGCTGACAAATTAACTTACACTTCATTGTTAAGTGAGAGGGAGGGGAGAGAAAAGGAGAACAACCAAAGGAATATATATAGCCTGAAAGAAAAAAACAGTGAAATGTCTGCAAACTTCTGTATCCCAACTACAATGTTTTTTTCTTGCACACTTGGCAGCAAGTTCTACTCGACCGTGTTAATTTAAATCCGCATTTATTGTTATTTTGATGATACAATACCCAGCATGAACGAAACCATCACGTTGCCATGGATACACGTGACAGAAGAGTAAAAAGGTCATAAGAAGTGCAGTCAGTTGCTCATTTTCTCTTCCAGAAACAAAGTCAACCTTCCCAAGCTACCAGGCACCTCACAGACATCTATGAGCAGCTACGACATCTTCCATCCTTCCTTTACATGCCCACACGTACAGCATGGAAGAGGGGAGAAAGGAAGGCAGGTGTGCACCGAGGGAGTTCATTTATGCTCAGTTGCACAGAGCAAGTTTAACAAAGCTCATGGAATTTTGCAACATGAGGAATTACTTTTTAATTTTGCAGTTACTCTTCTATTTCCTGCGGAAGGGGATGAGCAATAGGGGGTCTTGGTTCTTGCTCCAGGTACTCACTGTGTTTGCAAGGGAAAAGAAATCCTCAAGGAGATGAGCAGCTTCAAAAGAGGTATTCTGCAACTATAATCACGGAGTCATTAAGGTTGGAAGAGGACTCTAAGCTCACCAAGACCAAAGCCCAATCCACTCCCAGCATGCCCATTAAGAACAGCTGCATTTTTAAGAGACCAACTTGAGAAATTAGGGACCTAGGCACTTAATATTAGACATCACTGTTGCCAGACTCAAATCGTGCTCAAGCTGTTCGCCTGAAGATGTGAGAAAACATCTTTTAAGTGACATCCTTTTCAAACACAACTAGATGAACTAAATCTTGAGCTCGGGAGAATTTGGCTTTAGTTTTAGCTTGACGTAATCTGGTCCTATGCATATTTAAAGAGAGATCACATTGATATATAACAACTTCAAAGATGTTACATACAAATATTCTCTATAAAGGCATTAGAAAGGCAGAACTCAATAAATATTGTATTTTTGCTCACATTCTCCCTTTTTTGCTTACATTTACTGGCAGGCTTTTTAAATATGACTACTCCCAGCTTAGCAAGTAAGAATAAAGGTGCTTATGTGTGCTCTTTTACAAAGAGCAGCACCTTAAATATAGATAAGCACAAAACATTGGAGCTACTATTGCAGAAATCAAAAACAGTGTCCTTCCTTAGAAGCACCAAGTCACACTATTTAGTGCACCAACTTTTGCTCCTTAGCCTAAATGCACTGTGTATGAGAATATCACCGCCTATTTTAGGGAAGAAGACACATCAACTGTCTCCATTTGCATATACAGTGCAAAGCTTAAGCTTGCCACAGCAGAAAGGCATTCATTTCTGCCTTTATTCATTTTGAACTTTTTTCTTTTGCCTTTATTCTATTTGAGCTGGGGTCCCTGTTTTAATTTGTAGTCTTTGGAAATAAAAAGAGCAAGAAAAAAAAAAATGAATTACGGCATAATGATGTGATACTCTGTTTTCTTGAATGCATATGTGCTAGTAGAAGCTTCCATAAACACATTTGATCAAACAGACCATTAGCATTTGCTGCTGTAGAATAACAAAGCTGTCAAGTCAGGACTTCATAAGTTTTCAGAGGGCACAACACATCGCATTTCATTTCAGGGGGCTTTACAATTGTAGACTTTCAGAAATAACTATGATAAGAACATAAGCCAACTACAACAGAGTATGAGTAGAATTCAACCATCCAAATTCCATTGCCTGCACTCTACAAGTTCCCGTGTAATAATTTTATCATCTTGGAAGTCAACCCTGATAAACAGCGTGTTAAATAACAGAGGAAATACAGAAAGGCAGCATTTCTTAAGGATAATTGTTACGAGCTAGCTGGTGCACACCTCACTGATCGCAGCAATGCAAGATATCCATGAGTGTAGCTCTGGAATAGCAGGGCTAGTCGAGCAGGAGCAAAAGGGACAAGAGACTTAACAGAAGCCAGTTCCTCTTCTTTGCAAAGGACTGAGAAGCCAACTGTGTTTTCTTGACCTCTTACACACCCACCAACCTCACACTACCTTATCAAAAGGACAACTAATGTCATCAACACAAGTCTCTCTCCCTCTCTGCCACCCATAGCCCTTACATCGGATACATTTTTTATGTTTCTAAAACATCACAGGAGCACTGACCTTTTACAGGTAAGTGACCCGGACGCATGCCTGCCAGAGCTGCATCTCCTGCAAGGATGGAAGACCAGCAGCCAGTAAATTTAAATCAATCTAAAGTAGTTGAATCATCACAAATAGTCAGAAGACAAAATCTAATAGTACAAAAACCCAGTTGGAAAAAAGAACAGCAAGGATTCCTAAAACACAGGCAATGAAGACAAAACTCTTCTTAACCTTTTCTACCTAAAACAAAATCCAGAAGCTCTCTCTTCCACAGATTCTTAGCCACCAAAGGCCTGAATACCCACAGAACACTCAACCTCCCTTCAAATTCCATTTGCATCTCTTCCCTCAAAAAAGTGATTCCACTTCAGCTTCAAAAACAGATTCAGCACGCCTTTTCCTACTTTTTCCCCTGCTTTCTTCAATCCATTTTCTTGTTCTTCCATCACCCAGTAGACTGTTTGTTCTTCTGCCTTTGGGAACGCTGCTTGATTTAATTAAAATCTCAGCACATATGTTAAATTAGAATCACAGAATCACAAAGGCAGAATATTCTTACCAAAATAGGAGGGCCAAGCGTAAGCCTCAGGGTGAAGAACTGCAACGTACTTGGGCCCAATATTTCATTCCAACACGTACAAACTCAATCAGCATAAACACATAAATCAACTGCATGAATTAATTATATTAATGCCCCTGACTGAAACCTGACACATCAGCGATGATCACTGTGAGATAATAGGTTTGGAGTGACTGATTCACAGCTCAAGCTTCAACACGTGCTTTTAGAAATACTGTGAGAATCTATTTGCTCTGAATGGTGAAGACCCACTGACTTGTATGCATGAGAAGGGAAAACAGCATCCTAAGCGTATAAAATGTAGAAGTTTCTACCAGTTTCTTTTTTTTTAAATGCACATGTATACCTTTAAGGTAAAAATAAGTAATTTCTCGTTAAGATATTTCCAAGGCAGCTCATTCTGTATCTATGAATGACCCAATACAGAAGTTTATTAAAACAATAAACTTTCAGAAATTTCACCTCCTAGTTATCTCTGCTTTGAGCGGGTTAGGCTTCCAGAACAAATTATCCTGTGAACCTTCAGCAAATACATGCAAGCCCACAGACGTCTGCTGTTGAAATGCAATGAGCAATTTGACGAACATGCAATTATTGAAAAGAAATAATAGCCTGATATCATTCACAGAAACCTCTCTTCCCACTATTCAAACCAGCAGCGATTATAATACTTAACATATCTGTTACCCATTGCAGGCCTATTTTTCACGCAACGTTAGAACTACATTAATCCTAGGAGCAACAGCAAGTCTTGATCCAACCTCTGCAACAGCAAGTATTCTACTTTCTGAAATTCCTAGAACAAGAGCAACACCAACTCTACCCAAAATATCTGTGTTTACCTATCATGATCACTGAACCAGCAGTGTGGAACTACTTCACTCATAAATTTACAGTTTGTGCGCTAGGTGGAAGGAAGAAGGAAACAGCACTAGGAAAAATCTGATTCTCTTCCTGCTTCCCAAGTTGTACAAACACAGAAACTACATCAGCCCCTTAACAACTACAAACAACGTGCACCGTATTACTTAGTGTTAAAATAAAGGTTATTTTCTATTTTTATTTTACTATAAAAGTGGTTGCAAAGTCAACAGCCTCTTATGCATCTAAAACTTACAACACAGATGCTGTCACACATGGTGTACATTCAGACTACGTGGTATTAAGTACATCAAGTCCAAGGTTACAGAAAGCCCTCCCATTTCATTCCTAGATAAGCTGAAATCTAAATCACAAAAAGCAATCAGGCTCACCAAGGTCATTGAAAAAGGAGTTAGAACACCTTCAGAAAACTGTTCCAGACAGCAGCTGCTCACTTCTGAGCTTTCTTCCTTCTTGAGGAATCTCAGAGCTGAGGTTTGCTTACATCCAATAGACACCTCAGGGCAGATTTGCCACCTCAGGGCAAAATTCAAGACTGTTCAAGTGAGTATGTATTAGAAACCGAAGACAACAAGATCCAAATATGCAAAGGGGATATGATAATCCACAAACGAGTACTTAGAGAACTATTCACTGTTCAACTCTGAAGTATTTCTTTCCTTAATGCATAAAACCAGATTGCACAAGTGACTTTTATAAAGCAAAAGCTACTGGTAAACGCCCCAGACAAAATAAATAAATATCAGGTATCAAGAACGACTTCTTCCATTTGTGGGAAACAAGTCTAAAAGATTAGGCAACAACACAGTAATACTATTTATGGGCTGTTGGTTTTTTTCCTCAAATTAAATTAAGAATATCGAGTATCATTCGCATCCAAGTAGCCCTGGAGAGGTTGGGAACCATTCTCACACTTCAACATTAGATGTGTTTTTTCTAGATATCAGGTTCAACACATCTTCAAAGATGTGAAGAGTTGCATTAAGAAACTGTTCGCATTTTTAACTGAATTCTGTTCAATTTTGAAGTCTCCCTGGAGCTCAAGAGAATTTTTCTAATGCTTTTTATATATGTATGTTAAATATGTCTGACATCGTTGAAAAACAGAATGGTTTTTATTATATCACAAATATTTTTCAAGAATTCTTTCATTAATCAGAATATAGCATACTTAGTAGAACACAGATCCAGCCAGCACTGATCACCTTTGGGATCCTACATTAAATACCTAGAGTCTTTTGGTGTGGGGTGAATCACACAGCAGCTGCTATTGCCAAGATACTCGTAGGGAATTCCACATCACAGTATTTAGAGTTTCAAGTGACATACCGTGAGTACTCTCAGACAAAAAGTACAAAAAGATATTTCAATAGCATGTAACAGAGAAACACAGAATCTATGGTTACCAGCAGTGTAAACCACACCTTTGTCATCCTAAAACTGTTAGAGCTATTCTTGATTGTCATAAATACCTTTTCCACTTAGTTCTACACTCCTTTTACTGTGTTGTTTCATGAGACACGAGTAGTTAGAGAGCTTTTATGACCAAACAGAGGATATCATAATAGACCGTGAGCAATGGAGAACGTTCCATGGCAAACTTCCACGGAGCTACAACAGAACACGCTGCATGATCTCATTTACACCAGTGATGTATACCAAGCATCTCTGCATCCCCTCCCCCAAAAGGTTTCGCATAATTTCTCTCAAGAGGAATGAAGTAAGGCTCCAAGTGGATTTCCTTGATGAAAGAAACAGAGTTTCCTAACATTTCAATCTGCTCTCTGTTATACCCTGTTAAAAATCTAGCTTTAGAAAAGCTAAGGGAAGAACAGATCTAATTCAAATTTTATTAGATATGACAAGCATTACAATTATACTATCAAGATCGTATCAAAATGTCATTAATACAGAATTAATGCGAACTCGTGGAAAACGACAACAGCGAGATTGACACAGTAATATTATGTTATTATTGCATAGTTAAAAATTCTCGTAGATATTACATTATAATGGAACAATTGCACCTTAAACACAAAGTCTGAATCAGCTGTGTCAGATAACACAGTGTTAAATTTACTTCTTGGATTAGTTGTATAATACTTAGAATGTGCACCTCATTATTAATCTAAAACTTCAACCAGACCATATGAATACACAATGAACAGTATAAAGCATCAGTCCAGCAGACTGAACAAGTACAACAGGGAAATTTCTGTTCTGTTTATCTGAAAAAAAAATCAAATATTAAGGCATTGCATAGGCCTACCTCACTGTGCTGGGAACCACAGTAGGAGAACGGCATCTGTACTTCTCCGTAGCCATCTGTGATCCTATCTACAGTGAGAAGTGAAACAGACAGTGAAAATTTCAGCTCCAAACTGAGATACTGAGCTCATGAAAACCATTACAGCCTAAAAGGCTTCATAATTTGTGGTTTTCTTAGCGCTCTGAAGTTTCATTTTAAAGCCAGTACATTAGATAACTACTTCACAAATAATAGCAATATTAAAATGAACTACTACGATGAAGTTGGATGCATCCATAATTACGAAGTCACTAACTTTTACTTCCAATCAACGTTACTGAAACAGCCTCAGAATCTTTCCCTCAATTCTTCAATACCACCAAAAAGGAGAGGGGGAAAGAAGGTATTTTTCAAATTATTTTGCAACGGTACTGAGAGAAAATAACACTCCAAATTTATTTTCCACAGTTACTGCAGCACTCCTGAATTTCAATACAAAGTTAAACTAGCTCTAATTTCTTAGCTTACAACAAGTTCTTCTCCATCTTTAAATGAAACAAACCAACAAACCAGGATTCCAGGGCAGCAGTGTCAGACTTAGTGTTCTGTTGACTTTCATGATTTTTACATTTTATGAAATACACCATTGAATCATTCAGAATCTGATCAACTCCAGGCTCTATCATGTTGCACTCTGTAAGTGGTTATCAATTAGACTGTGATTCAATTAATCTACTTCAGCACAGTCCCCAGGCTAAAGCCGCAATCCTTAAACTCTTCATCTTTCCAGCTCACCTCACAACTAAAAAAGTGTTAAGGAAATATTTCAACAGGTTTCCAATACACTGTCCCCCCACAGTTTCCATTGAGTGGAACGTAAAATAACATTAACGTAAATAGAAAAGCTATTAAAAAAGCAAAGTAATTTAAAAGGAGCCTGAATCCCTGCAGAGTAACCCAAAACCAAAGCACTGTCATCTCTACACATGCCTTTTCCTTTGCCATCTTTTACTCTCTTACCTAATTTCCTGGCAGAAGGAAAATAGATTCATAGATTCATTAGGTTGGAAAGGACCTACAAGATCATCTAGTCCAACCATCCTCACACCACCATCCCTACCCACCAAGCTCCTAAATCAAATCCCTGTAAAATAGGCCCATATTTATCTGTGAAGCTATAGGAGAAAAAGAATGACACACAGTACTGTGTAAGGGTACGTAGCTAAAAGAAAAGTTGTCAACATACACCCTACAGCTGGATGATTGCTGCTTTTCTTTCAACAAAGACAAGTTCTTACATCGGTCCACACATCTAGCAAGCTGGAAGATTTGAAAATGGATATGATTTTTTTCATTACATCCAGGCTGCATCACAAGGATCTCACTAAAGCACAGCACGCAAGATAGCATACACATGTGAGCTTTCAAATCTCGTTCTTTAATCCCAATCTGCTCTGCATAAAAAAGTCATTATTTGAACTACACATAAGGTAGGCTGATGCGGCCCTATGCATGCTTGCATTTCAATAATGACTGCTAGGAAAAGCACTTTGCAGTGTAACTCATTAGGAAAACTATGTCTACATTCCTAAGCTGAGAAAAATAACACATCAACCAACATACCATGATATCAAACACTACTGGAGAACCACAGAATAGCTTGGGTTGGAAGGGACCCCAAGGATCACCATGCTCCAACTCCCTTGCCACAATCAGGGCCACCGACCTCCACATCTGGTACTAGACCAAGTTGCCCAGGGCCCTGTACAACCTATCCTTTAACAGCACTCAACTTGAGTGTCTAAGCTGCTTTGACAAGAAGACCAAGTTCAGGCAGCACTCCAAAGATAACAACATATTGCTCAGTCCACCGAGGGCGAGAGTTTCCAGAAGCTCAACTTAAAGACAAGATTCAGCTTCTGCACAGGTTAAGCCTAAAATACCACTCTGAACTCAGAACCATCTGCTCCTGTATTTCCACCCGAGTTTGTGTTCACACACACTTTTCAGCATCAATTTACCTAAAAAGACCAACACCAACAAAACCAAGCATCTCTCTACAGTTACAGCTCTGTCTTTCCAAGGTTGTTTTCTGAGACTCTCAGGGGGGCAAATCCTTCTGAATTCAAGGCAGTGTGTTGTTTCATCTCTTGAAATAAGTGGCCAAGAGACTGCCTTAGCTATTTATTTATTTACTCGTTTGTTTGTTTTTGTAACCGCGGTACCCAGCAGAAGTAATCTGCTCAACTGCAGATTACTTAAATGGGAAAATTAGATTAAGGAAAGTGAGAACAACACTCACAGGCAAATTGCTTTTCTATTGTTGTTCTTCAAAAAACAAATCCTTATGATCAAAGAGCACACTGTCTACAAATCAATTCTGATGTATTTCTTCTTAACTTTCAGGCTTCTATTTGGCCTGTGATGGAAAGTATAATGGAAGATATATATCTTTTTTTCCGTTTTTGTTTTTGAAAGTAACAGAAAAGGAGTGGGCTGAGGCTCTCAGAGCATAGGTATCAACAACCACGCTACTGCAGCCTTAAAATGAAACACCACAGTCCTCGTGTCCTTCTTCAAACTATCAGGCTTACATTTAACTGGCCATCAATACTGACTTTTCTGTGAATGCATGACTCCCTGAAGCGTGAGCCTGTGGTCAAGGTAAGGCAAACTGAAGTATGCAGCAATACATTAGTACATAACCTTGTTCAATGTACGGCTAGGAAGCGATAGAAGGGTTAAATTACCTTTCCTAAGGTGTAAATGAATTATCAGTACACAATTTTTACTGCACAGAGGACTTCCAGGATGGCGACTTTAACCCATAACAGAGCACGTGCAACAAAGACAAACACATTCAATATTAGAGCATTTTCACTGATACTTATTATTAAACTGGGATAAACCATGACATTTTACACGGTTACCCTCTACAGTACATTAATTCACATTTTATTTTATAAAGATTTGTTAATATAACCCTTGAGCTAACTCTTCTCATTGGACAGGGAGGTTGATATGTCTAAATGTTAAGTTTCTGATCAATATTTTACAATGGGAAGACCTAAAACTGCTGTGAATAACTTCAGAAAGTGAAACGTACACCTAAGGAACACAAATTAATACCTCGTGGCATTCTTTAATTTCCTCATTCCCATAAGGAAGGTGACGACACTTAATGTTCCACATCAAGTAGTTAAATCCTCTGACAGTTTTCCTGTCTTAATCGTTATTCTTCCATCCTAATGAACTTTAGCATTTGATTGTGGAAGACTTCATTTGTAATTTCTTAATTTTGATTCTGACAGGCTTTAACAGCAAGAATAGGTTACACAGGTCACAAACCCAGCATATAGTATCCTTAATTACAATCTGGCAGAGCACTGTAGCCACACGATGCCCATCAAAACTGAACTGGATAGCAGACTACATGATTGAGAACCACAATATACAGGGCTTGAAGTCAGCTTTCCATTGTGTGTTTGCCATCCTCTAGAGAAACTCCCTCCACCAAAATCATCCTGACAGAACTACAGTGACCTTTACCCCCTCCAATACTTTAACTTCTCCCCATTGGCATCCTTTCACCTACGCAGCCTGCTGCAGAATCTTCAACAGGGCTGAGCACAGGTGTGTTAAAAAGGTATTTCTGCTATTACAGATCATCCTCACATTCAACACATTATTGATTCTCCCCAACCTTCTGCAAACCTTTAGAGCTATGCTTTCAGTAAACTTAACCGAGCCTGACTGCAGAAACACTCTGAGGCAAGTAAAGATTGGATTACTTAGGTAACCGTGGTGGCTTTAATATAAGTCAGTCAATGAATTAATTCTGCCTATACCTGTGCTGAGGGTAATTATATTATAGCACCTTAAAAACAAAGCAACTCAACTCCACTATTAATGCTATTCCTGCTTACAAAAGAACTTCATCCTACTCCAATCAAGTTGGACATTTTATACTTCTTGAAGAAGAAAATCAAGACAAATATGCTCACTTAAAAATGCAATGATCTGAGCTCCGTTAGGCAGCACTTGGATCTCCTGAGCTATCAGGCTCCTTGCAACTGTGGAACCCACCTGCACTGATGAGAGGTCTAGCCCACAGCAAAGAAGGTAATAACACAGGACACGAGGCTTAGAGCACAAGGTTTGGTTTAATATCTTTGGATACTTTTATCCAGCCTATAAGTGCTTTCTGAAGCCACGTGTAGATTTTGCTTAAGCTTCTAGAAGTTCAGGTTTGTTGATAACTATACTCCACCACAAGCAGAGCAGTGCAGGTACTCAAGCTGCATTTCAATACAGCTCTTGCTAGAAGCAGACGGGACCCAGGAAGAGCTTCAGATGCTGCATACCTGCACATAGGTCCTTTCCAACCAAGTGTTTCTGTGTTCTTTAGGTAGAAAACCAGTGCTACTCCGCATGCATTGAAACAGCAACCCGAATTTCAAGCAAGGCAACAGGCAGCATGATGCCAGACAGCAGACTAACAAACCACCACGAGTGTCTGCCTTGTAATAAGCGCGTATCAATTGTTTGAAATTATACATTCAAAACCTTGGCATCTTTTGCCTTAACTTGCAAGCTCTATATAGAAACGTGGACTGAATAACTTAAAGCAACACTCCTATTTTCCATCCACCAATGTGATGTATTTTCCCAACCCAACACGCAGGTTACTAATGACACACAGTACATGATTCACATTATTTTTGCTTCCCTTCTTCAGACATTTGTCCTTTTGGGGCATTCATGCTTCTGAGCCACGTACCAGCTCTCTGTCTTGCTGCTCATAAAGCAGCAGGTGGTGAGGAACAAACACGGCTGTGTAACTTCCTTGGCAGAGCCACAGCAATTTGGTCAGCTGCACAAAAATACCATCGTAAACAGAGTACTTTAAAATCATCTGAGTAAGCAACAGATGCTTTTAGGGTAACCATACAATGAGGTTAGCAGGAAGGTGGTCTCCCCCGCTCCCCACATTTGGCTAGATTAGGCTGTACAAATACGTATTCCAGTTGAATTGCCTGTCAGTTCTTCTTTCCCTCTCCTCTTCAGCTCGCTCTGTCCCCCTGGAACTAAAAGGCTGGCAAATAATTCCCAGGGAAATTTATAAACTCAAGTACACATTCCTGTGATTATCTTAAATACAGAAAGCCTTCGTTAACTGGTAAAAAATATAGAAAGAAATCAGTAGTGAAGTATGCATGCAAATAAATGGCCATTCAAATCTAAGATTAAAGATTTTGTCTTAATGTTACTTCAGCTAAAATTACGGTTACATCTTGTTAATGTCAAGATCTTTGAGGTTTTTTTGTTTTGAGCACAGTGGTAATAAATGACTGCTGTACTTCTTAACCCAGTAACTACTAAAGAGAAGCAGGAGGCACACCCAGGTGCCTTGGCCTGCCGATGTTAATGGACAGCTTATGCTCAAATCCCAGTGAAAAGTTAGAAAAAGGAAAAAGTCACCAATGGAAAATCAGAATCACAGAACTGCAGGGGTTGGAAGGGACCTCCAAAGAACATAGAGTCTAACCCCCACCTCCCAAAGCAGCTCCCTAACCCAGGTTGCGTAGGTATGCATCCAGCAGGCCTTGAACATCGCCAGATGTTCATTTTTTATCTCCGCATTTCAGTTGTTTCACTTGGCTCTCAAAAATACCCTCTGGTACCCAGTCATAAGGTTAAGTGTAGAGAATATCAGACTACTCGAGCAACATACTGTGTTCTTCATTCGGGTTTTCTGGTAGGCTCAAAAGGCCCCGTGAGTGCAACTCTCACAATCATTTCTCCGAATCCCAATGGGGGAAAAGCAGCTGTGAGCCACAGTCACCTCAGCGTTGTCAAAGTCCAGACCTATGTTGCACAAAAAAAATGCAGTGATCCAGTATACGCTGTAGATAAAACAAGCAACACGTCAAAGAACCTTTGAATTGAATATTTCAGATTATTGGAAATAAGTTCTCTCTACATCCCTGTATGGAAGTCAAGTAAACTCCACAAATATAGGCAGAAAGCAATTGCAGACTTCCTTGCTAATTGCTGATCTATTGCATACTATACTTTTTTTCCTAAAGGACCTTGGATTCTGACAGTCGGTATATTTCTTTCATGGTTACATGAACCACTGTGGGTTTGCTGTCACGCTTCCCTTTCAGTGCATTACCCTCTCTGTATTTCTTATTTCATCTTCATAAGTTTTCAACTCCTCTGACACCAAGGGAAGCATTATTCGTTTCGTACTTCATCAGCCTCAAACACCTTGGGTAAAAAAATCTCATCATTTCCTAATTATTTGGGTAAAGGAGCCTACAAACAGGCTGGGGATCTGAAGTTAACACATTAAATCATTAGCCAACATTTTAGAAAATTACAACTATCACAGGGATAAAACAGTGGTCAGTGATGACTTGAGCACTTCCTGCTGCAACTATCCCTTAATTCCAAAACTTATTCATCTATTGTAAGTCTATAAAACTATTTCTATAGTCTGAATGCCCCATCCCTGGATGCATTCAAAGCCTGGCTGGATGGGTTCTTAGGCAGCCTGATCTAGTGCCTGGCAACCCTGCCCACAAACAGGGCAGTGGAAACTTGATGATGCTTGAGGTCCCCTCCAAACCAAGCCATTCTGTGATTCTATAAAAGCTTCTCTACAGTACATTGTTGAGAAGACAGACACACACACTGAGTATTACATCACAGTAGAGGCACTCCATTCAAAACAAGGAGATCTTCTAACATTTGTGTGAAGTTTGAATTTTAGGTCATAACCAGGCTGCATCAAATCACATATTCTGCAGTTTAAATGCATCACCTTTACCCAGATTCAATACCAAATCCATTCAGACTCACTCAAAGAGCAGCCCTTGCACATGAGCCAGGGTTCCCAAATTTGTCCTGGTATAAGAGCACTGCCCTCTATGCCAGATTCCTCATTTTACATCTAACTGCAAACATAGCAGAAAAGTTCAACAAGTCAGTACGTAGAACTGTACAACTCATCCATCCCAATACAGGCAAATGCTGCATGTGTGCTGAAGAAACCACTGCAAACTTCAAGCTGCTCCCTGATGTTCAGGACAGAAGGTTGAAAGATAAGTTATGCTTCCCAGAAGTAAATACACTGTGCTGGCTCAATTACATATCCTAACACATCACAGAGAGATTTGTTTGCTGTAAGAAAGCAATTCCTCTGTCTACTTCCACACATCCCTCTTCAGCAGTAGTGCTCTGAAATTCATCACTGCCTTTATTACACAGTGCCAAGTGTAGAAGAGGTAGAGAGCCAAGTGGGTATCTAAAGAGCCTCCCATGCTCCAGGAATACTCAGTTCAAGCTCATACTTAAGAGCATTTTATTTCAGTATTTTATTCTCAAGTTATCAGTCAGGATCACATGGAAGTGGAGCCTACAAGAATGCTCAGAAGCTCTGCTCAAGCACTGGCCAACCATGGGAGCTGTGCCTTTGGTGACAACAGTGCTGGACCAAGTCACTGATGACCACAGAACATGAACCCTAACTTCACAGAATCATACTATCATAGAATCATTAAAGCTGGAAGCCACCACCAAAGATCATCCAGTCCAACCATCCACCTACCACCAACACAGCCTACACTGCCACCATGGCCCTCACAGCCACATTTACAGTTACCTGAACACCTCCAAGGGCAGTGACTTCACCACCTTCCTGCACAGCCTGTGCCAGTGCCTCACCACTCTTTCAGAAAAGAAATTTTTCCTAATACCCAACCTGAAACTCCCCTGCTGCATTTTGAGGCCATTCCTCTCTACAATAGAGTGAGCCATACACAACACCATAAACTTGCCATTCATATCTCATACGCTTGATACAACTTTAGCTCTGCAAACTGACATTTAAAGGTGCAACAGTCACCTTTTTAACTACAGCTAAACAGGAAAAAATAAAAAAGCTAGTTGCACTGTGCTATCGCTGCATCCATCTACATTCCCTCTTTTCCCTAAAGGAGGGGATCACATTTTCTTCACTTACCGCACAATAAATCCTTTATTTCTTGTAAATAAGTGGCAGATATTGAATGAAATTAACTGCTGACTCAATAATTCACACATAAAATAAAGCCAAGCTTGCCTTGAGAGAACAAAGAGTGATGGCAGAAGTCTAAAACCTTCATTATGCATGTCACGTTTTCTATTTTTTTAAACAACCTTGATGCAAAAGAAAGTACTGCTTTTTGTTGTGGTCGATTGGTATGGCTTTAATTTTTGACTCCTAATGACATAAAGTAGCCAACTACGTTCAAGAAATGAAGTTATATAAAAAGAAAACACACCACACTGGCATGAATCATCACTGGGATGCTTAGGGATTGAGATTACAGCTCAAGAATTCAACTTCTGGAAGCGGGCATATAAAGAACGCTAGTGCAGAATGGAAACACTAAGGCAATGTGACAGACAGGTGCATCATCACACGTAGGGCAGACAAGGCACCTGAGGTGACAATGTCAGTGCCAGACTTGCTGAGAACAGCATCAGGCTGCATTCAGATGGCTGCAGTATCTCTGTGGTTGCTATTTGTGTGCAGAATCGAGTCCCTTACAGAGCCACTCACCAGAGACTCGGTGCGTGAGATTTCTTCAGACTGAGAGCAGCTGACAACTTCCCTGCTGTGCATCTTCAAGCAAACCCTCCTCTCTACCTCTTATTTCTTTCACAGCTCATTTCTCTGTAGACCATTGAGATCTATGCATTTAAAAGGCTATAATTTTACCACTTCAGTCTATCGCTATTTTTATCACACTTAGGAGAAATATTCTTTGAGTGTACTTCAGTACAGCTGGCTTGGAAATGCATTTCCCACCCCGGATAAGAGACTGACAATTTTCAAGTCCTCCCCTCACTATTTCAATCCATTACAAAGATTGTTCCTAAAGTGGAAGATCTGCTCAGTGTGGCAGCGGAGTGACCAATCTTGGAGGTGATCGAGGAAGGCGTGTGTTGTGGGACATGGTTTAGTGGGAATTAACAGCAATAGGTAGACAGTTGGACTGGATGATCTTGTAGGTCTTTTCCAACCACAGTGATTCTATGATTCTATTCTATGATTCCATTCTATGATTCCATCAATAGAAGCCAATTCTGCAGTGCAGTCCCTTTAAAACATCACACTGCTCTTAGGAGTGAGTTTATGTAGGGCTACCTTACATTTCTTGCAGTTTCTTTCAATTGCCTTGAGCTATCATCACAGCAAGCAAAGACTGTGCTGGCAGAACCCCTCCTTCAGTTGTTCTTTTCTCTCTCACTACAGATGAGAGTTAAAATAATCGTTTTTAGACTGCTGGGTTCTGCTACACTCCAATTTTTATGTCTCATCATACAGGTTAGGAGACAGTTTTTCCATACAGAGCCAGTAGCAAACACTTGGTACTGCACAGGTGACACACTGTCATGTACTACAGCATAAAAATCACAGCAATGAAAGCTCCTACACAACACCAGACTCCTAGCAGAGCTGTAGAACCACGAAGGTTGGAAAAGACCTCTCAGAACATCAAATCCAACCCCAACTCACCCCCATCATGCCCACTGACCACATCCCTCAGTGCCACACCTCCACGGCTCTGCAACAGCCCTGGGCAGCCTGTGTCAGTGCATCTCTGCTCTTTCCTAATATCCAACATGAATCTCCTGCAGCACAACTTAAGGCTGCTACCTATCCTCCTAATAGCAGCGTGGAAGAAGACACTGACAGCAATAACTGAAAGCTAATACAAAGTCTGCTTTGCTTCTTCATGTTAATACATGGTTATTCGGTGTTGGGGAAACAATAAAAGCATTTAAGAAATCTAAGGATACTCAAAACTGCTCAGAGCATCCCTTGACCTTCCTCTCTAAGTGCATTTGCTGCTACTGACAGCATCCGTAACGCAAAGCATGAACGAAATAAAGATGCATCGTGAAATTCTGTGCCTCTGTTCAGAACCTCAGAAGTGATTTTGCTGATGTTAGCATTTATATTCAACTGATCTAAATTTCAAAATAAAGATTTTCCAGCTCCTGGAGCTTTTATGACGCAGAAAAATGAAGCCCAAAGACAGCTGTGACAGCCCATGATGCATTTTTTAAAGTGATGGTGGCAATAATCCTAGCCTCATCTTATTTACAGTGGTATGTATTTTAAACCAATACAGCGCTCATGAGAATTCATGATCTGCTTACCAAATCAAGTCTGTAGTATTTACTGCGGGTTCGGATCAGTCAGATGTTAGTATCATTGCCACACCATCCAAATGCCTTCATCTTGCAGTTACTTTAAATGCACTAGTAACTCAAAGTGAGATAAAAACCCCACACACTCCATTTCCTCACAGCTGTTCTCCTCTGTACTATGTACGAAGAGATCAGTAGCTTGTTCAGACCACCAAAGGCTAACATTACTGCATAAAAGAAGTCCCTGCAACCCCACCTTTTTTTTTTTCTTCCTAAAGCAACTCAACTTCTGTTTTGGCATGCACTCCTTGAAGAAAAGTAAAATTAAATTTTAACACTGAATCTAATTAAGAAAACCTTGATTTTGCTTCACTGATAACTGCATATGAATCTGGATGTTTGTAGACTAGTACACACAATTAAACTCTCCCTCCAGTAGCCTTTGCAACCTCTCTGTAGCCAGATCAGAGCCCAATTCACACAGCTATTGGTGCAGACTTGGAGCTTGCTTATGGCACTGACAGCTTTCAAACCAAGCAGCTTTTCAGGAACATCACAACAGAATAACCTAGCACACGTTGACCTCCTTATGGCTATTCTGTGATTCTCCAGCTCCATTCCCAGCTTTTCCTCTGACACACACATGAAGCAGGCAAGGTGAACCACAACGAGATTCCTTCAATAGAAAGAAACAATTCAAAGAAACAATTCAGGTGCAGTTTCAGAGAAGATCTTAGTGAAGTTTTAAGATACGTTCAGATTTTTCACAGTACCTAATTCACCTCAAAGGCTTCTGAAGTTATTTTTTGCTTATTGAGTACTATGAGCATCTCCGGGACAACTCCAGCTTTGAAGACTACAGAAGTCAGAGGCATTTAGCAGACAACCTAAGCTTGAGGGATTGACCTGCAACATTAAGCCCTTCAAAACACTCTTACTGCTCTTAGTTTAGTAAAAGATACTCGATCTGATAGACACAAGCTGAGGACTGACTACAGACAGGGAAAATAAGCTTCCTGTTCTTAAGCTTCTGTGCTCTGGGCAATAATTAGAACTCTAAAGAAATACAGGTGTCAGAGCTGTTAATTTAATCAGCAAGCGTTAACATTTGCAGAAAGCTGCTGCCATCCATTTTTACTTGCATACTTCCCATATTAGCAACGGAATACTGGAACAACTTCTTAGTGTGTCAGTCTTGAACTATTTCTGTAATGCCCAGAATTAAAATGGAAACCCGATGATCCAGCACCTCCATCACCAGCACTCATTTGCACATATTCAAACTGCTCAAAGAGAGCCAAATTGCAGAAGAGCAAGTGAAAAGAATTATTTCTGGCCTTAGGAGAGAGGCTGCTGGTCCATAAACCCAACTAATGATCTGACTTTCATTGGCAATCTACTCAACAGAAGAAAACCAAGGTAAAGTGTAGTTAGGTTTCTGAATAAGAGCTAATTCTTGAAGGTAACCGATCTGTTACAGCGTAAGGTGAATGTGGGCTGGTGAGCATCCATCATGATTAATCAGGTAGGACTGCTAAGGAGAATCTTCAGTTCTCAAATTCCTGTAGTCCTTGTCCTCTTGTTCAGTCTTTTCTTAAGTAGTCAGAATGATCTGCAGTATCAAGGACCAGGGAATTATGAGGAAATTAATTCAACATCCCATCCAAACATTTCTTTCTCTATTATTACCTAATATCATCATTAAAAAAAAAATAAGGTCTTCACATAGGTCTTTTTAAAGCACACTTCAAAAAGAAACTCCAGAGGGATGTGCTGTTTTACATCTCAAGTATTTCTGCATTTCCAAATTAACACGACAGATTCCTTCCACTCTTAGCTGTACTGGATCAGAAGTCAAGCTACACAATCAGAGAGGAAAGGAGTAATGCAGTTCATTACCAGGTCATTTTCAAGCACATCTTGGTGAGACCCAGAAAACTGAAGCCAGAGTGTACAGACTTCTTGACACCCTGGTCACAGAGGGCAGCCATCAGCACCACGTAATTAGTGTTATTACTGTATCCAACATCTAGGGTAGCTGCAAAAGGGCACCAGCTCAGCCTTGAAGAACTGATGGAAGAGCAAGGTAAGAAAATGTCAGTTATATACTTCATTATGATAAACCCAAAAAAAAAACCATTATAGGCAGGAATTCCAATTCTGATAAACACACCTGGACTACTCAGATGGGGCTGAGAGCAAGCTAGTCAGAATAGTGAGCAGTGAGCTGCAGTGCACTAAAGCTTCTTTAGCACACAGACTACTCCTACCATGTGTGGGTATAAGAAAAACTGAACAGTCAAGGAGAAGATTTCTAGCAGACAAAGGCTTACACATTCTTGTGATTGCCTGGAAATCAGTTCAGCATGGATTGCTGCTTGAATGCTCCTGGCTACTAGAACACTATAGGATGACTCTACAAGTGTTAAAACCCTTCAAAACTGATATGGATTTTTGCTTCTCCCTCCTGCCCTTAATACAAAAAGGGCAAAGTGGTTTACATGAAATTAAAGCTACCTCTGCCCTACTTGAAAGGACATGAGACTGGATTCAATAACCAAACAACAAACAAATGAAATTAAGTCTGCTACTAAAGGAGCCCAAATCTCTCTCAAGAAGTTTGTTAGCAGCTAGGATGGATTTTGAATACCTTCACCCCCCCACTGATAACACAGAGAAGCGTAGTACTGCTCAGCACTCCTGGTCAGACTCAGCTGCCTGCCCTTGTTTGAGTTAGGATTTAAGATGTGTTCCAGTCATTTAGAGTCACCTCCACCTTTGGGAACTCACAGACATTTCAACTGTATCCCATTTTTTCCCCAGCAGCTTTCCAAGACAAGACTCCAATAACTCAAATTCCACACCACGTTTAACTGATCTTATGTCTAAGCTATGCAAAAGAGAAGAGCTATGTGGAACGAAGTGTCCCAGAAGTATAACAGCCCTGAACAGTCTACCATCCTTTCACTACTTATTTGAACATGATTAGCATCCTTTTCATCCTATTTTTGTTTTTAAAATACCACAGTCTGTGTACTGATAGGAGAGCACGTTCATTTAGCTAATTAAGACGGTCTCAAAAGAAAAAAGTCTAATGAATAACTCAGAATCAGTGTTCATTAATCAAACGTTGCCTCCTAAGCATACCGGTATGACTAGTCACGTGGGATAAGGCCTGCAAGTCAAAGATACAGGAAAGCAACATAGAACAACCCTTAGGTTTCATTATTTTGTTATGTGGGATGCACACCACAATATTTCTCTCCTTCCTAACACTGCTACCTTTAAAACACCAGCAGAAGAGATTGAAGAATACTACATACAACTAGGAAGCCACCCAAACAACCATGTACACACGCAGTTGCAGTAAGTAGCACGATCAGTACAAATTAGAGTTGAAGAATGCTCTCTACTTCAACTGATGCTCACAGAGTTGCTTAGGGTAGCAGAAAACCTATTAAAAAAAAAAATAACACGTGCCTAAATCCAATGCAGATGCATCTCTCTAAAAGATGGAGGGCAGATCTACTTGAAAAGGAATATCAACAGTAAAACTTTGTTTAAAATTAGGCCACCCAAATCCAGCGCTGTTGCTGAGGATTTCAGTTATCCTGACACAATTCAGAGCTCATCAGAACTATTTGTTACACCCATATTTAGACTCGTTATGTAAGTACTGAAGTTGTAATGCTGAAGAAAAAGGGGACAGAGGGGAAAGACCCGCTTATTACATTCATAGAATAACCCTGTTCATTAATCAAAGCTCGTTCATTAAGCAGATTCAAAAGGAGCTGGCACACACAGGAAAGCCCAGCACCATGCAACACTTAGCAGAACCTTGCCAAACCGTTAATCAGTATCTCAATTTTCTTTTCTGGCATCGTTAAACAAAAGCAGCTATCACCAGCTTTAAAAGACTTATTGGATATGCTGTCCCAGGCTGGGATTTCTCCTAAATATTCCCTCTCTGCTCTTCTGCTTACTGTCATTAAAATGACAATTTCAGAGATAAATGGACTTGCTTTGAAGTCCCTTACTACGTAAGTAGAGAAATATCATGACTGACAAATTCAAATATAGGATTAACCTTTTAGGAGGTTTGTCGTTACACAGTAATATGTTTAACACTTCCATGATGCCTTGCATACCATGCAAAGGTGAAGGAAATTGTTGGCTGATACACTCAGCACCCAAATCTGCCAAAAAAAAAAAACACTGCAATGGATCAGGGCTCAAATAATTAAGTCTCACAAAAATGCTCTAAGGATTAAACAGGTAGAGGGATTATTCTACTCATTACTGCACGCGGCAACCTCTGAAAAAGTTTGGCAACACGCTAGCAATACCGTATGCTGACACTGCCTCACACCATCACAGCTTAAAGAACAAAAAGTGCTGATCTGCTTGTAGGTACAAAAGAGAATTTGATGCTATTGGTAGGCTGTACTCAGCTCAGCACTGAGGACTCAGGTCAACTCCCTCAAGTCTCTATATTCTAATTGCAAATGAGATGAGAGCCATCCTCTCAGGTTTTTATTTCAGTTGACCCATATACTTCACTTTTTTTTTTTTTTTTTTTTTGAGTGAGTTAATTAGCACCCACCAACTTCCTTATGGATGTGAGTAAGGCAACAACGCTCGCAGTGGAACAGAACAGTATATTCCTTCTCTGAGCATGGTTTGCTCTTCAGTTCAGATATTGTGACAGCTCCTTGGAATGAAAACCAGCAGCACTCCGGTAATGCAGGCAACACAGCACAGCTCCAACTTCATCAGGTCGCAGAACGAACTGGGTGGGTGACCGACATCAGTACACAGTGGGGGCAACATCTTCCCAACCGGTGCTGTCAAAGCTAAATAGAAGCTCTGAGCTCAGAAACCAGAGATGAACTAAATCCTTCCTTGCTGAAAATAATATCCAAAAGAACATAAGTCAAACGCAAGAGCTTTTAAGCAGCTGTGATGAGAAAGTTGGAATATTAAATAGCACAGTCTTCCAGCTGAAATCAACTCCCCCCTCCTCAGTGCCGTTTGCTAGCTGTACACAAAGCTGCATTTATTTAAGCAACTGAAATAGCAGCCACAGGCTGTTCTTCTTATTCTAAGGAGGAGATCTATTATCCTATATCAGTGGACACAGAGGAGACACTGTAAACTCCTACAGCCTTGCTTTAGTTAATACAGTCATTGAAAACAGCCATACCCAAAGGATAATACTATTTCTCACTTAAAAGATACATCTCCTATGGCATCCCTAGCGAGTTCAGCTCACATGCATACAATCTTTTCACATATATATGTGAAAAAATTACACAGGAAGGTAATTCTGGTAATTCCTGAGCTGGAAGAGGCAGAGAAGGGCCTGCAGAACGTTCTCCCCTTGAACAGAGTGGAGCTGACCCTAGAGATGAAAATAATACTGAAAGAGTCAAACAAAGATCCCTTTGCACAGCTCCGCTTGCAACCTTCAGCCGTGCAATCTAGCTAGCTCCCTGGATCAAACACTAATTTTTAGAGCACCTATTTTGGCACAACTCTTATTTTATCCACGGCTGCTCTGCACTGGGAAAATTTACGACCAATTCTGGCATCTCACCCTGGTTCTCCTTTGCAAGCACTGCAACAGAATTCATTTAATTTCTTAGCACTCTACTTTCTTTTGTCAATAAATTACTGCTGCTATCAAACAGAGGCCTGGCCTTCCACTCCATTGACCTTTTGTTGCTTATAAATTTCTTATTATTTACCATAACCTTTTCTGCAACTTAACATTTTGTCTTTCACCTCTGCTTTCTGTATTTTTCTTCTTCTTTCTAGCCTGCAATATTTTCAGCCTCCTCTAGTTGCTTACATCTGACTCAAGGTTTTTACTTTAAGTATGCATGTGTTTGCATTCATAAATGCACATGTATGCTATATACAGTATTTCCAAGCAACAGCTAAGCAGAGTACTTAAATCATGCGTGATTTCTCATTAAATAATGTATTTTACAGGTTGTTCAGTCTTATTTATATATTCCCTGAAGGGATCCTTCTTTCTCAGGGGGAATAACATAAAAATACATTGTTTTCTTAAACAGAAAAATTAAGTATATCACTTCCAATCTTCTCTGTTCCACAGTACATTCTAATTCAAATGTCCTCCTCCCTGCTGGCATCCATCCTCAGCAATCCATTAAAGCCCCCCCCCTACCAGAAATCCTTCCAGCTTGATGTGCTGCATGTACATGACAGAGCCCAAGAACCCTTCATAAAAGCTCACAGTAAAGCTGCTGAGAAGAAATGTAAGCAGCTATCCTAGTTCACAATGAGTTTCTACAAAAAGAAATGCAACTGTGCTAAGGGCCTCTCCCTCCCCCTTAATTACAGCTTCTGAGAAAGGCCAGCTTTGTGCTCCCCAACTGTTCTTTCACTCCTACCACTGGGCTGAGGACAGCATTGCCAGTCTAAAAGCTCTCACACAAAGAAGGTGAAGCTGAGGGTCAAAGCTGAAATGCAGCTCCCTAGCACCAGGTTTGCGTAGATCTGACAGTACACGTGCTGAGGAATGGAAGAGCTGGGAAAAGAATAAGTACTGAGGAAAGCCATAAAATAGAGACACAACACTTTACGAGTACAAATAAGATGATGCTGTAAAATATCAGCACGGTCAGAACAGACCCTTTATTGGTGTAGAAGCACAGTCACTACAATAAAATCTTCCACCAATTTCACTGCTTCCTGAACAGAACCCATACCACCATTCTTCCCATCCACTAAATTTGAATGGAGGGTCAGTACAAAAGCAGCCAACTTCATCAGTTCGCTGCATCTCAAGGAAGCCTTCTTCACTGATCAGTCCTACATAATTTCCTACTCAATTAGCAATATAATGAAAATCAATCCATCAACAGGTAGCCCTTTTCAGCACATAATCATTTTGCAAGTAAAACTAAGATGTTAGAAGAGTATTGCAGCCTTCACTCCCACATTCTTCTGCGTCCATAAAATTCTACTTAGAGGTGGAAGAAATACACAGAAGCCTACACCTATCCCTGGAAAAAGCTGGTAGAGTGAAGGCCTCTCTGTTACAGGCCCAAAACCAGCTCAGAATCGTCCTCATCACAAACTCCAATTTCCAGAATGAGCACAGAAACATCATCCATCAATTTCAATGACAGCTCTGTTTCCATTCATCAGACATAGAGCAAGACCCACTTAACAAGACTTACAAAAAGCACAGAAGACCAGAGACTTCTCAGTTCAAATTTAAGACTTAAAAACTTGTATCAGCCATAATCTCCCAGCTAAGGATGCTCCACTCTTTGCACTTACTTGACGCATACCCTTCCTTGGTTCACTCTTACAAAACAGCAAAAGATAAAGCTCAAGAGCCACATGTAAATGCAAAGGGACCAGTACAAACAAGAAGACACTGAAAAAGGAAAGAAAATGGGTGCTCAACCATCTCCAAGGATCCAGGCTTGCAAGGAAACACCACCAAAATGGAAAGATCTCCAGCAAGAAACCCTACCTGAGCAGGGGTCAGCCCTTAAATGAGGGCTAAGAGAGCTGAAGCCTGGCTCCACCCCTTCCAGTCACACAGGTGAATTGCTTTCACCTCTGCTCCCAGGTCTTTCCTTCAGGTGCTCCATCGGTGGTTCAGGCTGCGATTCAGCAGTTCCTATACACCACGACTACTCAATATTTTCAAAAGCTGTTTAAAATATTTGCCAAAAAGTAGCTTAAAGAGTAACGTAGCTGGAAACAGAACTCTAGAGGTCATCTCTTCCAACTCACTGACTCCATGACAGTCAGTTCACAAAAGATGGAGTTCTAACTGTTATGGATGTTTAAATACAACCTGTTCACATCGACAGGGGTCATTACCAGAGTTAATTGAACAGTAATTAAAGTTTTATTTCAACATTCATTTTCTTGCAATCTTTTCAAGCTACAGAGTGGTAGACTTCAGAAAAGCTACAAAATAATCCATGAAGTGGGATATAGTAACTGTCTGGGATTAAGAGAGAAGGTGCCCTGATAGTAAAATAGTAAGTTGAGGCGAAGGTTTGATTCCCACCCTGACCTCAAGAAATCAATTTCAATTTCTTGTGCTCAGATTCCCTTTCTTTTCCTCTCATTACACTTCAAGGAAACAGAGACAGTTTTAGTACACAAATTCTTTAGGAGAGAAAAATACCTCAATATTCTGTCCAATGAACTCCTCTCTGAAAGCAGCTGAATATTAGTATGCTGTGTATTCACACAGAGCACACATAGCTGGCGTATTTGATCTCCTTTGTTCAGCTTCTGGTTTAATACATGTTCATGGGAACCTCACTTTCTGTTTATAGGACTTCATCTAATCAGTAGCACAAGTAAAATTTAATTTTCCTTTGTTGTTGTTCCACTCCTAAACAGGTGTCTTAACATCTGTAAGCAGAAAACCTCATTCGATACGTCTTTAAAAATTATGACTGAACAAGTTTCATTCAGCTAAACAGGACTCTAATCCGCTAACATTCGAGACTAAGAAAAGCAAGTATTCACACTCCTCCTGAAACAAATAATGCTTATGAAAAAATTAATTAAGCCCACAAATCCCCTCACTGCATGAATAGCCTTAGCAGGTAATTAACTTCGGCACTTCATTATACCTTGGACCAAAAACTCAACAGTTATTACAGGTGGATGGTGTGCCTTTGTGTTTGTTCACCTAGAGGCACAGCTTTGCTGTGTGCTTCTTTGGGGAAGACTAATGGTGATGTTCACCGTGGAGGAGTCAGAAAGAAGGAAAGCTGGAAACCTTAATGCCGCAGCTGAAGCACTCTCAGGTGTGGATTTAACCAGACAAGGAGTTTAGGGGAAGGAAATGGCAGGGCAGCAATCAGTTCTGTCATACAAGGAAGTCCAAGAGCCAGAGCTGAAGTAGATACCCTGTAGTTGTTCCAGCTTCATTCATAAAAACAAAAAGACTAACATAAGCTACAACATTAGGGTAAATATAAGGTAACTTAAGCTAACCTGTTAGCTTGCTACCCTGCTATCAATGACTTGGAACTTGCAGCTCTGCTTCCACAATCTCAGCCGTGCATCAGCAGCACAAGATCTTGCTCTCTCCCTACGCAGATGAGATCTGAAGCGGAAACCATCACCATACCTCACAGATTGTTTGGCAGTTGGAACAGGATGTCTACTTCTTTATTATCATTATTTTCCACGACTGAAAGCTGTATTTCGCTTTGTAACTGAAAATAGAACCTGAAGAAAAACAAAGAAGCCGGTGACATCTCTAACGCTGCTCCTTGTGTCCACATAAAAACTTCCAATTGAGTTAAAAAAACATTCCTTTCTAAAGCAAAAAAAAGGGAAAAAAAAAGGGAAAAAATCGTCGAGATCCAGATTCTGTACTTCCTAGATCGTGCTCTCAGTGGAGGGGAAGAGCAGCAAAAGGTTCACATCACTACTGAAACATGACAGAAAGAATATTGTCACACCGCCTGCAATTCCCTCGCTTATTCTGCTTAGCAGCTGAGTCCTGGGAGCTGTGCAGTTCTGTATTAGTACAGGAAGGAGAAAGGTCATAAGAAGCTTTACCCTCACAACTGCAAGGTGGTGATCCAGACAGCAAATGTGTTCGATGGGAATCAGGGAAGAAGCAGGGGTGAGAGTCAACCAGCACCAAAAAGGGGAAAAGAAGGAAGGTACGTTCTGCAAATCGCTTGTGAATTTAAATTATAGCTTTGACAAATTAAGGAAAGGACAAAGTACCTCAACTCTTGTTCTGTTTTCCCATGGTCCTTATCTCTAAATTAGAAAGAGAAGGATTTGAAGATTGGACTACTTAGTAGATAAAGAATTTGCTGGACGGTCACGGTCAGAGTCCTAGTCAAGAACTCATTGAGAGACGTTCTGAATTTTGTCCTGGTGGACAAAAATATGAACATAAGCCAGCAGAGTCCATAAGGTATCCTGGACTGCATCAACAGAGAGGTGGTCAGAAGGACCGTGAAGGTGACTGTCTCTCCCTCTGCTGTGCCCTTGTGAGGCTTCATCTTGGGTATCGCATATCAGCCTGGAGTCCCCAACAAAAGAAAGACGTTGAGCTGCTAGAGCAGGTCCAGAGGAAGGCCACACAGATGCTCAGAAGGTTGGAGCACCTTTCCTATGAAGAAAACTTGAGGGAATTGGCCTTGTTCAGTCTGGACAAGAGAAGGTTCCAGGGAGATCTCACTGTGGCCTTCTAGTAATTGAAGGGAGCTTGCAAGAAGGAGGGGGACCCACTGTTTCCACAGTCTGATAAGTGACAGGATGAGAGGGAATGGCTTTAAACCAAAAGATGGGAGGTTTAGGTTATATAATAGGAGAACATTTTCACTCAGAAGGCGTTAAGGTGCTGGAACAGATCTCCCAGAGAAGTTATGGGTGCACCTCTGGAGGTGCCCAAGGCCAAGCTGGATGGAGCCCTGGGCAGACTGGCAGGGTGACAACCCTGCCCATAGCAGCAAGGTTGGAGCTCAAGGTCCTTCCAGGTTCTGTCCAACCTAAGCTATCCTATGACTGTCTGATAACATATTTCAGCGTGCTACAAACATAGGAGCTGATTATTACCCCAATGCAAGCTGAGTCTCAGAAATAATTTCCTCCAAGCTCTACCTCTCTCAGTCTCCCTGTGTTATCACATGACAGGACTGTAGCAGAATTATGTCAGCACTATATTTCTCATCACTTTCGGCATCAACATTGCAAAAATAGGCAGAAAGCTTCATTCCAGTGTGCTAGACAATAGAGTGAGAAGGTGAGAAAACTTAACAGGAAGAGACAGAGTAAGAAATTGTACTTGAACGTTTTCATCTGAAGAAGTTTAATTTTCCTTCACTAAGCTTGGATATACTGCTGTTTACATATCACCTTCTTCCCTTCAACACTTATTCTTGAAAATATATGCTCCGTTTCATGCACAATATTCTTAAACATTACTAAAAATTAAGGAGAAATAAACTACTTAGAATTTCATTTTCAGAACTGATAATGACGACTGAAGTTATTAGTATTAATTGTATAATGACTTAATCTTCTCAAAGATTATACCTTGCCATTTCCAATTCTAAATGAACCTATACTCCTTGATCACAGTGTCTGTTTAATGTAGATAATCAGAGAAATAAGATACTTAAACTGCATAAGGATTTGTATAGCTAGCCTATGAAACCAGCCTGAGTCAATCACTCTAAATTCCTAATAATGGAATGCCATTAATAAATACTAGAAAAGTGGAAGGATATGTGCTGAAACAGAGGATGGACAGAAGCTATGTTACAAAAATAGATGTTAGCGTGATCCAAACCAGAGGAGCTGTACACAGAAACATCATCCTTCTGCTTCATTGGCATTCAGGGAGCACCATCATATGAACCTAACAGAATGCAACCCAGGCATCCTTTCGTGATTAGATGAACATCAGAAGATGTACGATTTGCTTGAATTCACAATTGTTCTTCATAAAGCAACGCTACAAGAATCACTTGGCTTCTTTCGGAACAGTTTAAAAGCAATAGCACAGCTCTTAGATTTTCTCTCAGCATTTATGAAGTCCCCCACACAAGATTCAGAGTTGCAATAATCACTGACTTCATAACATCTTCTCTTTTTGGGGTACAGGGTGGCATAAATCACTGGTTAAAGCACCTACCTGCGTATATACGAAACCCTTCTGAACTACAGCATGTGGTACACTGGATTTTGATCTATACAGAAGGGAAACAGAGGTTCAAGTAATGAATGGGAAAAAAAAAATAAGAAAACTGCATATTACTTCAACTCCTGTTATGTTATTTGCGAGCACGCTAGGAGGTACAAAATAATCTGCTTCATGCGACTGGAAACACATCAGCAACAGTGATAGTGTTCAGAACTAAAACATTAACTACACCAAAGCATCCAACACGTTATCAAAGATGACACAGAAGTAGAACAGAGCCCGTGGCCCATTCTTTCTCTTTCTTTACTTTGTGGAAGCATTCAATTCTTTGCAAAAATCAACAATCAAACAGCACACATATTTTCAGCAGGCTCGTATTAAAGCTACTTGAAAAAGAGAACAGCTTAAGACGATAAGGGCCTCTTCAGGTCACGCTGTTCCACAAGCAGAACACTGTTCGCAGTGATCTGTAATAAGGAGGGAAAAAAAACGGTGGAAAAATAAAAGATTGGATTGAGTCCATTGAGTATACAGCCATGGAGCAGAATGAGGTGATGGTACGTGGGTTCATGTTTCTACAGCAGTGGGACTAACATGAAAAGCAGTTTATATACAAACAAGTTGGTTGATAACAGTGGTATTGCAGTTGGACTTCTTTCACCTCCTATCCCCACTGTCCTAAAATACTGCAGCTGATCTCAGCTGCTATTGCTTCGGAGTAGGAACAATTCTGGTCACTGTCATCTGTCTAATGTGACTTCAGTGGTAATGTGAACTCCCTCACAAGCTTTGTGGATGATCAAGAGATAAGGCTTCTTCTCACTGAGTGTTTTCTTCTGGACTCAACATCTTTCTCTTTCAGCCACCTAGGCTGCCTCCCAACCAAGGGGAGTTACAGGGAAAAAAAGCATTTCAAGTTCCTTAGAAAAATAATAACAATAAAGAAGAGCCCGGAATTGTGCTTAGAATCTGAGATGTCAAAAAAAATGTAAGCCAAGATTTCTACTCTGCTTCTTGACCGTGGAACACGACCTTTAGCACTCATCTTATCTTTTTCTTCTACAAAATACCGACTCCAGTAACTGCAGCGCGGGGAGAAGCTACAGATCAAACATCCTGCAAAGGTCTGTGACAAAAGACATGTCTACGAAGGAGATCACGTTCCTGGCAAACATCCACTCCTTCCCTTCCTACGATCAGAAATCATTTGTTCCACAAGAAAAGCTGCTAAGTTCCATTTAACGCCATTCAGAGTCACATATGAAGGAAGTAAAATGTATCAGAAAATATCTCAGAATTTTCTTACGATGCGCAAAGTCCATTTACTATGAAAATACCCCAAAAACACCCTCATCTTTTTTCACATAGAGATTTCATCTGTATATCTATTCATCTGTCCTGACACAGCTTCCTTTAAAGGAGTGCTGCTATGTGCTATTAAATTCCCACCGAAGAAATGAGGGTAAACTCTACGCTTGCTTGTAACTTGAGGGGAATGCAGGAGCACTGCAGCCTGCCAAACGTGCCACAAGCAAGCAGTGCTCTCAGAGATAAGAACCTAAAGATAAGTGCAGAAGCTGTAAACTGCAGAGTGTACTTATCTTTGTAAGCAAGTTAACACTCAACAAATGTCATTTAGGTGCCAAAACAAAATGCAGTGGTGTTCTGAAGGCATCTTGAGCTACTTTCTTAGCTGGCATGGAACAGCACAGCTCCTTTCTCAAAACTGTCTGGCTGATTTACATCTGATAAGAGAACAGCCAGAGGATTTGTTGCTGCCTTGTGTTTTCTTCTCATAGGCTTTTCTAGGAAGACTTCTCATAGGATCATCAGATTTTAGAGCAACAATCACTTCCTTCACTTGAACAGAGTTCATTCTTAATGTGTTTCAGTGAAGCATATTGTTTAACTAACAAGACCTAAACAAAAGGAGCACAGAGCATGCACATTGTATCAGGACTATGAATGGTTTTGCCAAACTGTACTGGCAGGAATTGGTAAGAATTTAGATAAAAATGCAGGTATGTATCTAGGAATTCTGGACTAAAGCAAATCGAAAGAAGGCACTCTGGACATACAACCAACATTCAATCCAGCAATTCTGTGCACTGAAAAAGCAGGAACCAACCCTAAAAACCACACTTCACTTGGCTATCAAGTGACTTTCTTTCTGTACAGGAACTGTTGAATGACAGCCTGAGCCTCTGACACACCACGTGAGGCAAGCATTATGTCAGCAGCAGGAGAAAAGGTGAAGGCAATGCACCTGCGTGACAAGAAGGGGAGGAGTCTGGTTCCATTTCCTCCCAGACCACATTCAAGGCATGACCACGAGAAGGGGAAGGTTTTCTTGCTAGAGATCCTTCCTGTGTGGAGTTCCAGGCAAGCCTCAACCTTCAGTAACAGGTGAGCCCTTCCTCATTTATGGGGTGTTTTTATTTTTGGATGAATTATCCAGGTAGCATATACTGTCCTTCTTTATTATATTATGTGGGTACTACTTATTCAGGATATTCACCCTATGGTAGTACTAACACATCTTCCTCATAAAAGCCCTTGGGAAATTTTAGATGTTCTCTCTAGCAGCAATTGTAGCATATGCAAAGTCTGTAAGATACAAAGATTTTTTCCTGTCTCCTCTCTCCCCCAGGGTGCACTAATAATCTATCCTTTCCCCCAATGCTCTTCTTTCCCTGAATACTGTGAATATTGTAACACTCAATAGGCAGCACAGTTTTTAAGGTACAAAGCTTGATCATTAGCAGGATCTCCCTCTGATCAGGTGCTTGAGAAGAAGAGAAAGAGGGGCTCACGAACACAACAGACTCTCCATTTGGTACAAAATGGAGCTTTATTCCCTATGGCAAGGCCATTGACTTGAAAACATTTGAAGCAAAACTGTTCAGCAGTAGCCCCAAGTCTATTAAGAACATCACCACCTCCCACCCACAACCTGTGAGTTGGGAGAAAAGCACACTTCAAAGCATTTTGTTAGCATTTAACAGTCAAGCAAAGCTGGCTGAGCTTTTGTTCCTTTATAATTGAATACTAAGTGAACATAAGTCCTTCTGTTATGAAAGTAAAATGTAGGGATCGTACACTTCAATATTCCCACTAAAACTGGCCTGCATGATACAAAGGGGATTCATGCAGTGAAGCTCCTAATTTCTTTGCCAAGGCCTAAACAGAGCAGCAGTAAAAAAAAGAGCCACACATTAGCTGGTCTATGGCTTTATGCACAGCTAGTAATAATTTTCTAACACAAGACAAAGGAAATAAATCTCACTTCTCCACCACTACCAAAGTAACAACCGAGACCTTTAGCTGACACAAATGGATTTAGCCAACTATGGCATTTGACAACAGAGTTCACAGTATTGTTTTAATGGCTCAGCAACTGAGTCCCTAAAAAGTGCTCCCTTCATTACCTCAGCCTACAAGGAAATTTACATGAAATGCATCGAAGAGTCATGACAGGCAGGTCACTTCGACAGCCACATCTGAAACTATGTTTTTAGCACTTAACAGAGGATGTCAACAGCAATTAAGACAAGAATAATAAAAAAAAAAAAAAACCACTGAAGGGAAAATGACCAAACAATTAAATAAGAGTACTCTTCCCCTCTTGAATATGTCGAATAGCTACATGTAGCAAGTAATTTAGCCACTGAATTGGCCACTTGTGTCTACTGCTAGTGACAGTGGCTTCTTGGGTATCAAAATAAACACAGCATCTAAATATTAATCTTTCAATCCTTCAAGGATTGATAAAAAGTAATCTCATCAGAAGTGACGTATGTGACGGTTTCCATTCTCGTTTAAAAAAAAGCCTGTGTTCTGAAGTTTTTGTAGAGATATCACTTTCATTTTTCTAGCCCTATATAAATCTGTAATTCAGAAGGCAAAGGCTAAAATATCAGCTGTAAACTCAGGTGGAAATCAGAGAGCATTAATTCTTTTGAAGAAGCCTGATGCAAGAAACAGTCACACAGACCACAGACTGAAAATGGGGGTTATATACATGATTAGTGGAAAATTACATTCCTACAGACGAGAGTTTTGCTGGCTCAAAGGCCAACTCCACCTCAGATGCTTCTATGGTCAAGTAAAAGAACTGTTTGTGAAAACAGTTATTTGCACTGTTTCTGACAGGTAAAGGTTGCCTCAAAGCTGCTAAATGGGATCTGCTTTAGGAAAGTGTCACTTGAAGTACTTGGTGGAAAGGTTTTGTACTAATAAACTATTTGCTGATGAATATTAAAGGTAATTGCTTACAACTTCATAGCTGCGCCGTGGTAAGATATGCTTATTTTCTAAGTGTAACATTAATAGATTATATAATACCCATCTCATATGCAGGCAGAAAACATTTCAAAGCAAAAAAGCTTCTCCTCTTAGTTTTGAGAAGTCAACACTTTAACAGCCTCAAAGTATACATGACAGCACTTTAAAAATGACATCATTTGTTTCTGTGTGGACGTGGTTTTTTGCTATGGTGACATTAAGGCCTCATTAACAGCCGGGAAAAGGATCCTTTGAAAACCAAAAACTGATCCTAAGCCTCACAGAAGAAGCAAATTGTTTTATTTTGTGCTAGCAGATACGCTGATGGATGTACCTGAAGCAAAAACAAAACAGTGCACTTCACCACATCTGGAAAACACTGGAAACACTTCTTGCAGATATCATCTTTACATCAGTGCTCCGTTATGATACTGTTCTACCATACTGTAATGTAAGATGGTCAGACAAATTAGTACAACCCCAGAGCTCTAATTTTCATAACGTTAGAGTGATGTTCCATGAACATACTTCATTTCCTACGCTGAAAACTGCATTACACATTTTAAAATAACAAAAAGAAACTGAGGATTTCATTTGTTTTCACAGTATTCATTTAGTTAAATACAAATATATACAGATAAATATTTATGGCTGAGCCTGTGTGTGTCTGATATCTTTTTAGCCTCCACTAAAGCAGCAGTCCCAATTTTGATGAGTTCCTATTCTATGCTAATAATGACTATTTTCACCACTACTGATGGATTTTACTTTTCGTCTAGGTATCAGTGAATAATAAATAACTGATTACATACATCTCACAGCTCTTCCTTCTTGTTAACCATGCATACACACCAGAGTAATAGAGCTGCTCCCAGAAAACCCGAAACACTCTAAGAACGTTTTCAGACTTCACACTCAGCTATCTTCTGTCATGGGAAAATAAACGATAGGAGATGCTCAGTAAAAATGGCACACTCAGAGAGAAACAACAATAGGATGACCACAGCTGGAGAGCACTGCTAAGCAGTCCACATGGGTATCAGCAGCACAGTCAGCACTGTGACTGCCTTGTGTGCGTATCTAACTACCCCAATCAATCAATGACTGAAGTACGAAATCAGCTGTTATATGACTGCATGAGGGGTAACATAACTATCAACTCATCTCCTGAGGTAGAGAAATAAGTGCACGCACACAGTTCACTCCCCAAAGAAATATGATGTACCTGTCCATACGTGTGAACACACACACTCTGATGCCTACTCTGCCTACACTGATTTGCCAAAATGTTATTTGCTTTCAGAGAGTTGACTATCTGCAATATTGGATGCAACAGAGCTGGATTAGAGTTCACACATTTGCTCTCGTGCAAATTAGGAGAGTGTACCTGCTAGCTGCAGATCCTCAGCTAGCAGCCTTGGTGTTTAATGAAGACTACAAGGCTGTGCTCTTGAACGGCAGCAGTTTCAATTAGCTGAGTGGAGCTAGGAGCCAGTCAAGGAGCTATGTGCTGAGGTTACTAAACCGAACAGGCTGTCTAACAACTCACGTCTGCTCTATAAAGACCTTGAAAGCTGCAAGAAACATTTTGATGTTCTCCATCACAGGTACAGCAGCGCTTCACTGAATGGCTGCAGCCACCTACCATGACATTATTGCACACAGCTCCTTCCAAAGGTCACTGCTATGAACGAGGACTAAAAAATGCAAGCTTTCAGAGCATGTTTTGTGACATGGCTTAATTTAGGAACTGCCTCGTCCGTGACCTTTATGTTATGTCACTACCATGTGCTCCACGTTGGGCCACTGTTAAAAGAACATTTGTTTGTTCAGACTCAATCTGCCATTAAAAGCAGCTCTGGCAATGCCTCATACTTTAATAGGAGCACTTAAAACACAGAGAACTACAACACAGACATAACACACAGAACACTGCCTTCATCACAACACTTTAGATCACCACAGTTATAGCTACTAAAAACGCTCTGTTGTAATCTTAAAACAAAAGCATGTTTAGAGCATTTACTTACCCAGGGGGAGACAAAAATGACAACAGACTTTCTGCTGCCCTTTTGCTGAGAGCTCAGGCAGTCGTTCTTCCAGCCTCTCCTGCCTCGTAGTGTTGGTTGAACTTTCTTTCAGCACTGCTAAGAAATGAAAAAGGACAAAGTTTGAAATACCTGGAAAGAAGCAAGAAGCCTGTAGGTGTTCTTCTAGAGAAAGACTGTTCTGCTCATTCAGCAGCACAACACAAGCAGGGGAGCAAACAGCGGGCACCAGAACAGGTGACCCAGTATAAGAGCACAACAAGGAGAAGATACAACTTAATTCACCCATTCTGCTAATCAGTAATCCATGCTAGGAGCAGGCAAGTCAGGTGTTTCTCATCTAGAAGAGGACTGAGCTGTAACTAAGGCAATCAAGTTTTACTTAAGAACTGTAAAAGCAGCAGCTTTTCATATATAAACTATATAGAATATTATATATGTAATATAATACAATATATAATATTAATTTACATTTTATGTTGATATATAAATATTCAATTATATCAAATATAAATTGATATAAATACATATTTAAGCTATTTCTTCTGTTGTTAAGACTGCACTGCATGTTTCCTTCCCATTGTTCACTACTTGGACGCTGAGGTGCAAATACCACACAGATGCAAAGTAATTCTTTCAATGTAAGCAAATCCCAGGGTGCATGTTGTTTGTACAGCACGCTGACCAAAAAAAAAAAAACCAAATAAAAGCCATACAATCACTTTATTTTTCAGACTTTTCTACTGCAGCAAACCATCCTGACCTGTGCTGCAGTCTGCTTGGAGACATAACCAACAGGGTTTTACTGGGAGCTGGTGGAACCTCAGACAGGAGCTATGTAAAGTTTTTGGTTGGCTTCGTTTGTGTTAGATGTCATCAGAACATCTAAAACACCATACAGGATACATCTCAATCATATCCATTCCAATTAAGGATGTCGGTGGTTTTTTTGCGTCTATACATTGGGTTTGTAATTTTTTCAGTTAACAACCACCTACACATCTTTTAAGAATATGACCTGAGCTGTTTGTGGCACGCTGGCAGCTGTTACTGTGCTGGCTGATTTCCTCTACGTTTACCTCAGCACTAATTCCATTTCCTGGTCTCCTCCACACCTAATGTGAAATCCTACTGAGTGCAGAGAAATTAATTCCGTTTTGTTTCAGTATGAGGACACTGTATGAACCTTTCTATTTTTGCTCAAGTGCTCAAGAGGTTTTGATTGAAATAATTAAAGACCAATTAAATTGTCATGGTTCAAAATCCCTTGTAATTGTTCAGATCTTGCTTATGTTTTTGATATCAAGGACAGCTACTGATAGGAAATGATATATCATTTACAAATGCTCACCACATACTTCAAACACTCACTGCCTTTGCCATAAATGCATCAGATTCTCCTCACACTTAAACATGAGCTGAATTCATAGAACAGAATCAAAGAATCACCAAAGTTGGAAAAGACCACCAAGATCATCCAGTCCAGCTGACCACCAACACTTCCCCACTCAACATGTCCCTTAAAAAATCTAATGTTAGCTGGGATGGTGCCCAAGCAAGGAGAAGTGGAGTCAGTACATACCTGTGCAATCACACAATTTTTGTTCAGTACTGTCCCTTATCTATACCCAACAGCACTAAAGTTTCTACGTTCTTGCATAGCTGAATAATGATATATTTTTTTTAAACTACATTCATATTGAAACTGGTGGTTCTTCTTCCCGCTGTGGAAGCAGTGGAGGGTTTTTTGTTTGTTCCCTAAAGCAAAACACTACACAGACACAGTAACCACAGAGAAGGAGGGATGGCCTTAATAATTCCCTAGAAAACACAGTCGTAGTTCTGAAAGAAACCCAACAGATATCAGTGCTATCTGCTATCTGTCAAACACTGATATTCCAGTAGCACACAGAGGTTTTTTTCCCCAGGCTGCTATATGGCAGACTGTGAATATGGCCTTGCTACAGGCTGGCAGCGTGCAGATGTGCTGGACACGCCGGAGAATTGATCAGCACTTCAGTCCTGATGCTGCAAAATGCTTGGCACACAATTAACTTTAAACACATGAAGAGTTCCATTAATCTGCTCAAATCTACTGAAGTGAAATAAGCTAATGACATGCTCATGCTCGGCATTTTACCCAGAGCTTAACTCTTTGCTCCTGGGGGATCAGGCTTTCCATTCCCAATCTCTGCCAGGATTTCAGAGCTCTAAAATGGAAGAGGCCAAAGATGTGCAGCTTCCATCGTGGCTCTTTGGCATTCAGCAAAGTACTGCTTCTCATAACGGTGGCAAATCTCTCTCTTTAAAATCTCAGCAACAGTGGGATCTATGGCAATGATCCATACAGTGGATGGGGTTAGGAGGTACAGTATTCTCCCTTTACACTGTCAGTTACTCACTCAGGTGAAAGCCCAACAGCTCAGCCTAACTCACTCACCATTACTGAGCATACACCTCAAGCACTTCAGCCATTAGAGATACAGGTCTCTATTACCTGCTTGTTACACACAACTACACCTTCACTTGAAGAAAGCAAAGATCTCAGACATAAAGGAGATCAAAACGCATACCTTTGTGGGTCCGAGTTCTTTGCTGCTGCAGCATCTCCTGCTCTCCAGTAAGTCCCCATAAAGAAAACAGGTGGAAAACCAGGAACAAACATTTCTGCAGGACAAAAAGGTTTGTTAGAACAAAGTCGTTTCAAGATTTTACTTGCTGTAAAGCAAAGGTTTTGGTGTAAACACAATTTTCTGTTGGAATCATTAGCAAAAATGCCTTTAAATTCTGCAATGCCTGAGTTGAGCCAATCAAACTCAGACACGCATTCACTGATAAAAATGCAGCTCTGGTAGTGTCATCAGATACGCTGATTATGTGAACGACGCTATTTTTTCTCACCTCTTTTCTCCCCTACCATGAACAGAGAATATCACCTTGAGGTGAAAAACCACTACTGCAGAGTTTCTGGAACATGATTTCTGATCCAGCACGGCAACTACTGCTGCAATAACTAAGCCAGACAGAATCAATGCATTATAAGGTCCACGACATTTTAAAAGTCAAAACTAAGATCCACAAGAAGAATTTAAGGACCTTAAGTGAGACTTCAGTTGCATTCCCAAGGGCCAAAGCAAGCCAGGTGATCTGATTTCTCTAAGTTGAAAGCAAACGGGGGAAAAGTTAACGGAGCAAAAGAAGCTCCTCATAAGCACTTAGCACTAGGTGTTGTTATAAATTCACGCTAAGTTTCTGCAGGATTCATAGCACTGACAGTGTGAAACTGTGCCATCTCTGAGAACTGAGAAGCAGTCTCGCTTCACAGAGGCACTTCTGGCCATACACTCGTTGACAGAGGTATGGGAACAGCAGCACAGGCAAAGCAGATATTGCACATACTACAGAAATATGGAGTCTTTGGGTGCTGAGCGCATCCCCAGGCTCAGCGACTGCTTTGCCTGCTGAGGTAGTGAACCTGCAGCCAGCTCTGCTTGGGGTAATCACAACCTGGAGCCCAAGTGCTGGGAAGAAGCCATGTGAGACCCCAGCAAGGGCATGGCAAGACACAGCCAGCCTCACATCACCCCCGTTCCAGGTCACCCTGCCATGCTGGGAGTGATTGACCAGAAGTCTGAAGGGATTATAAAGCTCTAGTTCTAAATAGAAGACATCCTTAACCAAAGAAAATGTATAGCGTGTGCCCAGCTACATACTGATGTGGTAGCAGTTTGTTTTAAGACAGATTTCTCAGTCAAGAAAAGGTTTTCTTATGCTTCATTACCTTGAACTGCTGCATTCCTTCTGATTTTAAGAACATATTGCAGTTTTCATAAGCGAGTGGTGATTCTTACTAATAAAAATGCCAGGCACTCAATCCAACTCTTACTGAGGTCTGGTGATAGAAGCTCTATTGATTCCTATAGGAATTATATTTCCATTACCCCATTAAGAATGAATTAAAAAGAGTCAGCGCTGTTTTTACCATGGGTGAGTGGCTTCCGAAACAGCAGAGGAAACTCAGGTGCCCAAATTATAGAAAAAGAGACTGAGTTCTATAAAATTTTCTGACCATCTTTCTATTATTATTCTATTTTTCTATTGTCTGCTTCGCACCGCTTCAGTTACACAGAACGAATGAATTCCAACCACGGAGAATCTCTGTGAGGACTGTGCCAAAAATTGGATTGATGCTGGAGACATCATGACTACAGATTTCTTCTTTCAGAACATTTGCTAGAGAAAGAGACCAAGTCTGCCTTCATTTATGAAACATTATGTTTTCACCTAATAACAAGTATTGGTATTATTTTTATGAGCTCTATGCCAAACAGCTTTATCATGGGGAAATGCTTATTCTTATTAGATCTCAGATCAAGTGATGCGTAAGATGCTTACATTTCTAAATTTAACATTCATGTTTTATTGTAGACAGCCTCATAAATTGTCTCTTTCAAAAGACAGTATTTTTCCCCTGAAGCCTACTGTGTGCCATTTCTCTCAGTCTGAGGTAAACTGCCCGAGGTGTTCGTTTATAGCAGAACAGAAGGCTGATTAATGGCTTGCAGTTTTGTATTCCATCAAAACTCAGTTCCTAGAACAAAACCGTCAGAAATCGTCTGTGCTCATCAAAGGAATTATCTGTCCTCTCTGAAACAGGATTTGACCATTAAAATTAAATCACTTTGTTGTTATGAAAATTCCTGCTCCAATACGCTTGCTCCATTGTCTTCATCCCAAAAAGAGACAGAGGAGTCTTTAGTCTTTCTTCATTCAATGAGAGCCTACTGGGAACACTTCATCTCAGGTTGGGGAAATATTTCTCCAAATGAGTGATAAGGAGCTGGAATGGGCTGCCCAGGGAGGTGGTGGAGTCAAGAAACATTTAGATGTCGTCCTAAGGGACACGGTTTAGTGGGAAAATATCGGTGGCAGGTGGATGGTTGGACTGGATGATCTTGGAGGTCTTTTCCAACCTTGCTGATTCTAGGATTCTACGAAAAATGGTCTTGCAAAGTGCCCTGGTACACAGCCACTGCCTGATGACAAAGAAAGTCAGATGACAGAGCACGAAACATCTTTCCCCTAAAATATCGTTCCATAAAATTTCTGAGGATCAGCATGGGACAAGAGCAGAATAACTAGAATAAAGATCCATGTCACGTGAGAAAAAAATGCTGTCTCCCTTGTGTGAATCGGTTTTGATACAGTGAAACTGAGTACTGTGGTTGTATGCACACAAGTTCACCAATTTATCATTATAAACAGTAGGCTCCATATAGTTTGCCATGTAGATTTATGGCAGGGAGGTATGTTCAATTTGCTGTCAGCTTTTGTAATCAGGATTTACTGCGGAAAAAGGAAACAAAAAGAAATAACAGCCTTCGTCAAACTAATCCCAGATACAAGCTCCTTCCAAGGAGCTGTTTACAATGGAACCAGAATCAGTGACAGAATCAGTTCAGCGGTTTTCTTCAGCAAAACGTGAAGGAAAAAGAAATCCCAGTTATTCAGACACAAATTTTGAATAATTTTTTAGCGTTTCTTAGAATTATGAGACAACTGCAAGTGAGTTGCCTGAAGAAAAACCATCTCAGTATGAATAGCTCCAATTTCTATAATGCTGATATGCAGACATGAAGGGGGAGGGGGGGGGGGGGGGGGGAGAGAGAAAAAAAAAGTTATTTGTATATTTTTATTTGAAGTGTGATAAATAAATGTAGATTTGCCCCAGAGCATCTATTTTCTCTGCAGGAGCTGACTATTAGTCATGCAACAGGGAAGAAATTTGTTTGATGCTTTAAAGACTGTTGGGAGACAGACAGCTGCACTGAAGATTAGTCTTGGTGCCACAGTGCACTGTTTTGTTGTTGCTTTCATTCGCTAAAACTGAAAATATTTATTTGTCATGTGAACTTTGAGCACGTCTCATGACAGGTAAGTGGTATCAAATGGTGGGATTAGTGCCATTAGAAGTTGTTAATAATGGAACAAACCTATTCTTAATTGACTGATGCGTATTATGGGAGAAAAATGAACAATTTTCTGGTGAACTTTTGGGAAAGGCACCCAAAGAGAACAGCAAGAGATGATACTATGGCATGAAAACATGAATCATAAATAAGAACTAAAAGAAAGAATCAAAGAGCAGAAATTGACGTTCCTGATTAATGATAATGATAACAACTTTCAATTTAGGATCAACAGTTAAGAACACCATGAGCTTTCCATCCATGGCCAGTTAACAAGTCTTGCTTTTACAATAAGCAACTTCCTCTCCAGGTACAGCTGGCTGAAACCAAAATCACTACATTAACCATTGCTGCATGATGAAGAATTCCCAAAATACAAAGCCACATTGATGCTGTTTAATCTATAGACAGATCAATAGATCTGAGACATTCTGCACTGAGTCTCAGGCTGAAATTTGCTGCACAGATAACCAGAACCAGGAAAGTAAGAAAAAATTGTCCAAAGAGTTACTGAATCATTCCAGCAAGCTTCCAAGGTTTTGTATTTTTCACTCAGAATTCAGAGGAAAACTTGATAAATTTCTTTTTTAAGTTATCAAAATAGAAACACATACAAGTCTGGCTTGATCTGAGGAGTGTATCTTTTTTACTACAGTACGTTATCTATTCTTTTTATTATTATTATTATGTCCACATACCTTTTAAATCATCTGTTTGCTCTGATGCTTTCTTCAGGTGTTACTAGTGGAAAGTGATATATCAGGCACACGTGCACCATTCCTATTGTCTGCAAAGAAAATGGATGTATATGTTTATCTGGTAGAACACCTAGCAATAGCACCATACAATTTACTGTTACAGTAAAACAAAATGTTCAACGTCCAGGTAATTTTATCACACTTCCACCTGCCTGGAACTAACCATCAAAAACAGAAAAAAATAACCAAAAATTAAAAAGAAAAAAAGAAAAAAACACAACAGAAAATCCTCCTACTCGGTGAGTTCTGTAACGTATGCAATCAGGTGACAGAAGGGACCTCTAGAGATCATCAAGTCCAACCCCCTTGCCAAAGCAGGCTCCTCAGACCAGGTTGCACAGGTAGGCACCCAGGAGGGTCATCTTATGTCCGTCTTGGACTTCACTGAGGAAGAAACTCAAGTACCAAAACCACACTGATGCACACCAGATGTCAAATACTCCGATGGGCACAGTTATTAGGCAGAATTCAGAGAAATTTAATCAATTTTGAGTCACCAGCACCAACTGCTTTGCTCTGGAGATCTCTTGCTATTGTGCTTTTCCACTTGCTAACACAGATATGGCCTGAAAGGGCAGGAGTACCCTATGGAATTCAAAGAAATTTTTTCTGAACATCGAAATTTGATTGATAGTATGTCATATGAGGGGAGACCTTATTGCTCTCACCTAAAATTACCTAAAAGGTAATTGCAGTGACATCGGGGTTGGACTCCTCTCACTGGTAACAAGGGACAGGACAAGGGGAAATGGCCTCAAGTTGCACCAGGGGAAATTTAAGTTGGAAATAGGGAAAAACTTATTTACAGAAGGGTTGTTACGCACTGGAATAGGCTCCCCAGGGAGCTGGCTGAGTCACCACTGTGGAATGTGTTTAAAGTCCCTTTGGATGTGGTCCTCGGGGACATGATTTAATGATGGGCTGTTAGAGTAGAATGGTTTGGTTGCAATTGGACTTGATGATCTTGAAGGTCTTTTCCAACCTGAGCCAGCTCTATGATTCTAACATTATATATAAAGACAGCAGGAGTTCTAGATTGACTTCAAGGTTAGGGAGATCGAGCTCTGAGTAATCATTCTGCACAGTGGTCATAAGGTACAGTATTCAGGGTTAATCACAGATGAACTTGAAAAAGCGTATTTAAAACCTGACTCCATTTTAGCTTCAATAAAAATGATGCAACGTGAACCTGGAAACAATTCAACGTGACTTCTGTAGAGATCAATTCCTATGTTAAAAATTAAAGTCATCCCAAGGCCACTGTATTTACCTAGCTCACTGTAATCCAATTTCTTCTTTGTCTTCTGCCAAAGGAAAAAAAAATATGTATAAAAGTTAATAAAATGAAAGAAAAAAGCATAGGAATTTTATCCATTTGCACTTCTTCCTAGAGTCACTGAATGCAGCACTGGAAGATCGGTAGGGGTGGCTTCTAATTCTTTTTTTCCCCACAGCTTCATTGGAAGGATGTCGGTTCAATATTAATACTCTACATTTGTCTTAAAGTTAGCACAATAATCACAAAAGTTAATGAGTGTATAGAACCTGACACATTTCTGACCGTCGTCCAGGACATAAATCTAAGATGATATTCACTGGCTGCCGAATTGAAAGGCATTTTCATTTGGATCAACAGTGCTCTGAAATGAGAGTTTTGCACTGGAGGCACTTGGTGCTTAAATCTAGGATCTGGCTTGAGTGTCAGCCAGTGATCCTCATGAAACCCTAATTACCCCTAATGCTGAGTGGCACAAATTTCTGCCCAGCAAAACGGAAATTTTCTAAACTTTTTTCTTCAGAAAACAGAGTCATTCAGCTGAAGGGGTACCATACTGGCATAATATTTGTAAACACATTTTAAATCTAACGAATAAGTTGAAATTGTGGATACAACAGTGACACGCTTCGCTTTATATCATGAATTTCTGCTTAAGCTACTTACCTTGTCCAGTTTTATTCTTCATTTCAAGAAACATCTGGCAGATGAATAAGATAATAATTCAGAACGCAGTCTAACAAATGAGAACTGGAATGTTATGCGTTTCACTTAGCTAGTTATAGGCTAATTTGATTCCTAGCTTTACTCTATACAATGCATTTAAAAGAAGAAAGTAATAAACCTATTTTTTTTTGAAGAACAGAACATGTGTGAAAGCTATAACTTTGTTCTAATGACACAAAGTGGAAATACGAAGGTTTTCTTGTCACAGCCTTATAAACCTTTCTTCGTATTCCATTAACAAATCTGTGCCTTTTCCACTTTGTAGGAATCTACTTACAAATATGCTTCATATTTCCTTCTAGTATTTCCTCTGCTGTCTTGGCATCAAAATGCTGTTGATTCTCGAGTCAGCAGCTCTTTCCCAATGAATATGGTTTGAACCATAGTGCAAGTACTCATTACTGTCAACAGCAACCCAAAGGAAACGTACCAAACACTCAACTGTTATATAAATGGAATAGCTTGTGTATGGAAACACCATACAGTTATTCTGGATGCTGTGAGTGTCTCCTTTATACATCTCACGCATGCATATGAGTGATAAGCGATCTAGATTTTAAATAGCAGTCCAATTACACCAAGCAAAAAAATTCTGATTAAAATCAGGTTAAAAAATGACGGAACAGATATCCTATTCTTAGTTTCTACCATTAAAAAAACAAGATTAAGGCAACAGTATATTAATTAAAAACCTATCAAGCATTAGCCTTCAGCTGCTACTGCGTTGAAATCCAGACGTGGTGGTGGTTGAACAGCTGGCAACTTGGACCATCTTTGTACTTTCTTTATCAACCAAAAATATCTGTCACTAGAGAAAAGTCTTCTATACTTCAATACTATCAGTTTGTTTCACCTGAGGTAACACAAATTAACTAGCTTCCTTTTTAATAGGAAACACAAGCAACTTCCTCTCCTAATGTTGAATATATCCCACCTTTTCTGTTATTTCTTCAAACATTTCCCAGGAATCAAAGTAATTCCCTTATTTCCTGGAGTGTGTTACTTCTCCCAGAAACTCAGCGTCAATAAAGGGAAAAGCTGTTTCTTGTTTTTTGCATATAACGACACAATTCATGTGAAAAGGAAGAAAGCAGTCTGACATTTGTCTTTGAGAGTAGATCCACAGTCTGGGTGTGCAACTTCGCTCTAAGATCTAGCTGTACCCTCAGATAATTGAATCTGAAAGAATCTTTATAAGAGACTGTTAAAAACAAAGTATGATCAACCTGGCTTGTATTAGTTATCTGCGTTAGAAATATGACAGTTTATGCCATGGAAACACAAGCGAATCTCAGTTAATTGTAAAGGAAATCTAGGAAAATAACTCAAAGTAGCTCCTAAGAAACAGGAGGGAGGCACAACAACAAATATCTTATCAATATCTTCATATAACTTATAAATAGAAGGAGGCTGCACAACTTCATTTTTTACTGAAAATATGGCAGTAATGAATGTAAAGAAAAAAATTCCTGTTGCTATTGCTCAAAAGAAGTGATTACATTGATGGATCTTTCTGATACAGAACAGGAATAGTTAAACTCTTATGCACTGTATGATTTTCCCTCAAAACGTTTCATAGCAGAATGAACCAGAATACCCACCAAAAAATTAAATGAAAAAAAATATATATATATATATATATTATAAAACCAACTCTAAAGACAAAGAAAAACATCAATAAATATGAGTACTCCCTGAATGCTGATATCTGTAAGTCTGACTGCTGGATAAAGCTAATTCACCTTTGTCCTTGACAAGAAGAAAGCCATACTGGAAAGTCAGACAAGGCAACTGACCTCTTCCTGGCACAGTGAGAGAGCTAAACACATAGAAAAGACAGAGTTCGTTTCTGAGGTTTTTGTTTGGATTCACCTTAATTTGAAATGCTTCAGAAGAAAGTTCCCAATGGAATTATGTTCGTGGCTCTCACCATCTTCTTTCTTAAACAACCTTCAGAGAAGCTTTCAACCTGTAGGATGCCTACCCTAGAGCCCATTCTGGAAGCCTGCTCTCCTAGGGTCCACACTGGGGATAGGTGTCTCCTGCTTGCTTTCATGTTTGTCCACACATACACAAATACAGAACGGGAATGTGACCCCAAAGAATGATGGCAGCTGAGAAACTTCTACAAGCCTTTTCTTGACTACTGTACAACAAGCCATGGTGACTTCTGACAGATACACCCAATACGGTCACCTCAGGCCATCTTCAGGTTATTTTCTCTCCCTAAGGAAGGAAAATATGGGAGATGACCACTACATTCTTCCTGAATTCGGCATGTTACAGTGGTAGTGAGCACATGCATAAAGCTTGGTCACCTAGCAGGAGAGACCAGGCAGATAAAACTTCTGCAGTTCAAGTAAGCTCTGACTAAAGTGCAAAATTCGCTTAGAATAAATGAACTGACCAAGGGAAAAAAGACATTAGATGACAACTCTCTGGCAACGGCATTTAGCTCTTCATGAGCTGCTAATACTTATTTTCATGTAGCAAATGCTGCCATTACTGGCACATCTGCTCTCATTAGGCAGCTAAGACTAAATGAATGTGAAAACTGGGATGTATTTTCTGTCTTTATCATTGCTTCCTTTTAATTTTATTATCCGAAAGCGGAGTGATTGTAAAATACTGACGAGCAAGACAGTACAGCTGCTACAGTCATTCTTATTTTTAGAGAGAGAGAGAGAGCAAATTTCCCATTTAAACTGGAAAGTTTTTCAAGTGCCAGCAATTACTAAAGAAGTTTTATCACAAAACCCTGGAGTCAGTAAAGATTCTGAAGTAGAAATGAAATGCACGCATTGTGCTGTGCTAAGAACTGCAGGAGCTGGAGACGTAGCAGGGGTGAAATTTCAATAGGGTTACATTTGAATTCCTCTGTTTTGTATTGAGTTTGTTCCATCAATCATTAAATTCAAAGTGCTTCTCAGTAACTTAGATCTATTGTCTGCGTACCTCTCAGTGATAATCGAAAGTTTTTTTCCTCCTTAAGCTATGTGAAAAATAATAGGTTATACATCACTCGACTTGGGGAGTTGTTTACTATCAGAAAGCAATAGCAATGAAAGTTACAAAGAAATGAAACTGTCTTGCTTTCCAGTGCCTGATTCACAGAATCACAGAATGCACAGAGTTGGAAGAGACCCTTAGAGGCTAGTAGTCCAACTCCACTGCAATGGACAGCACACCTACAGCTCCATCAGGGTGCTCAGAGCCTGACCTGACCCAACCCTGAATCCCCCCAGGGATGGGACATCCACAACCTCTCTTCTAGGCAACTTGTTAACGTAGCTCAGAACTCAAACGAATCCAGACAATTATTCAGTGTTTGTAACTGTTAGTAACTAAGGTTTTAAGGATATGGAAAAACTGAGGGCAAGAAAGATAGCATTTACAACACGCCTGTAAAAATGCTTTAATCAGAGTCGGGTCATTTGCACTTAGATGCCGGGGTACCTGAAAATCTTTGAAATTAAGTATGCTAATAGGAAGGTGGAAAAGTGAAATCAAGCATCAGAAGGTAAGAAATACTGACACGTTCCCCTTCAAAGCAAAGAAAGCTATCAGTGTGTTATGCAAATTAAAACTGTGGCGGTTGCAAGGAAATAATTACAGGAAATGGAACCAACACCTAAGCAGCAGGTCAGAAGAAAGTTTCTGCAGAGGTTTCCTCAGTTGCATATGTGTGAGAAACACTTGCAAGCCAATAACTTAGGCCCAGGCAAGGATCTCAGTGAATGGTATTTTATTTTGCTATTTCATTGGCAAACATTCCGCAAGCAGAACGAGCTCTTCTATCTCCTGGTTTCTGATGCTGAGTCCCTCCCCTGCTGCCAGGTTCACTTTCTTCATGTGTATGTCCCCAAGGAGTTGTCCATCTCTCTCTGTTCATCTCTTTGTTTCTCCAATTAAGCAGAATCCACTAGATAGTCTCCAAGCTACATATCTGCCAGATAACTTTATTTCTTCTTGTGCAGTTCTGGGTGCAGACACAAGTCTTAGAGCCTTTACCTTTGCTCATCCACCCTCCCCTCAATAACCTCTACAAGGGAGGAGAGTACAGAAAAATTAACACATCAGCCCCACTCTCACCTCACAAGAACACACGTACTCTATTCTTTAACCACAGAAAAAAAATCTCATCTTCTACCAAGGTTCTGAGATAAGTCCCCTTGGTGCCACATTCTATTACTTATGCCAAAATAATATGCCACCTCCCACAAGCATGACAAAGAACTGAGCAGTTCTCAACACTGGAAAATTCTCCCACAGGTATAAGCTCTTCACTAAGTCCCATCATTTAGCACGTGATTTATATTCCTCCTGAAAGTATACCAATTTTTTGAAGTGCAAGTACCAATGCAGAGATGTGTTTTTTTCTGTCATTCTCTAAATTCAGCAGTTAGACAAAATAAATTACTGAAAAGGTCTGTAACATGCACCAGAGCCCAGACTGGAGGTTGAAAGCATTTGCTAATCTGTGCCTTTCAGAGCATTCAGCTCTCCATAAAAGCCAAGCCACACAGAGCGCACTGCTGGATGGTAAATAAAATACAATACAAACCATGACAGAAATAATCATCTTATTATGTATGGGAAGAAAGAGAAAGATCCCAGGGTGGACAGGGCTTACGTCAAGTGAGATAAAAAAGAGCCCCTCTGTCTGACTAATTATTATCAAAGAATCTTTTTTTATTCGCTTGTTTCTTTACCAAAGCTATCCTCATCTTTCCTACCATCACCTTGCCCATCTCCTTGCAGTGGAACAGGCTGAGCTTTGTCTCAGAGTTTCGGGAAGACGGGTCCGTATGGATGTCTTTCTCTTCTCCTGAACTTCTCTGTCACTGAATCTGAGTGAAAATGTCCACACAACTTTTTCTGACCTCTGGGGACTTTGTGTTTTCACTTGCTGCCTTCTTATCGGTAAGTTCTCTTGACTGTTTGCTGTGATTACTGACATCTCTTGGTATTTCTTAAGCCTTCCATATCTATCTTCATAGCTGAGAAGGCATAGAGTTAAACCTGAACTGCCTCCTCCTTATCTTCCCAGTGAAATACACAGTTTAAATAACAGCTTTAAACCTTTCTATTCTATGCAACTCCATCTCTATACAGATGATCTTTATGAAAGGCACTGTAGAGAAATCAGTGCTGTTCATCTGTCACATAAAATGTAGTTGGAATACATTTGCTGTTGCATTTTCACCTTGGCTGTTCCCTGAACAGAACCTCCACAGGACAAAAAAGTTCAGTTTACTGGAGATCCCTTATATCTTAACAAGAAGAGGTGAAGTGAGAGAATTATTTAGTCTCTTGCTGGAAAAAACAACAACAAAGCAATCACTAAATTGGAATTTCACCATCCAACACTGCTGCTGCACAGAGATTGTCAGAAGTTGTAACTGCAGGCTTTACAAGAGAACTGGAAGTTTTTTGATGCATACTTGTATATTTTAGTCATTTTTTGAAGAGATGATTGGATAAATTGTCTGCATCTCCTCTCTTCTCAGGTAATACATGGTAGAAACCATTTAGTGACATCTAACAGAATAAAGAAACGGGCAAAAAAAGTGGGGAGCCACCCTGGCATTGCAAGAAACAAGAAACTGGTCTAAAGTCAGAGTTGTGCTCCTTGAGTACAGGAGTTGGCCATGTCTAGCTCTTCAGAGAAACACTTTGTGTAGCCCTGACTATTATGTATTAAGTAAATATGACTGGAGAGCTCAGCATTGAATTTTATAATCAGTAACGTTTTCATTTTTACATTGAAAATGCAATGAGTCCCTCAGAGGTATACGGTTTCAGCACAGTGGGGGGGGGAATCACAGTTACATGGTTATTAAGAAAAGCAAAAACAATTCTGATGACATCGTTTTAACATGGGGACATCAAAAAGCTATTAGTCCTTCACTCAGCCTACCGGCTCTATTATTTTACGTCACAACTCAACCAGTGAATAAAAATATCCATAAAGAAAGTAGAAAATATTATGCAACAGATACTCAACGTGAAATATTTCCAACAATTAAGAACACCAGTAAAACCCAACAATCAGCACACAAGAGCAGAACACAAAACTGCAGACAGACCTCCTCTAGGCTTCATCTTCTCCTCAAGCAAGGCTGTGTCTCTCAGTATTTTGACAGACTCCAGAGGGGTGTGCCCCTGTGGGCTCTCCCTTTATTCGAAAAAAAAAGAGCTAAGACTCTCTTCTGTCTCTTTTTGGGATAAAGATGATTGAGTAAGCTTATTGAAGCAGAAGCTTTCCTAACATTGACCGACAGACTTCATCAAGAAAAATCTCTCAGACACACTAGATTAAGGGATAGAATCAAACTCTGTTAGAGATTAAGAGTTTGAAATCAGCTGCTACATAAATCTGATGTTTTCCTTCCCTATGATGTATATATGCATCTATGTATATGAGTATATATTCCTTTACGCTGGAAAAGAAGAAGGTAACATCTGGTAGGAGTCTTTGTGATCTGCAGGATCCTCTACACCCTCACAGAATGCTGGCAAAGCCTTCTGACCCTACAGCCACTGGGAAACTGCTCAGTGTGGCAGCAGAAAACCCTTCCCAGCCAATTAAGCAAAGGTAGCAGACTAACAAGTGACTTTGCACTGCCCTTCATTCCTTCAAGGAAATGTAAATGAGGATAAGGCAAGAGAGGATGGATTTCCTGGATTCATCCTACAAAGCTCAGCTTGTAAGAGGTGGACTTTAGGAGAGCCTTCTGTTACCTCCTACTGAATTCTGAAAAGATCTTTTGTGGTGAATCAACAAGATTGAAAAAAGAAGAAATTTCACACCTCTAATACATGCTCCCATCATTTAATACAATCTCACCCAGACAAAAACAATAACCCAACCAGAAACCAAAATACCTGTACCTATATACTGCTATTACAGATATGAATCAGCATCTATTTTAATGCCAGATTAAACTTCAATTTGAGTGTCTAGCAACATCTGAAGTTTCACCGCGATCAAGAACATTATTAGAAGACGTGGATTAGATAAATGCTAAAGTCCTGCTCAGATAAAACATCTGCATCACTGAAAAGAAACAGCCTGGATCCCATGAGAGGCAGACTGCATCCATGGTGAAATGAAAACACTTGACAGGAAAGACAGCAAAAGTTATACAGCTCTTGAAAACTTATCAACTTTTATCAGGGAATCGACCACACCCGTTTCTGAAAGGAATTTCCACTGACATAAAACTGAGTTAAATTTGCTGAAAGAGTAGAAACAGGCCTGCAGGGAAATTAAGAAACTGTTTTACACATGATCTATTTTTACACCGCTAGTTTAACATGATTAATTACTGCTCCTGGAAGCGAGAATCTAAGAATGGAGACTGATTTTCTCCACACACTGCTCAATAGGAAGGAGCTCTTACAGAGGTTCCCAGTCTCAGAGGTCCTGAAATAGAGAAAAGGATTTGTAATGGCTCAAATGGCCCAGAGTATCTTCAGACTTGTACTTAACATATGTAATGTGCAGCTGAGTGCACATGTCCAAGATGAAGTTCCACTTGCTGTAGATTGAATAACGCTGTAACTGTGAAACACTTGAGATGTTTCATGACATCTCAGGGCCTTTGCTCTTGGATTTTTTGCAAACCTGTTCCCACTAGGTAAGATTTCATTTCTTATGAGTGGAAAAGAAGTGGAAATGAATGAAGTCACTTCTATGAGTTCAGATTTGAAAATCAGAACGTATGTACGTAACATATAGATAAAGAATACATACGCACACACAGAAAACTAATAAAGCAATTGCAATGAGATCATCCCTCCTCTACCAGAGCATCTGCCCTCTGAGAATACATCACATGGAAGAAAAACAGGGTTTCAGAACTCTCTCCTTCTCAGGTCACTGCACTGCACAGAGCTTATACCACTAAACGTGTGTTTCTCCAGTACTGCAGCCTACAGCTGGGAGTTGCCCCACACTTGGAAACGTCCACTTGCAAAGGCAGTGCACATCAACAGAGAGCAAAACTGCTTGTAATTAACAGGCTACCATGAATCACGCCAGCATCAAAAGATGAGCTGCTCAGCACCTCACAGGAGAGGAGCACTGCCATGCTATGAGCAGCCCATGCTGCACTAAGCTGCAGAACAGTGTGACTGCTGCCTGCTGAGAGCTGAGCCCTTGGCTGGGATGACAGTGGAGCTGAATTATTTTTGCACGTACAGCACTGAATATCACATCACAGTGAGTTTAAAAAAGAATCCCGAATGTCAGGTGATATTAGCAGAAGCAATTAAAACCTACTCATATTGAATTCTCATGTTTATTTCTGCTACTTTGATGCTTTGACAGCCTGTTCCATGCTGGCTGTTAGACAGGATGGTGAAGAAAGGCTATGGGTACAGCACTGTAATCAGACGACAGTTACAATACCAGCAGCATTCCCAAACAACTTCAGCCCCGCTCTTGAGAACTCCCAGCTACCTTTCAAATCAATATCTGCTCATCTACACAGCTGGCAGAGATGCACTCCCAGTTTCACAGAGGTTTCTCAGGAAACCCTTGTCATTTTCATTGCACAAGTTGCGTATTCTGCTTCATGAGCATCAACCCATTTTGTTTACAGTCCTGTGAAATCTCTTGACAACTGTTTTTTTTTAATTAATTATTTTTATTATATTAATTCAAAGAGATATTTTAAGGCAGAAAAACGCAAGTGTTTGAGCAAAACACTTTCTAAACATTTAAAAGAAAAGTTGACGTCCTTCTTTCTGTACAGAACAAAACTTAAAAAGCACTGCTTCAAAGCAGGGCACAATTCCAAGAAATGGTCTCCAGGATTAGAGATGTGAAAAGTAGCACGCAAAACAACGATGCCAACGGTTTGCTCCAAATGAGAACCTCAATAAAGGCAGAAAACAGCAGACGACCACTTTCCCCCCTGCCAGCATACACAGCTTTGAATTGAGCAATTCATAGATTGCTTCTGTGTAGAAGCCAAGTATTCTGAATTTAATAGCTCAGAGGAGAAAAGGCTTTGCCCCTTATTTATGCTGCAGGATTTATGAAGCTGGTTTGATTTATTAGAAGTACTACTGATTACAATCATACCTGACTTGATTTGTTCTTTCAGTCACCTTGAGATTAACGCATGAATGGTATAAGTAGAATCAGATCCAATTTAACCTCTGCTCATGGAGATTCTGCTTCAATTCTGTGACATTTTGTTTCTAAGAAAGGTCTACAACGCTAAGAAAATCATCTGAAAATTCTGAGAAGGTTCCTTAGACAGAAGGGTTGATACAACATTTAGTACCTCAGGAAACCCTACCGATATGAACTACGGGATATGTTCTTCATTCAGTGTATGTCATTCTGGCAGAGACCAGACTACATGAAAATTGAAAATAGTAACCTTTTGATAAAGATTTCTGTATGCTTCCTCATGTCTCTGTCTCAGAGCTCTATGAGGAGTCATTTGGCCTTTTCCTGCCTGTTATCAATGGTTGTTTTGGCACAGGCAACTGCTGAGGGAGTCACTACTTACAACTGCACATTTTGCCACTTCCTAGACAAAATTCAAGCTGCCTTTCTCATCCCTGGCACCTCTGGCGTGTGCTTGTTTATCTGCTTCTAAGATATTCCACCATACAATCCAAAGTTGGTAATTAGTGTTAGGCAAAGATAAGAGGTGTCTATATATGTACATAAGGACATAAACCAAAGCACAACAACGCCCTGAGTGGCCATAAGCAACACATCCAGCCAAAATAAAAAGAGACCAAACTTCAAACACACACAAAGTCATGAAATACTTCCAATCAAAACTACTGACAAACGACGGAAACTGAGCATGACGCACCTCCCTGACAGCACTGACGGTAAATGTGTGTGAAAATTTGTGTTGAAAAATAACACAGAACTGCAGTGCATGCTTAGAGATATGAACTTCTCTTAAATTCTCTCCAGAACCATCCTAGAATAGTTTATTTTGAGGAATTCATAGCAAAATCTTCCTTGGAACTTGCTCCAGTCTTTCTTTAAATATTAGATAGAATTATCTAACAACACAGAAGGACACAATAACCCAGAACAGGCCTACGTCTTCAAGTTCTAAGCTAGACAATAGAACTATTTTTTGGAGTTCTTCCTTCTTATTGTTTCGTTCACAACATTTTTATCTTAAATTTCCAACTGTTTCTTATAATTAAGATAACCTAAGATGTGGGAGGCAAAGGGACGAGGCTGGACTCTTCTCAGCAATGTATGGTTATAGCATGAGTGGAAATGACCACACACTGAAGCATAGGAAGTCCTGCACAAATGAGTGTGGGAACTTCTTCACAGTGCAATGATGGAGCAATGGAGCTGCACAGAGAGGTTATGGAGTCTCCTTCTCTGGTGACATTCAAGACCCGTCCGGACGCCTACCTGTGCAACCTGGGCTGTGGAGCTGCTTTGGCAGGGGGGTTGGACTCAACCTCTGGAAGTCCCTTCCAAACCCTACAGCTCTGTGATTCTGTGATAATTTTACTTGCAAAAGCATAGTTCGCATAAGTTCTGTCAGCATTGTTAGTAAGGACTCACCTTCTATAGCACTGGATTTCACAAATCGCTCATCATCTGATGACTGAAGATTTTCCTTCAACTTCATAAAAAGCTTCTGGATTTGTTTTTATTTCAGCCAGACACAGAGCTGGTCCACCTCTCTGGGGAGCTTCCACTGATTTGTTCCAACAACGACCATGGCTCATATTTTACGTGCAGAGACAACTGAAACTGCAAAGGAACAGAGAACAAAATTCTCAGAATTACTCTCTGTGCTAAGTTCATCAGGGAATACACTGACAAAAGCAGATATTCTGTATAAATAATGGTCACTTCAGAAAATGTTGTGCATTTGTGACTCATTTCCCTTGTAGATGTTAGACTTACACGGTAGACTTTAGAAAAAAACCTGTTTGCCAGCAAATGTGTTTATCTGGCCTGAAAAAAATAAATGACTTCCTCTATTGTTTTTCCTCTTCAATCTGGGGTAGAAATGGAAGCAGAAAATAGGCTGCATCTCACTGCCACTGAAACCTGAAGTTCCTCGTTGACATGAATACCATAACACACATACATGTAACGGATTACTTTCAAAGAAACCCGATAGCCTTGGAAATCAATTTTGAGAAAGACATCACAAGATGTGGTATGGACACAAGCGCACAATTCTAAGTGTTTAAGAAAATCCACCAGGATGAATTTGTAGTATGCAAAAGACCTGGAATTGCAATCAGTATGCTGTGTGAAGGTTGTAAAAGCAAAGCAACCAGCGTGAACAAGGAGGTGTTACAAAGAGAAGGAAAATGCGTGCTCACCCATCTCTGAAAACTTGGGCTCGCAGGGAAGGAACTCCAAAAAGGAGAGATCTCCAACAAGAGATCCTTCCTCAGTGTTTGTCAGCCCTTAAACGAGGTCCAAGAGGGATGGAGCCTGGCTCCACCCCTTTTGGTCATGCAAGTGAATCGCCTTCACCTGTGCTCCCAGGGCTGACCAGGTCTTTCCTTCAGGTGCTCTATTCAGTGCTTCAGGCTGTGACTTAGCAGTTCCCATAGGCATTGTTTAATGGTGGCACTTGGAAGGTCAGCTGGTGGTTGGACTTGGTGATTGTGAAGTTCTCAAGATACACACACGTCTCTGAATTACCTGTTTCAGCTAACTCTGGCTCCGTGCATACAAGTCACAGAATCACAGAATTGAAGGGGTTAGAAGGAACCTCCCGAGTGCTGCAACTTAAAATTCCTTACAAAAAGAGAAGAAACAGTCTATGCTTTGTTCCTTTTCATACTCACGAGAAAGGCTCACACAACAGCTGCTGCTTTTCCTTTGGAAGAATGAGTAGCCCCTGGAAAGGCTGAACTGAGAGCAGCTCGGTGTACGCTAGCGAGCAGATCTGAGACCTTCCTGCTCCCCCAACACTGTCCAGCCTCCTTGCTTCTTTCTCTCTTTATCAAGTAGTATAAGATAACAATTCTTAAAATAATAAACTCGGCTTGAAGACTTTTGATGGCTTCAGTGACAAGTCGTTTGGATATTTTTTTTCATATGCCTACTTCATCATCATTACTTTGACACGCATCAAGTACTACAAGGAGCACAAGCCTGAGTTTGTCCCTTATGTAAGATTCACAACTTCACCAAAGGGAAAAAGAAAAAAGAAAAGAAAAAAAAAGGAGAAAGAGGTCACTTTAAGAAGTTTCTGATGTAATGGTTCACCTCGGCTATGACAATGATGGAAACAAACCTGTGACAAATCAGTGACATGAAGAGGATTTAAGAAAGAGGATTACTCTGTCAGCACTCTGCAGCACACATTAGGTACAGTTTTTAAATGAGGTTGAGGGAACCATTGCTGAATTGATAATATTCTGTTCATTATTTAATGCGAAAGGAAAAATAAGGAACTTTTCTTTTTTTTTTTTGCCTAGAGATAATTGCACTGATCAAAGGTTTATGTTAATGAATGTCTGCTAGAGTATTGTATTTTAATGGAAAGGAGAAGCACTATTGCACCAGAGCAGCTGTCTCTCAGAGCAAATTCCTGAGTGGGCACTGTCTGTTCTTTACAGCAAAGTATAACGACATCCAAGGTTCAATTTCCACTTCTCCCAGAAGCTACAAAGACCAGACCTCCTTGAGGAAAGTGACATTTCTGTTACTTAAAAGGTCTTACTACAAAGCAGTCAGTCTCTTCTTTAAATAGGAAGGCTTCCCTTGTCCCCAGCTAAGCTGAAGCAGATGACCTCCCGTCAAGATGATGGCCTTGTGAAAATGAAGAAAAGGTACAGTTCTGCTGAGCATCAGCAAGATGCAGGTCTGTGGGAGTTCTGAGCCCTCCAGATGACTGCTGTGAGAGGCAGGGACAGCAAAAACACTCATCCTGCATCCATGTGGCCGGTAATTCAACTCTGAATGTCTTTCACACAGAAATCACACCAGCAGCTCAAGTTAGAGGAGTGATTTGTGCAAGCAGCCTGTCCCCAGTAGCAGTAAAGAGTTTGTAGCATGTTTCATTGCCATGTAAGCGCTCTGGCAATGTTTAGAGCTTATCCATAGAAATGAGTTGGACTGTGGAGACGGTGGTTTGGATCAAAAAGCGATGGGGCAACCTCTAGGTTTGCCATATAGTTTAATCTTGTTCAGCTGATGCCTCGGTTCAATCTCAATTAAACATGAGTTGTTGAACCTAGAGGTTTTATTATCCTAAAAATCCCACTCATGTAGCATCGCACTGAACTCCACTGTGTATAAGCTAGCTTTAAAACGCTAGCAAAACTTCAGCAGCAAAATAAGACATTTTTGTTGTTCACTGTCGAACTGACAGCAATATCACTGAGCTAATGTGCCTTTAGAGTAAATATGCTTCAAGTGTCCAGTCCTGCTTTATCTATGCAATCGTTAACTGCATCTTATTAGGAAACTAAGAGCAAGAAAGAACAAATGCAAAAAAACCAAGCTGAACACATTATATTCCTGCATAATTCTAACAGGCAAAGATAACCAGTCCTAAGGTAAAATTTATCTTTTTTCACTGAACTACTTGACTACATGATTTCTCCTGCCTACCGATAGATAAGGAGAGATGGAAAACTACCCTGCCTGATGACTTTCCTCTTTGTGATAAGAGATTCATCTGTTTTTATGGGTTGCTTCCTTTCTCAGAAGTCCCACTCAGGCTATCTGGCACAATGCCGGAACCATAAAGTTTCAGAGCTCATATCCCAGTTTTAAGTTCTGTACGCTCTCAGGAATAATTTAAGGAGAAACCGTGCAGATAAGTTTGTACCGTTACAAGGAGGAAAATGAGGAAAAATGAGAAAATGGGTCAGCTTCCTGAGCTCCAAGCTGGGTGAGCTCCATAATGAAACACGCATACTTGTGGTGAGGTTTTAACAAATCTCAAGATGATTTCCAGTGGATGAATAGCCAAAAGCAAAGGATTAGTTAGGAATACATGCATTTTTCATCATTATGCTTCCTGCATTTCACTTTTTAAATGCAGATACTCTTAACTTCCAGCTTAAGTAGAAGTTTATACAGCTCTCCACGAAATCACATTTCTGCATGGAATAATGGACAAGTTTTCCTTTAGTATTCGAGAACTGTCAATTTTTTTTCCTCTTCTTTTTCTCTGAAACTCCAATGTCAATGTATAATAAACTAGAGAGAAAATCTTTTCACTTCATGAAAGCGGTTTACTCAGTGATGCATCTGTCTTTTGCCCAGTTCGAAGTTATACTAAGACTGGATAACAACAAGAAACGAGATTTCTAAAGTGCTATGTAGCGTTTCTGCTTTGATTGTGACACTTACACAGGATTCATCTTTAGGGAAGAAAGTTCATCACAAGCTCCACTTGAACTACAGAACTGGAATGACTGATTCAGTAACCTCATGCAGAACAAGTCTGCCTTCAGGCAACCCTTACAAATAGTTAATGATCCAGTGAACAGGCCCTTGAAATCACACGTGCTACATTTGCAGGCAATTTCTGTACGCTTTGCAGGATTCTCCAGGTCTTGCTTTATCGGAAACTGAAGCCTACCTTTGGATAACTCCTGTCTGCATTCTTGGTAATCTCCTTACCTTTAAATAGCTATAGGGCTGGCTTTATTATTCTTCACCACCACATCAATCACGCAGAATAACAGTAACCTTTTTCAGACCAGAAAGCTCCATGTCACTTGCTACCTTAAAAAAGGCAAAAAGAAAAAAACAGAAGAACAAAAACAACAACAAAGAAAAGACTGAATGGCCTCTTATGGCTCTGCAGGTTGAAATACCCAAGGGTCCTGTCAGCCAAGAGGAACAGATCATGTAGGCCATGGGTATGCAACCTTTGGTCTTGCCTGAGCTGTGCTGAGTGAAGAGGAATCGTGTTGGGCTGCACGTAAAACACATACATTAACTCTATCACATAACTAATAAAATTTCTGTCCTTATCCTTTTTTTATTAAAATATAAAAAACAGAGCAGCAGAAACATACAACTGGTGGGATATCTGACCTTGTTTCTGCAAAACTAATGCATCAATGTCTGGTTCAATAGAAACAGTTACAAGTCTTAGTGAGTTCTCAAGGTGTTCATCAGAGATCTTTGATGAAATATTCTCCCTGTGATTCATCCTTGAAAACATTTGTTCACCAAAGCACGTTTTGCCAGTGGGAAAAAAAAAATCATTACTTTTGAAAAATGAGCATGATCTTTTCTCCGGAGTAATTATGATTAACTATTAACAGTAACATCACATTTTAGTAACATGCTGTAATATCAGTACTGCATCCAGTGAGATGTACCAGTAAGTGAACACTTAAACTGGTTCAATATCATTTCCTAATCTGGGAATGCTCCTCTCTACCTCCATCCTCCTAACCCAACCCCTCCCATTCCAACATCATCACCATCATCATCCAAGAGCAGATCAAGAAAAGTAAAAAAAGACAGCTTATTCCTAAAGAAAACAAATTCTTGTGTCTAAAAGAAGCAAATTAAATGCAAGATGAGGACAACCCAACAAAGCTTAATTTACTTGAGCTCCTATGTAATTCTTGTCCAAATAGAGGAGAGAAGTCAACTCCTCTGATTTGCACAAAGCTCAGCATTAACTGAGAGCACTGGAAAACTCTCACTTGGAAGTAGCCCCTGAAACAACGTGGAAAGCTAACTTACCAAAGTTCTTCTATGAGAAGAATATCTCATGACTATTTCATCACTGTCTCTAGGAAGACCACCAGCAAGCCTAGGTGCACGTATTTAAACATAAACCCTAGCAGACCGTCTCTGCCCTAAGCAAGGTCTCAGGTACCCAGGTATCTGGGTTACGACTGGGGAGGACATCTTCCTGATATTATCACTTCATTAAAGTACAATTTTCACCCTGCCACTCAGGATGGATTTTACTGTGTTTCTTCACTTCTGTTTCCCAGTCTCCCAACATGCTTACATCTCCAGAGCCTGCTCCTCTTTCACTTATTCTAGAAGCTAAACTCTACTAAAATAATATAAAATCTATGGAGTTGAAGATTAAGTGAAGGTTTTAGATAAAACCTTATGAAATTAAGTTGACTTTCCACTGTACCTTTCTGTGCAAATGCTGCATCCAAATTGTCTGTAGGAAATGGCACTGATTTGCAGCAGCCGTATATTTTTACAGCCAGAGCTTTCAGAAGGTTCCTAGCTGCAATATGAGAAGTCTTATATACGGATTAGGTCCTTGCTTCAGCAGCAGCAATGCTGTGACAGCATTATTTTTATGGAATTGCAAGCTAAAATGTGAAGCACTGACTATTTAGGTAAAAAATAGGCATCCCATCTCTTGCAAAATTACACAGTGTGACATTTTTTCATCTAAAGATTTTAGGGCCGAGTCCTGCAACATTGACAGCATTAGGAATAACACAACACAAAAGCATCACAACCTTTGAGTGCAGTCATTGCTCAACTGTAGTGTTATTCCTGTTGGAGATCCCAGCCTAGCACAGCATTCTCGTTAAGGATAGAAGTAGAAAAAGGAGAAAGTGGCTTTATCCTCAGTTTAGTCTTATGAAAAGCACAGGATTGCAGAGTTAAACAAATGAGAGGAACTCCATTAGCTTGTCAGTTGGAGCTGTAAGGTAAGCTTTGAATTTGCTCCTTTAGACTGCCTGCGCCTTGTGAACATTAAATGAAGGATGTACTGATAAACAGAGAGTAGTAAAATAAAACACTGATTTGCTGACAAATCCCCTTAAAGGGGTCTATTTAACTAAAACAATAAAATAACTATTTGGAAAAAAAAAGATTTTTTTGTAAGCATAAATGACCAGATAGGCAATCTGAAGCATCTTCCATTTGTTCTACTTAATTTCTGAAATAATACTTTTCCATACATTTTGTCTACCAGGCAATGAACAGATTACTTGACAAACATACACTCACCATTCAGTCCCATAATTTACACACTAAACTGAGCTTTAAAACCGTGTAATAACCCGTCCTGGTAGTAAAGATTTAAGGAGAGCATCCGAAGTTCTGTTTATTTTGCTATCAGAGGCTTAGGTGAAGAACAGTTTCAAGACGGTAATGATTCTGGGACTCAAAGATATTCAAGAAAACGTATCTATTCAACTAAGGGGCTGTCTCAAGATTAATAAATCAGAAGTTCATATATGTTTTAGTGCTGCAAGATGTTTAAGTCAACTGCATGCTTCTCCTTAATCCAGCAGCCATTGGCTACCTAAGTATCTTCAAGCACTGAAACTCAGTTTACTGACTAGGTAAGGCAAATCCTTGCTCAAGCATCCATTTAAAGGGTAATCCCACTGATTTTTCATCTTTTGACGTATGATCGGCCAATTTTTTAAGGTTTGACAATATTTGCAGGGAACGGTTTACCTGAACATTCAGAAACAGAACTAGGTAGTGCTATGGTTTTCTATAAGTCATCTTCTGTCACTCATAAAGAGATCAAACACTCATTCTGGTCACGCTAATAGCCTGTTAAAATCAGCAAGCAGCGTCACAGCTTGCTCTGAAACATGAAGCAAAAGACAGGAGAGGCCAAGCCACCTGCGTCCACTGGCTCATCCTTATCTCACACAACCTTGCTGAGGTGCCTAAATCCTTTTGTAGAGTCGATTCATCCCATGATATTCATCTCAGCCTCTCCCTGCTGAAGGATAACATAAAGCCTCTTGCAGCCAATGGGGCTCTCACCATCAGATACATGGAAAGCTCAGGATGGTGGCAAAAGCCATCTGCACATCCACAGCTCTGCCTCTCCAGTTGGACACAGTGCATCTGGGTCTGTGATTACTCTCTTGACCCCTTTCGCAGGTGGAGCCTCCGGCCTGTAGGTAAAAATGTGAATATCTGCCTTAAAGAAAACATCCTGAAATATTCAAAGCCATTTCCGAAGTTACATCCATTAGGGCAGCCACAATTTCCCTATTCATATTTTTCCTTCTGGGTTCATCTATTTGCTGTTCAGACAAAGAATGGGGCAGGTGGAAATAGCAGGAAAACACGTGATGAGTCCCCAAAACCAAACGCTGAAGCGATGGAAAAGATCATATAACACTTAACCTGTCCTAGTCGCCCAGATTTCTTCATGATTAATTTATTTGACTTTTTCCTTTTCTAAAAAGACCAGCTGCTTTTTAACTAAGAGAAAATGATTACCTGGTGACCGAAACATTATTATTCTATATAATTAGCAGCAGTTGAAACTACTGCGCAAGAACACATTCCTCAACATTTTGATTAATTGGAAAAGCAGATTTATCACACTGTTAGGTCTATCCCCTCCCGATTTGTTATATTAACACTTAGATAAATTATGTTCCACTCACAGTAGCATACAGAAAACTGCTGGAATTCTAATTACTTCTCTCTGCTTTTTTCTGCACTCCCCCCCCCCCACAAATTAATGATTCATTTTTTTCTGTATAAGGTTCTGCTTAAAAGGAGAAATAGTAACGCACAGTCCTCAAACCTTGCAGTGATAAATGGATTCTGTTCCCAAAGCTTTCCCTTTCTTTGGGAGAATCAGAGTACCACTGGCTCACACTTCTCACTCTGCTTTCTGTAAGAAAAGTTCCATCATTCATTAAGATGTTATAAGTTCTATCATCACGTAAGAACAGTTCTAATCATCCAAATGGAAGAAGAAAAACAATACGTCACTCGAGTGACTAATCACGAGGAGATGATTATTAATAATGAGCATAAGCCACAGCAGGAAACTTGCTTCAGTAACCACTAGGATATTCCTATACAGTTTTTACCTTTCTTGCCATCAAGAATGGGCCAAATGCACTGAGAATGTACAGATGTAAAAACATACTATAAATTAGTTAAGGTCTCCACAGGAGGCAGGAAGGTGTCCCTCAAAACGCTCCTCTATTGAGTACTGCTGCCTCACCCTATAAGCACTACTACTGGTTGTCCTTTTAGGATTCAGATGGTGGAAATGACAACAGAGGTTTCAACAGAAGTCCTAGAGTAAGGATATTTTTCAGGTCTCAGTTCTCCTTAGGTCTCCACACTGAGCTGGACACCGCAATTCATCTCAACACATCCAGATGCTGGATAATTTTCTGCGGCAAAGAATACAGAGCCCCACTCTCATTCATCTTTTTTTATTCCCCCAGACAAAGTCACTGCATAGCCTAACAAAACAGAACCGCAATAGCTGCCAGCCCTCGTGGGAGAAGAAAGCAATATTTTTTTTTCTGTTTTATGGTATAGCTCATCGTATGGTTTTATCTTTTCAAGAGTGATGGTTATCGCATTGGAGCCTGTCTGACAGTAAACAGCTCTGCAGCTATCGGCTGCCTCAGCTTTACTCCAGCACTGAACCAATATCTGATGCCTCAGTGCTCTTTATATTTAGGACCATATGCACCATTCCCTTCCAATTTGCGGAGGGCTTTATGAAATCTATTGATTACACTCATTACGTTTACAGGCAACTTTTAGTGCATCGCCCTGCTGACAAATTATCCTCCTTTTTTTCTGAGCTGTCAGTGTCTCTGTCTGACAGGAAAAGGAGGAGGCATTTCTTGTCACTTACTCACGGGAATATTTGAAGGGCAAGAGTTAAAAGCACAGAGATTCAGTGGAAAAAAAAAAAAAGAATTCGCCACAATCAAAATAAGACATTGAAGATTTGATGCTATCTCTGCTATAAGCACTCTGTGTGTTCAACGCAATAAACTGCTTCCAGTGCTCCTGTTAAAAGCAGCGTGGAGCTGGAAAATCATCACCATTTTCAGCATCTAAGTATAATTTTAATGCATTTGCTTATGCAGTGCAGCGTTACTTGATGGGAGCCACTAAAAGAATTCAATTCAAAGGGATTCTTTTCTTTCGCTCCCAAATATGCTGAGCAGAGTGCTTTCACTTCAGCTTCACCTTCCAAAACGGAGACTGAATGTGGGCAGGATCTTACACGTTCATGGACCCACTGTGTCCAAAACACAAATCAATCTGAACTCACGCGTCCTTCATAGCTTCACCTCCCTAATTCGGCCACCATTTATTAGCACGGCTTTCTCCAAAGAACTCAATCAGCAACTGCTTTATTACTTGATAAAACAATGCATCCTGTAACACATAACCTACAAAGCCAACTACATTCTCCTTAATAAGGGCAACTTTCCCCTTGGCTCTGTAAAGGATTTGGGGCACCTCAGTTTGAATCTATTCCATAGCCAAGCATCTGCTGCAATAACTGCATGGTAGATAATAAATACTTGCTTCAGCCTTTGATTGACAGCTGCTTGAGATCCCTTCCCAAGCAATCTGAGTCATTTGCAGGCTTTCTTGACCTTCACTTAATCACATGTAAATTGGACGCATCATTTACTCTACCCAAATTACAGGTATAATGATTATAATAAAAAGTTAATGTTTGCAAGGCGCTCTGAACTCTGCAGCTGAATGGTTTCACACAGGAGAAAAACAGTCATGCTGTTTTTACCTGGCTTTAAATAGCTTCACCAAAAGAAAGAGACACTAACTCACGCAGAGAGCATCACGTGGATACAGAAGGCTCTGGAGGAAAGGATAAAGGGTCTTCACAGGAACTGGGACTTGTACTGTTTTGTGAAGACTTGTCTTGAGGCAGCAGAGGGGGGGATAAAAAAATCTCGGGGAATCTATCCACCAACTGAATAAAAGCAGTAGCAATCCTTTCTACTGACATATCATTTATACCACATGTATCACAGACGTTGTGCTGCAAGCTAGACCCAAGGGAACCCAAAGAAAGAATGTATTACAAAGGACTTGCACAGAGTGCCTCCAGTAGATCGGTCAGTGCTCCCTGCCACAGCTGTCTGAGCCCAGGGCACGGAGGGTAGAAAAGGCTCTGGCTGTACAACAGCCTCTCTCAGTAAGCTACGCTCCTAGATTTCCTGCTCAGCCAGCTTGCAAAGCACTCCTCTGGCTCTCCCCATTGCTGTTATCCACAGCCATGAAGCAGATGGGAAGCTCTGTGGAGAAACAGAGAATTAATTCAGTTTTCTTGATGGAGCAGTGCAAAGCAAGTGCTCCTGAAGGACCCAGCCTTTCCCCCAGGCTCCCACTGCCAGGCAGCCTGCAGATCCCACATAGATATTACAGTCTGCTCCCCACACCATGGGCTTTCCTTAGGGAGTACGTGGCAGCTGAAATACTGCTTTAGCTCCCTGCTGCCTACTGAGTTCTCCTGGAGGAAATGACTTGGCACTTCAACACACAGAAGTCTTCCCTAGCATAAAAGTCCGTGCCAGGGACTTCACCACGCAGGGAGAGAAGCGAATGTCTCAAACTGATCTGATCTGGGTTATTATCAAAGTTAAAACCTTGGCTAATAAGCTCGTGGCTTTGGTCCCATTTTAGTCATGGCTGAACAAGCGTGTGCAGCTCAGAAGTGTGAAGACGACCATGTCCACACACACACGGTGTCAGCACAGCCATACAAAACCCATACTGTATTTAGAGGCTTTAGAGATGGCACCAGAGTACAAAATACCAACTGGTAACAAGTTAAAGGAGCATTCAAATTCCACCAGAGATGTGGATAGGAGGAACGACACGGTGAAAACCTGCAACCCAGCTGAATATTTTGACTGCCATACCCTGACTTCATTAGATCAAGGGGAGGAAAGGGGGGAAACAAACTGTTGCAAAACAAGGACAATAGACAAAGCAAAGGAAAAGGTGTTTTTGCCATCACTCCGAGACCTCAACCTGAGACTAAAAGTTATCATCTACCCTAAATCTGTACTTCATTACCACACTACTGATTTTATAAATAATTCAAAAGTCATACATGCTACGCTGAGAAAAAGAACAATTGGGAGAAAAATCCAAAAAGAAAGAACGATTTTCAGATTTATGTATCTATCCTAAACGTTTACATTCACACAAGGGAACAAGAGTAACGCAGAAACACAGGGAATAAACACGTTTTCATAATAAAAAAATTGTATTTTATTCCCAAGACAGCTGACTTTTCAGTATACTTAATAAAGGGAAATCAAGCAAATGGTTTCACCTCTTAATGAGAGCTCCTGGGAAATTAAAAATTATAAGGGAATAGTAGAGAACAAAATAGAGAAGCTGTAATTATGGCAAAACAGTTGACAGTCCATAATGTAATGCTCTGACACAGAGTTGCATGAGATCCTTTGGAGGCTCACTCACTCCAGACTACTTATCTCAGCTCACATTCTGAATTCCACGTGAATTTTGCTGTGTTGAAATAAGGCATCTTTCAGTGGTTACAGTAAAGGAAATAGAGCCCCACAATGAAGGAAGGCATCGGAATTTGAACGGTCAGAGCGTTTGTGCCTGTTGTAAAGCTGCACTCTGAGATTTCAGCTAACAGCAAGCTTTATCTTAATCCAAAAACATCATCACTGGAGGAAGTGCAAAGGGGAGAGAATATCAGGATCCATTTTGTTGTGTAGCCGAAGGCCAGCTTCTACGACACAAATGGAGTTGAAAACAAGAGCAACCATTCCTACCCCATCGCTCTTGACTTTATGTTGTGTTCTTCTGGTTATTTCTTAACCTGGACATCCAAATGCATGGTGTGTTGGGGATTATGAAGGTAGACAGAAAATCCACCCATTACCTTTTTTTCCCACCCATCGCTCTTAAGAGAAGAAATACAGACTTTAGCAGGATGTTCCAGACATGTCTTTCTTTACCTTCTATCAATGTACTGGGAACTCAGCCTGAGGGGTCCCAAACAATGCCTGAGCACTTGGCAGTTGAAAATCAGCATCTGAGTAAAGATTTCTGGAGTAACTTGGAATTGGGAATGAATCTTTTCCTTGCCACAAAATCCCTAGTTCTGCTACTAACAGTCTTTCTGCAACCCTTCTGAAAACAAAACAAGCATTTAGTCTGTAGTGAAAGGAAGCTGCTCTCCACCACAAATGAATTATCATCTCTCTTTCAGACACCTCACTGCCACTGTGCATGTATACACACACATATGTACACTACAAATTGCCTTCTTAATTGTCTACACTTCCATACAACTGTTCATTTAATTGCCAATTCAGGGCAACATTTCACAAAAAGTACTCACAGTGCAAGCTACGATGTTCTTTCAGGAATACATGCTTTGTTTTCTCTCCCACTTTGACTGCTTCTTGCACTTCTTTATTCAATTGGTGGCGATGGGTTGGACTAGATGATCTTAGCAGTCTTCTCCAACCTTAATGATTCTATGATTCAGCAATTTCCTTGTTAGTCACTCTTCCCATCTGCTCACCTACCATTACCCTCAAATGTTGAGTTGCTCAGAGAAACCAATCATGAAGGAACACATTAAGCTCCCTCCTTTATGTACTGTGTCATGGAAACAGCTTCAGATGCAGCTAGAAAGCCAAGAGTAGTAGTAAGCAGGTGAGCAAAGAGCTTGCTTACATTTCTGCCTCATTCTAAGAAGGCAAAAGCAATTTCCTGTCACGAGATGTCTTGCTGCAACCCTCTGGATGTGGTGAAAAGGGAAACAGAAGTTTCAAACTGAAAACACAGCTATTACAGTTACAGCAAAACTATAGAGACAAATCTGAACTTAAGCCAACCTTAACACGCTCCACACATCAGAGGCTGAAGAATCGTAGAGCTGAGCTGGACTATTATAAGTTTGATAGACTTGTTATTTCCAGCCCTAGGACTAATCCTGCAAGGGTATATACAGTAATCTGCTCTGACACAGCCACAATTTCAAATGAAAAAATACATCAAGAAAAAAAAAAAAAAAAACACACATTCCCCAAAACCAAAGATTTCAATACTGATTTTCATCTGAGTTTGGGTCCAAGAATTAAGTTTCTTTCAAGGAGATTTAGAATTCATTCATTCGTTCAGCAAAGGACAGACTGAATTTTTTGCGTCACGTTGCCAGTTTAAGTTCCCATCAGTCCTACAACTACAGCTGCCTTGGGTAAATTTAGCATTAAATTAATAGAAGGGTAGTGTCAAAATGCAGCGGACCAGTACAAGTTCTGCTTTTTCTATTCACAGTCCAATGGATGAATTAGTATCTGGGAACACTCTGAATATCTTCAAGCAACAGCTACTATATTACTGCCATTGCTTTTTAATCCCTATGGCCTTCGGCTTCTGCTGCTGTGGATCAGTCACTATTACTTGCTAGGGCTTTTTTCGGTGTTCTTGAACACAGGATCCTTCTTAATCCCTACACCACTTCTCCCTTTCAGTGATGACCACACAAGATCCAACAGGATTGCCACAACAGGGCATGAGATGTTCTGAAGTGTCCCAGAACCTGCTCCTTTTCAGGCCATGTCTTCAAACTTTCCCTCAAATAAAGGGGCATATTCGTGATGCTGGTGTATCTTTGGAAAAAGACTATTTCTCCTTCGATGGAGGTACACGTTTGATGTCTGAGAAATATTTCAAGTCTACAAAAGCCTGTGAGTATTCCGTTTTATACTCAGCATAGACAGACGGCTCCTGGTCAACAGATGCATGGTTCTTACCCAAAATACTTTCCTCATATACATTTCACATCAAAAGATTGGCTTTTGCACCTGGGATGCTATCTTTACACAAGAAAAAATACAGAGACACGAACACAGCAGCATGAATTTAATGGGGGAACCTGCAGATTTGCTTCCTGTTGTTCACAGAATCACTGTGAAGTCCCCAGAGAATTAAGAATAAGCCTACTTCTGTTCCAAGTATAGCTGAGCAGAAATGTTCCTCTTAAGTCATTTTACACAGAATAATACTTTATCAACCCAAAGTTAGGATTCTGGGAGTAGAAATAGCAGACAATTTATTCTTCTTACCTGATCTGCTGCCTATGCTGTGTTTCCCAAGCTACTTATATTTTAGCTCTACGTCTGCTCTGTCAGATCTCTTACAAAGCAACTGCAGACCTGTCAGCTATTCAGGAATTAAACCAACAACCAGTCCTGATTAAAAGGAAAAACACCATCTGCAAAGCAAGATACACATTTATTTATTTATTTTTCCTTTTATAATCACTATCTTTACCATTACTGCATTGCTACTTCTGTGCCTGGATTTCATACGGCTTTGGCCTTCTGCAGAACTGGGTGCAATGGGAGCATGCAGACTCTCCCAGGCAATTAAAGTGAAATACTTTCTGCATCATGAGATACATTTTGCACTTCTCAAAACCAACAAGGAGCATCTGAGCAAAACGAGAAGTTTTGGACTTAAGTAATATTGAAAAATAAAAAGATCAATATCAATTTTATTAAGACCTCTTCATAAAGAAACACAAGTGAATGTATAAGTATTATAAGAGGAAGGAGAGAAAGAAGTTTCTTGTTTGTGCTCTGAAGACTCATTAAGGAAGTCACATAGCAGGGTGATAAGAAAGGTTAGATACAGACAGCTCCATTATCATCGTGTTTGAACGCTTCCATTTGTTATCTGAACGTGGATGTTCCCATTAATGCAAAAGTTGAACAGAACGATTAAGAAAATGCCCCTTCTCCAGCACTCCTGAAAAAGTCAAAACAATCTTAAATCTAAGAATCAAAGTGTTGGTCCAGCACATGGCAGGAGTCAGTAAGAGTTAATTTAGGAAGGACCTCTCGCATTACATCCATTGGACATCAATGCTCTAATAGTAAGCAGAACTGAAGGGTATAGTGCAATCAACACACCAGTCACTGGGTTGTAAATCAAACAGAACACATATCTCTACTGTACAGATGATAATCTGAATAAACACAGCATGAAGTATTATTACTTCAGGATGCAACAAAAAGAAGCCATCTGCTAATGATAGGAAAAGGATTTCAATCCATATCCCGAATACTCACAAAAAGCTGTGACTGGGAGAAGAGATGACTCAGGGAAAAAACATGTATCTATCTTCGCAGAAACAACTCATCTTTATCACTCCTCCTACTGTGGTCAAGCAAAATGAACATTAAAAAAATAACATCCTCTTCATTTTAGCTTTCTTCATCTTATATGCATTTGATAAGCTAGCAGAGCAATTCCCTTGACCCAGCTGAAAAGGTGATGAGTGATGAACAGTTAATTGCACCTACAAAAAGTAGCACGAACTGAACTACAAAGGGTTCAGGAAACACAGGACACACAGCTCCAGTTACATAATATTTACACACTGGTAGCACCTAAAGGCTGCTGCTGGCTGCAGGGAGCTACTGGCCTGGGTACTATCTTCTCCACATGGAGATGTATATCCAACCTAAAAACTAGGATATATTTCCCCACTCCCACTCCATTTTCCCCGATGGCCACTGGCATTCCCGCTGGTAAGAAAAACCTGAATTGGGCTTCAGGATTTTCTTAAAACAAAAACATATCTATTCAGGTATGATGACTGACAGTCTCAGAGGTGAACTGTTAGATACCTCACCTAAGCAGCCCTGGCTTTGAGCAGCCAGCAGCTGCCTTCCCATTGATCACTGCCTGTGCCCTTCCTGATTACCCCCAACAACAACTACTTGCCATTCTCATTTTATTTTCTCCATTTTCTCTCTTTCATTCCTCTCTCTCCCTCCCCCATTACTTAATTTTAATCATCTTCGAAGATATTTCCCTAATGAACAAAATCCCAGAGCATACTGCAATAAAATCATATTTACTGTTAACGGATTGCCCTGAGAATTATCAGCTAATCCAAACCTTGCAGAACATGATGTTTGTTGTAAAATAATGACGGGCTAATTTATCTTGTGTGAGAGTAGGAATTGCTTTACAAGCATTGATCTTGGAAGTAATGCAACATATGACTTTAATAAGTATTAGAGTAACATGAAAACCTTCACTGCCACCACTCGGTTTGATATCTACCATTATCTGGAACACCTTCAGAAATGGTGACCCCCCCCATCTCCCCAAGCAGCCTGTTCCAATTATTCCCAGTATCCAACCTGATCCTTCCCAGGTATAACTTACCTTTTGTCTTACCTACTGCACCATCCAGCATCACTCCTAGCTATCACTCCTGTTACGTAATACTTAGCTGGCTGTGAAGGAAGCAGGGGTGGAATGTTTACAGTACCTCAATATAGCAAGTCCAAACACAGTCCAAAGCCAAGAAATAATATTTAGGACAATATTCAGTTCTTTGAGCTTGCAGAAAATGGATCCACAGGTTCTAAAGGAATGAGCACATATTACTTGCAGAGAAAAACAAAACTGCTTGACTTGCTGTAGGTCTGCTTAATCTTCCCTTATCTGTGTGGCTTCACTACAAGCAAATAAAACCCGAGCCTGATTAAACCCAAAAGAACTAAATGATTTATATTTGCTTCTCTGTGCTTTAGGCTGGGCTCCAGAAGGATAACAGTCTCTTCCTCATTTCATGTGGGCTTCTCTTAGAAGAATTAATAACGTAAAATAAGAAATGAACACATTTAATGTTAGTGCATTTAACCAAGACACCAGTGTGGTGTTCACCCTGCTTAATGTGTTTCTATATCAGATGTCACTAATGGAATTTAGTGGTTTTCATTCTTTCCTGCTTAAAAGCTTTTATTCATAATAGGTTTTCTGGGTATTAATGTTGTAAATTTAAATTAAAATAATTAGGGAAGTTTAACGTCCCATGAATTCCATTGCTGTTAATAATAATGGAATTTTTTTTTTTTTAAGTATTTTTCTTTTCTGGGCAAATTAATACAAGAATAAAACCTGATCGTGTCCAACGACTACTCAAAATCTCTTCCTCTGTAATTATTTGTAGGAAAATAAGTTATCCCACCTCTGTTCCATAGTAGGATGATACTTCTCTGACATTCAGAGGTCACGAATGGCTATTAAAACCTCATTACCAACTTTTGTTTGTCAGGTGCAAATAAGGAGAGCAGCTTTTCTGTTGGTACTTCAAACTTCCACTGCAGTACAGAACTTAACTAAGTACTTAAGAGCTTTATACTAGAGCTGGGGATAATAAAGGAAACAGAAACTCACCAACGTGTCCCGTCATCCTCTTGTATCTCCGTATCTAAAGCAGATGCACAGCCACCCCCATTCTATGAATTATCAGCCAGCAAATCGAGGTAAATAGGAAATCAGCGCCAGTTAGTTAATAATCTTCACCCATGAACAAATGTCACAGCTCCCACTCCAGTAACAAGCTACACATTCATCACAGCTCGTGCTCACAGCTCTCACTCTCCTGTTTCACAAACCAGATTAAGAAAAAACAGTTGATTTATTCAGGTTTTCTAAATAAGGGCTTGGATTACATAGGAATTACACAGAAATTGCAGAAATTATGTGATATCCCTTCCTAAGAGGGAAGGATTGCTAAGTTATGCGATCAGAATGAAGAAAGCAACGATAAACACTGTGGTTTTATGGAAATCTAGATAATTTGTCTCAAAGCAGTCGAGCAAAATGCCTGCAAACCCAGAGAAAGACCAAAGGAATTGGTATCATCTAAGGACTAAGCTTTGAGCTAATCTAGCCAGCCACATGTGAAACCTGCTCTTCATCACCTGAAGCAGATTGGTTCTTCCAGCATGACATTTACAACACGTAACAGTTCTTACTCCGTTACAGCAGAACCACTTTTAGGGCATTCTCTGTTAGCAGCATGGGGCAGATTCTCTATGGGTGAGACAGGCAGCTGGAAGCCTGGTCTGTCCCCCAGGGCATGCATTACCACAGGCTGCCATCCTCCATAGGCAGAGGACCTCAGGCACTTCAATCACTTGACCAAATAATGTTGGAGGGCAATCTGTATAGGAAAAGGATTGCTTTCTGCTGCTCACAAGGAAATTAACTTTTGTTCAGTTTCGAAAGGTAGTCAGAACACAGCAGGAGGTAAGGAGTCAGGATAACTGGCTGAGCAAAATCTCCTACTGAGAGAGGGCAATAAACACATGTAATGTGGAAAACTACTGCACCATAACTGAAGGGCCACAAGGGAAAGTGCCACCACAGGTGCACGGTGTAGTAACACGACAAGATCCTACATTATTCATTACATTATGCACACACACAAACCTCCAAGCACAAATACAGGTTGGGCAGAGAACGGCTTGAGAGCAGCCCTGAGAGGAAGGATTTAGGGGTGTGGGTTGGTGGCAGATTCAGTATGAGACAGCAACATGCGCTTGCAACCCACAAGGCCAACAGTATCAAGAGAAACACGGCCAGCAGGACAAGGGAAGTGATTCTGCCCCTCTACTCTGCTCTTTTGAGAGCTCACATGGAGTACTGCGTACAGATCTGGGGCCCCGACACAAGGACACTGGGATGCTGGAGATGATCATTTCTGTTGGTGAAGGTGTGAGTATTGCGACAAGCTGCTGATAGCAGTGATCCTTATTTTCTGTAAATCAGTGTGATTATAATATAGTGGGACTGCATTATCCCACTGGCTTAAATGAGGCATAAAGATTAGGTTTCTGCAGGCTTTCTCAACAGAAAGTTTTACCTGTAAGAAGATGATTGTATTCATTCCTGAGAAGAAATTCTTGCTAATATCCAACCTGAACCTCCCCGACACTTCTTCAAGGCCTGAGTTAAAAGATGCTTTTCAAGTGAGCAAGGCAATAGCAAAGGAGCACAATCAGTGAACTCTGACCACAGAATGGCAACATGTAGCCTAGAAAAAGAAAAAAGAAAGAACATGCCACTGTAAAATGGAAGTTTTATTGTATTTATTGTATTACTAAAGGAAATTCAGTAAAGTTTCAGAAATACATGAGAAACTATCCTTTGGAAAATAGACCACTTCATCAGACGTGTTTGCATGTGGTACAGAATAGATGCATCACCAAGGAAGAAGCCGTATCCCAAGTCTGATTTCTTGCTGATATGTTAATTCATTTCCCAAATGGCACCGCTGTAGCACATCAAAGATTATTAGGCAATAAAGAGGCAAGAGATTGCTCTATGAACATGCTGCTTGCTAAAGTAGACAAGCAATGCCATCCACTCCTTGAATTCTTGAGATGGATATTTCAATTTCTGTGTGGAGCATTCTGTATGTCTCAATTGCCTGTAGAGGAATCCTACATTAACGAACATTGACTACTTCCACAAAGCTAATATTGCTTCTATCATCTCTACTCATGCATCTGTAAGTTTCATTGCTTGTCACAAATGCAGCATTTTCATGACTAAAGCCAATTCTTATGACATTTCCCTACTTTTTAAGAGCTTTATCTTTAAAAGCAAGATATCCCTACTCCTATTAAATACAACTTCTCCATCTTAAGCCTTAATATTTCTACTGAGCACTTAATTTACATATGGTAACATCCTTCTTTTATAGAAGTCTACGAAGGTTTTCTGAAATAAAATGGAGACTGAGCATATTTTAAGGCTGATCAACATCCAGTACTACCTTAATGCTTCAGCAGCCTAACATCTTACTTACACAGCAGCATGTTGAGAACAATGCACGATTCTCCAGTACTTAAGGAAAATCAATAGCAACTAAATCGTTTGATTTCCATAAAAAGTGAACAGAAAAATGAACTCCCTCATTTTTGCATACAAATGGAGGCACAGTCATCTTCTTAATTACCTTCCATCTTACCCTTCTCAGCAACACTCAGCGTTTTCATTAACTAATATAAAAGAAGTGCAAGTCCAAGCAGTTGTGTTACTCACCCTGCTGAAGTAGACATGTAGATAAATACATGAGAACGTCCTTCATAGTCTCTACTTCCCTAAAGTTAGCTAGATATACACACTATTTTAAGTTACTTAATAACCAAGGGCAGCAACTGGTGGTATTTTTATTTTATTAAAGATGTCAGATAGACATTCTGTATGACCGCATTCAAACTAGATATTCTTCAGCATCCTCAGCCCACTGCAGTCAATGGCAGAATTATAGACCCTATAAACTTCAAATAATCAACACCACAGACCAGAATCCAACCACGGTTGATGTTTTTCCCTCGATATCACAAGAAGCTATTTAAAATACATAAATAAAAATCTGCAAGCATAGCAGAAAGAGAAATAACTGCTCATCATTTTTTCAAGCGTGGAGCGAAGCAGTTAGATTTATTAGATTTATTATTATGTGTGTCTTCTGAAAACAAAGCCAGATAACAGTGGTGCTTTTGCATTGTGATAAAACGTGGACATAATCTGGTAATTTTTCTGTATGATAAGACAGGAAAGATGTTCAGTGTTCAATGTTTGTAGAAAGCATTTAAAATAGCAAATCAAGGGATTCGTAAAGGGTCGGTTTCCTCAAGAAGATTCCTTCCTTCTCCATTTTTGCTTCCACCCTTCCTACCCTCATCACGAACAGTTGGATACATATATTGCTAGAGAGGAACAGAGAGCATACAGTTTTGAAGAGGACATAGAGCTGGACACTGCGTACAGAAGCAAAGGATGAGCAGAAGGGGGTGGAAAAGCACTGAACAGCTGTGAGTGATGGGAAGAGAATGGTTCTAAAGATGGCTCACTGCATTTCTCTTCCCATCGTGCTCTGAAGTTATCTGTTACAGTGCTTACCGCCTCATGAGAAATTAAAAGCATACACATTCATCCTGCTTGGAGCTTAAAATCGAGACAGAATAAATACTGTATCACAATATAAGCAGAAAGCTGCTAGAACATAAAGCTCCAAGTCAGATGTACGTGTTTTGTTGAGATTCTGTTACTTTGATCCGAGGATCTCAGGCAGAAGAGGACCATTAGTTACCTTTCACTTGACAATCAAATTCATCAGTACTGCAATATCTACCACTGGCTACTTGAAATGTCAAGAGTATTCTAATAAATAAAGAGGAAAGAGATGACCAGCAGTAAATTAGTCCTTACTGGCACATCACTGAGCTGCTCTAAGTGGTTTTATCCCAGTTACCATGCCAGGGGATGTGGTCACCATGCTGCCACGGGAGCTCCCTGCACCCATCTGCTAGAGATATCTGTTAACAGACCAAAGAACAGAACAGATCTGCAGAACAAAAACAATTCATCTTGTCCTCAGATAGAAATTCACTGGGTCACTTGTTATTTCTATATCTTCATTATTTAATCTTAAAGTGTTAAAGTGTTGACTCTTTTGAATGCTTTAGTAATCCCAGTTGTCTACTGTACGATGCTGAGAAGAACTATGGTGCAGGGAAAGGCGATGGCAGACAACCAGGTCTAAATTGCCCTAAAAAGGGTGGTGGTCACAATCCCATTAAAGAAAGGAAGATTTGCTTACCCATCCCCAAAATCAGGGATCACCAAACAGTCCAATAGGAAGGATCTCCAGGCAGAGACCTGGGGTGATAAGGTAACTGTACACCTCCACTGTCTTGTCACGCAAACAACATTAACAGTACCTTCTCCATTTAAATCACTCCAGTTTCTAAAGATTTCTCCTGGACAGAAAAGTTAATCAAGAAGTAGCAATAGCACAGAAACACTGTCCTTGTTCTCAGTGGTTACGTACACTGAGTTACCATTATCCACGTTAGTCTGAGATCAGTATGAGCTTCCTAATTTTTTGCCATTTGATGTCAGTATTAGATTAATGATACATGATATTCAAGGTCAGCCACAGCTAAGACTTGTTTTTTTTTCTTCCCCCTCTCCCTTTTGAATTCAGTGATAAAAGCAGCATCCTATCCTAAATAATCCAACACTATAACAGGAAAAGAAAGATAAAGTTTTCTTCTTTTAATTAAATGTATTACATCTTTGGTGTGTATATATACAGCTGATGTTCCTTCGCTGTTTCTCAGTTTTGCATTTTTCTGCCATAAAGAGCCAGCACCACTACAGACGTCCTAAAGACTGTCTTCTCTTAGGACTTAAGTAGAAATTACCTTCTAACTGCCTATGATAAGTAGGTATGTGACCTTATTTCTTCAAGTCCAAGATGCAGATAATTTCCATGCATACCTCAGAAACACTTGGAGTTACTCCCTTTGATTCTCTTACATACATACATGTTTTCCTTCTTTTTTTCCTAATCTTTACTACTACAAGATCAGACACTTTGCTGTATAAAAACACAGGGACATTTCTTTGCTGACACAATCAGAATATTACAGGCTTATCACACAACCCAAAGCTCTAACAGGAGAATCAGGTCTGCCTCATTCTTTTCTATACGCTACATAAAGCCCTCTCCTAGTGGGTAAATTAGGAGTTACTAAAATTGCTGCATTACGGATGGCAGAAAAATAATTTAGAGTCAGAACCATGTTACATGAGTCATGTTAATATCTTGTAAATTGTGTGTCACAGAAAAGCACAGCTCTGAAGCCACAGCCATGGAGCCCATTGGTTACGACCATGAATCTTGGCTCCCCTGACACCAAGGATGCTGTTACTTTGCTCAAATTGCCTTTTAATTGGTGGTAACGTTCAAGTGTGCATAACTTCAGCACAAAAGAATATTATCATATATTTGCCAGCACTGCAAGTTTTCATTAAGGGTTGTGTAATATGTCTACTCTTGTTTTCAACCTCATCATATTTTAATGGGTGCCCGTGCTGCATTCTGGCACTTCTGGCTGCTGAAAGATGTGCAGTTCCCCTCAGACATGAGATGGTAACTTGCACGGCTATCTGGAATGTGGCTTAAGGAACGGCCACAAGCTGTGGCAGGGGAGATTCAGTTTGGGTATGAGGGGCAATTTCTTCTCAGGAAGAGTGGTGAGACACTGGCACAGGCTGCCCACGGAGAAGCTGAAGAACCGTGGAGATGTGGGGCTGTGGGATGCTGCTGGACTTGATCTCAGTGGTCTTCACCAACCACAGTGATTCTACACCATAGAATACTTGTCATCCTGTGAAAGGATTTACTAAAATAAATATCAACTGCTGCATCTCTGTACAGCTTGTCTGCTTAACACAGCTAATACAGAACTCTGGAACACAGTGACTTTATTTGCATTCGTCAAAATGCAAATATCTATGATTATGTTTGGCTGTATTATGTATCAGTGCACTGATGATGGTTGCATGCATACCATAACAAACCCCAATTCATTATGTACGTGCATGAACTGTATTAAGTCAATACACTGCTTAATTGCGTAGGCAGGAGCTAATCTTCCTTGTTATTACACATGTTGCAATGATTCTCTATGATAGAAATAGCTTTTACTTTGAATCTTTCTGCAGCATGAGAGGTTAACAAAGCACTACAATTCCATTAGAGATACCAAAGCACTGGGACTCATTTTCTAAACTAATATTTTCCCTTCAATTAAGAACGTTGCATTGACATTTAAATACATTATTCCATCTGAATATCAGAACGCTGCCATAGTTATCCATTTTCTCCTGCATCTGTCAAATCTGTACTCTTAGTAAATATCAATTCATTTTCAACAAAGCACCAACTGCAGCAATTAGTGTCCAAAAGATAAGGATATTCGGCTCCTCAGGAGAAGCTGAGGCATATTATATTCATTTGTTTGACTCTCTCTACATAGGAACACTTGCCTTTAATTAAGCAGATAAGACAAGTTTTAATGAACTCCTCCTAAAGTTGTGATTCAGTTTTAATAGGAGAAAAATTGATGCTCGGTGCATCTTGAACAGTTATTTAGATAAAAGGTGGAATAACATTCTCTTTCAGGTGACCATCAATGTGCAATCTGCTTCTTTACCTGAAACTGGAGAGGAATTCAATGCCTGTATGGAATGGGAATCTAAGCCCTGTGAGTCAATTAAATCTCAAGCCTGAGATAACGGATGCACGTGAAGCATTGGCATCTGGAGTTAGGTAGAACACAACCTTCAGAAGGGTCCAACAATCCTAGGATTAGCCCTGTTGTCTAAAACACATTCTGATATTCCAGGCTTTACCACTGTCTCCAGATAAACCTGCATATCAAGTAAAGCATCACACACGGAGATGATGTACTATCAAACTAGACATGGGGAAGAAGACCATTTCCCTGAAAGGGTCTGAGTAAAAAATGCTGCTTGTTTGTGCTGTACTATCAGGAGAGAAGAAAGCTTCACCTCTGAGAAAAACAACAGTTTGTACCTTCCCGCAGGTCCAGTCACTTTGGAAGTGGAAGGCAGATAAAACAGCAGCAGTGTTTCAGAAATGCCAGCTATTTCCTACACCTCATAAATAACACAGCTTATTGCCCAGCCTACAAGTGGCTCAGCTTTTCAGGATGATTTTAACAGCAGGACTGATGTTAAAGCTGTTTGGCTTCAGGGCTGCAAGGTGCTTTCTGTCTTGCTGAATCCAATGCTCCTATGCAGACTGCCACAGAGCTTTACACTGACATTTTTAAACACAAAGCCTGGCAGATACTGACCTTCAGTAACATGAGATTCCTGAACGAAGGAAGTGTGTGGCATATGGTTCATTCTCTTCCACTATGCCACATGGAACTAAGAGAGACCATCTTAGGGGATGCTATTAGATCTGGGGCAGTCAGATCTGGTGGGGGTCAACAGCTCGATGATCTTTAATGCACCTTCCAACCCAAGCCATTCTATGAAATAATAAGAAAACAGACACTGTTTTATTTTATTTACTCATGCCTAGATGTTTGCTTTCACAGCTAGCCTGCACATTCAATTACAATACGTTTCAACTCTAAATAAAGAGCTGAAAGTGAAGAAGTTCGCTGCTGCAGAATATACTCCCACTTTCCTCCAGGAAGTTTGAATACAGCTTACAAGAAAAAAAAAAATACATTAAAAAACCCCAGAGAACTCTAATTCATGGATAATCTCTGCCATCCGGACTCAAGAAGTATTCACTGTGCAGCAAACTACTGACACGTTTTCTGTTCCTCTGTTTTGATTTGGTTAACTAAATCATTTAGATCCATATATTAAACATCAAACTCCTCTCTGAGCACTAATGCAGTCAGAAAAATGTAAATCCTCCACATTTATTTGGGCGTTCAGTTTTACCAAAGCCAAGTACAATAGCTTAGTCAGGTCGGTATGCAACACGTCTTACAGTTGCAAATCATAATGGGTTTCCTAAGCTCCCTGGTAAAAATTGAGACAGCCCACAGAAGCCTTGCATCTGCAGAAATGAAAGAAAACAAGAAGTAAATTATGTTAGAACTTATCCAGGATTCAGCAGGATGTCTGAGTACTACACCTGGCACACTATTAGTCTAAAAAACTGAAGAGGTTCTCACAAAAGACCCTGTAGGCACGTTGTCTCATAACAGACTGACTCATTTCTGCATTGTTTGAAGGGCCTGGAGGGTACAAAGCTCTTTGCTGTTTCTGCCCTAACCCAACAGCAGGGCCCCTATACCTATGTGCATTCATGCAGCTGAAATTGAGAAGGATCCCCAGAAATACATACACCTCCTGGAATTGTGTACAGCAAGCCAAAAGATGCTTCTCATTCCCAGGAATTTCCCCCCCCCCAGTACATATGGTATATCTCACCAACACTTGCATTTCCGTGTTCGAAAATTGACTTAGTTTTGAGAGCACTTCAGTGACCGGTTTGTGTGCTCAAACTTGAACCTTGATTTCTGGAAAGGAAGGACACCTTTGTTTTTCCCCTTCTACAAAGAACAGCGGTGACAACTGGTGGCCCTGCTCAGTGTCCCACACAAAGCACCATCTCACTGCATCTAAAAGAGGTCCCATGCACTCATCACCACAATGCTCAGTGCTTGTTTGGTCAGGAGATAAGTCAGTGCTACTGATGAACTTGCTTGAGGGTTCTTTTGGATTTTTACTTGGAAGTACTGCAGGCCCCTTGCACCATCAGATCCAGTTGACACCCTATTCACACTTGCAAATTCCTCCCACCCAAACTCCTTGTAAGCTCAGAAGATACTGAAGCAACTGCTACATTAAAAATCAGTGAATAAAAGGATACATAAACAAATAGGAAGATTAGAATAGGTCATTTTCTCAGATCCCCAGCCGAGTTTCACACTGTCCTTCATTGAGACTTCTGGTATTTAAAGACTGCAGTGCCATAGAAACGAATTGAATGGCAAGGTGGCTAAATTTTGTTGATGGTAAAAAGCTACTAAGGGTAGAAAAGATGAGGGAGGACCGATAAGAATTCTAGAATGACTTTATGACACAAAAAGCAGATAAAAATCAATGTGGAATAACCCAAAGTAGGAAGCAGAAAAGCTACCCTCGCTTCAGAAATTAAGCAATGGGTTTTAGGTCAACCTTGAGCACTAAGACAATCCTGGGATTATGCTACACAGACCCAGGAAACACCAACACAGTGCTTAAGTAGTGCCAGGGGAGGTGCAGGTTGGGTATTAGGAAAGATTTCTTCTTTCCTTCCCTTTCCCAGCCTACATTTTTAGGAAGAGCTCAGAGCATGATGCGCAACCACGTATTTTTGTTGGGAGACTTCTAGCCTTTAAACACTTCTGGTCCCAACAGAGCCAAACTTCACACAGGATAATGGAGAACACCTAAATGGCATGCCTGACCTTCAACAAGTTACTTCTCTGTTCAGGCAGAAGCAAACACCGCACTGAATCCCCAACATTCAGCTGCTCAGCTCACCTCAGTGCCCCTGGGGCACAATAGGTTTGCATCTTGAACTAGTTTATATTATGAGCTGTGCACACACCTGAGCTACAAATGCCACCCACAAGCTCGACAAAACTCTCGGAGCACTTTTTTTCCCCCCAACAAATGTGTTTCATCAAACATTTCTGCGCTTACTCGTCTAATCCCTCTTCCAAACCACGTAACAATGAGGTGCCCTGTGCAGCCCATCAGAAGCAGACACCATCTGCTCTATTTCTGCCGTTCTTCTGGTATTTGAGAAGCTTTAGGAAATTTTATTGCAAATTAGATATGTAAGGATTGCTTCCCTCACTAAAGAAACGTCTGTGAATAAGCGTTTCTATCGGGCCAAGGGGCAAAAGCCTTTCAGCAAGGCACAACAGAACCATTTAGGAGAAAAAATGAGGAATATATTTTCAAACAGAAGACAGCGAGGAATTCCTAAGCAGGCAGAATGCAATTATCCGATTGAAATTAAGCCATGACATTGCAGCTTTCACCTCTACTCTTGAAAAAACAGCGCCATGGGATCTGTTGAAGGACTACAAGTGGTCAAGACCTCGGTTTTATATCTCATTCGGAAGCACGGTGGAAAGGGATGCCAGCTCAGCATTCACAAACCCCATCTGCTTTCCACACAGGTTGGGAAGATTAACTTTAAGCTTTCATTTTTTTATTGCTTTGTTCTCAACAGTCCAAGAAAAAGGAAGTTCCCATAGAAAAGGACTGCAACCAGAAAATAGATAAGCGACCTCTAGGCTATATGAAAACAACATCGACGAGGAGAAAGATTCTGAAACATTTGTGGGCTGATACCACATTAAAAATACTTGAGGAATCAAAAAAGAAATGGGAAACTTTCTTCCACCTTCAATCTGAGTACTAAGAGACGTCTGCTTTATGCAAACATGTCCAGAAATGTAAATAGGATTTTCACCAGGGTAAAATAGAACTTGATAATGCCATAAGAATGAGTTGCAAGGAAAACAGCCTTACACTGCAACTCCTATGCCAGACAGAAAAGAAGAAGAACAACCAGCCTTACCAAGTCTCTCATCTTTCATTCTTTATCATGAAATCAGCTTCGCAGTTACCCTACCAGACAGTCCTTCACATTTTAGCTCTGCTCTCTTTGACAACATCTCAAGCGACTGCAGGATGAAGGGTGGGAAACCAAGTGCTAGAGCATGGATCAACGTGGAACAAAGCTGAAATATTCACTTATTCACTGCAGCCAAAAAGCAGATTAAAGCTCTCTTCCATCTTCATTTCTCTGGGGAAACATGGTACAGTAAGTTTGTCAGTGGAAGTACAAATTCAGATTTCCTCCTGTTTTTAAAAGCTCACACTAAGTATGACCACAGAAGCCCACAGGACTTGCTGACATGGCAAAATCAGAAGTGATGCACAGCAATGGGCTCCATTAATCTTGCACATTACTCCTTTGCTTCTGCTTCACTAATCCTTCAGTTCCCAGAGGTGATGACTCAGCTGGGTTTGCTTTCTTCTCTAAAAAACAGTTCCCCTTGTGACTAACCAAGCAGCACACTTGATTCTGATCTTCATACATTGCACACAGGAAATTTCATCCCATTCTCAGCAGAAATAGCAACACGAACATCATAAATACACTTACATCAGCACTGCATCTTGGATCAGAAGCGCATATGAAAGCAAATCTCTCAAATTTACCCTCTTCCTTGGCTGTGATTTAATCTACAACTCAGTTTTGAGGCACGCTGATTGGATTTCTCTCGGATGAAACTGAACTGGAAAGCATACTCCATTCATACCTAGCATGCCCACGGGCATCACCTGAGTGATGAAAATCAACACAATGCAGGTGAGCACCTTTTGCTGCCAATCAGCTCCTTGTGATCCTGCCTACTTGCTGATATATGCACAGATGACGCGAACCTGACCTAAGAGGAGCACTGGAGTGGCCTGCAACCCACCCCATGCTTGTTCCCCAGCATGCCCCAGCCCTTGCAAGAGGGTGCTTTTACTGCATTAATGCTTGATATTATAGCATCATTAAGGTTGGAAAAGACCACTAAGATCACCCAGTCCAACCCCAAGAGCCACATCCCTCCCTCAGTGTCACATCTCCACAGTTTTAGAAGGTCCTCCAGAGACAGTGACTCCATCACCTCCCTGGGCAGCCTGTGCCAATGCATCACCTCTCTTTCTGGAACATCTTTCCTAAGCTGAAAAAATATTCCCTCTCTGAACAACCAACATTAAGCCCTTATGTGTCACGAACAGTATTTCACCTCTAAATAGTTCAAGACACGCTTTAAAAGAACTTCAGATCTCATTTCCTCCTGTAACTACAGCAGAGGTCACATCTGGTGACTGATACTGTAAACTAATTACAGGTGATTTTTGTTCTCAAAATGGCATTCATTTTTGCTGCTCCAGCTTTGCCTTAGCCAACCAGTGAAGAAACTTGGAAGCCATTCAGTGAGGAAGATACTCGGACCACACACCTGATGTATGCTGCATGTATTTCATAGTCAAACACTTCCATCTTCTGAGATCTCAACAATCCCTTAATAACAACACCTGGACAGTTTAATTCATCTGAAGGTAATTATGCCTAAGGACAAAGTGCACTGCATTGCATTTGCTTCACAAAATGCCACTTAACGCTGTTGCCTCTTCACTACATTCAGGCACAGTGCTATTTCTGCCCTTAAACACACTAATTACTTCCCGCTGTAATTACAGTATACTAGCTTAAAGGTTTTATCATTACTTCTGATAGATTAACATGCTGTTTTAAGAGCACTTCAGAGCCCTTTTACTTCCAATCTCCACCATCAATCAGGCCAAAGTTTCCCTGTAAATTTAGTACTTATATTCCTGATAACAGGGTATGGACTTATGGGCATCTATGTTCATAAATGATACAGAAAACGTGAGTAAATTCCTGCTCACTGAGTGCATAATGCATCTTTCTCCTGCATGGGAACTACTACATGATTGACTTCCTTCTGACTCACTCAGGTGGAGCTGGAAATTAGAGGGAAAAATAAGAAGAAAAAAGTAACTTTCACGTTACCTCAAGGTTTTTCCTTTCTACAAATAACTTAAATACAACTTGTCTGTTTGTTCATTCCTACGTATGCAGAGCTCCTTTGTGTACAAATGTAATACTGATGTCTGTTTCGTACGTGGACAGACTTGGCTAAATTTGATACGTTAAGACTATAATAGCTGTAGGAAATGGAGTTACAGACTAACAGATGCTCTGTACCTTAAAGCTGCACAGCAGCATGAGGTCATCTGGGTGTTGGTACATGCATCTGTAGGGTTTTTTTTTCTGTGAACAGAAATATTTCACTCCTGTCTTTACACTGGTCTTGCCTTCCCCTCGCTGCCCTTCCATCTGTAAGCTCTTTATTTTTGGCTTCGCCTGTGGCTCACCGCCTTGACTTTGAAACAGTCAAGGAACCTTGGAGGGATGATGAGATCTGGGCAGTTAGAAGAGCCAGCTCTAAACAAACGGGATACCTTCCTAGAGCTGATAAACGAATTCAGCAGTCACTAAATATATCAGAAACCGTATCTGGTCCAAGAAGATCTTGGAGCTGAAATGAGATGGCTGCTGGAAGGTGAGTGAAGAAACCTCCTCTCCACTGTGCTCTCTGGAAATCCCTCAGCCTTCATGGTTAGAGTAGGCACTGCTGGTCTTACTAAGAGTTTTTATATCCAACTTTGTGCTATATTTCAGAGCAGTAAGGGGTTCAATGACCTTCCAATGGTTACTGCTAATGATGGTTTGCAAATTAAGGTGTTTACAGCACACACTAAGTCTTACATCTTAAAAGAAGCCACAAGAGGAGGCGTCCTCAGTTTAGAAGAAGGAGCTAATCCAAAAGAGGAATTAAAATACCGAGTATTGACAATACAAAAGAAAAGGAGAGAATATAAGTACCATGAGATTTAAAGGTGGTATTACTGCTCCAATCCCCAGTGCTCAAAGCAATAACCCCTGAGTCTGAAAATCCAAGTGCTCAACTGAAACTTCGAAAGCTCAAGTGGATTGTAAAGCACAATCGATAAAATAAATCTTTAATTAGACAAGTGCTTTCTAAGCAAATTCCTTAATGAATATGAAGATTTGCAAAACTACCAGAAGGCGTTTTCCAAGCACGGGCAGATCTAGAGGTTTTGCTTAGGAAATTTCACTAACAGAAAAAGCAGGATATATTCCAAACAAAAAATAATAAAATGAGTTAAACATGCAGTTAATCATTGTTCTTTCCCTAGTATGGAAAAACAGAGAGAAAGAAATGGAAATGCTTGGTGCCTTCTTTCTGTCATTATCAGCCACTGCCCTACCAGTGTATGCAAACAGCTTTTATTTCAGATGAGAAAGCTTATAAGCTTTTATCCCACAACAACCAAAATACCTCTTTCTCATTTCTTCACTGGTTTATGCTTGCTTAATAATATAACCTCCCCATTTCTCACCCTTCTTGCTATGAAGCCACGCCAGAAAGCTATATTTGAGTTGGTACAAGCAATACAAATCCTGTGCTGAAACAAAAGGAAAAGAGCTTGGGATGGAAAACTCCTTTCCAGAAAGATCAAGCATTATCTCCTCTGCCCAGCCCACAGCAGATGTTGACTCCAAACCAAACTAATACAGTCCAATGGCCACATTTGCAACTCATACTAGTCATGATAATTATGCAAATAGGTTCACAAAAGTTAATAGGTACACTTTAACAGCCCATGACAATTACTCCTCAGGTATCTGAGGGCAGCTAACAGAGGCATGAGGAAATTTCCTTCTCTCTAGAATGCTGTCACAAAATCATAGGACTGCTCAGGTTGGAAAAAGACCTTCAGGATCATCAAGTCCAACTGCAACCAAACCATACCACCCTAACGAGGCACAGCTGGATCACATCCCCGAGCACCACATCTAAACAGATTTAAACACATTCAGGGGTGGTGGCTCAACCACCTGCTATTCCAGCACATAACAACCCCTTCTGTAAAGAAATGTCACCCGATAGCTAACCTAAACCTCCCCTGGTATAACCTGAAGCCATCTCCCCTTGTTCTATTGCCTGTCAAGGGACTACCTTGCAAAGGACTCTCTCAACCACAGTCCAAAAGAGACCAAAGCCTCTCCTCCAGAAGTCCTCAGGGAACCTCCTCCTCTTCCATCACTGCCTACCTGAAAGAAACGACGGCAGCCTTCCACCGGGCTGCAGCAGAGGCAAACCAGCAGCTCGCTAGCACTCTCTAGGAGAGCCTTAATGGGGCGCGACTGCTCCCTGCCCTGCTGCCAGCTCCGCCATTGCCCTCACCACCCTCCGAGCAGCGGGACGGCAAACCTCGCCGCGCAGTCACGTGACCGGCGGCGATCGCTCTGCCACACAAACACGCACCCGCGCCTGTGTAGGCCGGACCCATCCTAACCCGCTGCCGCACACTTACCGGCCCGATGCCTCCTCGTCACGCACACGCGTGACTGCGTGGCTCGCAACTTTCCCGCGTCTGAACGGCCCCACGTGCTACGCGGCAATGACTCCTCCTCACGGCCTGGCGGGGCCGCCTGAGCGCCTCGGCAACGCCCACTTCACGTCGGCCGCTCTCGCGAGAACTCGCGGCCCTTGGCGGGTCGCGCTCCTCTCCTGAGTTCGCCCTGTTGGTCGCGGTCTCATTTCGGAGCTGTTCCCTCGCTAATTAAGCTCTTTGTTTTTCGTTTATGAGATGTTTGATCGATTACTTTTGACTCAGGACTGAAATACGGCCCATAAAGAGGCAGCGGTTTATTTATCTTCTTTATCAAGCCATCGATGCTCTGTCCAGGGAGATTCCTGACGAGATTTCATATTTCCTGAATGTTTTTAAAAGACTGTGTTTAGAAATAACAGGCACATACAGAATTACTCTTTTTTCCGTGATGGGTTCGTTACCTTTACATGTTTTCACACTTACAGCCAGTAGATACCTAAAAAGCACCCCCAGGACTCCTTTTACAAGCATGTATTTGGATAAAAGAAGAGAGCTTTGTTATTTCTGTTGCCCAAGAAGATCCCATCCTTTCAACACAGAGCAAAGCTGCCCACCTCGAGCAATTAGCCTTAAACTTCTCCATTTAGGAAATAGACCCGTTTCTGAAATAGTCCTAAAGCCTTAAAACAGATATTTTCCAGTCATTGTGACCCACCATTGTTTTGCTTCTATCAACAGAGAGGTCGCACGTAAAAGATGAAAATTCCAAGGTGAGAAGGAGCATGTTGTGGACCTTACCTTGCAACCCTCTTAGAAAATTAAAGAGAAAATAGAAAGCAATACCAACCTGGTGAGAATATAGACCAGGTTGGAAATGCAATGTCTGTAGCATTACTTGGGGGTGCACTGATGTGGTTTTAATGCACAGCTTGTACTTCCCAGCCAGGCTGTGCAAGGAAAAGATCATAGAGAGCTCTAAAGGAATTGTTTTCCCTTTGCTTTGTCCCCCTTTTTTCCCCTCTAGGTTGTTTTTTTTTGTTGTTGTTGGAGATGGCTGTGAGTGAGATGAATGTTGTCCAAGCCCGCAGCAATTCTGCCAGCTCACTTTCCTGCCCAAACCTCCCCATCCCCTGGGTAAAATTAAGACTGCTTCTGGGGCACAGCATAGCACTAGAGCCAGCCATACTGCTCAAGGAAATGTGTTAGCATGGATTTCAGAAAATCTGGCCAAACTGGCAGCAGTGCAGCAGGCTGGAGAGGTGGGCTTCCAGTGGGTGCTTGTCATGGCACACCTGCAGTCATTGCCCATGAGCAGCAGTTAATCTCAGCATCAGCAGCAGCTGATCTTGTAGTGTTCAGTAATGTGAGCCTGAGCCCAGTGGTGGATTTGGATCAAGGTTTGTAGGAGTTTAAGCTGCATTTAATTATCACCAGAGGGTTTTGCTTTTTTTTTTTTTTTTTTAACAGCTCCTTATAACATTCATTGGCTAAACCACCCTTTATGCCTGGGGGGTTATCCTTCTCCTCCAGAACTCCTTTTCCTCCTCTGTCTTCTGGGATTCGCTTTCATCCCAAGACCACTGAATTGCCTCTGGCTTGGAAGTAGGACTTAGTATGAAGCCAAAATGAAAATTGTATCTCACTCCTGTAAAAGTTTGTTCCTTGGAAGGCAGAGAGAGAGCTGTGAGAGTTGCAGCTGCTCTGAGCAGTCCTTGGCTTTACTGGAGGACATGCTGTCGTCTCCCACTGAAACAACAAAACCACATCTGCTATCTGTCAGCACCCTGAAAGATGTGTGCAGTATGAAATAGCTACAAATACCATTACATTGTCTTTCTTTATTGGAAGTAATGAAAATCCGTGTGCTGACAAATAAAAGTGCAAATAAATATCACGCAATTCAGAGCACAATCTTATGCCCATGCAGCCTGGGCAAGTACAGCATGGAGCCAGCATCCTAGTCCTCTCTCACCACAACTCCAAATCCACCTTTCCACCTTCCTGTGGGTTGTGAGGCCATCATAATCTGTAGAGACAGTCCAGCCTCGCTTCCTACAGAACATTTCACCTCCAGCAGTGAAGAAACAATTGCTGAGAAGGCATTCCAGGGGAATTTAACAACAGCACTTTTCTTTTGCTCGGTCCTGTCCTCCATGGTTTTAGATTACTAGAGATTCTTCCAAGTTTAACCAAAATTAGGCTTTTCATAGAGCTTCCCCTTCAGGACTGGAGCTGCCCAAAGAGCACTTTTTTCCCTGAAACTTCTAATCTCTCAGGAGAACCATAGTCTACGCACAACTTTCCAAACGTGAACCATCCCCTTTCTTCTAGGCTTTCTCAGAAATAAAATAGAGGACACAGTTCAGCTCCTTTCAAAACAGGTTGTGGAAAATAATTCGGTTTTTGGACCCACTGAACAATCTTCCTGGACCTGCTGTTCTCTGCATCTGGCACACTTACAGCATGGTTCCTCTACAGACAGAGCTAGGGGCCATGATCTCACTGCCTGCAGAAGAGTCCAACACTACTAAACACAGTCACATCTCAAAGATTTTGCTTCCTAAACTTTCACCAAGACTTCTTTCCAGTGCCAAGACACACATTTTACTATCTCAGATACTTTACCAGGGTTTACATTACAGCCTAGCATGAAAATCATGTTCATTACTTCTGTTTTTCAAGCATTGTAGTTTAGTGCACATCTTCATTTTAATGACTGTAGATGCATTAGTAAGCAGCAGCTTACAATCTCACAGGCTGCATAATGCAAAACTATGAAGGTCGTGCTGACCTACCAAAAAACTTCAGTTTAATTTGAAAGCTTTCTTGTCGGTCAGAAGGAAAACATCACAGCACTTTAAAAGCCTAAAGCCCAGGGTTCAGTTAAAACATCGTAGAAGCAAACCCTCCCAGGATGAAAACACACCTACAAAACCAGAAAATAATGAGAAAGTGTATGACTTTAGTTTCTTTGAAGTGCTGATTTTAAGCCAGGATTTTGATCCTGGAGAGAGCTGACCTAATGTATTTTTTCTATCTTTATTTTCTCATAATGTGCAATGAAAAACTGGAACAAACACAGCATAACAGCTTTATGTAAACACTTTGTAGCTCAGTGTCTGGGGAAACGGCATTTTGCATCCTGCTTCTTTTAAGGAGAAAAAAAACATGAGATATGGTATGGACTTTTTTCCCCCCACTGTTCAGTTTGTGAACAAAAATGATGAACATGATGATAAAGGTAATGGATACCTTTATTAAATAAATAAAGCTTAAACTCAGAGGCAAAATGCAATTTGTTTCAATCAGCATTTTCAAGAATGAGACCACTTCTGCAGCAGCTGAATTATTACAGCCCTGGGGCTGTAGCACCAAACTGCAGCATAGTTGGAGACAGACGTTTCCCTGTTGGTCATGGCCCTAAGCAGTTATGTTCTGCTCTCCTGGTTTTGTGGTGTGCAAGATAACCAAGGCAGTTTTAAGTGGAAAAAAAAAAAAAAAAAAAGAAAGAAAAAGAAAACTGCCTTTTGAGCAGTTGAGGTGTCCCTTCAGGAAGAAGGCACTGATGAAATGGTACCAGCGCTCTGAAGCATGGAAAGTCACCTATCTGCTCTTGTGCAAAATGTCATAATTCAAATCCTGAGAGTAGGAATGCGGTATCAAGAACCCTTCTAAGAAGTGAGCAGATCAGATCAGAGAGACACTGATCTCACAGCCCACCCTAAGTCCCTGACAGTGCCTTCACAGCTCTCTGACAGATAGCCCTGAAGCCCCTTGACATCCTCTACACGTAAACCACTGTTACCCAAACAAATAACAGTATTTCCTTGTTATCCTGCTCCTTACAAGACTTCTTGCATCTCAGCATTAACAATTGAGACAAGTGAAGTTTTGGCAAGGAGACCAAGACCCACACCAGCACACAGATGGGCAATTACCACTGCTCAGTCGTGCCCCAACATTCATTTCCCTCCTTGATAATGGAGAGTATTTTGATTTGTGTGTTTCGCTCTTTCAATTCAAAGACAAAGATATTAAATACAATTTTTACATAAAAACCACAACCTTTATCCCAAGCTGTGTTTCAATCCATAAGAGAGTCATAAGGTCATTAAGGCTGGGAAAAGACCTCTACAATTAAGTAGAACTGTCAGCCCATCGCCTCCATGCTCATTAAACCATGTCACCATAAAACCATGAGCAATTCCACACCCTTCTAAGCTCATGTGTTAAAGAACTTAAGCCACACTAACTAGAAACATCAAATTTTGAAAGTAATCAGAATAAATATGTCCTTTGTTACTGTTTAAGTACTTCACAGTGGGACTAACTCATAACTTCCCTGTGACTCTAGAACTAGAGTATGGCTTCTGTTTCAAAAGCTTTGTAATTGAAAACAGACAATAGACAGTAAGTGAAGATAAACAAGCAAGAAGGAAGCAAGAGATTTAAATATTTTAACCAGAAGTGCTTACTGATGGCACAAGAAAACTTTCCAGAGAGACAGTCCCAGTAAAAGAAGTGTATTTGCACCTTGACAGATTCAATGTAATTCCACATAAAAAAGGAAGGCTTTATTTTTCTCCTTCCTGCTGTCTGAAGTCTGTTCGTAACCAGCCATCAAATATAACCGTAAGAGAAGCAATTAGACCCCATGCAGACTCCCAAAGGTATGAAGAAGTAACACAGTCATGAAATTGCATCAGTTACCTCCCATCAAAACTTTTTGACTTGATTCCTGGAAATAGATTTAGTACCACAAAAGGATTTTAGCACATCTTGAAAACATTGTAATTTGTTTTTATTTCCTTCAGTAAGGATAAGAATCTGGAGAAGTTGTTCACTAAATGGAGAATCAGGCTAAGTGTAACACTAATAACTCGTGTTTGGATTTGCAGAATCCAGAGTGGCATGACATAAAAATGCTAACTGGAAAAAGTAAAAAGCCACAGTGTTTTCTCTGGTGGAACTCAGCATTCACATCTGTAGACAGATACATCTACCAGGAAACATTTAGATGTAAACAGTGCACATCTTGTACATTTCTCCATTAATAACAATTACTCCTGCCAATGCAAAACAGAAAAGTTTGCAATGACTGTAATCTCTTTCTCAGAGAAGAAGATGCCAAGCACTTCAGTTGGAACCACTGATTTCAGCAAGTATTACTGGATTCGCACCTCTAGTGCTGCACATCTTAGCTGGTAAATACCAGAATTTCTTTTATATAAAATTCAGAGCATTTTACAAAGCTATTGGCAAAGTCCCCACAGTTTCAAGGATCAAATATAGAAAGCAGAGACCAATTTTCATAAGAACAGTCATAATGTATTTTTAAAATTGAAGGCATTATCAGGAAGAAAATCTGTACCGTATTCATCTCCTCACTTGTTCTTCCCTCGCCTTACTGGAATTTAAATCCCCATCAGGGCACTACTTTAAATTCAGAATTTATACATATAACAGTATATGGTAATACCCCTTACTGCTGTACTTGATGAAAATTAAAGCTGAATTCAGTTTTTCCACTGAGGTATTCAGATTCAGGTCTGCAGCATCCTTGAATTTCTGTGGGATTTAACTCAATTGACTGAACATGAAGAATAGATCATAACCTCTTCAAGACACTGCATTTTTTGTACTTCAACATTTTCATGAAGAAATTTCTCCAATCAGGTTTATGTTTAAGGAAATCAGTGTTCATTTAAATAACCAAACTGAGTAAAATAAATTTCTTTGAAGTTTAAGAAAAGATTTCCTTGAGCAAGTAACCTGTTGGTTTTTGTGAAACTTTAAGAATAAAGAATGTCAGCGTGTGATCAGTAAAAAGCACACACCCTATATTTTTTTATATATATTAAAATTTATCATTTTATTTATATAATCAACAAGAGGCATTCATTCAGTTGATTGCATCCTGAATTCTTGGAAGCCAACAGAACATTCACATGAGCTTTACCAGCCTCTCCTCCTCTTGATGATGGCGTCACTTTCATCCCTGTAGGAAGGAGGAAGAAAAATGTTTGTTCAATGCTATCGTCATTGAATGATGACCAAAAACCTGGGTGATCTCAGCAAGCTGTACTTACTAGAAGTCTGCAGAAAGCCTTGTGTAAGCCAAATGAATGAAAAACAAAGCAGATTAACCAGTAGCTTCAACATCTGCAAGATCTTGTAGAAATCCCAGTGCGTATATTACTAAATGGCTAAGAATGCTTTTCTATCTCCCATCAAGCCCTCAATAGCAGTCAGTTTACTTCAATTTTCCTCGTTATCGCAAAAACTCTAGCTAAGGATATCCTTGAATTGTCTTTACATCCCAAGGTTATTTCATCCTGGAAGTTCAGCTTGGAGGAATAACATTCTACATGACAGCGTAGCAGATGGGGTATCACTTGCAGATCTGTTATCATTTTAGGCAAGTCTCTACTGCCTTCACTATGCCAGAGAATTAAAATCAAATCTGAAACCTGCCATAATAATATTTAGAGACCTATTGAGGTGGTCTTTTCTTCCAAAGGATACAAAGCAAGAGAACTGTTCAGTGAACTTGCACCATACGTTAGTTAAAAAACACATTCCTGGGACAATGCCCATAAATACTTGCTTAGCCAAGCAAATGAAGAACAGAAGTTAGCAGGTGACAGATGCTGCAATGGGCTAATAGTCTGCCAAACAGTCCAATGCAACTCCATTAAACTGCATGCATGTGTGATTACAGCCTCGCCAGGTAAAAACCTAAATTCAGACTCCTGGTTTCACAATCAAGTCTGCATACGCCCAGAAATCTTGAAACTGTGCACAACTGGGAAAACTTAACAAACCAACCAACACTTGGCACTCTTTATGGAGTCGTGAGAATTAGTTGCAATTTCACATAAAGTAATATTTTGAAGGCTTAAAGATAAATGGCACCTCTACAAGGAGCAGTCATGAACTAAACTGAGTGGTCCAAAGAACAGCGGTTCCATCATTCCTTTCTATTCTGTTTATGCCCTTGAATTTGCCATACCAATGCACACACGACCTGGAATTCCCTGATTATTGTTTCAAATCCCCTTTTCCTAGACAGAATATCAAATTCAGGAGTCACAAATTAAAATTAGTTTTTAATTAGGTGTTATTAGTGCCAGAATCTATTTTGGTCTGCTCCTAGCAGGCAGCTGGTCACACCACAATTAGACTATAAAAGTGTAGGCAGCTCAATGCTCACCACAAGCAATTGAGCACTGGTTGTTCCGGTATATACACACCAGGACCTCCAATGTGATCAGAAGGTCGCTCAGAAGCTCTTATATTTGTACTGCTTCAGTTTTCGCCTACAACATCTTTTGTTTGTCTTGGGCAGCAAATTTCCTCGTGTTCAAAACTGAAAACAAACAAACCCAAAAAAACCTTACTGTCTCATCTAATAAAAAGAGGAAACTGAGCAAACATGCAAAGAGTGCCTCAAAGATCCTTCATTAATTGGATTTTTCCTTCCCCCTCCTAAGCCATAAGACTCTGCAGAAACGTTCATTTTTTCTTCAGCTGTGTTACTTGATAATGTCACGTACCATTGCTATATGCCTGGAGCTGATGAAGATTCCCAGTGTCTTGCTTGTCGTACATATAAGCTGGATATTCCAAAATCCCTTTAAATCACAAAATAAAACCGTGTCAAATTTGGAAACGCTTCAGATATGCGGCAGTCAGAATAATCCATTTCGATAACCATGCAGCCTTAAGTCTGCTTGTGGCTGCATCTCTTACATAACATTCTCCAAAGTTAACAGCAGCGTTAGATGCACCTGAAACTATTGTAACTTACTCTTCCCTAATGAAACTCTTTCACATAAAAATAAAAATTAAAATATATAAAAAAAAGTTGAGACTTCAGAAACAAAGTTGCGTCCAGAAGCTGCTGCCCCATTCAGGTCAGCCTCACCAAGTCCCCCCTCTCTCCAGCTGAAAGCAAAAGCCTAATTACCACACCTCTGTCTATATCAAGGCAGCTTCCAGGCACCTCATGTTCCTCAAAGCTTTGAAACACAAGAACACACAGGAACTGAGCACTGAAACACAAAGTGTGTTAAAAGTCCCTTGCTCTGAAGCAGCCTAGTGATTAACTACCCTCAAACCAGTGGCTTTTGTCGCAAGGAAAGTCTTCTAGAGCCAAAAAATAGATCTGTTCAGTCGGCTTCTGAAGAGCTCCATTGCTTTCATGCTGCTCTCTTCGTAGCTCACCACAATTTCATTCATTCACCTTCTGAGGAGCTGCAACACACACACCTTCCTCAGAACACTTTGGTTCATCTGCCAATGAGTTCACAAAGGAAGGCAATTTTACCAAGGGAAGGAGAGACAGTCAACCTGCAAAATATCTACCACGTTCATCTCTGCTGATTCTGGGAATCTATGAAAAAGTGTTTTTGCTCCAAGTACAAAGCTGTTTTCTGCTTTTGCTGTTTACAATTGCTGTTCTCTTGCTGAGCCCATTGTAGTCCTGCCATTGACATCACTGAGTCAAAGGCTGCTTGGGACAGTGAGGCCCTCCCCTTGGTCAGAGACGGCTCACATTGCCAGCATGGAAAATTCACTTCTGAAACACTGCCAGCCCCTCTCTGCCTCAACTCCATTTGACATGAAAGCAAAGAAATCAATTCTCAGGCGTACATTTCTATTTCTGTAGGAGAACTGAGGTTTATTCCTAAAACTACTGGGAAAATGTGCTCATTACGTCAAGCACAGCACGTGGGTTTCTGGTGATACTTAGTGAAGGTCTAATAGTTAAAACAGAGGCTGATTTAAGTGGGCTTTGTTGTTGTTGTTAAACAAGCATCCGGCATGTGAAAATGGAAGGATTCTTCAGTGCATCACTCAAATGCTTACCAAGCACCTGAAAAATGCTAACACCTATTTTTGTATGCCCTTGCTATTTTTGCTCTTCACTGCAGTTTAGTGGTCAAAAACTTAATAACTTCAAAGAACCTGAAAAAACCCTGACTTAGAAGGGACCCCAAACGACCATCAACCCCAGCCTCCTAGGATATCTTCAGCATCTGCATCTAAATATCCCCATCCCTGGGGCTCCCTCCTCTGCCATCGCAATGTTTTATGCTACACTTAGTGCAGTGACGTTACGACTTCTAGGAGTACAGCCAGCTCACAAGAATCTCAGCTAGTGGTGCTCAGGGATGTCACCACCTGCAAGATGCAAATGCCATGACTGCATAGAGAAAGGGGAGATGTATATACAGTCACAGATGCTGCAGCATTTTCTCCTAGCCTCAGGAAACTAAAACGTCTCTTGTGTAAGAATCTCCCTGGCTGCTCTGTTCCACCTCATAAATGAAAACACAAAGCAGCTAAGGATGCATCTTCTGTACCACAGTGACTAACATTAGTACCTTATTTTGGAACTCGTGGTACACTCCTGAACAAAGCGTTTATTACAGTGCTTATTGAAGCACTCAGTCAATACTTGTACAGGTAAAAATTACCATAATAGCACTCCAGTCAGTGCTGAAATTCAGTTTGCCTGAGTGTTTTTTCTGTTCCTTTCCCCTAGTCATAGAATCCTTAGAGATGAAAGGGCCCTTTAAGCATCATCTGGTCCAACCCTTCTACAAACAGGGGAACAGAGACACATACAACTAAATCAGGTTGCCCAGGGCTTGCTTTAGCCTTATCTCCAGAAATGGGGCACTGACAATATCTTGAAACAACACATAACCTCCTTACCACATGAACCACCTCTTCCTAATGGTGTTAAGGATCAATGTGCAGGGAAGGGCAATGGCAGAAAACCAGTTCTAAAACACCCAAGAACAGTGATGGTAACAATCTAGTTCAAGATTTGCTTACTCACCCCAGGGATCAGAGCTCACCAAATGCTCCAATAGGAAGGATCTGCAAGTAGAGACCCTTCTTTTGACCCCTTCCAATGCCACAGGTGAATTGCTTTCACCTGTGCTCTCAGAGCTGTGTTCCTTCACTAGGTGCTCAGATGTTGCTTCAGGCTGTGACTTAGCAATTCCTACACACAACACAAATATTTTACCTTCTGAAAGGACACAATTGAGGCTTTACACGATGGTGTCTTGAGTAGCTGGTATGTAGGTAGCTTCAGAAGATTTGGGTACAAGCAAACCCATTCCTAATGATGGCCGATGGCCAAGTCCTTGTAATTTTACAGTTTGTGCCCCACAGTTGCCAAGCAACCCCTCTTTTAGGCAGCTCAAAATATTTTTGAGCCAGTCAACTTCAGCTGGAATGAGTCAAGTAGTAAACTGCTGGGACATTGTTATTGATCCCTAATTAAAATGGACTGCATGGAAAATAGTACTGGTTAGGGTTTTCAGGTTGAGAAACAGAAACTAAAGCCCAGACCTTCCAAGGTATTTAGGATGCTCTGCTTTCAGGTGAGGTTTCCCTCTTCCCACGTGGCATCTTGAAGAAATAAATTCTTACTCATCTTACACCATAGATCAGTATTATGTGGACCACCAGGCATCACACATAAGAATATTACCAATCAGAACAAGTTTAAGTTCTGCTTGTATCATTCACCAGTGAAAATCTGTGTCATCATCTGTCCGTGGCCCTGCCCCCAGCATTTCCTCTCAGAACCAGCATGCTCACTGTCCTGCCTGAATACTCTTTATCTGGTTTTCACAGCAAAATCCCAGTGTGTCTTCTCCGTGTAATGTTTGCACAAGGAAAACACAGAACCTTTGCTGAGATGTTTTGTGGTATCCTGAGTTGTGCACTCCCATTGGGTGCAGTACTTCAGCTCAGCCGGAGTGATATTTTGTCCTGATATTTTGTCATCTTGAACAACAAAACAAAGAGCTCAGTGACCCTGATGCATCTTCCAAACAAGAGATGGAGCGTGCTGCTGCAACAGCTCCTGTAATAACAGCTTCTTTGCTCTGGAAGGAATTGGTTGCACAAAAAAGCACGGGTAGATTGACTTGCAAGGAAAGCATGAGATGCAGGAAGGATTGCACACAGCCCATGGCAGCAAGATGGACATTTAGAAGTAGCCTGGAAATGTGAGATCCACAGCTAAATCTGCCCAGCCAGATAAGAGCAGGCTATCAGTGTCTATCCTATTCCACAATGCCTTCTGCACAGAAAAAGCCAGCTCCTGTTTCCAGATTTCACTGCTTTGGTTACCTCAAATGGAAAAAATCAAAACGCTCCGAGGCTGCTCATTACCATTGGTCTCTTTAATAAAGAAAACGTTGGGATGTGACAAGAAGGCTGCATGGCACTCTCTGGGTGCTTTGCTGCCTGTACTACTGCTGATAGAAGCCAAGAGTTAAATACAGGTTAAATACAATACTCAATAAATAAATACAATGCACAGCCTTAAATACAATAAACACCATTTTTATTCGTGACATAAAAGCATTTCATGGAACTGCTCAATTTGCATTAAAGAGTCCCAACAGTAAGTTAATTCCAATTTTAGAGATGTTTAGGGGTAATTATAAAGGAAAAAGTGTATTTATTATGAGTGCGTTGCACTTCTGTGTTTTTCTCATTTCTAGACTGTTTTTTTTTCCCTCAAATCCAACGATCTGCAGACAAACCCACCATAATTTTTTTTCTTCAGAGCAGACCAGAAGCCTCTGTGTTGAAACCTTCTTAAATATTTACTGTGGATCAAAACACCATCAAGCAAGGATCTGAAGCCTTACATAACCGAGTGATGATTAATTCAGACTCCATGCATTGCAAATTAGGGCCTCGTTTTACTTAAGAAGGGTTCTCTGAAGTTAAGTAGATGGAGACCTCCTCAGAAGAGATTATTACACTTCTTTAACTATTTAATTAAATAAGCAAATGGCTTCATTTAATATTTTAAGAATTTATCTACTCCTTATTTTTACTTAGCGCAAATAAAGCTGTCAGATTGCTCTTCTGCAATTTCCAGAACATCAGCTAATAAAAATTTCATTTTCTGCATTTGAAACTGAGGGGGGGAAGAGGTCAGTTGGTCTTTGTAGCATAAATTGCATTAAATCAGTTATACCCTGAAAAAAAGTATTGGGAAAAGAGAGCAAGGAGATGCTGCTCTGAAGTGTGCCAGGCTCATGAGAGGGCTGGGCACCTCAACTGCAACTTGGGCAGATATAAAAAACAATTTTTACTGCTTAGGAGCAAAGGATTGCCATTGCTCACGTGGATAGTAACCTCCCACATTACACCTCCTGATGCCTGGGCTCCAGGTTTGGCCATATGATCAAAATCACATATAACACATAGATATCCCTGTAGCATAGTGCTAAGAAGAGCTTAATATCTGCTCTACCTCAGGACATAATGCTGATGTGTCTCCCTCTGGCTACTTTTTCCAGCAAATTCATTGACTTGCTAAATCATCGGCCGCTGGATCAGTCCCACCATACCACGTGGCTCCTTGAGCAGTGACTTGTTCTTGGATCTTTCACACTGCATATTGTTGGTATCACCCTGGCTGCTCGCTTAGCTATTGCCAGCGTGTCTCTATACCAACCAGCCTGGCTCAGTAAGACTCTTTCATCCTTTTGTATTGCGTGGATTTAAAGCATGAGGAAATGCAGTTGCCTAAGATTTTTTCTGTATATGAGATGGCAGCTCTCGATGGGATCTCACTTGTACCCAGTTCACAAAATCAAGAGTAGTTCCTAAAGTCAGTGCACATGAAACCACTGAAACAGGAATCCAGCCTTCCTTGTACTGAAAACCTGGATTTTACAGAACAGCATCCACAATACTGTAACATGTTCAGCACAAAGCTTAACAGTTAACACTTTTGTCAAATCTGTTTGCTAGTATGAGATACAAATGCTTAGCCACTGTAGAAATACCAGTTACAGAGAAGCAGCACATTTTTTTGTTCACATTATGACTCTTCTGCACTGTGAGCAGGACAGGATGAAAGCTCCGGTTTTGAAATTACGAGTGGACAAATAACATGATGGAATGAGAGAGGAAAAGAAGCACCAAAGAAACCCACGAAGATTAAGTGCTTGGTCTGTAAAATAAACACTGAGTGAAAGAAAAAAGGACTGAGTGTGGGTATTTGAACAGATTTCCCCCCATACTGTTATGGTGCTATTTCAGAAACACAGGACGTAGTTTCTAAGAAGCGAATGTCATGGCCTGAAAGCTAAGGAGAAAAGTCTATTGATTTTCATTTTAGAAAGAAGCTCAGACACATATCAAGGTGAAGTGACAATGCTAATAAGAGGGCAAAACAGTGCAAAGGATAGCGATTTTCTCCAGCCCTTGAAGGAGCCCAACAGAACAAGGCTGTGTTGCTCAGGATTTTGCCATGCAAACTACTTGGCTACCTACAGGGGAATGAATACCTGCCTTGTGAGCAGATAACTGCAGAACCATGAGTTGAATTTGTACAGATCTTGACAAACCTAGTGATAAAACGTGATCCCAAATCTGATAAATCTAAAGGTAAAACTTGACCTGCTTCCACTACGTCTATTCCCTGAAGCATCGTGTCAGAAAATCCCTTCCAGGTCTACATACATCCATTTACAGAACAGACAGAAGATTATGGCAGATACTTCATATTTCACCAGTTCCAAAATACTGGGAAATGTATCTTAAGGCCGTGCATCACATTTACCTTAAGAAACCATAAATTCTGCATAGTCAGTATCAGGCTTTTGGGTGTTTTTCTTTTTTCTTCAGTATTTCAATAGATTTTGTCTGGGAATCAGTGAGGAAGAAGAAACGTGAAGTAGTATTTAGCGGAATTTATTCGGAACTCCCTCTAATCAAATATGCAATGCCTTTTTTCAAGAACTGCAATGTGAAATGTAAATCCATTGGGCTAATACAGGAAGAAACATTATAAAAGCTGTTCTCCTCACCCTGAACGGTTCATTCACAATAAGAATCTATGCTACTTTCAAGAGAACCTTGAAGAAATTAAATGGAAATAGAAGAGTGGCAGTGGAAGCCCTTTTGAGGAAGGAGTTATACAATGGGAAATCTTTTCAACTGTTTGAATTTCAGACCCATCAGACCCATTATCAAATGCTTGCTGGCAAATCAGCCAATTATTGAACTGGCAGTCACATTAGTGCCTAACGTTCCCATGTGTGTAACGATGTTTCAAAGGTCTCAGAGATCTGCAAGTGAGGGCAGCTATTCCTCATTCCCAGCATCAAGAGCCAATAAACACATGGCTGTGGTACACAAGTGGGTCTTTCACATCTCAGAGCAAACACTCAGTGTGGCAGAGTGTTTACATTCTTCTGATGGATGAATGGAAGAGATACAAAAGAGAAAATGAAAGTCTATGCTGAGTTTGTGCCTGAGAGAAACAACATAAATATATGTCTACAAAGATGCCAACCAATTTCAACATGTTTATCAGAAGAGTATCTCCCACATAGCTGTTATGAAGGTACTAATGCCAAATGTGAGAAAGCTGATACAGGAATATAGAATGTCTGTAACATCTAGCTCGTCTCATTCTCTCCACTTTATCCATCAAATCTATTCGTTTCATGGCTGCATAGATGAATTACTCTGTATTAAGTTTATAGGAGGCATTCAAGTTTGAAAGTCTTCTCTGCCATGAATTTGAGGTTTGAACTCCGTTCTCCTTCCTTTTCTCTTACCTGTTTAGTTTGGTGCTTTTAGGCTCTTTTGCTCATTTTAAGAAGCGTGATAACATTTGTCAGCAATGAATCATTTCCTGTAAAAGGAGAACGGACCAGTGATAATGAAAACAGAAAAGATGGCACATTGCTCATCTTCCTCAGTAAGAACAGATAACGTTTTTTCCAACGCTTCTGTCCTACAGAAATTCATAGATTGAATAGCTTGTGTCTTTGTCTTAACTACAGGACTGGACATCGTGAAGCAGCTTGGTATTGCTGCCTCATTCCCAACAGTAATCCTTCTGTCTTGGTGTCTTTTTTGGGGTGTGTGCACAAAGATAGCGTTTTTATAAGGTTGTTGCTACTTCCTCCTGTTTTCATGAACTCAGATATTGGATTGAAAAATTTTAGAAGCGCTTAGTAAGTGAGTTCATATTTTCTTCTCATAGGTCATTTTAAAGTTATTAAACTCCAGACAACTTTGTAAGCACAGCAAGGACTCTCCTGGTATGAGATTGTAGCTTTTCAATATTAATTATTCTAACTCAGGGGTCTTCCTTTAGAATTAGTTTCATCTCACCATTATAAGTTATGCTTAAAAGCAGAATGTTGATCAATGAAATAGAACCCCCAGGCTGGAATATCAACATCAGACGCCAAGATCTGTAGCACAGCAATGTTTGGTAGCCACATCTTTGTTTTTTTTTCCAGTGTAGTTTTCTGGTACTTGCTGAGTACTGGCATTTAAATCAGAAGTAGAAAAAAGCAGCTCCATTTTTATCAAAATGTTTAAAGTTTTTCCAAAGACCAGAACTCTCCCACCATCCTGAACAGCCATAGCTACAGCTGGGATCCAAAGGAAGTCTATTAAAAAATAAATAAAAATCCACAACAGTACAATAAATACATTAATTCGATGTTGTTTCTATTCCTGGATACTCTGAATAAAGTCATGCAATGGCATTCACAAGTAATTCAAGGTCAGGTTGGATGGGGCTTTTAGCAAGCTAGTCTAGGGGGAGTCACCCATGGCAGGTGGGTTAGAACTAGATGATCTCTAAGGTCCCTTCCAATCCAAACCATTCCATGATTAATTTGATGCCTGCTCTGACAATTCTGAATAGACCTCGATACACAAATCTTCAATAATTTGCTTTAACATGACATACGAAGAAAAGGCACGCAGGTCAACTGTGATTAAAATTAATGTGCAGTTCTTGAATATTCATAAATACTTTCGCAGTATTTTGCCAGAAGTGATGCTGACCTCAACTTATGTCTATTTATCAGTGTTTTAATTAACAAAAACTTTGCAGTTTCTGTTTTCCAAGAGCATCTAAACAGAATATTGGCCTACTTAATACTTGAATGTCAGCAAAATATACAACAATATTACCTCAATTAGGCAGAAATTTAATCTCTAATCTCAAAATTATCTACTTGGTTCATTCGGTAATGCCCAGACGCTCAAGATTACTACAAGAAGATTACTACTCTTTCTTTTCAAGATTACTACTCTTCCTTTTCTCCTAAAAATACAATTTGAGATGAAATATCTGTATCTTTCATGAGGGTTTCATGACTAAAACACATTCTTAGGTTAAATCCATTGCCTTAATCACAGCTATTTCCTTTAACAAAAAAGCAGCAAGAAATAAAAAGGAAGGAATATTTGATTCATAAGCCAAAATGGCTCAGCTCCACTGCACACAAGGACTAGTCCGGCTACCTTCATCTGCTCTGGCCTCTCTCACTCCTCTCAGTCTACATTTGGAATGCAAGTTTCCGAAGCTGAACTCTTGAGCTATCAATTAAAGAATTTTAATAAAAATGGGAAATAAATGTGTTTGTTCAGGTATTTCTGATATAAACTATGCTGTTTTTAAAAAATAGGATTCCAGAACGTGGAATACACTGAAAGTACGTGCTGTTTTTCTTCTGATTGTAACAACACATTTAATTGAATTTCAGTCATTTCAAAACAGATCAAATTGACCTTTTCTGCAACAGATTGTGCTGAGCTCAGACATGAATAAAGATGAGGTGACTATGAGGATCTCTCCATCAGCTGCTCTGCAAAAACATTTTAAGGGAACATAATACTAATGCCAGTTCAATATAAACTTGAGACATCGAAACATAGAATGGCTTGGGTTGGAAGGGACCTTAAATATCATCTGGTTGCAACCTCCCTGTGATGGACTGGTTGTCAACCACCGGATCAGGTTGCTCAGGGCTCCATCCAACCTGGTCATCAGCTCCTCCAGGGATAGGGTATCCACAGCTTCCCTGGGCAGCCTGTGCCAGCACCTCACCGCTCTATGGTTATCATAACCCTAGATGGTTCTCTCAGACATGTGATAAATGCTTCACTGAAAAAAAAAAAAATAAAAAATCTTGAAAGTAAAAGAGCCACTGCTTATGACAGATTGATTCCTTCCATTTTGCCAATACAAATGTTGTTTTTATTTATGTTGCAATGATCCTATCTCAAAATGTCCCACTTCTCATTTAAAACAGGTGATGCTTGGATGCCTACAGAGAAAACAGATCAATCTCCCCATTTTTAAAGGAAAAATAATATTTAAGGTATATTATTATATATAACAAAATCGATCCGTGATCAATGCCATGATCCAACTTCTGGGGCACACGCAGCACAGTCCAATAGCTCTCAGCAGTAAACTCTCAGTCCTTCCTGCTTTTGATTTATCCAGACCTAGAGCATCAGATTCCTTCACCTAAAAAAAAAAATAATAAAGAAAATAAAAGATAGAGGGAATTATTTCTCTGTAATTCCATAACACACACAAACCACAGAAGTGGATTTGCTATATGCTTCTTGTAAGATATTTTTTTGTTCGTTTTCCCATGCTATTAGGCATATATGTCAGAAGAAGCAGTTCCACTGAAAGCTTGAAGGGCACCAGATCGATTTACCTTTTCTTCATTCAGTTCTAATCCTCTGCCATTCAGAAGGAAGAAAAGAATGTCACCTGGAGACAATAAAAACCAAATCAACAAAGCCAAGTGGAAAGACAGTCTTCATCACTGCTCCATTGTTTTTCTTCCACTTAAATGTTCATTTGTTGGGATTTTAGGAGGAACTAAGCATCAGATTTCAAAAAGCGAAGGACTTCCCTTTAATGCTCAGCTGGTAGAGCATCTCTTACCACAAACATACATGACATGTCTCCAGACAGGAACGCCCCATCCCTTCTAGCTATACAGACAGAAGGTGATGCCTTTAGTACAAATAAGCTTTTGGTTATGCTTTGTCTTTAAACAAAGCTGTTATTTATTTTCTTGTAAAATACTGCGAATTTGGTGGAATGAATTCTTTTGCTGAGTCAGTAAACTAAATGGGAGAACAGTCTGGATACGAACCTCATTTGAGTGAATTAATATTCATACAATTAAAGCTACAAACAAGGTAAATAAAAAGCAGAACACTGATTTTCTTTTACCTCTGCACTCTATCAGCAGGAATTTCACTGTTCTCCACCTGGAAAAAATAAGCTTTGATGAAAATCAGCTTCCAGTGGTTGCTTTAATCAGTAAAGTGTATCTATTCAGCTTTAATTGCAGAGCTTTTCTGATTCAGAATTAGTGTTTATTGTGTAAATAGATATCTTAACGTGTACATAAATCGTGAACAATAATGATTTTCACCCTGTGAAAAATGCTGACAAACGTAATGTTATGTTTGTTAACAAGCATCTAATTTACTAACACACATACACACAAAAACCCAACCTGAAATGGAAACTGTAAAAGTCTAATTGAGCCCGGGCTGCTCTAAAGAAGGGCCCTCACAAGCTGAAATAATTCTTTCATTTCTTTTGTGAATCCTATAGAGAGATGAGAAGTCAGCAGACAGTTATTTCTCAAGAAACCTCACGTTGCACAGTATTTTCAGCTTTGGTAGAATAGTGAGGAGTAGAGTTCAGTGCTAACTGGCATCAGGAGCCAAGCATGCATGTCACAGGAAAGCTTAATTTGAAAACTGTAAGAGAATGAATAGCCAAGTGCACATACGATGCTAGGACAAAGGAAATGGAAGCAAATGGAATCTTCAGGCGAGTTCACAGCAGCAAATTAAACTAAAAATCATTTCCCCATGATATATCATTACTGAAACATTCCTGGAGTGCTGTATCTAATAATATCCAGATTTCTAAAACAATGTCTTGAATGTACAGGAGTTGGGTGAGATCTTGCAAGTACTCCATACATATGGGAAAGGATTTACTTCTCAGCTCTGCCGTTCTCAGCCATTCTCCTCCACAGACAACACGAGGCTCCAACGTCTTTAGGAATTTCAGCTCACTGGGATTCTTAGGGAAACCAGGCTGTGAGAATTCAAGTCATTTGGAGATAAAGGACAGAAAATAAGTGACAGTAAGTGGGGCTTCATGTTCCCCAAACGGATCCAAGTTTCAAGGCAGACTGGAAATGGGGGATATTTGCAGATATTTCCTCCAGGCACATCATGAACCTAATGAGATTCAACAAGGCCAAGTGCAAGGTGATGCACTTGGGCCTGGGCAATCCCAGATATTTATTCAGACTAGGGGAAGAAATCCTGGAGAGCGGTGCAGAGGAGAAGGACTTGTATCCAACCACCAGGGACGGGGCATCCACAGCTCTGGGCAGCCCATGCCAGAGACTTACCACCCTTCAAGGATCCATAAACCTTCTATTTTCAGGTCACGTATAGAAATCAGCAGGGAAGAAGATTGTTTAAGTCTTGAAAATAATCATAGTATATAAAACAGGACATGATAGGTTCTGCATCACTCTGTAAGGCAGGAAATCTATCTTTTCTAATCCTGATAAGAAATTCAATCTTCTGCCACACAAAACCAATTAGCTGTTTTTGCCTATATGAAAAGAATGAAGACTCAATCAGTTCCATATATAAGGATCAGCTTGATTAGGGGATGTTTGTATTGACTAATCGTGGCAGCTAACGGCTAGATATAAGCAGCAACAGAAATTCTTTCCTCTTTCACATTAGCTTTGTGTAATAAGCCTACCATGCAGAAATCTGTGTAGGTGGGAGGCAGTAGAAGATGCTTAGCAGGATTTTTTGGTACTTAGTTGTTGTTTTGTGTTTATCCTTCTCTTGCCTGAAGTCAATTAAAGGAAAAATAAAAATAGGAAAAAAAAAGAAGAAAGGGAAAAAAAGCAGGCACTTTCTCACCTTGTACCATCGGCATGTTCATGAACATCTGTAGAGTGGAAAGCAGTATAGCAATGATTAGGGACTGCTTTGTTCTCTGACTCATTATACCCTCCTTTTAGTTGTCATAGAGCCAAAACTGACTGGCAAAGCAACAAAAACAGTGGCAAAATCTGATCTCTCCCAACAAGCAGAGTCCCCAGAGTACAAAAAATGCCCCATGCTACTTGTATGCATTCCTCTGCATTTCTTAAGCTTGCTTCTTCCTTTGATCTACCTTATTCAGGGGGACATATTTTCTCTCTTCTGCCTGACAAACAAAATACTACCAGAACCCAGATTTCCTGCTACAAGCACTCCTGGCCAGAAACATTAACACAACATTTTACCTAAAAAATGCACTGCAAACAAAAGCCTTCAAAAGCAAAGCTAATTTTAAACTTCTCCCCAAGTCATGGAATTATGGAATTGTTTGAGTTGGAAGGAACCTCTGGAGGTCATCCAGTCCAACTTCCATGCAGTTAACAGGGGCACTTACAGCCCATGTTCAGAGTCCTGTCCAGCCTGACCTTGAATGACTCCAAGGACAGGGGCATCCAACACCTCTCTGGGCAACATCTTCCAGCGTCTCATGGCCATTATTGTAAAAAAAACGAAGTAACTTCTTCCTTATGCCCGATCTAAATCTCCCCTCTTTTAGTCATTATGGCAAAATAATAACGGTAACTCACAAAGCGTGCCAGAACACTCTTCTTAAACTTGGTTGGACCGAGTTACCCCTCTCTGTATTTCTTTAAACAAGAATTATCGAGTCAGTAACACTTCTGAGCACGGAATGTCTTGGGTTGGAAGGGACCGTAAAGATTATCCAGTCCAAGCCCTCCTGTCACATGCTAAGCAACCTCCTCCAGATACTGAGCCATATGAAAAGGAAGGAGATGCTGGAAAACGCCGTGTTCTTTCTGAGCCGGTTTCAAAATCATTTTATGACTGCGATACTCCTGGGTCAGGGTCTGGTTTTGTAGAGCAAAGCAGATTTTGACAGAACTGTATCTCTCTGTGGCTGTAATAGAGTAATGTATCAAGCTGGCGAGCCAGACAAAACAGAATGTCACGTATCCCAAGTTCACTGAAAACGGTGGAGGGGAGTCCTTGCACGAATCAAAAACTCAGAACTGAAGAATTCAAACAGGGCCAAACCAACGTAACCTTGATGCACCTTCCACTGCCACACACACCGTTTTACAACGCACACAAAGGCAAACTCTTAATGTCTGGAGTGACTCAGCTCCCTCTTAGATGTAACTGAATTTCTCATTTGCTCAGTACCAAACTGCTTGCTAATTACATTTAATTTACAGGATATTTATTTCGGTAGAGGCATATCAATGCTTACTGTAAAAATACTACATTTCAGGCTTTCCAAGCTCTCTGTAACATTATGCAGAGCCTTCAAACACATGTTTTGGTGTTAGTCAAAGGAATGCCAGCAGAGAGGAATGGCTCAGTGCAGTTGGTTAGCATGATGTCTCATTTAAGTGACTGAAGTCAGGGGCAGGCAAAGTAACACAGTAATTCCTGTTCTGCCAGTGCCCTCTTGCAGTGGCTTTTGAGACAGGAAAGCAAAAAATGGAGTACGTGCCTGTACTTTTCCACGGAAAAGCATGCAGACGTGGATGGGGCAGAGAACGACTTAGAAACCTGGCACTCCCCATTTCCAAACAGTGCATGAGCACAGAACACATACACTATTGTGCATACTACACGCTATTATCACATTCAGTGCAGTCACTTAATTTTCCTTAAGACTGAAAATAACTTATCACACCCCAGCCATTTGAGTACTAAACAAACTAAAATGAAATTTCAGGTAAGGAATTCCACTTTTTTTTCCCTTTAATATTCCCAAGCTGATATATATCTATGTATACACACACACACGAATGCCGTCTGCCAACAACTGTTAATATAGGACAGATACTCCGTGAAATAATCATAACAAGATCAATGCTTCTTCGGAGAATTTTCCAATACTCAGCGCAGCCCTTCCTCTGTTTAATATCCCAAATGAGTGCAAATAAACATGTTACATCCTATATCCATTGTAGCTACTAAACCAGAATCTGAACCGGCGTCCTTCCCCCATTTGGGAAAAGTAAAATCTGTACCATTACTTATGTTCTGTGAGAGACAGTAGTCCAGGTACAAAACAAATGGTGAACAATCACAAAGTGAGTTCTATTTCCATGGGGACTGATGGGTTGTGCCGAGATGGGGCAGATGACACGGTAGCAGGAGCACAAATGCCAGGAAAGCAAGCAGAATCTATAGGGAGTTATTGGTGGCCACAGCTGCAAATCCTTCATCGAGTCAGTGATGCAGGTACAAATAGGAAGATTCAGAAAGAAGGAGAATGACCTCCAGAGGTCCTTTCCAACCCCCATGATCCTGTGATTCTGTGCACTCCTCCTTTCTGCATCTTCCTGTTTGAATCTGTACTGCTGGCTCGGTGAAGGATTTGCTTTTGAATGCTGCATTATTTTTAACAGAATTTGCAAGTGGCTTTAGAACACATCTAAAGACAGATACTGAAAAAGCACACAACTATTTATCGCACAAAACTGGAGTACAGCTTACTGCATCTCCAAAACCAGTCTTGACATTCATCCCCTTTTTTCTCACCTCTCTAGGGCAGGCAGCTCCAGACAACATAAACTGAGTCTATAGAGAGGTTCCTCCCCATTCTACCTGCTGCTTGACTGCAGTCACATTAGAGAGGACTCTACTGCATCCACTGCCATTGTAGGATCCACATTACCACCAGATCAGTGAGTGTGCTGGGTGGGTGAGGGACCAGGGGAAGGGGGCAATGGGCTCAATATAAAGAAAGCCTTCAACAGCGCAGACATGGGATGGATATCTCCCTGTCTCTCAGCTAGCCACCACAGCTGCTGGGCTCTGGACAGATGATGGCCCTGTCTGCTATCCCAGCAAATCCTCAGTCCTTTTGCACAGTAGGTGTCAGCTTCAGGAGAGCTGAGTGCTTTCCTTGAAGGCACAGCAGACTGCATCATCGCTGTGCCTTCAAGGAAAGCTGTGCCCACGACCATCGAAAGTAAAGACTTGGAAAACAGAGCACAGCAAGCAGAAACACCGCTGGATAAACTGAATGGGCTAAGTTATGGAAAGTTAATGGTTAATGTATCTGATCACAGTCTGAATGGAACTGAGAAGGATCTGGTTATTTTTGTTACCCACGTTAAAGCCAGTGTTGTCCACAGCTCTAATTAGTGACTGATGGATGTCATACTGCAGCGCTTATAATCAGTGGATGACTCAGACACTGACGTGATAGTTTTTTGGGAAACAGTTTCCTACAGATCTCAAAAAATAACATGTACAAAACGCAGGTTAGGTGCAATGCACGTACACCTGAAAAGCACTGTAAAAAATAAACACCACTTTCTTGTAGCAATGAATCTCTACTATATACTCATAGCAGAATAGTCACACTTAAATTTACTTACTAAGCTAATTTGAAGAAAAAGATCTTCCTTTAAGCCATAACCAGATCCATGGTAATTATTTTCCAAGGCCTTGCTGAACACAGAAAAATAATAAGTCCCGCTGTAATGAACGCACACAGATTTTGTCAGATGGCTGAAGTTATTTCAGCTTTGGCAGAGGAAATTGGTGGGTTTGATCCCCAAGGACTTGCCCAGAAAATAGTAATTTGAGGCCCATCGTTAGTGGTGCATACAATGAAGATTAGGTCCAGCAACATAATAAGTTTTGCCACCGGGCAGATCACTGAACAAAACATCAAACCTGTGTTAGTTTCTGTTATCTCCATTTGCAAGCTGTTGACAAATATCTAGCTCAAGGACAGGAGTTTCTCTATAAATATTCCCTTTGTTTCTACTGAGGAAACACTGTAGTTTGATATCTAAATTTATAGTAACTATTTTCTTTAGAAATATTTTCCATCGGAAACACAAGCCTCGGAAAAGCTTTTTTGGGTAGAAAACAGGAGAATGCATGCCAAACTATCAGCCTTGTGCACGACCAGAAAACGCTCCAATGAACCAGAATTCAAATTTTATCAAGTTGGCCAAAACGCTTCTAATAAATGTCATTTTCATGTCCCTTCTTTTTTGCATACATAAACAAGCTACGTTCGAACTGGCAATACAATACCAGCAGAATAGAACTAATAAGCCATAAACTATGTGCTGCTTTTTCCTGCAATGCATCCCCAGGGTGTCAGGAACTCAGCCACGACAGCTAAGGATTCAAATCTATTACAGTTCAGCAAGAAAAGTGATTTGGAAAGACTCAGCCAAAGTACTGCTCTTGCCATATATATCGCAGACAAGTCTGGTTACCACCAATCAGATAGATCACAGGGCTAAGTGTATGGTAAAGTAGTCCATAAGTAGCTCATGACAGCACTTCAGAAGAGCTACTGTACCCAAGCAGAGACACAGTGGAGTATTTTCATTTTTTTGATGGATAATTGTACAAAATCCCTCACGCTCTGTGTTTGAGAGAGAATGGATCCTCCTCAGCTGTTACAAAGCACGGTGCCCAATCTAGTAGCAACAGCAAAAGCCTTTTACACCAGCCAAGAATCTAGTCTACAGCACACGGAGCAGTCCACAAAGCTTTGGGACAGAGCTTAAAATCGTTGTTCAGTTGAAAAGAAATATCACCATTTTCCTTCAAATTCCCTCGATTTAATAAGCTTTGAGATCAATCTGTAGACTTAAAGTTGGAAGGACAAGGAGTGACTGGAGCTGCTGGTGTATAAAATCAACTAAAACAGCAATTACATGACAAGCCCCACAAGCCTCCCTTCGCAGGCTGGTTTTGAAGATTCAATGGCTGATAGCCAGTGTCCAAATGACCAAAAGGCTTCCAAGAGCAGAAAAGAGCACTCCAGGAATTCAGAAGTCATACTTCTTAATTGAGAGATGTAGTGCCTCCCAGCAACCTTTCAGGTACATTCAAAAGTATTTTTAATGAACATCACCTAGATATCAGTTTTGTAGTCAAGTTATAAGTGAGGTTTAATGCTTGATCTTCTACCTACGCTTTACCATGTTTATTATATGTATATTTTTTGTAAATGCTTATGTACAAATTGGGGAAGGTGTTATTTATATGCACGTGAGTAAGCTGCACAGGATCTGCACTGTGTGAAATTATTACATATGTGAAGTTAGATGTAGTGAGGAGTTGTTCATTTGATCATGGGTATGGCTAATGTCCAGTCAAAAAAAAAAAAAAAAAAGAGAGAAATTAAGATATATAAATAATAGGTACATATAAAATTTAATGTAGTTACATATGATATGATATTTTATTACTCTCATCACATGCTATGAGCAAAAAGATAGCAAAAGATTTTGGACATGATGGATTCCTCTAATCAACTTTTTCCTCCTGTTAGGTTCTGTCGTTTCTCACTTTTTCCTCCATTTCAAAGCACTAAGTGAAGTGATCTTCCTTACTAAGCATTTCTTTCTTTTAGATCATCAAACTGCCCGTCCCAACACTAAAAGAAGCAACTGAAACCTCAGTGCCATTTACAGTATTATCATCCTCACTCACACTGTGACAAGAGGAATCAACTCTTTGCTCTTATTTACTGCTCCCTTACTCATCCCCTGCGGAGCATACAGCCTTGTTATGAAATCACACAGAGAACATATGTTCCATTGCTTGCGTACCACTACTCCCCAGCTCTTTCAGTTGCTGCCTTCCAGAGTCATTTCCCATTTGAAGTTAGCTCACATTCCCTATTTCTATAGGAACCTCTCTACATTTAGTGTATTTAAAGCCCATTTTTGTTCGTCTCAGTGAACGTCCATTTATCACTCCTTCGGGTGTTGATTTATTTGAACGTTTTCTCCATATTGATTTTATAGTTACTGCTCCAAAACGGTATAGCAAGCTGCTGTAACCCATAATAGGATGATTCTGTATAATCTATCCTGGAGTCTTGGGGACTGCTTGCATCCATCATAGCTTGGAGCAATCCCCAGAAAGGAAAGTCTGTGCTGGTATGCCTATGGGTGCATTAATTAGAGCAAGCAGCCTGTTCTTTAGGATCTACTTGGGTGAAAGTTTGGAGGAGGGGGGATAAAAATAAGCAATCGCAAAATTTCCCAAGCAAGGAACTTAAAACTTTAATTTAAAGCGATGGTAAGAGTTTGGGTGATTGAAGTGTGCTGAGGCCCAGCAGCTACACAGACACAGGCCTTATTTACACCACACAGCGAAAGCAGCATTTGGGGCAATTTTAATTGACTGACTGCAGGTCCGGAGCTGGAAAGACTTTACCAGCTAAAGGAGCCACGAAACAGGCTGAATCTAGTGAAGGATGAAGACAGTTTCTGCGCTGGAGGAAAGAGGAAAGGGCTGGCAGCCAGGCGCACTGATCCCAAGTGCACAACCTTGGGCGGCCAGGCATACCTCCCTCATCCCAGAGATGCCAGCAGTGGTCTTCATGAGCAGGAAAGAGGAGCAACATAGAGAGCAGCAGCTCCTGGCCTGCAGGACTAGCGAAGCACGTTGCACACAAGGACAAGTACAAGGCTCCCATCCCAGAGGGATCTCCTTCCCTCCACCAAGCCCCAACATCATTCATGGGGCCAGCAGCCACCTCATTGTGATAGGAACAGCTGCCAGCCCAGCGCTGGTGTTCAAGTTTCCTCCCTTTCCCTCTGAGCTGCACCATCACAGCCATTTAAAACGACCACCACAGCATTCCCCACTTCACTGGTTCTGATGCAAGGCTACCACTGAAAAAAAGAAAAACAAAACCCACCAAGAACGTTGCAGACGAATATATCCATTCTGCAATTGGGAAAAAGCAGCAGCAGAAGCTCAGCAAGCACATCCAGCACAGCAAACTCATGGGCAGAGCTACAGAAGACAGCTCAGCTCTCAGCTCCGAGCGCCCTGCTCCTGCCAAACACATTCTTCCTTTCCTAAAGGAATTTGGAAGCCAAGAAAGCAGTAAAGGATTTAAATGCTTTGAAGTGACAGGAGATAATATTAATGCTTGTTAATCAAGCATTTAAAGAATCTAAATAGTGCAGGAAGTCTCCTGTTCAGTGTTGTGTTGTTTTTTGGGTTTTTTTTCCAATTGACTTAATCTGTTTTGTTTTATCGGACAGCTGCCTATGCCAGAAGAAACAAAGGAATTAATGTAATATGTGGATTTTCAACGTGATTTCTAATAATCTGACGAACGCTCCTAAGCAGAGTTGGACTGCCTCTGCTCACTCAGCACCTCCACCTGGGACTGGCTTCCCTCCCCATGTCATTGCTACAAACAGAACGTCTCCTCAAGTAAGAAATCCGGCAGGAAAAGATACTTCATGACTCAGTGTTGTGATGAATACCAAATTTCCCCTGGGCTGTCAGGAAGTGGGAGATGTTTATCCGTATTCCAACAACAGCCATCAGACTTCATGAAGCTTACTTACAGATGATTGCCCCCTACTCCCCTTCAATTCTTTCACAATTACTAGCATTTCAGCGCAGAGAGAAGATGCAGTGCCATCTAAGCCCCATTCTGAAGACGCCACAGGGACTGCAGGCAATTTCTGTTGCCCAAGATGAGTTATTCAGGCTATTTTCAAACACTATTCACCTGTGCTGGGACTTAAATTTGTCTTCCTACCATATTTTAAATAATTATTTGCACCAAAGGTCGTCATAATGACTTCTCGCTGCTGAATCAACTTAGTTATTGCTCCTCGTAGTGTTCATTCATATGCTGGCTGACATGAAAAACAGCTTTTAAAGCTATTCTATGCATTCATATTTACCTAAAATAGAATTAATGTCAACTGAAACATTTGTGCTCACACCGTTTCCTTCCCTCACACAATGAGAAGGGAAAATACAAGACTGTTTCGACAGTTTTACGTTGTATTTGTCCAAATACTCCTTACCAACATTGTTTTCAGACAGGACTCCAGTTTCTTGTCATAACAATCACAGATTAGAGTTAGAGGCACCGTGTAAAGCAGTGGATAGAGATGACAAATACAGGATAATGATCAGTAGAAAAGTTACCCCAAAAGAAGTGAACAAGAAGAGTTTCCAGGACTGATATTTTCAGTGCCAGTGCAACGGAGGCTAGGAATATTGCTTCACAGTCATTTTATACCTTCCAGGCAGAAATTCAAATGAGAAAAAGGTTAAAAAGAAGTCTCCTAGCTTCCTGATGCACACAATGCAACCTGAGGTTTAAGGAACTTGACACGTAAATGCAGAGCCTTTAGGGAAAGTCTTTGGGATAAATATTATTTCTTCAATAGCAAAACCAACTCCGTCTGTCAGAGTAATAAACCAAACCATTTCAGCCCCTTTTAATTATCTGCTGAATAAGAAGCTACAGTAATATTTGTCCTTATACACAAAACACCAGCAAGTTTTCACCTGAAGTGAATGATGAACATCATGACACGTGCCTCATCCAGATCAAGGCTCTGCTGCTCTGATTATCTGATCATGAACTACAACACCAAGTCTACCCTTTTTAAAAATACATTTCAAAGCTCTTTGTATTTCTTTTCTCTGATGTTAGCAGTGAAAGAATAACATCCTTCCCAACACACTACCTTTCCCCTATTAAAATTCTTTCCTTTTTGTTGAAAAATACAATGCTCAGACCACCTTTTTAAAAACCCCATCCACAGCAGGGACTTTGCTAAATATTGTTCCTGATGTCTCTCAGTCATAGGAGTTAACACTGGCAAGATTCGCTCACGACTGCTGCTCTTCTAGACTCTATTTCAGACTTTTCTCGAGATAAATTTTAAGCTGATTTTTTTTTTTGTCTAGTGACCTTTGTACTTCTGGGTATACTCAAGGCTGGAGCCTCCCCGTGTGCTCATGGGTGGTTCTCTGGGAATCATCTCATTACAGCTCTCATTTCATGGCTCTGAATTCTTTGGCCCAAGGAGAGCTAGATTTTCAAGACCTGGATTTTGGGCAGAATGTGAGCACACAGCAAATCTCAGTTACTTCAGTCCAAAACATTTTCATGGAGGCTTGCTACCTTTAATTCTTATATTTCAAGGTACAGAGGGTCCAGAAAGGGATTCGTGCTGGAAAGAGCATTTTTTTCTACAGGCTGAAGCAGTTTTGGGCACAGCTTGTACTTCTCACATTTAAACAACAAAGGCCAAGCAGGCACCAATTCTGCTTAAGCAAGGGTTTGTGACCCTGGTTTTGGTAGTCCTACAGACTCACTTGAGCTCCAGCAATATGGCTCATTCCATTTGGAAGGAGGTTGTTTTGGTCATTTTGTTTAGTTAGCCACATAGAAAACAATTCTGATAACGGTGGATATACTTTCTTTAACTTGTGGTTGCAAAAATCCATCTCTGTTGACTATACCCTTGTCCTCAGGGCAGAAACCTGCCCTAGTTGTTGGCAGACAAGATTTCATAGACAAGGAATCATTCCACGTGTTTCTGCTGGAAAGAAAAATACGATTTTTTTTTTTCCCCCACTTCACATACAAAAATAAGTGAAATGGGGGAAAGTTGAATAGTTGCAGTAAGAGAAGAAACTGGTTGCGTGCTGAATCAGAAGACAGGTCTGCTGCTGTATATTTAGAGTGCCTGTACTGGGAAAAAATCCACTATGGGTGAACATTGTCTGCACATCACCTGCATACCTATACACTATCAGTCCTGAAGGATCCTGAAAAACAGCGTGAAAAGAAATCTAACAGGCACTATCCCATGCATTCTCACACTTAAAAAGTCTTGTGAACCTATCCTTGCCTCTTGCTGGAGGTGGGAGGAGAAGAGGAACGCAGGGGAAGGCTAAAATATTCCACATGAAGCCCTAAACGTTAAATTAACATCTAACAGAATCATTAAGGTTGGAAAAGACCTCTAACCCCAATAGAGCCACACCATACCATGAGCCACGTTCCTCAGTGCCACATCTCCACGGCTCTGGAACACCTCCAGGAATGGTGACTTCACCACCTCCCTGGGCAGCCTGTGCCAGGGCCCAACAACTCTTTCCGAGAAGAAACGTTTCCTAATATCCAACCTGAACCACGAAACCTACAAGATTCCAACAGCCCATCAACGTGCACCGCCCACAGCTCCCGAGAGCTGCAGCAGGAAGCAGTGCTTGGCTCCAGGCAGTATTTCTCAGCAGCTAGCTCAGGTTTAACATCTGGTTCCAGCAAACTGGACCACACTTTACTCCAGCACAGATGTGCTCACAAATGAGGTTTATGGTTATTTCAAGATAACGTGCTCTTCGTCATAAGCACTCACATCAACCCAGGAGCGTGCTACTGCTGTCTGATGCCCAGAGGTAGTCATCACTCCTACACGGTACAGCACAGTGCTAAGAGAGAAGAAAGGGATAAAAACTATTTCATTCTGAATCACTGCGTAATTTCAAGAAGACTCACATTTGTATCCGAGTACAATATTTACACTGCCAGTAAGCATTTTCTCAACCTGTGTCTTACTGTAAGCTCTGATCTGATTCAATCTGCAATCACTGGGGCTATTCGCATGCTAAAGCGCTCTGATGGATGATGCATTTTAAAAAAGTAATTGGGATGGAAAATAAAACGCTTTGCTTCAAGTCAGAAAGGTTACGTGACATATTCAAGAGATACTGGGACTGAAAAATAAGTGCTGCGATGGAGGGAAAGATGCCAGGTAATTTTCCTTTATCTCTACATTACCACCAAATGATGAAATGTTTCCTGGGCAAAAGAAGCCACTCTGTTTTTCATGATACTGAATTGATTTTAGTAGAACATCCCAATGCAGTCAAAGTGCAATAGGATTCAGGGTTTGTCCCACTGCAATGGGTTGCTGGTGTTGACTAATTCTGTGATGCTAGGAGTGAGTGTGGTGGGATGGGTTGATGGTCAGACTTGATCTTGGAGGTCTTTTCCAACCTTAACGATTAGTTAAGTACTTTAAAATGACTTCTATGTACAAACTCCAAACTTACTGTTCACACTTGTAGAGAAGAAGCGTTTTGCACTGAGTGTAATCAAAACTTACGAAGGAAATTGGGCTGAGAGGAAACAAAACAGTCAACCTCACCTGAAAGTATTTAACTGAGGGGTTTGTTATGTTGTTTGCAGGCTTTTGTTGTTGTTGTTGTTTTTGTATTTTTAAATAGTCATTTTCTCATGGGATTCCTAAAACCTCTCAATTTACCAGCCAGAAACTGAGCAGCACACTGATTAGGTCTCAGATCTCCCAGCAAAGAGTACGCACGTACTCAAGACAAACGGGATGCGTTATTTTCTTTCCACCTTTGTCTCCAACCAACTTTGCTCAGTGCTTTCTGTTTCAGGCCACCTCATGCATAAGTGATGCCTACAGAGGGTCTAATACAAGAAGAAGTCGAGGCAGAGAAAACCTCTCAGACTGAAAGAGCTTTGTTATAAGGAACAAAAAGCCGAGTCCCAGACATCACTCCTAACAAGGAGCTAGTGGACGCTGCATTTATGTACAAAGTTGTCAAGCATTTCACATCCAGAAAAATTTCCCTTTAGTCCGGAACATTTTCAGTGATATTTAAGAGAGTTACTGCCCAGAAACCATTCTTATCTGCTGTATTTTCACTCTCTGACAAGGAAACGGCAACAACCAAGGCAACCAGGCACTCTGGGAGGTTTTGACAGACACTGCAGCTGCACACCGGTGGCATAACCAACCTTTACTGATGCTTCTGGCTTTTTAATAACAGACTTGCTTCAGAAAACCGAAATCTGCAGTTTGTCACCTCAAACATAGCAAAAAAAAAAAAAAAAAAGAGTTGGAAGGAATTCTCTCCCTGTGCTGAGGGAAGTAAGTGAGGCAGAGGAGCAGGCAATGGCAAGGAAAGAGCCAGGCATTTCTCTGGCAAAGAGCTTCACTAACAAAATGAGGATCAAACTTATTTCTGTCCAACACTGAGCACTTGGAGCTTCAGCATTTTGACTTCACCTTGGACCAAAGATCCAGAACTCTTTCACACAAGGTCTAAATGACACTTTTGCTCCCAGAGGAAGCAAAACAGCATGTGTTGCATAGCCTTTCCCAAAGCATGGGTGAGGGATGAGACAAGGGTCGGGGCACGATTCCATTGCTTCTTTCTGAGAAGGTCTAAGCAGAGACATACATCCTCCACTGACATCCCACTCCTGGAAGTGCTGGCATTCAGTAGCTGCTTGCAGCATCTCTTCTGTGGCCCAGAGCAATCATAGGAAATGACTCTTTGCAGTCTGCTATCCCAAGGACATCCCCACGGACACAAGCTCTCAGCTAACCCTGAAACCTGACAGCTTGAGAGTATTTGAAAGGTACTGCCTCAGCCAAACTACAGCAGCTGTGACACCAACAGACAACAAAGCAACAAAGTCGTTCTCACAACTTAGCGAGCCATGGTAAAAATGAAATGCTGCCACGAACAGAAGATGGGTAATAGTTCCTCCCTTATGCATAGAAATATTAATTCATTTGGACTTCGGTGTATTCATGCATTTCTCCTAAACTAACAGAAAAGCCAAGGGACATTTTTGCTGCATTCTTATGCGCCTGTTTGTGAGAGAGGATGTCAGGCTACAATTCACCCACCCATTATCTCTAAATGCTCGGAAGACTTTCCTCACAGCAGGTCACAGTCAGCCAAGATATGACTCATGCACATCACAAGCTGCTGAAAGGTACAACTCCTTCCTTTCCTTCCCTTGCCTGCTTGGCACTACTAAAATAAAAACACATCTCACCTCGTGTTTCGATTCCCATCTGCAGAACCTCTGACTCACCTGAAAGAAAATGGCACTAACTGTCTTCCAGCAGAGCAGCCTACGATGGAAACGCCTGTAAAAGAGTCTGTTAAAAATACCACAAGAAGAATAGTTGTCCTAATCCATCCTCAGGCACTGAAGAAAGAATTCAATGTTATCAAATGTTATTCTGGAGAAAGGTTCAAAATCCCTCTTTCAAAAACAGGCGATTCCTTTAAAATATGCACATAACTAATGTAATTTATGTGGAAAAACTTCTTGGTTTCATTCTTGCTAAATGTCACAGGACTCTCTGTAATGGAATTCATTTCAGAAGAAAAAATATCATTTAAGTTTACTGAGTCGTGTGAATTAATACAAGCTTTTTTTCTGACCGACATTAAAAAGGAAGGGGCTAGCCTTAAAGTGAAAACAAATCCTAGGGGACTTTTTCCATTTGGTTTTATTAGAGCTAGAACATTAGACATGAACTTCAACTCAAACTCATATAAATCCTGTAAGCTCTCCAGCATCCATCGTCTTGAATCTACTCTAATTTCTTCTTCCATAACGCTGAAGAGAAAATAAAGACACTCGATTAACTGTGTACACTCACAATTAAATAGAAATGCACTGCTCTGAAGCCTCCAACATGATTTTTCTATATTATAAAGAGTTTAAAATATGCAGTAATCCTAAAATCGCTGTTCTATCGAGTCTGGGGAAACGGGTGAAACTAAATAGCTCTCAAAAACAAGCTCTGCGGATCAGTTTAACGGCTCCCGCTAATCCAGAGATTAACAGGATCGATAAATGAGGTTTGCTTTGCATTTACATCTCAAGTGAGATGAAGAACGACAGGAGCTCTACAAAGAGAAGTAAAGCCCCGTGGATTTAAATGCATAATAAATGCAGGCATGGTGAAGCATCTTCTCCAAGCCCCCATCGTTGCTCAGTACCTGTCTTTCTCAAGCACCCAGAGTCACAAATGGAAACCGACTAAACATCTATTAGCTCCTCATCTGCCCAAGCAATCCGGTGCCTGTCTTTACAATTACTCATCACCACAGATACAAGCTGCTCTTCAGATACCTAGATGGAATTCCCAAGGCTCTCAGAGGCATCCACGCTCATACGATATACCAGTTATTTCATTGCCATCAATTCCATCACAGATACTCCGATCTCTAGTGGCACTGCACGGTTCCTCTCCTGCTTCTTATGCACAATTTTATATTTTCACGGTCGAATTTCCATTTTTTGCTGGCATTTTCCCAAGTCGTGTCTTGCTTTTTTGGAGTGTTCTCACCAGCATCCCTTCTGGTTGGTTTTAATTTGCATTCTTACCAGTACCCAAGAGATGATGCGCTGCTATGGCAGCACTTGTCACAACATCACGCTTCAAAATCGTGAGAGAGAGATGGCAAGAGGCTTAGATTCCTTAATAAACAAGTTCCATGTATAGAATACATCTACAACATGTTTTTTATTGCCCTTCATTTGTTTTTATGTCTTCAGCAAGTCATTGCAGTTAGCAGAGACTTTAACCTTCCCAAGTTCCAGCATATCTTATTAGCGCTCATCTGATCCAGAAATATCAACTCCGTATCCAATACTGCTGCGGTTCAACAAATCATAAAAAGATTTTGATTACACGGTCAGTATTTCAGTTTCCCCTCTCGTTGTGCAACTTACTTTGAAAATGTATTAGAATAAACTGCATGCTTGCAATCATAGAATGTATACTTGTGATTCATTTACAGCATAGATCGCCTCGAGATTCCTCGAGTCCTGAAGGAGAAGGAGTACACACACATAGGCATTCACAAGTTCCTGCTCTCACCAAGTTTTTCCTGTTCCCTGGAAAGGCTCTCTTGGCTCCTGGCCTGCTTGCTTGCTCTTTATTGCTTCCTGGATCTCACTGTGCTCATCAGGATGCCACCCACAAAACCCACATGATGACTTCAGTCCAACTGTCCCCAAAACCTTCATGAAGTACGGTCAGTCACACTGCGAGGTGGAAGCTTACAGTGCTTTATAAAGATTCCTAAAAATTACACTACTTGAAATGGAATAAGGTAGTAAAAAAGGATTTGGTGGGGTTGAGGTTTTTTGTGTGTGTGTGTCACAGTGGAATTACATATTTATTCTATAGGTTTAAAAAATATTTTTGGTTTTCCATCTAGCTCTGAATCATTTCACTATTAGAACTTCTGAGAACTCCTCTAGCACTGTTACCTGCTTGATTTTTGCCTTCAGCTTTATGATTTCTATTATTAGACTAACATTTGGTATTACGCTGGAGTGTAAGCGGAGCCAAGTCCAACAATTGTTACTATGAGTTATCACTAGGCATAGCCCACATCTCTAGGTAAAGTTCAGACGTGCTCTTTTTGTTTTAGAAGTTACTCGATGCCCAGTAACTCAAAATCTTTCTCTGATAACATTTTGGAGGAGAGAAGAGCATGCACGTCCATGAGCTACTTGCATAGTGATTCTTCAAACCATGAAGCAGTACAAAGGCAAATGGAGTGAAAACTGACTCTAAAAAGAAGCAAAGCCTCTCTTCATGGTCTTAATCACCCTTGTTCTCAAGCACAAGCTATTCCTCGGGGCAAACCTTGTGCTGGAAGAAGCGGAGATTGTAAATAGATGATCTCTTAGCAGCCCAGTTGCTGTCTTACTGAGGTATTCAGGAACTGAATGGTGAGAACATGCTCAGCACAGTGCCTGGAAGCATTCTTTCCTACGGCTATAGAAGATACCTGCAGGAGCTTTGCTGGGTTCCAAAGTTTACCACGATGAGCTGGACACTCAGTAGAGCAACAATTGCAGGCATCTTTATGGATTTCATTCAAGGATACGATGCCATCAATTTCTGCACTGAGTTTTCCCAGTGATTTCAGTGCTCCACATGTATGTGACTTTGTGCAGAAAGAGAGACAGAAAGTTTGTGCACAACATTAGTTTTAGTCATTAGTTTTAGACTCTCCCTTGCTTCTGGAAAGAAGACTCTGACAATCCATTAGGAAAGATGAGGAACTAATGGCAAGGGATTCTCTGCTAATGGAGCCATGTCAGCAAGATTAGCTGCAAGCTCATGAAGTTAAGCCATGGCTTAGAAAAAGTCAGCTTCACTGGACCTCAGCAGAAGCTGTATTGTCAAAGCAGAGATTATCCACAGCTTGGACCGCAGTCTGACACTTTCAATAATCCTTAAGCTAAAATATATATAAAAATTAATGCCGTAGATGTTGGAAGAAGTAATTACACAACATATTCTGTGAATATATCCTTAAAGGAAAGCTGCTGAGTTGCAGCATAATACGATTAATGCTTGCTTGCAAACCCGTGGTAGCCTATAGATGTTGGGGATAATAACTGTGATGAGGCACTGTAGATGGGGATGCATTTGTAAAGCTGTTCTGATTTAGCAAGGTAAAAGAAGCACACAGCAAAGGAAAAACAGCACGCCTGCTTTTTTGTGGAATCCTTATCAGCAGTTAGACTTATCAGCACCTGAAGGAGCCAGGGCCACCACACAAGGCTGAATTAGCCTAAAACGGTACAGACATTGTCCTTTGTCTTCCTTATCAGACTGTGCAGAGACTTCTCTTTCATTCTACGGCAATCTTTGAGACAAAAAGGAGTTGTTTGGGTGCGGTTTTATAAAGACTGTTGGGAGAAAGTAAGCAACCCCCAAATGAGGTCTACCAAATGGACTGTCATGATACTAGAAGGATGCTAGATGGCATCGGAGACCACCAAATAACGCTGTATCTGTTGGGCAGTCGTTGGGAGTGGATAGGATAACGAGTTGAGTAATTTAATAACTATGCAACACATGTGCAGATATAACCTGTTCACAAGTGATCAACTGGTGGAGCACTTCTGGAGAAGAATCCGAGTGTTTTCCCCATACTGCCAATAAGAACACCTGCTTAACTGTAATAAAACTTCTTGCTGTTAAGTCGCTTTACACTGACTTCTTCGATTCAGTAGAAGCTCATTGAGCAATTGCTGAATACCTTCAGTATTCAGTATACGCTTCTACGGGGATGTGGTGGAGTTGCCATCCCTGGAGTTAAGCAAGGAAAGGATAGATGTGGGACTCAGGGGCAATATTGGTAGGAGGAAAATGGTTGGACTAAAGAATCTGAGAGATCTTTTCCAAACTTAACGATTCTCTGATTCTTTGATATTCGTTCTCCACGGGTTAGAATGGACTAGAATCAAAATAAAGTTTTCGCCACATTCTGTAAATAAATAAGAGCAAGTCAGAAAAAAAAAAAAATTAAAAACGTCTATATAAATAAATACCTCAAGCCTTCAGAGATATGGAGAACTAGTACATTTAAACCACCACTGAGTACAACAACAAAATATCCCTGACAAAGTGTATGCCCTTCCCTATATCTTTTTAATACCTACACATGACGTAGAGTGAATAATTAAATATTATTACGATTTCACTGGTGGTATTCTACTACATTACACGTGAAAAATGTCTTGATTGAAGCTGATTTAGTGGTTTAACAGCCAGTGTTCTGAACTGACCAAAAGCAGGCAGCAGCTGGAAGTGTTTTTGTCTTCTGTTTCTGGTCAGGTACAAACCTAAGGTTATTACCAGAAGAAACTCCTAAGATACAGATAAGATAAAGTCACCGCTACTCATACAGTCATTTCTCTTTTTCCCGATGAAAGACTTAAGAATTTCAAAAGTCAGTAAGTGTTGTTATTATCCAAGGTACAGTAAGCACCTAAGCAATCTAAAATTGATTTCCAGCAACAGTTTGCTCAGTCAGCCTCTACTTATCGTTGCTACTGCATGTAAATTCTTCCATTATCCATCGTCTTTCCTCCATTATCAGTAAATTCCCACCTTCAAAGATAAGCACTGCAATTGATGCCACAGCTTAGACCTCCTCCTTAGTGCTCTTTTGTTGCCGAAGAGCTACTCATGGGTACACTAACGACCGATAACAACTAATTGTCATCCTGGAAGTGAACATCATCAACCTTTGAGTCATTTGGCCAGGGCTCTTAAAGCCATTTCCCTTGCGTCTGTCCTACACGGTATACACAGAAGAAAGTAGCATTAGAAAATACCTAGGATACTTATTATTATTCTTTTTCATAGACCTTGTCGGGACTCAGTTTTTCCACATTTAAAAGCAAAAAAAAAAAAAAAAAAAAAAAAAAAAAAAAAAAAAAAAAAAAAAAAATTAAAATTAAATAATCTAAAACAACCAACCAACCAACCAAACAAAAAAAAAAACCAACAACCAAACATAACACTTTTGTAAATCTAACAGTTAGTACAATCCCTGTAACCCCCATTCTTGTGTGAAGCCATAATATCTGCCCATAATATTAACACGAAACAATAAATCAAATGTGAGGTCATAGATTGGGGCAATACAGGAATTGTTTTTGAGCAATAGTGCCACCTGCTGGAGTTAAAGAAAAGGAAAGAGCACCTACTCGCATTCAAGTGTGTCTTACTCTGACTTTCAGCAACGTCATTCTTGCACAAACACCATCCTAACTAAACTGCTGCAAAGAAACACAAAATGAACGAGCCACCAAAAACCTGCAGAAAAGTCACTGACTCCCGTTACCTGCATTTGCTGTGAAAACAGATACTCAAAACACTACATCCCTCTTACCACATTCAAATTGAACGCCAAATTGACCTGCTGTTCATGCCTCTCCTCCAAGGATGTGACTTGCTTAAGATGACTGCACAACAAATGTGTTACTCCACTGCAGTATTTGATAGCACAGTGGCACTGAGCAAGAAAAAATAAAACAAGAGGACCCCTTTCCATCTGTTTTCTGGCATAAATATTCCTGATCTTACAGTGCCAGAAGTCCTCAGCATGGCATCGAGCAAAGAGTTTTGTTACCTGTAATCCAGAAGAGCGTACTTCACTCTGCCAAGTGATCACTGCAGTGCTGTCTACAGATGACCAGCTTCGCCCCTCTTCTAGGCAAGGGGCAGAGCTCATAGCCAGCCCAGAACAAAGCTCAAAGAAAGAGCAGAGGCTGATGCAGATCAAGAGAGAATGCAAAAGTGTTCAGCCAAAAGCTGCTGAGAACTCATGGTCTCATCATGCCATCATGCTACGCACCTGGCCAGGGCAACCAGCTGCCCCAGTGCTTCAGACTAGGGAGCTCTGCACCAATCCTTGCTCCTGGAGCACAGTGAAGCCAACCCCTCCCATTTACAAGGCCCTTTTTACTCCAGATATGCATGGAACTTGGAGGCTGCCACGGGTTATCTGTGTTTCTGAATGCGTGATTATCTCGTTGATGTCATTTCAAACTACCTATACTCACTGTTTCTTTCAGCTTATTCCATAAAGCTTCAAGAAAAAAAATGAGTTCTTAAGGAACCTCGAGGAAACCACTGAAAAGTTATGCAACTTCAGCAGTAAAAGTGTACACCCTTTGTCACTGAACAAAAAGTTGTGTTATTTCCTACTACTTTTCAATAAACAGCACTCAGTATCTTCAGTTAGAGACACCATATTGCTGCAAGGAGCAAATACAATACCTAAAATTACTGTGATGTGTGATGTTATGTACTCACGGACTAAATGGCAGGACAAGAGTTTTTAAGGGCCCCAAGGTCATCTGAGTTCACCCAATTAGCCATCTAGTTTTTCTAGAGGTCAAATTCTGCCTTTCGGAGTTACTAGAGGTCAAATTCAAGAGTTTTTATGGTACCAGGGTCATCTGAGTTCACCCAATTAGCAATCTGTGGTCGCTAGAGGTCTAATTCTGCACTTTAAGGTCTGTAGAGGTCAAATTCAATACCTTAGGGTTCCATGGTCATCTGAGGTATACAGATTTGCCTTCCCTCCAGGGGAAGGATTTCCTAGAGGCCATGTTAAATCTTTCTATAGTCCATGGAAAAAAGCAGGCAGCTTCAGAGCACATCTAGTCTGTCTTGAGAGACCTTTCTTGGGAAGGATGACACATGTGTTAGTGTGCCCATGTCTCTTCATTTGTTACAAAAATGGAGCGAGTTTGTGAGAGGTATCCAAATATTAATATTTAATTAGGAAGGGTTAATCCCACATTGGTGTCCTAAGGTTTCAAAGAGTGGGCAGGTGACTTACAACCTTAGGTTCGGTAAGGCCTCAGAAAAAGAATTTCTTTCTGTCTTTCCCTGTTACACACCCTTCAATCAGCAGTCTTCACAACATGTCTTTTACGTGCTAACAAAAAAAGATTCAGGAATTTATAAACCATATCCAAGACAATGGGGTTCTTGTATGGAGTCAGCCCAGATGCCACCATGGAGTGCTTTCAGCACATGAAGACCTTCCTCTTCAGCAGCTTCCTTGTGGCACGCTTCACATCGTGGTTTCTCAAGCTGTAGATCAAGGGGTTGAGCAGAGGAATGACCACGGTGTAGAACACAGAAAGAGTTTTGTCAGTGCCCAACGAGTGGCTAGAGCTGGGGCTGAAGTACGTAAGCAGGATTGTGCCATGAAATGTGAAAACAGATGTAAAATGGGAGGCACAGGTGGAAAATGTCTTTTGCCTGCCCTTGGCGGAGGGGATCCTCAGCACCGTGACAATGATGAAAAAATAAGAAGCGACAGTGATTGCAAGAGTGCCTGCCTCAATTATGGAGCCAAATACAGAAACAAGGATCTTGTTGAGATGGGTGTCACTGCAGGAGAGCTTTAGGAGAGGGACGAGATCACAGAAAAAGTGATCGATTACATTCGAGCTGCAAAAGGACAATCTCAGCAAGCCAAGGGTCTGTATCAGAGAATTCACAGCACCTCCTAAATATGATCCAGCTATTAACAGCACACAGACCTTTTTGGTCACAATGACAGAGTAGAGCAGTGGGTTACAAACGGCCACGTAGCGGTCATATGCCATTGCAGCCAGGAGAAACATCTCAGTGGTGGCAAAAAGTGCAAAGAAGCCATACTGTATAAAGCACGCACTGTACGACACTCCCTTTGACACCATTAAAAAGCTGAGCAGCATGTTGGGAGTAAGAGTGGAAGAATAGCAGACGTCTAAGAAGGACAAGCTGCTAAGGAGGAAGTACATAGGGGTGTGCAGTTGTGGCTCAAACATAATGATCAATATCATTCCTAGATTGCCCAGCAAAGTCATCCCATAAATTAAGGAAAAGATGGTAAACAGTGGGAGCTGCAGGTCTTGTCTATCAGTTAATCCCGTGAGAATGAAGCTACTCACAGTGGTATCATTGTCTCGGGCCATCATTTTCTGTTAATTGTTACCTGGAATCAAGAAGGAAAGCCACAGATCAGTGCACGGTCAGTATCACTCAGCACTGCCCCCGTGCCACTCATCCACCCCAGTTCTGGCTTTGAAACTTACAGTGATAGCATTCGTTTCACTTCTTTCTCCCTTCTGCTGATCTCCTTTCTTCTCTGTTCTTTTCCATAGCTTTCTCTGATGTAAGGTGGAGAAACCTCCAGTAATCACTTCTGTCCTTGAATTCTTTCCATGGTAAAGGTATCTGCCGTGTTACAAGCCCTACATGACAGGAATCAGAATGAAGGAAAGACCATGAAAGATTTTATAATCTCCTACGGCTTACCACAGTGTCCCTCTCATTAAAGGTTCAAGAGAAGATTGACTTTCCAGATATTTTCCTTAAGAAAAAGTAACCTGTAAAATAAACATACTTCAATGTCAGGGACCCACACTGGCATAATGTCACTGAAAAAAAAGTAACAGAAAATAACTGGGTTTTCTTTTTCTTGTTTTGATTCATTTTAGGACTGGTTCTGTACCTGTGTTTGAGAAAACAAAGCCAACCGTATCTAGGGCTGCATCAAAAGCAGCGTGGCCTGCAGGGTGAAGGATGTGATTCTGCCTCTGCTCCGCAGTATGAGACCTCACCTGGAGCACTGCATCCAGATGTGGAGTCCTCAGTGCAGGAGGGACACAGACCTGTTGGAGTACGTCCAGAGGAGGGCCACAGAAATGATCCAAGGGATGGAACAACTCTCCTATGAGGATGGATTGAAAGAGCTGGAGCTGTGCAGCCTGGAGAAGAGAAGGCTGCAAGGTGACCTGAGAGCAGCCCTTCTATATCTAAAGGGGAGCTACAGGAAAGAAGGGGACAGATTGCTCAGCAGGGTCTGTGTTGATGAACAAGGGGAAATGGCTTCATGCTTAAAGAGGGTATATTGAGGTTGGATATATGGAAAAAGTCTTTTATAGTGAGGGCGGTGAGGCACTGGAACAGGTTGCCTAGAGATGTGATGATGCCCCAACCCTGAAGACTTTTAAGATGAGACTGGATCGGTCTCTGAGCAACCTGATCTAGCTGTGCATGTCCATGTTCACTGCAGGGGAGCTGGACTAAATTAACTTTAAAGGTCCCTTCCAACTCTAAGGATTCTATGATTCTATACAGCAACATCATTTAAAAAAAATAACACAGTCAAAGAGTTTGGTGTGATTTTTCTGAAGAGACACACAGTATGATTAAGAGAAGATTTTCATAGACTAAGGGAGAGACAGAAAGAGGGAAATGATAGATAGATAGAACTGAAATTTGGTGCCTATTTTGATATCACAAAGACTTACAACACCTCTTGTTTCTCTTCAAGTCCAGGAATTTCAGGACACAACAATTATCTCATTCTGTGGTCACCTGCAATTTATACTTACTGCTCTAAAACCTTCTGCCTGGACGAAGGGAAGCAGTCCCAGTGTGCCTTTAGAAAATCCCCCTCTCAGATGAAAAAAGTGCTGAGGTGGAAATAAACCTGCATTTATATTTTTCCATCCAGATAGCTGGAACAACTGGCTAGTACCAATTAATACTCCCATTTAAAAGCATGCTTTTATTGTAGAGTAATTGCTCTCAGTTGAATTGTCCCATGAGAAAAAGAAGTGATGTTTACAGTTGCCTCTGTCATTATCAAGTAACTTCACTGTCTCTTTCCTACAGGACAGAACTAGTCAATACAGTCAAAACCACTCTGACATTGAGACAACTCATTTAAAAGCAACGGCCACGAGCACCCAGTGAGTACACGGAGACCCTGTATGTCTTGGTGACATATAGACACCTGCACATCCCATTCCAAAAGTGTTTGTTCTGTGAGCTGAGTCACACCAGAGGACATGACTGTACCCTGAACTTGCCTCTAGCACTGATTTTCTGGCATTACAAGTGCAATGACATTACAGCAGAAACACATTAATACAAAATCTATGTGAATCTCTTCTCTTCCTTTCACAGCTGTGCTCTGTACCTCAAGCCTGAGATCTGTTTCTCATCTCTGTTTAGACAGGCTGTTCTTTGTAGATGCACTCACCTCTCCTCTGTTATGCTACACTGAGCTTCTTGGATAAGATCTGAGTGCCTCCAGTTCTCTCCACGCCAGAGATGTGCAAGTGGGAGATACTGACTTCACATGTGTTGCACTGAACATGAAAGTGGACGCATCAATAAGAGCATCTCTACCAAGAGTTTCCTTGGACATAGTACATAATTGGTAGCAGAAAATTTGTACCTGCTATGCTAGTAGAGAGGTGGGCTCTGGCTGTTCTACCTATTTAAGGATATAGTCAACCCTAAGCTTTTAAGTGAAAATACCTCAAATTCTGCCTGAAGGGAAGCATGGTCTGATGTTGAGGGATATATGTTCCATGATAGATGACACTTCTACTTGATCTTCAAGGCAGCCTTATACAGGGCTGTGATATTACTCTTTGAATTTACATTTTGAGCAGCAGGATTGCAAACCGAACCCCTCATGACATTTTCATTTTAGGAATGAACCATCAGACAGCTTACTGAAAATGAAAAACACAAAACACATACTTCATTTATTTCAGTTGTTTCTGTAGCTCATCCCTGATTGCAGCATGAATTCAATCTTAGGAATCACATAAACCTTGGCAATATTTTACAAACCCTCTTTCAACATACTCTGAAATTGCCTTGTAAATTTCAGATCAGGAAATACTATCTCCAAAGCAGTGCTTAAGTATACATAAAACACATACAGTATGCAAAGACAGTGGACATTTAAAACTGAATATGTGCTTAAGTGGTTTCTATTTTCAAATTATTTCTGATTCATCCCTTAAAACTCAAGTTGAGATCTCCCTGGATTGCCAAAGGGTCAATGAAACACAACATTGGTGGCTATGGCTCTGCGTAGTGCATCCTTTACCTCCTTGTTCCTCCAGCTGTAGATGAGGGGGTTCAGCATAGGGATCAGCACAGTGTAGAACAACGACGCAATTTTGTCTGTGTCCAGAGAGAAACTGCTGACTGGTCGCAAATACATGAAGACAACAGCTCCGTGGAACAAGGAGACAGCTATCAGGTGAGAGGTGCAGGTGGAAAAGGCCTTGTATTTCTTTTCAGTGGAGCGGATCCTCAGCACAGTCAGAATAATGAAAACATATGAGATGAGGATGGTACTGATGCTGCTCACCTCAATCAAGCCGCCAAAAATGAAAACCAGCAGCTCATTGAGAGCGGTACTGGAAGAAGATATCTGGAAGAGCGGGCTGATATCACAGAAGAAATGCTTCACCACATTTGAAGAGCAAAAGGATAGTTTCAGCAAGCCACTGGTGTGTATCACAGAGTTCAGGAAGGCCAAGAAGTACGAACCTCTCACCAGATTCCAGCAGAGCGCCTTGGTCATGATGGCAGAGTAAAGCAGAGGTTTACAGATGGCCACACACCGGTCGTACGCCATCACTGCTAGCAGCAAGCACTCTGAGACAGTCAACAAAACAAAGCTAAAATACTGCATAACGCAACCTGCATATGAGATTGTTTTTGCTCCTCTCAAAAACATCACCAACATTTTAGGAGTGATGACTGTGGAATTAACAGCATCTGTGAAAGAGAGATTTTGGAGGAAAAAATACATCGGGGTTTGAAGCTGGAGATCGATGCTGATTAATGCCATCAGACCCAGATTTGTCAGCAAAGTGGTGGCGTAGATGGCTAAAAACACCACGAAGAGAGGCACCTGCAGCCTTGGATTGTCTGTCAGTCCAGACAGAATGAACGTGGTTGGTGTGGTGCAGTTTCCTGATGCCATCAGGCTTGGCTGGTGTGCTGTCTGACATCAAGAAAAATAAGGATGAGAAAGGGCTTGTCAGAGCTTAGAAATCAATGGGATAAGGAAACACGCAATGCTCATACCCTTCATCAACAAGCACATGGAGACTTGAGAAAAACCTAAGTTCTTAAAACTCATTTTGCTATGAGAAATAGCACTACGCAGATATCTAAATGTAATCTACCTGTTCATTTATTCAACCCAAACCGGCTATATAAAATCCCATTGACTAAAGGGAGACAGTTGCACAGACTCTCCTTCTCTGAGGTGAGTGGAGACATCAGATGAATAGCATTCTTGCAGGAGGTCAGAAGTTATTTCGTTGACCAGATGGTATTTTGGATGCAATTAAGTCAATATAAAGCTGACTCTGTGAATGACAGCCATGTTTTATTTGTCTACAAAGACTCCCAAACTTCTTATATTTAGCAAAGAGAAGTAAGGCACCAGCAGGGTGGCAAGCATCACATCTACTCCGTGCATGCTCCTAAGACACATATCTGAGGGCTAGAAACAGAGGGCATTAAACCTAACATAGTTACTTATTGAGCCCCAACATAAGACAAGTGAGCACAACCCTAGATTGCAGTGTAAACATGCTTTTCAGTAGCTATGCTTATCCTGTGCTCATTCCTTGCAATCCAAGCTGGAAATGACAAAAAAAGAAAAAGAAAAAAAGAAAAAAAAAAGCCTGTGAGGTCCTTAGATATGGATGAAAATCTTTATAAAAAAAAGTAAGATGAGACAAACCTCTTCATTTTCTTTCACACTGTCTTAGCCCACTTAGTGCAGAAACATACTTTTGTAACTAAGACCTCACTCAGTCACAGTAGATCTGCAGAATCAATCAACGTGCAGCATTCAGCAGATACTTACTTTGCAAAGCACACTTCAGTAAAGACTAATTTTTACATGAAGCAACAAGAGTTATCCAGCTCATTTATGCCTTGCCAGATTTCCTCTGATTTTTAATCTGTATTTCAAGGAAGCAGGCACTTAGCTGCAGTGCTGTATTCACACACTCAAAGTCTGAAGCATTTATATATTGAACAGCCAGACCACAGTAGCATGGCAATTATACTGTACTGTATGTCCCCTGAGAGATAGGAGATAATTACATCACAACAACATCCTGAGAAGATTTGTAGTATTTCTGATGTGTAAAGGTGTTGCTTTTAAAGACATTTAGTTGATCTAATCTGTGCCATGAATGATTAGTACCTGTGGAAACCGTGTTTGATCAAATGAAGATAATCTCTTTTCACAGAATCATAGAACCACAGAATGGACCTTAACATCCATCCAGTCCCAGCCCCTGTTGTGGACTGGTTGCCTTCAAACCAGATGAGGCTGCCCAGGGCCCTATCCAGCCTGTCCTTGGGCACCCTCTGGGGATGGGCCATCCACAACCTCTTTGGACAGCCTGTTCCAGGTTCTCACCACCCTCTAAGAATTCTCCTGTAACATCTAACTTAAATTTCCCTTCTGTTAATTTAAAACCATTTCTCCTTGCCCTATCGCTATCAGATGATGTAAAATCATTGAGTCACTGACTTGAGTTGGGAAAGGACCCTTAAAGGCCATCTAATCAGCTCCTCTACAGTCAGCACAGACACCTACAGCTAGATCAGGTTGCTCACAGCCCCGTTCAGCCTGTTTCCAAGAATGAGGCATCCATCACATCTCTGGGCAACCTGTTTCAGTGGCCCTTATTGCAATATGCTTTTTCCTGATATCCTGTCTCATCCCACTCAGTGGGTTTCAAGGGAGCTGAATCTTTTTCTATCTCCTGAGTCTCAGCACCCCTAGTCAGCGGAGGTCTGTACTGTGATGGAGTCATCCAAGAGAGCCACAAAACTTCCTTTGTTGTCTCAGTCTCTAACTCTTACCCACTGGCTTCTGAATTTGTCATGGCCATTCTTTAGGAACAGCTCCAGCTCCTCATGCTCTATTCCTTTCTTGATGTAGAGGACAAAGCCTCCCCCTCCTTCTTCACCTCTCCCTTCTGGACAGCTTATTGTCATCTATAGCCACATCCCAGCTGTGGGAATCATCTCACCATGAGACGATGGAAACTATATGATGATTTTATAGTAGCTCAGTAGCTTCCAGCTCTTCCTGTTTGTTTCCCGAGCTGTGTGCATTGGTGTAGAGGCAATTTAGCTGGGCAGCCGGTCTCGCCCGTTTCTTGGAGAATAACTCCTTATCTCCTTAGTTCCTTTGAGGTATTCACCTTTAGGCTCCCTGTCACTTTCATCATCGTGAGTTCAAAAATGTGCAGCACTTTTTCCCTCAGCTTTGTTTGTATGATCTGCAAGGTGATACAGTGATCCTCAGAAAGAAGGAGAGAATGAGCACATGGGAAACAGCGATGACAAAGGAAGTAGACAGGTAAATAAATACAGAGAAAACTAATAACCAAGTCTGATTAAGATGGGTATCCAAGCATGCAAGCATGCTGTGAAATTATTGCCTGCTTATGTCTTCAATACCAGTGCAAAATTAGTTACTGAAAAGTTTTGCAGTTGAAATTTGTTTGTTGTGGGTCTGGTAAAGCATCTAAACCCAGCCAAATACTGCAGCAAGCAGTGTACTCTTGGCTTGAACCTCCATAAGCTTATATGGAACCCATATAAGTAAGCGTGTGGCATTTTTTTTCCACATAAGTGATTTTAATCCAGGATTCCTGATGCTTTTCTTTTCTTGCCACGATGTTATGTAGCCAGTAAAACAGCCTTCTAGATGTAGTCTTCAAACAAAATAAAACAAATTCCCTAAGGCATCGAAAAGCTTGAGTATTAATAGAGATATCCATCTTCTAAGTACGCCCCTTGCATTTTGGGTCACTGATGCAAGTGCTACCATATCTAATCACTGTCACATTAGGAAAATGCTTTCTCCCAAGGCTCTTCCTACACTGTGCATACAGCTGTTTTGTTTCTCTACAGGGACTGTAGGTCAGAGAGAAATGGTAGATGGTCTAGAGGTGGATATGAACCCAGGTTTTGGAATCTCTTCTCAAGTCTAACCTCAGGTTTGAAATGATCTTAGTGCCTTTAGCGAACCAGTTCCTTTATGCCACTGTTTTTCTTTTAATATATATTTAAAAGATAAAAAAAATAAAAAGGAGTGATGTTCTCATCCTTAGGTACTACTTTCTTGGCACAAACAACCTTTTGCAGTAAAACCACCTGGACCTCCTCCCTTTGTAGCAGGGATTGCCTGTTGCTAGATATTATTGTACTGCACCACAGATTGTGGCTCTAGACATTATCACAGTGCAATCTGGGGAACATCACTGATGATACTGAGCAAATATGGATAGCTGGTTACATTTCAAACAACATAGCTCTGTGAACAAGTCAAAACTGTTCTCTTTAATGACACAAATATACAACCTAACACTGAAGGCTAGGCAGTGTCATGGTGATGAGGCAGGTCCAAATCCAAGGTCAGAAGTCAACTCACAGGCCAGGGTTAGGATCAGGATCAGGTCTGGTGATTGCAGGTATGTTCAGAGGGATGAAGTACAGCTGAAGTTAAGCGTGGAAGTCAGCTCACATGTTGAGATCTGGCTCAAGAGGCTTAGGCTTAAATAAAGGTCCTGTGCCTGGGAGCTTGGGAATGAAGCTGATCAGGACAGTTAATGATTGGCAGAGTACTGTGAGTCCTGACATGGACACTTGCAGCATGGCTTTGAACCTGTATAAAATCCCAAACATGTCCGCTGATTATCATAAGCAACTTGTAATCAATAGTAGTGAAGAATCATATAAAATGAAATGTTTACATTTTGCATTAGAACAACAGACACTTCGAAGATGCTTTAGCACTGTCTCCACCACAAGCAACAAAAAAAAGTCTTACATTCCAGATACTGAAAAAAAAAAGTTATTCACTCCATCAGAGGAAGAAAAACCATAATCCGCAAGTTTCCATTACTTTATTAAACATCTGCAGTCAAAAGTTAAAATAACTCACTTTCCAGAAAAGGGAGATCTCAGTCATGCCTCTGAATAGATGCTACAAAATTCCTCTATAAAATGTGCAGGTGAGCTGCTTAACTTAATACAAGTGCTCTATTTTTTAAAAACCAACCATACTCTCTTAAATGTATGACAGTGGAGTCTTGTATGAAACGTGCAGGTTGAAGGTAACCTCGCAGTGTTGTAGGTGCCCGTATTTGGAAGAGTTTCCCTTCATTGGAAGAGCAGAGAAATAGGTTCTTAGAAATTAAAATTTGCCTGAATTACTTTAGGTTTCTGCCTTAGGAAACTATCCACTACATAACCCATTTTTTTACACCAGTGACAAAATGCAAACGTGGAAATCAGTTTAGATGGAGATGCTAGGAAAAAAGGTATAGGTGTTAGCCAGATTTGGTGGCTTTGTGTTGCACTGAGCCAGTGCTGTCCTATCAGCAGTTAGATGCAGTTTTTCCTGCTAAGTAAGTGACTGAGAAAACACTTTCCTCTCTAGTGACCTTCTTAAGGCTTCCCTCACCTCATTGTTCCTCAAGCTGTAGATCATGGGGTTCAGCATGGGAAGGACCACAGTATAAAACAAAGCAATCAGTTTGTCGGTGTCCATTGAGTAGCTGGAGCTCGGCCGTAAATACGTGAAGAGGAGGGAGCCGTAGAAGAACCCAATGGCCAAGAGGTGGGAGGTGCAGGTGGAGAAGGCCTTGTGCCTGCCCTCTGCCACATGGAGCCGGACGACGGTGCTGAGGATGCAGGTGTAGGAGATGACGATGACCAGGAAAGTGCCAGTCTGTATGAAGCCACACAAGGTGAAGAGAAGCACCTCGTTGACCTTGGTGTCTGAACAGGAGAGCTCCAGCAGTGGGGGAATGTCACAGAAGAAGTGGTTGATGGTGTTGGAGCCACAGAAGGACAGGGTGAACGTGAAAGAGGTGTGCACCAGCGAGGTCAGGCCCCCACTGAGGTAAGCCCCAGCCACCATGGAGGCACAGAATCGCCGCGACATGGCAGTGGAGTAGAGAAAAGGGTGACAGATGGCCATGTAGCGGTCATAGGCCATCGCAGCCAGAAGGAAGCACTCGGCATCAGCCAAGGCAGCAAAGAGGAACGTCTGTGTTGCACAGCCGAAGAAAGAAATGGTCATGCGCTGTGCTACAAGATTGACCAGCAGCGTGGGAGCAATGGCAGAGGCATAGCTGAGATCTAGGAAAGATAAATTGCTCAGGAAGTAGTACATGGGGCTGTGGAGGCAGGCATTGAGTCGAATGAGCACGATGATGCCAGCGTTGCCCCCCAGCGTGGTGACATAGATGAGTAGGAAGAGCCCAAACAAAGGAATCTTCACTTCCCTACGGTCAGTGAAACCCAAGAGAATGAACTCAGTCACAGCAGTGCGGTTGTCTTCAGGCATTTTCCATCTCAGCCCTCTCCAGCGGCTCGGCTGCTGGTAACGCCTTTGCCACAAGCCAGAAGTGATGACCCTCCCTGCTCAAGAGACATAGTGGCAGCACAGTTATTTTACACACACTATCAAAAGGAGCAAGTGGTGACCTAAAGCACAGTCAGACATAACAGCTGAGAAGGACACAGATCAAGAATTTCTGCAACACACCTTCCACAAGAAATTCTCCCTCCTAAAGAAGATAGATTGAATGAGACCTACGTCAAATTGGTTCTTAGACATTTTGAAACGATTGAAGCCAAGGAATTAGTTCAGTTATGATTTTACATGTTGCACAGCTGAGAGAAAGCATAATTTCATACAAAACAAGCACAAGACACACACCTGTGTGAAGCACAGGGATCGGACACAGGGTTCTGTTTTGACTCTCTGTTGCACGTTGCTCCTCATGTTTTCCTTCTTTATAAATGGTTTACATAATATGTAAGGGTTGAGGGAAGGCTCTTCTCTGAGTCGCATCAATTTTAGAGCTGGAAATAAATGATGAAACAATAAACAGAATATTTTCCATATTTCAACTTTTTAGAATTAATGGTCACAACATTATTTTTGTCGAAACTATACACTGAATTTAAACTGTGTCTTCAAATGTGTGCCACAGAACACACTCCTCCAAGTACATCCCCCAGAAAATCAGGTGTCAATGAGAGTTCTAATAGAGCTGATGAATTTTACTTCATCTGCCAGGAGCAACTTCTACTCCTCTCAATATGAACTTGTTCATATTTCTGCTTACAAAAGGAGATCTACGAAGAGGCATGCAGGCAGAAGTCACCAAAATAACTGCAGATTCCAATGCTGTGTAGACAAATAACACAGTGAAGCAGAAATGTGTCCAAGGCCATGACTTACATCCCTGATGAAGGGTGACCCTGGATTTTGAGCTGGAGTTTGCCAAACTCACACGCTTTCAAGCTATCACTGACCCTACACGATACTGAAGAACTCCAGTGGAATTACTGCAGCCAACAGGCAAAGCAAAAGCTCAGAAGTTTCTTGGAAGAGGCTGCAGACCTTGACCAGTTTAACCCAATGTTACTTACTTTCCTTTTTGCTGTCCTTCAGAGATAGCACGTCACTTCAACAGAAATAATGGAAACGTCATCTACTCCCTGCAAAATGGATTAAGCTTTATCATCGAGAGGGACCTCAATTATACTAAGAACTAGCAAGAGCTCAGATTTCTGCAACAGCCAAAGGAACCAATGACTGAAGCAGCACCAAAGCCAAATTTTCTCTGGTGTTCCTGCTTGCAGCCAGCCCAATGTCAGACCTACCTGGGGATGGACTGAGGACTGCCTCACAGCTTGTAGCAATGGGAAGGTTTTATCACTGCACTGGTATGACACCAGGGACGTGGTCCCTGTTGCCTCTTCTGCTGGATTACCTCATACGGAGAAAGGACAGCTGAGCTCTCCACAGCTGCTGGAAATAGAACCTCAAGCGGTCTGGGTTTGGTTTTAGGAGTAAATTTAATAGCCTTCTCCTTTATGAGCTGCAGAGTATCCACAATATTGTTGTCCTCCATTAATTTTTAGGTTGGAAAGGGGTTTGTCTTTTGATTGTTGGGTGAGCACACACACCTAACTATTGGGACTAGATGAAAAATACTCAGTGAACTGAAGCAGGGTGGTTATTCACCATTTCAGAAGAGGAGGGCAGAGAGATCACCTGTAACAGAAATGGAAATCATTCTGCGAATATTACATGTTGCATTTTCACTTCACAAAGAGAGAAATAACTGATAAATGGTATGCAGCAGTGGAGGTGTTATCATCCTTCCTCTGCAAGGGAACAAGATGCTGATGGAGCCAAAATTGCAGAAAACCTGTGAAAACAATGTGAGCACAAACTGAAAAGAGTAGCACAAAGCACCCTTGTTCCTGCTGAAAGAATTAAAGAAAGAATTAATTCCATATTTATGCGTGCTTTTCTTTCTATGATGAGTTTTTCAATTACAATATTCTGTGAGGCCAAACCATAGAAGAGTAAAAAACATCCCTAACAGGGCTCCTTGGGGACTCCAGAAAATACTGTCACCAGAGCTGAAGAAGATACATAAGGAAAAATAACTGACAGTGGTTGACTGCCTGTTTATGCTCATCCCAGACACCTCCATGTGCCATTTGAGGATCCTCTGTAGAGTTTTCTATGTCCTTCAGGGTCTTGGAGACTTTGGAATTACATCTGAGCTTTTGCTGCTTGCCATGTTTCAGCCCAAACTACTGGAAGAACTGAGTATGGGTCAAAGAGCATGGCAAACTGGTTTCCTCTAATTGGGCTGGGGTTGCCCATTGCCCACTGCTGTGTTGAAAGGAAATCTCAGAGAGGCTTTTAAGAGTTTAGAGCATTAAAGATGCTTTGAAGAAACTCTCAAAGTCTGCTGGAGACTAAAAAATTTAGATTCGACCATAGGAAATGGCCAAGTCTCTTGGTGACAAGGAAAGTCTTTATGTTGGCATGAGGACTTTGTCTCGAAGTCAGCTTTGGATAAGACTTCAAGTCTGCTAGACACTAAATCTTACAGTTGACTTCAGGAAAATCTTAAAGTAGAGTTTAGGAGACTGCTGAATTTTGCTAGAGGCTCTAAGGACAGTCTTAGGTAATCTTTAAGTATATTATACCATGATGTAATGTTATACATATTTGTAAGCACACACGCACAATTTGTAAGGCAGTTTTTGCCTTTCCAAAAAGAGTTTGTGGCGAGGTGCACTTCCTAAGGTATTCACATTTCCCATCCCTGCTGCTGGGGGATCCTGCCACATATGTAAACAAGGTGAACTGTGGAGCACTACAACCCAAATAGACAACCACAATAATAAATAAAAACAAAAAGCATGGGATGGACTTCGAAATAGCAAAAGAGACACTGATTTTAGAGCAATTCTGTACCTGTTGGGCATTTTGGCAATCCCATGCACGTATGCAGCCCGTTACACCATCCCAGCAGACCTGTAATACAGCACTAGGCCTTGGATATTACTGCTCACAACTGGAGCCCAAACGTTCGCTGTTGTCGAAGGCTTTCAAAAGTACCTCTGAACAGCTTGAATGTTGTTAAAAAAACTATAAATAAATAAAATTAAAAATATGAAAATAAATAAAATGGCGAATAAGATGAGCTTTTGGGCACACAAATAGTTAAAGTCTCTGGCAGAGGAAAGAGTCTTTTTAATCTGTGTGGAGATAGGAGAGCATCATCCATAGTCATGGCCTAAACCTCTTCCTTCTAAGAAAACCTACCCAAAACACTCCTTACTGCCCTACCAATCTAGAAGATCTAGAAATACTTCTGGAATAGATGCAGACATACAAAGCGTTGCAAGTAAAAAGAGATAGTCAAGCAAAATAAGGTACTTTAAGCTTAGAAGCAGTGACTAGAAAAGCTTATGCTAGTTGTCTTTTTGCATTTTTACTGTGTTACAGCATCCAATGAAGTCCCATCCACTTCCACCATCTCAAACTCACACAACAGTCATTTTTTTCACTCCCCAAAAAATCACACGCATCAGCCTAATTGAGAAAAAAGAAGAAAAAGAAATGCTAGTTCTTAATCATTTTTGCCACCCAGAGTAAATAAGTCAGCTTTCACTATTAATTCCCTCAATTTGTTTTTAGCAAGAGGAAAAGTTTGTGCCTCTTAACACAGTTACAAAGAAGTAGATGTGAAATGCAGAATGTGTTGCCCAGTGCCCAGAGTCACCAGCACCAAGGTGGGCCAATACTTTAAGCCAAGGATACATTAGTAAACACTCCACACACATTACAATGACTCCACGTACAGTCTTTAATATCCAATTGCTCATAAGGTAGAAAATGCTTTAGCAATATGATCTTAGCTGGCAATGACACAACAGCACCCTTTATAACCTGGAAACAGCCCATTGACACAAACCCCAGCACAGCAGCATCAAAGAGCAGGAAACTCAAATTACACAAGATTCTCTCTAGAAATAAGGCCTACCCTATTAACAATCAGAAACAAATTGGCTGCTGGAGAATTTTTACATCACACGATGTATTTCTGTTTTTTAAATATGTGTTATGTTTGAGCTTTTTATTTATTGTTATTATTTTAATCTTCAGCCAGCCTCTAGGCCTGTATTCAAGTTAGGGATTTTTTTAGAGGCCAAGAATAGCAAAAACCAATAAGAGATTTCAGTTTGAGTTTGGGGAAGGTCTGGAAAAGACACCAGCACCTTTGGGATTTGCAGTGGACCTGTGCTCTGCCTTTTGTGCTCATCCGGAGCCAGCAGGATTTAGCTTTGTCCTAAATGAAGATCCATCTCACTGGGCTTTGTTTCACACCAAGGGAGTGAAATGAAGCAGAGCCTTCAGTTTCCCACAGAGCGTGATCTAGCCATTAAGCTCAAAAGCAAGCCTTCTCAACCTTCTCCTTGTTCATCCTAATCCATATCTTGGGTTATCTGAAGAGTCAGTATAATCATCCAATGCTCATTCAACATACTTAACATCTACTTAGCCCATGAAGATCACAGAATAACCCAAGCTAAAAGGGACTCATAAGGACCACTGAGTCCAACTCCTGGCTCCACACAGCACCAGCATCTTCTACCGGACAGGTTGGTCCCAATGGTTCCCACGTGCATCTCAAGAAATAATTGGGAAAAGCATAAAGTTCAACAAGTTGTGAAGAGCACAGGCTCAGGCACTCTAGATCTAGTTTGCCACATAGGTAGCGTATGGGCTGCTGGGTCCTGGATTCTTCATCCCAAGGTGAGCAGTCATTCTGTCCATCCACATCAGGCTCTATTAGTGCCACTACTTTGCTTGACTGAGTTGTTCTTCAAAAGAAGCTCATTAAAGTCACTCACTCACCACCAAAAACTTTTGGAGGCCCGTTTGCAGCATCAGATGAGAGAAGCAAGTAGGATTTAACATGTGAGGTCCATGCACATCAACAGCACTATCATCTTTACATTTCCATGCGTGTAAATGTTTCTTTAAATGCATAAATCCCATCCCAGGAGGTGATGTTCCTTTCTATCAGATTCTGAGAGATGTACTATTGCAGTGGCTGGACATGCCCATCCAATTGCATGCACACAAACATCTCCCTGGGAAAACCCCAGAAATACTTGGATAGATGTAGCATGGATGTATATTTGTGCCCAAGCTGTATTGGTGCTATTTCAGAATAGCAGCAAATAATAAATGATTCAAAGAGTTTCTGCTGAAATAGTAAAAAAAAAGTAGTCTTGGAAAAGTGCAAATAGGCTGAAAAATCTTTAAGTGAGAGCAGACCACATTTGGCCAGTGCTGCCCTGAAGGAGATCAGCTGCCCCAGACCCAAGACAATCTGAATTTAGGAGGTCTTTACAAAAACTGGCACCTCTTCAAGGCTGACTGAGTAGTTCCTGAGGACAGTGCCTCCATCAAACACTCGAGCACTGTTGGTATCCCGCCACCGGCACCCTTCTCCAGGCAGGTAGATATCTCTCCACGTTTGTCCTTTTTCTGTTATTGGAGCCACCAAGACCTGCAGCAAAACAGAGGAAGAAAAAATAACTTACCATTTGCAGATGGTCAGATGAGGCACTGCAGATTAAAACCAGCAACTTTGGCTGCAAATCAGAGCATCCACGTGTGCAAGCAGCAGAGGTCACTGTTCCCACGGGCAAGATTTACTAAACAGCAGGGAGAAGAGGTGATGCAATGTCCTTTGTTTGACTGCAGCTCTTCCAACTCGCATTTTGGAAGAAAAAACACCAACATATCGTGCAGTCTCCATCCAATGCATACTTTAGAAGAAAAAGCCTCCAGAATCCACCCAAGTCGTATTTTGGAAGAACACCTGAACTGAAATAATACCAGAAATTTAAAGTTTCCAGAAAACAAATCTCCTGTCTCTAGGCTGAGCAGGATGGATGCAGAAAGGCTCAGGCTCACATATGGCAGATTTTGAGAAGTTTTTATAGAGTTGTGAGGAATTGGGTGGCATACAGCCCTTACACCATGGAAGGAATTTTTGGCAGACATGGGGATTTCTCTTTTCTCCCCTGAGCTGGTGCTCTGAGGGATCGAGTTGAAGATGCTTGAATATGAGCTAGTCAAGAGTAGAAGTTTATCTGTCACCAACCCAGGCAGAATCTTGGATTTTAATCAGAAAGAATCATTCTGTGGGAGCTCTAATTCCTGCTTGCTCAGAAGGTGGGATTCCGAAGCCTTCCCCACTGGGAAACCTGGTCTGAATCTAAAGCCTAGAAAGAACTTTGCTCAGTATACAAAACATGATCACATCTCAAGAATAACACGTTTGTTTTACCATTCTATGGATTCAAGGATCTGAAAGAGATTAGCAGCCCAGTATCATCAAATTGTCACAAAGTCTCATCTGGTTGCCTTAGCACATGTGTAATTGCATAAAGATATATTAAAAAAATAATAATAAAAGTACAAAGGAGTTTGCTTTTGTGCCACAGATCAGTAAGAACAACTCAGAGCTGTGACAGAAGGAAAAGCATGCCATGCTTTCTTTCCCCCCCAGCAGCCTAAGCAAGGCAGTCCAGTCTCTGAAGAGCTCTGCAGGTTGTATATATATGGCTTTTATCCTTGATTTATTGCTGAAGATCTCCAGTGGGCCAGGAAGATGCCCTGAGGTTTCTTGTCCTCTCTACTGAAACAATATGAGCTTCCAATATTCTGAGACTATTCAAACCTGAAAAATTATTGCACTTCAGTAACTGAAAGAGGTTTTCAGAGTCCTAAATTAACTACTTTGTGAGAAAAGCAAAGCCTTTCAGGAGAGGAGAAGAGAGAAGAAGAGAGAAGCTTCCTTGGTTTGAATCTGAAGTTGCTTGAACACCGAGGCTTTGCTTCAAGTTTCTGCAGAACTGGGTGCATGCGATAAAGTAGGAAAGGATGACAAGGGGTGGGGGAGGAAACCATGAAAGAACAAACTCCAGGAAAGCCAGTAAGTGAAGAAACAAGAAAAAGAAAAAATGGTGTGTGAGATTTACTGAACGTTTAGCTCCTAGAACTCAATTTTTTGAGTTCTCAGTCAAACCCTGCTCCAAACACGGATGCTCCTTGGGCAGTGGTGTCCCAGGATGACATTGTGGTGTTTGGCTCCCATCAGGGAACACTTCTGGACCCTTCTGGCTTCCTTGGCAGCGCAACCCAACCTCTTACAGCTTCCACTTTCACTGGGACAGCACTGATGGGAAGCATCGCTGCATGTGTTGTCAGGTTTTTTTGTTTTGTTTTTGCTGAAATGGTGCCACTTGTCTCTTCGAAGTTATGTTTCAACACACTTTACTGGAAGGATTCGATGGGTTGGGAGTGTGCTGCCAAGACAAGCAGATCACAGGGGTCTGGAAGTGATGAAAGTATAAAACAGCCTGAAAAAAAATAAAAGAAAACAACAAATTGGATTTCAATGCAAGGTTAGCCTCCTTTGAGTTACCTAAAAAAAAGTCTGTGAGGCAGCTCAGGAGCAGGAAAACATTGGTGATGGGACAAAACCATGTTTATGAGCACCTTGCAGAGGATGCTTGCGTGCAGCACAATGCTCAGAAAATCCATCCCAGCATCCTAACGCTTAGCCTCGCCTCAAACCATACAAGGATAGAACCACCTGTGTATTTTCCAGTAAATTATTATTAACCATGCTCCAAATGGCACTAAATCAGGCTTTGGAGTGCATCTTGATTCTTCCAGCTGCCAAAAGCCATCCTGAAAAATCAAAACATCCCCCATCTGGGCTCTCCTCCCCGCCAGCTCAGTCTCCTTTTGAAGCAAAATCAGGCGAGGCTTTGCTGGCCTCATGTGGTGCTTTATCAGAAATGCTTGGCCCTGCCAGCTGATGGAGAGAGTCTGATGTTTTACCGTATTTTGGGAGCTCTCAGCCAAGCCACAGCTTTGCAGCTCCTGGAAGAGAAAGCTGTCTGCTCTGTTTTATCGGGAATCTCACCCCACTAACACAGAGCACATCTCTGCCCTCGCCATTTTGATTGCATCAGGGGTTCTTCCGTTTGAGTGATATGGGGAGAAGCAGCTAAGTTTTAGATTGCTTGCAAAAACAAACAAACAAAAACCTATAAATCGAATCTACAGAATTTGCAGTAAGAAAGTCAAGCCTGTAGATTTGAATACTACAAAGGTCAGAGGCTGCAAGCAGAACCTGAGAGGAGAGATAAAGTATGCTTTTATATTCCTATGTATACGTAGGAACTGACAAAATCTTGAGCTACTGGGATCCTGTATCCAGGCAAAGCAGCAGTGCAGAATAAAACCTCTCCTTCCAGAAATGAGGGGACAAGGCACAGTCTCCTTTAAGAAACCCTTTCAGAAAACTCCAACTGCTTTTTCAATACCCATTTTTTTATTTAAGGCAGCAAATCACATTGGTCTGTGCCACCCATGAGCTAGATGCACGCATAGCAAGCTGTGGTAGAATGATAATGTTTCACCTAACTTGTGGTGGCCTTCTTAAAACTGAAGGCTCTACTTACAGTGATTGGGATAAATAATATTTACCCCACTGCAATGGATTAAAACAGATTGAAGTGTGTGAATCCCATAGGGAACGTGTGGATAGGGTAGTCCAGCTGGGACATGGATACCAGCTTGAAATTGGGAACCAGGGCCTGTGCTCTCTGTTGTGCCTCCTCTGTTCTAAGCGGTACGTAGGAACAAAAAAAAACCCAAAACAAGGCTAGGGGAACTTCCTGGAAAGAAAATATCAGATTGGATGCTGTGAACCATCAACCTTGGACGAATCCTTGGGTGGAGCTCCAATTAATGGAATTGACACCCCAAAAACTGATGGGGGGAAATAAGCAATGATGACAATCAGGAGATTTCCTCAGCACTCAGGGCTGAAAAATACCCTGATATTTAAGAAATAAATAAATAATAGAAGTCCTGGTGACTCTCCATTTTGAATATACATTCTACATTCCAAACCTCAAGGAATTAATGGGACTCTACCAGCCTTTTAGTTTTGAGCACCCTCTATCTGAGCTCTGTATTTGAAGAGGTTGTGAAGGGGTGGTGGATGGACAACTGCAGGAAGCTCTGTGTTTTCCCAAATTACCCTCTGGAGAAATCGTCTCTAAGTTCCCTACCTCATCTCCAATGAGAAATTCATCCTCAACGGTGAAAGCAGTCGGGTCCATGGGACTGAGCCACCACGCTGGGCGGAAGATAGGGTACCCCGAACTAAGCCATTCCTCGCTGTATTTTATGATGAGTGGCACCACAAAGTCCCTGTGCCTCTGTATGCATTGCCGGGTAAGATTCAGGACCTGCACGGGAATTGGGGATAAAAGGAATACATGGTAAGAGGAATCCACAGCAAAGCAAGAGGAAAGACAATAGACATTTCTTCAAGGAGCGATCACTGGATTGTAACACGTCCACCCCGATGGCTGCCAAATGGGATTGATATGGTGGATTTTTGACCATTTAGACGTGAAAGCTGGCTGGGGGGTGACATCCTCTGGGGTGCCGATGTCCTTATCCAAAGGAACACGCACTTTTGCTGCTGGTAAAGTGATCTGATGGCATTCCTTCAATGTTTAAGGAATCACTTCCTTCATTGAGTGCACTAATAACAACATCTCTGCAAAAACTCCACCAAACGCTGAAAGAAATGTTGAAGGCAAACATGTGGGCTTCATGATAATGTAGATATCAACTGTTCGACCAAATTGTAATTAAACAATCCCAGAAGTGAAAGAGGGACAAGTGTGATACTGTCATACCTAGAGGCGTTGTGGGTGCCAGCCACGTGGTTGCATATAACCAAAGCATGGAGTGGTGAAAATTTACAACAGTTACGCAAGAAAAAAAGCGATGTTGAGATCGTGCAATGATTCATTGCTGGCTTTTGTGAGTATCGTAATTAGTACAGTGAATTTTAGCACCAGCTTTTCCCAATAGGGGCTGTTAGTGGCTTTTTAAAAATGGCTTTTAGGGCGGATTTCTTCCTTAAGGGACAGATGTGCCTTCCTCTGTGGGACACCGGTGTACGTACCCAGGAGTCACAGCAGAGCCAGGGTGGTGTGCTAAAGGCCATCACGGGGAGGAACGTCACGATCTGCAACCACCTCACATACAGCTCCGGGTCCCCTGGAGTGTCACCAGCCAGGCTGCCTCCTGCCAGGGACAAGGAGCTGAGCAAAACTGCTTGGGGACATGTCGTCACAGGAAGGGTCAAAGCAACCTGCTCTTGATGCAAGCAGGCTGTATAATCCCATTGCAAGAGCAGCTGAATCCCCACTCTTGCGTTTTCCTTCCTTGACTCCTCATTGAATGTCCTAAACTGGCTGAGGACGGATGTTTGAAGGGACAGATACTGGGAATGAGGTTCAAGGAGACAGCTTACAAATCATAGCAGAAAACTGTAAAAAGGAATTTCTCTTCTGCAAAGAAAAATATGTCAGAAAACTAATGGGTTTTCGTGCCACTTCGATATGCAAAGCAGAAGCATCAAGGAAAAAATACTCCAGTCTCTCAAGACTGACACTTAATGTGACATTCAAGGGTAAAAAGCAGGTGACACAAAGTTCTACCCAGATCCTGAGCTAGGATTAAAATGCAATCACCAAAGCATGAATGACAGCACAATCCAGCAAAGGATAATAGTCAGGCAGAACCTGATAGAATCACCTAAAGGAGTGGGACAGGTAGAGGTCAGACAGAAAGAAACCCTAAAACTTGTCTTCACCAGGGCACAAATGGTACACCAACAGTGAAGGGCAGACTGGAAAAAAGCCAGCAGTCCTCAGAATATGACAACTGTCCCCAGATGGAAAAGAAAAGGTGTAGCTTTTGGTATCCCATGAAACAAGGCTGAAAGACCTAATTTGAGTAACGTTTGAGCAGAAAGTGGTGGAGGGGCAGAGTATCTACTGGTGGAACAGAAACATGTGGTGGAAGAAGATTCCAGTTCGCCCCCAGAACAACAGAGAGATTTGGAAAGGACAGGAGAGGATGCTTAAAGGGAAGCATTCCTGGGGCCATCACCCTGCAGCCTGGGGCAGCTTTCCCCAGAGGTGACAAAATCCCATGACCAGACTGCTCCACAAGGGCTTGCACAGACTATCCTCAAAGCTCTGCTCTTCTGGAGGCTGTGTGCCTCCATCCAGGCAGGGACAGAGCCCCTCATCCTCCCTCCCACTGACATCAGCCAACAGATTTAGCATCTCTTCAGGATGCCACTGGCACGTTGTGATTGCCCAACCCTTGTTTTCTAAGGAAAGGCAACTAAAAATAGAAGTCAGATTGAAAATTGCTCAACACCGCCCCTTTTCCAGGGCTGTCTGCAGCTCTGCTGGCTCTGACCATCTTCAGCATGGCCTCTGTGTTGAATTCTGTGCTTGTGGTGAGGTCTAAACAGATAACGTTCACCTCCAAGAAAAGGGGAGAAACAAGCTGCTCGGTCCCCATTAGATAATTAAATATAATTACAGAGGTTGAAACATAAAGATCTCAGGCTATTGTGCTTCAGAGCAGAAATACAAACTTGGATCTGGGCTGCTGGCATTTTAGGAATAGCTGTTTCTCATCTGGGAGCCCAGGCAGGCTGTTTTCCAGCTGTTGGCTCCCTCCTCACTTTTGTCAGCTCAGTTCTAGCCCAAGCATCGCGTGCGGTGAAGGATCTCTGTCTAGGGCATCCCCTGAGAGCTGACTGCCTGTTATGATTTACAACGTGGTGTTCTGTTTTCAGTTCCTCAGCCCAGTCCCTAGTAACGTTCAATCCAACCCAAATGGGGTGCTGGGAACAAAGTGCTTGCAGCCACCCTGTAGCCACCAAACTCATGCTGCTCTCACATGGAGTGCTGCAAAAAATCCCCCCAGAAAACACAACGATGGCAAGGAAGGAAGGAAGGGAAGAAGACATTACCCACTGCATCAGGGATGAAGAAGTTGTAGCCCAAAAGGCTGTAGTGCAGCGTGGAAGGAATTAACCCCTTCAGTCCAGCGTGGCTCCAGTCTGAGTGAAGTGGGCTCATCTGGACAAAGAGCGGTAGATGACTAGATCTGGGGGAAACAAGCACAAACCCAATGCGTCTAGAAGGATCACAGCAGAAACACTACAACTCTTGGCTGTCTCAGCTGTCCCTGGGGTCAAATGGGTTCCCCATCCATTGAGGACCTTCATGGAAGGGAAGCCAGCACTCTCCACCTCATCTGCTGCACCTGCTGAATTCAGCTCTTCTTGATGGTGATGGGTGATGGTCTCAGTGGTCCTTTCCAACCTTAATGATTCTATGATTCTGGGATGTTTTCCTAGATCTCCTGCTCAAAGTTTTCATCCTCCTGGCTCGACTCCACGAGATTTGGCACCCCACCTCACACTCATCCTCTTCGTACTCCCTCACGGGAAAACAGTCTACAAAATCATACCCAGAATAACAACTGGGGCGTTCTGTTCCCTCAGCCCTGGTCCATGAGATGCCCCAAATCCAGAACCTGAATCCCATTGTGATGCATCCTACAGGGATAATTGCTCCTCCTGGCTTGAATTCATGCTCATCTGTTATGCATTGAGGGGCCATTACTGACAGTGGTTTTGTCTCTCTGCCAGAGGGAAACATTTTCCCCGTGTTATTATTATTATTATTACTTTTTCCAGTAACACTTCTATGTATGCAGCTTACTTGGAGTGGGGAACGCATCCCCAAACAGCCCAGCGTAGAAGATAGAACACTGCCACTGCATTTCCAGCAGCCAAAAAGAGTCAGGTTCAAATCTTTCATGACAAGACTTGGCTGCAAAAATGGTCTGGAGCTTGTCTAACTGAGGAGGGTTTAGCCCTGACACTATCCCCTCCTGGATGGGCTAAAAGCACTCATAAAAGTTGTTGTTTGCCCCACTCTGATTTTGCAGATGCCTGAGGAGTCATCCACATCTCTGGCAGCAGCTGGTATGAGCTCATTTTCAAAGAAAAAGCAGAGCTACACATTAGTTATTGCTTTCTCACACCATCAGTCCCTCGTACAAAACACAAAATCAGTCATTTTGCAAAACAGCCCACATATCCCTTCCCAACATCACAATAGAGGGATAGAAAGGGATCTCAAGGCATTTTTCTAACTATTAAGGAGTTCACCCAGCAATGGGCTATGCAGGTCAGAAAACTGCAGTCATTAGGCACCATGGACCCTTCTTACCACCGTTCATAGGCTTTCCTTCCCTCCTTAAATGCCCATGGATGATACACCGCATTTTTATTGCATCTGGCATGAACGCAGTTAAGCATTACAGCGATGATGCATTTTTATTCCCTAAAATGTTACTCAAATAACACTACAAAATATATATAAATATATAGGGAAGCGGAGAGGTAAGAGAATCACCTTGATGCTTTCCCAAGCATCCCCTCATCACAACCCACCTGGCACCGACGCTGATGATGGTGGCATTCCCCAGTGCCACCAGTGCTGCTGCCAGCATCTCAGCATATTGGTCACCAGCCAGCTCAGCAGGAGGGGACACGGCTTGCTCCAGGAAGGCGTTACCCTCAGCACCCTCAAAGATCACATATGTGGCACCCAATTTGTGCGTCAGGCCCCGGGCACGCGACAAGTACCAGCTCAGTGCCGCCTCATTGGTGATGTTCAGGCGGGCACAAAGCTGTCCCTTCCACGTGGTCAGCAATGGGATCTGCAGCAAATGGTGAGGGATACTGGTCAGACCCTTAAAAGAGCCAAAAAATGCGGGGTGCAAGGCTGAAGAGGGGATGGCACCGCAATTTGCACCGGTGCAGTGCATACAAGTGAGAATTTCCTCCCCACGAGGTTCCCAATTGAACAGCAAGCTGGCGGGCCACTGAAAATAAAACAAAATAGAGGTGCTGGGTACCATACCGAGCAGCCCCCATAGCGGGGCTGCAGGCTCAGCCAGTAGCCGGTCTCACCGTCCCGCAGCAAGTGCAGGAAGAGCCGGGCAGCGATGCTGGTGTAGGGGGACAGAGTGATGGAAAGCCTCAAGGGGAAGATCATTGCCGGGTCCCAGGCATGGGGTCCACCATGCCTCTTCCTCCGCGCTGTGGGAAAATGGTCCTGAAGGGAATGAAAAAGGAAATCGTTGTTCTGCGGGAATGGGAAAGCCATCGAGGTCAGCAGCACCATTTCTAGGGGTAGAATCCCAAACCAACCACAGACCCATTGAAACACCGTGGTTAGAAAGGACCTTAAAGATCACTGTGCTCCAAGTCCCCTGCCGTGGATAGGGTTGCCAACCATTGGATTAGGCTGCCTGGGATCCCATCTGACATAGCCTTGGACACCTCCAGGGATGGGGCACTCACAGCTTCCCTGGGCAATCTGTTTCAGTGCCTCACCACCCCCTGTGTTAAGAATAAATTCTTCACATCTAACCCAGACCCACCCTCCTTCAGTTTAAAGCCTTGTCCTATCACTATCCGATTGTGTAAAAAAGTCGCTCCCCCTCCTGCTTGTAAGCTCCTTCCAAGTACTGGAAGGCTGCAATGAGATCTCCCTGAAGCCTTCTCTTCTCCAAGCTAAACAAGCCCAACTCCCTCAACCTTTAATCACCCAGAGAGGTGCTCCAGCCTTCTGACCATCTTTGTAGCCTTTCTCTAGACTCTCTCCAGCAGTTCCACATCCTTCCCATAGTGGGGGCCCCAGGACTGGATGCAGTACCCCAGATGGGACCTCACAAAGCTTCTCATCCATCAGGACATCCAAGTCCTTCTCCTCAGGGTTGCCCTCAGGGAGTTCTTCTCCCAGTCCATACCCACGCCTAGGATTGCCTTTACCCATTGGTTTCCATCTTCCAGTCCTCACTGATAAAGACATAGTAGTGCAGTGGTCCCAAGTGAGACCCCTGGGGGACACTACTCATGACCTCCCTCCATGGGTAAAACTTCCAACCAAGATTTCCATCTCTGAGAAAGAATGCTCAATAAGTCTCCCACCCAATAAAGGAATGCTTTCGCATTTCAGAGGGACTGAAATCGCTCAAAGTACAAGGGCTAGCAGGATTGGGATGTACCGTGGCAGCAAGTGTGGCTGTGCCATGCTCCCCCAGGGCCAGGACCCCCTCCTGCATCCGATGTCGCTTCAGTCTCCTGGCCAGCGACCTCAGACCCCGCTTAATTTTGGCAGCTGAACCCACCGGGCCATCATACCTCCAGATAGGAGACCTGTGGGACGGAGAACATGTGGGGTCTGCACCTTGGGCTAGCAAAGGACACGGCACGAGCATTACACAAAATTTAGAGGTTGAGAAAAAGAGGTAAAATGGAAAATTTCACTAATTAAGGCTTGGAAAGCAACCCGGTAGTGAGGGCAGAGGGAATGGCTTACCCCAGCAGGGTCGTATCAGGCAGTGCCCGTGCTGGCCCTGCCAGTTGGGTGCCCACGTGCCGGTGTGCCGTCATGATGTCGGGGCTGATGCAGAGGTCGTAGTGCAGAAGGCCTCCAGCTCCTCCCAGGCAGAAATGCCAATGGCTCTCCAGCGAGAGGACTAGGGGCACATCTGGTGCCACTGTCACTGTGACTCCTTGGGGACAAAAGAGGGGGAAATTGTGCTCAGTGAGTACCTCTGCATCAGTGGCCACAGAGCAGCCCCAGTTATGCAAAAAAACCTCAGCTTTTCATTTCTCCTTTTGAGCCACTTATTTGGATGCGCAGTATTTCCAGTCTTTTTTTCCCACCGTATTCAGCTTGTGCACTTGGGGCCACTTCTTCCTAAAACGATCACTTTGCAGAGCAAATGATTTGGGATGGATATGTGAAGTTTGGCACGCTATGGAACAATCCAAACATCCACCCAAATTGATAATGGCAGCCTTGTCCTAGTCCACATCCAGGATCCCAAATGCGTGCTCAGGACACAGACATTGTTCCGTGCCAGGCTCCCCTCGGGGTGCTTTGTGGGGTCACTGACACAGGCTGCCCAGGGAGGTGGGCATCCCTAGGAGCATTCCAGAACTGTGGATATGGCAGGGGTGGGTTGGGGTTGGACTTGGGGATCTTAGAGATCTTTTCTAACCTTCACAGCTCTATGAATTGTAAAAGCAGCCTGAGTTCAGCATCCAAATTTTCCCATACGGATGGGGATGTTTGGGATCCATCCCTTCAATCCTGCTGCCACTAGTTACACCGATTCTAAAATATTTTAGTCCCTGAGATATGAACCCAGCTCTTTAATGGCCTTATAAACGTGGGGAAGGATGGAGAGATGCAGAGATTAAATGCAGGAAATCAAACGGGGAAGCAGCAAATTACCTGTTGACCCTAAGAAGTATCTTTCCAGCACAGGGCCATACCCAGTGGGGTTTTTGCTGAAATCTCCACTGACAAAGGGCTGCTCCGGGCTCTCAGCACTGTTGAGGGGCCAGCGTTGGGCACGAAGGCTTGCACCTCCATACCATGAGACATTCACCATGGAGAAACAATCCTGCAGCAGGTGGGAGACATGCCCATGTCATGACCTCATTATTTTCCAGGAAGAACAACCCCAAACCCATAAACTTCAGGGTTTCCCACTCATTTATTTTTTGTTGTCTGCATATCACCTGCTAGAAGCTTAAAGCTTTTCCTACTTAAGAACAAGAGTTGGGCTTTTAGGAAGGAAAACTAATGAAATCCTTCGTAAACATTTCTGCAGGACGTGGGTTGATTAAAGGTGCCAAGTGGTGCGAGAAAGAAATAGCATCCAGGTTAAGTCCAGACAAAGTTATGTTTGTGGTCTTCCAGGTCCATCTTAACTCATCCAATTTGGAGTGGAAGGTAGTGAATTGCCATCTTTCCCACCTACCCCCATTAAGATGTAGATGCATCTGCATTCCACAGAATTCAAAGCCTCTGTGAGTTTCCCTTCCCTGCCAAAGCCAGGGATCAGCAGGACTTAGCCTCCAGCGTGACTTGGCACGCAGAGATGGGCCCCCAGAAATCTGGGAGCAGTTGGGGTGGGCGGAGGTGGTCCCCCTGCATCCCATACTTCCCCGACGCTGCCCAAAGCAAACTGCTGCCGTGGGGGCATCCTGAGGTTAAGCCTGAACGAGGGGTGGGGAGTGGAGATGTAAATTATTCAAGTGGAAATGCTGGAGGCCCAGAATAGCTGTGCAGGGTGTCAGTTGAACAGCCACACCAGCTGGGAGTAAGGGGGGGAAAAAAAAGTGAACTCACTCCTAACACTTAACTTTCCTCTGGATGATATTTTCCAATAGGTTTTTTAACGATTAAAATCGAGGAGGAAAAAAAAACTTATTCTTGCTCATCCCCTTGGGCACTTCTAAATTAAGACGAATTAAATGAAGTGGTTTCTCTCAGATAACACCATCCGCTGGCATGAAACCTTGCCAAGGGGCGATCTGGGCTTAAAAGAATAGAAATACCCCATCGAGGGAAAAAATGCCCTGAAGAAAGCCCCGACAAATTTCCATCCCTGCAGGAGCGTGGCTGTGCCTGGGGTTGGCAGGGACCCCCCAAGGAGCTTTCCTCATTTCCCCCACCACTGTGTGCTCTGATGCTTGTTTATCTGGTCTCCATATAAACACAGCTCGTGGTTATTCAACAGGCACCGGGAGGAGGCAGCGCTGTGGGTATAGGGGGTACACAGGGTCATCAGAAATGGGATTTTCCCCACCCACACCCTTCAGATTTACACATACGGCCAGACAGGGAAATGCTGCGTTCGGTGAAAGAGCAAGTCATGGAGCTCCCCGTTACCTTCAGCATCACATCGGGGCGCAGCGGGGTCCAGCGGACACCGTAACACTCGGTGCCAGGGGCCGGGGTGGGCTGGAGCGAGATGCGGAGCTCGGCCTCCTCCTCCCATGCGTAGCAGAACTCCATGCCGTCCTGCCAGCACCGATCCTGGGGTGGAGGTGGCTCTGAGGCTGGCACACCACCCACCGTGATGGCCACCAACGGCCGTCCCATGGGCAGTGCCCGCAGGAGCAAGGCACCGCGGCGGCGGTCCCATAGCATCCCGCTCGCCCGACCTCGCAGCACCCACTCCTCCGGAGGCTGCTCCAAAGCCTGCCACGAGATGATGCCGATGGTCATGGCGAAGAAGACGGCCACGCCGAGGCAGCCCAAGGCACCTTTCCAGGGCTCTGTCAGCTCCCTGATGCCAGAAGTCCAAGCGGCTTCGGGGATGCGGCCGGTGGGCCGAGCGATGGGCATGGTGTGGTGCTGTGGGATGCTCCGGTTCCTCTTACTCTCCCTTCCTCTGCAACAGGGCAAGAAGAAACACCCCTCAATCCCCCCCACCCCTCTCAACCTCTGGAAGAACGCAAGGAGTTAAAATTCCAAGCGGGAAGGGAGGGCTCCTCGCAGCTTTTCTTGCGGAAGGGCTGCCAATAGGAAAGCGGTGCTGAAAAAGTCTGGCAGGGCGCTTGGAGGAGTGGGGATGGGAAAGGTGACCCCGTAACGTGACACCGGTTTTCCATCCTCATTTCCCCTTGCTTGGAGAAGTACTCCGTGAATGCACGGCGCAAAGTCTGACCGTGTTGGTTGCGGGAGGATGGGGCATCCCGTGCTCAGACCAGACACGGGGTCATGGGTGGTGACAACCTGTTGGGGTGACACCATCGGCTCCTTTGGTCTGCTTCTCTCCACCCACTCTGCTGCAATTTGGGGCTGATAACACAGATTTCAGTGCCCTGCTGTCCCTGTTAGGGATCACACACCACCTCCCCTACATCCCTCTGCATTCCTCCCCCTCCCCACACACACACACAAAAGGCACAGCTGCATCTCTTACCTAAAGGATGCTGCAGCAGCACCCAGGCATGACCATCGCTGACCCAGTGCCTCACCCAGAAATTTGGCTGCCGTGGCACAGGGCAGAGGCTCTTGATTCTCTTTCCCAAGGGGAACTGTTCCTCCCAACCCAGCAGCCACGTCAGAGAGAGACCTTTATAGCCCCAGCAACTTGATCCAAGCAAAGCCAATGCGTTATCTAAGCTGGGATGGCTCGCTGCCTCCCTCCCCAGGCCCCCACAGGTTTCTTACATTAGCAACAGAGCTGAGGAATTTTCTGATTTTTTTTTTTTTTTTAAGCATTGACTTATATGGAAATAACCATAAAATTCTGTTTCTTTTTGTATTTCAACCAAGTTATTGAGTTGGCACTGGATGAACCCTTATTACACATCTATGAATCCACAGTGGTGTTGCTAAGCCTCCCCATGCTGCTGATTCTATGCTGATTTGGATTTTATTACTATTATTTAGGGGACTTCTCCCTCCTGTTTCTCACGCTTTAAGTCTCCTTTGGACATGCCCAAGGCGAAGTGGTCTACTTGCCCCTGAAGCACTTATGCCATGCCCCATGCACTCATCCCATCAGTCCTGACCCAGCCCATGGGCAAATGGGGAACACCTGGGGTTTACAAAAAGTACTGTCCTGCTGGACAAAAAAAGAAAAATTCAAATAGTTTCTCTATTTTGCTTAAAGAAAAGAGTAAAGGAGAGATGTGGCACCGAGCAACGTGGTCAGCAGTTATGGTGGTGGAGGGTTGATGGTTGGACTTCTTGGTCTTCCCCGACTTTAATGATTCTAAGAAATAACCCAACAACCCCAGTGCCTTGACCCAAAGGCAACAACATTACTCACCCCAGGAAATTCTGCTCTTCAGAAGGTTCTCAGGATGGTCAAACCCTTGTGGAAAGTTGTCACCCTCAAAAAGAGCTTGATGAGTTTTTCCCCAATGCACAGCTCCAGAATTAATCTTTCATTCCACTATGGGCAATATCCAGTGGGAAAAGAGTGGTGATTGAATGGGGAGAAGCACCTTCCATCTGCTGGCTCAGGCCCCTGAGCATGGAGAAAGGGTCAGATAGAGGATGAGGATGGTGAAGTGATGGAGATGGGTATCAAGCGCTGTGGGAAGAGGGCACAGCTCTCCCAGCTGGAGCTCACTGGGATGTCTGGGAGAAGCTGGGGAGAACCAGAAGGGAGGGGAAAAAAAATCTATCAGGGCTGTAGGGTGAGAGCTGGTTAAAATAAAGGGAAAAGCATATAAAAAATAAACCCACCGGAGCGCTCAGCCCATAGGATGGAGGCACGATGCTCCAGGATTTCAGAAATGCAGCGCATTGGTTTCAAGGCACACACAGGGCTGGGGGAGGGGGAAGGGGGTCTGATGAAATTTTTTGGCAGCGAGACGAGCTTGGGGAAAAGCTCTCTCACAAGGCACACGGTTAAATCCCAGCAGCCGCAGGGCAGCAAACGTCTCCAAGGGGGGGATTAGAGGAACTGTGCACAGCAAGCCCAGGGTGTGCTGCTAGCACAGCAGTGGCAATGCTCAGGGGACTGCACCCCAGCAATACACAGCCTTTCCTTCCACACCATCCTGCTAGAGGATGTTTTGCCCAGCTTGGGAACCCACAGCCCCAAGCATCCCACCCCACAGGGGCTGAACCCTCTCCCCGCTCTCCCGTCAGCATCTTTGGAGTAGAAGCAGTGATTTTGGGAAGCCTTCCCATCCATCCTAGGCTGTGGATGCCCCATCCCTGGAGGGGCTCAAGGCCAGGTTGGATGGGATCCTGGGCAGCATGATGTGGTTGGTGGGGGGGCAACCAGCCCACAGCAGGGAGGTGGCACTGGGTGATCTTCAAGATCTCACCCAACCTAAGCAATTCTATGATCCTATCCCAAACTTCAGCATGCTCCAGATCCTGCCGGCAGCACGAAGCCCCACGTCTGTGTTTTCCTTCCTCAGCCCATCCCAAGCATTTTTCTCCCACTGCCAAGAAAAATCACTTCTCCTTAACTGCTCGCAGGAGGAAAAAAAAAAAAAAAAACAAGAAAAAAGAAAAAACAACATTTTGGGGGCAGTTCACCTGGTTTCCATCCAGCAGACCCACCCTCCTGCGTGGTTTTACACAGCTTCCAGTCTCCTCCACAGAACGGAGCCTCTTCTCCCCACTTTTACAGATTTAAAGAGGGGTTTGCACTTCCTCGGAGGGGACTGGCAGTGGGGCTGAGCACTTGAAGCACCTGCCTTGCTCATCCCTTTTCTTCCCATTGAATTCGCACAGACTTGAAGGCACATGATGGCAAAGACACACCAAAATATCGTGATACCACCAATTTTCCCTCTGGGGTTTTCCCAAGGCTCTGGTTGAGCTTGAAGGATTTGCTTTGCAAACTCTTGGGGCACGAATGAAACACATCTGATGCCCACAGGCTGCACACAGCACCCTTTTCTAAAACCCTATTGTTACGCTTCAGGCTGCAAAAACAAGAGAGCATGGGGAGCCATGGGAGTCAGCCCATAGGGGCTAGGACCAGCCCTAAGCATCAATATTTTCACACAGCCCCAAAGCACCAAATGATGATAGCCACAGCTTCCCAACAGCACACCCAACCCACACTAGTAATGCTGGGTTATAGTCTTACTGTTTTTCTTATATATATATAGAGAGAGAATTTGGGGTTGCCAAGAAGAAAAGAGGGATGGGTGCAGCAGAGCGTCTCCAGGGCTTGGTTTCTCTCCCTGATGTTCTCTAGCAAGGGGTGGACACATCCTTCACTACTGGAGTGCCTACAACCCACCAAACTATGCTTTTTAACCACCTTGAGAAGTTCTGCACAATGCATAGGATCGAGCACAAGGAAGATGCCCAAAGCTGGACTATTGAGCTCTACTCATCCTCTCACCCTCAGCTCAGTACCTACCTTGGGTTCATCTGCTGTATCCTAACCTGGCAGGGATGCCCCAGAAGTCAGACACAGGCAGATGCAAGCTGATGCTCTACGCAGGGGTTTTTCCCTTTGCTTTTCTTCCCCTTGCAGTTCCCAGCCCTTCCTTGCAGTGACAGCAAAAGCCTTCAGCTGCACCGAGCACAGAGCGCTCATCTGGAGAAAGCAGAGCTGACAAACGGCTTAAAAAGAATTAAGAGGTGAACGAAATAGAGTGATACAGCTCATCTGACGGTTGAGATCCCCAAACCTCAGCCTGGACAGCAGCCCTGAGCTCCCCAGCGACAGTGGCAGCTATTTATAATGGCAATAAATCAAGCAGCAGGACCCACACGGAGGATGTGGGCATATAAATAGCAGCAGCGTTTGGAAACAACTGCTCTGGACTATTGTCTCACTTTTATTTTTAATTTATTTATTTTTATCCGTTCCCGTTGTTTGCGTTGGAGAGAAACTATCCCTTATGTGGCACTCACCCTCCTGCACCCTAAAGCCCCAAATTGAACTTTGTAAAGCAGGAAAACTTGGCAAGTCCCAGCCTTCTGCAGATCCGTCCGCTCTGAGCAGAAATCAAAGCAGTCCTTCGGAGATGCTGCTGCATTTATTCCAGCTGCCTGAAGAGGCCACCACCAGCTTCACACTCGCTGTTGTCTCTGGGATACAGTTTGGAGATGCAGCAGTGCAACACAATTCTTCTCCGGGTGATGCTGTAGATAAACTTCTCAAAGAGCTCAAAAAAATAAACCCAAACCTTCTGTTTATTTCATTTATTCGGCACAAGGTTGATGATCAAGAGTGGGCAGCAAAGGGAAAGAAACCAGCTTCCTCCTGCAGAAAACAGCCTCCCCATCCCCATGTAAGCACAGCTTCACCTTTCCGACCGTGGAATCGATAGAGCTGAGCCTCATCCCGTGCAACTGCCTCAACATTTCAAAAAGTTCCCCCAAAAACACACGAGGAGCACAAGCAGAGGAGCAGGCACCATGAGGACCCAGGGTAGGGATGCAGAAACCCACCTCACTCAACCCAAGTGCAATGGTAGGGCAATTAAGAGAGACGTACCGATCGCTGCACTTTGCTTTCTCAGGAGACATCTCAGAAAGTGCAAAGAGAGCACTGGAGGATGGCCTGGGAGATCACTTGTGGTAAACGGGAGGGAAAAAGAGCGTTTGGAAAGAAAACTTTCGTTTCATTCACCTCTCCTAAGCTTCCCAGAAATCTGGTAAGCAGATTTGCAGCCCACACGCTCGCAAAATTGAATCGCTGCCCTGGAGATGCCTTTTGGATGATTAGACCTAAACTCTTCAGCTTGTGGCCATGGGGCCCAGCCATCAGGTTCCCATCCCAGCCCTGACATAAAGCTAGAGGAACTGACATGCTCCAGGTGCAAGGCAGACCACCAGAAACCCACTTGTCCCCATAAAGCCGACGTTTTCCAGCAGAACAGGAAAGCATGGGTGCCCAAAGCACCTGCATGGGATGCCCCAGCTCCGTTCAACTTTTTTTCCCTTGTGTAATTAAGCAGCCCTAAAGTCTGCCACTAATGTGGCTTGAAGTCTTCCTCACTGAGCCTCCAAAGCTGCAGAACAGGCTCCAAGGAAAACAGAGACCTTCCTCCCATCGCTCAAACCTCTACAAAACGATTTAGGATCTACAGAACTGCTCTACCAAAACCTCAAGAACATCTTTTTGGTCCCCATGGAGAGAACCACCCCCAAAGGCCACCCACACAACACCACACTCAAGGAAGGAAAGTCCCCCAAGACCGACCAGAAACCTCAACAGGAGCTCAGGTAGTGCTTAAAAAGGAGCCCCTCAAGGCTTCCAGCAATTAGCCCTAGCAAGCTCCCCCTGGCCTCTCTGAGAGCAGCTAAATAAACAAGGTTTCTTGCTAATTATAGCAGGCCAAGCAGGCTCCTGGCCTTCACAAGGAGGCTGAGTTGCAAGCAGTGAATGCACTAAGGCTTTGGCCAAACACTCTGCAGGATTCCTGGTGACGTAGGGATGCGCTGGGGTCAGCTCAGGTCTGTGATCCTTGCTGTGCTCCACTCCCAGGGGAAGCACACGCGTGCCGGTCCCTGCTTTCTGCAAGCTGCCCCTCTTCTTTTCCTTATTTTGAGCAATTTTTACTGAAAAATGTGGATTTCTGCTGTGCCTGGCTTTGCACGCTGGCACGGAGCAAAACTTATGTATGCTCAGCATCCCTGCTGGGTTTGGCTGCAGACCCCGTTGCTTGGGGTCAGTGAGTGAACCCTCAGGGCTCTACATCCCCGTCCCAGCAGCTTCATAGCTGGACAGATTTTGTCTGACTCTGGCCTCTCCCAAAAACTAGCCAGCCCCAAGCAGCAAAACATTCTCTTTGGCTGCCAGACCACAAAATCCCAAGCCCAGCTCACTTGGGAATGCCATAAAGAAACTCTAAAATTAAAACAGTGCTGAAGAAGAAAAATCCCAGTCCTTGCTTCCCCAGAGCCAGCTTCTTCCCCTGTGGCTTTAAGCCCCAAATTTTGCTCTCAAGGTAGGCAGCTGTCTGGCCACAAACAGCTCCCAGTGAAGCTGCCTTGGAGATAAATCAGATGCCGTGAAGGAGAAATTCCAAACTGTTCTTGTTTCAGTACCTCAGTGAGCTTCATCTTCAACCCGTGGGATGGATGTGTGGTTGAAGCATTGAGGAAGGCAAGGTTGGGTTAAACTGTGGATCATAAAGCTCTTGATTAGGCACCAGCAACCCCAGGAAGCATCTTTGGGGCTATAAAGGGCCAAGGGGTGACTGTGTGGGCAGGAAAGGGGTGGAGCACGAGCCACGACCTCAGGCTGTGAATCCTGGGTGTGAATCTCTGCCAGCTTCTTCCTTTCTGTGCCATCAGAGGGGGAGCACACACGAAGGGATGGGGTGGAAACAACAGGAGAGACCAAGCCCCAATTGAAAGGCTTCTTCCCCACCCACTCTCCCCCTAAAAGCGACATATCTGCCTTTTAGCATGGTACAACAATCTCTTCCCCGCTCCTATGGGAACATCCAGGCAAGAGAGCATCACACACAGGTGCTAGCTCAGCTTTTATTGGCATGGAGCACAGTGGCACACGGCTGCTTCTCGGAGGACACACAAGTGGCACGCCACACGTCTTCCAAAAAACTCACCTTGGGTGGCAAAGCAGAGCTCTGCAACGGGGAGAAATTGCACAGAAGCAGCTTAGCAAGAGGACGCTCGGTGGCACAGATGATGCAGCAGCAAAAAGATGCAAGCCTGGCTCCTTTCCCTTCTTTTGCTGCCCCCTAACAAAGCCAATCTGAGCAACAAGAAAAAATACCCCACCAAATTATCCAGCCACAGCAATTCCTGCATTGGGATGGGGCAGTTAAAGTGCAGACAAGGGTCTGAGAATCATTTGCACTTCCCAGAATCTACTCCACTGCATCCACACCCACTGCTCGCACCCTGGGAGTCTCTGAGGCATGCACACTGAGCTGAGTTGCAGGGCGAGGGCGTGCATCAGGAATGACATTCCCCTAGGATGGAGCAGCGTGACCTTAGCCTAAGGTTGCAGGGTACAGCAGTGATGCCATCCAATTTGCTTCCCCTTAGAGGCTGGCAGCCCCGGAGATGTCAAACAAGGGGCAGCCCTTGGCCAAGAGCTCTTTGCCCAGGCTTTTATTTACAGTGATGTTACAGGAGAGAGTGCCAAAAAGCTTCAGATGTTAAAAAAAAATGGCTTTTGTGCAAAGCCAGGGATTAGCAGGCTTTTTATCCTTACTGTAAACAGATCTCCGCTTTAAAACGCGCCCTCACTGCCAGCCCAGGAGCACGGAGAAGGGACACTAACAGACCCAAAGAGCTCTCTGTGGGAAGCAGAAATCCCACAGGGAGGTGTGGGTGCTGGGTCTGATCCCCGGTGCAGCCCATTGGAACCCGCAAGCGTTGACACAACACCACCGAAGTCGATAGGAACAAACTTTGTTGCTGACTTCAAGCAGGAGGAGGAGGATGGGTGGGACAGAGGAAGAGCATCCTCCCTGCAGACCTGTTTGTAGAAACCAGGCTTTCAGAGGCTGCTGAATGAACACCAGTGCCACCTCTTAACATTCCCCTCCTGCACTACACGCTGCTCTTCAACCCCAAATAAAGTGGCTCCACACTACACAACACGTGCCTCGGTAGCAGGGGGACCCGTCCCTCAGTTCTGCTCCTCTGCACCAGGGATGCTCACTCAGGGATGTAGTCCCTAAAGGAGTTAAAGCTGAGGCTCCGGCCTGCTGAGTTCAAGGTGGAGCTGGCTTGCATCTTGGGGATCTTCTCCATCACTTTCGACACCGTCCTCCTCTTGAAGGAACCTGGGGAGAAATGCCCCTGCCTCATGAGCTCTTGGTAGAGGGTATTGAACACCGCCACGGTCTCCTCGTAGCTGTCCCGAGTGGAAATCTCATAGAAAGGAAGCTTCAAAGCTTTGGAAAGGTTTTCACCATCTTGCGTGGACACCATCCTGTCAAACTGCAAGTCCTTCTTGTTGGCCACGATGACCACGGGCGGCTGCTCGCTCCCGCCGCTCCGCTTAGGGCTGGAGTGGATGTGGTTGATGAGGAAACACAGCCGCATCACCTCGTCGAAGCTACACCTGTCTGTCACCGAGTAGACCACTGCAAAGCCGTCGCCCCATTTGATCTTCTCCTCTATCTGCAGGGAGTCCTCCTCCTGGTGGGGCAGAGAAGTTGTCGTTAGTACGAGAAGCCCCAACATCTAAGGACACACAGTCCGAGCCATAAAACCTCTCATGGGGACACAACGCTATTATTGCTGAGGGGTTTTTTTGACCAACTCCTGGATCCACACAGGACAACTCAAACCCTAGATCTGAGACCACTGTCCAAACGTTCCTTAAGCTCCAGCACCTTGGGGCTGTGAGCACTATCCTGCCATGGGGTCCCCCCTCAGCCTCCTCTGCTCTGGGCCCAACAAACCAGATGAGCTCAGCTGCTCCTCACACCTCTTGTCCTCCAGACCCTTTCCGCAGCCCTCCTTTGGATGCTCTCTAGCAGCTTTATGTCCTTCTCATTTAGTGGCATCCAAACTTGCACACAGTGCTCAAGGTAGGGATGGCACAGCTCAGACAGAGCTCTGATGTGGCTGCCATATCCACACAGGATATGGAAAGGCAGGGCTGTTGCAATCCAGTGGATAAACTCTCCAAAACATTTTTTTTTTTTCCTGAGATAAACAACTCAACTGATATTTTAGACACAATAGATTAAAGCTGGTGAAAGAGCAGGGATGGCCAAGTCCAATAATCCCAGGCCAGCCAGCTCTGTGAGCTCACCTGTCCTGCTGTATCGAGGATCTCAAAGTGCACCATCTCCCCGTCAATGACAGCCATGTGTCTGTAAATCATTTCTGGAGGAAGACAGACAGAGAAAGATGGCATTGAGAATCCCCCCGTGGCAAGCTGCTGCTGTTTGAGCCTGGCAAAGACCACACTGCTACCTGTTTCATTTTCATGCATGGCTGAGTGCAGCCAAGAGAGCCCACATGGGAAGAAACTCAGCTCTTCCCATCCACCTGGGAAGCCAAATGGGAAACAGAGAGGGCATGAGCAGCATCTTTATTTGAGTATTCCCCCAACATCCGACAAGGAGAAGCACCAGGTACCTTCACCCCACGGTCTCTAGGTTTTATAACCATAGAATCATAGATTCATAGATTCATCAGGTTGGATAGGACCTACAAGATCATCTAGTCCAACCATCCTCACACCACCATCCCTACCCACCAAGCTACGAAATCAAATCCCTTAGCACCTCATCTAAACGCTTCTTGAACAGTGCTAGGGACGGTGCCCCTAGAACCGTTTGCCCCTTTGTCCTATCCCTATCTACCTGTGTAAAAAGTTAGTCCCCTTTCTACCTGTAAGCTCCTTTCAAGTATTGGAAAAATCACAATGAGGTGACCCCAAAGCCCACAGAAAAGAGATGCAAGAGACAGGGAGGTGCTACAACGGCTGTTGGTTCTGCCCACTGCTGGTCTGGTTGAGGAGGAACAAGGAAATATGAGGTGAGATTGGGAGTGGAGATGCACTAGCAGCAGGGGAAAGGACTTTGCCTACCCAGTGTCGGGTCATAGTCTCCGATGAACCTCCTGGTGATGAATCTGACAGTCAGTGCTGTGAAAAGAAAAAAAAAAAACAACACACACACACAAAAAGAAAACAGCAATAAACACAGTTAGGAGTCAGAGCAAAATCTAGAGAAATATTGGCTGGTGGAGGAAGGAGGGATGGAAAATAGATCTGCTGCAGTGGGAGGTGGGAGATGATATTCTGGAGGCCACAGTGCAAACCCAGCCCCATGAGGACCAGGTTTTGGGAAGTGCCTTCCAGCACTGCATCAGCTGCCTTGGCAATGCTTCACATTCCTGTATCCTCCTGAATTAGTCCGATATCTAATTAACCCAAGCCTTGGGAACATGGATTTTGCTCTTTGCAATCATTCGCAGCAAGGACCAAAGCCCACCGCTCAGTGGGATGCTATGGGTAGGAAGTAGGGTTTTACTCAGCTCTGAACACCAAATACCTCCACCATCCCAAAGCTGCCTGCTCATTCAGCGGCGTGAATGCCTTTCATGTCAACGAAACTCAGCAGAAGGGGGATGGAAAGCAGCAACAGACTCCTGGGACTCTGCTAACTCGATCTCTTGCCTTGCCAGGAGCCTCTCTGCTGTCAGAAATGTCCCTGCAGGGTGTGTGGATGGGAAGTCAATCCTGCTTGGTGGCTGGGAGCAGAGAGCAAGCCAGGCATCGTAAACCCGTAACGCACAGCTCCTTGTACATGTAGTTCATGGTCAGGGTTGATAAATGGCTTTTTCTGGCCCTGAATCCTGCAGAGATTTATGCAAGTGCTGAGTTTTATGGTGGCTGAGCATGAACTCAACGTGTAGGCAAGCTGTAGGGCCAGGCTCTCCCTCTATATCACCTCCACTGATGCTATGACTGCCTGGATGGGCCTCATGAATCTCAGCCCTGTTTGTTTAACCTGACCCAGGCATGTTGCAGGGAGGAATTAAAGCCATTGGCAGCAAGTCTGGCAAAATTCATCCGAACTCCCAGGTCGGAGCATCGCAGGGCACAACAAACTGGGAGGCATGGATGGAGAAATCCTTACAGCAGCAGTGTGGTCTTCCTTACAGCAGCAGTGTGCTGCAGCAAAACGAGCCCTGGAAAGGCAGCGCACCCAATTAAAGCTCTCTGATCCGATTACCCTCTCTCCCTGCAAGACAGGGAGATGTGAAGCCCAAAATTACACTCAAATGGCTGGCCAAGGTCTGCTGATGCTGGAGGGCCATCCAAACACAGCATGGGCTTTCTCCTCACCCTCGTCACCTCTCTCCATCCAGTCAGGTTGGATGGGGCCAAGCTCAGACCTGACCTGCGTGCCCCCAGCTGCAGGTGTACAAAGCAAACCAGTCAACGTTGTGTTTTGCACTCAATGCCTTTGAAAATACGCCGCTGGTGTAGGCAGAGAAGTGGTTTGGAGGCTGAAGGAGCAGGGCTGACGTGAGCGGTGCTTAAGTCCTTCAAGGAGGTTATGATGGTAATGATTATGGACAGAAGTGAGAGGCGACGAGAGAGGCAATGGGAGCAGAAAGTGAAACGGGTGGAAAATGAGTGGGGACGGAGGGAAGGGAAAATAAAAAGCCCCAAGAGAGGCAGGACGAGGAGGCTGCGTGCCAGACATCAGCACAGCAGGAAGAGAAAACAGCAGGGACAGCAAGGGGAGAACGAAACACACCAAACCCAGAGTATGGCATGAAACCCTCCTGAATGCAACGTGTTGATGTAAAGCTTGCAGCAAGAAGAGCTGAGGTGCTCCCACTCCGAGGTGACATTTGCTTTCTGCAGAGATAACTAAGGAACCCATGCACGCAGCAGCGTCCTCCTAGTAGCACCCGAATGGGTTGGGGGAAACTGAGGCACGTCAATACTGATTTCTAAGAAGCACCTGATCCCACGTCATTACGTTTGGCAGCCATCGAGTGCCGGAGGAGGCAGAGGAGCCAATTAAGAGAACTAAAAACTGGCTCAGGTGCAGAAACCCAGAAGCTGCCAGTCAAGATGAAGGCAGCGAGGCGCAAGCACACCCCAGCAGCAGTATAAGGCACTGTTTTTCCCCCATCTTGCAAATAAATGACCTCAGAGAGGGCTCTCTTTGCAGATAGGGTTAATCTGGTGTCTGTCAATGATTAAGGGGGTGCTGTGGTGCATGACCAAGCTGCGTTGCAGGGACCAGCCCCATGCAGCCACGTGCTGAGCGCTGGTCCTGTTGCACAGCACACCGTCTAGCGAGCTTTACAGCATCAATGCATCTTCTCTGAGCAGAGCTTCCCTCTGAAGGAGGGCGAAGTTTACACTGGGATCAGCAGCAGAAGGCAGCTCTGCACTTCCAGCATCCCACAGGTGTCTGATGCTGGTTTTAATCTCGGAGCTACCGATGGGGTTCAACCATAGACCTGCACCCAAACTCAACCCTTACTCGGATGGGTTGGGAACCCATGCATGGCAGGGATGGAAACGCCTGAGCTGCTCCCATCAGGCCAGAGCTTAAAGTTTCTCGAACTGCTCCCAGCTGGGCTCATCCAGGTGAATGCAGCAGAAGTGGGCGAGAAAATTCTGCTTTTACTTCCCCAAAGAGAGCTCCAGGCCTGGGGGGGGGGGTCCTCCTTTAGGCGTTTCACTTTGATATTCCCTTTGATTTCTGGAGCTGCACGTTCTAAGCGAGATCCCGGCGTTAGGGCAAGAAGGGGGGAAACGGTGATTTTTATTTTTTCGATAACGTGAGGACAGAGGAAGGCAAGAGGCCGGCCGGTTACTGTATATGGAAACACAGCTCGGACTGCCCCGACAGCTGGCAGGGAGCCCGCCGGAGGTGCACGGTTTCGAGGTCAAGCCTTAGCAGAGTGTCACCCTGTCCCCGCAGCCCCGGTGTCATCCCACAGCCGGCAGCACTGGGGGGGTGAAGGGCTGCCCCGCATCCACCCGACGGGGAGCAAGCGCAGGGCAGGGAGGGGGGGAGAAAAACCAAACCCACGCTGCGAGGGGAGACAGAGCCGGAGGAGCTCACCCCCCTCATCCTGCCCCAGACCCTACGGGGGACATCCCCAACCGCTCCTACCTGTCTTGCCCACGGCTCCTTGCCCCAGCACGACGAGCCGCAGGGTGCGGGCAGGGCTCAGGCTGACGGAGCGCCGGAGGGGCCGCGGGAAGCTCATGCCGGGACCGGGCTCCGTCCGTCGGAGCTCCGCGATCCGTCCCCTCGGAGCACCGCGCTCGGCAGCTCGGAGCTCCGCCCCAGGGGCCGGGCAGGGCTGGGTGCGGGCGGGCTGCGGGATGCTCATCACCTCCTCCTCCTCCTCGCCCCCAGTTAGACATCAGCTTGCTTGGCTCGTACGGAAAAGCCCCGCAGCATCCCGGCCGATTTCAGCAAACTCCGGGATGTATGGGCGGCACAGAGGACAGCAGGGCTAAAACAGCAGAGAAACGGTGGAGAGAGGTCAAACGCCCGTCCTACGGCTCCAGCCTCCCTTCTGAAGGCTTTACTCATCCCTCTCACTGGCCTCTCCTTGCCTGGCAAACTGGTGAATCTGTCTGCAGTGGAACCCAGGGCACCTGCACCGCCTTAGGCAGCACTCGAGGTAACCCAAAACTTGATATTTACAGCCCATCACGCGTGGAGAAGGTGAACATCACTGGTGCCTGCACAGGACATTAGCACCCAAGCGTCGTGTTCTCATCTTGAACGTGGAAAAGGGTTTCCTAGAGACTGCTACCAACGGTGGAAGAGTGGGACCCCACTGAAGCACTCATTGGGAAGAGGGCACTGGTAGAATGAGGGAAATGGGCAAGCAGAGGTGCGAAACACTGAGGTGATCATTGCTCCCACAGCTTCTACGTGGAGCTCCTGCCCTGCAGACTCTGAGCCCAGCCCAGTTCCCTCTGCACTTACGCTGCTCTTGCTATGATGAGCTAGCACGTGCTTCCCCGCATCACTCTGTGCTCCTCCACCACTCTGCCAGAGCTCACAAGAACCACATTTGCAGCTTAACTCCATCTGGAGACCAGAAGACATCAGCAAGAGCTCCAAACCTCAGATTTGAGGACAAAAACCCAGCTGGAGAGGGGGGGTGTCAAGAAGAAGAAATTTCCCTTGTGTCCCTCTCCTATTTTTAGCCCCACTTCCTAAGGAAATGAGATGTCTGCAGTGAAATCCTGTCTTGCTTGGCCCTGTTCAATTTTCTAGTACGCTGGCAGATTTCAACCAAATCAGACAGTGCCTGTGCGTTCTGAGTGAATTCCATATCTATTTTTCAGTGTGCTCATCCCAAATCCATCCAAGAACCACCTCACCTGTGGCCGGTGCTTAGAAATCAGCTATGCTTCGAGCAGGAGACACTAGCTATCCGCTTGTTGCTTTGCTTAAGCTTAGCTGTAGTGCTGCTAAGGGCAACGTGGGCCAGGGGTCTGTTCTGGCTTCCCCAGCAGCAATTCTGTGCAGGGAGCTGATGAGCTTCCCTAAGGGAAGGTGCACCTCATTCATCTGGCTACATCCTTCCTCAGGGTGTAACAGCAGAAAAACGATGCGACAGCCCCAACATGCCAGCTAATATCCAAGGACGAAGTCCACAAGAGGTTGCTCTCCCAGTTTTTCCTTTTTTTATTGCCCTTTTTGCAACAATTGGGATGATCCCACTGCATCGCACCGCTGCAGCATTTCACAGAAGCAGTCCTGGGTCTGTCGTGGCTTCAGCCCTCTGATCAGTGACAAATTTGGGGGTTCTTATCGCACTTCCACGTTGCGGTGGGACCAAAGCTGAACCGCAGCACTGAAAGGGCCAGAGAACATTGGGCAGAAGGTCTATTCTGTAGTAGGATCTTCTGTACTTCCTCAGCCTTTAAGACAGAATTCAGCAGAGTCCAACCAACGCTACTCTGTGGTGTTTAAACCCAACCATGTGGAGAGTGATGATGCACCTTGCCGGCCTTGGCAGAGTTTTGAAGGAGAAGTATTTCTGGCCATCTTGCATTCCCCCCAAAACACTGTGTTTTCAACAAGCTTAAGAACTAGAATAGGAGTGGATTGATCTAGATTACAGCTAGTGTAAATCTGTTTCTTTTTTCTCACCCTTAGAGTCAAGAAACTGAAGAGTGCTACACTTTGCCCTGCCCCACTAGCCCCCAGCCCATGGAAGTGCTATCCTCGATGGCTTCACAATGAGCAGGCCGTGCTCCAGACCCTTCTGTAGAGACGTGAAGCATTAAAAACAGCTCTACACCACTCCACGACCCTCCAACACAACACCAGAGAAGATGCACAACACCGAATTCCCGACTTCTTTAGGAAAAAGTTGGTTCAGGCCCTAGAGCTGCCGTGTTTATGCACCTGACAGTACACCTGGGGATACAGGAAGGCTGTCTCTTTCCAAACATGCATTGACACATACACGGGCCCGTGTTTGCTGGAGACCTTTCAGATGGATGACGACAGAAACGTGGCATTATCGCTTGCAATCGCTGACTAAACCACCTCCAGCATAACCAAGCACCTGTGGCAGAGCCAGACGAAGGTGGGTGGGGGGTGGATGTTGTTTTCTGCTGAAATATTTGCGGCCGGGCTTCTCCCTACTTGCAGGTGATTTATTTATTAAGATGCCGAGTTTGCACTGGGAAAGAGGCCAAAATCACTCATGAATCACGTCCCTGCTAACAAAAAAAAGCCAGCAGAAGTAAAACGCCGTCCTGAAGCAGACACAGAATGAAATCACCTCAAGCCCCAGAGCATGGAATTCCCATAGCATGGTCCAAACTAAATCCCTGTCGGATTATTGGCTATTTTGAGAAGAGAAAAACACTGAATGTTGCTGGCTCAGAAAGTAGCACTGTGTTTGTTTTTATTTAGGAAAGGAAGATAAAATGGAAGCCAGTCCCTTTCTGCTCCATTAAATGGGATTTCAAGGTTCGGTAGACTTAAAAGAACCAGGCTGAAAGCAACTATGTCAAGCTGACTTCAGAGCCAGCACCTTCTTGTTAAAACTAACAAAGGTGTTGTAAAGTTTTGGGCCCATTAGTGCTAAGCTCATCTCCTGAGCACCCAAACCCCAAGTCGCCAGCTCACGTCTTACCTGTAATTGTCTCTCATTAGTGACTGTACCAACATGATTCCCTCAGAGGCAATGAGCGCACAGCTACGAGCATGCCTCCCGAGAGTTAACGTTGGATGGGGCCATCAGGGAACGCTCTCCAAGAATATAACAAAAGCGACGCCGTCAATAAACATATTTTTAGTTGCTATAGCAAAGACAGCGTGCAATTAAGAGTGCTTTCAGACTTCAGGGAGCTCCGAGCCCGCTCCTTTCTCAGCGGTGTTGCTGGCTCCTACTGGAATCGAAACCTGACTTCGCTTCAGCTGTGCAAACTCTGTATTACCAGGCAGGCAGAGAGGCTGCAAAACAAGGACATGGATCCCAACTGCTTCTCCCACGTTCTATAAATAGGGAAAGAGGAAATAGATGAAAGGCACCTAGCCCCCATGCTAGATGCCAGGCTTGCCATCTGATTTCCCCATAATGGCTTCGCATTGACCCGGACCTGGTGGTGAAGCATCTCTTTTCTTAATAGGAAGGGCTATTTCTTTGGTGGCAAAAGAAGAAAGAAAACGTCTAGTGCAAGAGGAATCAAACCGACACGGCTTCCTGGTGCCACATTCTGTCTGTTGCTGATTTCTAGCCACTGAGGCGTACTGCGACGTGCAGCCAAAACGTGTCCGGATCACGCTGAGAAAATAAATCTGGCTGCACACGTTAAGTTCAAAGATGCCTCTGCAAAGCTGACAGGGGAAGAAAAATGAAAAAAAAAAAAAAAAAAAAAAAAAAAAAAAAGGAGGGGGCATATTAACAGCATTTCCTTTCCACCCTGAAGGCCTGAATGAGATATCCTAAGAACTTCTTAAGCTGCTTTGCCAGGATGAATGCCAATGGTACAGGCAGCTGAATGTAAAGCGGGTCCGTATCATAACTAAGATGTTCAGTCCCTTGGGTCCCAGAAACTGAGTTCGGGGCACTTCTGTTTCTCTGCAGAAGCTGGCCATCAGAAAGAAAGGCTGCTGCTGCTCCCCACGTCCATCGCACTTCATTATGCTGCACACATAATGGATCCTCACAACAGGAAGGCTTCACGCTGCGAGGAACGGCTCTGCTTCTGAAGCTTATTTTAGAGCACAGAACAGCTTGCCAAGGGATGGAAGAGGAACCCCATCACGTAGGTAATTGAAAGCTCCACCAGACAGAGCTCTGAGAATAGAGAAAGCTATCCACAGAATCCGTCCTGTAGGATGGCCAGCGTGCGCTGTTTCCACTTCAATCCCAACGAGAGTCCATTTCTTCAATCACAGGATTGTTTGTGTCGGAAGGGACCCTGAAAAATCACCTAGTCCAGCTCCCCTGAAGTGAAAGGGGACAGCTACAGCTTGACCAGGTGCTTGGAGCCCTGTCCAGCCTGACCTTGGGTGTCTCCAGGGATGGGGCATCCACCACCTCTCTGAGTAACCTGTGCCAGAGCTTCAACACCCTTACTGTAAAAAGTCTCTTCCTCACACCTAGTTTACATCTCCCCCCTCTAAGTTTGAAACCCCTCGTCCTCTCACAACATGCTCTGCTAAAGAGTCTGTCCCCTTCTTTCTTACAGCCCCGAAAGGCTGCTATCTGGTCTTCAGGATGGGAAGCCCAACGACAAGCACCTTGAGGCTGCAGATTTGGCACCTGAGCCGCCGTGACCATCGCATCCCGGTGGAGGGGAAGAAACCTTGTTCCAAAGTCTTGAAAGTATCCGCCTGAAGGGAGAAAAAAAAATAAAAATAAACGAATTAAAGTGCCACGGTCCACTGCTCTTAAAAGGGTGAGGGATGAGGCGAGGGCTGGGGCTGACATTCAGTCAGGCCATAGCTCATTGATCCCTCGTGCACCAGCACACAGTGCTCACTGTGTGGCTCACGCACAATCGGTGCTTGGCTGAACACTTCCCCAAGCTCTTTTGGAACGGTAACAGGGGAACAAAGGATGCCCAGTGCGGGCTGTATAGTTCAGCTGGGATCCAGCAACACCAAGGCAGTTAATACCCCACAAAAAAAGAAGATGAGAGCAGTGTGAGGCCGAAGCAGAGCAGCAATGGCACTTCCCCATGCCTCTTTTTGAGCAAACCTCTCAGCAGCCTGGTTGGTAAGAAAACAAGGCTTCCTTAGAGCAGTAAAATGTCAGCATTGCAAAGCCTGTTGTCCTTCTGCTGGGGTATGAAGCGGAGTCCTACCAGCATTCTTCGAAAGCACAAGAGGGAAAGCAGAACAGCCAGCAGCTTTGTGGCCAGTGGGCAGGGAGCAGGCGCTGGAATTCAGCTCTGACTCAGAGCAGACAGATGCCCTCCGCACTCTGGGCAGTGAATTCTTATTTACACAAAGTCAAACAGCACCAAGGGGAGACTGAAGGGGGGGTAAACTCAGCAGCTTTGCTTTAGGGAGGCTGGATGGCAGCAACTTGGGTCTGGATCTCATCTAAGCCACGCAGACGCCTAATCGTTGGAGACTGGGCAAGGCAGCTCTCAAATTCCACCCTGATCTGATGTGCTGTCCAAAAAGATGTTTTGTCCTAGCAGATAAGTTTCCACGATGAATCAGTGCTGTCTGTTTTGTTGAGGAATTCCTGTCCTTGCTTAGAGTGGGGCAAAGCACACGAAGCAGCCAAAAAGACACGAAGTCAAGGAGACTTGCAGCTTCACTCCAGAGAAGAACCGTGGATTTCTGCTTCCATTTGGCACATAAGGAGCTTTAAATTCCCCCAGAGAAACTATCAGTCGTAGCCCCATTACGCCTCAGTCCAACAAAACCTGAATATTTTCCTCTGACTTCCTGGTTTCTGATTGAATTCTTGATATCTGCTGCACAAGGCACTGAACCCACACTAACTTCACATCGTATTTCGTCTGGATTAGAATTGCTTTTCTCAAGGGCTTCCTTCTTTTTTTTCTTTTTGTGAAGGGGACACACGGATTGAAAACCTTCGCTTTTTCAGCTCCTTCTTCCAGCTCTTGTGATTTTCAAGTGCTTTTCTTGAAGCCATGCTGTTTCTTAGCCCCGGCACTCACAGACCTTGAGAAACGCACAGGAATTGTGATGTTCCCAGTGAAATTGCTTCAGCTGGCAATGCTGCTTCCGCCGTGGACTCTGAACAGCCTGTAACTGGAATGCAGTCCCTACATAGTCTGTGGTAGCACACTCCTCATGCCAGCCCGCTGGCACCACATATTGCAATTAATTGCTACTCGGGGATCTGTGGCCCCAGCAAGGAACTAAAGCTGTCTCTGGGAGAAGAGGAAGAAGTAGCAATGCCAGGAGAAGGTTTCCACCCCCCCCCCCCCCCCCCCACCACACACACTACTTCCATCTGTAAGAGCTTGGAAAGGAAGATGCTAGATGAAGCGACCACATAAGGAACTTTGAGTCCACCTCCTGGCTCCAGAGAGGACCAGCATTTCAAAGCCAGCATTTCCTCCATGGAGAGCAGTGGGCAACCTTGGTTTGAGGAAGGAATCACAGCAAAGGTACATAAGGACACCCACACGTGGTCTTTCTCCTTGACTCATCAGAAGCAAGGAATTCCCTACAGAAGTGGTAGGGTGAACAGAGCTCACTTCTCAGATCCCATTCAGCTACCCGAAGAGAAATGACAGCTACCCCAAGAACTTACTGAAAGCTGCAGGAAACTCTTCCTAGTTGTCATCACTGCCTACAAACAAACTTGTGCTGAATGCACCTTTGCTGGACGTGGCCTTGCACGTGCTGCTCAGTAATCCTGCTTGATTTGCGAACAAAGGGAAGAGAAAAAAATACCAAGACCAGAGATCAAAAATTACTGGTATGAAAAATTACTAGGTATGAAATCACTCCTAAGCCACAGGCATCCATTAGTTTGATGGTATGATACACACACAATTTACTGCTATGTAACTGCTCACCTTCAGGAGGATAACTTCCCAGCTGCATCTCTTGTTGTTAATGTTTAAGAAGGATTCTCACATCTTAGCATGGTCTGGGAGTAGATTTGGAACGCTGCAGCACCTTCTTCTCCCTCACTCTTCAACGCTACGTTTGCTGTGGGTCACAAAGCACCACAGGATATTCCCAGAAGCCACGCAGTGCCACAATTATATTAACAGATCAACAAGAGCTTGGTCAGGAGAGGAACTAACAAAAACAAATAAACAACACTTCACACTCTTAAAAACATCTCACCTAACTGCAATCTGTGCAGAGCTCTGCACGTTTTTTTTTTCCAGAGGGGAAAATAGCTCACTCAAACGTGTGCCTCTCTGCTAGCCTCAAGTGCAACCACAGTTTCAGGGCAGGGATGTGAGTAACTAACTAAGCAGACTAGCGGGCTCTTTAAGGTGACCAAATGTACACTTAAGTCCTTCCAGGCTCAGAGCCTCATCTGTGGGACTGGGGAGTTGATGGCCCTCTTCTTGCACAGCCAATGAAGTCTCGGTTATTTTTATCAGCTGAGACACTGATAAACAAAAGCACTCTGAGAAGCGTGCAGCCAAAGGTAGACGTTGTTGGCATGAAACAGCTTGCCAGCTAGCAACACAGCTGGGGTTGTTTAAGGCTCTGAACTAGTAAACACCAACGATGCTGAAATAACAGTTAACAAAAAATATTGCATGTTGCTTTTTAAAAGAGAAATTACATATTAGATTTCCACTTCAGACAATAGCAAGGAGTCCAGAACTCTACGAAGCTGAGGCAGTTTTATTTCCGTAGTTGCCTAAAGCAATAATAAGCCCAAGCCACACGACATCCCACGGATCAATCACGACAAACAGGGGAAGATCTCTATGCTGTTTATCCGGAGGACGGTCTGTGGGTTCGTGATAACTGAAAAAGAATGAAAAGAGGGGAAAAAATAGAAGATCAGATGATAGCACACAAACTGCTGCATACCGTTCAGAAGGCTGAGCTACATCAAGGCATGCCAAGGCGTGACAGTGTCTAGGAGGGGGTGTGCTGACAGATGCTGCCACGCTGGCAGGACAGCAACGTGACTTTGGTATTGCATGAGCAAGAGGTCTAGGCAGAGCTCCTATGGGACTGTGTCACACCGGTTAAGGTTTTAGCATCTGTTCTGCAAAGAACAGTCACCGTTTCCCTCTCCCTCAGTCATATCTGAGAAGGGGAAGTTGAAAGGACTGCCACAGGATCCGGTTGGAGCTTGTTAGTAGCTGCAATTACATGGATGGTATTTAAGGCTTTGGAAGGAGAACAAAACTGGTTTTCAGCTCTGGAACGTTTTCTTTTCCAGAAAGGTTTTTTTGCAAAGCTGCTGAATGAAGTGGAGACACACCTGGGGCAGCAAGCTGGGAAAGAAGTGCTGTTCCTTGAGGAGTGCTGGGGGTACGGCGAGTCCATCTCCCTCCCCACACCCTGCCCCTGTGTCGTGATACACCCCTCTCCAGGCACATCCACATCTAAGCCCCACAACAGCAGGGAAGGAAGCTCTGTATTCTTTACATCTTACTTTTTTTCCTTTGATAATTGCGCTTCTTCCGAAAGCGCATGTTGATTTTTTCCCATGACACCGTCTTCTCAATCACAGTCGCCTCCACACGGACGAGATCTCTCCTTAAAAATGCAGGGGGGGGGTGGGGGGGAAAAAGAAAGAGTACCACTTGTTAATTATTTACATCCTCTGCCTGCTGGTGAGTGGGTTCTGGGGGAGAAGCGACACAAAAGTAACACATCCTGCTTGAAAAAGCTCAGATCCATGCGAGCTACAAGGTCATTGGGGAAGAAGAAGGGACATCTGTCAGACAGTTGGCTTTGTGGTGCAAAACCAAAAGCCTCCAGGTGCTGTCTGTGCAACAGCCAAGTAAAGTGCTAGTCTGAAGGGCAGTACTCCTCTGCCACGTGAAGGATGAGATCAGAAGCAGCTGAGGAAGGAGCAGTATGAGAAGCCTTGTAGGATGACAGTTCAGATAAATTCTCCTGCCACGTTCACATGATCTTCCTACTCTGCTTATGGTACAGATTAAACCCACCACAGTCCATCCTGCCTTGCTCTGTTGGTCAAGAAGTCTTTCCTTCTTCTGTAAAGCACCCCATAGAGCTGGAATAAAATCTTCTGACCTTCCTTACCTGAGCAAGTTCTCTCTTTGCTGAGCTTCTGCCAGATTTGGCTCTCTCTTGTTACTGCTCTGCCAGTAAACACGAATAAACACCTTCACTGGCTCCTCTCTGAGGAGATAAGCACCTCCAGACAAGAGCTTTGGAAAGAGTACTTTTAATCAACAGCCACGATGGAGATGGAAGAGACACTCTTTCATGCAGCATCACTGCAGAATACCATTAAAAACCGATCAGAATGCCGACTTTGCTGCCAGAAGACATTTAAAGAGCATTTTCTTGACAAATGACCCTGTGCTTATGGGGACAGAGGAGAGAAGCCCATGTAGAAAGCTGTTCCAGCAAGGTCACCTAGAGGCCAAAGGCTCTGAGACATCTAGCATCCCTATTAACATTTACCCTCTGGGGTATAATATCTATCAGGGATTGGATCCTTAAGTGAGGAGAGAAAGACAGAGGAAAAATGGTGTATCTACATTGACTGACTAGCCCAGAAGAAAATAGAGGAAAAAATAATCTATTTAAGAGACCACTGGATGATCATGACATCCCAGCTATAGGACGTTAGCCAGATTCAGCCCAAAAGATAGGACCAACAGCACTACTGAAATACACAGCATGCACTGCTGTGCTAGGAAAGAAACCAAAAAGCTGAACTACACTCCAGGGGCTGGCTGTGTTTTGCCACTATAATTAGGGACGCTTTGCTTTCTGGGTCTAATTTCTGTCCACTGAAGGCAAAAGGAAATCTAAACTCCCACTGACTTCTCAGAGGCTCGGACTGTAAAGGCATGTCAGATACTCACTAATGATGATCACATGGGGAAACTGGAAAGCAGCCAGGCCAGATAAAACAACTCTGTCACAGAAATCTCGGTGCTGCTCTCAGAATAGGCAGAGTCTGCAGCAAGGCAGCCAAGCCATCCCTGATACAGCTCTCACTGCCGGACCACATCCGCTGCCCTAAACCTCGGGCAGCATTCAGCCAAAGGGAAAAAACACTGGCATGTCTAGAAACAGTCATCCCCCTATGCACTGCTTGTGGATGTTGACAAGCTTTCAAGCAAGCTAAGGGTGTCGTTGAGAAACAGGTGAGGCAGTGGCTTTACTCTGCAAGTCAAAGTTCAAGGCTGACAGTTCCCAGTGAGTCCTTGTCTCTGCTGGACAAACCACTAGGAGATGCTGGTTGGAAGGCTGAAGGAGGGCAGAAACCAACTTGCTGGTAAAGTACATGTGAAAAGAAAAGTTCTCAGCAAAATAGAGCCCAAAGAAAAAAAGAAATCTTTATTGAACCTCTTAGGTATGACTGGAATGCCCATAAAAATAAGGGGGGGGATGGGGAGGGGGTCACACATTTCCCAGAGTTTCGGACAGTCATGTCTGCTGCTCCCAAAAGCAAAAAGAAACAAAGACGTGAAAGTACATCTATCTATCACATTCTAGCAGGAAGCAAGAAAAAATTAGGCTGAAACCTCATGGACTTAAGCTGGATTGAAAGCTTTCATCAGTGCAAGTGATCCAGCCCCCAAAGGACCGTAACTCTCGGGGTAACAACTTCAAGCCAACAACAAGCTGTCTGCCTCTCCCTGCAGAGGGTAAGTGAAACCAGCCTGGATGCCTAGGAGGAGTTCCAGGCAATTCCTCAATGCTACTGAAGCCACTGCAAAAATGGTCAGGTGGCAGGAGGAAAACAGGGCTCATTTAAAGGGAAGAAGCTCTCATCAGCTGTACTCTGTATAGAACCAAACAACTTTTTGTCTCAGGGGCGTCAAACCCTGAGATGAATGATACCCACGCAAAGCTACGCTTGCTTCTCATCACAGCTTTCAAAAAGCACAGTATTTTTCACACTGTACAGCTAAACAGAGTGCATCTGCATGCTGCTTGATACCCTTGTGCCTATCGAGCACACAGCACGTTACTTGAACGAAAACAAAACCCAACAGATTCCAGAATAGAAGCCAGCTCTGAGTTCTCAAAATAGCCTCTGCCACGCAGATATGTTTTGTTGCATTGCTGGGTTGTTGGTTTTTTTTTTTTAAGGCTTTAGAGAAGTGTCATCTTGGGAGGTATACGCTACAGAAAATTAAAACATGACCATTTGCCCAAAACAGGACAAGCTCCTACCCGTCTCCAAGTCTGAACAGGGAGTGCAGCTGTAATGAACTGTCTCCCAAAGAGAAGCACTCACTGCTGTGTTTATTTTTAAAACAACACAAAAACAAAAATGCCTTTGTTCGCATCCAAACTCTCACCCCCCCCCAAAAAAAAAAACGTTTGTGGTTTAGACACAACTGGGAACTATGAGAAAGAACTGAAGTCCTCACTGCCTGTGCTGGGGAACCTGGGAAGATGCTCTACTGGCCCTCCACTCTGCCTCCTCCTCCCAGTGACCCTCCTCTGCCAAAATTACAGCGTGCAATTTGGTCTGCTTCAAGCAAGTGCTTTCTGCAGACGTAGAGCACTTGCAGGAATCAAGCAGCTGCTTTTCTTCCCGTTCTAGAGCTCCTGGGGCACATGCCAAGTCCAGCAATCCAGAGCCACTGGTTAAGAAAGCCAGGTAAAGGATGGTGCTCCCAACCTGCCTGGCATGACACGTCCCTGTTTGCAGAATACATCCAGGAGTTGGACTGGATATGATCCTTAAGGGTCTCTTCCAACTTGGGATATTCAACTACCTGAAAGATTACGATTCCAGTCCCAGTATTTCCACCTCCTAAAGATCTTCAACAACTTCAACAACACCTGGCAGTAATTCAAAGGCTCCTGAAGATCTGCCATTCCAAATCTCTTTACAGTAGTGCTACAGAGGCTGTCAGCCCTCATAATCCTATCAAACACACGAAACCCAAGGCGGAAATCACATTATCAAGTGTGAAACATGTTATTTATAAACTCTGGAATACAGACAGCCTCCTGGTTATGTAGAAAGCGTTCAGAAGCCAAACCAATCTGAAAATATTTGGTGATTCTACCCTGAATCTGCAAGGCAGCAAGACCTACAAGTTCCACCTTATCTGGCCGTCCTCTGCCAAAGTTGCTGCAGCTCAAGCCAACACTTAAACACTCAGCTTAGTCTGCAGCCAAGCCCCAGCCAGAGCTTCCACGTTCTAAAAGCAGATGCAAACCACATTATTTTGACTTGCCCTTTACCACTAAAACCTCAGGGGAAAGGTACACAGAGCTGATGACTTTGCTTCCACCCAATGCTAAGATCTCAACCAGCAACAGAGTTCACACACCACTTCCTTTTGGTAAAGCAAATGCTGACAAACCAGGTCTTCTGCCCGTTCGTATAGCAAGTCTGACAGCTCTGAGGTGGAGCTGGTGCCACAACTGTTGGAAGCATGTAACTAGGAAGAAGGAAAAACTTGGAGCTCTTAACTTGAGATTAAGACCTGCTGGGTTAAGTCATGGGTGAAAGGAATCAGGTTTTAAACAAAACAACAAACAATCAAAACCAACTCAAATTAAGGCATTAAGGGACAGGCATGGATTTCTGAGTTATTCTGATCAATTCAAATTTCTCTTCAGGTTGCAGGATAATGCTTGAATGAGTTCTCTTACCCCAGGAGCGGTCTTCCAATAAGCGTGAAATCATCAGCACCAACCAGCAAAACCTGTGGAAAAATTATCAGGCACATCAGTCGTTCACCCTCTCAGCAGAAATGCAAACAATATTCTCCACGTTCTGTAGCCACCATAAAGGAGCCAAACTGCTTAAGAATGGCCCTTCACATGTTTCAAACCTGCTAGAGAGGAATAGAGGAGAACAGCAGCTCACAGGCAAGAAATGGACTCATAAAACAAACAGACTTCCAGGAGAACTTTATTCTGAAACATACTTTGAAGGTATCTTGCACACTGATCAGAACACACTGAACTTCTCTGTTCTGGCTCACCAACGGCTGTAAAAGATATGAAAAGCAATACAGGGAGGAAGAAGAACATGCTTTTGCGTGGGATCTGAATGAGTGGCAGCTCCTAAAATCATCAGGTTTTATAGCAATTGCAACACATCCTCTAGACGAACACTTTAATCATTGTCCTCCCTGAGGTCTCAAGATGGACAACAAAGAAACGAACAGCTGGGCTCGGTTCACCAGCTCAGGGACAAACCTTTTTGTTTCAGGGCATTTGAACCACCCTCCCATCTAAGGAGCAGGTGAGATAACAGAGAAGTTCTCAAGAGAAGAGACAGCATTTCATGCAGGTTGTCTCCTTCCTGTACAAACAGCATGGCAACAGTCAAAAGCAACACAGAAACAGATATTACATATTCTATTTATTGCTGTAGAAAGATATTTTCCAGTGCAATTCCAAGAGGGGTGTGGTGGTGGTGTTGGGTTATGGTGGTTAGGGAAGTCTTTAACTTTCTCCCTTTTCATCTAGACCTCTGCTCTTCTGTCTGGCTGCTCCATGCACATCACTCCTCCACTGTATGCGAGGATGCAGGACACAGATGAAAACACTAATAAACTGCTGCCTCTAAGCAGGACTTGCAGAGCAATTTCAGGACAACCAGAAAAATTGCCCTTCTCTCCTTAACTACTTGCTTGGCTCTACCAACTCAATGTTAAGCCAACAAAATCCTACCTCAGAGTCTTTCCTTTCAAATTTGAGTTAATGAGCCTCTACAAGTTCCTGCTAGTTAACCAAGGCTAAGGATAAATATGTTGAATTGCATCTTGGCAGTTCTCCCCTACACACAGCATCCCTCCACCCAACACACTCAGCGTGATAAGGATCTTGCAAAGCTCTGAGCAGTGACAGCTCCTCTGGGAGGAACTGTCAGTGTTTTGGGTGTTGCAGTCTCAAGGTAAACAGAGCCTTTCTTCCACTGTCATCTCTAAAAACAACAACTGCAATTTTCTTTTTTTGGATGAAGCTAGCACAACAGAAATCTGTCTTCTAACAGAGTCTGTCACAACTCATTCCAACCACGCTCAACAGAAATCACGTGAACTAACAGCACAGCTCAGATTGGAATAAGGCTTAGGCCAAAAGAAAAAGAAAAGCTGAAAATAAGAATGGGAGATCCAACAGGAGCTCTTCAGGACTACTCGAAAAGTGGTTATGAATTTTGCCTCGGGAAACACTTGCAGCCACAAAAGCATGGGGGCCACAGGCACTGCAGGCAAGGCACGTTACCTTTTCCATCCGGATTCGGTCTCCACATTCAGCCTGCAGCACGTTGTCCATCATAATTAAGTCCTCACTGGTTATTTTGTACTGTTTGCTGGCAAAGTGGACCACAGCAAAGAGCCTCCCGTACTGCCCCGTGGCAATCATCTCGTTCACCTTTTGTACCACTTCTGTTGGCAAAGAGCAGAGAAGAAATGAGAGCAGAAAACCCAAGCAAGCGTGAAGAGCTGATCAGAATTAACACGGCCACACTGCTCTCCCACTTAAGCTGTTATCTTTTGGGAATCTTAAAGCCAGGGAAGACTCAAGAAACGATGTGTACTTAAGGACACTGTTTATGGGGTAATATCGGTGGTAGGTGAGCAGTTGGACTGGATGATCTTGAAGGTCTTCTCCAACCTTAATGATCCTGTAAGAGCTGTGTTGTTTCCTTGAGCCACCCTTTCAGAAATCCTTCTGGTTGCTGCAAAAAAACCCAACCCTACGCATAGTAAGCATGCAAGCAGATGCCTATGGTGCAGCTAATCCCAAGCAGTTATTTCTCAGCCTCTCTCTTAGGCAACCTAAAATGCACTGTACACAAACACAAGAGTGTTCCAGAGGGAAGTGCTTGTCTACACACCTGGAACGGAGCTCTCCTCCATTTCCAAGTAACACACAGAAAGGCCAGAGCACTAAGTACTTCATAAAGCAACCGGGAACGTCAAGAGGAGTTCTGTACACAGGAAGAAAGACTCTGGCATGCTAACAAGGCCTGGCCTGAGAACCTGCAGCAAGAGCTGGAGAGACTTCCAGAAATGCTCTTCCTATACACACATGCAACCAGAGCGAGGTGCCAGGAGCAGTGCAAATTCCAAGGAAGAGGTCCTGCACAGTGCAAAACTCAGATCTCTGTAATCAGCTTCCTGTGCAGCAAAGCCAACATCGAGTTCTAGGAGAACATCAAGAGGTCCTTTTTAATGAGTGCTATTCCCCTGCCAAATAGCAGCTTTTCACAGTCTCAAACTGTTCAGGGAAAAAAAAGCAACTTTGCTATAACTGGAAAAACAAACTTCCTTCATTGTCCTCACAAGTGGCTTGGAACGTAAACAAAATATAATAACCATTTGGGACAGACAAGAACTTAAAACCAAAACAAGCACTGCCCTTACAGGAAGACTCTGAAAGCGTCCAAGTTTCAAACCAGCAAACTATTGTAGGTAGAGGTTAGAACAGGAATTGTTTTACGAGACAGTAGTTAGTGCAACTCAAACTAAAACAAAGAGCCGTGCTTCTGTGTTGCTGGAACTGCCATCCCAGGGGAAAAGCCCTCTGTGTACTCTTCTCTGATTCAGCGTGCTCCACTCCCAGAAGTCCACAGAAAAGTAGGATATCTTTCTCTCGGTTACAAACCCCAATGCACAACGGGATACAACAAACTTCTTTCAGCTCTAAACTGCTGATCCACGTATTTCAGCAGTACTGTGGTCAGCACCTCAAAATCAGTGCTTCAAAACACTGACCCTGGCCTAAAAAAACACATGGAGTCATTTTCTAACAAAGGTTACTTCCTCACCATGTTTCAACTTTCTACCCACAGGACTTCGTTTTTATGTGTCAGAACAAAAGATCTTCAACATACACGGGCTCTGAAGTTAATGCTTGCTCTTCCAAACATCTCTAGGGATGGGAAACACCAATGGATCTGCCTGTTAGGACAGCCTGGGCCTCAGCATCATGTGCAATGATGGTTCCTAAAACATCCATATCTGTTGCCACAGACAGCGGGAGAATATCAGGCAGAATTCATATGCTCTAATTGCTGTTTGCTTTGGATAAGCACAGCTAGGAGATAACGATGCAAGCTCATAAACAGTAGGAGGTTACAAGACACAGGAATCACAACAGCCTCAAGGATCCCATGTGAAGCAGTCAGAAGAACATGGGACCTCATTCACCCCAGGGTGTCAGCAAATCAAAGGAAGCAGTTTATGGTTCACCACTGGGTCAAATCTGGGACAGAACACTCATCTGTCATTTGAGCAATCCCAGAAGTGCACAGAGGAAACAAAAAGCAGGAAAAAAAAGCAGCCAAAGAGGAGACCTGGAAGAAGAGACTCTCTCCCAGGCACATCACTTGCACAGTTATTACCACATTTTTTGCTACGCTATGGGAAACTATCTGCAAAACCACTGGCAAAGCAGTGCTTCTCTCCTTCCACTGTTCCCTTGTAGCTCTCTCTTTCCAGCACTTCTCAGGCCTCTCCAGATTACAGCCTTCAGAGATGTACTTTCAGGTGCCATTCGCTGATGTCCTAGAGGCTAATGCAACAAGACAGTAGGACAGCCTGTTAATAAACACAAGAGCTCAGTCCCTGCATGAAGCAGACGACTGCTAACTGCCCACCACCACAGAAACCGTAAGGGAAACTCACCCACCAGAGCTCTTTACTGTTCTGAGAAACATTCTGTGCCTGTGCTGGCTTCCCTTCTACTATCTCTAGCGGGGTCTGGATGGTAACAGCCTTTCCTGGACAAGATAAGGCTGGACAGATATTGCCTACTCTGTACTCAATTTTCACATCTCTAAAAGCCAGGGGGAAACCTGTGTCTGTTTGCTCGACGCTCACTTCACACGCTGACTTGTGAGGCTGGCTGCTGTCTGATCCATGAGCTCCTTTCAAGAGGACTACTGCCTGTGTTCAACGATCCTGACTAGATGTGGGGACAAGCACACATTCTCTAACACTGTGTTGCTTCCCACCTGCTCACTGCCTTATGCCACATCTCTGTCGTGTGCCCACTGTCCAACTGCTCATGCTGGCTCTAGCATTCTGTATTATTCACTCAAGTATCAGCTCTCCGACGTGCCCACTACCCAACTGTTTATGCTGGCTTTAGCATTTTGCTTTATCCACTGAAAGAAAAATAGACTGTCGCTCCCTCTGAAAAGCCACACTTCAGGTAGCAACACATCCCATCAGGTTCTTTGGAGAGCATTATGACCTATCAGGCTCTCATAAACTAAGGGGACTCCATAATTTATCCAAATACCCAATGCAAGCAGATGGAGCACGAGCCCAGTGACACTAAATGGAGAGAACAAGCAGCCTGAATCACTGAAGACACTGATATACACTCAACCAAGCCACCAATGGGCAAAGCCAGAGTGTTAAGCTTCACTTGGAGACTTGAGACATTTACCTGCATGATGCTTCGCTTCTTCCACCGGATCTGGTAACTTCACTTCAGGCCATGGGGGTGAAGTCAGAGATGTTTTGGCAACAATCCTGTGAATGATAAGGTTGAGAATGAAGATCCACAAGTAGCAAGTAAATCTCGCCAAAAGACGCAAGAAACACAAATGCAAGGCCTCATTTCTGGTCTGCAAACAAGCTCAATCTGTGACAACTGGGCCCAGTGCTCTTTAACATCTTCATCAGTGACATCAACAACGGGATGGACTGCACCCTCATCGAGTTTGCGATGTGCAGTCAGCACACCAGAGGGATGGGATGCCATTCAGAGTGACCTAGGCTGAGCAGTGGACGAAGGTGAACCTCATGAGGTTCAACAAATTCAAGTGTGAGGTTTTGCACCGGGGTCGCAGCAATCTCCAGTATCGGTACAAACTGGGGGATGTAAGGATGGAGCACAGCCCTGAAGAAAAGGACTCGGGGCAAATGGTGGATGGGAAGCTGAAGATGAGCCAGCAACGTGTCCTCACAGCCCAGAAAGCCAACCACATCCTGGGCTGCATCAAAAAAACACGTGGCCAGCAGGGCCAGGGAAGTGATCCTGCCCCTCTGCTCTGTGCTGATGAGACCTCACCTGGAGCACCACTAATCCTCAGTGCAGGAGAGACACGGACCTGCTGGAGAGCATCTAGAGGAGGGCCACAACAATGATGGAACAGCTGCCGTGCGAGGACAGGTTGAAAGAGCTTTTCAGCCTGGAGAAGGCTCCAGGGAGACCTGAAAGCAACCTTTCAGGTACCTAAAGGGGGGGGGATTATAAGAAAGAAGGGGACAGCCCCTTCAGCAGGGCCTGCTGTGAGAGGACAAGTGGAAGTAGTTTCAAACTTGCATCTAGACTGGATGTAAGGAAGAAGGCTTTTCAACAGTAAGGGTAATGAAGCACTTGGAACAGGTTGCCCAAAGTGGTGAAGGCCCTGTCCCTGAAGACACGGAAGGATGGGGATGGAAGGTCAGGCTGGATGGGGCTTTGAGCACCCCAATTTGGCTGTTGATGTCCCTGTTTATTGCAGGGGAGTTGGACCAGATGGCCCTACAGCGTCCCTTCCAACTCAATCAATTCTATGATCCAAGTTACCACCACTACAGCTGAGAGACTGAATACATAATGTTCCTCGACCCACTTCAGCACCAGCACAAAGCCCTGCAATTATCCAATAGCGGGGAGCATCCAGGAGGAGGCAACTTGCCTTTGACTGTGGGAAAAAAAGGCTAAGGAGCATTCTTAAATAAGCTGCGAGCACTACATATGAATGACTAACACATCCTTTTATACTCCATTTGCAATGCTCTTCTCTGAAATAGTTTTGAGAGGGTCTTAAGACCACAGCTGGGTTCTTTACAGGAGAGTTACGAGGCTGCTCTTCCTTTGTCGCTTCCAGCTGCAAAACCTGAATGGCAGTAATGACAGCTCCTCTCACACCAGGTGCAATCCAGCATTTAATACAAGCATTCAGCCCAAAAGCTCCCTCTGTGTCATTACCACGTCTGTCTACAACCTATGCCACGCTGGGGAGAGATCTCTCAGACCTAAGCCAGTCTTGGTTCAGGTGGCTCACAAAACGAAGCAGAAGCGTGCACTACCTCGCACCCAGCCAACCAAGCACCAAGAATCATTATTTCAACTTATTTTCCTAAAAGCTGACAGATAAATCCCTGAACAGGTAGTTTTCGATGTTGTGATACAAAACTGCTTTAATAACATCTCTTTGCTAAACACCCTGCAACCACGCTGCTGAGACAAAGAGCCTCTCCATTTGGAGACTTGACATCAGTCCCTAAAGTCCTTGCTGGGGGATCATCCTGGGACAATCCTGAGCATTTTCCTTTTAGGATCCTTAAGAGACTGTGGGATCAACTCAAATGTGTTCTCATTACAGAAAAGTCTCTCTGATTTTCTCAGATTATCACTGGGAGGAAAGCTCTGCCTGGAAGCTGAACTGATTCTTTACTACCTCAAGCAGTCAGTACTGCAGATACCCACAAGCGTACGGTGCTGTCATCAGCAGCGCAGACCAAATCACGAGAACCCTGCTTAAAACATCAGAGCTGAACAACAATTAACTCTGCTCTAATGTGCCACTGGGTGTTAATTCAAAAATGAAATGCTACACGCAGCTCACAGCGTGAGATCGAGCAGTGAAAATGCGAAGAGCACTTGCTCGTAATTAGCTGTTTTCCCAAGATCTCCAGGACAAGGAGCAGCGAGGAGGACCAGAGGCAGCTGTTTACTTCTCTGCATTAGAGCCAGGGACAGAAAACTATTGATTTGTTCCAAAGAAACAGTGGAGAGAAAAGTGCCACCCTAGCCAAGCACAGCACTTTGCACATGCAGTGCTTTCATCACAACTGTGGTGCACCCTCCAGGAGGCAGGGGAAGGGGGCACAGGGCCCACACAGCTGCATTTGGAGATTAACCAGAGAGGTGCCAAATGCCTTCAGTCAGAGCACGACACATGGCTGAAGGGAAGCAGATTACAGCTCCTTATTAAGCAAAGATTTAGTAAATGGGAGGTAGAATCAGCCTGGATCTCAACGGGATGATCAGAATGATACTGGCTTCTGAAATCTGAAGAGAGGTGTCGCCCACTGAATGCCATCTATAAAACAAATGGAAAGGTCCGAATTTCCTGGAGGCTGAGAGCCACGTTTTCCATAAATAGCTCAGGATGCACCAAACACTCAGGGAAAGAACGTTAGATGCTGGTGTGAAAGAAGGCAACGTTAACACTGTGATTAATGGGTTTACTTGTTACAAAGGGGCTTAAATTAACAGAAACTCAAAGTAATTGCTAGCACCAAGGCTTTGTGGGCTTGCTGTAGGGTTTAATAACAACACTGCGTGCTGTGCCATGGAGGCTGAGATCCAAACTGTGCCCACACTACCCCTTGAACCCTTCCTCAGCACAAAGGGAACGGGAATGACTCTTGCCATTTCCTCCAGATGCTGCTCGTAGGACTTCCTTATCTCTGCAGTGTCCCCTTCTGGTCAAAGCAAAAAGCAGCACAGCCTGCAGCTCTATACAGGTACTTCTGCACTAGATCTCAGCAGAGGAAACGAAACAAAGACACAAGCAAGCAGTTCTAAGAGTGCTGAAATTAACAAAGCCTGAAGTTTACTGGTTTGGCATCCTCTGAATGACACCTTATAAAAACTGCAGCTCAAACTCAGTATTTATCAGATAATAGCCACTCCAGCTGGGAAATAAACATCACCTATACCTTTTTAGTCATGCATCAGCTGAGTGGCTTCTCTGCTGTTTGCTGTAGAACAAACCACACTGCAGCCCTTTGCCCACTAGAAGGTTTAATTCTCTCTATTCAGCTTCACAAGTCAATGGAAGTGCTCTTCTAGAACAGGTGACAGAGGGGAGGCAGAGTGTCTAAAACTTATTGAGAAGATACCTGACAGACAAAGGGATTTAGTAAGTCTCCCTTGCAGAGAGAAAAGGGCTCCTGGCTCCATTCCCCCTCCCACACTCCCCCCAGAAGGTCAGCATTTCAAGGGGCAAAAATGAAAGCAGAGAGTCATTCGACATTACCCTTCCTGCAGAGATGTGCTCTGGGAGCTCTGGAGGCGAACCGCAGATGAGAACAAGAAAGCTAAAAAGGAGAGAGGGGGAAAGAATTAAAACAAAGCAGTGACTGCTGAACTCTTAGTCCCTGGGTGAGGTAACAGTACAGTGATGGTGAATGAAACGTCACACTCCCTGGTGCTTTTTTCTGCCCGTAAAAGCAGAAAGTTCACCTTTGATCCACATTGAAGAAAGCAAAACAAGGATCACGACCGTAGAATCGTAAAGGTTGGAAAGGATCTCCAAGATAACTGAGTCCAACCATCAACCCATCACCACCATGACCACATCCCTTGGTGCAACATCTCTACGGCTCTTGAACACCTCCAGGGATGGTGACTCCCTGGGCAGTCTGCTCCAATACCTCACAACTCTTTCTGATACATATATTTTTTAACTAATATCCAACCTGAACTTCCCCTGGTGCAATTTGAGACTACCGCTTCTCACCAGATTGCTGTTATCTGGGAGAAGAGGCTGGCTACTGCCTCACCATAGCCTGTCAAGGAGTTGTAAAGAGCCATAAAATCTCCTGTGAGCCTCCTCTTCTCCAGACCAAACAATCCCAGTTCCTTCAGCCACTCCCCATTAGAACTTGTGCTCCAGACCCTTCACAGCTCTGCTGCCCTTCTCTGGACACACTTCAGGGGCTCAATGCCTTTCTTGGAATAATGGGCCAGAAACCACACAACAGTCCTCGAGGTGCAGCCTCATCAGTGCTGAGTTGAGGACTGTCAGCTGCGTGTAGCACTGCATAAGTCCAAGAAAAAGGCTCTGTCCTGCAAGCACGCTTGGCTCAAGCGACACAGCCAACAAGACACAACAGATACACAAAAAGTGCATCCCACAGCAGCACACACACAGCACCCACCTCCTTTAACAGACCCACACGACCAAAGAGCAAAGAGGAGCAAGCGGTCTGAGCAACCGTGTGCGTGCACCCTTCATTCCCCAAAATAGGGAGAACTTTTACGCTTCTTTTACCAGGTGATGCTCAGCAGATTTACTAAGTCTGGGGAGGTTTTTTCACCCAAAAGCACATCGTGGCAATGCGGCTTGGAGTCCATCAAGGAGATACCACGACTCCAAGGGCAGACCAAGTGGAAGAGCAGGAGAAGGTATGGCTTCACCACTCTGGTGCCTAGATTCCTACCATTCCAGACGCTCACTTTCTTCCAGGCAGGAGGAAGGGAGAGTTATGGAGTTAAATAAGTGAAAACAGCGCCTTACCACAACTCATAGATTCATTAGGTTGGAAAGGACCTACAAGATCATCTAGTCCAACCATCCTCACACCACCATCGCTACCCACTAAGCTACTAAATCAAATCCCTCAGCACCTCATCTTGAGCAGCGCTAGGGACGGTGCCTCAACCCCCTCCCTAGGCAGGCCATTCCAGTGCCTGACCACTCTCTCAGAGAAAAAATATTTCCTCAAATCTAATCTAAATCTTCCCTGGTGCAACTTGTGGCCATTCCCTCTCGTCCTGTCATTAGTTACCTGGGAGAAGAGGCCGACCCCCTCCTCACCACAGCCTCCCTTCAGGAAGTGGTAGAGTGCAGTGAGGTCTCCTCTGAGCCTCCTTTTCTCCAGGCTAAACCATCCCAGCTCCCTCAGCCGCTCCTCGTAAGCCTTGTGCTCCCCAGTTTGGTTGCCCTTCTCCGAACACGCTCCAGGGCGTCAGAATCACTTCGGTCGGAAAAAAAAAAGCCCCTAAGACCAACACGCGCACCCACCAACCCAACCCCACCGCGCCCGCTAACCGCCTAACTCAGCGTCTCCTGAAGGGAGACCTCAGGAACGCACGCTGAGGCGCCCACCGCTCGTTTTCACGCGCGTTTCCCCTCACAGCCCGACCCACGAGCAGCAAGCGAGCTGAAGGGCCGGAGCTGAAGGAAGGGCTGGAGCTGAAGGAAGGGCCAGCCCTCCCCTGCCCGCCATCCCTCACCTGCCGCCCGCCTCCCGCCCGCCGCCAGAGCCGCCATGACAGCGCCCCGCCCCCGCGACCCAGAAGCGGAAGAGACGGCGGCGCTAAGATGGCGGAGGAGGCGGCCGAGCGGCAGCTGGAGCTGCTGAGGGAGGAGCGGGAGGCTGAGCTCGCCGAGAGAAGGTAGCGCCGGCACCCCGGGCACGCTCTTATAGGAAACCCTATTGCAGTGCTCCTGTGAGGCCTGCTGGCAGCTGTGGGGCTCGCCCCTGTAGGGCCGCGGCGCTCTGTGGCTTATAGGCTCTGACCTCTGTCAACACTTTGCCCCCCCCCCTCCACCTTGGCCCCCATAACCTCCACATAGCTCTGTCCTGCTGCTTAAAACTCCCCTCAGTCCGGTTCTGCCAAAAGCAAGGAGAGGTTGAGCTTCTTTTGGTCAATCTATCCCCAAAAAATAAAGAAATCTACCAAGATCCTGAGCGAGGGCTGTGGGGTGGGGCTGAGCTGAAGGGCCGCAGAACTGCCAGTGGCATTTTGTGCTTCAGACTCATGGAAAAAAATCTTTTCCCCACGTAGTGCCTCTGTGGGTATTTACAGAAATCTCCATGTGAGAAGCAGCAAGCCTTCCGTTTTCGAGCTTATAAGACGTGGATCATTCTCTGCTGGCTCATGAGCTGGGCAGTGCTGTTTTTGTTTAACCCAGACAGAAGAAATGCACGTAGATAAGCACTGACCTCTTCCCCATGCTGTGCAAGCTTCACCCCATTCCTCAGAACGTGTCCTAGAATCACTGGAGTTGGAAACATATAGAATCCAATCCAATTACAACGCTACAAAGAGGTCATATAAATCAACACTTGAACAAGCTAACATCTCTTTTGCAGTCCTCCATCTTTTCCATCTCCTCCTCCCTGGTTTGTCTTTTTCTGTTCTGTCTCCTGAAGCATTGGGTTTATTTCGTTCTAGCAAATGCTTTTTCACGTCTGTTTGTGGTTTCCAGAGCGTGGCAGGAAAACATCTCCCTAAAGGAACTGCAGCGCAGAGGTGTCTGTTTGCTAAAACTTCAGGCTGCCAACCAGAGAACTGGTCTCTACGGGCGTCTGCTTGTGACATTTCAGCCTAGAAAATATGATTCAGACGCCGAGCTGCCCTATAACAGTTTTGGGCCTGGTAAGTGGTAGTCCCATTTGTGCAAAGTTGGAGATGAGTCAGGCACTCTGCCTAACGTACTTCTAATGTAACACTTGTAAAGACTGAGTGATTAGTGCTAGAGGGTGCATCTAGATCTCTTTCAGCTTGTTATTAAGCATGGATGTTGCAACAGGAGACACTGCCTGTTGTAAGGAGCAAGCTTTCCCCATTCAGAATCCTTAAAAATAAAGCCACGGTCTCTTACCATTAAAGATTTCTCAGCATGCTTTGTACAAGCCACAGCGCTCATACTTATGTCTTGGTCAGGAGGTTACCCTACACTTCAAAAATGGGCATTCCCTTTCCTTTCCGAGCTGCCAGTTTCCTCCCTGTTCTATTTTTCATGAAGAGGTGGAGCACGCACCACGTATATTAGTGGATGTACCCAGATTTCTGTTGGAAATAGAGGCAGTAGGGAAATGCAGACTTACCAGCACATCAGCCAGTGCTCTTTCCAGTTGTCACTCATCCTCTGCTCTCAGTTCCTTGAAGTTACAACCAGGAATGGCAGAGCTGAGCTGTTGCCAATGTCTGAGGAAGGTGAGGAACCAGTCTGCCAGCTGTAGCCAGGCTTAGCCCTTGGAAGAACTGGGGTTTGACAGTGAGATAGTTTCACGTGACACTGGAAATCACTTTTTTTCTTGCAAAGACCCTTTTTCCCTTTTCCTTAGGCAACAAGTGTATTTATTGCCTTGCAACTCTCCAAAACAGGTCCACAAGAGAAAAGCTGGCAACACCAGATAGTCTGCTGGTTTTGTTTAGTAATTTACTTTCTTCTGTCTGCTATATCAATTAGCTTGCTAAGCAGATACATCATGGGGAACTGGTCTGTTTCTGTGGTACTGTTGCAAAGTGTGTTGGCATTCAGTTTCTTGATGTGTTCTTTGCCAGCCAAGCCTCCAAGCTGCTGACCCGTGAAATTAAAATAACTCATCACAAGGCTGGGGTCTCAGCCTTGAGGTCTAAGAAGCAGCATCTGTCAGTGCTCTTCACAGAGAAGTAACATTAATGTAGCAGTAAATTATCCCTCTGAAACAAAAATTTTAATGCAAGAACTGATGGATGTAATTAAGAGCTTTCATTAGTTTGCTGATCTGAAATCTAGTCCTCAGTGAGCCTGAGACCCATCTAAATTGTCCACCTGCCAGGCACTCTGCTTAGAATCTCCATTTCACCACTGAACTGCATAATCTGACTGGTCCTATCACGCAAATATATATATGTATGAAGAGCAGAATGGCTATTGTGAGCCCTTTCTTTCTTAGTTCTACTGACTGGCATAAAACAGTCCTCTGGGAGGTACGTGTTGTCACTGCAACATCCCTTGGCTGTGACTGAAAGGTGAAATAAATGTCAAACGGTTTGTTGGAGAGCTGGGAGAAGTCAGGCCCTACAGGGTTTGTGTGAAAACATGTTACCTTCCTGAGCAGCACAGCAGGGAGCACTGCTGGTCTCCACCCCAAGCCATATGGTGTGTGAAGATTTGAAGGTGGCTGGTTAGCCTGGTGTCTTCTCACTGCCTCTTGCTGCGTGCTCTGTCAGGAAGGAGAAGGATTTACCAGTGACGTAGGTGTTGGGATTTGAACATAGAGCTGGTTTGCTGATGGCACCGAGCTGAGTTCATACAGCGGAGGGAAGGGATGCCATCCAGAGGGACCTTGATAAACTCAAAAGGTGGGGTCCTGTGAAATAAATGAGGTTCAGCAAAGCAAAGAGCCAAGGTTTTGCGCTTGGGTTAGGGTGATCCCAGCTACGCGTACAAACTGGGAGAAGAATTCCTTGAGTGTAGCCCCTGCTGAGAAGGATTTAGGGGTCCTGGCTTAATGTAAGCCAGCAGCGTGTGCTTTCAGCCCAAGAGGCCGATGGTATTCTGGGTTCCATTGGAAGAGGGGTGGCAGCAGGTTGAGGGAGGTGATTATCCCTCTCTACTCTGCCCTCATGTTGTGAGATGCTGGAGCAGGTTGCCCAGGAAGTTTTTGGGTGCCCCATCCCTGGAACTGTTTAAGGCCGGGTTGGATGGGGCCCTCAGCAACCTGATTTAATACTTGATCCCATGTTTGGTAGCCTTTCCTGTTGCACTTGATGATCCTTGAGGTCCCTTCCAACACAAGTTGGAAACACAAGCCTCCTTTAAGGGCTTCTCTCCTTGGCAGGAAACACGGAGTTCACCTGATGGGGCTGCTGTCTTCATAGGACTGTGCTAGTCTCCTCAAAAGAGCTTCTTTTCAAAACATTTGCTCCACCTCACGCTCTCTTCTAATTTGCCTTTGCAGGTGACATTGTGGGCCTTTACGATTCGGTCTGCCAAGGCGATCTGCTGTCCACTGGCATCGTAACACGTGTCACCTCCAAAGCAGTGACGGTTGCCTTCGAGGAATCCCGAGATGGCATGCTGAGCGTGGACCACGAAAGCTCGTACCGCCTTCTGAAGTTAGCCAACGATGTCACCTACAACAGGATAAAAAAGTAAGGGCTGTGAGGAGGCAGCTCACCTAGCAGCACCGCTCAGGAGCACAAAAGGGCACTCAAAAGCTGCCAGGCTTATTGTGGGGAAAACTCTGAGGCTGATCTCAGCACTCAGCTGAACTGGTGTGCTGAAATGTCACTGGGTCCAACAGAGCAACTGTAGAAAGGGGAAACATACGGCAGGTATATGGGATGCAAGGGGTGGGGGGATGCAGCAGTTAGATGCCATTGTGCCCCCAAACTTCTGCCACTTGGATACGTTGCTGTTGCCTTTGAACTCTTGAAGGAGTTCTTGCAGTTTTTATAACCTGTTTTCTTCTTTGGCAGAGCTTTACATGCACTAAAGCAATATCACAGTGGTCCAGCCTCTGATCTGATTGACGTCCTCTTCTTTTCTTCGGATCCAAGCCCGTCTGGTGAAACGAGTAAGGATGTTTCTAAGACTTTGTAAAACTGGAAAGCTCTTTTAGATCTGGCAGTAAAAGGAGATGTTGCTACTCGTGCAGGTTTTAAGCAGACAGGATGGGGAATTACTGCGGGGAAGGAGGTAGACATCTTCAGTCCCTAGAGCCGTCAGTGAAGCCAGGAGTTGAATGCAAGTAATAAGTAGTGTTGCAGCTAGCAACATTAAATAGCTGTTTCTCATTGTTAATGGGTCACTGGACATGCTAAGCTGCTGTAAAGACCCCTGTCAGAGATACAGAATTACTGAGGCTCTTCAGCTAGCTCATGTTCACTTTCCTCAGGGAGCACCAAGTAAAGCTGAATTCTGGCATTAAAAAAAGCTGGATTTGTGATGGGAGAATTTCTTTGCACACATCCATGAATCTGAAATTCAATTTACTTTATGAGGCACTTCTTATTTGCTTCCTTCCCCAATCCCATCCATGCACTTCAGAGATCAGAAGCTGCCCACACTGCTTCTGTACTGAAAACCCAATAACTCAACCTACACAGGAATTAAGCGACCGCAGAACTGCTGCAGTTCAAAACAGCATGGGAATGCTTGCATTTTCATTTGTGCAGCCTTGTGATTGTACTCGGTCAAGTTGGAAGTGCACAAGCTGCTTCAGTTTCATTGTCAAATATTTAAAACCTCACAACCTGGCTTTGCCAACGGCTGTCCAAAAAATTGCATGGGACTTGAATCCCCTTTTGCTCTGCTGTTACTTGAGTTTTTGAAAGATAAAACTACACAGCTACGCTTCTCCATGGGGAAAGCAAAGCCTTTGATGAGCAAAACATGAGGGCTTGGCAAATGTTAATGAATATTGTCCCGTGACAGAAGGGAAATATCATCTGTGCTGCAGACATCAGGGAAGGAAGGCAGAAGGTAGACCGAGCTGCTTAACAGGATCGGGCAGGCATTCTGTATGTGAGCTGGGCAGAGGGCTCAGGTCTCTCCTGAGGCACAGGGCTCACTGCTCAGAAGCGTATCATGAGTTATGTCATCTCTCCCTGGTCTCCTTGCTGGCCAGGACTGCGTTTGGTTTCCTCCCCTCTGTACAGGCCATTACAGTTCTTCCAGTTACCTTGATTACTGTACTTAGGTGTCCATAATGGTACACCTCTTTCACATACTTGCTTCCATTACCTTCAGGCTAGGTTTCTGATATCATACACCGGGGCTGAAGGATTAGTGCTAACATGAGTCATACCTCCCTAGATCTGACACCGAGCTTAGCCCAAGTCAAACCTCTTAGCCTTTGGCTACCCAGGGACTTCGGTGTACTCAGGTTTTTTACATGAAATAGAAGAACTAAATATTAATGAACTTACTTAGCAGCCCCAGCTCGACCTTTTCCTTGTGGTGGCAGAGCTGCCTCTGTAACGAAGGAAAACATGGAATTGCTCAGATGTGCCAACTGAAGCACACAGATGAATTTTACATCTCCCCAGCACCGAGAATATGGATTTATAGAAGCATCCAGCTGCATTAGGCAGGAGATGCAATTTGAGAAGGCAGCATATCACCTGAGAAGAGCAAAACGCTCTGACAGGGTGGAAAGGCCTTCCATTTACCTTTTCACTTTATAGCTCCTTTCTCACTAACGAGAAAGATGTTATACTAGCCAGCAATTAAATAGTAATCACTTTTAAGTATAAATAGACCCTGTAAGGTCCCTTCAGCTGTCATCCTCCAGCGAGTTGAAGAGAAGGTCAGTCTGGCAGGATAAATTCTGTCTCCTATGCCAGCAAGACAGCACATGCAGGTCCTGAGGTCTATGGAACACGTGGGGAAATAGGTCTGTGTTTCTGCAAATGGTATAGGAACTTGCAGTGTGTGGATTGTTTGCAAAAAGCAGACCGTCCAGAGAAAAAGCTAGGTCCCTGCCTCATCTAGGCTAGGCAGGCAGCCTTGGTCACTATCTTCTGGGACAACATGTAAACAAAACTGCAAGGAAGCTGACAATTAAAAGGGTCAGTAGGAAAACATAAGCACTCACTCCACGCTCAGATAATGCATGATTTTTCTCCTGAGGAGAAAATAGGCACGCAGTGATACAGGGAGCAGCAGAATCTAACTTTTAAGCGAGGGGGAAGAAAATTAGAAGTCTAACGTGCTAAGTGTGAGAGTCTGTGCATGTCCTTTTTCCAAAAGGTAGTTTATACAGGGTCTCTTTGGAGGATACCCAAGGAGAATTATGCTAGCCTGGTAGAATTTTCTGGCCTAGCTGGTAAATGACTCCTAGCTGCTTGCTGAGTTTTTTTTTCGTGCTGCTGTGTTGTGTTTTTTTCATGAGTGGATCACAGCTGCCTGGCATACCATGGGAGAACGTGCTGCCAAATGCTGTGCCTGGAGGATCTATATTGGAGTCTGTGTCATCCCAGGAGGGTGCCCAAATCCAGTCACCGTCTGATGAGATGGACAAGGAGTCTGATAAAACCAATTTAAACGTGGTTTTAAAGTAGTTAGCGGCTGCTGGCATCTGACCAGTGCATGATATTGGCTTGCTAAAAGAACACCAGTATGCACAGGAGGGTAATAATGACAAAAAACAAATTTAGTGCCTTTTTTTACCCCAGCTCCCGATGACTTCCAGAGTTACTGAGGCGGTGCTAATTTGCACTCAGCTATTTCCTACAGGATCTGGAAAATCCTGCCCACCATTTGCTGTGTTTGCTGAGTTGTGCCCTTATTCTGTGCTGTTCTCTCTCCTCCTTGGCTGATGGAATTGGGCATACATTGAGCATTACGTGATGGAGCCCAATTCCTTGCAAAACGCTTAAAAATGCAACTCGGTCTAAGCATCCTTGGCATAACAAAAACCACTGGGCAGGCTCCAGGAAGAATAACCTGCACTATCAAAAGGAGCAGGTGGATATAGAACCAATGAGTAGCTGAGATCCGCAGCTAAGAGCGGGACTGAGCCCCACCACAAAGCACTTCCAAACCTTACCTTGCTACCTCCAGAAAAATCCCAGGTGGGAGAGCTGGCTTTCCAGAAGGCAAACTCAGGACTGAGTAGGGCTTATGTTCCTCAGGCTCGCTAGAAAGCAAAATCCAGATGTTCATAAGGTATACTTTGCTTAGCTCTCCTCTGCTTAAACCTGCATCTGTGGCTCAGAATCATTTAGGACTTTCACACTGGCAGCCTACAAGCAAGCCTTCCCTTCTTACAGCTGCTGTCTCCTACCATATATATGCAGGGTTGCCTTCACCCATAGGTTGCTGGGAATGTATAGAAAGGCTTTGCTAGCCAGCAGAGGCCAGCATTGCTCTGCTGGCTGCGCACCACAGGGCCAGCCAGGGTAGGTGCACACACTATCCCTTTTTTCCCCTGTTGTAAGCCTAACCCTGTGCAGAGGTGTCCCCAGAAAAAGCCAGCCCAGCAGGCAGAGATCTGAGAAGGCAGCAGGGATTTGTAGGAAAACGTGTCACGCATACTGAGCTCATGCTACATCACTTGCAGAAATAGTCACTGCTCCTTGTCCCTCTGCTGTATGATGCTTCCTGTCATCATGGGGGCCATGAAAAGGCCCCTGAAATCTGCAGGGAAAACTAAGCGGTCTGGACAACTCAGCTGCTAAACACTTAATAAGAAGGGCAGGGAAAGTTCCCTGTCTAAGGCTTAATTACCTGCCTGGGTTTTATCCAACAGTGTCTGGCTGCAGCAGGGCTGATTTGGGGGTTTGGCTTGCTCTTGATGCCCATACATGCAGACTGTGAGGAATATACCTTAGTAGGTACACTGAAACGTGAGAACTCTCCAGCTCTGGAGAACTTGGTATCATACACTCAGGAGGGACCGTCCAACCCACTCCTTCCACCTGAAGTGCTGGTATCAGGCAAAAAATAAAGAGCAGAAATAGTCCTGGCTCCTGGAAATGCTGTTGGAAGACCAAAATTGATGGCTGAGATGTTTTTTTTTTTCCCTCCCAGCATCAAGCACCTACTACACTAAGTTTCTGTGCATGGAGCTGGATTGCTTGAACCCCAGCAAGACCTGCTCCTAGCAAGAGGGCAGATTTCATTGTCGTGCTTCATCCCCTCCACAGACCACAGGGAGGAGGTGGACAGCCCTGGTCAGAGCAGGAGGCATTCAGTGCAGACTCGGTGCCACAGGGCTACAGCTGTGTTAACAGCTGTCATTTGGGACTACCTGTGCAAATCCTAAATCGATTGCTTGTAAAGAGCACTTGGGCCAGCCTGCTGGAGTGGATTAGCTGCATTTCTTCAGAGGAGCCTGCTCAGAGCCCTGCTGATGCATAGAAGGGACTTTAGAGGAGCTGCAGCATCTCATAAGAAGCTTTGCCACCATCCTCCTCCACAACCTCGCCATGTGCCCAGCCCAGAAAAGAAGCACATTTCCCAGCCTGCTCTCCCAGCAGCGTGTGATTAAGAAGGAAGAGGATGTGCATGTGTGTGGAGAAGCCTCTTTCCAACCTCATTCTTTGAGCAAGGAAACATCAATGACTCCTACATCCCTGCTGTTCCTCGTTGTGGGAAATGCCTTGTAGTTTTTAAGCTGTTCTTCTGTTCCTTGCCCTCTGGATGCTTGCTGTTCTTTGCTTAGTCACTGGCAGGCTAACTCAAAAATAACACAAAGCAAGAGGCAGAAGACATCACCATTACCAGCATCCTTAGTGTAGCTGTGCTTGTTTAACCTGAACACCTCACTTGAGTGTGCTGATTCAAAAGTCAGTGCCAAAGGTTGCGTAGGAGTTGCACACAAGGTAACGTGTCTAAAGCCAGAGGAAGCTTTCAAGGTTTTGATCAAGCCCTTAACATAAAGGTAGAAATAAAGCAGCTGATGCCCTGCAGGGAACCATGCCCAGAGATTTGTCTTACATAAGCTTTCGTGGGAACATTATTTTCAGTAAACCTCAGCGTAATGAGTCATCATCTCTGCTGTAATTAACTTTCATAACGAACAAGGAGATTAGCAGCAGGATTAAGTCAGATGAGAATAACTAATGGATTTAAATTAGATAAACCTCAGAGGTAAAAAGCAGCTCGTGAGAATCCCGTGTTTTGCAGCAAAACCAATTCTCTTGTAATGCAATTTGCATATTCATTTCCCCTTTTTTCCTTTTCTAATCATGAAATCCAAACTAACTTAAGTTTTCGTCGCCTACACTGCCTGCTTTTATCTATTTCCTGCCTTCCTTTTCTGACACTGTTAAACAACATAGGATGGCTGTGGGGCCTGCTTGTTCACAGATGCTGCAGTTTCTTTGACTGCTTTTTGCACTAGCAGCTTGTTGAGTTTGTTGGCTGGAAGAGAAACAATTCATTTGCAAGGTCAGCCACTTTCCTCACTGAACGCTCACCAACTATGCTGGTTCACCCTCTAAATATCCCCATAGTACTCTCCCTGCCCTAAAGGTTTGCTATTGTGGCAAGAAAATGCCTTCTTAAGCACTGCCAGCTGTATTCACAACCAAACACTTGCTCCTTTTGGAACATCACTGAGCAGAAGAAACAGGGTGGGGAAGAGACTGATGCAGCACAGATAGCTTGTTCAAGAAGCAGAACAATCCTTGCTTTTACCAGTCTGTGTTCTTTTGGAGGGCAGCACATAGCATAGCTTGCTCCCTGGGAAAGTTAGTATCAAAAACACTCGGGCCAGCTACCAAGAGCATTTGGTTTGTACTCATGGGTTTGTGCTTCTCAGCAAGTTAGGGCTGAGGTCCAAGTGAATCTCCTGCTGTCTCCCCAGAGCCTTTAAAGCTCTACAATGACTCGCTGGATGCATCACAGAGGGAGGCTGTCTCCTTCTCGCTAGCACAGAAGGAGCTTGCCATCGTCCACGGACCACCTGGCACAGGGAAGACCACAACAGTAGTAGAGATCATCTTGCAAGCTGTACAGCAAGGCCTGAAAGTGAGTAACCAGCAGCAGGAACGCAGCGGTAGCAACCATTTTGATTTATTTTGCAAACTCACTGGGGTTCTTGGCAGCTGGAGCAGATCCAGTAGCAGCTGTGTTACGCTGCAGAGCCTGGCTGGGAAGTTTCCCCTACCAGCTGAAATGAGGTGCAGATAGCAAACCTGAGCTTCAGATTATCCAAGACCCCGCGCTGGTGCTTCAAACCAAGATGAGAATTTGAGAATTACCTTTGGTGTCTGAAGGCTGTGGAGGTGCCAGTGTTTTATTCCTGCTAGCTACGTGCTCTCATCGCATCCTCCTCTCTGCTGAGTGCCTTCCTGTTGCTCCAGTGCTTCACCTGTGGCAGTAACAAGCACTTTATTGTTTTTTTTTCCCCCTCTTCACAGGTCCTGTGCTGTGCCCCTTCCAACGTTGCAGTGGATAACCTGGTGGAAAGGCTGGCTGGCTACAAAGCCCGCATCCTGCGGCTCGGGCACCCCGCTCGTGTGCTGGAGCCCATCCAGCAGCATTCCTTGGATGCAGTCTTGGCCCGCAGTGACAACGCCCAGATAGTGGCAGATGTCAGGAAGGATATCGACCAGGCCTTCGTACGTGTCCTTGCAACACAACCCACGTGGGTAACCTGAATGCCATCTCCCTGTATTAGGAGCACCTAATCTGTTAGCCAGGCAAGCTGCTTTTGTAAGTGAGGAGTTGCTGAGGAGTCGCTCTGCTGCTTCTTGATTGCCCTTAAAAAGGCAGCTTGGCCTTGGAGAAGAGGCATTAGGGCACAAGCATGGCCATAAGAATTAAGGGATGCTTCCAGCTGGAAAAAAACATCTCACAGAGACAGCCTCTCTTCTGGAGTGTGCTTGAGCCTCCTTGCTCACTGGCCAGCAGCACTCATCTTTTTTCTGCTGTAGAGCCAGAAAAGGGCAGAGCTCCTCCTAGCCAAATTCCTCATTGAAGTGGCAAAAATCATAGTAATTAATGCTGCACCGTGGGGAGATGCTGCAGTGCCCTGCTCTCCAGATTATCTGTCTGGCATTGTTCACACAGTCCTCTTCCCCAGAAGAGGAAGGGAAGCATTTGCATCGTTAACTCACTTCCTGATGAGATATCTAGCTGTCCTGACACTCCCTCCCACTCTCAGCCACTTCAAGTAGAAAGCAGAATACGCTATAAAAACACATCCTTAATTTCTTCTTTTATTTTTTTAAACTCAGTTTACAGAGCAGCTCTTCTGTTTGAGATGAGAGACTTTGATGCTAATTAGAATTTCACTGGTGGTAGTATTGTCTGAAAGCCATTCTTCGGGTGCTTCCAGCACAGGCACAGTCCTTTGTCTCATCAGGCCTGCAGAAAAGCATCTTCACACCCCTACGTGTGTTGTGCCACGCTCGCCTGAGTATGTTGCTCTGCCCTTCAGTACAAATCCGTGACACACACCATGCATGACAACGTGGGCAGAACGTGGCTTTCAGATCCACAAACATTGATCTGCAGCTGCTGCTGTGGCAGGAGCTTCAATTTTCCCAAACGTGCTTATGCATCACCCAGTGTTTCTCATTGCTGTCCTCAAGCACATTTACTGATTGAGCAGTCAGAAAAGTCACTCAACAAATTGTTCTTGCACATTGCATGTAAGGGTAAGAGAAGGAATCCAATAGCTGGATGAGGCTGTACACATAGCTAGGAGACAGGCTCATGATGGGAATACGCTTTTCTCCTGGGATGGAGACCCTGCTGTAGTCACAGAGCTAGCAACATACAACTGCAGTTCAGCTTGCATGGCAGAGCTTTGCACTGCCACAACCAGGTTCTTCACTGAAGAGGCACCTGACCTACTGACTTCCCTTTCCCTCTCTAGGTCACAGCTCACTTCTGAGGCTCTGGCTCCACTCTCTCATCCTTAGTTTCTCCCTTTCAGTTTCCCCTCGTTGCTCATTTAATCATTTCTTTCTTTGCTCACTCCCCGTTTTGACTGTTCTCTTTCCTTCCCTACTGCCTTCAGCTTTAGGGAGACTAGTAGCATACATGAAAATCCACACCTTACACACGTTTTCTGTCCATCTTTTTTTTTTTATATTTTATTTTTTCTTACCTGGTTAAGCTGGGAGCACTCCAGGACATCACCTTCTGGATACTGTTTGTACCAACAAGGGTGTAATCCCACTTCACTTGAGCAAAAAAGACAGCAACATCACCTGGCAGTTCATGTCGCTAGAAACACAGGCAGATCTATAAGCAACCCCAGGAGAAAGCCAGCCCAAATCAAACTGAGTACACAAGCCCTAAAGAAACAACTAAGGAAGCAAGGTCTGGCCTTAAATACAGCACCTAGATCAAATGATGAAGGGTGGGGGCCCAGACAATGCAGATCAGAGCCTGCTGGCACCTGGGATGCCCTAACGAGGGAGTGGGCTGAGTGAGCCAAGCAGTGTCCTTGGGGTTGACTGACAGTGCTGCATTGGGCTGGATTCAGCCAGATGTTTGGATCTTAATGTCACCAGCCAGTTGCTGTTGTTGATTTCCTAACTGGATGTTTTTTTGCAGAGCAGACGCAAAACTTGGCAGCACTGGCACCAGCAGTTTTGCTCTCTAATCTTCCTGTGTTTCTCACAGAGAGGAGGCTGACACAGATCTGTTTTCTTCCTCCAGCTCAATGAGTATCTGGATTGGCACCCACCCCCTCTTTTTGAGCCAAGCTAAGGGAGAGATGCTTGCACGATCCCTCCCCTGTAACATCTGAACCTGTCCACCAGCTTGACTTCCCTTGACACGTGAAGGCCTCACAGATATTAAACACCTAGAAGCATAACCAAAGCAAACCAAAGGGTAGACAAGAGACAAAAAGGAACGTCTTTCCTAGAGGGATTGCTGTGATATGAGCTGGGCTGTGTTAGGGACCAGGGAACCATCAGCTCTCATTGGTTCTGCTCCTTGTGAGGGCCTGTGTGTGTACCCTTTTTAGTTTACCAACCTACACCGAGACAGGGGGTGTGCTTGTGATGTTCCTCACCCAGCAAAGGCACAAAACCCTGTTACACTTCCCTCTCTGTGCTGAAGCCCACGAACTTGGTTGTATTGATGCTCTCTCACTGCTGGGTGCAGGAAAAGCACAGAGCAGAGCAGGAGGGCCGAACAGAGGACTTAAGGACAAGGAGTTCCCCTTTAATGATCCTTTATGCACATAATTCAGGGTGATCAAAATGTGCAGCCAGAAGAAATCACTGTCTAGACCATGAGAGATGATGCTACTCCTGTTGCTCCCAGAGGGTCTGAAGGGCAGTGGTATTCTCATTCTGCTGCTTCATGCTTAGAGGCTGGGGTTGTATTGGTACAGACCTATCTGTTCCATTTCAAGCAATGCTGATTGCAGGCAGGGAGAGGGAAGAGAAAAGGGGCCATGCTGAATCTGTCTACTTTGGTTATGTGAGAAGCTGATCCCTCTTTGTTCTGTCTTGGCATTTTTGCAGGCAAAATCCAAAAGGACACAAGACAAAGGAGAGCGGGGCCGTTTTCTCAGCGAGATGAAGGCACTGAGAAAGGAGCTGAAGGAACGAGAAGAAACTGCCATGACTGCAGCCCTTACCCACGCCAGTGTAGTCCTTGCTACAAATACAGGTGCTCTTTTGCAGTATTTTACCTCCCTAGTCAGGTCTTGAGTAAACTATGCAGTGCTGCACCCTGCCAGGAGGGAGCCGTAGAGTTCCTGCTCCTGGGAGTCAGTCGTGTCAAACTCATGACACGATCCTCCCTGCTTTCATCCTGGCACGTGTTTCACTTCTGTTCCACTCTGAAATGAAGAGAAGGTTGAAGGAGACCTCATGAATTCAGAAGATGGGTCTTTGAAGAGCCTTTGGAGTTGGAGCTGAGCTTCCAGTGCACAAACAAGTGCTAGGAGAAGTGTGCAGCCTGCTACTTATTTCAGAAGTCACAAGCTACTTGATTTCATAAGTCACAAGCTTTCCTGCTTGGATAATTTCCACGGCTGATTGAATACAACACATGTTTCCATAGCCTGATCTCAGCCTGAGCGTGTTTGGTTAGTTTTGTAAGTCACCCAAGTGGAATAAAGCACATGGGATGTAGGGAACTGTTCCAGGTATTGGTCAGGGAGCACGTGGAAGCACGACTACAAACAGGCAAGTAATAAATACCCTTGCCATTGAAGGGAAACGTTAAAGTGCTTAAATTTAACACATCCTGAAGTGCTTTCCTGGCTCAGATGTATAATACTCCGGAGCCCACTTAGAATCCTCAGATTTGGTTGCACAGAGATTATTCGCTGAAGAAAAAAACATCAGTAATTTGAGGTCATCAAGAAGAACCTCGTGGGGCACTCACAGCTTACTAACATCAAAGAACAATCACTGCAGTGAATTATTTGCTGGGAATTGGTCTCTCACTTCTTGTAGCTTTGCCTGAAAAGAACGTAGGGAGCTTCCTTTCTTTTTTATTTTAATAAAAGTGGCATTTTGTGCTTGCTATTGCACCGATCAGGCGTGCTCTTCTCCTGGGGCTTGCTAGCAAGTCTGGAGGCCTGCGTAATTCCACTTCAGCACAAGGTGGTGGAAAAACAGAAGGAGGTGGACTTGGTGCTTTCCTCTGTTAAATAATCTTGGCATTTGTCAGAAACCATCTTGTTTGATGGGAATTATTGATGCACACCACACTGCTCTGTTGCTAGGTTCAGCAGAGGGGGAATTTAATCATGGCAACGCAGAGGGACAGCAGCGACCTTTCGTTAATGGCAGTTCAATAAGTGGAGCTGCAGTGCTGGAGGGGGAGAAAACTGTCTGCAGAGCTGTGTGCCTCAGTGGGACAGGCTTGCTTAGACAGAGAGAAGCTTTCTGGTTCTTTCTTTCTTCTCCTCCCACCTGCAGCATGGCAAAAAAATGAAATCCCAGTTGGAGCTGTATGCCTCTCATTGCCACGGTGGACTCGCATAGGCTGGAAGTTATTTGTAAGGAAGGCAGCATCTCCATTGACAAACTCTGGCATCTGAACTGGTGTAAAAAGCTGGAGAGGCAGCAGGGTTTGCACTGTCAAAGCAAAATCAGTCCTAATCAGTGCTGGTTTCAGAACTACATCGCAGGAGCGGGAGAGCTTTTGAAACAGACATCTCTGTAAGTGCAGACTCCGTGTCTGGCACCTGGCTTCCGTATCCTTTCCTTCTGCAGCCCCTTTTTTCTTTGTTTTTTGTGAATGCCTTGTTGATGCCTGTGAAATTCACAGCTCTGATCAGTGCACGGATCAATAGTGTTTCATGTCAGGGTTACAGCAGGATCTGTGTAAGTGCTGTTTGGTCGGTGTTACAGATGGACTTTTGATGTTCAAAAAATAATAGCTTTCATCTCAGCTGTCTGATTTCCCTTCTGCTCCTGTGAGGAAGGACAGTGGAACACGGGAGCTCAGCAGGGATTGAGAAGTGTGGGTCTGCACTGCTCCTTTCCCCTGTCTGTGTTTCACCGGTTTCAGAGATGCTTGGAGGCTTTCGGCCCCAGACACCAGGGCAAAACAAAAAAAAAGGCAAAACAAATCATAGAATCGTGGAGTTGGAAGGGATCATCAAACCCAACTCCTGTCAGCAAAACACAATTCTGACCTGTACATCTGAATGTGTATTTATTTGTCGTGGATCACCGAGCCGAATTTTTACGTGTCTGCAGAGAAATGTTCTTTTACCTGTCTCCCTCAATCACAATTCAGAGCGTGATGGCTTGCTTTAATAACGTGCTCCTGCTAAGCTGTGCACTTTCTCCTCTAATTAGGTGCTTCTTCTGATGGCCCGCTGAAGCTGCTGCCTGAAAACTACTTTGATCTGGTGGTGATAGACGAGTGTGCCCAGGCCCTGGAAGCCAGCTGCTGGATACCACTGCTGAAAGCTCCAAAGTGCATCCTGGCTGGGGACCACAAGCAGCTTCCCCCCACCATCATCTCCCACAAGTAAGGAGCATTCTGCGGTCACAGGTTCACGCCTCGGGTTTCAAGACACTTCATTAACGTGATTATTTAGCGCCGTCCTCCACGGGCTGGGTTTGGCCAGGATTACATCAGGGCTGTTTTACTGATAGCCACTGCTGAAAGTTTGATGTGCCTCCACCTGAGCAGGTTTTCTTATTGCCCCAGGTCGTGTTACCCGCTGCTGACCTGCAGCGTAGTCAGCGTGGTGCTGGGGTCACCTCCCGTGCTGGTGTCTGCCCAAGGACTTGGAAGGGTTTTCAGTTTGCAGACAGAAGAGCAGTCTGACAGCCTTCAGCCCTGCTTGGGAGCTGCTGCGAGCTCCTCGTGCAAGAGGTTCTTATCTGTGTAGGAGCCTTTGGAGCTCACCCGTGCCTGCTTTGCACAGGTACTCTAAGCTGCATCGGGGGCATGATCCAGCAGCTAGGTTCCCTGCCTTCTCCAGCATCGCTCTTTGCCCACGTTCCACGTGTAAAACAGAGAAGGAAACTGTGGTTTCGCTGATCAGTATTTATTTTAAAAGACTTGTTTTTAAGGAAAATATTTGGTTTTTTTTTCTCCGTGAGGTTTTCTCCTACCTGGCAAGACCCGTGGCCTCGATTTACCTCCACTTTGCTGACTGCAAGCTCCGTGGAGGGAAATCAGGCTCACGCATTAATCCAAGCCTCCTCTTTCCTTTATTAAATTCTGCCTCTGTGGTTCTGCATTCGTTCATTTAACATATTACTATGGGAGCTGGCCCACTGAGATGCTGCACCACGTTATCACGTACAGTAATTAGAAAGCATTGCAATACGTATAGCATCAGGAACAATTAGTTTGTGGGGGAGAGCTGTGGCTAGCGTAAATTGCCTGTGCTTTGAGGGGATGCTCCATACAGTGCTGGGGAGCTTTCCAGTAGTTTAAAATCTCAACGTGCACGTGTTTATTTAGGTCTGGACTGGCTGAACTGGCGTTGTGCACAAGCAGAGAAATAGGGCTGAGAATTAGGGCTGACTTAATAAACTTTCTCCTGCTTCTAATCAGACAGATACGTATCTATAACCTCCCTTGAATTTTGAGCCAGGGAAATGAAACATCTGAGGGAGGCAGCAGGTCCCTGAGAGATGCTACAAATAACATCACGGTGCTGCATCATCGTGGAGACAAGGTCTGATTTTTGCTATTGTCTGATGGACCAAGGCTTTTGTTTTGCAGACGTTGGCAAGTGATCAGCACACTCCTTCGCTGTCTAGGTTGGTGAGGTGCACAGACATGCACGTCTGGAACCCCTGCCCTTCTTGTCTTGCTGCTCGTTTACTGCGAGTCTGCAGGCTGCATCTCTGTGCCTAGCTTTTCCCCATCTGTAAGTTGGAAATAGATTCTTACCTTCAGGTGGTGGACCTGGGCCAGGGAGCTGGAGAGAGACTGCAGTCTGCACTGGGTGGGGACCGAGGTACTTTTTGGGGGCAAGTTTCTGCACTGTAACAGAAAGAAATTTGCCATTTAGTCCTTCTAATTCGAGGGCTTTGTTTTACTTTGATTTTTTAAGTGCTGCATTCACTTGTTCTGATTCTGGGCCCAGAGCTCTCGCCACAGCCGTGCTTTATTTACGAGGTCAGGGGCTTGGAGTGGATGAAAACACCACTCACCCACTGTAGTCCCATGGCAGAGACTGACTTTCCAGAGACTGCCAGTAGAAACTCCCGTCCTGTTACTATGGGTGAGTGGCTCCAACACTCAGCTGATGTCAGTTTTGGCTGCTCTTTGAAATGAAGCAGATTTGCCTTTTTCAGATGAGCACAGAAAACATTACCCCACCTGCCAGCTGCTTTCTTCTGCCCTCTCTCGTGCTGTTGTTGCCAGGAGCCCTTACTGGTGCTGCATCACGGAGCTGACAGCTAGGAGCCACTGTTTGGAAGGACCCATCTGCTGCAGACCTGCTCTCTCCATCAGTGTGGAGCTGGTTTGAGTTTGCAGTGGCAAGCTGCCACTGGTTTGCATCGTTAAGGTCACATCGTTAAGGTCACGGGTGATCTTAGTGCTCTGTAGAACAGAGGGCTCTTGGACAAACTGCTTGAACCTGCACTACAGCATTTGCTTTATCGACCAAGGTGTGTGCCACAGCTCTCCTCTTTCCAGCAACGCAGATAAAGCGGATGCAGCAGAGCGTGGCTCTGTGCTTTTCCCAGCTGTGTTCCCTGCAGTGCAAAGGCGGATCCATTCCACCTTCGTGTGAGGTATCACCTGCCAGCTCCCTGTTTGGTTAATGGCAAAAGAGAAGCTATTTCCAGGGATGATTCATCCCCAGGACTGAAATCCTTCCGCCTACCTTCATCTACTCCTCCATTGATGACAGCAGACCTGAAGTGGGTGGGCTCCTATTTTCGGGGCCTCGGTAAAGGGTCTAAAGTTAGCTGGGCTCAATCTGGGCTGACAGCAGGATCGTCTGGGACTACGGCGTGCAAAGGCAGTCCTGTGCAAGTGGGAAGCCTCTGCTGAACAGAGATGCTTTGGTACTTGATCACTGCCACACTGCAAGCACCAGCAGACAGAGAGGCTGCCACACAGCTCTGGGAGTAGCTGCTGCTTTGTTCTCTGCCACAGACCCTTTCTGTACAGCAAACACAAAGCAATTATGCTCCTGAAAGGCTTATTTCATTAGGAGCTTTATTAATTTGTGCCACAGGACCTCTGCCATAGGTGACAAGGGGTTGGTTTTCTTAATGGGCAATAAAGCAGTAAGCTCTGAAGTGCATTAGTCTGGGGTGAGCAGCCAAGGATTAATGAGAGCACTCGCATGTGAGGTGTCTCAATAAAACATCAGCGAGGTCTGGCTGCGCTGACACCAAATGTTTGAAGCTGCTTGTAGGGTCAGGCTGTAGCAGTAATGCATTAGGTGATTTGGATGCTGAGCTGGAAGCAGCACAGCATTGCACGGATGCGGTGCCTAGAGCTGCTGTGAGAAGTGTGACTGAGCATGCTGGCAAGCTGAGCTGATGGGTTGAGAGCACCTCATCCTGGAGCTGTTTCCCCAGGTTGAGAACTTGGGCACTCTCCCTCCAGAGCTGCTGCCACCATCGTGGCTGTAGCAAGAAGACACGTATTGATCCTGTAGTCCAAGGAGGGTTAAATCCATGCAGACATCCAGGCTCCACTTCCAGCTTGCTGTTTCCACACAGGGCTGCTGCCAAGGGCCTTTCACTCAGCCTGATGGAGCGTGTCATCGAGAGGTACGGGGAGAAGGTGGTGAAGATGCTGACGGTGCAGTACCGGATGCACGAGGCTATCATGCAGTGGGCTTCCTCAGAGATGTACGGCGGCCGGCTCACCGCTCACCCGTCTGTAGCCCAGCACCTGCTCAGGTAAGCACCTTGCTCCTCGGAGGTACAGCCGAGCAGAGGGGTCTTCTTCATCCCATCTCCAACCTCCTGCCACAGGCAGGGTCACCAACCTCCCCTTTTCATACTAGAGCAGGTTGCCCAGGGCCCCATCCAGTCCGGCCCTGAACACCTCCAGGGATGGGGCATCCAAACCTCTCTGGGCAGCCTGTGCCAGCACCTCACCGCTCTCATAATCAAGAGCTTCCCCCTGACATCCAACCTAAATCTTCCCTCCCTCAACTTAGAACCTTCTCCCCTCATCCTGCTGCGATGTACCCTTTCCAAGAGCTGACTCCCCTCCTGTTTATCAGCTCCTTTAGGTCCTGGAAGGCTGCAGCGAGCTCACCCCACAGCCTTCTTTTCTCCAGGCTGCCCAAGCCCAGCTCCCTCAGCCTGTCTTCATAGGGGAGGTGCTCCAGCCCTCTGATCATCTTCGTGCCCCTCCTCTGGACCCTCTCCCACAGCTCCCTGTCTTTCTTGTACTGGGGGTCCCAGACCTGGGCACAGTACTCCAGATGGGGCATCACGAGAGCAGAGTAGAGAGGGACGATCACCTCCCTGTCCCTGCTGGCCACCCCTCTCCTGCTGGAGCCCAAGATCCCATTTGCTTTTCAAACTGCAAGAGCACACTGCTGGCTCACGTGAAGTTTTTCATCCATCAGGACCCCCGGCTCCTTCTCTGCAGGGCTGTTCTCTAGGACTGCTCCTTCCAGTCTGTCTAAATGCCTGGGATTTCTCTGGCAAAGCCTTGCACTTTGCTGTGGTGAACCTCATCAGGTTCACCCGGGCCCACCAGAAAAGACAAAACCAAGCTTTGTGCTTAAGACCAGCAGCCACATCTTCGTCCTCCGCAGCCAGCGTGGGGATTTCTGCTTGTGTCAGCACGCTCTGCTCAGGGCTTCAGCTCAGCTTACATCAGTGAAGCTGATGAATCAGAGAATGCTGCCTCCTGCCTTCGTTGCCTGTTAACTCCGATGAGCTGCTTTGCTCTTGTGACTGATGGAGGAGTGGATGGCTTACTTTCTGCTCCATGGTGCAGCGTTGACCCTCGCTCTGTGCCTTTTCCTGCAGGCACTGATGTCTGAACCTTGTAATGAAGTCTGTCAGCCCGCAGTGCTGCTGCCACATCACATGAATACAGCAGTCCTCACTTCAGGCACTGAGCCACATGAAATTCCTGGGCCTCTGTAGCACACCGGGTAACGCAGGGTCTCCGTGATGAACCGTGATCCTTAGGCTGCTAGGACAAAATCCTCCACGACATTTTGTGCTCTTTTTTGGCTTAGACCAAATGATTTGCTTCGTTCTGTACGCGAGCAAGAAATAAGGTTGGCTTGGCTTTCTGATAGTTCTCTTGTAAGAAACAGGAGCACCTTTTAGAAGGTTCATGGGTGCCCACAAGAGTTAGTTTGCTGCTTCTGCAGGCAGTCACAGAACCTCAACAGTCCCAAAGCACAGGGATGGGGGGGGTTCTGCTGAACACATTTTGAGTGCAGTTTTGCCAGCACTTCGTAGAGGGAACCTTTGGTTTCCTGCAGCATCTTTTCTTCAGGGGTAGGGGGTTTTCAAGGCAGCCAGCACCCCCTCACTGATGGGGAGGATGAGGGAACCCCTCCCAGCGGTGTCACAGTTGTGAGGTGCCCAAGCAGAACGCTCCCCTAGTTGGAATCAGCTCCTTCTGGACGAAGCACGGGGTCCCTAAGCGTCCCAGGGCAGCACGCTGAGCCTTCAGCAATCATCGTCTGCCTGCATGGTCAGTCTGCTTTGTCATCAAGGGTCAGGAAAAGAAAAAAAAAGAAAAAAAGCTAATTACTTTGGGGTTTTTTTTTGGAATACAGTAGCTTCAGATGTAGAAGGGATACAAAAACTCAATTCCTCCGTGGTTCCTTGTGCCACGCTTTCTTCTCTTGCCCTGCAGCACTGCTGTCAGATCTCTGGTAATTCTCTTTTTCCCTCACTCTCAGCAGTGTGAAAAACAGAAAGCAGCTGCCACAGCTCCCTAGGCCTGCATATTTTTTCCTGTTTGAGATCATTCAGGCGAGCCACTGTTGGTCCACACCTTATCCTCAGCTGCGTGTCGTTGGATGGAGCGAGCAACAAGACATTCAGTCACCTGCTGGCATAACTTCAGTGATGTTTCACAAAAGATGCCCCCAACATCTTTTGCAGGGACCTGCCGGGCGTCACCTGCACAGAAGAGACCACGATTCCCTTACTGCTCATAGACACTGCTGGCTGCGGCCTGCTGGAGCTGGAAGTGGAAGATGAACAGTCTAAGGGGAATCCAGGTACTAGCACCGGGGAAAACGTTCTTGGCAGGAATTGACTCAAGTCCTCAGCTTCCCGAGGGCTCGGCCACTGTGCTGCTGAGTCACTGTCCTGAGATGTTCCACCTAGAGGCTGTAGATGTGGCTTTGCTCCGTGAATCTTCTCAAGGCACCAAGCTTTGTGCTGTTGTCTTTTCTTACTTTAAAGAATGGCTTTCGTTAAGGAGATTCAGTGTAAAGTCACACACCGCAGCCAGGAGAGCTTAATAAGAACACGAAGACGCTGCACTGAAGGTTTTTGTACGACCACGGGGGTGCTGGAAACGTGTGCTTTGTGCCCTAGGAGAAGTGCAGCTGGCTGGTTTGCACATCCAGGCTTTGGTGGAAGCTGGTGTGAAGGCACGAGACATCGCCGTTGTAGCCCCCTACAACCTCCAGGTGAGCCAGGGCCTCCTGCCCCCTCCTCTCTTCCTCCACACACACGGGAGTGGCTTCAGACTTCAACACTTCCAGGGGCAGTACAGAAATGCTCCCAGAGAGGGGAAGGTGGGAGGCAGCACATCCAGAACGTACCGTGGGCTGTTGAGGCCATTGAGGGAGGTGGTGTTTTCTGAGAGGGATTTCCCAGCATCAGAAGGGGCTGTTCCAGAGCAGTGCCACCTCAGTGCTTTTCCCTTTGCACGTCTCACTCCAACTGACCTCTCGTGGGTGTTGGTTTTTTTTACAGGTGGACATGTTAAGAGAGCACCTCTGCCACAGGTACCCTGAGCTAGAGATTAAATCAGTTGATGGCTTCCAAGGCAGAGAGAAGGAGGCAGTGATCCTGTCGTTTGTGAGATCCAACAGGAAAGGTGAGAGCTGGAGAAGGAACGGGTCACTCAATGCAAGCGTAATCCTTCCCCCAGCACTTCACTCTGAGTGAGTTTACTGGCAAGATCCATCCTGTATTTCTCCTCCTGGTTTTTAAATGAACACGTTGGCTGGCAGGATGGCAGAGGAAGGCTCCCATGCTCCTTTTGGAAGCAGAATCTAGAGCAGAAAATCGAGTTCTTCGCTATCAGTTTGCTGCAGTGGGAGTTAATAGCTGGAAAAAAAGCTGCTGAAGGGTTCTGAGGCAGCAGCTCAAAGCAGAGGGCACGTGTGGGATGGTGCTGAGAAGCACCTCTGCCCCTTTTCACATCCTCAACAAGACAGCCCTCCTGAGGATGAGACACTACGGATGTGCTGGGAGTGCTGGTGTCTGGAAGGGAAAAGGGGGAAAGGATGCGTGGAAGGGAGAGGTGTTCTCTGCCTTTTTTAAAGGAAGCCTGGAGCAGGAAAAGCAGCGCTGGGGGGAGGGTGCAGGGCTAAGAATAGTCCTTCTTCACAGTGACTCACCTCGCCTCGCTGCTGGCTCAGTGGGAGCCCGTGTCCTCAGCGATGACACCGGCCCTCTTCCCGTGCAGGACGAGCAGACAGAGCTCACTGCCCGCAGCCCCACGTGCCGTCCCAGGCAGAGCTCTGTTCTGAGCAGGGCGTGAGAGATGCTGGTAGCAACCTGACAACCCGGGGAGAGCTTTTGTGACCACACAGATCAGCTCAGGGGACGCTCATCCCTCTGCAGCCATTGCAGACCCAGCAGGAAACCCTTTTGCTGCATCAGAGGCCGGGCACAGACAGCAGAGGAGGTAGCAATTCCTTCCCCACTGGCCTCCTCTTTATTCCTGGGGGCTGGAAACTCGAAAGCCACCCTCTCTACCCATCTCACTAGCTGAGTCTCACTGAGTCATCTTGGCATTCGCTTCCTCTTTGAGAAAAGAGCCCGAGAGCAGCAGCAGACCTCCTGTTGCTATCAGCCCCGCGTGCACAGCTCGGGGGGCTTACAGGGGGCACAGCACAGGGAGGTTTATTCCTTTACCTGCAGATCCGTGTCCAGGTGAGCCTTTCCCAGCCTGACCTCACTCCCCGGGCCACCCAGCAGCACCCGGGGAACGCTTCCCCTCCCCACGTGCCTCCACCCTGGAGATAAACGAGGACACAGCCAAAGAGCAGCCACACCAGCCCCGGGAAGGCTCTGTGTCCTCTTTGCTCACCCCGTTTTGGTTTCCCTGCAGGTGAGGTGGGCTTCCTCGCCGAGGAGCGGAGGATCAACGTGGCGGTGACGCGCGCCCGACGCCACGTGGCCGTCATCTGCGACAGCCGCACCGTGGGCAGCCAGGCCTTCCTCGGGAGGCTGCTGCAGCACTTCAGGCAGCACGGCCACGTGCGGACGGCCTTTGAGTACATCCACAACCTCGTCCCTGAGAACTACTCCCACAAAGGAGAGCGGCAGCAGAGCACCAAGGCAGCACCCAGCCCCAAGCCGCAGCCAGCGCCGGGGAGGAAGCCCAAAGCAGCAGCAGCAGCTAAAGCAGCTCCTGGCAAACAAGAAGCACGCTGCTCCTCGAGACCTACGGGGGAGAGCCCGGGGATGAAAGGCGACGAGAACAAATTTAAAGCGGTGTTGGAGGCGTTCCTGGAGAGCGGAGAGCCACAGTTGGACTTCCCTTCATCTCTCAGTTCGCATGAGCGGATGCTGGTCCACCTCCTGGCCGAGGAGCACGGGCTGCAGCATGTCAGCACCGGGGAGGGCAGGGACCGCTACATCAGCGTTCGTAAGAAGGAGCTGTGTCAGGCTGTGGTAGCCCCAGCTGCGGCCCCCAGCCAGCAGCAGCCCCCTGCTCAGCCACAGGACCTCACTGGGGAAGCTGCAGCCCCTGCTGAGCCAGGAGAAAGCAGTGAGAGCTCAGGGAAAGTGGACCTGAAAAGGCTGCACCTGGAGAGAGTTCAGAGGGAGAAAGCCAGGCGGGAGGAGGTGGCGAAGAAGGAGCAGGAGTCCAGCGCTGGCACTCGGGGCAGCAGCAGCAGGAGGAAAGAGAAAAGCGAAGGCAAAGGTAGGTCCCTCACTTCATAGGAGCCAGGAGATGGACTGGAGGCTGCCAGACGTGGGGAGAGAGCTGAGAGGTACTCTGTCTCTCTTAAACACGGAGGTGGGGGGGAGCTGGGGGCTGCCTGGTCCCAGCACAGGGAGACCCTCAGCTCCCAGCTGTGCCTCGGAGCATGAGCCAGAGCTCAGTGTCACAGTGAGTGCTGTGAAGTCCCTGTCACTGCACGCACCAGCTCCAGCACCTTGCACTGCCGGGGCCTCAGGCTCATTTAGGTTTGTTAAACCCCCTCATCTCTTCTGCCCTCCACCTAGGAAAGGCAGCAGCTAAAACCACAGCGGACTATGCGTCGGAGGAAGACATAGACGCTCTGATTTCTGCTGCCGTTAAAGCTGACAACACCTGCGGCTTCCCTCGCTGCAAAGCCAGCGTCACAACGCTGGGCCAGCTCTGCCCACACTGCAGCAGGCGGTACTGCCTCAGCCATCACATCCCGGAGGTATGCACAGGGGCTGGAGAGGAGCAGGATGAGCCCCGAAGGGCTTTAAGCAGGAGCTCCCCAGGCGAGGAAACCTCGCAGGGAGCTGAAAGCCAACCATCAGATGTTTTTGTAAAGGTAGAAAGGGCTTCCAGGTGCTAACGTGGAGGCTTTGCTTACCTCCTCCTGGGAGCTTTCTCACTTCCCACTCTCGGGCATTTCCATTCCGGGGCCAAAGCAAGACAGGTAGGTTCAATGTGCAGGGCTGGAAGCTTCGTGGTGAGGCGGCCTTGGGCCTGAGCTCTGCGTGGCTGACGAGCTTCCATTCATCCACGGCCTCCTGCTCCCACATCACCCAAGCACAGCTCTTTGCCTCCCGGGGCTTAGCAACGTGGAGCGAGCTGACCTATAAATCCTCAGCATAGATTTTCCCCTTGTCGAGTACTATCCGTTTCCATGGCAAAGAATGGTTGTATTTATGGTCACTCACGAGCTGGTTGGGATGTACATTTATTTCCCACAGAATCACCTCTCCCTGCTGCACTGTAATGAGAAATAACTGGAGGGGTACAGTCCACAGCGATGAGTTTTTCTCACTGCTCAGAGCTCAGCCCTTTTTCTACACGTTCAGACCTCAGTGTCAGTGACCCAGGGCCTCCTCCCCGTGCCTGACCCTCGTGTGGGTCAGCACATCCCCAGAGCTGCCCCTTCCTTTCCTATTTCAGATCCAACAACGCCAGAGAGGCTAAAAAGGCCTCTTATTTCTCAAGCCTTCACTCCTTTTCCCCTGGTCGTGCTGTGTTAGTGGGGAACAGGAGCTGGAAGCTCGGTTTTATTTCCAGCTCTCACGTGACACCTGTAAAAGGTGCAGCTGCTCCCATGGGTGAGTGGGAGTTTGCCCCAAATGTTTAAAGCTCTGTGAAGGAGGGATGCTCTGGCTGTCCCGAAGGCTGGTGTTACCAGCTGTGAGGAAAGAAACTGCCTCTATATTTTGCTTCCCCTTTAGAGGAGCTGCAAATAAATGGGATACAGTCCTCGTTGGGTCCACACGGTTCCCTGCCACCACTGTCCCCTCTCTCTCCCCAGGTTCACGGCTGTGGGGACAGGGCCAAGGCTCACGCTCGGCAGTGGATCAGCAGGGAAGGGGTTCTGTACCCCGGGAGCAACCCCAAGGACAAAGCCCTGGACCCCAACAAGAGAGCCCACCTGCAACGCCGCCTGGATAAGAAGCTCAGCGATCTGACCAACCAACGCAAGAGCAAGAAGAGAGGCAAGGAGAAGTGAAGGAGCAGACCGTCCCCCTCTGGGAAGTGAGAACAAAGATGCTGCTCAAGGTATGGGAAGGTGGAAGATGGGAGCTCTTGTTTTGGCAGCGTCGTAGCTGCTGAACAGATCAGCACCGGGGCCACGCTAAACCTCAGACCGAGGAGAGCACTTTCATTTGTCCCAGCTAGCCTTCCCAACCAAGTAAAGGACGTACACAGAGAGGCTGCAGCGTGCCAATAAAGACGGGTATTAAAACACTGAAAGCAGTCCGCCGTCCCTGTGGCACTGGCTACAAGTACAAGCCCTGGGTGCTGGAAGAGCAGAGAGAAAAACTGCTGCCAGCTCAGGGTGCCACCACGGCGTCACCTTTGGCTCACTCATGCTTTTTTTTTCCAGCTCCAACCACTCCAGGAACCAAATCCCCCCCTGGGGCTCATCCCATAGTGCCAACAGCCCCCAGAGAGCCCCAGGTTTCTCTGTTGGCATCCTGCAGGCTGGGAAAAGCCGAGGGGTGCATCCCTCCATCTGTCCACCTCCAGAAAACGGAGGGGGGAATCGGTTCCCCGGGACAGCAGACCTTACCCACAAGATCTCATTTGGGCTGGGAGCCCACGAGCAGACGGATATCTGAAGGGCTTCGTGTGCCTCTCCTTTCCCTGTGAAGCTTAAAAATAGAACATTTGGAGGTGTTCCCTGTTTCTGTAGAAGCATCCCTGCTGCAGGGGCGGCCACAGGGTTAGTTCAGCTGGGGAAAGGGATTGGGCTGAGCACGTTCTGCCTTCAGGGCATGGCTGTCAGCCTGGGTCCAGCCTCAAACCCATGAGATCTGGGGACAGGCACCCCTTTGCAGCCAGTAGGAAAGCAGAGATCGACACTGCTAGAAAAACGACGCAAGAAAAAGATAGATAACAACAACGTTTTTCTTTCCCACTGTTATTTCTCCCGTTTTCCGTGGAATGGGAAGGGTTTCAGCCCTGGTGCAGCACACTGAAACCCCTCTGAAAGCCAACAGAAAGACCACACATGCTGAGAGAAACTGCACCATGCCAGCACTTTATCACCCCCTCCCCCCTTCTCCGTTTTCCCCTCGCTTGCCCAAAAATCCTTCCAGAGAACCCCACGTCCCCCCCAGGAGCCCCCAGAGGCCACAGCCGGGGTCCCCACTGGTTCTGGGGGCCCAGCAGAGGGCATGCAGGATGCTGAGGAGCCCGGCTGGTATCCTGACAGCAGTTAAGGGAGGATTTTGCTGGTTTCAGTCCATCCTCGGCGGGTCCCTCAGCAGCCCCCAGCGCATGCGGATGGGGAGAGGCGCGGACGGGATTTTCTCCATCCTCCTCCTCCCAGCGGAGGCTTTCGGTAGCAGGACAGCTCTGGCCACCTCTGCCTTTTCACCTCCAGACACAGCACTTGGCCACCGTCACCAGGGCAGAGCTGGCGTTGGGGCACAGGGTCCCGTGGCGTGCAGGGTGCCCCCACCAGCAGCCTAATTCCTCCGCAGCGGGTGCCACATGGACACGGGCTTCCTCAGCGTGGCCAGCATCTGGTTCCAGTGGGTGATGCCCATGCCGCTGGCTGCTGGGCCGATCAGGACGTGGCCTGTGTTGTCAGCACGGCCATCCTCGCCGCTCTCAGCCACCGTCACCCGCAAGGACAGATCCTGGAGGGGTGCACGGAGCGATGGCTGCCAGCACTGACCCCGTACCTCTGACTATATGTGCAGGCACAAATGTACCCCCTTAGGTATATACATTCCCCTACGTGCCCACCCAGCTCATACACATACCGCTGCGTCCTCCCCGTGTCATAAGAAACTCCATATGCACCTCCCCACACACAGCTGTACCCTTGACGCATGCATCCATCCCATACTTATTCATCACTTCACTTCCCCCACATCCCCTGAACCCATATATGCAGCCACCCACGCACACAAGCATACCCCATACATATGCATTCCCCCCACACCTCACACATACCCATCTCCCCCAGCAGCCGTACCCTATATGTTACGCAACATCCCAATACTAACCCGTCCCCCATACCCAAATGTGCTCATCCCTACGTGCACAGCCATACTCCATATGTGCCCATCTCCCATACCACTGAACCATATATGCACAAGCACAGTTCCTATGACTCCCACTCCACCCCAGGGAGTCCTCACTAGGGCAGGGATGTGGGGTCCCCAAGGAGTAACAGCACACACCTGGAGCACAATGGCCGGCACCGAGAAGATCATGGCCTCGTTGAATACAGGGTTGGTGTCGTCCCTCTTCACCGCTGTCTTCTTCTTGCTGATCTTCCTCCCATCCTGCAGCAGGTAGACTTTGACAAAGGGATCTGCTCAGGGTCAAAGGGAGAGAACAATCCTGGTGTAAGCTGTGCTGGAAAACAACCCAACCCATTGCGTCCCAACCCAACCCAGCCCAACCCGTTGAGTCCCACCCCAACCCAACCCAACCCAACCCTCTGTTCTCCACCCAGTAGGGTTGCCCTCAACTGCTTCCACTCCAACAAGCACTGACAGCTCTGGGATGTGCAAGGACAAGCACTCGTGCCCAGCCCATTGCTCAGGGGCCTCGTGTAGGCCCGCACTCACCCGCAGTCCCCTTGCCGTTGCTCCAGACAAGGTTTTTGGCTTTGACCACCACCACTGTCAGCCGCTCGGCCGTGGGCAGGTAGCTGAGGGAGAGCAGGATCTCCCCCACCGTGTCGACTGTCTGCAGGACACAGCGCGCCGTCACACGCCGGATGGGATGAGAGCGTTTCCCCCAGGGAACGGGGAGGAAAAACCCCACCTCACCTTGTTCATGTCCTGCAGGTAGAGCCAAGCGTTGAAGGGACGCACAGTCAGGTCCAGGTCGGAGAGCTTGAGCTCCGCCACGCCGGTGCTGACGTTCCTCTCGTCCTCGTCGATGCCGAAGACAGAGAAGCGCAGGCTGTCCTCCTCCAGCGCCGCGGGATCCAGAGGGATGGAGAAGCGCTCATCGAAGGCCACGGCGTAGGCACTGCGCTGGATCTGCGGAGGAGAGAGTTGGAGAGGGGCCACCGCCACACCAACGCTCGCAATCCCTCCCTAAAACCATGGCAACACCCACTGGGACATCGACACCGAAATCCTTGGAGACGATCCCTGCCGTCAGCATGACCTACAGCCCCAAGGGATTCGTGAACCTCTGGGGCCTGGGGGAAAGCATATGGGCAGAAATGTTGCCTTATGGCACTGATGATTCCCGGTCTACAGCCTACGTTATATTTTTGGGATATGTGGATGAATGCTACTATAGAGATGTTAGCTATTAATAATAAAAAAAAAAAAAAGTACTGCAGAGCATTAAAGGATTAAAAAAAAAAAAAAAAAAAAAAGGCTGTCTTCATAACTGAAGATTGCAAAAGAGGGTAAATAGGGCTGGTGAATTATAAATAATGATGCTAAATAATGAATACCTCTAGAGCATAAATACTCAGCCCGAAAAACGGTCTTAAAAGGGTGCCAGGAGGATATTTCGCTGCCGTTCTGGGCACCTCCTACCCCATGGAAGTGGGTTTATTTGGTGGGATGAGGCTTTCTGCTCCTTTCAGGAACCGTGTGATGAAATCAAGCCACGGGACCCAGATGCTTTGCAAAATCCCTCTGCAAAAAAGCAGGTGCCAAAAGGAACCCGGGGGGGCTGCTGCTTTTCCCAAGGAGGTGTTAAAAAACCCCTCTCCCATTGCTTACAGAGAGGGAGAGCAACCCACAAAAGCAAAGTGACCACACGGGGTTTCCACAGAAAGCCGAGGGGCTCACCCGGGAGATGCCCACGATCTGCTCGGCCGGCAGCAGGCTGATGCGCATGAAGCAGGACTCGAAGCGGGCGTCCTCCTTCTCCAGCAGGTCCTTGCCCTGCAGCAGGGTGACGTGCAGGGCGGCCGCCTTCGCGTCGTACTCCATGGACACCTCCACCTGCCCCACGGTGAAGTCCTGCCCGAAGTTGTTCCCGATGGACGAGACGGAGTTGAGCGAGTCGGCCGAGACGGATTTCTTCAGGGGGCCGTAGTGGGCCAAGCCCAGGTCCCTGCTCATCAGCTCCAGGCTGCCCAGCTCACTGATGCTCTCGCAGGTGTCAGCTCCTCGCAGGCTGGTTTTGCGGCTCGACGACGTCTTCGAGCCCACCGCTGCCCCACGCTGCTAGGGAGGAGAAGCAGGCAGCGATTCGCTCCCTCTGTGTGCAACGGGGGACAACCAGGATGCTCCAAACCCCTTTGGGACAGTTCTTTATGTAGAACTATAGAAGGTGGGAAAAGACTACAGGGACTGCCTAGTCCAACTCGTTATTACCGTGTCCCTAGATAAATGATGAAGGTTGGAAAAGACCTCTACAGCCATCAAGCCCTACCAGTAACCTATTATCACCGTGCCTTCGAATAGCATGATAGAATCACCGAGGTTGGAAAAGACCTCTAAGAACACCAAGCCCAACCATCAACCCATGACCAACACAACCTTAAATAGCGTCATAGTATCTCTGAGGTTGGAAAAGACCTCTAAGACCACCAAGCCCAACCACCAAAGCATGACCACCATGACCTTAAAAAGTGTCACGGAATCACCGAGGTTGGAAAAGACCTCTCAGAACACCAAACCCAACCACCAACCCATGACTAACATGACCTTAAATAGTGTCATAGAATCACCGAGGTTGGAAAAGACCTCTAAGACCACCAAACCCAACCACCAACCCATGACTAACACGACCTTAAATAGCGTCATAGAATCACTGAGGTTGGAAAAGACCTCTCAGAACACCAAGCCCAACCACCAACCCACAACCTTAAATAGTGTCATAGAATCACTGAGGTTGGAAAAGACCTCTAAGACCACCAAACCCAACCACCAGCCCATGACCACCATGACCTTAAATAGCGTCATAGAATCACTGAGGTTGGAAAAGACCTCTCAGAACACCAAGCCCAACCACCAACCCATGTCCACCACGCCCACATCCACCATGCCCCCAGAGCAAGCCCTACTTTTGCCCCCAGTTACAAGAGCAACGGAGTCGAGCCCGACTTTCCACCCGCGTTCTTTGCCTCACAGAACTGTAGGGGTTGGAAGGGACCTCCAGAGACCACCGAGTCCAACCCCCAACCTCTTTCACCTTGTGCTTGCCGTCCGAATACGCCGTCCCGTACTTCTGCTCCAGGTAGCGGTAGTCATAGTTGGGGAACGGAGAAGGCGCAGGGTAACCGCCGGAACGCCACAGCTTCCACAGGTTGACGGCCGCGATGCCCAGAAGCACCAACGCTCCTGCCGCGTAGATGCCGATCTCCCAGCGCGGAGGGCTGGCGGTGGCTGCGTGGGGACAAGGGACGATGTCAGACCAGGGTGCAGATCCATCCGCCCTCGGATGCGCTCAGCATCCCAACGGGTGCCATGTGGGAACGCTGCCCGCTGCTTGGGATGCCCGTAAGAGCCAGAGATGGGAAAAAGGGAGGCAAAAGGCTCTTGGAAACGGGGAAGGTAAAAAAATATATATATATGTGGAAACTAACAAGGTCCGATACGCAGAGGAGAGAAAGCCCGGCTGAAGGCTGCAAAGCAGGACGCGGCAGCCCCACGAGCAGCTGTTGCTGCATTGCAGCAGCCTCCATCACCCGAGCGATTAAAGCCACACGGATGGCTCGGCTTAACGAGGAGAAAAGGAGGAGGGGGTATATGGGGGAGAAAACAGAAAGGAAAAAAGAAAGGAGATGTGTGATCGGGGACTCCGCAGCGCTGCTGCTACTCGCGTCACGCCGTGCTGCTCCCGGCTTCGGGGCAAGGCAGAGCCGGGCTGCACCCGCATCCAGCAGGAAAGCAGAGCCCGAAGGGAACAGCTGCTCATCCCCAGAGAGGAGCCCCGTGTGACTCCTGCTCCTGGGTAGCTGCCCTTCTCTTAGGGCAGGGTGAAAAGTTTGGGTCGGAAAGGCAAAACGCGGATGGCCAGGAAATGATGCTCCCTCCCCGCGCCGCACTCACCGCTCAGCCGGTATCTGCCCGAGTGCCCGCTGTCCATGGCAGACCCACCCCGCTAGCAGGACAGCCTATGACGTGCAGAGAAAACACGTTAAGGGCAGAGGAAACAGGTGAGATACATCCTGAAGGAATGGAAGCCGCCCAGCCCCAGGCAACGACCCCGAGGGGTTGGGCTGAGAACGGGCTCAGCTCATGACACGCGTGGGCACATTTTCGAGGCATCCTTCAGATCCATCAGGGATGGGATTTCCCCATCAGCCTCTGCCGGGCATGGAAGTGAAGGGGCGAGGAGAGCTCAGGAGGGGACGTTCAGCCTTCCGTGCTATTCCAGCATCTTATCAGGCTCTTATCTTGCCCTCAGGACCACCCGAAGCCTGAAGCTGCAAGCACCAAACCCAAGAGGCTTTGCAGACCCCCGAAGTCAGACCCCTCAAGGGTGGGCTGAGCCCTGGCTGCCCTCTCCTCCAGCACTGTCTGCACACCCCATCCTCCTCTGTCCCTCTCCGCTCCCTCCTGGCAGAGGAGCAAAGCCCCACATCTCAACCTCGGTACAGGGGGGAAGAAAAGTAGGACCAAGTTTGCCGGCGGGTCGGTCGGTTGGTAACAAAAACCAGGAGGAAAAACAAACCCCAAACGTTAGCACCGTGGGTTTGGGCCCCCCCCCCAGCGCACACCTCGCGTGGATGTGGGGCGACGTACCCGGGCTCTACGTTGGAAACCCCGCTCACAGGTGCGATGAGCCGGGCGGTCTCAGCGCCGCGGTCCCCACGGACAGCAGCTCCCGATGGGTGTCCCCTTCACCTCCTTTCCCCCCCACCCCTCCCCCCAAGGAGGAGCGGGATCCGGGCTTCCCCGCCGCGGGGATGCTGCGGAAGGATGGGAACCGAAACCCGGCCCCAAATCACAGAAGATCCGCTGCGGGCAAACCCCGGCAGCGAGCATCCCACCAGCCCGGGGATGCCGCGGACACGACCGACCCCCCCCCCAACCCTAAAACCGCCATCCAGAGAACTAGCACTCACCGCCGTTTTGGGGAGAAAAAGCTCATTTTCCGGCCGAGCGAGCGATGCTCTCCTCCCTTCTGCGGACTGAAATGGGGAGCTGAATACCTTGCCCCCCCCCCCCCCGCCTGCCCTTCATGCAGCCTTGCGGGCTGCTCGTCCCTCCCCAGCGCTGCGGGAGAGAAACCACCTCCATCCTCCTCCCCCCCCCCCCCCCCGAGCTCGTTTTGGGAAATAAAAACCCGTCAGCGCCTTTTTTCTGCCCCATCCCAAAGCACCGAGCGGCTCTTGGTGGAGGGATCTGTCCCCACAAGCCCGGCTGCCAGCTGGCAAACAGCAGCTGGGCACCAGCCCCAAAGCTCCCCTCCAGCTGCTGGGGGCTCGGGGAGCTCCCCTCGTCTTACCTTAGCTCCAAAGCTACGAGGGTTTTTAACAGCGGGGAGATTCGCTTCGCTAAAAGGCGGAGAGGGGAGGGGGGGGGGAGAACAACGTAACGCATTCGATTTTGGCTCTCCTCTCCCCAAATGCAGCCCATATACAAAGCCCCGAGGAGCGGAGGCTTCCTCCCCGCAGCTCCCAAAACCGCAACGGAGCATTCATTCGGCTTCCAGACAGCACCCTCTGCTGGGGTCTCCTCCATCGCTGACCCTTCAGAACGTTGTTTTCAACCCGATTCAAGCCTCGGCTCAACTCCCTGCAACCTGCACGGTGCAACGGACCAGCCTCGGAAACACAGCGAGAGCTCCTGAATCGCAGAGGGTTTGTCACATCCCTTTCCCCGGACGAGGCGATGACCTTAAAGGCAGCAAAACCTCAGCAAAAGCTATCAGCCTTCCAGCGAGGCGACAGGAGCACGTCGTAGCAAAACACACCAGCAAACGTTGCTTTATTAGACCGGTTCAGTTGTCCGGGCTGACCACAAAAGCCGATCCAACGGAAGCAGACAAACGCCAAGTCAGTGTTTTATGTAGAAAGTCAAAGCTCCAGAACTGTTAGTGGGGGGCAGGTATTCTTCAGCAGCTGTTTCTGAAGTACCTGAGCGGGTCTTTGGCAGGGTGGGAGGGGGAGGAGGAGGAAGGTGAAGGGACAGATCCTCCTCGAGCGTGCCTGTTAGCACCCGACTGCTGAAACAGACTGCGGAGAGACGGAGGGGGGACCGCAGTGTTAATCGGCACAGAAGGAAACACACCGACCTCAGCCTGGGACTACACGAGCACAGCCACCAAACAATCAGTTCACAAGGATGGTGGAAAGCCAGAAACCAGAACGACTCGGGCTGAAGTGCCATTCAGCCTGCTCAACTCTGCACTGCCTGCCAGCTCCACGGCCATTTCATCTCCACCACCTCACGGCTGCAAAATACCATGATTTAAGAGCAGAGTGACCATCCACAGCATGGCACCGAGCAAGCTGGACTCTCCCTCTCTCAACTGTCATCTCCTCTCTGTCTGCTCCCCTGGCAGCCCTCCCCATCAGATCTTCATTTGCTGAGCTCTTCGGATGCAATCAAACCCTACTGCCAAGCATCTGTCCCTCAGGGTCGGAGAGCACGCAGGTCGCTCTGTAAAGCTAAGAGAAGCACAGATTTGTTCCGGTGGTTCTTCACGTGCCAAGACCGAAAACGGATTGGAAATGGGGACCCGTGCTACCCAGCGGCTCCTCAAGTCTCCTGCCACTCCGAATCCTGCAGGCTGTGAAACTAACTTCACTGGTGTCATGTCATTTTCTTCTGGATAAACACTTCCCTGAAAAATACCTTCCAAGAGCCAGATTAGATCACTGCACTTAAAAAGTGGTACTGTTACGTCAATGCCTCAGGGGCCAGGGATTAGAGCAGGGCGTACAAAATTGATGCCTAGCTGCAGCACTTACATTTTGGAATAATGACCTGTAAAAAAAAAACCAACAAAACAAACCAACAACGCAGCCCAGGCTTCTAATTTCTTTTCCTAGATGCTGAGTCACGAGCAAAAACGCCTTTTCCAGTTGGACTCGGGAGACTGCTCAGTCTGGAGTTACCTTAGGAGGAATGGGGCAGCTCTGGAGGATGGCAGAACAGGACCACGCTTTGTACAGCAGACACCAAGAATGAAATCCTCTTGGCAAGCGAAGGGAAAGAGCTGAGAATAAGGCAAATAACTTAAGACTGATGGAGTTTCTCTTAGTGACAGATTTTACTCCAACGAAGCAAACGAAAGGCAGGCTGACCTTTCTTATTTCAACTTCCCTTACCGTTAAGAGATGACCGAGATTAAAAAAAGAACAAACAGAAAAGCCTAAGGAGAAGCCTTCTGTCTCCCCAGAGCTGTGATAAAATTATTGTCAGCTATTCCAGGGTACTGAAAGTCAGTTTAGAGAAAGGCAATAACCCCCACGTTAGAGGGGGCTGTAACAGTAGTGTACTGCATGACATTCTGTGCAAGTAACGCAACTTTGTTCACAAGCTTCAGTTTATCATCTGCTCATCTCACTGCAGTTCTGCTCCACACCATGTGCTCCTAATGCCCGAACGTCACAATCAAAATCTCACAGCTCACTGCAAACAGATGGGCCAGATTCCCTTTGCGCTTTGTTTTTAAAGCCCCTCGTCTCTGAGCCTTGCTGTGCAAGGAAGACACGCAACATGCCTGGACGAAGATCCCACCTCGTGGCAACAGTGTTGGCTCTGACTTCCCTCCACACAGACTTTCTCCCACTCTGACTAGGTGTACGTGACTAGAAAGGGCATGACATCTTCTCCTCGAAACGATTCTCACACCTTGGAAAACTAACAGTGAAAATTACAGGTTAGGTAGGATAAGGTTGAAACTGTCCACCAGGCCAACTCGAGCACTACGAGTTCTTTTTTTTTTAGCCCTTTGACCGTTGCTCAGAGTTTCCTTTCCCTTAGTTTGCTCCCGTTTTGTTCGTCCAGTATCGAAGAATGTCCGTCACCGTTGCTCAGGCATTTGTCCTTCTCGTATCTGTGCTCCTGCTTCTGCCTCCTGATCTCCTTATAGCGCAAGGTGATGTCTCTGAGAAGGGAAACAGAAGTGCATCAGTGATGGGAATGAACAGCTTCAACGTGCAATAATGTAGGGGTTGGACTCGATGATCTCTTGAGGTCCCTTTCAACCCCTGTGATTCTATGATTCTATGACTAATTCTGATCTGGATGCTGGTGCCCCTGGGGGTACTTAAATCATCCCAGTGTTGTGGCTGCACGTTTCTGAAGCTGCCAATGGTTTTGATTCGCTTGAGATTTCCATCTCAGCACGTTCTAAATCAACTGCTGCTCCAGAGATCACTGCGGTCACCTCAGCCACCGTCCCGGCTGCCAAGATCACACATGGAAAACTCTCTCCTTATTTAACAACTCTTAAGGGAAAAACAAAGCGACTCTACCCACCCAAAAGAGTTGCAGTCTCCCTTCAGGGGGCACTGAAGACAGCGTATCCTCGACACCCAACACGCTGTTGAACAGGAGTTTCCCCTTAAGACCCAGGCCAGAGCTGAGCAAAGCACATCAAGCACTTCTTACCGGATAAAAAAGCGCCAGGCTGTCCAGGTGAGCACCAGTATAATCCCCAGGATCCAGCACTGGGTAATGTAGAAAGGAAGAGACAGCGTGAGCGTATAGGGATCGTACTTCACCACGATCAGAAACTCCGTGGCAGTAATAGCAGCAACCAGCCAAGCCTGCTGACCCAATTTCTTATGGAATTTCCTATCAAATACAGAGATAAAACAAAGCTCTTACTGTAAAAGCAAGCATTTGGAGGAATATTCTTTCATAAGGGACTGCTGGGGTAATGATTTCATCCAGCTCCACGCAATTCTGGAGGTGTGGTCTGGATTAGGTGTACACACACAGGCTGACGACTCTCACGTCGCTATTAGTTTCCTCCCAGAAGCTCTGAAAACACTTCAGAAGTCAAAACTTCAATGTTAGGCGACTCAAGAAAGTGCTCCTACTTTCAGAGCATTAGCAAATCCAACTGTTCAGTCAGCTTGAGATCAACAGAGGCTCGGCTAAGGTATGCAGTGAGAGCTCTACTCCTTGGTTACTCGTGCAAACACCAAGCCACGCGGCAGTAACTGAATTCAACCCCCATATAAATGCATTCTGAAACGGACTCTGCTCTCAAACAGGTATTCAATGAGCTGTCACTAGCGACCTCTGAGGAAATTGTAAGAGAAGAAAGCTTAGTAACACCTAGGTAAGACACTGCAAGACACAAGAAAGGTGTTCTAGGACAACACAGTCTTGGGACAAAACGTGCTTCATGTTTAACTCCCAGGGCTTGTTTTTAATCTGCAGCAGACAAGCAAATCAGCAGCTGCACCGTTCTGTACTAGCCTAGTGAAGGGTTCATCAATCTGCAGTGCTAGAAATTAAACTGCAGTAGCACCAAGACATCTATTCAGAGGCTGTGACGGCAGAACAGCTGAGTGGAGATGCACTGTCTTTCGGGTCCCCTACTCCTGCATGGGATACATATGAAAATGAAACAGCTGTGGAACGCTCAGGCAATCCCAGCACCCCTACAAGCAAGATGATTGCTAGAAATCTGGGTACCCTGGTTGATCCAAGTCAGCCAGATCCTTCCTTTCTTGACACTACGTCATTTCCAGACTTGATGTTTTTACAGCTTACTAACCTGTCAGACTAGGTGATCCGTGTGCCAGGTACGGTTCTGTTTGGGCAGCACAAGACCTCTTTGGTGCCTCGGGTTGCTCTGAAATCCCACTCACAGGTGCACACGGGTGTGCTGCAGAGACTGCTGTCAATGACTTCCCTTCCCAATAAACTGTTTTTCCATCACCCAGCTTCTGAATCTAGTCTGCAGAGGGGCCCAGCCCTCTCACTTACCAGTGTGCTCTGAAGTTCATTTTCCTACCAGGCCCTTTCTCTTTTTTTATCCAGCTCACCAGGTCATTCCACTCCTATGGCACCAGAAGATAAGGAGTTAAACACACCTGGGAGCTCCTCAGTGTGAACTGGCAGAATTACTCGAGTGGGTCAGAGGAGATGGGGAGCAAAGAAATACAGCAAACCTTCCCTGGGCTGGGGAGAGAGGACTGGGTGTGTTCAGATGACCTCTGCAGTGCTTTCAGGGCATTGCAGCAACGGGAAATTCTACTCTGGCCTGTGACTGCCTGAGTCTGGCTGAGGAACAGCCGTGCTGAGTATCACAGGGTTCACTGAGTCCTTGGAGCTGTGCTTTCTTGATTTTTGGAAAAAAAAGAGAAAAACCTAACAAATTCCTGATCAAGACTGGCTGCTCGTGCTCAGCTAATGCTTCTTTCTGCTAGGTGGAGAAACAAGCCTGCTGACATCGTGCCACCTTCAGCTGCTACACTGCCCGGCCTGCTCAGGTCAGAAAAGGCATCTCCAACAGCTCCTTCTCCCTTCTTCCAGTTGCCAGCAGCTGCTTTGGGGAGAGCACCTTTCCTTTAGCAGGCATGCCCCTTTTGCTCAGACAGATCCGCTCCACTGAATCCCCTTGGATTCTAAGTACTCCCTAAACACGGAGAGTAAACAGAGCATCTTTTTCCTCTTCTGTGATGCTTTCCCGAATCCAGAGGAGTCACAGCAAGTCAAGCACACAGAATAAACATTTTCTTTAACACAAGGCCCATGTGAAGCCAATGCTTAAGTTCAAACTAAGCAAAACATTCCAAACACTTAAAAATTATACACTACAGTAAACCAAGTACAGATTATTGTTGATGCAGATGGAATGAGTGCTCTGCATTTAAAGTGTCCCATCTAAACCAACTTGGGTGAAGGGGTTTCAAGAAACTGCTCCAGGTGGATCACCCAGTACGAGATTAATTGGGTACAAACCAGTCCTAACATGCAGACAGAGAAAAACAAACAGCACATCTCTCACTGAGAAATCAAGCTGTTTGGATGACTGGGTCAGCTTTTTGCTTTGCTGATCTGCTTCCTTATTTGGCATCATTTTCTTTCACTAGCTTATGAGATCAGGCTGACAGAAGAGTTGAAGGTAACCCCAACAGAAGAGCTGTGCAAATGCGAAGGCTGCTGAGGAAGAACTGGTTTCCTGCCCTCCTACTCATGAAAGTTTTTAGAGAAAAGTCCATTTTTATTTGATGAATGAGTTGAAAATTCACAGCTTTAATGCAGATTCTTGGAAAAGACACGAAGGCTAGACAGAAATCAGGAATGTATGGCAAGGTCAACTGCTGCAGATCTTTCAACACTGATTTCTGGCCAAGAACATTTCACGTGCTCAGTCCTCAAGAACCAAGGAGGCAGCATATAAACTGAAAGAGGAGCACAGCATAGGTTAAGGGTTAGAATACAGCCTCAAGAACCACTCTCACCCTGGAGCATTCCCTTCTAGGTATTCTGATGCCATGCTCACCTTAACCTTCTACCAGCAGTCCTAGAACTGTCTGCAGATCCTAAGAATCCCAAAGGAGAAAAAGCTTCTTTGTATTTGAACCTCACTACTGTCCAGACAATGCCACACCATCAGCTGAAGAGACCTCATCAGTTTAACCTCAGACAGTTCCATCAATAAGAAACAAGGCAACGTGCCACGATTCTGACAAGGAAGGTCTGTGGAATACTCCAACCTTTGTCCGTTGAGGTGTCGAGTGGGCTTCCAAAAGGAAAAGGTCAGGAATGTTTTCCACGTGCTGTTAGCTAGGAGCCTCTGGTACAGCCTGTTCTTTGCCAGCAGCACAACAGCAAGAATCTGTCATGGAACTCCACCGAGTTCCTTGGCTCAGTTATGCTGGAAGAGTGGGGGCAGATCATCTCTGCTCAGCTGACATGAAACGCACAAAGGAATCCAAATCCAGTTGCAAAAATATTTGGAGAACAGGTATTAGGTAAGATCATGTGCTAGGTTCTGCCATTTCTCTTGAACAGTCTGGTGAGGTCAGGTCTGTGGGGCATCAAGCAGAGCCATGAACCTCAGAAGAGAGGGAGCTGGGTCACCTCACCCATCAAGAGAAACAGAACCAGGTGGTGGCAATGATGAAGACATGCACTTCAGGATGAGAGTCTCTGCTTGCTTGATGAATTTCTCCAGCTCACGGAGAGAATGGCAACGAACCGACTCCGCAATGAGCCTCTGGTGACTGATGATTCTCCTACATTTCAATGTCACGCCATGTGGTTGAAAACAGGGCAAAGGAGTTGTTTTTTTCCAACCCAAACGCAAGGACCAGAAGATGGGGGAGAGTTTCTAAGGAGAGGAGCTCACCAAGGAGAGGCAGAGACTTCTTCTTACCTTTGAGATGGAGGCACGTCCCAAACCAGTAGGCCCGACACCAAAGGCAGGGGGCAGCCTGCCACTGCTGAATGTCCCGAAATCCACCTAAGCAATGTGAGTTGACCCTTCTTTCCAGTTCTAAGAGTCAAAGCCTTGCAATGGAAACTGATCTTCAGAGAATGTTGGAACCCTAAATTCTGAACACAGACACTTTTTGCGTTGATCAGTGACAGGTAAGGAACACTTCTTGAACCCAGATGTTGTCTTAGACTCAGACTTAAGATATGGGCTCAGGCAATTTGTGACATTACTACTAAAGCTTAAAAAGTGATTTTGAGAACAAAGCATTCTCTGGTCTTGCATGAAAAAAGCAGCAAGGACAAATATGATGTTTAAGTAGGAACAGTCTCTAAGTACATGCACTGCTGTGTACGGGTGCAGCCTGCCTTCAATATTCATTGCTAAAAGGTCTGCTGATCTGCAGGAGGGTGCCATGGAAGCTCCAGGGGACCAGGAACTAGTTGGAAGACAGCTCAAGAAAAGAAGCAGCTCTAAGAAACAGATTCTGAGTTCAGGCCCTGCTGTCCTTAGAAGATACTACTAAGGACTGTAGATCCTGGCTATCAATCTGAAAATGGAGTTCAGTACTCCTCCACCCACAAGCCAGTGGCGCTCCAGCTGATTTACACATTGCTGTTTCAAAAGAGCACTCGTTTATAAAAAGCAGATGTTAAAAAAAGTGCACACGAAGTGACATGAAATAATGGCTCTTCTCTGACCAGATGCAGTCAGAACCTGACCTCCGAACCAAAAGAAAAACAAAGAAGATGCTTTGAGGTTAGATCTTTTTGTTCCCAACAAGCCGAGATGGATGCCAACAAGCTGGAGCAAACCAGTGCAAATTCAAAACAAAGCAAGTGAAGACTGACAAGGTATACACACAAGAGGACTGGCTTACGGGTCATCCATGAAGTCGTAGATCTCCCTCATAGCCACACCTCCCACATTGACAAAAAAGACAAGCCGTAACAGGACCAGGTAGTGCTCTGGCGGCATCCAAAGGACAAACTTCAAGTAAAACGTGTTCAGCTCTGCCAATAAAAACTGAGAGAAAGTACATTTTAATTACATTCGGAAGACTCCACTGAATGAAGCCTGGCATCTCCCCTCTATCCCTGCCTCACTCCTCCCCAGCTATTTCACCAACTCCATGATATCCTACTCACTGAGCCCACTGTCATTGGCTGCAGCAGCGATCAAGAACAGTTGTTTTATTGTTGTTTATTTTCTGAACACATGGGAAGAGGTAATAAAATCTATGCCGAAACCCTGCCCCTCGTTTGGAACAAGTTTATCAGGAGTCTGAAGTGCCTCCAGAACTGCTCATAACATACCCTAGAAGCAAAAACTTGTCCTTTTGCTGCCATTTAAAATCTGACTGAGGGAACAAAACAAAGAAACAAACCAAGAGGCATAAGCAATGCATCCTAGGGTGTGTTTCTGTGTGACTGCTTCACATTTTTAAACACAAGTTATGGCAACACCGCTGCCAAAGCCAACTTTGGAGCACTGGTTACACGTTAACAGCAAAATGTTCTTAAGTGAGGTGCTCTGACAGCATGATTTCCCATTTCAAAAGCACTGATAATAAAAGGCATTCAGTGTTGCCCAATAGAGAAGCACATGCAAACACATGAAGCTGTCCATAAACTGGAAGTCAGCTGAGGCTGTGCCTTGCTAAAACAATCATTATTATCTGAAAGACTAGTACCTCTGTGCCACAGAATCCACTCCTGCACCTAAAAAACGGGACTGCTTCAGGGTGCAAAGAGTTGGAGTATGCACAGAGGAATGGCTATTATCTATGAGAGGTGGTGGTGGCTTAAGAGCTGACTGACGTGGCTCACTCAGCAAACCTTAACGAGGAACCTCAGTGGACAGGCACCCAAATAAGCCACCACCAGATTTCATATTCCACGTATTTCAAGATGCTTCTTCTAGCAACTCTTGAAAAACGCAGACCAGTTATATCCAGGACCACAGCAGCAATAGAGAAGCCAGTTAATGCCCGCTGCATCTGGAATCACTAAAAGCAATTCTCTGTGGTTATTGGTTTCTGATGGTTTTTAAGTTAAATTTCACAGTCACTCAACTGAATTAAATCCAAGTTGCTCAAAACTGGGTCACGTAGCATCTCATGGACACCCCAAAGGCCAAAGTCCCCTAACTTGACAAGAGGCAAGAGCGGGGGAAAAGCATTTTAAAATGCTAAGTTCATCCCCCGCGTCCACGCCACCTGCCATCATGAAATGGATGTTAGGAACTCAAGATGATGCATTCCCACAGTGTAGCCTTCAGGTGGCTAAATCAAGGAGGCAGACTGTCAAGGTCTTGTGAATGACAGAGATGCCAGTCTTTTATTTTGGGTAAACTCCCTCATGTAGGTAAACCGGTCAAGCTGGGCATCATTAGCACTGTCATGTATTATGCATTCAGTAAAACAACAACAAAAAAATACTATCAGCCTGTATAAACGCATAAAGATCTGCACACTTCAGGAGGCATACTGCCCAGATAGCACAGCAGACTGAGGCTTTGGTCACACCTATCACCAGCTCTAACGTGGTGTTGAATATGCTTGAAGCAAAGCGAAAGAAAAACTACATTTCATCCAAAGCCAACGTTTTTGGTAGAGGTTACTAACTGAACTGTGTGTAGACTGCAGTTTAAATTATTCACCTTGCTCATCGGTGTTGCACAGCAAGGAAAAAAGATGTATTTATGCAACGAATCTGTATATGGTACCAGAGACGAGGAAACCTTTCCTGCAGGATTCAGAAGCGATCTCCTCTTGCCTCAACTAAAGAAACATCACCACGGCACAGTGTCAGCCTAAGTTACTGAATGTACAGTTGCTCAAGGATTACAAAGCATTAAAACAGATGACAGAGAAGACAAGACAGAGAAGTTTCCTTACTACAAAGATAATGCCACAAACTGCTAGCCATCTCCGTAAGCTGGATGCTGGCTTCCACTCAAATTTGACCCAGCTATATGGGGTGAACTGGAAGACAATTCTCTTCATTTTACCTCTGGAAGAAAGACAGAACAGACTCTTAGAACATTAAGAAATGGCAGATTAGAGACATCTACCAACACATCCTTTTCTGACTCCAATCCGTTTATGCAAAATGGCTCACTTGACTGCATAAAAATACTGCTTGATGAGATCAACACTGTGAGTGAGCTTTCTTTCCAGGAAGGGCCTGTTACTGTGCTGTCATTGTAAATTTTAATGCACCACATCCACTGTACTAAGAAGCTCCTCTGTTCTGCTTTGCTGAGCGAGGTCATGCTACAAAGATAACTCACCGCTGACAGAAGAATACGTGGGATTTTCACAATTAGTTTCAGTGGTCAGTATAAAGTTATGATTACTGGGAATGCATGATTTGCATGAGGACCAAGTAGATCCTCGCCGTAAATATAACAGCCTGATCCTGATTTGGTTTCTTGCCCCTTCAGTTACAATCTCATTTTATCACCTCATTCCCACAAGACATCCTTATCTCTAGATATCAGGCAATGCCCGTGACAAACACATTTCTTTTTAACAATGCCATTTGCAAGTTAAATAACACGAGCTTCCACGCTGTATCAAGTTATTAGATTCTTTAATTCACACAAGGCCTTACACAGAGCCCCAGACACTGCATGCTCCTACTGCTTGTGGAGTTGCTTTCTACACCGACTTACTTGTATGTAGGAATGTTCCAAAGTCCTTGCCATTTGTATGTTTTCAAAGAAAGCCAAGAAAGAGTCTTCATCCCACAGTAAATTCCTAATCCGTTACATAAGATCACATCCATTATCCACTGAAAGGAGGGGAAAATAGAAAAACTGAACAGTCATGCTGGACAAGAAATAGCAAACTATGTAAAAAGGGAGATACTGCAGGTGTGCACATTTGCAGACACCCTCAGCCACAAGGACTGGACACTCCCTCAGCCACAAGGACTGGACACTCCCAGAAGAATGGTGCATGAACTGGCAGGAGAGAGGGTTTCAATGGCCTAAGATTGCTCAAATAAAGCAATTGTGTTATATATCATGTCTGTAAATCCTCTTCTGCTCCAGAACAGACTTCCTCCTACTCGCTATCAGATCACCTCCACGTCATTAAGTGAAACGTATCGAAAAGCATCTGAAAAACGTATCTAATATGTTCCTTAAACTTTAGGCTGCCTCCTAAAGAAGTGACTTAGCTCTAGGCTCAGGATGTAATATTCGCTGCTTAGAGAAAAGAGTAAAGGTAGGTTTATGCAAAAGGAAGAGCTGGATATAAATCCACACAGAGCCTGTTTTCTTAACAGACAACAATCATTATCTGAAACTGTAAACACCAAGCTTGACCTTGCTCTTAATTTCCAGCTTTACAGTTTGTATCGCAGTCCAATATTTGAAAACATTTGTTTTTCAGAATCTCTAGGTGGTGTGGAATGAACCAAAACAAAGAGTACACCGCACAGGGTAATGCTGTCATTCGATGGGGAAGTCTGAATGCTCACCAAATCACAAGCTCAACGTGGAGAACAGCCAGAGCTCCCGAGCTGTGGCATTTACACAAATGCTTTTGGTTCAGAATTTAATTTAGTTTTCTCCATTTCCTGCCCCCTCCCTCTGTAATATATACCTCACTTTAGAAAAAAAAACAGGATTTGTGCAGTACGTACGTGATCCCACCAACATTCACTGAAGTTTGGAAGCTGGTGTTCCAGACTGTACTCCAGAAATTCAAACATTACACTGATGATCATGCACATCCACCAGTCTCGAATCATCAGCGTCTGTAAAAGGGAGAAAAATCTTTCATACCCCTACTACAGCTGCACAGCATACTGAAAGCAACCACAAAAACAAACGTTTCCACACTGGACACAGCAGTACCATCCATCACTTTCACTTAATCCCTTAGAAATCAAAAACTCCATAGACAGTATAGAGACACTGCTCAGACGTACAGTTCTGCCAAAGGGTATGGACAAATTATTTTCTTATTTCAAATTCATCATTTAAGGAATAGGAGAACTAATTCTGAACTCTGAACACAGAGGACACGTCTTCTGCTTGTTTACCAGTTACTTCTGCAGTTGAATATCTTGCCTTAAGTGAGCAGAAAAGGACCAGGAAGCTCAGAACAACCTTAGTTTCATGCTGCGATGATGCAGCAAAGCCTAATTTTGACACGCCTCTGAACAGAGGGGAAAGAGTCTGACAATCATAGTCAGCTAGTCAGGTGGTTTGAGATACAGCTTAAGAGTCTGTAAGCAAAACAAGGGAAAACAAAACAAAACAAAAAGATAATATAAAGCTACACGCTCATCTCTGCTTGCAAAGACAACACACCCAACATCCAGCTTTTTATAGAATGAGAAATGTTATCCAACAAATAATACACACAGTTGCCAGTTTCCTTCTGACTTAGTAACACAGAAAGGAGCACCTCGTGGAGCAGGTGAAATCAGACTGCAGGCTGACGAGAACAGTTATCATCTTGGGCATTCCTGCAGAAATGTTCTCCCAAGCCTCCTTAATTAAGAGTAGGATTCTTCCAGACCAAGGCAGATAACGAGCAGCCTGGCATCTTGAATTATATCTCAGACTAGTTCCTCAGGAGCATGCTACTACTCCCTCACAGCTTTTTATCAGGTGCTGCCTAGTTGGACACTTGTTCTCAGCATGACCAACTTTAAAAACAAACACAGGCTGAAACGTTATTTTGATATTTAAGCTCCTAATGTAATTCTCTTAGATGAAGATGCGAGTTTCTCTGAATTTATAATTCTGTATACCAAAGAAGAGTAAGACACAGACACACTGATCTAAAGACAAAGCCGTCCCATGCCTAGCACTCATCTTTTGGTTATGGAGGAAAAAAAGAGAAAGCACATACAGAGCAACACACTTCTCAAGAGGAGAAACAAAACAGCAGTTAGAGCTAGTTTTAAAGCAGCCTGAGCCTTTTCAGTTTATTGTTTCTGCTGAGCTTATAAAGTAACAAAACAGAAAAGAAGCGAATAAACAGAAACAGACAATGTCTGCAGGGGAGTAAGGTTAGCTAGAGTAAGCCTGCTCAGGTTAAAAAAGGAAAGTAAAACCACAAAGCTAATATTTAGACCAAAGTGTTTACTAAGAGGATGTAGTGAATGTGTTACGCCAGTAGGAATTTCTTTGACAGCTGACATTAACTTAAAACAGTAACAAGAACTGAAAGTACCCACTTAATGATTTAAATTCCTCATTTAGAAACAACAGGGAAAATCCTACTTTGGAATGGTCCTAGTGTACTTACCATGCATCTATGTTTTCATAACAACAAATTTTCACTGTCTTCTCTGAACACCATCTTCATCCTCATATTCTATATTCAAAGGTCACACAAGGATTTACCTTGCTACAGAAGGATTTGACTTCTATTGATCTCACCTCAAAATGAATTATGGTAAAGGAAGGAGTTTGTCAATGTTAACGTTAGTCTGGAAACAAGTAAGATGACTTAAGAGTCTTTTGTGTATTACACTTAGCCTGGTTCACAGATGACTGCCTAATATAATTGATCATGATTACTGGGATCACTAGAAGAGAAGCAGCCAAGCTTTAAAAGAGAAAAGCTGTTAACAGAAATGTAATAGAAGATTCATTCTTTACCTTCAGGTACCAGCCAAAAAAATGAGCAGGAACAAATCCATCCAGTTTGTCCTAAAACAAACAAGAGAGTGAAGATCACTTAGCAGTACAGTTACCCATTACTGAAGCTTACTTTTTCTCAGGGGAAAAAAAAAAAGCAGCAATAAAAACTTCGGTTGTTCCACATAAATGCATTTTATGAGTTTCTTTGTTCTTCAGCACAGTGAGCACACAAGTTATCTTTAAAGCAAAGTCAGGAAGCTTAAGGGGCAGAAACTGGAATTAAGACTACTGATAAAGTAGAAATTGCCTTCTTAATGCAAAATGTTCCTTGCCTTCCAAGGGCAAGAAGAAAAAAGGAAGTTAGTCATGACCTGTTTTCTGATTCAGCGCTCAGAAAGAGTCATGACTGCACTTTCAAGTGTTCAATTAAGCAACTCTTTACCCCCCCAGAAATAAAAAAGAGCTCAGAATTGCTAGCAAATATCTATTTTTTTCTCACCCAGATGTTGTGAAATGGATCACTTTCGTTGCCAGGATCATAAATAAGGCAGTTGCCACCATAGTCTCTTTCCGGCAATGGAACCCCTAAGTGTGGATCAATGTACTTCATAAACTGTCTGCCATCTTGTACAGTCTGCAAAAGGAGCACAAAACCCACGTTTCCCTCTTAGTACGTACTGATGGACAGGAGGATACAATTGACATCAGCCTGTCTTCATGTTTTTGCATTTTATTTTTTAAACACACTGCGAAACAATTCTTAAAACACATACACGACCTCAAAGCATCACATAGCACATCCACCTAAGTTCCCAGTCCTCCAGTGCTACTACTACAGACAGAATAACAGAAGGAGCGTTTCTGAAAGATGAAAAATCTGAACTATTTAAACCTATTTTCCATGCTACTCCCCTACATCTTCTCTCTCCCAAAAGCTTAGTGCTTGAACTGACACACAGCTCATCCTTCTGCACACACTTCTGCCCTTCCTCCATCGGTGAAGGCGATCAAAAAGCAGCCACGCAAACGAAGAAACACCCGCATTTAATGACTGCCACCTCCTGCATCTGTGACATCCTGGTTTTGTAGAATGGGAAAGGTCCAGCAGCGTGCTGGACAAAACATATCACGTGCAAACATCAGCAGACCGAGCACACAGATGACATGTACTGTCAGCAGGGTTTGTCTCGCATGTGTGCTCAGCTCACTTCAGCTACAGAAAGTTGAGAACAGTGCTGCACCTTGTGGCTGAAAAAAAAAATAATCACCGCAACCTGTTGTATAAACACGTTTTTAATAACACCTCACGAGCAGCATAGGTAATGAAACAAACAGCGAGGAAAAAGAATACCCAAATATTAGTTATAGATCTGATTTACTGGTCGCTCACATCCACATTTGCTGGAAAGAATATTTCCCAGTGAAACCAATAGCTCCTGTGGCCAGTATCATAGAGCTGAAGCAGTGCAACATCAGTGGCAGACAGGGATTAGTTAGACATGAACAATGCCAGAATTACTTACAAGCAATAATAATCAAGTTTCTAGAACAAAACTATTCTGGTCAGATTAACTATGAGGCAAGTTTCAGCTACGAGTGAGCTTCTGTTTACTTTCAGAGACACTTAGTCACCTACAGACTCAGCATAATTTTAACCTTATTTAAACCCCTGCAAAGTAACTAGCAGTGTATTTTTAGTAAGGAGCTACGCAACAGCTAGTGAGTGTCCTTAACAGCTACACGGCTGGCAATACAACAGAGCACCAGAGGAAAGCACAGCAATTCCAGGCTTTTCCTATGACAATTCAAAACTACAGAAGTACTAGCAAATCAAAGTGCAACATATTATTCGGTTGGGCTGCAGCTAGCTGTGAGTATCATTCACAAGGATGACTGGAAAAAAAAAAAAAGAGGGCGACATGAAACAGGAAGAATGTCAGAATAAAGTGGAACCGACTAAATATTCCTCAGCAGTGAGGAATAGCAACAAAAAAAGGCAAGACAGACCTGTTCATGCCTGTGAAAGGGTCAGAACTCCACTCCCTCCAAGCAGGACAGGCAGCCTGAAAGAAACCCTAATGAGACATTAGGGTCCTGCGCAAGGGTTTACACTGAGCCCCCAAGTTATGGCAACAGGACAGAAAAAAACATCTTGTTCCTTACTGACCGACTGCAGACACTTTCCAGCTGACCACTGAAACAATATGCCAGGCAAAGAAATAAGAAAAGTTCTCTGCTCTGAAGAGAACTTGGCACTGACTACTGGGAAGCCTCCGGGAAAGGTCAAGAAGAACAAGAAGCCAAAGGAAACCTTTGATTAACTGGAAAGGGTTTGATCAGCATTAAAACCTTGTTTGCAAAGGAACTGTCCTGCTCCAGCAGGAGGAGAGATGACACAGATGCTGACATTTCCAAATTCTAGTCCCACTCCTTCAATCTCACTTGGATTCTACAGGTAAAACGCATTTTAATTTTACTTTTAAAGGATCCTCTACTACTCACCTAAAATGATGATTTTAACACTGCCTGATGAGCCTGCAATGGTACACCACCTTTTCACAAGAAGGTACAATTTGAAAGAAAAAAAACACTGGGGAGTCACCTACCTACCTCTAAAAAGGAGCCTGAGTCTGACAGAACAGAGTGTTTAATAACGTTTGCTCTTGGTTTCAAGTCATGCTGTTGCCTGAGGAGATGAGTACAAAAACTGCATTGCATAGGTGAAGAGAGGATGAGTCTCCTTCAAAATCCAGAGCTCGTCCCTGGCACTTAAGCTTGATTATTATCAGTGCATGTAAAATTGCTTCACTGTGGTGGCTAACCTGGGCTGAAGTTAACTGGAAGTCAGGAGAAACAACAGGGTGAAATATTCTGGCAATGCTATAAACTTATCTCGATCCAGAAGTCTCGTTAAAAAAGTGATTTGAAGTCACAAAAAAAAGAAAATGAGGAACATCTCCTGCAGCAGGTGAGAATCCTAAAAAAAAGACAGCACAAAGGATTTTATACCTACGTTACGAAACATCAGCTTCAGTTACTTACCTGGAAGAGTATGAAGATGAGGAAGAGCTCATACACAACGCTGACACACAGCCAAAACCTCCAGTAAGCTACAGAAACAGACAAACAGGAGGTTAGCAGAGGCTTGATGCAGAACAGCAGTCAGGTATGCATCTGCTGCACTGACTATTTCAAGAAGACATGCTCTCATCAAGAACGAACACAATTAATTAAACGTTTAAGAATTAAAAGGAATTACACTGGCCACACACAACGCTTTCTAGAAGCCCTTGGAAAAGGACTGTGTCTTTCCTGAACAAATCTTATTTCTTCCTCCACGATGTCACATAACCTGACCTGCCCTCTTGCAATGCATTATTTCAGACCGAAGCAACTCCTGAATCGAAGTGGTACGTACACAAAGTACTGACACATCTTCAGCTCTATCGCTATCAGATCGGGTCTTTGGTGAGACTCAGTCCTCTGGCAACAGGCTCTCAGACTGCAGGACAAGGGTTCTGTGGTGCAGGGGCTGCATCCATGCCTGTAACTCCTCCTGCTCCTCCCAGAGACTGGTTTGTCCTCTGTTCCATACCATCGCTCTCCTTAGCTCCTCTAAGGAAGGAAGCAGGTTCATGCAGAGCTAGCATGCACACAGGCAGAGCTCTCCACCATTTTCTCCTGATCACACCCAAAAACGCACACAAAGTGATTTATCAAAACTCGTCTCAGTCCAAGTGGTTACTTTAAATCTCACAGTAACAGCATGTACTATGGAATTATTTTAACAGGCCTTCCTTCAGGTGTTTCCTGTTTACACTTATAAAACAGAGCTCTCCTTCCATGGCAACATCTAGGTGATGGTTCGAACTGGGCTGGGGAAACGAAGTACTGAGACATTTGTGTGCTTGAGTGGAAGCAGCAAGTCATTTCACCTTCACATTCATGGTTTGCCACGAAATGAAAAAGATAAAAGAAAAAAAAAATAACAACTGTCACGTGCGATGTGGGCAATTAGCTGCAATTTATAGAGAACTTCAGTATGCTAATGCTCCAGATCAGAACCACGACACAAAGAATGCAAGAACTTCACTAACTCCCAGCTTGCAAACACATTATTTAGCAGCTCAAAACCTGAAACCATCTAGCCATGGTTTTGCAGAGCTTCTTGTATGCTTGTTTGCCCCTGAGACAAAAATAAATATCATCTTTGCCCCTCCAGCAGCAAAAAAACTGTAAAAACCCATGTTTTTTCAAAAAAGCCTCTTATCCCACAGCCTGCCAATGCCACAGTCATTAAAAACAGACTCAAGCTTGAGAAGGTGTGACCTTTCTTTCAGCAAAACTGCTGAAATGATTTAATAGAACAGCCTACTTCACACCTTCACTGTGCCTGAATATCAGGAAGTACAGTGTTGTGCAACAGACTTAACAGGAATCTCTGAATTTTCATGAATTTTACTTATAATTAGCAAGCATAACTGTCATTTTAATTAGAGTACAATGAAGTGTCTTCTTAGGTGTCAGGCAGTTACAAGAAGCAACTAAAACCTCCCTCGGTCAAAGATGTATTTGGAAGAGAGAAACTTCACTGGCACCACTGTAGTGCTGAAAAATACTTCAGGCTTTTGCATGCAAAGCTGTAGGACAGCTTAAAAAAAACACAACTCCACCAGATTCCAATGACCTGAAGCTGCTGAATACACTCAACAACATTTACTAAAGCAAAATGCTTATTAAAAAATTAAGATCCAGATGCCATTTAGCGTGCTTCCTCCCCAGCAGACTTCAGCACCCAAGAGGTTTTGAGGACTACTTTGTATCTGAACAACAGAAACAAGATGTTTTCAAAGCAGCACAAACACTGCGTTCTCTCTCTTCCTGGACCAGGCTCAGCTTCAGCTATAAGGTTATTTTTGGCATACCCTTATTATTTCTTCTCCTTAAATGCATTTGTCACTGTGAACTTCCCTCAAATTAGGGCTATCTGCCTGATTAAATAGGCCTCAACTAATCATTTACATGCCTGAGAGCTTAGTGGTTACACTGCTACACAGTTCTTGTGCTGAGGAGGCTTGAGAAGTGGAGATGAACACTGGGCTGCCAGGCCTGGTGTAAAACCAGCCATTTATCCCTGCAGCACAGCTTTACGTTTGACCTGCAACCTGGAAGGCTAAGAATTAAAAGAAAAATAGATGAATTCTAAGGTATGCTGCTTTAGCAAGGCACTTACAGCTGTTTAGAGGGTGGGAACACTTGGTAAGTGCTAATGGTAAGTTGCACGGGACATGAGCAGGGAGAATTGTCTGTTCTGAGAAACCACATGAGCCTGGAGCGGCCGCGTGCTTGCTCAAATTACTTGGTGCCAGGTTTTCTACTGCAAGCTCAGGTTCAGAAGCACAAGCCGTGACCCAAGAGCAGCAGTGTGACGAGGAGGTGGGAGAACTGAGGGTGCAGCAGGGGGAAGGCAAGCCTTCAGAGCAGGCTTAGCTCAGCTTGTGCAGCATTTCATGTCTAAATGTAATGCCTCAAAACATTAACTGGCTACATCAAGATGGAAAAATGAGATAGAAGCAGCCTGTGCTTAGCCCCTGCTTTCTGCCCTGGGACGGGCACAGGGCAGATCCAGTTTTTGCCTGCTTATTTCTGGCTATTTCAGCCTCGTAGTCTATATGCAAGTTAAGAATATCCCAATTTACCCTCCAAACTGCTTGTGCTGTCAATAGCTGCGTACCGCAACAAATTAACTGCGAGCAAAGGTTGGGAATATTAGAATTTTTTTATATTATTATTATTTTTATCAGGGGCATCAATAACTGTCAAGGAAAATCCTATTACAATTACAACGTGGGCATGTTATCTTGACAAAGACAATAAAGCACTGCTGGCCTCTTGCAGCACGACGTTGTTTGCATGCTTAGGGCTCCATCAGCAGAGCTGACAATGAGAATCAAGAAGGGCTTTTATTTGCATGCTGATGACCTATATCCATGATTAATTTTAGCACGAAACGCATGACACTCTCCAAACATAGGCGTTCACCCACCAACAAATGGATCCACAGGCAGAGCCTAAGATCTGTCCCCTGTGACTTATATTTCCTTGGGGGGAAAAAGAGCACATTCATCTTTTGCTAGATGGCTTCGATGCTGTCTGCATCTTGCTGAGCGTGCTAGAGGCTGTGCTCTGCGAAACAAATGGAGGTTTTGAAGCTAAGAATTTACTGAAAGAAAATGGAATGAAAAGCAGAAAAGCCACATTAAAAAAAAAAAAAGAAAGAAATCAAGTGTTCCTGAAGTTACTGCATCCATTTCTCTGCACGACAGCCCAACATTTCTGAATTACATTAAGACAACTGGTATGGGTCTGTAAGGCAAATTACTAGCTAGGGAAAATAGGGATTGGTAGAAAAAAGGCAAAACTGAATGTGCAAATGGCTAAAACTGAAATAGACAATAATACTGAAAGGAAGGGGGAAAAAAAAAGCCAGTCTGGAAGGATAACACTTACACAGTGGCTAAGATCGGTTTCCCTAATGGCCTTAGTGGAAAGGAGATTAACAACACTAAGCACATAAACAGCAGCAGCAGGGAAGGCAGGGACAGCAAGGAGAAAAAACAGATGACCTCAAAGGACTGGAGTAAAAGAAGGGCTCAGAATGCAGCTCCACATTTAGGAACCACTAAGTTTTCGTGTATGTTAGCTCATCAGACAGTGAAACTGAAGGATTTGGTAATGGATAAAAATCTGCCAGTACCATGCACAGGTCTGGATAGCCACTTTCAAAGAAGAAAACTCAAAAACACACACGCAGAGGACTACTAAATGCTACAGGGTAAACCAGCTTATGTCAAGTGGGAGACTGAAGGCAAAACTTGCTTGCTTTAGCAAAGTGAGGTGGGATGAACTGCATATATGTAAGCCAAGTGGATAAATACCAAGAAAAGCTATTCAAACTGAAAAGCAACACAGGCACGAAACCCAGACCAAAACATACAACATCCCTGAGCTCACCATAAGCAGGTACAGGTGTATCAAACAACAGGCCTCCAAAATCACCTGAAATAACCCAGTTACCACGAAACCTAGCTAATGCCCAGCTCCAAGAGTTCATGTAACAGATCCAGTGTGGCTGTATGGGATTCTAGTGACCTGACTGTGACCCAAATGCTTCCTTCTGTCCTATAAATGGAAGCTGCACACACCGGCAGCCAGAGCTGCCAGTTTCTCTGAGATGAGATCCTTCTTTAGGAACAGCACCACAAAGCTAAGGTCAGAGACTTGACTGCCCCATGGGTACTTCCCAAGACATCCTTCACAGCTCTAGGTAACTAGAGAGCTGACATCACGTCCCAGGGGACTGCAACAAACTTCATGCCCTTTGCTGCATGCAAGGCTGCTGTTCACATTTAAGAAAGCATCCAGGTCTCACATTGTGACCGTGGAAGCATCTGCTATCCTGGTGAACAGCTGTAGCCCCCAGAAAATGCCCTTCAGATGATCTTCCCATCTAACCACCTCGAGAAAGAGTCAATCAACTAAAAAAAAAACCCACCACATTAAGAAACTCAGTACACGAAGTGATGAAATACATAAACAATTTGATTCTGCTGAAAGATGATCAGCATCAGTCCAGTAACTGCTGTCTACCACCTCTGCGTACCACCACCATGCATCAGAGCAGTCTGCTGTACACACCTCCAGCCTCTGGACTTTCATTAACCCATTTGTTCAATTCTAGGGATTAAAAAATGCCTTCTGTTTCAGATAAAACCACTGTTCTCAAACTGAAAGCTATGACGGGGAGGCAGCTAGTGACCTCGGAAGCAATCTCTCTTACACAAGAAACCAGAATTAATAGTAAAAGGTATCAAGACATTTCCATTCTTCACCTGATATAGCACTATAAGGAAAAGGCTTCAAACATTTTAGGACTTACAGCCTCACTAGCAAGCTTCAGAAGTGGAATTATTATTGTGGATAGTGAACCTGTGAAGATGCCTAAGAATCATTACGTTGTTTGGAATAGTACCACAGCATTGTAGGAGGCTGTAGGAAGTTGCATGATAACTGTGTAGTGTTAGTGAACCCACATTATGTAAATTATGACTTACCTCCTCCACACATAACACAAATATTTACACTCAGCAGCACGTAACAGAAATATCCGAGCCCGTGTAAGTGACCTACATTACCTGGATGAGGTCTTGAAAATGGTCCATCTTTAGCCTGCGTAACTCCAAAACACAGGAAAACCAAAATACTGGCAACTATCCCTCTGCAAATAAAAAACAAAGCAAACTGTTTATACTGCAGCATCTTACTAGCAGAGATGTAGATCGTGTTCTTCGATGTCAAAACATCTGGTCTCTGTTTCCTAACCAACACACTCATCAGGCATAAATCGATCCCTTTTGGAGGTTATGTTTCAGGAAAACAATTCAGAGTAGTTCAATTGGAAAGGACACAGGAAGATCAGAAAGTCCAATTGCCTACAGGTAACAGGTAGAAATGTAGGCAATAGGAATAAGTCCCTACATTTCAACTGTGCTTTCACAACTGACTGCCTCAAATCTGAAAGCCCTTCTCCCTTCCTCCCTGCTGACTGCGTGCTTCCACTGCACACTACCATCCTGCCAGGCAGCCCAGGAGCCTGATATCTCACTGAAATCAGATATTCAAAGTCACAACGGACCCCTGGGTACCATCAAGTACAAACCCTGGCTCCACACAAGAGCACCCCAAATGCCAACCCGACGTCCCCTGACCTCCAACACTTTGGGAGCATGACCACTGCAATTGGGGAGCCCACCCCATGCCTGACCACCCTCTGGTGAAGACCCTTTTCCTTCAATCATTCTTACTGGATGGGATGCTAAAAAAAATACAATTCCAAAAGGATAGTCTGCATTCTGAGTCACTACTCTGTATTTGGAAATAACAGGACCACAAACTTCCACGTCCAGTTAAGAGTTTGCATTCTGCATCACAAAACAATACACGTTGCTTTGCTCGCTACCGAGCTCGACGGAAATGTCTGAGATCAGCATTTTCAAGTTCTTGTGAGACAGTTTTTCCTAAAGCTAGAGCTGACCTGTATGTCAATCAGCACGAGAACTCACAGCTCTGTTCCTTTACTCCATAGCCAAACAGCAGACGTAGCAGCAGTGCTGAAATAAACTCTCATTTTGCTCTTTAATTTCAAGTTCACCTTGGGAAATTTGGAAGAAAAGGACGGATCTGTGTAATAACCATGCCAGCTCTCTAACCTTTCCTTCTCCAGTGACTAAATCTTTTCCCTTCACATGAGCATACTGCCTTCCTTCCTAGGAAACTTCAAAACGTAAGCAGCAGTTTGGCCTGCTGGCTCAGCGTGGTTTGATGTAAGAACTTCTCTAGGATTTGACAGAGGTACAGGGTTTGCCTCAGTGCAGGTAGCCTCGAGGGATGCAGCTTACCTATTTCTTAGAGCAGCAGACCAGGAAGACGCTAAACAGCACTGACAAAAATAATTTTAGCACTTAACCAGGGAACAGAAAGAGAATATGGCAATGGTTTTGTTAGTACAAACAGGCTATTGCTTCTGTATTTTAAAAGAGTTGATTCAGAGACACGAGACAAGGGATCCTTTCTACAAGGATCTGTGTATCATCCCTTGTTCTAGGTTTTGAACCAGACAGCTCCTGCTCCCTGTCCTCTCTGTGGCTGTACTTACACGAGCAGAACTGGTACAAGGCCTCCAGTGCTATCAGAAGCTGAAAAACAGGCAGTTCAGCAGATGGAGACCTAGCCTCCCTGTTTCCTTGTTTTCTTTGTAGGTGTTCAGCCACGGGAGCTGAATATCCTCAGCTTACAAACACACGTAACACCCAGATTTACTTATGTGGCTGAACGAGTATCACTTACTGCCAAAAACTACTACAGAAAGGAGACCAAAAATCCAGCATGAAACCCAATATGAAGCCTTAATGCACGTAGGACTTATGAAACCCGAATGCATTTACTTCCTTTCCACCCCCCCCCAAAAAAAGTTGTCTTGCTCAGCATTCAACGCACCCAAGAGATGAGGATTTTTTCCACAGCCACAGTGCACAAAGGAGGATGCTGAGTGTTGATTTAGCTATGCTCAGAGATGGAGCACAGTCCTGACAACTCTTCTTGGATGCTTAACGGAAGTGGACATACATCAGGTGGCACTGACCACTTCGAGGCCGCTCTCAGTGCTGCAGGAACTGTGTGAATTCAAAGTCCCATCTGTCCAACAGGTTTCGCAAAGCAGTTTCTTTTGGGCTGATAAAGTAAATGTTCAACCCTCCTTATAGCAGGCAATCTGATCGTATAGATCACATGATCACATCGATGTCTTTACGTGTGAACTCTGACTAGGTTTATACGTACACACTTCTATATGCCTTATCTAACAAAACATAAAAATCCTTCCTTTCTTTGCCCTGGCACGTTGCAGGAAGGAAAATGGGACTCAAATGTCCACGTATAAACAGATGCAAGTATGAATCTCAGCTACAGATACCACACCCTGTGATTTCACAGGCTCACACTGTACAGTGCATTTTGTGCATCGTTTCTCCTGGTGACTCACTGCACAAATCCAGCCACTCACCCTGCCCTCAGCTGCTTCTGTAAGAGCTTTTTAAGGGGAGAAGACAGGAGCCTCGCTTGACTCCCTGTCACTTTACTCCATCCTGGAAATACAGAGACAGGAGATAGCACCGCAGTTTGTTTATTTTGCTCCAATTTCATGTTTTGCTCTAAGCCAGATCACCAGCAGTTTGGCACCTCTCAGCAAGGGCTTGAAAACAAAGGAGATCTAAGCATCTGCAAGCGCATATTCAGACTCTGCACCTAAGGACTGAAACACTGCTCCACTGTCATTGTGCAGCACTTGGAAATAAAGAAGTGTGACAGCTAGAGACACTGCTCGCTGGTAATAAAATTACTGCTGTTCATTAAGTAAGCAAGAGCTGCCATGGGGTATTTGTGAAGTGACAGCTTCACACAGGCCAACAATTCTGATCAAAAACTTGTAGCAGCTCTATATAAAGACTGAAGCAAGTTCTCACGATCAGTATTTTAAGTTATGAAGGCCAAAAAAACCTGTCAGGTATACTGTTACACTTATTCATATTGGGATCATCTTGCTTCTGCTCAGAAATGCCTCTCCTTGTTCTCATATGCCACATAAAACCAGTCAGGAAGGATGAAATGCAAGAGAGCAGTAAGCACACAGCTGCTGAAGAACACACACAGCTTGTTCCACTGGCTGGAACATGTGTTGAGCTGGAATCTTGCATGTTTAGTTGTGTTCAGCTTGGCAAAGCACTCACCTCAAAGGCCTTAGGAACAGAGATCATTGAGACCAGAAAGGAGTTCACAGAAAACTAACGCAGTGTGATGCTTCCTTCCTTCTTGTAAATCAGGCAACACACACGTCAAGCTTTGGAAAGGCCACAGGATTGATTTATTTCTGTATTGTATTTTAGCTTTGGATAAAGTAATGCTTTGGCCAAGTTAACCGCCATCTCAGAATGCAGCATGGAGCTAGAATGGCTACGACAGCACAAGGATGAAGCCTGAACAGAAACTGAAGTATCCTTCAAAAAATAACAGAACAATACTCTGAAGATCTAATACAATTTCCAGGTGGTGATTTTCAAGTATTTCTACAGCTAGATACAGCAGGCAGAGATGCAGAAGTGATCGAAGAACATTCACTACCCACTGCTTGATACGATGCTGCTCAATTGAATTCAGCAACCACAAATAACATTCCCTGCGACGAACTTGCAGAAAGCCACTTCCATTTCATGAAAGAAAGGTTATCTGGCGATTAATCTTCTTTGGTTTTGTTTTTATTCGAGCAGCTCTAATCTCAATAATAAGATATTCCACTGAGTCACCTACTATCCGTTTTATCCCGTAACAACTTGTCATCACTTCTCTTTCAGCTTTTCCACTCCTTTATGTTGAACTGCCGTTCCTGTCCCGCCCTCTCCTCGTTCCCTAAATCCAGGCATTGTTGTAACTGGGAGTACATGGCATTTGCTCACACGAAAGCCCTGCAGAAACGTTCCCAGACCCAGCCAGGCCACTGCGTTCCAACTTGTTCCATCTCACCCCACACGTGGAAAATACCAATGCTCAGCTCAGCACACAAGTGAGCGTGAATAGCACTCACTACACCTATTGTGTAACTGACAGAATAACAACCACCACTACCTCAGGAAATACCCCAATTCCTGCATCTCCTGAATGCTATATCCTGAGTCACTATAGAGAATGAAAAGAAAAGGAGGGTTTGGGATTTGGGGCATATAAATGAGTTCATAAACATCGTTCAAGGGAACTTAAACTGGAGATACAGGTATGTAAGGCAACTTGCTCCTGCACAGACATCCTGCTAACAGACAGCATACAGAAGCACTTGCTCAAGCATTTACCTCTTGGTATTGTAGGCTGTATCTTGAGGTGTTTCTTCAAGTAAAGTTACGTATCCCAGCGCACACGTGAGGATGAACAAAACTGTCAGGGTATGAGCTCTCCTAAAATTGTGGGAGAGAGAAAACAGATACAGTATTCCACCACCAGTGCAGAATAAGCCAAGCTGCCACCTTTGAGTAAATCCCCAGTAAGGCTCACACGTCAAAGGCATTCAGCACTACTAAAGGAGTTTTTATGCCCCAGCAGTTGAGAAGTGTGGCCAGCTGATAGGTAAAATTATGGTTCTCGTGTAATGCATGGCTGCTTTTAATTTTTTCCCCTCTTTTTTTTACTTTCTGAAGTCAAAAATTCTTTCCCAATGAAAAACCGTTTGTTTATTTCAGTGGAAAACTTAAGGAACTCCGCCTGCGAGGAGAAGCATGGGATCAGATCAGAAAGACATGAGTTCTTTTAGAGGTCTAGGCAACATCTCTTAGAACAAACCACTGCAAAAACCCAGGTTCAAAACATCAAGCTTAGAGAAGAGAATGAGCAGTAAGGTATCCTACCTACAGGCATGCTGTCTGGTGCTACGTTTTCTTTTAGTACCATGAGTTAGCATCACCTTTCCATTTTACATTAAAAACACATAAGTAAACATAAATTTAAGTTTCACAGGACGTGGTAAACTGGAGATCACCGTGGATTTCTAATAATTCTACTGGCTTACCTTTAAACACCCATCACAGTGACCTACATAAATTTGCTCTGGAAGTTAAAGCATTATTTTGAACTGCATTTTGAAGTTCATTCTAATCCAAAACACAGCTACTTCTCACAGCATCCTTTTAATCCCGCTGGAAAACACATGCAATACCTCATAAGCAGATGAAATCCTCTTCTGCCACGGCTAAAAAGGCGTTCGGTATTTAACACTATCTTTCCTTGCCATCTAGAGGACACAAGTTAACCAGCTCCAGAAAGGGGAAGGATGGAGGAGTGTCTTCAGAAGCAGCAAGGAAACAACACGTCAAAATAAATCCACAGAGGTGTCACAGCAGCAGGCTTCCTGCACAGCAGATGCATTTTCCTTGCGAGCTGCCTTGCAGGATGCCAAATAGCAGGTGATTCACACATCACATACTTCATATCCATTTACCAGCCACGTGACCCTGCTCCTAGTTTGTAACCTCCCCAAGATTAAAAACTAGGCTCTGCTTAATATGAGATGCTACATAACCACTTTATGCTCATTTCTACTTGAGCTATGTCTCCCTTTCCAGCTGAAGCCAGATCTTCACGTAGCAAGCTTTCGAGAGGGTCGAGCACGTGAACTTATTTTTGGCCTAGTGCAAAATGCAGAGGTGGGAATGAGCAGTGCTCAAAGCTACACAGGAACAGCAGCTTGGTGGCCGAGCATCTTGCAGACCCACCTGACATAGCAAACGTAGATACATTCCCTATCTTTCCACAGTTTCAAAGCTTAAAAAGAAAAAGAAAGGAAGAAAGAAATCCAGCCCCACAGAACAGGACTAAATGTGAAGCACCTACAGCAGTCAGGAAAACCAAGAGTTTACCAGAGTGCTTGTGAAGAAACTGCTCCAATGGGGGATTAAATCTCCATGTACACTTCAAAATAATGCTTCAAGTGGCAGACAAGACAGCTAAGGACATCCAGAGCAAGGTAAGTATCTCGGGCATTAGGCAGAAAGGCTTATGTTCTCCTAGCTAGCCTGGAGCCTCTGGAGAAGGGAAGAGCTAAGCTAAGCAGGCTGCATCTTCCTCTTAGTGTTATACAAGAGTTTGGGCTATTCGCAAGCAGCAAGTGCTGCAGATGACACTCAGCTCTAGGAGGCTTCATGTCAAAGATACCAGAAGACAGTGCCTAAAAAGATGCACATGCAATATACGTGAGGCCAAGGGCGGTCAAGGGCAGTTTACAATGAATCCCCGATTGCTAAGAAGCAGGAATATCAAGTATCTTCTTTTTCTCTGCTAGCGTTTTTCTGTCTTTCAATAACTGACTTCCAGCTCTTTCCCCATTTAAACACAGGGAGCATTTAAATAAGTCCAGCTTCATTTTTATTCAGCTGCTTGTCACTGTAACTCAGTTAAAGGCCAGCTGAGAGCAATTAAATCGGTCCAACAGGCAGCATCAGCCACCGTGCTTCTCCCTCACCGCAGCTTAGAAACACCTAAGATTGGATTTATTCACTGGGAAAGCCCACCATTTCTCTCTTAGTAATTTATTCCTTTGTCACAGTTTAGAAACAGTAGCTTTTCCAATAAAATTATTAGCTGTCTCCCAACTCTTTTCATAGATTCAGACGGATCAGATCCCCAGGCTGGAAGATGACATCTCGACCTCAAACTCCAACACAAACCAAAAACTGGCTCAAGTGAATGGGACCACGCCCCGATAATCCATCTCCTTGCATTAAAGCTCGTTAGTCATTAATGATGCAATAATTACTTCAAAGGCAACAACAATCATTGAGAACAACAGGCCAAGGACGGATGTCCTAATCCTTTTGTCATTTCTGTGTTGAAACAAAATTCCAAAGAGCCTGCATGGTTGGCCTGTTGGGTTTAGGAGGTGACATTAAGAGCTACCGCTAGGAATGAATAGCAATGAAAACACTTCCCATCTCAGCCTACCATCAGCTCTTTCCATAAATCAATACTTGGTTTTTTTTCTTGATTCCAAATAATGGGAAAGTCTTAAAAGTGGCTTCGAATGCTGTGAGAGCTCTCCACCCTCTGTGTAACCACACACCATCTGACACACACTGCATTGTGACCAACAGAGAGAGTACCCCATACCCACAGTACAGCTGATTAAGTTACCACGAAGAGCAAGTTACAGGAAAACACAAGAAAAAATAATAATCACAATAATAGTGTAAAGCTGACCAACATTTCGACTTAATCACACAGAGCCCTGCTCTCTCTTTATATGCACGGTTTTGAAACCTTCAACAAAAATTCGACCTTTGGTCATCATCTCAATGACATTCAGATCAGAGACATGAAACTCCCAATGTTCACATTGCTCGAGGCCACGTGAAGAGGTCAGTGGCAACCAAAGGAGCTTTGCCCAGTGACAGTGTCTGCAAGCTCTGAGCATCTCCATCTGCAACGCAACAGAAATGTAGCTGTTGGATTTTAAGCTGTAGTCTATGCTTTAAAATCTGATTAAACTCGCAAACTAATTGAGAAGTTCCTATTCTCAGACCATAAAGAAACCTCCGTTGTACCTATGAACACATACAACGCGGACTGAGTTTCTGTTCCTACTTGTGATGCTCCAGAACAGTAAGGTGAGTTTTCTTGCCCCTCCTAAAACCATAGAGAAACCAGTACAATGGATCACAAAGCAAACCATGCTTCAGCAAATGAGAAACGAGTCCCTTCCGCACCTCTAGCTTATTGCACAACGACGCCAAATCTTTCCTTTCCAAAGGGTAATGCCATTCTAAGCAACACCTGCCCTCAGCTGTGAGAGGAGTTAATGCAGCCAGCAGACTGACGTGACCTGGTCAGATTGCACAACGACCGCCTGGATGTTCCAGCAACTGGGCACTGCCAGGGCACACCTAAATATTAGGGGGAAAAAAAAAAAGGCTGAGCTGTACACCAGCGGCCTCACGCAGAACTCCTCTGTTTAAATAAAACAGTGGGATGGAATTTGGTGAACTCTGAGTAGAGAATCAGAAAAACAGCTCAGCAAATACAGAAGATCAGTATTAGAGACAAAACTATGCCTAAGCAATGGTTTGTTCTGAATACCAGGGCTGTGCTTTCTAGAAGGGGTTGGTATGTGCACAGATCCTCTGCACAGAAGTGCCCGTGTGCGTGCCTGCCACAAGGAAAGATTTCTCCTCATCTTTTCCACAGAATAAGATGAGGAACACCCAAGCACAGGAATCTTCCAGGCTTCCTCTTCCTTAGCTGCTATTTCTGCTCTTTCTGCATCAAATAGAAATTTCAGGAGAAAAATCAAACCCAAAATGTAACCAGATAACCCCAACTGGGTAATCGAGGAGCATCCAAGGCCAACCCAAGATCCGTAAGACTGAACTCCACACTTCTACCTCCTTTCACTGGCTGCTAGAAGCGGGGGGAGGAAAGTTTCTCCCTCAAAAGAAGTCACTGCAGCCACCTTCACTGCACACAGAAGACAAATCAATCATTTCACTGAACTTCCCTGCTCCCCAGCAAAAGATGCTCAGCTCTTCTCTCCCAGCTTCGCATCCCAACGACAAGCAGGTTTCTACCCTGTAATTAAAACACACTATTCTCTAGTTGAAGGCTATCAAGCTCAAAAAAGACAGCAACATCACGCAGCACCAAACTCGTACTGCAAAGTTGAAAACATCAGACAGCTTAAAAGCTAGCGCCTTGCCAAAAGGGGATTGCATTTGTAGCAGTAAAGTTACCTTTGCAAGTCAAACTATTTCTGGCGGTCCTGAACTTTTCCAAACTGAGCAGACCACCACAGTAACCACAGCCTTAACTTGAAAGGGAGAAGGCGCTTTCTATGTAACTCGTGTGAGCAAAGACAGAGGGCCCCTGTCCCCCCCTGCCCACCTCTAACAGCACATGAGCAGTGACAAGAGCCATGGGAAGCAAGCAGCTCCTCTCACCAACTTATATCGCCCGCAATACAAAACTGAGCCTATCCTTTGGTAAACGACCTGCAAACATGCCACACCGTCGTGCACAGGTCAAAAGAAATAGAAGGAAAACGGTTTAAACTTTTACAAGCACTTACAATCCCCGATGCCAGTGTGTGCAGCAAACTCCACTGGGCAGTAAAGCACTTGAAGATATGGAAGCTGAGGGACCATTCTACAACACACTCGCACGCTTGCCTGCACTGTCCTCCTGGAAGGAGGCAGCAGAAGGGAAGCCTTACAGAAGGAGCTGGCACATTTGTGCTTTCAGAGGCGCAGTTCAACCTCACAAACAAGCTGCAGCGACAGCATTTCAGGATGCTAACCCTGCACGAGTGACAGACTACGTGCTGCCCACATGGAAAGGTGCAAGGAGGAGAGGTTATACAATCCAAACAGTCAGGATTCAAAGAGACGCTGTTTGTAAGGCACCGTGAGACACCTGGCAAGAAGCACGTGAAGAACAGAGTAAGAAAGAGACAGGTTTACCCATTTTCCATTTATAAGAAGGCACCGCTCGCTCAGCCTACATGAGGCCCAAAGAAGTTATGCCCTTGAGAGTACAACAGTGGCTCCAAAAGCTTCCCAAGGAGACCTCTCGGCGACCCAGCGGGATCTCAGTGCCTCCTCGCAGCTCGTGCTGGCAGAAATACCTCACTCGGCATCCACCCATCTGCACAGATTGGCAGGGCTGGAGCCAAGCGTCCTCCTCCTCCTCCTCCTCCTGCTGGGCATCAGTGTCAAGCTGCAGGCAGAGCGCACGGCCCCCAGCTCGTGTTGCAGGCAAGGGGCTTCACTGCCAGCTGGGGACAGGGCAGGCTCACCTTACAGAATCACAGAACGGCCTGGGTTGGAAGGGACCTCAAGGATCACCAACCTCTAACCTGCCTGCCACATACACAGGGCCACCAACCTCCCCGTTTTATATCAGACCAGGTTGCCCATCCAGCCTGGCCTTGAACACCTCCAAGGATGGAGCATCCGCAGCCTCCCTGGGCATCCCGTGCCAGCACCTCAGCGCCCTCACAGCGAAGAGCTTCCCCCCTAAATCTTCCCTCTCCCAACTTCAAACCGCTTCCCCTCGTCCTGCTGTTATCCACCCTATCCAAGAGCTGACTCCCCTCCTGTTTTCAGGCTCCCTTAGGTCCTGGAAGGCTGCAGCGAGCTCACCCCAGGCTGCACAAGCCCAGCTCCCTCAGCTCCTCCACAAGGGAGATGCTCCAGCGCCCTGAGCACCCTCGACCTTACACCCTACGGGAAACAACGGGGACGAAAAGGACCGAGAGCCGCACCGCCGCCACTCACCAGAAGAACGTGTTGGTGCCGTCGTCGTAAACCTCAGACTCGGTGCTGCGGCGGAGGCCGAGCGCGGGGCCGTCCCTGTCGGGGCCGGGCTGCGACGAGCCGCCGTTGGGCTGCGGCTGCTCCTCCAGGGCGGCCTTCCCCAGCGCCCCGGCGGGAGCCCGCCGCTCGCCGCGCCTCATGGCGGCAGCGGCCGCGGTACAACCGCGTCCAACGGGCGGGCGGAGCGGGGCGGGGCGTCGCGATGCGCGGCGCAACGTAGAGAGGGAAGCGCGCAGGCGCGGAGGGCGCCCCGGGGAAGGCGGGAAGGGAGGGCGGGCGTCCGCCGTTGCCGGGGTAACCGCGCCGCCTGAGGGGAGCTCTGTGGGGAGAGCATGGCCGCGCGGTGGCAGCAAGCAGCCGGGCACGGCCGGAGCCGCAAACGCTCGGAGATTGTCGGTGCTCAGCAGCCAGCAGGCGGCGTAGCTTGAAGGAGCTGTGCGAGAATCGGTGTGAGGGGGGAAACGCGAGAAGAGTTTGTTTCAGCGTCAAGCAGCTAAACGGCCTCGAGCTTTCCCCTCCCGCATCCATTCGGCCGGGTGCGGAGCAAGGCGGTGCCCTTCAAACTCTGCGAGAAATCGATTGGAAAATAATACAAATAAATAAAAAAAAAAGGCTCACCTTCCCCGCCAATAAAGCCTCCGAGCTTTGGGGCTGTTGCTGGAAGCAGCTGTTGCCTGTGTTCAGTTTGCTGGCCTATCTGCGGAGCAAAGTCCTCCCACTCCTCCTTGGCAAAGTTTGCAGGGGAAAGAAAGATGAGCAGGGAGAGACGCGCGTCCCACCCACCCCTGACCCCATTCCCTTGTTACCCAGCAGTACACAAGGTGGAAAGGCCTTCGGTATTCTGTCGGGAGCGTGGAAAGCACCCTCAGTCCTATCTGAGGAGAGCTCGCTCTCCCCTCATGTAAACACACCCGTGTCCTCCCGCACCCATGGAGAGCAGCTGGTGATCGAGGCAGTTTTCCCCTCCTGGCCAGCCCTCCAGATCGCTTCCAGGAGGCTAAAGGTCTGCCCGCTCCTTCCCTCGCTTTGCCCTTTCAACTTAGCAAGAAGTTTGGAAGGCAGCTCCTTTTAGAAAAGATAATAACTGCAGGTCTGATTCAGAGCCACTTGGCAAAGCCACAGAGCAACGCCAGCTTGCCTGAGAAAAAACACTGTGCAAATTGCCCACAGCATGCGGTGATGCACACAGAGAGCAGAGGAAAACCCCCAGCTACAGGGGATGACCGACCCTCCCAGGGAAAAACAGCTCTTAGCCTGGAAACTGAACAACAGACATACAGGGAGAGCTGTCAGACAAGGCTTACACGTACCATTTTCTCTGGCCCTTTTCACAAGAAGAGAGTTAAAGCCTGCTCCGTGCCTGAGGTCTGGATGAAGTGAACCTTCGCCATCGTAGTAAAACAGCTCTCAGTTATTTGGTTATGATCTACACCTCGACACAAATGCGATCAGGAAAGCAGAGGCTGAAGCACTCACGCTCTGGTTAATCCCATCTACTAGAAGTGATGTAAAGGAGCAGAGAGGCAGGAATCCTGTGTGGCTTGAGGCACACTTAGATGTTCCCCTCCTCAGCCATGAGGGAGGGAATACTTGTTCTTAAGGACTGTAAAATACTTAGGGACCTTCCTGTGACATTTAACACCTGATCCTAATGCCTTCACGCAACAATGCTATTACGGACGGAAGAAAGAAGTGCCAGCTCCCAGTGAGACGTGACAAAAAAGATGCACCGGTTCCTCCAGAAAGCCAAATCTTCCCTGTGCTTTCTGAAATGGAACAGAGCAGCATAGTGTGCCACCAGCCAGGTAGGGAGGAAGAGGGCTGCATTCGAGTGGAGAAAACACAGAGGAGATGCTTCTCGCTTATCTGAAAACTAGTGCTGTGCCTGTTCTCCTTGTCTCAGCTGCTCAAAAGTTCCCCCCGACCTTTCCCAAAGCTGGTGCTGCTCCCTCACCATCTTTTCCATGGATCTCAAGGTTCACCAAGGTTCAGTGCCAAGCATGAAGATCGTTTTAGGTTTAGTGCTCCCTCTTTCTCCCCCCTCCTTTTGTAAGAAACAGTTTAATGCTTTCTACAACTTGTGCTAATCCTTCCCTCCTCCTTTCAGCCCCATTTGGGAACATTCACAGGACACAGCAAGGACGTGGGGCTGGAGGATGAGGATGGAGCGGTCTCGTCGTTCTCCCCGTGTTGGCAAGAGGAGCTGCGAGGGCCAACACTGCAGGATTCCTTGCCTACACTGCTGGGCGGTACTGGGCTTGCCACTCCTTTGAGCGAGGGTGAAGGGCAACTTCCTCGCCTCCTCCTCCTCGCTATCTGCCCATTGCTAGGCAGAGGCAGCTCCCTCCCAAGGCAGGAGGGAGGCCCACACGGAAGTCAAAGGCACCGCTCCCTTCACATGCAACCTCAGGCAGAGTAACAACACTGCAGTGAAACGCTGAAACTTTGGGAGCCTCTCAGCTTGTCCTCAGCCCAAGAGACGGATCGGAGAAAAAGGAGAGCAGGAGGAGGAAGAGGAAGACTCCAATTCACCATGCAGGTAAGAAACAAAAACTGATCAGCAGTTGCCATCAGGTTGTTTTTCAGCACCTCAGAGCCACCTGTATCTTGGAAATTCAGCGTATTGTAACCTTTGAGCTCTACCACTCACAAGCTTTCAGCCCTAGGGTACTCAAAATGTACTGCAGAGCTTCAGTTTCTCTTTCCAGTGAGCGCTCTCATTCTCACCGTGAAGGTGGGATGGGGAAAGAGGTGCGTCAAGCTCAGTCTGCAGTATCCCATAGCACCTGCAGCCTTGGAATGAGGCAGAGGTGAGCACGCAGCACCCCAAAGGCACAGTGGGGTCAGGGCAGCGGGGCTTTGTTTGTCTGTGCCACAGTTCAGAGCTGCCAGAGGGCAGATCAGAGGAGGGTGGTTTGGTTTCAGAAAAATCTGATGGAATCACAGAACGGCTTGAGTTGGAAGGGACATCAAAGATCGCCTTGTTCCAACCCCCTTCCCTCTAAAGATTGAAAGAAAAGGCACAGTTTCTGTTCTTCAGAAAGCCAGGCAAGCTCTTCAATTGGGACAGCTAGTAGCAGCACAGGTATGCTGTCTGCCTGTTCAATTAAAGATTGTCACACTTCTTAGGAAAATATGAGGCAAGGTGGAAGAGCTCTAGGGCAAGGGAGGAGGGCACAGGAAGCACTAGTAAAAACCATCCCCAAGATAAGATAACAGTTTGGACATGGCTGTGTGCGTGACAGGAACCACCCAACCTCTCACCAGTCTATGGCAGGGAAGGAAAACAAGGGTGCTGGATCCCACCCAGATCCCTCGTTTCAGTCACTGGCACTGCATCCACATTCCCAACTGAAAGGGAATTCCTAAAGGGCTGAGCAAAGTTCTTGCACACAGCAGCAGGATACGAGGTGACAAGGACCTGTTGATATAGCTGGTGAGAAACCTCGGGTACACAAACCCTCCTCGATATTGAAACACTGCTCATCATGCACATTGCTTCCCACTCACTTCGGCACAGCACACCTCCAACCCTGCTCCAAACACAGAGCAGGAAAGAGGCTAAACGGGCACCGTCCTCTTTGATAGCAAGGATTAGAGTCCATGGTTTATACAACCGTTTCAGAGCCTTGACTGCACGTGGGGCTGCCTCACGCTGCCAGAGCAAAGCAGCCATCATCAGGTAGTGTCACCAGGGCCTTGGGTCAAAAAAAAACATTGGTGTGAGAGTCCCAGTGGCCCCACAGCCCTACCTTCTACAGCTGTCCCTTCACACAAGCCCCATCCGTCCCCATACAGGGGCTGGGCTCCTGCAGAGCAGCCAAGGCTTACAGCAGCTTTTGTCTCCTGCTCAGACCCACGTGCAGGGGCTGCCAGCAGTCAGCCTGAATTAAATCTGCTGAAGTGCCTCTCCTCCGTCCTCACAGGTTTGCAAATCCCTTTCTGCAGGTGAATGCGATTTCCATCTGTTCCCGCTCTGGAGGTGGGCACTGGGAATTGCCTGCATTGATCTACAAATCATTTTCAAGTCCTTCCCCTCTCCCCGTTTTTCAGTCCTATGCAGAGGCACTCAAGGTGCCTGCAGAGGAGGGACCTGGTGGTAAATCCCATTGCTATGAGAACACAGAGACAAGCCTGCCGAGCTGCTGCTCCCACAACATCCTCACTGCCTAGAGGTGACCTGAGAAGCAACCCCACTGATTCACAGCACTTAGCAGGGAAATTAAAAAACAAACAAACAAAAAAAAAACAGTGGGTCCCTCTTGGGATTAAAATCAGTGCTTGTTATTTTGGGAGCATGCAGTCAGCGTTAGGTCCAAGAGACCAGCCTCCTTACAGTGGATAGAGGAAGGATGCTGCAATGAAGCTCTGCAGGTCCAGCCCCAGTGCTGAGCACAGGCAGGACAGATGGGGTGAACACCAGAGGAACAGCCACATAGAGGCATATCCAGGGACACCCTTAAACCTGCCAAAGAAGCGTTTCCTCCTCCACGTTGTAGAGATCAGTGGTGAAGCTGAAAAGCTGGCAGATGCGACAGGCAATCTGTGCAGAACGACACTGAGAATCATTAAGGTTGGAAGAGTCCTCTAGGATCATAAAATCCAACTGTCAAATGAGCCAGGCAGGAACAAGACAAGGCAAGCTGCAGAGGGATGCTGCCAGGCTACATCTGTGCCAGCTCTCCCACCCAAAAGCTTGCTTATCATCTTATTGCTTTGTCTCAGACTCCCCACTGCTTTGAGTGAAGACGGGGCCCCAGCTCCACGCAAGACAAGATTTCACAGAGTATTTCAGCCCTTTCCTCATCCCAATCTCACCTGCTCCCATGGCCTCATTCCTCAGTGAAAGCTTGAGACCCAGGCTTGGTTGCACCACCACCTCTCCGCTCCTGAGCTGGATGAACTTGTCTGTCTAGCAGCTGTTATGAAAGGATACGGACTCACAAAGCCTTTGGTGGCGATGCTGGCTGATGATACCCCCATCCCCTGGCAGCTCCTCCTGTTCTGCAATGCCATGCCTTCGGGAGCAGCAGCATAACTGTTTGCGGGGCCGTGCTGTGAGTCACATCAAAGAACTGCAAAACAATTAAAAATAAATAAATAAATCGGAGCAGATCTTTATTAAACTCATTACGCTCACTTGGATACAAAGCCCAGCACGCTTTTTGCCAATACCACTGAAGACCGGTCGGATTAATCCCCCTGTTGCCTAAGCAGCAATTAGGGTTGTAGGAACAGGGTGAGACTGCACCAGGGAAGCTAGGAAGTGAGGATAGGGACAAAGTGGTTTCGAAGCTGACATGCCCTGGTTTCAGGCATTCACCACCAGGACCAGACCACCCAGCTCCAGGACGCTCCTGCAGCATTCCTCTATGGAGGAGCACCCTGGGCTGGGATGTCATCCTTGGCAGAGAGCAGCTGCTGCCACAGCATCACCTAACTTGTTTCCTTCAGCCTCAGAACCGCGCCACTTTGGTGCTGGAAGTGGAGACCAGGAGCATATGGGGAAAGGTTCCAACATGCCTCCTCCCCTGGCATCCCCTCGTGGCACCTGGGAGAGGAAAACTGGGTCAGATGCGCCTTGATCTTGGGTTATAATGCAGTTTTACTTACATGGGCTCTGTCTGTTTTGACGTACCACAAGTATCACAGTGCCATCCAGATGTTCACAGAGAGAACATCTCTCTCTGTGTCCTGGTACGGAATCTCCCAAGTTGTTCACCGAACCCTTTGCTGCTTTTCTCTTCCACAGGATGAAATTCTGTTGACTCCTTGGAGAAATTTTCCCATTGAAGACTCAGACCCATTTGCCACCACGGTAAGCTTTGCTCCCTCTGCACTCAGAGTGAGTTCACAGCTAAAAAATGTGGATTGGGGTGGGGTTGAGGGCAGCATCTGCCTCGGTTTCCCCATCCCCACCCTCACTCAGTTCCCAGGACCCCTCTGCGCAGGCATGATGAAGCCTGAGAGAGGCTGAAGCTAAGAGAGAGCTCTCTGCTTGTCAGCCCCGTTAATTCCCTGGTGTTTTCTATGGTCAGGATGAAGAGAAGTGGGATTTCATCCTTGTGAGTGACATCCATCAAATGGGCAGTGCGAAAGAAATCAAGAGGAAGAAGTTCCTGGATGAGCTGAGCAAGAAGGGGTTCACCATCAAGGTAAGAGGCAGCAGTTACTTGGTAACCCAGGATCACAGCTTAGTTTGGGCTGCTGAAAGAACCCCCAAACCCATCACCACATCAGCACTGGAGAACACACAGTACACTCAACCAACAGAGACCCCAGCTCCAGGGTTTGTGCAGCCCCTGGCTTTTGCATCTCTGCCTCTTTCTCTGACCACATCGTTCTACTAGCCTTTCTCTTCTACCCACCAGAAAATTGAGGACAAGAAGTTATTTTATGGGGTCCGTGCCCCAAAACACTTCTTCCGGAAATACCAATGGCTCCTGAGGAACCCCGACAGCAGGCTACAGGACCTCAATGCCCAGCAGGACGTACCAGTGACCACCAGGTGGGTGCTGAGCTGGGCTTCTAGAGCCTTGCAGTCCCTCACCTCCATGCTAGCATCCATTTTCTATCTCAGCTCACAGTTGTGCCAGGCTTTTCCTTCTCCACAGAAAGCCACCTGCTATCATTGGTGCAAGGTGGCCAGCTCCCCGTTTCTTCCCCACTTCATTCTCTAGACTTTGTGCCCAGCTGCCCAGGGCCGCATCACCGGGCTGTATCTGCTGCTTTTAACCCTGGTTTCTCCTTGCTTAGGATACGGCTCGTGAACTTCATCTTGCATAACACAGTGACACCCGACCTCGGTAAGGGAAGGGGGCCAGCAGACCCATACATCCATCCCCTTTATCTCCAAGGCAGTGCACGGTCTGGACCGGTAGCATGGCTTCTGCTCTGCGTCAGGCATCCCACCCCTGAGAGTGGGGATGTGACAAAGAGGGGGGAGAGTCAGGATGCAGCTCTGGAAGGTGAATTTGCTTCTCCATCCCCCTGGGAAATCTGGACTGCAGGAATCAACACCCCCCCCCCCCCCCCCCCCCTCACCAAGCCCACCACCACTCTCCTGTGTCTCCAAAAACGCTTGTCCTTCTCCAGCATTCTGGGATCAGCAGGGGATGTAGAAAGGGTGCTGGCTCTACTGCTGGCTCTAGGGACCTGCCTACCTGGCTCACTCCCAGCCCCAGCGCAGCCTGCAGCAGCCTGGCTGAGCAGCACAACCACAGGGATTAGCACCGATCCCTTCTGAATAGCTCAGCCTCTCCCAGGCATTTCTTTCTGCCTCCCCAAAAGCTTTGGGGTGATTCTGCCTGGCAGAAAGCAAGCAGGAGAGAGACAAATGCTTTTGTCTCACTAATCCTCCCCATTCCTCTCTGCTACCAGAGAAGCTGCGTGACCTGATGAAGAAGAATGTCTTTGAGGCAGCGTTTCCACTGCACGAGGTGAGGCCAAGCACACAGGTGCCTGGGAGGAAAAGCCAGAGGAACCAGATGAAATGGGAGAGAGCTCTGGGTGACTGGGGGCTGCACCAGGATGTACCTGGATGAAGGGGTACCAATGGCATCTTGGCAGCAGGGCTGGGGATTAAGGCTCCCCTAATATTCCAGCGTCTGACTGACTATTTTGTTCTCCAGAAAGAAGAGGCAAGGGAATTCCTGAACGTGAAGTGGGCTCGGTGGAGAGATATATTTTGCCAACAGCCAATTGAGAAGATCAGGTAACACAGGCAGAAGAGTCGCAGCAGATCCACCTAGCCAAAAGACCCCACCTGAAACCCTTCCCAAACTCCTGTGTTGTGATTTTTTTTTCTTTTTATCTTTTAATTTTGAATCATTGGCTTGTACCTAGCTCTTTTTACACATGTTGGGCCTCTTCTGCAGCTTGCAAAGTTCTTAGCCTAAAGGCTGTCCCGTGGCACCACACATCATCTGCTAATTTTGCAGAATGAAACAACTCCTGCATCTGCACGGGTTTTAATTAGCCTCTCTCATCGTCAACCACCAGCTCCCACGTTCAAAAGGAAGGCAAGATTTGAACAGAGCATTAGTGAACACGTTCAGCCTGAGGCTGAGCTTGGGACATTAAAGGCAACAAGGGGCCTATATAAGCATATTAAAACTCAGGGAAGAGCATGGCTCTTATACAAAGGGAATAAAACTAACTCTCCGTGGCCAGGAAAAGTAAGGCATGCTGCTTCGTGCGGTTTTCAGTGGGCTCTGTCAGGGAGATAAAATGCTGAAATAGAGATGCATTCTCTGCCCTTAAATGTTTCTTGCAGTTGAAAAGCCTAGCGGGAGCACTAGGGAGCCCTGATGCATCCACAGTGCTCAGTGTGAGACAGAACACCGTTTCTGAGGTCGACGTGACCTGTTGCTATCACAAAAAGATAAAGGGGCTGAGTAAAGAATTATTTTCTTATATAGGGCAGGGAGCACAGCACCACCTCTGAGTGCAGGTAGGGAATTAACTCCCTGGAATACAGGAGGGGAGGCAGGTCCATCACCACCATTTCTTACCCACACCTCCAACCCTTCCCCGCACCTGAAGAACTGAGATAACGTTGCCAGAAGAATGAAATGAAAGCACCGCAGGGAGACAGATGAACCCAGGAGGGGAAACTGATCTGATTTCAGAGCCATTGCAGCTTGCGGTCCTCTTATCTTTTCAAAGCCTTTTTGCTCTGCAGACAGTGATTGTAACTTGGCCTCTCAACCACTCCCACTGCTTTCACCTGGCGTATGATGAATCTGACCACATCTACCATTGAGTCAGACCCTCAGGTCATCTCTGTCCCCACGAGAGCCTTGCATTGCTCCCCTTCACACACTCGCCTCCCACCTGGAGTTGTGCTCTGAGCGGCTCCTTGCTGTGCAGCCCCACAGCAATGACCCCAGTGTTCTTTGCTGCATCCTCACTCATGCAAGGAACCCCAGGATGTCCCTTTGCACGTGCTGCTGCTGAAATCTGAGGAGAACAGCTGCCCACGTGCAGTTCTTCCACCTTCTTTGGACTTGCCTTTCCTGATCCCAATGCAACCCCTAGACGTGCAGACAGCAGTGCTCCTTCTGGAGCTGGTATCCCTTTGGGGCTGAAAGATCCCCAAAGCAAATCTCACTTTTTCTTTTCTTTTTCACAGGTGCTATTTTGGTGAGAAGGTGGCCCTCTACTTCGCCTGGCTTGGCTGGTACACCTACCTGCTGGGATTTGCTGCGACAGCTGGACTGGTGGTCTTTGTGGCTGGCTTTTCCATTTTCAACTCCAGCCAGGTGAGGTAAGGAAGTGGAGAATGCCAAATGCGCACTCTGTTCTCGAGCCTTTACTATGCATGCTACTTGCTGTTGCTTCCTTCTACTCCTTTCTCTCTAGCAAGGAGATCTGTGAAGCCAATGACACCATCATGTGCCCACTCTGCGACCAGAAGTGCCCGTTCTGGCTGCTGGCTGACACCTGCATGTATGCCAGGGTAGGTATCCCCCTTTCCCAAGACAGGCTCAAGATGAAGGATGGGGAAACAGTCCCCACTTGAGCTTTGCCCACACCACCAGAAAGAAAAGCCACTCCTGCACACTGGCTTCAACATGCTGGAGACCTCCACCAGCCTCTGTAAAATGGAAGAGGTATACCCAGATCACGGCCTCCAAGGAAAAATCATTTACCACAGACAAACAAGCCTCAATTTTCATTCCCCTTCCTGTGTATGCCCCCCTGCGCCATCTTTGCCTGTTTCTGGGGAGATCAGGGTGAAAAGAGGATGACTAAGTGCTGCAGCCTCTACAGCCTGCTGTCCCCATCACGTTCTTCCCTGATCTTCTCCAGATCACTCACATGATTGACAACGAGGGGACAGTTTTGTTTGCCATGTTCATGGCAATCTGGGGTAGGTGTCAATGTCTCAGTGCCAAGTACACAATGCCTGCCACTATGGCTTCTGGGAAGAGTAGCTGGAAGCAAATAGGACCGATGCAGCTTCATCATTCAGGGGCTTTTTAGTCCTTAGCTCCTCTACTTTCAGGGCCAGCAGCTCCCCCTCCAGACAGCACAGGGAATAGAAATCGCCCAAGCAATTTCTGCTGCTTAAACACTCCTTGCTTGAGATCTTTCCTCCTTCACCCATCACAACCTTTCCCGGAGCACCTAACAGCCTCTCCCCTGCCTCTCCTGAGCTGGCTGTCTCACCACCCAGGTCTCAGATCTGAGTCCGAGCCGGCTGCAGGCATCATCTTGCCTGTTGATACACACAGGAACAAGCTTAGAAAGGTTAATTGAGATTAAAAGAAGAGGTGTCTGTAAATTTGTAGAGGTGTAGCCATGCTTGGGTGCGGGTGAATCCTGGTTGCAGAGACACAGTGGTAGCTTCTTGTCCTTCGTGGGCCAAGAGCAGCCTGGGCTGAGTTGTCATTCAATTGGATGGTTACACAACAGCCCAGCCTGCTCTGTGGCACGGAGGGGTGAATTCTTGTAACCAAGAGCCATCTCCTTTCCCTCCACAGCCACTGTGTTCCTGGAGCTGTGGAAGCGGCAGAGAGCCAAAGTGGTCAACAACTGGGAGCTGTACGGGTGGGATGAGGATGAGGTGAGAAAGCCATCTTTCCTGCTTATATCTTTCCACTTGAGGGCAGGTTACAGCTGAGCTTGCAGAGGTGACTTGTTCAGATCGACAGAGGGGTCTCTTTGCCACCTAATGGAAACACCTGAACAAGAGGCAAAGCCAACATCTGGAGCCTTTGCCCCAGGGGACACAGATCCCTTCAGAGATCTGAGCAGATGCTAGGTGCCTGTCTGCATTGCATCTTCAGCTGCACAGCTCAATTGGGACTGGCCATGCTGTTGTGTATTCAGCCCTGTCCTCTGACTCTGATCATTCCATACTGCCATTTACACAGCCACCCTTGTGCTTTCCAGTACCTGGGCATGGCTCTATTGAAAGCTTGCCTCTCTCACGTGTAGGAAAATATTTTTTATTCTTCCCCAGGAGGAGCTGGCTATGGAGCTGATCAACAATTTGCAGCATGAACCTCGACGGTATCGGCACTCTTACTGGCGCAGCACCATTGTGCTCCTCTTGGTTCTGCTCATGGTAAGTGCCAGGAGGAACTTAAAGTAGGAAGAGGCAAACCCTCGACACTGTCCTTTCTCCTCACGGGACAACAAGCGGACAAGTAGAGGTGGACATGTCTGCATTAGGAACATCTAATCCATTGCTGAAGAGTGCTGGCTTGTACCTGACGCCACGTCCTGATGAGCTCTGGTGAAGACAGCCAGTTTCTGAAGCACTCATTCGGGATGCAGCACATATCCTTTCCTCACAGCCTCTCACCTCCCCACTGCCCTCCTCCACAGATTGTTGTACTGATTGGCATTGCCCACGCGCTCGTCATTTACCGGGTGGTCGCCACAGCTCTCTTCTCCCAGAGCGACTCTGAGTTCTTCCGTGAGCAGGCTAACCTGGTGGCAGTGATAACAGGGGCCGTGCTGCACTACATCACCATTGTCATCATGACCAAGGTGCACGTTGCAGCATGGAAACGGGGGTGGGTCTTGCCTTTTTCCATCATCAATTCTCCCTTCTTGTTTTATTCCTCTCTCCTGCAGATCAACAGGCGTGTGGCCCTCTTCCTCTGTGACCTTGGTAAGGGAAACTAGAGGTTGTCCCCACTTGCACCCCACGGAACCAAGCCGCCCAGTGGTACCTCCACCAAAGACCATAGGGCAGCTCCCCCTTGGTCCCCAAATGCACTGGGCCAGTCTTGGTTCCTCTTTCCTTCCTCCACCACCGCAAAGCATCTGCCAGGCTGTTCTTGCCATGAGATCCATGGGGAGTGGGATAAGGTTCCACCTCTGTGCGATCAACACCTCGTTCCTGTCCCCAGAGAAACCACGGACCTTCTCCCAGCGTGAGAACAACTTTACCATAAAGATCTTCATCTTCCAGTTTTTGACCAACTTCTCTTCACTCATCTACATTGCTTTCTTTCTGGGGAGGTAAGTGTCGGGAGGGATCCAAGGGGACCCCAGAACATCTACTTTCCCCTCCAGGACACCTGGCAGAAGCGAGAGGGGAGCAAACCATCTGGTGCCTCAGCAGGACCATGGCTTTTCCCCAAGGACATGGTGGATGAGAGAAACCCTTTGCCTAGGGCTAATGCCTGGAGGATAGTGCCCTCCATCCTACAGATGGATGCTCATCCAGAGAGGAATCAAAGGTGGGGCTCAACAGCTACCACTCTTCTTGCTTCCCTCCTCAGGATCAACGGCCGCCCAGGAAACTACGTGCGCATTGCTGGCAAGTGGAGGCTGGAGGAGGTGAGAGACGTGCCACAAAATCCTCTGACCCCAAACCACAAATCCTACCTTGCCTCTCCCCCATTACCCAGAAAGGCACAGCCACATTCCAGCTTGGCCAAACAGCCCCTCAGAATCCTCTCCTCTCACCCCTTCACAGTGCCACCCCAGCGGCTGCATCACTGACCTCTTCATCCAGATGGCCATCATCATGATGCTCAAGCAAACCATCAGCAATGTTGTGGAGTACCTTGTCCCGTAAGCCTTCTTCTAGCCTTTGGAATGCTTGCTGGTGTTCTTGCAGGACAGCTTCCCGGTTCTTACAGGGAGTAACCCTGGCCTTCACGCCAAGGTTTCCTCCTTTTCCCCATCTCAGATCTCCAGGGCTGCCCCTGCCAGTAGTTTAGCCCTGCCATTCCTTGCAGACAGCAGTACAAATTACTCCCTCCCATTGCAGCTGGCTAGCTCACAAAATACGCAAGAGGCAGAAGCACTCCAAGAAGAAAAACCTGGTGTTGGGGGAGGAGGAGGAGGTTGAGGACCCCTGCAAAAAGCAGTGGCTCAGCAACTATCAACTCAACGAGGTCAACATCTTCAGCTTGTTTGATGAGTTCTTGGAGATGGGTACGTAAGGGAGGAGAAGACGAGCAAGGCAGGATGCTGTGTGCGGTGCCACGTGTCCTCCTTGTGTGGGAATAGCGTGATGCACTGCAGAGTGCTGAGACTCTGCTCCATGCCCAACCCCACTAAAGAGATAGTTCCCAAAGCAAGAGAGGGTAGGCAACCCTGTCAGATTTGGGTCCTTGCCTGGGACATTCCACACTTCCTAGGAGAGTCAAGGAGGCGGCTGTTAGTGCAGGGTAGTCCCTGTGCTTCACCGGCTCAACCAGTATGCCCACAGATCCCCCTCTCTGAAAGCCCTGGGATAAGTGGATGTCTCCTGTGGGGGCATGGGGCCCCCAAGACAGGTTTATCTCCCCGTTTCAATCCTGCCACTTCCCTCTGACACAAGCCACAAAGCAGGAAAAACCCAGACAGCAGCTGAGTTCCTGGGAGACGTCCCCTCCATGGTGGCTCCCCACCAGCACCCAGCATTTCCCCCCCTCTGCAGTGATCCAGTACAGCTTCACCACCATTTTTGTTGCCGCCTTTCCCCTGGCCCCGTTGCTGGCGTTCTTCAACAACCTCTTTGAGATCCGCCTGGATGCCATCAAGATGATGCGGCTGCGCCGGCGCATGGTGCCCAGGAAGGCCAACGACATCGGTGAGATGGGGCCCTCAAGAATTGCTGCTCGTGCAAACAGTGCTGGTGTTAAGTTCCTTCGAACCTGAAGGGGTCTTGAGCATTCCTTTGACTGTGGAGATAGCAGTGTGCAGGGAGAGCTGCGGACTGGGGAAGGAAAAGCAAATTTCAGACCTTTCAGAGGATGAGGGGCACTTGGGAGCTCTCCTTCCTTGACCCAATCTTCTCTCTGGGCCAAACCCGCACCTGAGCTGGGGCTGCATGTGCAACCCGTGAGCAAGCTGTCAAGGGAGCATCACCAACCTTCTCCTCCCCTGCAGGAATTTGGCTGCAGGTCCTGGAAGCCATCGGCATCCTGGCTGTCATCGGGAACGGACTGGTGATCGCCATCACATCTGACTTCATCCCCGTGCAGGTCTACAAGTACACATACAGCCCCTGCATGACAGAAAACAGCACTACCGTTGAGTGAGTGTGGCTGTTCAGCTGTCCCAACCCTGCCACAAACTCCCTCAGCGTGACCACAAAACGGGAGCTTCACCTCACCACTGGGCTGACGTGCACTGACGTGCTCTTTTCCCCTTGCAGCTGCTTGACCGGCTATATCAACCACAGCCTCTCCATCTTCCACATCAAGGACTTCGAGCTGGACACGAATCTGCCCAAAGACAATGTAGATTTGGTCAAGAATGGGACCACAGTATGCAGGTAACAGCAACCATTGCTTGGTAGCACCCCTGCCAGTCCCTCACCACGGCATCCAGCTCTGTGTGTGAAGACACCAGAGCTCTTCTCAGGCCCCAGTGGAGCGAGCAATGCCTGCCAAGGAGAGGGACTGCCACTGATGGGGTTCTGCTGCAGGTACCGGGATTACAGGAATGCTGATGACTACAGCTACACTGTCCAGTTCTGGCATGTCTTTGCAGCCCGGCTCGCCTTCCTCATCCTCTTTGAGGTGAGTACAAGGGCAGGGGGGAGGCTGGGGCCAACAGGGCGATGCTGGCACGTTAAGTGGCCTTGAGAGCTCCTCACTGCCCACGGTGACTCTGTTTGCCTCCTGCAGCACGTGGCTCTGTGCGTCAAACTGATTGCAGCCTGGTACGTCCCTGATGTGCCCCAGTCGGTTAAGAATCATCTTCTGGATGAAAAACACAACAACCTTCGGAAAGAACTGAGGTGGGTCACGCCCCAGAAGGTGCTAAGGGCAATCATGGAGGATTAGTCCACGCTAGAGCCTCACAATGGGGTCCGTACCCATCACCACCCCAGGACATGCCTCTTTGACCCTTTGGGATGCAGCTTCTCCCTCACTTTGAGTCCAGCCACTGCTACCTGGGGCTTGTAGCACTACATGTTCATTTTAAGATGGACTGCATTACCCGTAGATGAGGGCATGCTTCCCTCCAGGCCTGCAGCATCGCTGCCCAGCTGAGATGCCTGGCTTTTAGATGTCTCAGAGCCAAGGAATTATATTTGTCAAAAGCTCTTCTTCCCGCTCAGAACATTGTTCCCCCACCCCCATTTCTTTATATTCAAAAGGTCCAACTCTTACCCCCCTTTCCTTTCTCCCCCAGCATGATGGAGTACTCCACTGAGGTGTAGCCTCCTCTCACTGAAGAAAGTGAAACACGGACTTGAGCCTCTTCCCCCAGCCTGCCAGCACAGCCAGAGGGACGGCCACGTGCTCTGGCTGTCACCAAGCACGGACTTGAACTGGGGAGCACCGAGGTGACAGCAGCTTCACCAGAGCAGGATGCTTTTGACTGGTACAGGCACAAAGAGGAAGAAAGTGGCAGCAGAGGTGGGAAAAGCACCTTCCCAGCACGCTCAACAGCTGGGGAAGGGCTTTGGCACAACGGAGCCAGCCTCCTCCACAGTCCTCAGCACTATGTCTCAGCACGTTTGGCAGCATCCAGCCACCACTGGGCAAGCATGACAGTGGTCTGCAGGAGATGACCTGGCTTCCATGTCAGTCACTGCCTTCACGTGCCACGTGAAAGCGGCTACCTCATTCCAGGTTCCCTCTCCAGCTCTTCCTTGCACTTTGGCCCCTTCTTCCTCTGCTTTCAGTGACATCCCTGCTCACACACCGTCGAGAAGACTCAGTCCTCCCTTTTTTATCCTCCTCGCAGTACAGCTGCTGCACAGCTGTGGTTCCACAACCCATCCTTTTCCCAAACCTCAGGAAGTCGCGCTTGTTATTCTGGTTGTCTTTCGCACCCTGAAAAGTGGTCAGTAAACACAGTGACCGTACAAACACGAGCAGACTCAGCCACCGTGAGTCACTGGATTCACGCTGCTCTCTTTCTTGCCTCCCCTTCACTATCATTCGCTCCCACCTCTTTTTTCTTCATGTAGATAGACAAAAAAAGGCAGCAGCTGAAGCATTCGTGCTGAGCACGGTGCTAGGGGGAAGTGAGATTGACCGTGCAAAGTGGGAAGAACATTTTAACACGCTGGGCTGACACGAGTCCGTAGAGCTATAAAGAAGATCCTGAGTTACAAGGCTAGAAAGCGTTACCTCACTCTACAAAGCACAATCCATTAGCCTAAATCCAAGCCCTGCCAGCTTGGTGTTTCTTCACCTCTAACGCCTGCCGAGGGATGCCCCACATCTTGCCCCCATATAGGCCCTGCCAGGAGCTGTAGGGCGGCAGCTCACCGCACAGACAGCCTCGCAGATACCCGAGGTCACGATGTGGAGTTAATTTTTAACTCGTCATAAATGGGAACAGCACTGTGATGGAATGCAGATAGAAGGAGCCGCGCTGAGGGCAGAGCCGAAGCACTGAGCATGTTTTAAAGGGAAAAAAAAAAAAAAAACAACAGCAACAAAGCCTCGTAGAAAGGGACAAACAGAAGCGCTCAGCTGGAGTAGGGCTTTTCAGAAGGAAAGCCACTTATCACCCCTTGCAGCCCCAAACGGTGCAGTTACCCTGATGGAAGGCTCCAATCCTCTCAGTGCTGTCCAACGATACTCCTCCACCAAACACCACTGCCACTCAGAACTTAACCAGCACCCGGGCAGCGTTTGCGGCTTTAATTACCTCGTTAGCAATTATCACAGCCATCACTTGCTGCCCGCATCTCACCTGGCTCCAGCTCCCCATACAAGCTGGAGGAATGATTCCACAGTACGAGCTACGTCCTGCTGACACACCTTGTCCACTCCACACCATTGGAAACTCTCCTTGACCGAGCTCCAGGGCTTGCGGGTGCTCAGCAAACCACAGCCCCGGATCACAGCACAGCCCTGCATGGAGCAGACACCCCCGTGCAGCCCGGAGAGCCGGTATTACCAGTGGGTGCAGGTTTTGTCTCACCCCAACATCTCTTCCAGCTGCAAGGAGCAGCGCACGAGCTCCCTGAGGCTGGCGGGTCGGTCGGCTTGCCTTCCCTCTCCATTTTTCTCTCTCTTTTTTCTTTTTCCCCTCCCATACAGCTGAGCTTATCTAGGTGGGGTGCTTTTTTTTTCTCTCTGCCACAGGTGGAGGTGGAGCAGCGGGGAGGGTGGGAGGGAAAGAGGGATGGCCAACCCTTCCTGCAGGCCTGGCGCCCGGTGATTGGGGAGCCCAGCAAAGGGCACGGACTGAAGAAGGAAGGTGGGGGTGGGGGGAGAGATAATAAATTAAAATAACACAAAAACAAAAAAACCAACACCACACGCAGAAAAAAAAACAAAGAAAGCACTTGTCTGGCAGTCAGCTCAAGCTGCAGAGGGGGAAGACGGCCGGCAGGGAGTCTGGAGGAACCTCCTGCAGGTAAACACAGCTCTCCGCTGCTTCTCACTCTGTGTCGAGGTGTCTCAGCCGGGGTCAGTAGGGTCTCGCCCTCTGCCCACAAGCCCTGTTGCTTCGCCTCCATCCCTACTGCTTGCTCCCTGCCCGCCTTGCTTTCCCCTCTCACCAAGCGTTGTGCTTAGATCGCTGCAAAACCGTCCCCCAGACCAAAACGTAGGAAATGGCAGTGTGTTCCCCTGCGCTCCTCCTTCAGCCCTGCACCGAGCTGCCCTGTCGGCACCCACTTTGCACCTTGGAGAAAAGATGGTGCCTCCCTGTGGGGCTGGGGAGGTGCTGAGGGCCTTCTTGAGCTCTCCAGCCAGCCCACACCCGGCTGGGACTTCTTTCCATCCACGAAATGATGGGCGAGCCAGGACTGAGCGCAAACAGAACATCCCCATAAGTGTGGGAAAGCCCCACACCACCCCCAGTGTGGCATTTCCCACCCCTTCCCCATGCAAAAAGCATGGCAAGGGGCTCTCCAGCCCCTGCTCTTCCATCTTTGACCATGGAAAAACTCAGTTAGTGCTGCAGGTATCAATTATTTTCCAGCTGCTCAAGTGTCCCCTGCGTACCTTGACCCCGTTTTCACCCAGCTGCTGTGCCAAAGGGAGGTGAAGCTCCTCCATCCCCAGCTGCAGACCTCCCCCTTCCCCACAACACCGGCACAGGGGAAAACTGGGTTTCACCATTTCCAAACTGGTTTGCAATCAGCAGTGAAGAAGCTCTGGGGCAAAGAGGCAGCCGGGGCAGATATTATCCCTCCTGGCCCCAGCAGTTTGGCTGGATGTGTTTATGGCAGTGCTGCCTTGCATAAACACCAGCATCGTGACGTCCTTGTTATTCCCAGCAGGCTCAATGCTGAGGGCTCTGCGGGTGTTCGGGGACAGAGGAGCCCAACCCCATAGCCAGGCTCTGCTTCACATTCCCAGTGTGACATGTTGGCAAGGTGTGGGGTGTCCTCCCTGCTCCTCCTCTTCCCATGGGGTGATTGCAGATCTTGTGATGCCATTCCAGTCCCTGGGCACGGCCACAGGGCAGCACCGTGCCTCCCGATGTGACCGCTGCGTGTGAGAGCTCATGAGATAGGGAGCCAGCGCTGCTATGAATAAACCCTTGTGGTTTAATTAGCAATTTCAGTGGGCTCGTCGGGCTGGGAGCAGTGCCACAGCCAAACCACGCGGCGCAAAGGAGCGTCGCCAGTTGCACATCCCATGAGAGGCTGAGTGAGGACTGCGGCTCCCAGCATGACTTGGGGGCTGTGGTTTCACCCTGGCCCTGCAGCCAAAGGTGAATGTGGGCCCCTAACCCAAATTCCAGTTTCTCCTCTGTCCCAGCCCCAGTCCGTCCCGTGGCAGTGACGAGCGGACTTTGTCCTTCCGGATAACGTGACACCGGGTCCCTCCTTCCGCAATGCCCATGGCTGAATGCCTCTGACCACACCATGGCAGGTAGGCTGCAAAACTCACTATTTCAAGTGTTTTCAGCACGGTGGGGGTGGGCAGGGGTTGGACTCGGTCATCTCCGAGGTCCTTTCCAACCTAAATGATTCTGTGGTTCTGCTTAGGGCTCAGTTGAGCGTGGGCCGATGACCTTGGAGATCTTTTCCAACCTTAACGACTCAACAGTTCCACGCTTCCCCATTGCCAGGGGCTGGATCTCTGATGGTTTCCTCTTCCAGATTTTTGCAGCGTGCCTCCTGAAATCGTCGCCCCGGCTTCCAACGAGACTCTGGATCTGGCACTGGGGAGCCAGGTTGTGCTGAACTGCACTGTGCGCTGGGCAGTCGGTGAGCACTGCGAGCCCGTCCCTACCTGGACCAAGGATGGGCAGTGGCTGGGCGGCGAGAGCAGACAGGACAGCACGTGGTAAGGAGCCTGCCCCAGGGTATATCCGTCTGGCTTTCTGCGTTGCCCAACCCACAGTGGCTCCTTCTCTCTGTAGGTTTGGTCAGAATGCCTCGGAGCGTCTCCTTGCCACCGTCCTGCAGGTCAACCTCACACACGATGCTGATTTCGGGGTGTTCACCTGCTGGGTCAGCAATGCTACAGCCACATTCACCCTGCGGAGAAGGGGTAGGGATATGTTGGGATTGAGCCCTGCTGGGGACGGGAGTGGGAAAACCCAAGGAGGGTGCTGGCGTGGGGTGACAGCGGTGGCCGTGTGGGGGTCATAAAGTGAGAGAAAGAGGCATGGGGTGCGAACCACAGAGAGATGGGTCTAGGAAACCAGCCGTGCTCTTCATTATCTTTGCAGAGTTTGCAGGGCACGCGAGCGCGGTGCTGGCTGCCCTACTGGTCCTGGCCCTCCTGATGCTGCTGGCAGGTCTCTATGTCAGGTGTCGCTTGAGCGTGCTCCTCTGGTACAGGAACCACTATGGAGAGCTGGAGATGAATGGTGAGAAGGGAGCAGAGGGGAGGGTGGCCCCAGGATGAGCTACCTCTCAGGCTCCTCTCTCCAGCACTAACCTCACCTTTTCCCCCTGACCAACACAGATGGGAAGCTGTACGATGCTTACGTGTCCCACGCCGCCGCCCCAGATGATCGAAAGTTTGTCCACTTCATTGTGAAGCCACAGCTGGAGAACCGCTACGGCTACAAGCTCTACCTGGATGAGCAGAACATCCTGCCCAATGCTGGTAGGCACCAGCCCCGCGCCATCAGGCAGAGGGACAACGCTGTCACCCACATCCGAAATCCCAAAAAAGGGGAGAGGATGCACTGGGCAAGGGGCTAAGCTGCTTTCTCTCCCCCACACAGAGCCATCAGCAGACCTCATCATGAATGTAAGCAGGTGCCGGCGCCTCATTGTGGTCCTCTCTGTGGCATACCTGGAGCAGGACTGGTGCAACAGCAGCTTCAGGTATGAGCCCGCTCCTTCCTGCTGCTGGGGGAGAGGGGCTGGCAGCTCCTCACCTCCTGCCCCGCTCCTGTCTCCCAGGGAAGGGCTCTGGAGGTTGCTGGAGCTTTCCAAGAAACCCATCTTCATCGTCTTTGAGAGCCAGTACCGGGAGATCACGCACCCTGCCATCAGCCTGCTGAAGCAGCACAGGAACACCGTGACCTTACTGGTGTGGCGAGCGGGCTCCATGGTAAGGACAGAGCAGGGTCCGACCCCGGTGCCCTGCTTCATATCAGGCTGCAGATCTGCGCGCTCACGTCCCAAACGTACACAGGAAGGAGCCCTTGCTCTAGGGTGTCCCCTGGCCAAGGAAAACCAGGGCAGCACAGCTCACAATGTAGGGCCAGGCTGGGAGCTGCAGCTCTCCAGCAGGTCAGGCTGGTTTCTCCGTCGCCACACGGGCACGCTGCCATGGCAGAGCACAGCCCTCACCCTGGCTGAGCTCCCAGCTGCAGGAGGAGCCTTCTCCAGCCTTGGGCAGGGCTGTCCTGCAGCCCAGCGCAGCTCATCTCTCCTCCTCACCCCACGCAGACCCCATCGTCAGACTTCTGGAAGGAGCTGTGCCTGGCCCTGCCACGCAAGGTGGCCTTCCGAGGGACCATGGGGGACCCACAGACCCAGCTTCAGGAGGACAAGGACCCCATGCTCATCCTGCACAGCAGCTACTTGGACAGCCGGGGGGACCCCCACCCGGATGGAGACCTGGGTACAGGTCCTTGTCAGCAGCATCCTCTCCTGTGTTGGGTGGGAAGGTCAGGTTGACTCCTTCCCCAACACTTCGCCCCTCTCTGCTCCCTCCAGGCCTCCATGGACGTGCTTTCAGAAGTCCCCTCCCTCCCCGCATTGGTGGCCCGGGGGCTTTGTCCACTGTCACTCCAGAGGACACGCAGCTGAAGGACAGCCACAGATCCGAGATCGACGTCTCCGACCTGGGCTCACGCAACTACGGCGCCCGCACGGACTTCTACTGCCTGGTGACAGAGGATGACATGTGAGCAGAGGCACAGCCGAGCCGCTGCATCCCAGCATCCCCACGCTCCGAGGGACTGCACAGACTCCGCTCACGGCTCCAGCATCGCAGGCGTTGTGAAGAACTGAAGCTGGGGGAAGAGGAGCCAGCTCCCAGCAACACGCTCCACGGTGGAAAGCCAGCACAGGGGCACGTCCCTATCCACACTGCCTGGGCACACTTGGGTGCCAGGTCCTCCTCCTTTGCCCTGGGATAAAGGGACATTCTTCCTGCCTGATGGACAAACGTTGGGATTGGTGATGCCCCTGGAGAGGCTCCCACATCCCTTGGCCCCTCTTTCCCCTGTCCCAGTTGCTTGAGGCAGCATCACCCCCCCCCTTCCACCCCCCACAAACCCCGATGGCAATAAAACGCTGCTGCTCCTGTGGGTCTCATCTATCTGCAGGTGGCACTGAGGGATAACAGGGATATTGTTCAAGGTCTTTATTTTAGGGATACACAGTGCACGGCCTCTACGCGGAGACTGGTGGGACAGATGCACTGCCCGATCCTCAACACGTCCCAGCCTGTCACATCCTTTATGGGGGGGTCCCTCATGGCCACGCTGCTCTCTCTCCCTTTCACCCCCCCCCCCCCCCCCAACCATCTGCTGACTTCCCTGCCCCTGTACCTACCCTACCCCATTTCCCAGATGGGGCAACACCCTAAGCTCAGGGTCTCCCTCTCCCCAGTCCCGAACCCCACCTAAGCAACCCACAGCACACCCCAACCCTCCGCCTCTGCTGGCTGAGCTTTGAACTCGTGCTGGCCCCACCTGCACCGGGCACCGAGGGCATCTCCCCACCCCGCGGGGAGACGCCACTCAGCAAATAAAGCTAGCTGGCCCTGCCTGGATCTTGCTTACGCAGCACTGGCCTGGAACAGCCCCACGTCCTTCACAGGGCAGCTCTAGGGTCCTTGCTGCAAAGTGGGCAAGGTGCAGTCCCTTAAAACTTAGGGGAAAAAAAACAGCAGCCACCACAGATGTGCCCCAAGCCCCTCGTGCTATACAAAGCCCCATCCCCACGCGGGGCACAGCCCAGCACAGTGAGATTCTGGGAGCTCAGCCCAAATTAGTGAGGGGGCAGCTGGGATAAGGACACCCCCAAAAGCCTCCCCAGAGCTTTCTGCTCCTCTGCCAAGCTTCAGGAGGTGCAAAAAAATGGTGAGGGGGACAGTTCCCAGCCCAGAGATGAGGTGCCCAGCAGCAGGGGGTAGGTGCAAGGGACTCGAGGAGCAGCGGGGACTATGCTACAGAGCTGAAGTCCTGCAGTGAGCAGCTTCTCCAGGGCCACAGGTGCATCCCAGAGGGGAGACCGAGGGTTGTGCAGTCCCTTCTCCCTGGGGCTGTCCTTACAGGCTGAGGAAGTCCTCCTTCCGGTACCCCTTCTGCAAGAGAACAGGCCGACTGTCACCTGGGGGGGACCCTGCTGCCATCATTGCCCCTACTTGAGGACACCTGCGGCCACACCTTGCCAGGAGGAAGGAACTAGGAATGCAAACACGTTCTTCTCCGGCATACTGCGCCCACCCTGGGCACAGGGTGGCTGTTCCCATCCCTTTAGGCACCTGGCACCATAAGGATGATGCTCTGCGAACGTTCCCACCTCTTCACGAGGTGAAGACGTGGAGTCAGAGCAAGTCATACCCCTGAAGCGTTCGGGTGGGGCAGATTTCTAAGGCGAAGCCCCCCCAGCCTTGACTCCCTTGGGCTCTTCCCCAGGATCCCACACCGGAGGGAGGTACATACCACCTTGAAGTCCCGGTGGAGCTTGGTGTATTGCCACATGTTGCCCAGGAGGCTGGCTGCTGCCCTGGAGGACTTCTCGTTGTCTGAGCTGGAGTAGAGAGAGAAAATACAGTCATGCTTCGGGTACCACCGGGCGTGGGATGGTGCCCACCAGCCCAACGATATCCCCCCATAAAGGCCGAGGGCTGATGGGAAGAGGCAGAAGACTAAAGGCTGGAGGCCCCCACGGTGGGCTGGGGGGCAAAGTGCTGAGAGGTAGGAGTGCTGAGAAGCACCCAGGTGGAAAAGAGACAGCTGCGGTGACAGGCAGCCCCACATGGCTGGGATGGAAAAATAGACGAGCGGGCTCCCACCTGTCCCTCCTCTTCTTGACGTAGAAGAGCTTCCTGAGGCCATCAAAGTAGACGATGTCGCGAGCAGCCATGGGGCTCTCCACCACCAGGTTGTTGAGCACGGCGATGATGTTCACGATAACGTCAGCAGGCGGTGCCTTGTCCCCGACGCTCCCTGGCAGCTTCTCAATCAAGTGGCTGACCACCTTGGTGGCTGGAGGGCAAAGGCAACGAATTTATCAGGTCTAGTGGCCAACCCCATAAGATATGTGGTGAGCTGGGGAGGAACCCCGCAGCCAAGGACCCATGAGGCAGCACCGAGGGTTGCTTCGAGCTCTGTGCTGAGACTCTCTGGCACCTGGGAGAGGACTGGCGTGCAAGATGGGTTGGGGCAATAAGTGCATAGCCAAGGAAGACAGAGAGTATGGAGGCAGAGCAGAGCGTGCCAGGGACGTTTGGTCTCTGGGGACAGAGAGGACACCACACAAGCGTGCGTCTGGCTGCGAGCACGGGTGCAGGAAGGTGCAGAGACACGCCTGGAGGCGAGCAGAGGCCAAACTGAGGATCAAAAGGATGGAAAGAGTCCAGTGTGCCAGCCTAAACCCAGCCCTGCCCTCCCCGGCACTCACACATCTCGTCCTTGTTGCGCGCGTGGCGGGACAGGTTGCGGATGAGCCCCGTCAGGGAGCGCAGCTGGTGGTGGTCAGCAGTGCGGACGCGATCCAGCACGGGGTTCAGGATGCGTTCCTGCTCCAAAGCCAGCCGGCTCAGCACGCCTGCCCACTGCGGAGGCAAAAACCACACGGTTAGAGGCGCCCACTGGGTCTGCCCCATCCTCCTCCTCCTCTTGCTCAGGGCGGCAGGGTGACCTGACTGGCAAGGAGCGTGACGGCCACGTCCCCTCACCCAGCCGGGGCTGTGACCAGCAGTGACAGCCGAGCAAGGTGGGACAAGCCCAGGGGAACGCTCCCCCTCCTGTGTCCTCACCCTGCGGTCCCCAGCGGTGATGTTCTGCAGGGCACCCGAGGCTGCCTCTGTCGTGTGCTTGTTGAGCTCGCAGCGCTGCAGCAGCCGGTTGTAGATGCCCACGATCTGTGGGTTCCAGAGCCACTCCATGCCCTTGGGGTCCTTGGACACCTCCGTGAAAGTGACGATGTCTGCATTCAGATAGTGCTGCGGGGACAAGGGGAGCAGCGTTAGACCCAGGGAGAGAACATCCCCTCCGCATTGTCCCCGCCAAGCTGGAGGCGCCCAAAATGAGGGGACGTGTCAAGCCAGCTGCGTCACAGCCCTCAGCACAGGGGAGGGGATTTTTACAGATGCAAGCAGCACCTGATTCACCCTCTGAGTTCACCCGTGTGTCCCACCCAGCAGCCAAGGCTGGTGTCCACCTCCACCCACAATCACCGCGTTCACCAGCTGCTTTCCCACGCTTCCACGCCCCGGGTGATGCAGCTGTCACAGCACAAAAATGCCACAGGTCCCCACCACCACCACCCTGCTGACCTCTCGAGCCTTCTTGCTCTGGGGGCTGAAGCAGCCCACCAGCTCCCCCGTCATGGTGCCACCGTTGTTCCTGCGGTGGCCCTCCAGGCGCTGGAGGGAGGAGGGGGGCATCTCATCGTAGAGGCGGTAGGAGAGGTTGCGCAGGACGCAGACAGCGTTCTCCACGCTCTGGGAAAAGAAATGGGACATGAAGGGTGCAAGTCGGTCCTGGTGAGCTGGCACACCCTCCTCCGGGACACAGGCCCACAGAGTTCTGCTTAGGCTTTGTGGTCAGAGTGATGTTTGTGGCCTCTGACACTGACAGTACCCCCACTGTGCCCAGTGAGCTTAAACAGATCCAGCTGGGTTTTCCCCACTCTGACGAGGATGTCTGGTGACACAAGGGAGGGAGTAACACCCCCAATCTGAGGACACTGGAGCCCTCTGAGCAGAGCAAATCTCGATGCTCACCTTGTCTTCCGACTTCCCCACTTCTAGGGAGCTGTTGACATAGTGGATCATGGCGTCCACCAGCCCATGGCACTCACGCATCTTCTGCCGGGTCTGCTGGCTTGCAGAGCTCAGATTCCTGCATGGGGAACATGGGCCCATCACAGCGAGAAGCAGACACCCCAATCCTGGTGTCCCACTGCAGCGGTGAGGGCAGCTAATGCTTGTCCCATGGGGTTGACAACACTTGGCCTTGATACACAAGCACCGCAAAGAATGGGGACCTCAAAAACAAGTTCTAAGGACCTCGCTCTCTAGATTGGTGGTGCAGATTTCAGCCCTCTCTAAACCTTTATCCGCAGTAGGACTGAGGCTGGTCCAAAGCAGGTACCTGAGGAAGCCTGTGGAGTTGTAGAAGATCTCTGCCTCAGAGGGGTTCTGCTGGATGACACCTGAGCCACCCAGCCCCGAGAGGGGGACCAGGACCAGGTCCGTGAGCTGCTCCAGTGTGTCTCGAGCCAAGCGATCCTTCAGGTTGTCACTGGAGGAGAGATTCCATAGGATCCCTGCGTGAAAGAAAGGGATCCTCAGTCCTGGGGACAGCTGGAGAGCTCAACCCACCTCACTCTGTCCACTCACAGCCATGAGACAGCTCACGGGGACACCACCCAAGTGCGTGCTGACAACACAAAGTTGTCCTCAACGCGCTATCAACCTGGCTTTACTCACAGGCCGGGGAGACCAGACACCACCTCAGTGGGAGGAGGACCCCAGTCCAGCCCCGTGACTGTCCCTGACCTGTGACATTCTTGCGGAGCTCATCATCGGGCTCCCGCAGCGTCCGCATGAGCTCGTAGATGCCGTTCTCCTCCACCAGTGCCAGCTTGTTCTCGGCGTTGTCGTAGATGAGGTTGCGCATGGCGCCTGTCGCATGGCGCTGCACCTCCTGGTTGGGGCTGTTAAAGAGCTTCACCAGCTTGGGCATGGCCTGGAGGCTGCGGGCCTGCAATGGGAAACGGGTTGGGTGGAGAGGCCAAGCCAACTTCCCCGTGGGGTCTGGGGCTCTTCTCCACCTCCTTCACCCTCCCAGGTGTGCCCCACCATGCTGGAGGAGCTCAGGAGGTGGTTGTTCTTGGGTGCCCACCTGCTTCTTGGCATTACTGTCACTGTAGCATTTGTGCTGGAGGTAGGCAGCGCCCAGGACTTGCAGGTTGGGGTCACTGGCTATCAGGTATTTCACGGCTGAGGGCAGGTCGATGTCGTCAAACCTGGAAGCCACAGGCAGATGAGGAATAGCCCAGGCAAGGGTCTTCCACCTCTGCTCCCCACCACATCCCGCATCTCTGAGGAGACCTGCCAACCCATCACACACCTCCTGGCTCAGCAAGCACCTTCCCACCCCTACATCTCAGGATGTAGGAGATGACAGCACACGCAGGACACGCTTCAAGGTGAACTCACGCCACGCTCCATGACCGCGCTTGGCCAAACCACGCCAAGCACCTCACCTCTCCTCCTTCCCTCGCAGCCAGGCGAGAACGAAGGAGTTTACTAAGTGACTCATGAGAGCGAGGACCCAGGCTGGTTGGCACTCACCCTCCTGACTGCTGGGCGAGCAGCGTGCTGTGCCCGTTGTACATATCCATGGCACGCTGGTCCTGGAGGTGATGGCTGGACTCAGCCAGGCTGCGCACAGAGGGTGCACGGGAGCTGTGCTCCACCATGCCCATGTAGGAGCTCCCGACGGCCGCCTGCGAGGCCGGCTGGATGCTGCCGAAGGAGCTGGTGCTGAGCCGAGAGCGGTTGTTGCTCTGGAAGCGCTGCAGCGTGCGCATGGCCGGAGCCCGAATGGTGCGGCTCTGGGGCACCTCTCCTCCATCCAACCAGTCGGAGCTCTTAGCGTTGGAACCGGTGCTCATCTGCCTCTCGAAGGTGTACGAGCGGCTGAAGCCACCGTTGCCTTGGTTTTTGTAGAGGGACCGGTGCCCCACGGGGTCCAGCTGCTCCGAGATGATGCTGTAGCGGTCATCGGCAGCGCTGGGAGGCAGCGGCCCATCGTTCAGACGTAGGGAACGCAGAGACAGCGTGTCAAAGCTCTGCCGGGCCCGGTAGTTGCGCTCGTGGAAGGAGCTGGGCCGTGGGGAGGTGTTGGCAGCCTGCGACACGGCGTAGCCCACGCCGTAGCTCCGGCCCTTTGGCATGCCCCCGTTGCTGACGGTTGCCATCCGTTTGTGAGGAGTGAGGTCCACAGCCGACCGTGAGGACCAGCTGCTGCCCTTGAGCGTGCCGAAATCCTTTTTGGCCATGGATTGGTACAGCTGGAGGGGGGAAGAATGGGGTGTTAAGGGAAGGTGCCCACGTGGATGTTGTTCCATCCTCATGCCCAAAACAAAGGATGGAGTCAAATCCTTTAAGACCACATCCAACCCCAGCCCATCCCCATCATGATCACCGACCGCACAACCCTCAGTGCCACATCTCCATGGTTCTGGATCACCTCCAGGGATGGTGACTCCACCACCTCCCTGGGCAGCTATGCCAACACATCACCGCTCTTCCAGGGGAATTTGCCCTAAAATCCAACCTGAACCTCTCCTGCTGCAGCTTGAGCTCATCAACTCTCATCCTATCGCCGGACCCAGGAGAAGAGACTAATCTCCACCTGGCCACAACCTCTGTCAGGCAGTTGCAAAGAAGTGTCCCCTGGGTCTCCTCTTCTCCAGACTGAACCACCCCAGCTCCATCACACCTCCGCTCCAGACCCCTCGCAGCTTCATTGCCCTTCTCTGACACACTCCACGGCCTCAGTGTCCTTCCCGGAGCGAGGACCCCAACGCTGAGCACAGTACTCAAGGTGTGATCGATTGCAGAGAGGTTCACCTCTGCAATCATCTGCTCCTGCTGGCTGCATCGTTGCCTATACAAACTAGAGCACTGTCACCTTTCTTGGCCACCTGGGCACGCTACTGGCTCCCGTTCAGCCACTGTCAACTAACTCCCAGATGCTTTTCTCCCACGCAACTTTCCACTCTGCCCCAAGCCTGTAGCGCTGCCTGGGGTTGTTGTCACAGGAGCGCAGGACCCAGCACTTGGTCTCGTTCAACTTCATCCCGTTGGCTTCAGCACATCAATCCAGCCCGTCCAGATCCCTTTACAGGGCCTTCCTACCCTCAGGTAGCTCAACACCAAGCTGTCTCTCAACCCTAAACCATCCAAGCCATCCCCTGCTAGCACGGAGATGAGCGCTTAGTTCAGAGAGGGATGAGCCCCCAGTACGTACCGAGCCTTTGGAGTCCAAGCCATTGGTCTGGGAGCGGGAGCTAAAGGAAGGGCGCACGGTCGTGCCATACAGACCGCCTGTGGGATGGAGATGGGAGATAATGCACTGCTCTGAGCAAGCTGGGACCAACGCTGCCTCCCACCTCACTGCGCTTGGGGTGGGGGGTGTAAGGGGGCTGGGGAAGCTGCAGAGGACGCAGTGCACCTCCTCCCATGGGCTCTCCAGCATTCAAGATGCCCCGACGGCGAGAACAAGTAATTGCTGCCTTGGTGGGGACATGGCAGCTCAGCACGGCTTCTTTTGGCCTTACGTGGGCTGGGATGGGGACATCCACGTCGGGGCAAACCGTGCCCAGCTGTGCCTGGGGGGGGGGGGTTCTCTCCCATCACCGGGGCACAGCTCCGGGGCGCAATGGGGCAAAGCAACAGGGCGGAGGCCGTGAGCTCAGACGTTAAATGGAGGCAACTTGGAGCCCGGCCAGCGAGGCGAGACAGCGCCGAGAGCCCGGGGAAAGAAGCACCGAGAGCGGCCCAAAGCGGGGCAACGCATCCCAGTTCCTTCGTGCGACAAACTGGGGCAACCGACTCGCGCTCCGAAGTGCCAAGCGCCCGGTTGGGAGCTAAGCAAAAAAGGGAACCCCCCTCCCCCACACAACCATCCGCACGCGGGAAACCACGCCGCCATTCTCCCACCTCTACCATCCATGGGGTCAAGCGCGACGGGCTCGGGGCGTGGGGCGGCCGCCTGTCCCCGCAGCATCATCCGAATGCGGACCTGCTCTTGGACGCGGGCGCTGCGCAGCCGCTGGGCTTCGGCCGCCTCTCGACCGCGACCATCCAGCTGGCGGTCCGAGGGCAGAGCCAGCGAGCAGACGCCGGCCTCGGGCTGCAGGGCCGAGAACAAGAAGGCGTTGGTCTCCTGCATGGCGGCAGCGAGCGGGGCCGAGGCGAGCGCGGCCGCCCTGGGCAGGTGTGTGCGGCGGGGACGGCCTTCCCTAAGCTGTAGGGAGGCACCTGGCCCGCCCCGCCGCCGCCACGCCTCGGTGCTGCTGCTGCGTGGGGAGAGACGGGGGTAACGGGGGCCCCAGCGGCCATCAGAGCCCCTCGGGGTGCCCACGGGTGGAGGTGGAGGCTGCGAGTCCACAGCAGCTGTGACAAGAGACGAATCTGTGGACCCCAAGGAGGTCCTGGGCACTCTGTGTTGACCTCTGGCTTGACCTACGTGTTGAAACACAGAACCCCCCCGCCCAAGGCAGCCTCCGTGTTGACCCCCAGCCCTCCCCGTGGTCTCTCCATTCAGCCCCAGGTGCTGGGCAGCCTCCTCGGAGGGTCTCAGAACCCTGAGCAGCCTCCACACAGACCCCTAGGGAGCCACGGACACCAAGAACCCCCCCCAGACCCTCACACAGCCTCACCAGGCAGCTCTCAACCCCCAGACCCCAACATGAGGCCCCCCAGGATCACCCCGGAGCCCCAGGCATCCTGCCCATTGACCTCCTACATCCCCACGGGTGAGCCCTGGGACCTCCAAGAGGTCCCCACAACCCAACAACCAGGCAGTCACCCCAAAAAAGCCCTCCACCGCTTCCTACAGGAGCCCACCACCACGAGCACGCTGCGCCTGCTTCGCTTTTCAAAACGCCACACGATAATTAATTAATAATAACATAGGAAAAAGAAAAAATAAAGCAAAAGCATGGGGCTGGTGGCTCTGAGCACAGAGGCAATGAACGCAGGGTGATTCAGCCGCTGCCGTGCGCAGGTACTAATTAGGCTCGCCCCACCCGCTCAGCCACCCCGAACCAACCCCAGCTTTGTGGGCCACGCCTGCACGCAGATGGCTCTGCTCCGACTGCTTTCCCCCTGCCCGAATTCTTGAAGGGAGCCGCGCACTCCTGAAACGAGTTGTGTACGGTCTCAGCCCCGCGCAGCCTTAGGGTGAAGGTGGGGGGGGGTGGAAAATGGGAACGTCAGCGCCGGCTTCGGCACTCGGCGTCACCGCTTTGGCACCGCCTGGCAGAAATGTTTTGGGGTTTGGCTGCCGGTGAGCTGGCTGGGGCTTGCAACACCGGGAGCTGACAGCTCAGGATGGCTTTTGTCCTTCAGTAGGAATGGGGGGGGGGGGGGAAAGAGCAGTGAGGAATGTGCCGCTGTCAGCAGGAGCTGCGGTTGGCTGGTGTGGGGCAGGAGAGCATTCTGAGGACAGGGATCTGTCCCCTGCAGTGGTAAGGCCCCCCAGTCTTGGTGGCCAACCCCATAGTGCCTGCAGACTCCCCATCTCTCTCTTTCTCTGAGGGGGCCCCATAGGGTTCAGTGCAGTGGTCACAGCCAATCCCTTTTGGGGTCTACAGCCCTACGGGGACCATACTCAGCTCCGTGCCACCCACACGGGTGCGCTGCACTTGGCAGTGCTCAGCAGGGCACTCCCAGCACGTATGAATCATAGTTCCCCCTCCCCACCCCTCTCCCCCTCCTGGAGAAGGAGGTTCACTCCCCATGCGTGTTGCTGCTTGCTCATGGATCCAGGCCAGGCTCCGAGTGGGTAGGGGGCACCCCAAGGTACATCCCTGCGTCCCCAAAGCAGGCAGCCGGGGCTCTGCAGCCCTGCAAGATGCTTTATATATATATATATATATATATATATATATATATATATTGTGTGCACACAGTACTTAGCTACAAAAAGCCCTACTTGGAGCAAAACTGAGATGCGGCCGCACTCAGAGATGCGGAGATGAATAATCTCAGCGTGGACGCACCGTGAACTGCACCCCAAAGATGGCCCTCTGTGGGGTGAGCGGCACCACGGCCCCCTGCCGTACACCAATACCTGCTGCCCCCAAAGCCCCGCTGGATGCCTGTCCCCAAAATCAGGTCCTGCGATGCCACCAGGAACAGGGAGTGGCCGACAGCACTAGCAGCAGCACATGTGCTCGGACTGTCCCTTTCACAGCAGGGAAAGCGAGGCACAAGGACTTCGGGGAGGGATCAAAAACGCTGCCCGGCCAGAGCTGGCCAGGATTGCGCAGCTGATGGATGGCTCCATCAGTTTCCCAATGGCATCCGCGTCCCCTGGCACGATGTCAGCCCACGCTGGGGACAGCCACGTTCCCGAGAGCCACTTACCTTGTTGGGTGGCCCCACAGGGCTGGTGCCCTGCAGCATCCTCGGGCTGGGTGCACCCCTGGGTGCTGTTGGGGAGCCCCGGCGTGGGGTCGGCGATGCCGTCTGCGCGGTGGTGGGCGTGGGGCCGCGGCAGGGCCCGCCCCAGGAGCTTACCCAACCAGTCCCTTCACCGTTGTTTTGCATGTGAGCTCCAAACCCGCTTGCCTCTCAGTCAGGTTTGCACTTTTGGGGCTTTGAGGGGAGTGTGGCGGCCTTGCGTGATGCCCTGCTTGACCCACCTTCTCCTGGATCTGATGCCAATGGAGGTCCCACACCTTCACGATGCTCCGAGAAGCACCTTTGGTCCCCACCCTCTGTGGTCTTTGGCCAAAGTGTCTATTCCAACAGATTCTGTCGAATCCCCTTGACCTGTCGTGGGGAACCTGACAAGGAGGGCTCCAAAAGAGAAGAAAGGAGTGGAGGGGAGAGGTGGGGGGCACAGCCTTTGGGGCAGGGGGTTCCCCCACGCCCTGGAGGCTCCCAGGGAGCATGTCTGCATGTGTGGGATTGAGCAGGATCCCTTTGAAGCCCAGATAAGCTGAGAGGGAGCATTCCAAACAAGCCAAACCAGTTCCAGGGCCATTGCTCCCACCAGCACCACAGCCAGCACTCGCTGATCCCCTTTGCCCACCATCATCCCTCTGCTCAGCCCTATAGGGACGTGCTGAGCCACTCGCTTGGGGCTGGGACTCATCTGTCCCCCCTCCCCCCCACCCCGCAAAACCCAACAAGCCCCAACGTGACGTTCCCTCTGGGGCAAGGCGAGCCAAACGCCTCTCCCTATCACTCCTTGAAAGAAATGGAGACCTCCAACACAGCACTGGAGAGGCTGCGGGTCGTAGGAAACTGGGAATCATAAAGGCGACCTTCAGAAGTCATTTCCAGCCAAGTCCAACCATCAACCCATCACCACCATGCAGGCTCAGGGCTAAGCGACCCTTGATGCTGATGGCTCCACTGGGAGCTCCAGAGGCAGCTGGAAAAGTTGTGCCTAAGGAGAAGTGGCTTTGGGGATCGTGCCATCCACCCTGCCCAGGACTTCTCCACCCCCAGGCCACCTCCTGATGCAGCGGGCAAAGCCCTCGCCCACAACAAAGTGCTTAAGAAAAAAAAAGAAAAGCTCAAAAACACACAGAGCTGGGCAAGGAGCGGACGAGTGGGGAGAAAACCCCACTGCAGGGACTGACCCCGCGGGCAAATTCAGAGGGAGCTTTGGGGACTCCTTCCCGGGATGCTCTCAGGGCTGGTAGCACCCAACATTGCCACACCATGGGGTGGTTTTTAGCCCATGCTCCTGCAGTGGGGCGAGACCCAGGTGTGGGGTGGAGGCTCTCTGAGCTCTCTCTGCAAGCCTGAGCGTGCATCAGGGCATCAAAGGCTGCCTCCTCCTCCCCTTCCCTCCTGCGAGTGTGTGTGTGTGTGTGTGTGCAGAGCAGGCTGGGACCACGGCCACGAGGCAGAGGGTGACACCGCGGGAGGGAAATCCCAGCCAAGACATCCAATTTAATTTTTAAGAATTTAAAAAAAAAACAAACAAGCAAAAAAAGAAAAAAAAAAAAATTAAACGGAATGACAACAACGACAACAACAACAAAAGAAGAAAACAGACAGAACTTCCTGAAAACAGCTTCCTACCTCATAATTTCACAGAAATTAGCTTGGAAACATCGTTTGCTCTCCCCACTCCTGGTACCTGCTTCGGGCTCTGCCCTTCCCCCCCTCCCCCCCCCTCAGCCCACCCTTGCTGATGGGGGCCAGGAAAGGGGCTCTGCCCCCTTGCTCAATTCAGCCACAGCAGCCAGGGCAGAGCTTTCTCTCCTCCAACATAACCACCTAGCTCCAGGGGTGCCAACAGAGGATATAGGCAGCCCCAGAAGACCTGTACCCCCACCCCAAGGGTACCTACTCCAGCAGCCCCCCCACAGAGGCTCTGCCCTCCAGCCTGGCACTGTGCAGAGGATACAGAGCTAGTGCTGGTACCACTTTACCCCCTCCAGCATCCCCAGTGTGGCACGACCCCAGCCCGGAGGCTTCGCCCCTCCCAACAGCAGGACGCCCGCCGCCCCGGCTCTAATGAGTTAATAAATTCATTTCTGACTAAGAAATTAGACCCTTAAGAAAAAAATCCACCATCCCGCTTTCACCCACCCTCCCTCCCCGTATCCACCCCAAAGTAACCACGGTTCATTTGGAGACCCCAGTGGCACCGGCAGCCACGGGGTGAGGGTTGGGGACACGTGGGCACCAGCGGTGGCCTGCTGGATGTGGGCCGGGCTCGGGGTGCTGTTAATCCTTGGGTGACTTCTTGCTGTGGGCGTTCCACATGCCGCGCTTGGAGTGATAATAGTGGTAAAAGTTCCTGAGACGCAAGCGCTCCACCTCCAGCCCGCTCTGAAGGACCCTGCAGCCACACAGATGGACTCAGGGAAGTGAGGGGAGGGACGCAGCCATAGCACTGCTATGGAGGGGGTATGGGGGTCCTGGTGCCTCCAGCCTCACCTGTCCAGGAGCTCCCAGTCCTCCCCGCCCCAGCGGTCCCTGAACTCCTCTGTGTTCATCCCTCCAACGCGGTCGAAGTCCGACTTGTAGATGCCGAAGAGGCCAAAGCCATTCACCTCCCAGTAACCTGGAGGAAGGAGCGGTGAGATCCCCATCCCACCAAGCCATCGCTCCCAGGAAGCCACCCCAATCTCTCTTCCAATCCTCTCCCTGCCACGGCTCTGTCCCCCCATCACTGCCACCTCCTACAGCTCCAAGTTCTGGAGAACCCTCAAACCTCATCACACCAAAGCAGAACAAACCCACCCGATCCTGACTGCAACCCAAACCCAGCACTGCTTGGGCTCGCAGGTGACGTGTCCCATCTGGAAGGTGGCACAGGGCTGGGGGACAGCTCACCATTGGGCTCCCGCGGGGAGCTGCCGCAGCTCAGCCTCATGACGATGGGTGCGTAGGCCAGCTTCCCCTCCACGCAGTGCTTCCGGATGCTGTCTAGGATGTTGGGGGGGAAATGGATGTGCAGGTCGCACAGGAACACGATGCTGTGCCCATCCTGCAGGAAGGGACAGACAGAAGAGAGAGGCTCGCGGCCAAGCCACACCAGGAGCTCTGGAAGCCCCAAGGGGAGCAGTGGGTCCTCACCTCGACCACGTCCACGCCAGCTTGCAGCCCTGCTGAGCGTTCAAAGTTCCCTGTGCGCCGTAGGTACTGGTAGCTGAAGGGGGGGAGAGCAGGGCAGTTAGCACTGGTGATGAGAAGGGAGCTCCTCGAGGGGACAAATGCTATTTAACACCTTTTGTTGGTGACGCGGACAGCAGGACTGAGCCTTCCAGTACCTACATGGGCCCACAGGAAAGCTGATGTGAGACTCTATCAGGGAGTGTAGTAACAGGAGAAAAGGAAACGGTGTCAAACCAAGAGAGTAGATTTAGGTTGGACACTAGGAAGAAATTCTTTACCCAGAAAGTAGTGAGCGACTGGCAGAGAAGCTGTGGGTGCCCTGACCCCGTTGGTATTCAAGGCCAGGTTGGATGGAGCTTTGGACAATCTGGTCTAGTGGGAGATAGCCCAGCCCACAGCAGGGGGCTGGAACTACATGGGCTGTATGGTCCCACCCAACCCAAACCATCCCATGACTCTACGAAGAAAGGAGCCACCTCAAGTCAACAGTTGGGACACCACCACCAGGATGGCCTGCTCGCCTATGAGACCATGGTGGGATGCAGGGGATCCTTGGGATGGCTTACCGAGGCAGCCGGGCATCCCGTAGGGCTTTCTCGACGTCCATGTCATCGCTGTCGAAGTCCACCAGGATGACGTTGAAGTTGGCATCCTTCGTAACGTCATACAGGCCGACCATGTCTGAGATGAACTGCTGGACCCAGCGCGCTTGGTTCTTCACTGCCGGGCACAGCCACAAACATCCATCAGACCTTAGGATCCCCGCCATAGAGGTCCCAAAAACCAACCAAACCAGCAGCCTGTCACATTACATCAGACTACCTCGACATCGCTATGGGTCTGGCCTCCTGAAAGCCACGACAGCATTTGCCTTAGGGAAAGACAACCTGGTGGTACCGCAGCCACGGGCACATCCCTCAACCCCAATGCCCAGCACAGAACCATACCCCACGCCCTCCTGGATCTGCCAGGAAGATGCAAAATCCCACCAGAGAACATTGTGGGCAGCAAGAAACACTCCGGAGAGATGCATCCCGCTGCCACCTACCAGGTACCACGAAGTGCACCATGATGTCCTGCTTCCAGCTCAGCTGCAGAGGCCGGCACAGAATGGGCTTCCCATAGAGGATGCTCCAGGTGCTTGGCTGGGCCTCGGTGGCCCCCAGGGCTGGCCCCTCGGGGTTGGCTTCAGCACTGTCATCCTGCTTGCCTTGGTGTAAGAGGACATAGACGTACTCAGAGAGCCGCACGGTCCGCTGGCCCCGCTCTGTCAGCTCCAGCTCCAGCAGGTAGCGGTTGCCCCGGGCCGTGTCCCGGCGCTTCTCCACGTTGACGATCCTCAGGAGGGTGTAGATGCTGTTGGGGGCGAGGAGAAACAGGTGAAATGGCCGAAATACAGATCGAGTTGGGGTTGTTGTGAGATGGGTTGGATGTTGGCTAGCAGGCTGCACTCGAGAGGATGGTGAGCCCACTACAGGCTGAAGAGGGTCTGAGGGAGGGCCACAAAAACGGCCAAAGGGCTGGAGATCCTGCCCTGTGTGGAATGCCTCAAACAGTTGGTTTTCTTTTTCCCCACATGGGAGAAGGAAAGGCTCAGGAAGGGCTCATCACTGTATTCTAGCTCTTAAAGGGCAGCTAGAAAGACGACAGAAGCCGCCTCTTCCCTAGGAGCCAGACAGAGGGGGCAACAGGTACAAACTGTACCAGGAGAGGTTTTGGCAGTGAGAAAAAAACCTCCCCAGGGACACAGCAGCATCTCCACCCCAGAGGTCTTCAAGGTATGGTAGGACAAAGTGCTGGGTCATCCCATCTAGGCTGCCTTTTCCCACCCCCACAGCTCGGGCCTGATGATCTTTGGAGGTCCCTTCCAACACAGGATGCTCTACAACTCTAACCCAACATCCAGCCCACCTGGTCCCAAAAAGCCCCCCACTTCCCACCCGCACCCCGCTGCCTCCCTACCCCCCGTTCTTCTCGTTGAGCTTCTCCATGTACTGGGCCACCACGTCCACCACCTCGCTCTCGCTCAGCTGCAGGTTGCCGGAGACATTGCAGCGCAGGTCGTTCCAGTCGGAGCGCAGGAGCTCAAAGTCCACCGAGCTGACGCTGAACGTCCTCTGCCAGTTGATGGAGTCCTCCAGCCAGCTCTGTGGCAGCTCCCCCGTCTCATAGCTGTAGTCTGACACCTCCTCTTCCTCTTCCTCCTCCTCCTCCTGGCCCTTTCCCTCCTGCTGGGATGCTGTCACCTCCGATGTCTTCAGAAAGGACGTCACCCGTGTCCCCCGCGAGCGTGTCACCTCGGAGGAGTTGGAAAGTGTGGTGACCACCATCCTGCCCGGGGCAGTGGTCACATCCTCGTGGGTCTCCTTGCTGAAGATCCCCTCGGCCCCCGGTTCTTCTCGCTTGCTCCCCAGCTGCCACCTCCTGTCACCCGCCCTGCTGCTCTTCCTCCTGGCTGTCTCTCTCTCTTTGGAGATGTTGCTCAAGAGCCAAGGGGTCCGGCGGCCAGGGGCTGCTCGGAGCTTGCTGGAGGTGATGGGATGCTTCTGAGGAGTCCTGGAGTGAAGGTGCACTTTCTTCACAGGCTTTGGGTAAAGGAAGATGCTGGGGAAGGCGGGCTCCTGGGCTGGGGTTTTGCGTTTGCCCGGCTGCAGCCTGGTCACATACACCTTTTCCTGGGCTTTCTGAGGCTTTTTGTCCTCCTTGGATACTACGTTCTTGCTGGGACCTGGTGTTTTGGCTCTGCCACCAAAGATGGGAGCAGAGAGGTGAGGCTGGAGGCTGAGGGTCCCAGCACGCTTGGAGGACACCAGCAGCCCCAGCTCATCCTCCTCGCTGGGCTCCTGGGGCAACCATCGCAGCATCCTCCCAGGGACTCTCTCCTCCATAGGTCCTGCATCCCCATTGCCATGGGGACCCTCAGGAGTGGCCGCAGGGCTGGGAGTGGAAGGGGGCACGCTCCACCTTCCCATTCCCACCTCATCCTGTGCCCGACTCTGCTTGTGGCGGAAGCCATAGTAGTCCAGGTAGTCCCCGTAATCTCTGGTGACGGGGGGAATCTCCTTCCTTTGGGCTCCAGGTACCGGCTCCATGTTCTTCCTGCCTTTGGGAGGTGGGTCTGTGGCCTCAGGGCTGTCCACTGTATCCTCATCCTCCTCATCATCATCAAGAAAATCTAGGGAACAAAGACAGCAATAGGTTTCTCGAGGGTCCTGGCTGCCCTGCAGCACGATGGCTCAGGACAAGCAGGGAAAGCTTGTCTCCTCTTAAGGAGATCAACGTGAAAACTGTCCCTGTATGAAGGAGACTGAGAGCAGGCGAGCACTGAGCGACACTCAGCAGGGATGGGTGCGAAAGACTCCAGTAATTAACCCCTCCAAACCTTGGCTAATTAAACTCCTCCAGCATATCACTGGAGACACACTGATGCATTCCACCTCCCATCAGCTGGGCTGGCGGGTTGGGATGCCAGGTCATCAGCCCCGTGCCAAGCCACTGAGAGATGCCTGAGAGCTGCCAGTGGGCAGGCATGACTCACTGTCTGGGTTGAGGAAGAGAAACGCTCGCTGACGTGGGTCCTCCTCCTCCTCATCCATCTTCATGTACTTATAAAAACCAAACCTGGGAGACAGAGATGAAAGATGAGGTCCCAGAGATAAGAGAAGGGCACACAGGGGCAGGGTGGCTGCGGACAGGGCTTGGGGAAGCACGCCAACACTTACTTCTCCAAATAGAGTGGGGACTCCCTGTAGAAGCACTTGTTCTCTGTCTCCATGTGAGTGAGGCGTGTGAAGTCGTTGGGGTACACAAATGAGAGGTAGACCTGGGAAGCCAAGCACATCACCAGTGCACCCAGCACCCCAAACACACCACGCAGCGCTCCTCCCAAACCCATTTGGGTCAAGAGGGGAAGGCTCAACCTGGCCCTCCACCAAAAGATATCTTCTCCTGGATTTTAACCAGGCTGAAACACCGCAGGCAAACCAAGACCTGCCACAGGGGCAAGAGCTTTGCCAAGTTCCCCTCCCAGGCATCACAGAGAGACACTTACAAATTGCAGGCCCTGGTAGCGGGCGATGGGGAAGTCCTTCACCACGTAGGTGGGGCTGTAGGCACAGGGCACCAGCACATTCTCCACACGGGACGGCTCTATCGCAGGAGCTGAGGAGAGGCAGGAGCGCTCAGCCCAACCTGGGCCCATCCCACATTACCATCTGTAGCCCAGACCATCCCAAATTGCCCCTGAGTAGAGATGTCCTCCACCCCGGAGATGGGCAGAAGGTAGAGAGAGGATGCTCTGGGTACCCAGAGCATCCAGGTCCTGCCTTCTTCATCGAGTCACAGGGCGGTTTGGGTTGGAAAGGACCAAAGAAAGTCATGAAGCAACGTAAAGCCCCATCCGCTTACTGAGGAAGAAGGTATCCCTGGGGTCAGACTTGAGCATGTCAGCCCCGTGCTCGTCCTGCTGTGCCTCCCAGAGGTAGCTCCCACTGTGGCTGGCCAGGGTCTGTGGGATGTGCTCCACGTGGTTCATCTTCAAAGATGATTCATCTGAGGGAAGAGAGGACGGTGACTGAACTCCTTGGTACACCACAGGACTCATCCTCCGGATGAGGGGAGCCCTCAAAAAGGCTGCGTTCCTGTATCCCCCTGACCCGTCAGGGATACTGACTCGGGACAAAAAGGATGGCACCCCCAAAAGGAGGCACGTGCACCAACACGTGCTCTGCATCCCCAAACTGTGCCCCCCCACACTGGGGAACAGTGTGTCCCATAGGCCCCCAGCTCCTGGGAGGGCAAACCTAGCTCCTCCAGCCCTCCTGCAGACCCCGTGACCAACCCGACAAATGATTATTGCTATCAACTAATGTCACATAGGAAAAGGGTACAGCTGATCTCAGCCAGGATCCCCAGCTCTGATTACAGCATTGCTCACTACAAACACAAGAGGCAGAAACACTCAGAGGTTCTGACTCCCAGGGACACAGGGATTAAGCTTTGGATGTTCTTCCCCTTCGAGCCACAGGTAAATACAACGTGAGCTTGGTTTCTGCCCTTCTCCTGTTGAAGGATTTGGGTGACACGTTGTCCTTGGCTATTCAGCAGCCCCCAGATTGCCACTAAGGGAGGTCACCATGCCCCGGGTCACCTCGGTCCCAGGTGGAGCTGCCTGTTCCCAGTATTCACAGACACAGCAGGGAAGCAGGCAGATCCCAAATGCAGCACCCACAACGCTCCACTGTGTGACGGGGACATGCTGGAGCGTGGGGAGACGTGGGACACATGATACTGCATCCTCATGCAGTCCAGTAAGGAAAATACTGGAGCAAGGGAAGGGGCAGAGCTTTGAGCCCTGGAGACAGGCACTCAAAAGCGAAGTTTGGCTTCTCCCTGGGAAATGCTGCTGGGTTCCAAGGGAGCTGGGAAGCTGGAGGACATTGGCGTGGGTGGAAAATGTATCTGCACCTCATCCATCTCCTGCTCCTCCACCCCTCTTCTCCCCATTGATCCCTGCAGTTGCTTCTGTGACACCTTCCAGGGCGTGTTTGATGACCAAGTCTTCATGTGCACTGAGCAGCAGGGCAGGAGCCATCCATCAAATTTTTTTCTTGCTGCCACAGCGGGGAAGGGGCAGGAAGCAAAAGATCTATAGATTTAATTAAATCCCACGCCATCCATTCCCACCTCCATGACAGCTCCTCATAACTCAGGGCCAAGGAGCAGAGCTGCCTGCCAAAAGAGCCAAGCCTCGTTAGCAAGGAGGAGGCTGGAGAGCAGCAGCCACAGGAGCTGCATTTCTGTGGCACACCACTTCCACATCCCATTTTTGGGAGGGCCGCAGCATCACCTCTACCCGCTGCAGCCTCATTCCTCCTATCCAGCAGAAGCCCTTGGTGGGTTCTGACCCATCTTTCCCTTGCATCTGGTTGCAAGCAACGTTTTGAGCCCAGCACGGTGGTTTGCTGGCTGCAAGCACCTGGGATGGTCCCTTACCTGTGTACAGAGAGATGTAGGAGGAGTCAATCACCTCGAACTTCAAGCTAGGGAGGAAAACTCGCCACTAGGAAAGAAAGAGATGGAGGATCAATGGGAGGACGGGTCCTTCTCCACCCTCAGCTCCCAGGGACCATCCTCAACTCCAACACCACAGCAGTGGAATGAGAGGGAGGGCTGACCCTATCCCAGCACAGGTCCAGACCTATCTCCTGCCTTAAATCACAGTGCTTTAGGCTTGTTCCCTGCACATCCAGAGAAGAGAAGGCTCCCAGAAGCGGGGTACCCCCTGGCTGCCACACATCCCAAACCCATGTGGTTCTTCTGGGCCAGGCAGCAGCTTCTTCCCAGCCAGCATTCATCAGCAGGGCATCGAAAACGTGGGATCAAGACCCTGACTCACAGCTGACATTCACTGACCCCCGAATCACCTCCTCCTTTCCCTGCCTTTCTCCAGTGCTGCAAACCACGGAGACCTGCGTTAGCAAAAGCAGGAACAGGCACAGACTGAAGCAACCCCCTGAAGATCCCTGCTGCTGCTGCTTTTAGACCAGCTTCAGCTGATTCGGGGCACATTAACAACGAGCAAATATGCTTTGACTTCAGAGGGTCTTCACAGCTGCCTGCACTGATTTGGCTGCCATTTAAAAGCATGCCCCAAATGGATGCGAGCCTTTGTACAGACAAGCCCTCACATACCCAGAGCAAGGGATGCATTAGGGTCCTTTGTTGTCTCCCTACGTGCACCTGAGAAGCTTCCCTCCCTCCAGCAAAAAAAAAAAAAAAGAATAAATAAAAACATTTTCCCCCCTCTCGTTTTGTATTTCCACATCAGAAATTCAGATCTTATCAACACTGCATGCACCCAGACAGAGCACTCCTGAGCGCTGGGGAGGAGAAAGGTGAGAAAGGGGAGCTGTCAGCCTCTGAGATGCTTTGCTGGCACAAGTCTGACTCCAGTGATTAATGAGTGTTTGGAAAAAAAGGAACCCTTTGCGAAAGAGCCAACATCTTCCCCTCCCAGAAAAGAGAAAAAAAAAAAAAAGCCTGAGCTCCTGAGAACAGCAGGGCTGTGCAGCCAGGCGGGCAAGTTCAGATCTGAAATTGCTGGTAAGGAGGGGTGGGGAAAGAAAAAAGGGACCTGAGGCAGTGGCGGGGGCTGACTGCTCTACAGGGCAGCTGTCAGCATCCCAGATGGTACCCATCTGTCCCCATCTTATCCACGGAGTGGGCTCCTCCAGAAAAGGACCTTTCCTCCCCTGCCAGCCCAATTCTCTTCTGCACACGGCGAGGGGGGTGAAATAAAGGGGGAAGGGGGCCACAGAGAGATGGTAAAGAAAGCCTGGAAGCAGCACAGGGGGACATATGCTCACGCCAACTTCCACGTGGTCCGAGCCTCGGTCATCTTGCTTGTGGAGCAGCTCAAAGTAGTAGCGCCTGGACGACATAAGGCTGCACAAGAAAGGGAGAGGCTGGTTAGGAAACACTGCTGCTAGGGCAATGGGATGGAGCCCCTGGACCCTCGGTGCCAGGGGAGTCACTGCTGGAAACCATCTCTGTCCTGCTCACGTGTGGCTAAAACTTCTTGGGGTAGGGAGAAAGGCAGGGTGAGAGGGATATCTGCAAGCAGCTTTACTGTTTCAGTAGAAAAAGGGAACCCTAACTTGTGACATCCAGCATCTTTAAGGTGTGGGCTAGCGTTGGGTGTTTCAGGAAGGGGCTGTGGTGGGAGCTGGTCAGGATCAGCTTGAAGCTTACCGTAGAGGTTTGGAGACCTGCGAGCTGAATTTGGTGAACTCCCCCGGAGCCGTCCACTCGGTACCCAGCTGGGGATAGGAAAAATGAACAGCTAAGAACTGCCAGCTAAGCAGGCACGAGCCCAAATCCGGCCAGACAGACAGCAAGAAGCTCTCCTCTGCCTCCATTGGGCACTGTGCCATGCTGCAGAAAGGCTCATCAGGCAAGGCTTCACCCCAGAGCCCCTTTATCCCCCCATCTGCTGGGGCTCCCGGCACAGGAGCTTGTCACCAGCCACGAACAGCAAGATCCCAAAAGCATATGAGTGTGGCTCGAGACCATAGGTTTTCCAGTTTCCCAGGAAAATCCAACTCCCACCCTGGGACATCAGGTTGCTGGGCCAGGCTCTGAGCAACCTGATCAAGCTGCAGAGACTCCACTGGGTCCAACTCCAATAGTTCTATGACACGAGCTTTGGTGGCTATCACCAGGATGTGGGGATCCCCACAAGGCAGCGTGGAAGTGAGGACAGAGGTACCCCAAGTGAGGAGGAGCCCTCAGCAGGAGCTCGAGCATCCCCAGCACGCACGTACCTTGCCCACGAAGGCAGCCAGCCGTGAGTTGGACGGGCTCTCGTCAGAACTGAGCCAGAACTCTGAATTGTCATCTGATGCCACAGAAAACTGGAAATCACCTGAGGACAGCAAAGGAGAGGCATACAGCAGTGCTGGTGGCCTGGGCTGGGTGGATGAAGGTGACGGTGTTCCCTTGTGGTGTGGGGAAATGGAGGGATGGATGGGCAGAGGTAACACAGTGCTGAGGACCCCACACTGTGCTCTGTCCTGGATAGGACTGCTGCTTCAGCTTTGTTCAAACCCATGGAAAAGGATCTCTGCTCCAGAGAGACCCTCCCGCCTGGGAGCCAGTGAGTCTCCAACACCCTTTCCACCCTTGTGTGTCCCAAGAAGGGGGAGGAGGCAGCTTCCTCACATCACTGCAAGGGGAGAAGAGGCCCGAGATCCCCACTCACCATCCTTGAAGGGGTGGATGTAGCCAAAAATCCTCAGCCCATAGTTCTTCCACTTGGGTGACACGGCCAGCTTCTTCACCGTGGTGCGGGTCTGGGGATGTCAAAGCACAAACAGTTCACACCTTGTGCCAACATTATCCACCCCTCGTCCTCCTGGGACTTTGTACCCCAAAAACAGACACAGAGGACCCATCACCACCCAGATCTCTCCATCTCTGTTCTGGTGGCAATCACCTGCCCCAAAGCGAACCCAAAAGCTTGCAAGCCACGAAGAGGGATGAGCAGACCCTCCTTCCAACCCACCAGCATCAGGTCTGGGACTCACGTGTGGAAAGAGTGGAAAATGGAGGTTCTTCCTCAGGTGCCTCACAGCTCCTCCACACCAGTCTTCGAAAACGTGCAGGTTTGCTTTCCCCTTGTACTGCAAAATGAGGGGACAGATGAGCAGCTCACCTCCCAGGGATACCGTAAGGGCCAACCCTGTGCTCACAACACCGAAACCCAGAGGATTATCTTCCTCCCACTGCTGTGAGATCACCCTTTAGGATCCCAAGCAGGCTCCCACAGGGACCGTTCCCCTTCTGGATACAACAGCAAAAGCCCAGCCCCATCATCACCCATCTCAATGGCACCAGGAGGAGAAGTCCGTGTGATTCTTCCCCATCCCTCAACACTGCGGCCACGGCCTCCACCATCACCCCCCTGCCCACGTACCTTCTCATCCCAGGGCAGAGCTTGCTTGGTCAGGTTGAGTTTGGGGTGTCTGGTGGCTCGTGAGCCTCTGGAAAACCACCCATCCAAATCCTGCCCGTCGTTCTGCCAAGGAAGCAGGAGATGGGAGATGAGAGGTGAGGGGCAGCGGGGGCCACAGCCAGCACACTGCTCTGATGTGCTCACAGCAGGCTTCCTTATGCCTGAATAGCTCATTTGAGACGTCAAGAGTTTCCACACTGAGGGAAAAGCTTTCAAGGCTGAACGCAAAGCAAAGTGGGGCACCTCGCTACGAGAGAACATTGGCGAGGCATCCCAGAGAGAAGGGCTACAAAACATTCCAGCTCAACACGTTTCTCATCCTCTGCCAAAAACCCTCCTGCCCCCAAAACAGCACCGCTTTCTGTTCATCCTCAATGCTGGTCCAGCAGCCCACTGGAAGGGGACTATTTTGGGCTCCGCTTCCAAAAGAGCAGGAGCTCGGGCGATAATGCGATCTGTACTCGTGCCCCCAGGCAGAGGCAGCAGGGTGCCTCCCCACTCTCCCTCTTCCTTTAAAGGGGATTAGATTAATCCGATCACTCGTGTCTTGTAATTTAGAGGGATTAGGGGGAGCAGTCACCTGCCCCCAGCTTGCTGAAGAGGGAGTCGGGCTCTTCTGGAGAACCACGGCACAAAGCATAGCCCGTTACAGCACACAGTGCCAAGGAAATCATTAGCAAACTTTTCCTAAATGACATCACTAGTGTTCTGGAGGAGGGGGAACAATGCTCTTCGGAGGCATTATTAGGGAGGAGACATAATTGTGCTCACTGGGAAAGCCAGGGGGCAATTACAGAGCAGCCTGGCCATAACACTCCAGTACCAGGGCCAGAGTGCCCTGCAAGCAGGTGGGGACACCACAACAATAAAAGATAGCAAACAAAGGAGCAGCGGTACCAACAGCAAGATCTGAACCAATGCCTGGCTGAGAGCACACCAGGAAGAAAGCTTCTCATTTCAGTTTTCAGTCTGCAGTTGTTTGCTCCGGGCTCAGAAAGCCCTTCGGATGCTCCACCAGGCATCCCACTTGCCTTCGACACTGTCCTACACAACACCCTTGTCTCTGAATTGGAGCGACACGGATGACCCGAAGAGTTATGGTCAACAGGCTCAAGGATCAAATCGTGCCAGACATTCCAGACAGGGCAAGGCATGAGTCACAACGCTGAAAATCTCAACTGCTTGTCAGGCAGCTTAATTTCCACCATCAGGGATGCTCAAGAGAACCACAAAGATTGTCCGCCCTCAGATCCACACAAGGCTCGGGTCACCCTGCTCTACTCGGCCACGTGTTCAGCAGGGAACACAGACCAGGAACGTTCACAGATGCCATCCCACCTCGGTCCTCGGTCCCACCAAGGCTCTCTCATTCCCACCTGCTCCTCCTCGTGGCTCTCACTGGAGTCCTCAGCCTTCCTGTGCCGTGCTGCTGCCGGGACCACCGCCGGCCGCCTGCCGGGGTCCGTCACCTCCCCCAGCCGTTCCCCATCTGCAATGCAAACACAGGAGCTGCTGAGTGAGACCATGGCTGCTCCCTCTGGCCCCAGATGCTCCTGGGCCTCTCCAGGGGCTGCAGCAGAGACGGACAGGGTGAGCCCCGGCTGTGATTCCCTTCATTACATTCATACTAAGCAGCTTGAGGCAGCTCATCAGCACTGCTTTTAATTACTCTTCTCACAGCAGCCCTTTTACGTCAGATGGGATAAGCTCCGGCGGGACCTCAGCTCCCCATCCAGCTGTCGGGACGGCACCGAACAAAAGTCAGCCCAAGCACCATAAAAAATGACAGAACATCCTAAGGCAGAAGGGACTCGTGATGATCATCAAGCCCAAACTCCTGGCTCCACGTCAGGCAACCAAGAGTCAAACCATCTCTGTAAGAGTGCTGCCTTCTTGAGCTCCAGCAGCTCACGGCCGTCCCACTGCCCTGGGCAGGCTGTTCCATGCCCACCACGACCCCAAAAGCTCCACAGTGGGGACTTCGTGCCATCCCCATAGTGATCCCCTGTTGAGAAACCCCAGCAGGGAGCCCACAGGCAATGCTGGGCTCCCACAGTCAGCAGGAACAGCGAGGCAGAGGTCACCGAGACTCTCCCACGTTCTCCATCATCTCACTTGGCAGTTGTGGGGAGCTCCTGCCTGCCCCAGGATGGAGCTGGGGAGCCCCCAGACCCCGCAGCCTCCTGATGTACGTGTGCTGATGCCATTAGCATTCGAGTGGCCACGCAGCCCACATCTCCTTGGAGATGGCAGCACAAATCCCATCCTCAGCGCGGCTGCAGCGCGGGAACAGGAAATTAAGCTCTAAAGCCCCCTTATTCTGCTCTCAGCCATTATTCAGCCCTGGCAGCCCCAGCTTACTGCTGGCAGCTCCCTGCCTCCCTCCCAATGCCTTCAGACCCACACCGTTCCTCCCCCAGCCCCATCTCAGCCTCGATGGGAACGGGGAGCATCGCAGGGAGGAGTGGGACTGGATCCAGCTCTTGAGACCACCCCCCTTCCATCAGCAAGAAGGAAGCAGAGCAGCAGCTGTTCCTAAATCCCCCAGCCCACCCTCGGGAGAACCACGTCGCCCAGCAGGGGCTCTCTATGGGGACACAGCAGCAAGAGATGCTCTTGTCAGTGCTTTCACCTGCACCCCTGCCATTACAAATCTCCTCGGCGGGGACAGGGTGTGCTCAGAGACGTGGCAGCAACCCAGGAGAAGGAAAAAAAAAAAAAAAAAAAAGCCAGCAAAGCCACGGAAGAAGGTTTCCGCAGCAGTGTTTGTTCTTCTGCAATTCAAATATTGGATAGGAACGTCAAGGACAGCCTTTGCCCAAAAAAAGAAAAAAAAAAGGAAACCAAGAAATGCTAATCGGCCTGGCTGCAACGTGCAAGAACTGAAAATAAACAACCCCTCCTTGAGAAAGGAAAGGCCAGCATCGCTACCAGCCAGCTGCAGGTTGGGAATGAACCCTCCTCATCTCACCCTCCTCCCCAAACCCAGCAGCTTCCCAAAGCTGAGGCCACTGGAAGCCCAACCCTACAGCATGGACAAAAGGCGCTGCGGAGCGGTATTGTTCAGCTCCCGGCCCTGCAGCCAGGCAGCAGCAAGAATAAAAGGCTCCTGCGAGATGCTGGCTGGGGAGGGGCTGCCCTTCTCCCCTCCCTCCCCCAAAGGGTGCCAAACATCTGGGTGATGCCAGAAATCCAGCCCAGCCCTGACTTTCCAAGCGACTAACAGCCAGGTGGGGCTTGGGGCCATTGAGGATATGGATGTAAAACACCGAGTTGGCACTGAAATCTTGCGCTGGAAACAGAATGCAGATCCTAAATACCTCCTGGGTGCTGGGGTTTGGTTCCCCAGGCTCCAGGGCTGAGGGATTTGGGGGTTGGTTGCACCCTAAAAGCCAGCAGCACTCGGGGTGAAGGGTACCGCACCCACATACAGAGCAATGCAAATGGGAACAGGCAGATGTAACTCGGTGCTCCTGACTGACAGATCTCCCCAGAGGGGAGCATCTGCTCTCATCTTCCCAATCCTGCAGCGAAAACACCCCGCTGAAAGGGAGATGCCAAAGCAAGGTACGTCTCCCTCCAAGCCAACCACCAGCAGCCCCTCCACCATCTACCCCCAAAATCATCAGCACACCGGGCTGCCCTGATTACCAAAGTCATGGAGGTGGCTTCAGGGCTGGATCCTTCCAGGATGATCCTCCTGGCCCTGGAAGCAGCAGCTCAACCCATGCACGAACAATGAGGGACACGAAAAAACCATCTGGAGATGCCAACACCAAGCCCTGTGCTCTAACCATGCTGGTCCTCCAGAGCACCCCATTTCCACCAGTCTTGGGTGCTTCGATCCTGTCCTTTGTTTTTAATCTAAATTTGGCATCCAATCCAGCAGAGCCTCCCGCAAGGAGGTGACAGGGGGGGACCTGTGTAACCCCTGCTCCCATCTATCTCCTTGCCCAGCCCAAATCCCTTCTGCCCTGCCATTGCCAAGGCAACAGGAGCTCAAAAAGAGACAGCCACCGGCACACCAGGGACAGCGGAGCTCCTGGCCACAGGATGGCACACAGAGGACTGAGTGTCACCGTGCAGTTGGGGACACAGTGGCTTCCTTAGGGGATGGGCATCACTCAGGGGATGCTGAAAACCCTGGAGCCACAAACACGAGCTCTCAGCCCCTGCAGCCGTTCCAGCCCCATGGCTCGGAGCCCTCGCTGCCACGTTTCCCAGCTCCGTGCCACTTTGTTCCCCAGCCCCGAAGCCCTGAGACAGCCCTGGCTGCCCAAGGACAGGGCTCGCTTGTCTGCCTGCCTCCTCCTCCCCTCCCAGCAGCTCTTGGCAGGGCGGGAGTGCTCACAAAGAGCTGATTCAGGGCAGCGAGGAGGACGAGGGCTCCCCTGGAGAGAGGCCGAAGGGGAAACCAAGCGGCCCAGTGATGGCACCGCCGCCCTTCTGCAAGGGCCACCGAAGCTTTTCAAAGGGCTCTTGTGTAATCCTCTCCCCTACCTGCACCCCTAAAGAAAGCAACAAAGGCACCCGGCCTTGCAGTATGTGCTAGGGATGCCACGCGTGGTCCCAAAGCCAGCAGGGGAGGGACAGGCAGGATCCAGCTGAGGTCCAGGTCCTAATGGATTTGTACCTCAGAAGAAGATTCTTCTTCTTCCCCATCCCCTTCCTTTAGGGGTTGGCAGCTGCCCAGAGGAGCTGCAGGTTCCCCATCCCTGGAGGTGCTCAAGGTTGAGATGGGGCACTGGGCAACCCCATCGACCCACGGCAAGGAGTTGGAACTGGATGGGTCTGAAGATCCCTTCCAACCCAACCACAATGCAGTTTACTGCCACAGTGCTCCCCAAGTCAGCACTACCCCTGCTCACAGCACTTTGGAAAGCCCTCTGTGCCACTCTGCCCACCAAGAGATGTTCCTCAAGGCACACACATCTTGCCCTGAGGGTGCCACCAAAGCTTTCCCCAAACCCAAATTCCAGCCCATCCATCAGCACTGGCAACAGCCACACGTGTTCAGTCGCTGCTCCAGGTGGCAGAGCCAGGCAGGCACTCTGCTAAGAGCCATTTTACATCATTGCCATCATTTATTTCTTTTTCCTCCTGCTCTTTCTCTTTTTTTTTTCCTTTCTCTTTTTCTCTTCCCACCTGGCATGAGAGCATTTCCACCCCATTGACTCAGCACGGCTTCCAGCTGGGAGAACACCGTAATGGCCTCATTATTTCAGATGAGGAACCTGTGTGTTAAATTAGGCAGAGAAGGGTAATTATCTACTTGTAGAAGATAAGGGAAGAGAGAGTATTTTATCAGGGACAGAATGCCAGCGTGCTTCCCAGCCAAGTCCCCACGTGAGCAGCATCCAGGCCACGGAGACTCCTTAGGGGCACATCCACCCCCAAGCACACACCCTTTAGCCTATCCCCCCACCTCTCTTCCTGCCAGGAACTCACAGCCTGTGATTTCTGGAGGCTGAAGACACATCAGGCTCGGTGCTGCTCTGTTTAATGAGTAATTAACCTTTCCGAGCATCTTCTGGTGGCTGACGCAAGGCAGGCAGCATCCTCAGAAGCAGGGCACGGGGTCTTGGGCACCCTCTGGGGTCTCGGGCACCCTTCTGGGGGTCTCGGGCACCCTTCTGGGGGTCTCGGGCACCCTTCTGGGGGTCTCCATCCAGTTCTCGCTGTCTCCCTAGAGACAGTACCACCCCATCCCTATGGGACTGGGGACCAGGACACGCAGCCGCATCCCCACATCTCCGGGCATCGTTTTTATGCCACGGCACAGAGAAAGCACCAAAACCCCGCAGCACATCCTCACCCTACCCTCAATTTCCCACTCCCCTCCACGCCAACATCTGCACCAGCACCCTCGACCCCGCAGACCCCCACAAACCCACCCGCCACCCATTTCACCCCCCAACCCCGCTTCCATCCCCACCTCCAGCCCACCCCACGGGGCGTGCCCATCGTGGGGGGGGGGGGGGGCGAGCCCCGCGTGGGCTGGGCTGGGGTGGGGGGTGTAGGTGTGGGGGGGGGGGTTTACCTCTGTTGTAGGTGAAGGGCAGGCGGAGGGCGCGGCCCTGGCGCACCAGGCTGATGTGCAGGTAGGTGAACCAGGCGGCCGAGGTGAGCAGCGCCAGCAGCAGCAGCAGCTTCAGCTGCTTGCGGATCTTCTTCACCGGGAGCCGCGGCATCACCGCCCGCCGCAGCCGCCGCCGCGGCCCGCCGCCGGCCTAGCCCCGGCCCATCGGGCCCCCTTCCCCCTGCCGCCCGCCGCTACGGGCCGGCAGCGGGGGGGCGGCGGCGGTGGCAGCAGCTCTCGGCCGCCCCGTGCATCGCCGCCGCCCCGTCGCTCCGGCAGCGGACACGGGCGGGCGGCGAATGAATGGAGCGGCGGCGGCGGGAGACGAGGGAGGGGGCGCGGCGCCGCCCGGCCCGAGCGACGGCGGAGGCGGCCAATCGCAGCCCGCCGGGGTGGAGTCTCGGCCAATAGGCGCGCTCGGGGGGCGGGGCAGGAGAGGGGCGCCGCGCGTCGCCACGCCAACGGGCCGGCGGCAGCGGAACGGACCATGGGGGCGAAGGGGGGGGGGGGAGGCGGCCCCGGTTTTGTCCCCGCGGTGTTGGGGAGAGGGGGAGCGATGCGGCATGGGGGGGGAGGAGGACAGAGCCGTCAGCACCCGGAGCGGGAGGTGGAACGGGTGATGTGAGCCGCGAGAGGACCGGCTCTGCCCCCCCCCCCCATCCGTGGACCCCCGCAGCAAGCTTGGTACGTTCCTACGTGCCGCGCCGAGGGGCTGCGGGGCCCGGCCGGGGAGCGGGATGGGACCCCTTCCCTGCTCCCCCATCCCATCCCCTCCCCTTCTTCTTTTCCCCCCATCCCCTCCCCTTCTTCTTTCCCCCCCATCCCCTCCCCTTCTTCTTTTCCCCCCATCCCCTCCCCTTCTTCCCCATCCCCGTCCTATCCCACCTCTACCCCTACCCCCATTCCCACTCCTCCTCTATTCCCAACCCATCTCATCCCCCTCCCTTATCCCCTCCGATCTTCATCCCATCCCGTCCCATCCGCGTCTCCGTCGCGTCCCACAGCTCAGCCGGGCTGAGACCGCCCACAACTCATCGCACCGCTGCTGCCCGGCGTTTTCGGTTGCGGGGCTGGAAAGGAAAACAGTGGAGGAATTCAGCAGTGAAGAGGGGAAAAAAAAAAAAATAGACGACATCTGCGGCTCGGGAAACTAGAGGGCACCCGCGCTCCAGGCTGCGCGTCCACACCGCGCTCGCACGAATGTTAATTGGCTCATAATTAGGCTCAATTTAGATAAGCGTGCGGTGCACCTCTTTGTCCTCCAGTGCCTTTTGGGACCTTTTGACCCAAGAAAGAGCAGGAGGAACGTGGGGAGACCGATGGGGTCCCGGCACCACGCGGTGGGGACGCGACGTAGGGTTTCTCCACGCAGTGCCAGGGTTGGGTTGGGGTCCCGGTGCCACGTGGTGGGGATTTAGGATTTCCACCGAGCATCCAGGCTCGAGCCCAGGGATGGGAGCCCCATTGCGACTCGGTGGGGACGAAGTTTAGGATTTCTCCACCACCTACCCGGAGTCGGGGTTCCCAGCACCGTTACGGCGGGGATGTGATGCAGGGTTTTCTCACGCATCCAGCAGTGAGCTAGCCACGGGACGGTACAGGACACGATATAGGCTTTCCCCTATCGACCCCCCCCCCCCCCATCTCATCACCTCTCGAGCCCCACAGCCCGACCAGGGGTCACTCTCGGGGCCATTGCTCTGCGCTCGCAAGGGGCGGGCGGCCCTTTATTCCCCTCCCCCTCTCCCATCCCTCCCCATCACCGGGCTGCGAGGAAACGAAACCAATTCTCTCCTTCCCCCCCCCCCCCCTCCCCCCCTTCCAGGCACCGCCCCCGAGCCTCAGAGCCCCCGAGCCCCAGGATGGATCGGGTCCGCACATCGGGTCCAGCACTGCCGCCCTACGAACCCCTGATGGAAGGGATGGACGTGGAGGGGAAGAGCCGCAGCACGGTGGTGACGGTGGAGACCCCACTGGTGCCTCCTCCCCGAGACCACCTGGCCTGGTCGCTGTGTACCACGCTGTATGCCAACGTCTGCTGCCTCGGCTTCCTGGCACTCGTCTTCTCCGTGAAGGTTGGGGAAGGGGAAAGCGGAGGGGGGGGGGGGGTGATGGGGAAAGTGATGGGGAAAGAAATCCGGAGAGGAGGGGGGAGCCGGCTTTGGGGGATCTGACACGAAAAAGAACCGTGGAGCTCCCAAAGTCCCAGCCCAGGGTGCCCCATGGACCTTACAGAGCCCCGGCTCTCATAAAGATCCACGGAGCCCCCAGATCTCTGCTGCCAGGGCACCCCGTGGACCCCACGAAGCCCCAGGGACCCTTGATCTTCTAAAGCCCCAGCCCTGTGGTGCTGTATGAGCCCCACAGAGCTCCTCACCCTGGAGAGATCCATAGACCTCCCCCCCCCCAAAAAAAACCCACCCTACCCTGGGGCATCTCATGGAAATCACATCCCCACCACCACCACTGGGAGCCCTACAGAGCCCTAACCCCCAGATCGCCCCACTCATCCCACAGAGCCCCCACAACCCGGGAACCCATCCTTCCTAGCCCCATTGACTCTCCCTTTGGTCTCCCCAGTCCAGGGATCGCAAAGTCCTGGGTGACTACAGTGGGGCCCTCAGCTACGGCTCCACCGCCAAGTACCTGAACATCACGGCCCACCTGATCAACGTCTTCCTCATCATCCTCATCATCGCCCTGATTGCCAGCGGCACCATCGTGTTGGCCAACATCTTCAACCACCAGCAGCTACCCCCTCCCGGGTTCATTGGGCCCACTTAGCCTCATTCCCTGCTCCGTGGGCAGAGCTTTGCTTGAGGGCAGTGCTTTCCTTGCTTCTCCCAATCCTTTTCCAGTCATCATCTGTTAAAACCACCTCGAGACACCCCTCTCTCTGGCATGAACCTGTAAAACCAGTAGTAGCAATGGAAACCCGCAGGCTTTGCCACTTGCCATCTCCCTCTGGCTTTTTGCTGTTGCTCCAAGTGCCTGTAGAAGTCCTCAAGGAGGCATCTGATTGGTAAAAAAAACAACAAAAAACCACCACAATAAAGGTTTCTGTTTCTTTCTCTTTTGTCTCACGGCTCTTCTTCTTCCGGGGATGAGGGTGGGAGCAGGAGAGCCCCCGCAGTGATGCTATTGGGCAGCTGTCCCTTTTGTCACTGTTTGGAGCACGACAGGGACGATAGAATCGTTAAGGTTGGAAAAGACCTCGAAGATCATCAACCCATCACCAACGTGCCCACTAACTGCGTCCCTAAGCTCCAAGATGTACCAGGACCTGGATGGGTGAACCCAGCTCACAGGTCTGAACAAAATGGACTGAGACAAGGATGAGGGCACAGGGGTAGAGCATCCCCTACCCCATCACCGGGTAGGCTTTATTTAGGGATGAGGAAACCACGGGTGGGGCGGCCCTATCCAAAACTCTGACGGTGTTGTGCTTCCCTGAAATGCTTTGGAGGAAAAACAAGCCGACAACGCTTCCTCCTTCCTTCTGCAAACCCCATCCCAGCTTCAGGGTGAGGCAGAAATCACGCCTCCAGCTCCAGCCATGTCCAAAGTGACCCGGGCAAGGCCTCAGGCACCCGACCAGTAATCCTGGACAGAGCTGACCTGGCAGAGGTTCAGCTATGTGCTTGGCTTCCTGCTTCCCAGCTCTGTGAGGGCTGGGGCCCCGCAGGGCTGGATGGAGAAAAGCCTTTTTCTTTATTTCCCCCCCCCGAAGAACAATGATTTCTGCCAAGAAGCCGCGCTCACGAGCAGGATGTCAGAAATCCTTTCTGCAAAACACAACAGCCATTTGTTGCAGGATCTCTGGCAGCCTCGGCCGGGTGAATCATTGATTCCTCCTCTTCTTCCCGTAAGAGCAAACAGACGTGCTGGATCGTGTCCTCCCTGAGCTCTGCTCCTCTCTCTCCATCCCTGCTGGCCCCACCAGGATCTGGCTGAACCCACACCCCCTCCCCACCAAAAATAATAATAATAATAATAATTGGGGGTGTTTTTGTGCACCTGCCCAAGCACATCCTCATCCCCAACTCCTCCTCCCGTGAGCACAGTTGGGACTTTCCATGCGTGGATGCTCCCTGGGGCCAGGCACCAGCAAGCAGAGTGAGATTTCTGGGGGGTTATACAGGGCAGGGGTGCTCCCAGGACAAGGACAGACTGTTCCTTCTCCTATACAACAATTCCTCCGGGCTGCTGTCAGATGGCCAACCAGCCTTGAACTCCTTGCCCCGAAGGCAGCAGCCAGCGGGCTCTGCTCCCTTGCGTAACCCACCCCTCAAAAAGACACCCAGCAGACTTAAAACCCCGACCTTGCTTTGCAAACACTTCCCCCCTCCGTGCACAGAAAAGCCACGGCCGCATCTTCCTTTCTCACCCCCAGCCCTACAGTGCTTGGCCCCCTCATTGTGCCCACACCCCCAGGGCTGGGATGGACTGCTGGACTTTGGCTCCCCGATGCGTTCCCATCCCGTCTGTCGTTCGTGGGTGCAAAAGCAAATAGAGGGAAATGCACAGAGGGGTGGAGATGCCAGCAGGATGTTCGTGCCGTGCCCGTTAAGATAAGACAGCAATTAACCCCACTTACAGCTAGAAGGGCTCCTGCAGCTTTTGGGGGGCACGGCTGTGGGTCAGTGCTTGGGTTTGGGCAAAAAGCCAGCCTCGAAATCCCCTCCTCCATTCACACCCTTTCTCCCTCCCTTTCAGCCTCTCCTCTTAATTATCAGTGTGACCTAATGAACCTCATTAACTCGAGAGAATGCCAGGAAAAGAGCTGATAGCTTTGGTACGAGCAGTACCGGGGAGCACTTGGGTCGGCACTAGGGTGATGCCCCAGGCATGGAACCTTGTCTGTGCAGGGGGAGAACCCATTTCTTAGAGAAACGAGCACTTCCCCTTTCATTTTCTTTGTCCCAGCCACCTGGAAACCTCCCGCTGAATGCAAAGGATGTTGACTTTGTTACCAAAACGCCCACTGTTTGAGCTGGTGCTTTTTTTTTTTGTCTTTTAAAGTTCAGGTGGAACGTGTTTTCTCACTGAATCTTCCCTCCTGAGTCTTCGTTTCCACTCCCACGCCACCCCCCAATTGCTCCACGGAAATGAGAAAAACCCTCCAAAAGCACAGCCCCAACGCACACCCCCTGCCCTCCCCAAAACCTGCCCCAAGGAACATTGTCCCGTGCCTCCATGCCATCCTATACACCGCAGCTTTCAGATCACCGTGCCCACGTTGGCACCGTGGTGCACCAGCCACGTTCCCAACATCCCCAAAGAGAGCTCGTTCCTGGTAGGGTGAGAACTGCCCACGCCCCAGCGCCGGGCGGGGTGTCCCCAGCCCAGTGAACCCTTCTGCTCACCTATAATAGGTGAGGCTGCAAGGGCACGGCCATTGTACCTGCCTTCTGCCACCATGCAGAGCTACCCGCAGCACACCAGCATCAACATGCAGCCCAATGGGCAGAATGTGATCACTGTCGTTCCCATCCCGCCGCCACCCCCCAGGGATTTTGTACTCTGGTCCCTCTTCAACTTCGTGCTGTGCAACCCCTTCTGCTTGGGCTTCTGTGCACTCTCATACTCCATTAAGGTAAGGGGAAACTCAACCTAGTGGCTCTCTGTTCATCTTTCAGGTTTGCCCCCATGCTGCCGCTCCCAAATCCCATCCCATCCCCTTTTGGCCCACCTTCCCCTATCCCAATCCCATTGTACTCCATATCACGTCCCACCTTTCCCCTCCCATTACCATCCCATCGTGTCTCATCTTCCCACATCCATTCCCACTTTCATTCTCTCTCATCCCGTTGTCCCACCCTTCCTTACCCTATCCCGATCCCATTCCCTCATGCCTCACCTTCCCCCATCCATTCCTCATCCCATCTAATCTCATTTTGTCTTACTTCCCCTTATCCCTCCCAACCCCATCTGTCGTGTCTCACCTTTCTCCGTCTCAATCCCATTTGTCTCATCCCATAGCGTCCCACCTTCCCCCATCCCTTCCCAGTCCCATCCCATCTTCCCTTCTCCTGTCCCAAATTGCCCCAGACTTCATCCCTACCTCGCTTCTTCCTACCACTGCACCCCATATCTGACTTCCCTGGCACCCTTCTTTGGAGGACTACTCACCACCTTTGCCATCCCCAAGAGCCACAGCAGTGGGTTTCCCAGTATGCACAATGGTTTTGGCTTCCCTAAAGGATCACCAAGTGAGCCCCAAACCAGCTGGCACCACCACAAAGCTGGAAATCCTGCTCCCTCCCTCTGTCCTTCCACCCACCCTACTCGCAGTAAGGAGCAGCTGCTCCCTGAGTACCTTTCCTTTATTACCTTTAAAGCTAATCATCCTTAACGAGCACTCTGGGAGGAAAGGTCAGCTGCTGCCAGTGCCCTAAGAAGCACCATACAGGCACGCTGGGATCCCTGGCCTTCCTCACAGCTCTCCTCCTCCAGCAGGAGGAGCGGGCAGCACGAGACCTACCTTAATGACTTCCAATAAGCCATTAAGAAATTGTTGTCAGGCTGCTGCGAGCTGCGTTTCCCATCAGGGTGGGTCTCCTGAGGGTCTGACGCCCTACGGATGCCAGTGGGTGATGGTGGTGATGATGGTGGACAGAGCCTTTGATGTGTGGGGTTTCACCTCCTCCCTCTCTGCAGTCCAGGGATAGGATAATCGCTCAGGACTTCGTAGGCGCCGGCAGCTATGCGAGGACGGCCAAAACCCTGAACATCATCGCGTTATGCCTGGGAATCCTCGTGACCATCCTCTCCATCGTCGTGGTGGTTCTCTACCTTCCACTCTACATCGTGCATTCCTGATCTGGCCAGATGAAGAGGAGCAGTGCTGTGATCCCATCTCCCTCCCCACCTTCTATCCACAATCCCATCAGTGCCCTGCTACCACCCCCACTGAGGTGACTGTTGGGGATGAGCCCCCGGAGAGAGCTCGAGGCAAATAAAGCTTCTTCCTCGTTCCGTTTCTGAGTGGAGATGGTGTGGTTTTAAGGTTCAGGGGCTTTGGGGCTGCCCCACAGCTGGGACGATGTGCTTGGGCAGGATGCGCCCTGTCTGCACTGCTCAGCACTTCCCCCCTCCTGAGGCTCCTAGGGGTGCTCAGAGCCACCAAACCCACTTCTTATTTCTCTGCCACCCCACGCAGAGACAACCCCAGCGAGGATGTGGACCCTCAGGCTCCACACAGCAAGAACCCTATACCCCCAAGCTCCTCTCTTTGGTACTTTTTCAGTCCCTCAGCAGCCGCTTTGCCCTTTTCCCCCCCACCTCGTTTTGCGCAGGGTAGATCTCTAGGTCTCCCCGCGCCCACGCGGTCAGTGCCCCCACGCGCGGGGACTACGGGGACGAGGAGGAGGACGGATCGCTCCGCCCGAGCTCTGGGGGCCCGGGGGCCGGCATAGGGGCGGTGCGGAGCTCAGTTTCGTTTCCCGCAGACGTCCCCTCCTTCCTCCCATCCTCTCTCCTCTCCCGGCCATGAAGCCGCAACAAGAGGTGAGCATCCCGCTGCACCAGCCCGGGAGGGGAGCACCCCTCTCCAGCGTGCCCGACGAGCAGCCCCGCGATTTCGTCCTCTGGTCCCTCTTCAACATCCTGGTGGGTTTTGCTCTCACCTACCTCGGCTGCTTCTGCTTCCCCTCGCTCATCTTCTCCATCAAGGTGAGACCCTCCCCACCCCCGGTCCCTCACCCCTGACCCCATGCCTCCTTGCCAACCCGTCCTGGGGTCCCTCGACCTCCCCAAACCGATCTCCTCCCAGCACAACGCAGACCCCCTGCTCCAAATAGATCCCCTCTGATTTGATGCCCCCTCAGCGTGACTCCACGCAACCCAGCTCCCTTATTCAGGACTTTCCAACTCACGACTACCCCCAGTCTGCAACGCTCCCCAATACATCCCAACGGAACATGATTCCTAATTTCAGGCACCCCAGTCTGGTGCTGCCCAACTCGACCCCATCCAGCCCAACACCCAGACTAGGTTTCCCCAACCCATCCGGACACAATGCGATCCCCCAGTCCCAAGCACCCCAATCCAGTGCTGCCCAACCTGAAGCCCCAACTTACAACCCACTGAATCCTCAGTGCTCCCAAACCATCCCGACACAGCACAGTCCTGTGACCCCGAGCACCCTAAGCTAATGCTGCCCAAACTGAATGCCCCAACCCCTCTCCCACCCAATCCACAGTACCCCCAACCCTAACCAGGTGTATCATCCTTCCTGACCCCAAATTCTTCCTCAACGTAATGTGACTACTCCCCAATTTGAGACCATCCAATTTGATGCCCCCCACCCCATCCTCTCAGTTTGCACCCCTATGATGAGCCTTCCCACTCCAGAACATGGGACTGTAGGGGAGCACCTGGCTATCTTCAACCCCTGCTGGGACCCATAACGTCCCAGCAAAGCACCCACGACATCTCAGCTCCACCTGACAGTCCCATAAAGCCAGGCTGGGTTCTCCACCCTCCCTATCCCCGTCCTGCAGTTGGGTCTTCCCAGTGAATCCCCCATTTGTCCCCCTAGGCCCGCGACTGCAAAGTGCTGGGGGACCTGGAAGGCGCCCGGCGGTACGGCAACCGGGCCAAGGTGCTGAACATCATCTTCTCCGTGCTGATAGCTGTCTGCGTGTTGGCCATCATCGCCATTATCATCGTGCTCGCCACCATAAAAAGCACATAGATACAGACACTTCTGCCTCCATCCCGCTGCGCTGGGCTCACCCCCATAACCCCCCACCAAAAATGCGTCCCAAGGAATTTCTACTTTGGGGAAGGGGTGCAGAGCCCTGTCCCCTTGCTGCGTGCGGCGTGGCAGGGTTGGGTGGGGGGCTTCTTCCTCTACTTGTGCTCCTGGGCCGTGCTGGTATTTAACCAAGCTGCAACGTACGCATGGATCGACGCTGACACAAATAAAGCTCCTACTCACCAAGCTCTGCTCCTGTTGCATTATTCACAGCAGGGATGGAGGAGAGTGACCTGGAGCACCTCCATGGCATCCTCCTCCTCCACCCTCACTGCCTTGACAAGCATCTCCAGCATGAGCCACATTTTGTCCTAAAGATTTCAGCACAGCAGAAGAAGGAAACAGCAAATTTCCGTGCTTTTCTGGCCATAAACAGCCCATCTTGCTGCAAAGCCCCCTTCTCCTTCCAGGGAACCCTGCAGAGCTTTACTAGAAGCAGCTCTTTGGCATTTTAGCATTAAATTCCTGTTTTTTTCCATTCTTGTGGGGCTGGGGGAAGGGGAAATGTGGAGCTTTTAACGGTGCTTGGTGCCATCAGTCCAGGCAACAGGGATCTCCCAGATTGAGGCAATTGCTCTGAGCAGCAGTGAAAGGCACATGGTGACACAAAGAGATCCCCGAGGGCAGCAGCTTCGGCACAGGGGAAGCTCCAGCCAAGTCCAACACCAAGTTCTAGCACCCTGACCCCACTTCTGGATGAGGTATTTCCCAGCCACCACGACCTGAAAGGCTTGGTGGAGGCACCAGCACCATGAGCTGTTCCATGCTGGCTGGCATCCCATCCTTGGGAGTGGTGGTCACTTGGTCCCCACTCTCCCCATGGCTCTGTCCCCTCCCTCTGTCCCCCAGCATAGCTGGAGCCGCCCATGCCCCTATTGCAGGAGGAAGGCAGGCTCACGAAACCAACTTGGTTTCTCCTAGCTTCCAGCCAAGCATTTCTGATAACCACAGTTTGGCGAGGGCTGTAATTTCTCTGGTTTATATATAGAGGAGCTGAGGCTGGGCTGGAGATGAGGACGATATAAAAGGGCTCCACCAGCCCCAGTCCAGCAGCCAGGCTGGTGGAGCCGGAGAGCTGCGGGGTGCCCCTCTGGGTGGCCATGGACACATCCTACCCACGGGAGGACTACCTGCCCATGACATCCCACAAACGGGACTCGTCTCCCACTGCTGTCACATCCACACCGCCCCGCGACCACCTCATCTGGTCCATCTTCAACACCATCTACATGAACTTCTGCTGCCTCGGCTTCGTGGCTCTCGCCTTCTCTGTCAAGGTAAGGCACAGCTGGGTCCCAAGCAGGGGTGTTCGGGGTCATAGAATCATTAAGGTTAGGAAAGACCTCTAAGCTCCCCAAGTCCAACCCCAACCCACCCCACCATGCCCTGTCCCTCAGTGCCACATCCCCACGCTCCTTGGACATCCCCAGGGATGGTCACACCCTTACCTTCCCAGGCATCCTGTGCCAGTGCCTCACCCCTCTTTTGGAAAAGCTTTTCCTATCGTCCAACTTGAAATGATGCTGGAGGTGTCACCACTCGGACCCATCCTCCAGCAGCAACACCTCTAGCTGGACAGAGGGACCTGGAGGAAGATGGGAGACGCCCATGGGGACCACCTGGAGGATGCCTAGGGGTGCCCACGGGAACCCACTGCTGCTCTTGCAGGCTCGGGATCGCAAGGTGGCGGGGGATGTGGAAGCTGCTCGGCGCTTCAGCTCCAAAGCCCGCTGCTACAACGTGCTAGCCACAGCTGGCAGCGTGCTGCTGCCGCTCCTACTCGTCGCTCTGGTGGTCACCGGTGTCCTCCACCTCTCCAAGCTCGCCCAGGACTCCGTGGGCTTCTTCAGCTCCCAGTTCAGCACCAGCGATGACGAGGACAAGTGAGTCGGGGGCAAGCTGTGGCCATCTCCTCTGCAGCACTGGTGACCCAGCCCTGTTGTGCCCAACCCTGTGCTTCTTGGGGCAGCTATGTTACTTGGTGTTGTTATTTGGTGTTGTTGTTTTTAATCTTTCCCTCAGTGCTTAATATTTAAACCATTAAATCATTTCAGCCATCACCAACCTGTTCCGTGTGTGTGCATGCTCACAGATGATATAACTTTTAGAATCACGGGATCATTAAGGTCGGTAAGACCAGCAAGATCACTTCATCCAGACAAATGTGTGTCCCAGCCTAAAACTATAGGGATGAGAGACACTTCTTGGCTCAGGAAGGCAACAATTGGGCCAAGCTGCCCCACGTGGAGCTGAGACCCACCAACTCATTGCAGCACAGCACAGCTCCCTGTTGGGTGCCCAAGTCAGGACACAGGGGATCTGCCTGTTGTGACTATGAGCCAAGAGGGATGCTGGAACCTGCAGTACATCCCACTTTAGCTCCAGATGGAATTTTCCCATGGCTCCAAGCAGGTCAGAAAATATCCTTACCCTTAGGGCACGGCCTTGGTTTGGATCTCCCCAGTGCTTTACAGTAGTGCTGCAATGTCCAGAGCTAACTCATTTTGACAAAAGCAGCCATCCACATAGAACCAATCCCATAGGGGACCACGAGCGGGGCTTTATCCCCCCTCTCTCCCACCCTGTAGGACCCTTGTCACAGGGTGAGGGGAGAGAGGCTCTGTTCATCCCACCCTCCAGCCGCTGATGAAGTCCTGATGAAGAGCCAGCTCTAATTAGAAGGCAGAGGACCCGCCGTGTCTCCTCCCCTAAGTGATCCCACATGCTGAGCAGCCGCAGGGCTTTTTATAAACTCCCAGAATTGGCTGACAGAGCAGAGCAGAGCAGGGAGCACCCTTCCTTCCCCTTGCTCAAAGCAACGCGCGTGGCTAGGGAACGCAGTCCTGAACTCACAGGGACAGAATAACTCCTCACTGTTGTCCACACTGCCTCCAAAGCCCTATAAAACTTGAGAGCAGGAGTGCAACAGGGCATCCAGGCCAAACACAGCTCCGTTCATCTGGAGGCTGCTGTAGAAATGGAGATCTTTCAAGAATAAACAAATGGGAGATGTTTACGAAACGTGTCTGCATTAATCACTTTCAGGCTCTCAGCTTTGCTTGTGTTCCTCCCACTTTCCAGTGCTGCGTAGTCCTGCAGCAGAAGCAATGCTCACACTCACGATTAACAGAGCAGGGTGTTCCCTTGGCAGCTCATATCCAGTAAGGGGATGGTGCAGGATGTCCAGATGTCAGTGCGGGAGGGTTTGGTGCCCATCATGTAAAACCCTGACCCACAAAGTTCAAAGCCTTTCACTGGGTGCCCTCTGGATCCATCCAGCTGCTGTGGGGAAGGAGATGCTCTGCCCTGGAATCAAAACAGCATGTGTGAAATGCAGGAATGCCTTCTCTCTCCACTGCCTGAATTTTTAGGAAACACATCCAAGCAAAGACTTCCTAAATAGCTACAGAGCAGGAAGCTCTGTCTGATAACCTCAAGGGTCAGTGCACAGATTTAACCCTGGTAGAGGTCGCACCTTCATGCAGGGGAAAGCGCTGCCCAGACTTCTCCAGCACCGCCTCTAGGGGAGGGTGAAGGGGACACTTAGTCACTCCAATCCTCATCTCCTCCTTGGTGATGGTGAACTTCAGCTTGCTGCCCAAGTAGGAGACACCAGTGACCTCCAGCTTGCTGACGTCACTGGGACACGCAGGGTCAAAGCGGAGGTTGGTCTTGGTGATCCTGGAAAGGCAAGGTGAGTCAGCACAGCCTCAAGTATGCCAGGGCCCTATCTTGTGACTCCTTTTATTTTTTAAGGCAGAAAAAGTCCTAAGTGTACCCCAAAGATGTCTGGACAAATCCCAAATACACCTGCTAAGCACAGAACCACAGAATGGCTGGGTTGGAAGGGACCTTAAAGATCATAGAACCATACAGTGGTTGGGTTGGAAGGGACCTTAAAGACCATAGAACCATACAGTGGTTGGGTTGGAAGGGACCTTAAAGCCCATAGAACCTACAACAATTGGGATGGAAGGGCCTCAAAGACCATCTAGTTCTAACCTCCCTGCTGCAGGCAGGAGTGTCAATGATTAAATTAAGGCACCGGGTCAGGGTGCCCAAGGCTCCAGGCATGGGACGTGCACATCTTCTGTTGAAAGGCTGCTTGGGTTGTCATCCCACAGCGCAGTGCCCTAAGGTTTGTCCTTTGCTCAAATTACAGTCTGTAAGTTAGATTAAAACAAACAAACAAACTACATACATACATCAAAAAAAAAGAAATCATGTTTTTTCACCTTATGGTGATGTCTTAGCAGCAGCTCTGCTGGCAGGGTGTCAGGAATGCCTTGCTCTGGGACGGGGTGCAGGAACAAGCAGTGGGCGGCAGAACTGGCAGCAATCACTGCTGAAACGCGGCTGCACAAAGCGCAAGTGTGGGCTCCGGGCCACGTATTGAAACCGAGCAACAGAACACCCAAAGAGCTCAGGAGAGCACCACGATGTTTGCAGCTGGGGGTTTTGGGATGAGTGTTCAGCTTCAGCGAGATGCAAGAGAACAAAGAGCAAAGAAGCCAACAGAGCTAACAGCAAATGTCTGCTCTCAGCTCCGGCTGGAGAGCTTTAAGCAGCAAAGGGGAATCCTTTCTCCCAGTCCCTACCCCGTAGGCTGCACACATGGGTGCACACACTGCAGACTGAGGGCACTGAGCTGTGCACAAGCTGAGATTGAGGCTTCCAGCTAGCAGCACGGCAGGCAGCTCACGCCCAGTTCCACCAGCAGCATGGTGGGCTCTCAGCAGATCGTGGCCGCAAACACAGCATAAAAACACATCATTAGGGCAAGCAGGGTGCTCTTCAGTCTGACCCGTCCTCAATTAAACTCTAAGAATACACTCCAGTGGCTGCAGCTTCGGGGGTGAAACCACCCAGCTGCTGCAGAGCTGAGGCATGGGCCTGAAATTATCTGAGCAGCGCACCAGCTTCCTGCTCACACGGCTCCTGGGGCTCAGCAGGACACTTCCCCTCCCGTAAGGATCTTATTTTTGGCCTTCTGGTACGAGGACAGCAAATAACCTTCCCTGGTTTCTTGCTGCTTCAGCAGCATCACTAACTGAAGTGATGTCCACCACCACTGGGTGTGACTGTACAAATGGAGCACCGGTGGCCAACCCCAGTACCCCCAGTACACCCATTAGCAGTGCAATTCTTTCAGAGCAGAGTGCACTAGTTGGTGTGGGTGCCTTTCTTTTTCACGAGCAACAAGAATGCTGAGGTTTCAAGCCACTGGTAGAAACAAAATGAGACACAGCGTGGGTCTCACCTGAACCCTGCGTAACCGAAGAGGACAGCCTGCAAGAATCCGCCCATCCCTGTCAAGAAGTTCACAGCTCCTGACCCGTCTGAGTTCTCCACCCAGATCTGTTCCAGGGAGAGGAGGAAATGAGAAGATAAATGTCAGCATTTGTGTCGGGACTCTTTGTGCAGTTACGTATACATTTGCTGTCACTGTCACAGATTTGGGGTGCTGCAATGATCATATCCTGCTGCACGCCATGAAATGAGGTGGGCCACGCTCTGATGGGTCTCCAAGTCCCACATCCCATCCCTTCCCCATCTCCCCGTGGCACTGGGGCTGACCTTGAAGGGCTCGGTGATGTTGCTGTAACACTTGTTCAGGTGGCCCTGTGCTCTCTGCGTCTCCTTCAGCTCCAGCCAGCCCACCGCAAACATGCTCTGCAGGAGAGAGCAGAGCGAGTCTGTGCCCACTGGTATCGAGGAACTCAGACAGAAAGGAGCATGCTGGGGGTGAGTCCCCCTTACCCAGGTCATGGCTGGCCCGCTCAGCTCGGTGACCGGCTCGTACATCACCAGGTCGTTCCTCCGCACTTCAGGGCTCATTGGGTACATCAGAGGGAACCCCAGCAGGACAACGTCGGCTTGTTTCACAGGCTCACCTGACAGAAGGGATCAGAACTCATCCAGACCACCTGCCAGCTGCAAATAATCAACTCATAAAGCAAACAGGCCTGACATAGAGAATCATAAACTTAGGACAATAAATTCCACACCACTGTGGGAAGGGGGTGGAATTCCTTTCTGTAAAACAAGAGGACAGGTCATTGCTTCCTTGCTAAAAGCAAACAAAATAGAGGAAAGGGGCAATAAGCTGGGTGTGCTCTTTCACTTGTACCAGACTTCCAGTAACCAGAGGTCACGGGACGTTCAATGCGCAGCAATTGACCTTGGAAAGAGAGACCTAACTGTCAGCAATGGGTTCATAGCCACCAGGAAGCCAGCAGCCTAGCATCTCAAACTCCCAGGGCCTCTTCCTATCCTCTACGTACCCCAAATTCTTATTTAGGTGAGTCCTATAATGAGAAAGAACCCACCAAAAGGCAGAAAAAAGCCTTCTGCAAATCAAGTTCTCCACGCTGGCAACCCTCGAGGGTTTTGTTTCAGCCCATCACTCCTCTCTCGCAGGCTTAAAAAGAAAGGCAGACTTTTGGATTGCTCTGCTCACCTGGACTATAACCATCGTACTCAGGGTGATATTTCCGTGCTGCATCAAAGGGCACTTTGACTTTCTTTGCACATTCCACCCACTCCTCTGGCACAGGGATCAAGAAGTCCCGAGCAATGCTGGCTGCAAAGTTTAAGCTGAAAAGAAGCAGGGAATGGTGCTTAACATCAAGCCTGGGTGGCTGGGAGTCCTTGAAGAGAGAGGAAGAGGAAGAAGGGAAAAAAAGAAACAAACCGAGCCATAACTCATCGCAGAGAAGCAGTTTCCTAGAAAGAGCACGTGGTCAAACTCTGATCTCAGCAAACGTTCATTGCTGGGACCGGGAGTCTCCAAACGACTGATTATTTAAACATCCCACACGCTGCAGAGAGATAAGCACTGCTGAGAAGGACAGTTTCTCCCCATCTAATATAGACAGCTGAGTCATCAGATGTGTCATCATGGAGCACCCATTTCTTTCCGTTGATGCAGAGGAAGGCAGAGGAGACCAGTTTGCACAGAGGTATGTAGAGGGAAGAAAGGTGCTTGCTGCCTCCTCCTCCTGCTAGGCAGATGAGGAGCGATGGGCCCGAGCCTCAACAAAGCATGCGCGTTACCTCCGCTGTGCCACGGCGTTGGTGTAAGCAGAGTTATCAACCTGGTAGTGATACTCGTCTGGGGGCATGACACCTGGAGCAAGGGAAGAGGAAGGGGACACTTCACTCTGCAGCACACCCAAGGTGTGCCTCAAGGAACTGGCATAAGAACAAGAACGCCTCCATTGCAGTGATGCCTGCCCACGTGTTGATATTGAAAATACACGAGGTCTGGCTCACGAGTGTATCCTGGTGAAAGAACAGTCCCTTTCAGCCAAAACTAGCTCCTCCGTCTGAGCTAAGACAGCATTCTGCTCCAACAGAGCAGAACCGTGGTCCCACCGTGGGTTCGGTTGTGAACAAGATACCTGAGGTGGCTATCCCTCCCACAAATGAGAATTTGGCTTAATTAACTTAGAAATGCCCAGAAGCTGTCGGTACCCCATCCCTCGAAGAGTCCAAGGCCAGGCTGGACAGGGCCCTGGGCAACCTGATCTGCTGGGGTGGGGGGGCAACAGTCCATGGTTGGGGGCTGGAGCTCAATGACCTTTGAGGTTCCTTCCAGCCCAACCATTCCATGGTGTTCTGCTTGTCTGGGGTCCATTCTTTCCCAGCATGCGCTCCTGGCTTTAATAACTTCAGAATGTTCATCCTCACCTCTTTTCTTCCTTTGAAACAGTGTGGGAGAGGGTTCTCTACAACCACTGGGCTGAGGGAGACATGCTACCCAAATGTTCTCACTATGACCGTCACTAACAAAGCTTCTGCCTGACTTGTCTTGAGTTCGACTTGCATTATTACACACCTGACATCCTGATATTCCCCAACTCCCTGTTTCTGGCAGCAATCTCAGCGCTTGGCAGAGAACATATGTGGTGCTTGTTGTGAAGGAGAAGCACCCTGACTAAAAGCATTTATGAGTAGGACTCAACGATCCTTGTGGTCCTCCACAAGGATATCCTTCAGGATATCGCATGATTTAGCTGAGAATAGGCAGAGATACCTCATCCTGAGGGCATCCTCCTCACTGCAGGCAATGCAACCTTCAAGTCATTAACTGGGCGTCTTTCCCTAGCTCCAGGCTCGAGTCCCTTCTTTCAGAAGTACCTCGGATGTGGTAGCATTGCTCCTCCTCGCTCCACACCATCCTGCTGCACCAGTACTGAGCCACGGAGCTCACCAGCTCCCAGCCTCCATCCATCCTGAACAGCTTCTGGTCCTGGAAGGAGCCAAACCCAGAGAAAGACAGGGGGTATGAAGAACAATGAACTGGGCATAAACTGTGACAGTCACCAGATGCTCTTCAGGCCATGATACCGGGCCATCCATGTGGCAGACACTTCCTTTACCTGTGTGGTGTGATAGTATTGCTCAAAGGCCATCAGAACATCCCCGGTGATGTGAATTTCTTGGGCTCCATAAATGTCCTCAGGGCAGACCTCCCGGCCAGTAGCTGCGCTCTCCCATGGGAACTTGGCACCCTGTTGGGAGAAGACCTCCATGGGGCAACTGAGCACATCTTGAAATGAACTTTCTGGTCTACCACCTGCAGGCAAAACGTAGCTCACAGCCTCTGGCTCAAGGAAGGCATGACTATCCTTCTGGGTGATGTTCAGCCCCACATCTCTGTCCCCACCTCATAGCCTTGCTCCTGTGCGTTGAGTAGAGCTCCTTTCAGGGTGCGAATCCGGTACTCCAAGATGGCACGGGCAGCTTCAGGATAAAACAGCAGGATGTTCGGGAACATCCAGGTGTCCTGGAAAAACGCAGGCAAAGCAAAGCAGTAAGGTGGGCTGGTAGGGCAGTTCCCACCTGCTAAAGTTCACCCCCTGGTGCTGAATGCTACGATCATGACCGTGCTGCTACTTGAAGATACTGTCAGATGGGTCCAATGCACAAGGGACTGTTTCTGCCCTCACAGATGCATCCAGGTACCCGTATCTCCAACTCCCTGCCAGTCATCTCCCCAGTATCTCATTAAGATAAGCCCAGCAGGGTCTCCTGCCATGCTAGAGAGGGGAGGCCAGAGGATCCGCTGGGTCAAAACCGCACACATTGACAGAAAGAAAGCCACCAAGGTCCACAGGACTGAAAAGTCCTTGCTCACTGAGAGATCAGACTAGGTAGGAGTCTCAGCACATCCAGCTGTGCTTCCTGCTCACATCATACATGAAATATTCAACTGCAGAGCTGTGTACTCATTTGGCGTGGCCGCTCTGAGAACAAACCCAAAATCCGTGTTGGGGGAAAGCCACCAAGACCAACTGGTTTGTTGTGTGCACACCAAACTTAATGTGAAAAGCGGAACACGTCCATAGTGGAAAAAATATTTCTGTTTTTGCAGTAGTAGAGGCACAACAGGGTTGCCACTGAGACTCGGAGGACTCACTTAAAGAAGCTAAGATTTGGTGACCTTACTCTAAACTAGACGCTGAAAATCTCTTTGCATTGCCCTCTCGAGTGAGCAACCCTTCAGATTCTAGGTTGGCAAAAGGATCTGGGCCTCCAGGGAAGGAGATGGTCCTCAGGGGGTGTTTCCAAAGGAGACAAAGGATGCTCTCCTACAAGAGGCCGCTGTCAAACATCCCTATTACCAGTAAGGAGGCCAGCAGTCTTGTGCTGAACCTCTCTATCCAAATCACTCCTCACAATGCCCAAACACCCAGCACCACTTCAACCCACCTGATCCCAGAAGATGTGCCCCCAGTAGTCCTCTCCCCGTGTGCCGTTGGACAAGCCACCAGGGCTGATGCCGTGGAAGAGGAATCCTGGTGTATCTTGCGGAGGGATGGCACTCAGCAGGTAATAGAGGCACCCATAGAGGGCCTGTCTCAAAGGCAGGGGGCCTTCCAGGTCCACGCAGCACCCTTGCCACAGAGCAGCCCAGGCACAGGTATGGGAGGAGTGCAGGGAGCCGGCGGCCACGCGTGCCAGCCCTTCGCTGTAGCTCCTCTTGGCCTCCTCCTCGCTCTCAGCTACAGCTGTCAGGAACTCCCAGCATCGCTCCTGCTCCTCCTCGTGCAAGGTGACAGCTTGTGGCACCGGAGTCCAGAGCATGTGCACAACGGGCTGGGGTCCTCCCTCCACCTCGGGAACCAGTGTCTGTCCGTAGACGTAGCTGCGAGGAACGGGAGAGCAGAGAAGATGGTACCATGCACATAGAACCACAGAACAGTTGGGTTGGAAGGGACCTCAAAGCCCCCAGCCACAAACCCTGCTACGAGCTGGGTGCCCCCAACCATCCAGCCCGGCCTTGGGCACCTCCCCACAGCTCCTCAGGGCAAACATGCAGGGGGAACTGCCCCCAGCAGATGAATATCTTCCCCCTGTTCCCATCAGAAGACAGATTACAACTCCCGTTTGGAAGCCATGTTAAGAGGTCATCTCCTTCAAGCTCACTATCTTCCTCAACCTCATTTCTCTGTGTCCTCTGCGGTCTCTGATGCTCTTTTACACTCACGTGTAAGTAGTAATTCCAGGGTTGCAATAGAAAACACTTCTCTATTTTATCTTTCTTGTTCTGCCTGCCAGAAATAAAAAGATGTGCACAAACCTCAACAAGAGTTACCATTTCAGTCTAGCTCTGGCTGTGTATTTTCCACTTGCTTCCTATCTGAGAGCAAAGCAACGTGCTATAGCCTAGGAAGGGCTTGCTCAGAGCTAAGCTCTCGTGCTCAAAACCCACACTCACTGTGCTCCCTGGAAGTCTGGTCCTCTCTGCAGGTCCAAGTCCTGGCTCGTGGGCACAAAAGGAGTCTGGAGCTGCACAGTGATGGGCTGGCTGGTGCCAGCTGGTCGCTGGATGGTGATGCTGAAGGCCATCAGGTGGACGAGGGAATGGTGAGCATAGATCTGGTGCGTGGCTGTATAACTGGGTGACTGAAGCACATGGCTGAAGGTTCCTGTAAGTGCAACAAGAGCCATTTGAGCCATCGGGTCCTGATGCTCTGCCTCAGTCTCCCAGTTCTACCATTTCCCATTGGCAATGGAACTATCTTTCCCAGGTCCATATCCAAGCATAGATTTTGACTGGGCAATACTTTTAACATCCTTGATCTGACCAAGCTGACGAGGAACGATTTATGCTATAAAATAGTTCACTAAGCTTCATGGTCGAGGAGCATTTGCTGAGATCAGCTCCATCACTAGATGTCTCCAAAACAAATACCTGCACCTGAACAGCATAGTCAGACACCCACGAGAGTCAAGGAAATTTAAGGTACAATTCACCCCATTTCTTCATAAACTGTTGAGTTTATTGATCAAACTTCCAAAAGCAACAGAAGGAGATGTCCTGCTCATGCACTGCTCTTTACCTGTCCGCGTGTTCAAGGTGAAGGTCTCAAAAGGGACATCCCCATCAGGCACTGCCATCCTCACGTTGACCGGGCTGGGGATGTCAGCACGGTGCGTGTCCCCCGCCGCCCCGTTGTACACCCCATTGACGTGGAGGATGTCACGGTACACACGGGTGCCCAGGTAAGCATTGGTCACCGTAGCAAGGAGCCGTGGGTCTGAGGGCAAACAAGTAGAGCTGAACACAGCAGGGTCCTCCTCGCTGTCAGCCATCACCAGCTGGAGCTGCAAAATGAAAGGAAAAAGACGAGGAAAAATTAGAGGTGGGTTGGGCAGGGCTATGCCTATGGTTCCTAGCGGGACCTCCACCCCATGGCTTCCCTCTATGCCAGCTTTCTTCCCAGCACCTCGGGTAGGTCTGCTCCACACCAGCTCATTTCCCTTTGTGAAGCTTTAGACATCTCCAGGCCAAGCAAGGTGGCTTGCCTACCTTACCCGAACCTGTTGTGCTCATAACTTTTGTCACCTTTTCAGGTTCCCCCTTCTGCTGCCCTCACCAGGCTGGGATCTCACCACTTTCTCCCAACGCATCCCACCTTGTGTCCACCTTCCCCCCACTGCTACTAAGCACTCCTTTATCCTCATACTGCCCCTGCGCTTTACTCTCCCACCAGCTCAGCTCGTTATCATCCAGCCGCAGCAGGAGCTTTTTATTTAACAAACTTTCGGGGTGAGTCTCCAAGCACGCAATCTTTGTGCTTCGCAAAGGAGGGCTCAGCACTGCAATAACACCACAAACCGCAGAGGTGAGGCAGTGCAGGGACGTGGGGCTGGCTGCGCCCCAAAGCTCGTGGGGTCAGTGCTGTTTGCTGGTGGTTGGATGGCAAGGAAAGCCTTGCTCCTGCCTGCTGGGGGGATGAAGGCTGCGGGAGGGGTGCAGGTGGGACCTTGCCTTGCGTTTCGGGTGGGAGCCGCTGCCGTGGGGCCCGGTGCAGGGGAGCAGCGGAAATTGCTCAACGCAGAGAAGAGGAAGGAAATTGCTTTTTTTTTTCTTTTTTTCCCCCCCTCCCCTTCCTTAAGAGTGAAATCAAACAACCTCGATCCCCGGAGCAAGAGATCGCTCGGCCGGATGAGCCGCGCTCAGCGCAGGAACCGAAAGAGAAAAGCAAGCAGTTGGAAAGCTATCCAGGAAACGCAGCGACGGTTGCGGTCCTGGCAGAGGGCCACGGGCACGCTCCACATCTGCAATCACTGACGAGAGAGCCGGCCTTTGCCTCTGGCCACACCGTGACCCTTCTGCTCACCTGCTGCTGAAGAGCCAGGCTTTATCGCTCAGCTTTACTAGCTCCCAGTCTTCCAACTTTTGCTGGCGTCGCAATTTTCTTGCAGTCCCCACCCTGACTTGCAGCGTGATAAAGGCACCATCGGACCCCGTTCCTCTGACGCCAGTGCCTCTGGGTGTTGTTTAAACCCCACAGCACGCAGAGCACAGGACAGCTTCTCACCCTGGTTTCAATCCCCAGCCTCCACGTGCTGGAATAGACAGGCTGCCGTGCCCCAGACTCATCCCTTATCACCTCCCGCAGCAAAGGGAGCTGAGTACCTCTTTGCAGATGTGCATCAGTCGAGGAAAGGAGAGGGAGAGCACAGCCCATGCAGCACTCCTAGGGGCAAACAAACCTCATTGAGCAGAAAGATCTAAGCATGGTTCCTCGTAGATCAGCAGAGTCACAAAGAGCACAGCAGAGAGATGCTGGGCCTCCCCTAGCAACCTCCTGCCTCTGGGCTGCTGCTCCGAGAGGATTATCAACCCCGTGCTGATGGGGTAAATGCTGCACAGCTGTTCCACAAGCTGCAAATCCATCGAAAGCCAATACCTGACTCAAAGCTGCCACTGGTGTTCAGGCAGCAAACCCTTGGTGCAGCACCTGACCCGATCCCATCTGCACCGCAGTGCTGGGAGCACACAGGAGGAGCACCCGCAGCCCACCCAGTCTACAAGCACTCCATTTCTTCTGCTTTCCCAAAGGAATGTTGAAACGTCCTTGTCAGAAAAACCCCAAATCACAGCAAACCAAGACCGAGCCTGACTCTGCTGAAGCTTTTCCAAAGCTGGCTTGCTATGACCAGAAAGTAAAGCCTGAGTGCTATGGTGATGGGTCAGTGGTTGGACTCCGTATCTCAGTGGTCGTTTCCAACCTTAATTATTCTATCATTCTTATTCTTCAAACAGTAACACGTTACCTCCCCAGCTCGGTGACTGCTCCCTCCAAAGACAATGCTTGAGTACGTCCCAAAGAGGAGAGTGAGCTGCAAGGAGGGTCATGGAGGGTAAAGCAGCACTCCCAGCTCTACAACTGCTGGCAGCCCTTCTAAGCAGAGCTGTTTGTAAGGAGAGAACAAAGCTGGGTTATTCAGCAAAGCAGGGACGGGTCAAAGGGAAAGGGCACGACTTTTCCCTCTGCACATCATGGGGACAAGAGCCAGGCTGGAGCCTTCCAGCCCCTTCTGCTGTGGGGTCAGGGCAAGCAGAAAGCTTCAGCTGGTAGCTTTGAGGGTTCACAACTTGCAGAGCAGACAATGCCACATTGTGGCACTGGGATGAAGCTTCGGGGTAGGGTGGTGATGGGCTCATGGTTGGTGTCTGTGACCTTTGAGGTCTTGTACGACCTTAATGATTCTATTTAGGGACACGGTTTAGTGGGCATGGTGGCGATAGGTTGACGGCTGGACCTGATAGACGTAGAGTTATTAAGGATGAAAAAGGCCTCCAAGATTCTATGCAAACACCCACATGGTCTCCTATTTCTCCCCTGCGCAGGAGGAGGAACAAGAAAGAAGCAAACGCACTAGGGGAAGGATGAAAACAAACCCTTCCAGGAGGACACTGGCATTTACAGTCCCCTGCCATGCTCAGGAGAGCCCTGGGCCCTGTGCCCAGCCGTGACAGCAACAAGCTGCGCAGCTGCAGCCCAGCAAGGAGGCACTCAGTGGGACAGCACCATGCAGGGCTTCCAGAGGGGCTCCCGGCTGCTGGCTGCACTGCTGCGGGCACACACGATCCCCCGGGCTGGGGTCACCTCTAAGCCACCTGAGCATCCCATCTCTCCTGCTGTGAGTAGCTTATGGGGGGCTGTGAGGAACAACGAGGGGATGGGGGGCGAGAGGGAGGTAGCTGGGGGCACGGATTGAAGCTTTTCTTGGGAATATTAAAGCAAGGTTTGTGTGCTTGGAGGGGGGTAGGAAGGAAACTTCAGGGTCACAGCCCAAGGGGATCCTCATATTGTGCAGCCTGAAAGCACTGGGAAGGAGGCAGCTCCAAGCCCTGTTACCCCCCCAACCGCCGCTTCCAGGGGGCACTCACCCCCAAAGCAGCTAGCTGTCCTCAAAGGTGGGGGGTCTGCTGGCACTGCAGGGCACCATTCCTTCCTTCTGCAGTGGGGATGAACCAACCATCCAAGCAGCAGCTGGGCAAGGTGAAAGGAGGTTGGAAGAAGTCACTTTATACCAGAAATCCGGGATGGTTCTCACCCCCAGCCTCGGCTTGGGAAGGTTATCCCAGCTGCATTTCCAAGGTCTGCCACTCTTAGGAGAGAGTGCTGCTTCCCAAACCCGGTCTCTTCTTTTAGGTGAATAAGGAAAGAAATAAAAGGGACAGCACAAGGTGGGGTAAGCATGTGCCAGGAATGGTGGAGACCTCTGCAGGCCGTTCTTCCCTTCTCAAAGTCATCTGAAAGTCAGGCACAGCTGCTTCAGCAACACAGGGAGCCCACCGCTGACCGACAGCCACCAGTTGCTCCGACCCCACAGCCAATGTAGGACTGAAAAAGGCAGAGCAGTAGGAACCAACTCAGAGAGGCCAGCTCGGATTGCTGCTGGAGGAAGCTGCAGGGCTTCACTAAACTTCCTCCCACAGCCCCAAGGGGTGTTCATCCGAGCACAGAAAGAGCAAGGAGGAGTGCAACAGTTTGCATTAGACACTATACCAGCACGCAGACATCCTGGAAACCCCACACATGCAGTCTCCTCATTAACCCCTCTCTTTCCTTTCCTGCTGGCAGGAGCAAGCCATCGCAATGACCGTGATGTTCACGTGCCTGCTGGGGCCCGCAGCCTGGGTCCTGGCCAACTTGGAGCACTACAAGAGCAGAGCAGACTGAGGAGCAGCCACAGCCCCTCTGAGAGGAGAGCTGAACGGGCCTTCACTCAGGGAAGAACCCTCTGAGCGTGTCCATTAAACCTCACGTTGGCATGAAACACCTGGCTCTGCTGGATTTTCTTGGACCATGTATGTGCTCCTTCACGGGACCATGGATTCTCTTTTCCCAGTGCCACACAATCTGAGAGCTGAGCTAAGGAGGGCAGAGCAAAACACGACAGTCAAAAGGACTGGGGAAGGAAGGGGCAGGCATTCAGAACTGAGGCAGACTGAGCCGAGAGGAAATCTGGAACAAAACTGATTAGAGAAGATTAGATTAGAGAAGGGTGGAGCAGAACCAGATGTAGGCTTTGACCATTTTGGTTTTGTTGGTTTTGCAAAGCTTAGTTCTTCCTTGCCCAAGTCATCTCTGCACCCGCACAGCAGCTTAGCACCAGCCACATTCTTTCTTTTCCCATTTGCTGCCATGAAGATTGAGGACTTGAGAAAGCATCCCAAGGATATACAGTCCTGTACTGGTGATGCTGCATTAACAGAGAACCCAAATGCCACATAAAGCACAGGAATCACAGCAGCAATCAAATGAGCAAAGCAAAAACTGCCCACGCGTGCATAGGCAGCAGCACTTCAACAACAACAACCAATTTAAATCCTAAAAAAGTATCCAGTTATTCTAATGTGGCCCTGTTTAATTTAAAACTGCTGTTACGAATTACTGGGCCACGTGTTATCAACTATCACACACCCAAACGGTCACTTGAATGCAGAGCCCTTTCAAACTTGGTTCACATTCCTGATGTGTTTATAAGGTTGAAGATGATGGTGCACATCTGCAACAGCAAAGCAAAACTATTACATCATGGGAAGCATCATCTGTAAGCAGAGACCTAAGTGCAGAAGAAGGCACTACAGAACTACAGAAAAGGGAAGGCAGAGAAGTTTATTCCAGCAATACTGCTGCAATTCACTTTAGCACAAAGTGTTCGTAAAAGACAACCACCCCCAGAAGTATATAAAACCAAATCCACTGAATGGTAATCCTGGAAAAAACCCTTTGATGGAGTAAACACTCCCTCTACTGCAAATGAAGAGGAGGGACTGTGGAGAAAGAGGGCAGTAGAAATGATTTGGGTAAAGCTGCCTTCAGGCTGCTGCGGGGCAGGGAGGGAGAGGGTACCAGGGAAGGTCATGCCCTCCTAAGGCCAACACCACTAAGTAATACCACATACAATGGTCAGGCACCTCTCTAGCACATTTTTATAGAGGAGCTTCTGCCACCCCCTTAGCGGGCAAACAGCTTCCACTCCTGTCACATGCAACGAGTTACAACATCCTCCCACGGTTGTTGGACAGCAGGACTGATCGATCAGCCACCACGGAGCCTTTGACCTCTTTGTTCGGGAGCAGGATGGGAGCTCCCATGGTCAGTGCCACTAATGTTAGCGCATAGGGAAATCTTGACTCCAAGCACCAAAGGGTTACACAGCAAAAGGCCACTTACTCCTCCGGGCACGCGTCGTAAAGCTGCTCTCCCCTCTGCCCACCCACCCCCCTTCAATATAATTCAGTACAGAGTCAGTGGTCTGAGTGCTGCTAGCATCAGTAGCAGTAGAAATTCCTCTCCCAGGATAGTGCAAGGTCCTCTATGTCAGGATGTCATGGGCCTGGTGCTCCACCAACATCTCCATGCTCCTCACGTCTGTGCACCAAAACTCCAGGCGATCTTTCATCCCTTTGATCTGGAAGACAAACCCACAGTAAGCGGACTGCTCCCACCACTACGAACCCCAACGTACACCACAAAGGGCAAATGCTTGAGATCTCCAGCTCCTCAGAACACACGTTATGAAGATGAACCTTCAAGAAGCAATAAAGACACATTTCTCAGTGACCTTCAGCAGCTCTTACTTCAGCTTCCAGGTCAACTCGGGCACAAGAAAAGGAATCAATACTGCTACAGCATTCCAGCTGGTCATTACCTGTTGTAAATCCAACACACGTGGCTGCACCCACGTCATGTGCACCCTCTTATCCACTTCATCAATACTGCCCTTTACCAAGCCTACCGAGAGAGCCTTCATCACCAGCAGTTCCACCTTAAAAAATAAAAGGGAAAAGAACATGAAGAAAACAGAGGGTCAACCGTTGCCCCCCAGAGATGCACAATGCCTGAAAACGGGTCTAGTCTGTGAATATAGTTTTTAAAGTAAAGATCAAGACCTGCAGCGTCCCTCACGTTCACCTTCTTTTACAGAAAATGGTTCACAGTGGGTGAGGAGCTACGAGACCTGTGCAGCATTCTTTCAGCAAGATACTCAGCAAGGACTTTCACCACATCCTTGCTGAACAAACTGGTCGCAGCACAGCGACCACAGGATGAGAGTTTCAGCAGGTTCTTCCACCAAGTTCAAAGGGCAGCTGGTTATAAGCAGAGCTCCTCTTGAGTTGATGCTGGGTCCATTACTAATTAATGCTCTTTAACACGAGTAGGATTGCAAACTTGCAGACGACACCAGTGGTAGAAGAGGTAGAGATGCTGGAAATAAGAGCTGCCGTAAAGACAAACCTCTGTAGATCATACTACACATAACTCCTCTTAGCCCAGTGACAACGAGTGCAAAGTCCTGCATCTGAGCCACCAAAACGAGGAGGCAGAGAACCTGAATAAGCTGGGATTTGTTCAGCCTAGATCAAAGAAAGCCTGGGGAAACTTAATCATAGGCTTTCAGCAATTAAAAGGCAGCAACAGAGAAGGTGGAGGTGCTACTCTCACAAGGACACAGAGTGAAAACAGAAGAGACAAGAGGCAAAAGTTACTTCAGAGAGAAGCCTAGCTGGATAAACAAATTCTTCACAGTGAGAAAAATTAAATACCAGTGACACAGTAAAATCTCCCCTTGCTGGAAACAGTCAACACAGCTTGACAGAGGCCTGAGTAATATAAACTAAAGGCCTGCTTGCAGGAACAGGTTGGAACAGATGCCTAAGAATCTTCTGGATCCACTTATTAACAGACCAGAGCAATTGCTCCTAACAGAGATCTCCAAACACACAAGGAAAACACTCACACTTGATCCACTCCCTCACGTGAGCTCCTGGTTGGAAGGTTTTAGAACTCCAAAACCTCAGCATCAAGACACTGGTCTCAACCTGAACTCACCTCGTTCACAGTGACTTTGGCACTCTTAGCAATCTCTTCAAATGTGAGTTGCCTGTGATTGGCTGGGCGGGTGAAAGTCATCTGAATTCAAGAAAACAAAGCAATGAGAAAAAAAATAAGGCCCCACAGCTGTTTGTTGGTTAAACGGGTGGTAAAAGCAGCTCCCAGAACATGAGAAATGGAAAACACACACAGGGAACGTGTGTGCATCAAGATGTAAACGTGTTACAGTTTAGATCGCACAGATTCAGAGCCATGGAGGTTGAAACATAAATACTCTTAAATACAAAGACTTCAAGCGACAGAGAAAAACCTGAATTACCTCTAAGGGAAAGGACGTTCAGTTGGTTAAGACTTTAACCACCTCCTAGAGATCTTTCTTACATCAGAGCATATCTGAAGAGTTATTTCAGATACTGCCCTTAGGTACAAAGCTCGCTCCTTACTTCCCCACCTCCATATCCTGATTGAAAGAGAAATCTTTGACTCCTTGAAACCACAAATAGCAGCACAATGTTTTTTTCCCAACAATACTTGCTTCTTGGCACCACCTAGAGGCAAAGCTTGCTGTCAACCGGCTAGTTACAGCCCGGAGTTTCTTTAAGTCACACAAATGAACCTGCTCAGCAGAGAATGCAGCACTTGACTTCGATGCTAACCCGATCAAAGAGCAGTTAGAGCAGTGCCATTTCCCACATGACAGCTCCCAACTCAGCAGCTCACCTCCATAAGACATAACAGCTGAATCTTCTGCAGCAGAAGTGCTTCGTTTGCAGCCAGATCTGGCTGTGAGAGGGTAAAGAAAAGGCAACAAGTCCATTACTATTTATTCTTCCCTGCTGAGGGAGCATACTATACACAGGAGTAAGCCACATATAGACCCACTGGTAGTGCCTCCCATGAGGGAGAGGCCGTTACAAGTCACCCAATGCTTGGCAATGGTGCCAGAAAACAAGTCCTGAGGAGTGTGAGGTTAAACACAGTGCACCACAAGGTAGGCAACCTCCTAATGTAACCCACAGCCTCAATAAGTCAATCTGCAAACTGCTTCCGTGACCCTAATGGCACAGAAGTCAGGTGTCTGAGGTCACCTGGGAGGGAACTAGTGAGCAGAGAGGCAGGTGCTGCCCAAGTGACCTCTCACTAGGATCACAGTTAACGAGGCTTCTTGAACTTTGCAGTCCCTATATTCTCTGAGAAAATCAATACTGCAAGGTGACAGGAGCATTGCAAGCGTGATTAAAAGCTTCCTGACTCTTTGGGTATGGCTTAAGTTAAAGATGACAGAATTTCCTAACTGACCTCTGCATGTATCAAGCCCAGGCCTTAAGCAATGCATCGACTCATTCACTCACCTGCTGACCCCACGCTGACTTCAAAGCCTGAAACGTCTCTACATTACCACTGTTGAAGGCATACAGAGTATCAATCAGCCACTGCCTATCGGTGCTTCTCAGGGACTCCAGAACAGGGTGCATGAGCTGTACAACAGGTGCAGAACATTGGTAAAAGGATAAAATTAACTCCCGGCACTCAACAGCTGAAAGAAAGTAGCATCCCTTACCAGCTCTCCAAAGTTGTAAACACCTTCTCCCAGAAGCCCCGCCAGCCCCAGGGTAAAAGCTCTCTCCTGCTGCTCTGATACTGTAGAAAGAAAACAAACAAACATACAAACCACACCAAAATGACAATAAACATTCGCGTGAAGCAGCAGTCTAAGTCCCATCAGTCGCTCCCTCTCTTCTCAGCCTGAATTAGATCATCCCCAGCCCTCCTCTTCATCCTTTTCCATGCCCAAAATTCAGAAAACTGCAGTAAGCACAGGAGTGTAACAAAAAAAAACTGAAGATTTTGCCAACTAGAACAAACTATCCCTCCTGGTGGTGGCACTATCCCCTGCCCACATCACCTCAACACACTCAGGAGCAGAATCCTACTCATTCCTCATGTGTTCACAACTATCCCTCTCTTCCCCACCTTCTTTCTAGGGAAGACCTAAGCCAACACTCAAAGCTGAAAAAAAAACAGAGCATTCATTTTTTGACTGAAGCGATAAAACACAGCATAAAGTAGAGGCTCTCTAGGAGGAGTTACCTGGCAGATCTTTAACATCAATGCAACCCAGAAACCGCAGAGCATCCTTATAGTACGAGGCGTGGTTCCCAATGGTCTGGTAGTACTTGCTGGAGAGATCATAGAAGCGGCTGTGAACTGAAGTCACCCCAGGGAGATTGTTCAGCATCTCCTCAACCTCCTCGATGGTCTCCTAGCAGAGTGGAAAACTTGCTTGTTACAGAAAGGCACACTTCATATACGTCCACCCGTTACCCTTCCAGTTTATCTCCAAGGGTTATCATATCTGCTCCTCAAGTAACATCCACTCAGTAGCAGAGCAGCTGAGACCACAGCCAAAGCCACTACCACAGTATTAAAAACAAAGTAATGGCATTCTCCCATTAAGTTAATTAACATGAAGTTAAAACACACACACAAACCACCCCATTAAGCTACACTTAATAACGCAATCCTTCAGAACGTTTAACTTGCTCCAAAAGACTCAAGCTGAACTGCACAAAAACCCCTTGGCTTTAAGGTAAGGTTCTCAGAACCTTCCTGAAACTTCACAGGTTGGGCCAGAAGCACTGCACCCGCATTTCTATGCCCTATGAGACACAAAGCAGAACTGCAAGGCCTTGCAGGAAGCCCCAGGAGCTGCGTATTTACCATCATCTCGTCCACAACCGAAGCACAGACACATCCATTACTAAACCACATCACTGAGCTCCAAGTTATCTGAGCTACCGCCTCACCTTGGTCACCTGCAGGTCTCCAATGTTCAGCTTCAGTGCCCCAATGGCCGTCTTACACAAAATGACAGCTTCGTCGCTGCTTTTTACCTGCAGTTACAGAAATCCACACTTGAGCGTTCCCATTCCAATCGGGCAGGCTCTTGAAACCTGAACCCAGTTATATTTCGTGTGCTAACGAGCTGCAGCACTGAAACACAAGTGTTCACTCTAAGGAGTAGGTATTCTCCAGCATAGGTCTCAATGCCTCTGTTTGTGTCTCAAAGACAGAAGTCTCTGCAGCTGTTTTGCATGTGAAATACACACAGCCAAGTGAACAACTAGGAAGGGCAATCTCAAAAATACCTTTTCTCGAGTCTTTTCCAGAAATGTAAGGGCCACAGTGGGATCTGCAACAAAGATAAAAGAAAACCCTCAGGAATTCCACTAAAATTCGCCTAAGAGTAAATCCTTTTCCTGAATTCAAGCATTTTTCCTGTAGTGTACTGTCCAAACTTCAAAAGGTGCTACTATCTGTAGCTACTACCTGCACACGAGCTTGTCTCTCACCTGAGCAATAGCACTGCTGCTCTTGCACAGCAGTAATTACTCAAGCTCTTAGTGTGGTGCCTTCCCTTTTCCATACATGAGGAAGACAACAGCTCTGCATTGAAGATTTAGCTGTTACTACTACCCACTTTCACGGGCATCACTCCTTAAAAGCTCTGTAAGCAAAGGCTAAGGTCACTCACCTGTCATCTGCCTGACTACATGAAGAATGATCTCTACCAGGGACAGAGGATTCACCCTAGAATGAAAAACTCGCAGTCAGAGCAGTACTTGTCAGCAGCAGGTTATCTAAAAATGTCAAAGCAAATAAGCTCACCTGTGTTCAAACTCACTGATGAAGTTCTCATAAAGCTGTGGGTACAAAGATATCAACAGTCAGGGAAAACAGATGTTTTAACCACGACATTCACTTCTCACTGTACTCCCATTCATTCTTCTGAATAAGTGACACACAGAGAACACGAGTAAGCCCCTACCTTCACGAAGGAAAAACTTGCCAGAGCACAGACAAACTACTGTCTACAACGCCCTGCAGCTATTACATACATTGTACCCAGTCTATCTTGAGCAACCATAAACCACCCCGTTACCAAAGGGAAAGAAAAACACACTACACCTCCTGCCCAGAACCTGGAACAAATGAAATTATGGTAACATGAATGTGGGGCTCCTTACATTGGCACATTTAACCTTCACAGGCTTCCAAGAAGGCTACCCAAATCCCACACGCTTGCATCTGCCTCACAGACTCCCCCCCCCCAGCTTAAGTTTCTCTGTTTCAGCAATTCTCCTGAGACGAGACACGCAACACTTAGTTTTGTTAGCAGGAAAATACCATCACTCATCTTTGTCACAGAAAGGAGAGCAAAGGCGTGGGGATCACCGAGCACCTCACCTTGATGAGTCCATCTCCTTGGGCAAAGCAAGGGTCCTGCACAAAGTCCAAAACCTGCAGCGTCAGCTGGTGCCAGAGCCTTTAAAATATAAAGCCACGAAGGTTGGAAAAGACCTCCAACATCAAGCCCAACTGCAACCCATCCCCATCACGCCCAGTGCAACATCTCCACGGATCGTGAACGCTCCTAGGGATGGTAGCCCCACCAGCCCCCAGGCAGCAGAACAGCATCACTGTTCTTTTCACCTGGCACAACCTGGGGCTGTCACCTCTTGTCCTAGCCCTGTTAACTAAGAGAAGAGGCCGATCCCCAGCTCACCGCAGTCAGACTGTCGCAGAGAACAACGAGGCCTCCCCCAGCCCTCCTCCTCTCCACACCGAACCACCCCATCTCCATCACACCCCTTCTCCATCCCCCTCACGGCTTCCCCTAGCACACCCTCAGCGCCTTTCTTAGAGCCCAGCACCGAGCCCAGCCAACTCAACGCGCGCTCCCACAGGGCCGGTCACCTCCCTCACCAAACCACAGCACCGCGGCCTTTCTCAGCCCCCCTACCCACACCGCGACCCGCAAAGGTGACCCCGACACACGGAACCGAAGTTCCGCGGCCCAAGGAGCGGGGGGAACGCAAACCCCCCCCCACCCCGCGCGCTCCCCGCTGCGCAGCGGCCAGGACCCCCACCCCCCTCCGCCGCTCACTTCTTATTGTAGAGCTCCTCCAGGCGGTGCCACACGGCGGCCTGCCCCGGCCCCGCGCTCTGGCTCTGCTGCAGGAAGCCCGGCACGTCCTTCATGGCGGCGGCGACCGCAGCACTCAGCGACGCCGAGCCCCGGCCCGCCCCCCCCCCCCCTACCGGAAATGCACACTCACTTCCGGCGCGGCGCGCTGCACGCCGGGCACCGCGAGGCCGCGCCTCCGTCACCATGGCGACGCCCCTCCCCCCACCCCATCCCCCCCCACCCCACGGTCACGCACACGCACACACACACGCGCGCCGCTTTCAAACCGCCGTCTGTAGCGAAGACGGAGCCGTAGAGGGGCATTGCGGAGGGCATGGAGCGGGGGGCACGGCGCGGAGCGGCGCTGGCGGCGGGTGAGGGCGGGAGCGGGCCCTGAGGGGGAGCTGGGGAGGGCTGAGGAGAGCTGAGGAGAGCTGAGGCGGGAGGACGGGGCTTGGGGCTGGGAGCCTTCTCCCGGCGTTTCGCTGCCTCTCCGTTCACCTGGGTCTGTGTTTTGTGCTCAGCGGGTCTGTGTTTTCTTGCAGCGTGCCTGTGGGAGCGTGGCGGCCTGGCTCGGTTCAGCCCCCAGCGCAGGGCGGGCTGTGGGGTGTGCAGGTAGGGTTTCGTGCAGCCCCGCGATAGGACGAGGGGATATGGGCACACACTGAAGCATAGGAAGCTGCTTTTCTTTCTCTGAGGACATTCAGGACACACCTGGCCGCCTACCTGTGCAACCTGGGCTAGGGGTATTGAAGCAGGTGGTCTCTAGAGGTCCCTTCCAACCCTGACGGTTACGTGCTTGCTCCGAGCCTGAGCTGGGGAATCGCAGCTGGGAGCTCGGAAACGGAAGGCAGAGAAACGTTTGCCAGGTTGGGAGTTTAGCTCTCTGGGCATCTGACCCGAGAGCCATGTCCCTGTGGTGTCGGTGTCAGCCGCGGTGTTAGGACGCAGTGATTGCTGATTGCGGGTTGCCAGGATCCAGCAGCTCTTGGCTCTTCACGCCTTCCCTGGACTGCTTTTCATATCCTGCTGCAGCAAGCACTCATTGTCTGGGGAGGGAGCGTTCCTTAAGATGATAATGGGTGTTCTCAGCCCCATCTGTACGCACTGCTGACCTTTGCTTTCCAGCTCTCCCAAGGCAGAGCCCTCAGGGGAAAGAGAACTGGTGAAGTGCCTGTTTTAACGCTGTTCCAGAGCAACCACAGCACCCCGTTAGAAGCTTCCTGAAACCCAGGGCATAGAAAACAGCGTTGTAAATAATCTGTGAGACCCGAGTCCCTGCATGCTGTTCCCACAGTGCTGCGTCCACCCCCCTGTACAATGAAACAGACTGCTCTCTCATAGGGAAACGTGGTGTGTTTCAACGCTGGTTTGGTGTTTTTAAGATCTTAAAGTCAGCCCAACGCAAAGCATCTTTTCCTGGAGTAGACTAATGCTTAACCTTGTTGATTCTGCACTAACACGGTCCTGCAGCATTCCACTGGGCAGCTCTTCCAGCTGGAGTCTCTCTCCCCACACGACCTACTGTGCTTTCCCTCTGTTCCGAGCAGGATCCAAGGGACCAGGCCCTTCTCTCTGTCTGCTGTCGCCGGTGCTGTTTTGGGGCTGGGCAGGTGGGGAGGTGATGGTGGGAAGCAGAAGCTCAGCCTGCAGGATGTGGCGGAGCTCATCCGGAAGAAGGAGTGCCGTCGAGTGGTGGTGATGGCTGGGGCTGGGATCAGCACCCCCAGCGGCATCCCAGACTTCAGGTAGTGCCTCCATGGTTTTATTTCTCATTTAGTGCTGGGGCTGTCGGGTTCTTCAGCTGAGGCCAAGGACCTGGCTCTCTGCTCTTTTGTGTCTCGGCCTGGTGGGTGGATTTCCCCCTGCATTCTGACTGCCCGCCTTTCTTTCCTGTCTTTGCAGGACCCCAGGGAGCGGCCTCTACAGTAACCTTGAGCAGTACAACATCCCTTATCCAGAAGCCATCTTTGAACTGGCCTATTTCTTCGTCAACCCCAAGCCCTTCTTCACGTTGGCCAAGGAGCTCTACCCCGGTAATTACAGACCCAACTACGCCCACTACTTCCTGAGACTCCTGCACGACAAAGGGCTCCTTCTGCGTCTCTACACCCAGAATATCGACGGACTGGAGCAAGGTGAGTTTTCTCCAGCTCTCAGCAGTAAAGCACCAGAAAAAAAAAAACGTGAGGATGCGAAGCAGGACCGGGGAAACGCTTGTTGGGAGTTTCTGGTTCAGTCACCCATTGCTGAGCTGGTCCTCTCCCACCTGCTGTGTTCCAGTTGCTGGGATCCCTCCTGATAAACTGGTGGAAGCCCACGGCACCTTTGCGACTGCCACGTGCACGGTGTGTCGGAGGAAATTTCCAGGAGAGGACTTCAGGGTGAGTGATTGCAGCCGGGCATTGACACAGAGTAACGTTACCGTGAGGGTCCCAGGTGCCGTCCCTTAACAAATGGCACTGGGTGCTTTTACTTCAGGAGGATGTTATGGCAGACAAGGTCCCGCAGTGTCGTGTCTGCACCGGAGTCGTCAAGCCTGACATCGTGTTCTTTGGCGAGGAGCTCCCGCAGCGCTTCTTCCTGCACGTGACAGACTTCCCCATGGCAGACCTGCTTTTCGTCATCGGAACGTCCCTGGAGGTCTGGGACTAGGGGACGTCCCTGCCCACAAGGAGAAAAGGGCCTGAGGGACTCTGGAGGAGAGAGAGAGAGGGGTTACAGAAGGCAAGGAACTGGGTTACTGAGGAGGAATTGGAGGCGGCAGGGTGAACGCGCTCAAACTTTGTGTGCTCCCGGAGAGGGAAAGCAATTTTGGCAGCAACCTGAGCAAAGGCCGTGGGATAGAACTTCAAAGCTGGGGAAGCCTTAGCCCACGGTGGGAGAACTTGCTAAGCACGAGCCCAGCAGTTTGAAACGCCTGAAGCTTAGCACACGGTGAATCGATCCCTGCAGTGGGGTGACCAGCTTTCTCTCTCTGCCCCTCGGGTTGCCTTCCTTTAGGTGGAGCCCTTTGCCAGCCTGGCAGGAGCTGTTCGCAGCTCAGTGCCCCGGGTCCTCATCAACCGAGATCTCGTGGGGCCGTTCGCCTGGCAGCAGCGCTACAATGACGTAGCTCAGCTGGGGGACGTGGTCGCTGGGGTCAAGAAGGTGGTGGAACTGTTGGACTGGAACGAAGAGATGCAAGCACTAATTCAGAATGAGAAAGAAAAGGTGCGAAGGGGCCCCCGTGCTCCATCTCCCTCTCTCGGCCTCCATTCCTTGAGTTCTCTTGGGGGGGAAACGCAGGCGTTGCTGGGATTAGACTTGCACCACAGGCATTGCCACACTCAGGGGAAAGAACCAGTGAAAAGTGCAGGAGGGTTTCAAAAAAAGCAAACAGCAGTGGTGTTTCACAACGAGGGCAGGCACAGCTGTATTGCTAAACGTTTCAGTGGGGCAGAAGGGGAGGACAGAGCTGCCAGCCTGAGAGGAGACAGGAAAAGCGTAGCAAATGTCAAGCTCGGGGTTGAGTGCTTTAAGGCATCTCCAAAGTGAAAAGGTTTCTGTGGCTTTCGTCTGCTTATTTATTTATTCCCATGTGGAACACACCATATAGGTTTAAGGAGAGTAGCCTGGAGCTGGAGCCACAGACCAAGAAAGAAAAAAGGCACCTGTTTCAAATTAATCCAGTCCGACGTTGTAAAGTGGCAGAGGACTTGGGTTTTATAGTGCTTTGCCCTGAGCCTGAGATGCTGCTAATGGCACCTGCTGCATTAACGTGAGGGAGAGGTTTGAAACGCCCAAGCAAACACTGTGCTCTTTACTTTTAGCTGGATGCAAAAGACAAATAGGACAGCTGGCTCCCTGCTGCTGGAAAGCAGCGTTCACCCTGAAGAGGAGGAGATGCTGCCATGCCCAGCATGGGCAGAAGAAGATGTGATCGCAGGGAACTGTGGAAGAGTCTCTGCAGCAGCAAATCTACTCAGGACTGGCGTTTGGGGAAGAGGAGGCTGCTCATGGCTCAGCCCAGCCAGCCTGAAAGCAGCGAGACCCTCTCAGCCACGAAGAGAAGCTGAAAGGAGCAAAGCCCCGCTGCCACGCTGCAGGCAGTTTCCACAGGTGAAGGTTTTCTTACCTGAGACTTCAAAACAGTGGACTGCTCCTCCTCACCTTCACTTCAGCACCCATTAGGAGGTGCTTTCCTCTTCGTGGCTCTGTTTGACAGTGTCCAGCCATGAGTCTCACCAGCCCGTCAGATGCGCTGTGCTAACCGTGCAGCTCCTCTGCTGATAGATTTTGGTTTTTTTTCCTCTTTAATCGTGAGCCATCAGCTGCTGCAGACTGGCAGCATTTTCTCTTGGAAGGATGAAACAATCAGGAGAACAGCGCTGTTGATGTGCCTGGCCTGTTCCTGTTCAGAAAGGCCAGCTCAACTGCTGGGTGTATAATTATATATAATATATATATTATGAATAAAGAGTTGTAATTCTTTCCCTGAGGCCACTGGAGAGTTTTTCTTTAAGTTTCACGCAGGTGTTTGAGTACATCCTGTCCCCCCCACAACTCCCTAACCTGACAGGACTGCTTTTCTGTCCTACTAACGCAGCACTGGAACACTTCTTCACCTCCCTGCTCTACAGAGCAGCTTCCAAGGCAAAGCTACAGCCTTCCAAAAGCTGTCTTCGTGGCTGTATAATTACAAGTGTTCTGACCTAATACACAGCTGCTGCACATCCGACAGCTCTAGGGACACGACTGAAGTCTGGCACAGCTACAGGAACAGAGACTTCTGTGCTTGGTGTCCTAGCAGCTCCCTCGAAGAAAGGTTGGAGCGAATGTGCATTCAGACAGACAGGCTTGCTTATCCAAAAGCACAATTCCAATCCATCTGTGTGGTCCTCAACCGAGACCTCAGCGGGTGCCTCTGAACGTGCAGCATCAGGGAAAGCACAGGGGCTGCTGTTACTTGGAGTGATTGCTGCCTGATTTCAATCACTGCTGCTAAAAATGTCTTCACTGATGAAAAACTGGTACCTCGGGAAGCAGTGCTTCCAGATTTGATCCTTCAGAGCGTTCTTCTGGAGCAGAACCACGTGCCAAGCAGACAACGATCACTCCTTACTTGCTCAGAGCTGTCACGTTCAATGAATCACTGCCATGCACCTGCTTGTCAGAAGGTTTTCTTTATTCTAGCATCACATTTGCATTCCTAATTGTGCTAGTAAGTTTTGGAACTCCTGGTACAAGACAAACTAGAAGATTTTCTTTATAACGGGTTTATCTTTAAAAAGAACAAAAACGTAGAAGAAACGTAAGCCATAGCAGAGGACCAACAGCAGCCCCTGGGCACAAACAGCAGCAGGTCTGTGGGAAAGCAGAGGCAGGAGAAGAGGACCAACACACACAGGCCGTATTTCAACCCTTCGTTTGGGCTGTGGAAGGTGGGGAAAGGCTAAGAACACCAGCCTCTGTGGTAACAGGAAGGTCGCACAGTGCCACACACCAAATATCAGAGCACCTCTGGCAGCCCCAAGTTCCTTTCCTGCAGTCCTCCACTCCCACACACACTGCACGCTCCCCTCCGCGCTCGTGTCTGCACAGATGTGGTCACGCTTACTGCCAGCACATCCAGGCACCCCACAGCCCACGCTCCTGCCTGCAGCCCCACCTGCATTCTTGGGCTGAGCACACACGGGACACACAGCCGCACGCAGACGTCAGCACGACGGCCTGATGGAAAGATCCCCCTCCTTCCCCCACCCCAAACATCACGCATTTTAAAACAACAAAACAACAGAAGTCCTACTGAAAAGTCCTGGAAGCGATCTGGAGTGTGATATTCTCAAAGCTGCCAATGGAAGAGAGGCCAAGTAGAGCCAGGCCGCGATGACCTTCCAGAAGGAGAGGCGGTTATGGAGCTGGGAAGGAGGCCAGAGGATCGTTGTTGTGAAGTGTGAGGGGCCCAGGCTGGATTCAGATCCCACGGGGAGAGTCACGATCTGGTACTAGCCTCCAGGTGCAGCACCACTTCCCAAGGAGAGCGGATGGAGGCGGCCCAGCTCCGTGAGGCTGGGGCGAGAGGTCAGGATCAGTCCAAGCCCAGGTCCGAGTCAGATGAGGACCTCTCGTCAGCCATATCACGGATGGCATTCTCCATGGGGGCCAGGTTGCCACTCGGCGTGATGCCCATGGGTTGGATGACCTGCTCTCTGCAACCAGGAAAGAGAAGGGAGGAGGGAACAAACTTGCAGCAGGCACTGGAAGAATGGAAGTCCTGCAGCAGGAACTGTAGGAAACTGGCTCGAAGCAGCCCTGAGCGACCCCTCAAGCCAGCACCAAAAGCAAAAATCCCATTTAGGAGATGCAGACAGTGAGGCAACGACTTGAAACACACCCACAGGTGTTGCAGTTCTCAGTTACCCTGGAACAGAATCTGTTTTAAGGGTCCCATCCTGCAGTGCAGCATGGCCAGAGGAAAATATCAACCTGCCCTTTAATACACGATGGAAACTCACGCATGAAACGTACTGCCCCCTTTCCCTTCCTCCCTCAGAACACTGAGGTGCCACAGAGAGAGCACAGAATCTGCTATTAATGATGTCACGGGACCCAGCACAGGCAAATGTGGAGATAGTTGTTCACGTTATCTCCCCAGTACCTTCAGTCTGCAGAGGTCAGTGATAAATGCAAAGCACACAGGTGTTAATACAGGCAGAAAAACAGTTTTCTCATACCTGGACAACTTGTCAAACATATTGACTAGCTTCATGGCTTCGTATTCCTTCTGCTCTTCGGTCATCCCTTCCATGGGGTTGGGGAGTTTCTCCTCGACACGTCCTGTCACAGGATTAATGCTACGAGAACAGGGCAAAGGAGGGGAGCCAAGAGGTCAGAGCTCAGCCACAGAAGGATTTCAGCCAAGAAAAAGGTAAAGATATATCAGTAATATCAGCGAAATATCAGTAGTGAAGAAAGATGAAGGAGGTGGCAGGGACACAGGACAAAGAGTGGAACAGGAAGGTGTAGGAAGAGGGATGCTAACACAAAGGAAGCAGAGCTCTCACTTGGGCTTTGCCTCTTTGTACTCCTCTGTGTCCGTGTCTTCATCTTCCGAGTACTCTCCCTCCTCCCGGCCTCCAGCCATCAGGCCTCGTGCTGCCAGGAGCCCAGCTGCATTCCCATAGCCCGTGTACTTCACAAACCGTGACACTGACGGGAGAGAGAGAGAGACAGAGCACACATGTGCTGTGCTGCATGTGCCAGCAGGGAGACCAGCTTAAAGCCACGGAGATGCAGAGGTCCCCGGGGTCTGCGAAGGGTCACCCGCCCCGTGCTCCAGGACTCACCGCTCTCCTTGCAGAGCACAAAGAGGAATTCAGCTGCGCAGTGCTTCACGTCGGTGTCGATGTGGGTCATCAAACGGACCAGCTTGTTGCGCAGCGAGTTCCCCACCTCCGGACGATTCTTCACATCCCGCAGAGGAGGCAGAACCTGTAAGGCCACAGGGAGGGGACATGAGTGGAGCTGGAAGAGCAGCCATAGGGTAGGCTGGGAAAGAAGCGTGTGCATTATACGGCTATACCTAATAAATGCACAACCACGGGAGAGGTGGAGAAAAATACTGCGCCTATCACGGCCTTCAACCCCAAATCTAACAGAGAGAGGTCTCCTCGGAGGACAGCAATATTTAGGCAGCTTGCTTTTATTCTCCACTCTCCTCAGAGGAGCACCGCTTGACTTTCCAGCTGAACCCACAGCATACCTTTGCCTTCAGGAACTTCCTTGTCTGGCGGTGGACCCTGGCACTCTCAGTCAGCAGGTTCAGCACAGGGGTCAAGCTCTCCTTCAGCTTATGTCCCTGCAGAAGCATGCACAAGATGAGCAACGCGTCAGTTAACGCTGAGCTCAACTTCCCCAGCTCATAGTGGAGATCACGAGCACTGAACAGCGGGGAAACAGATGGACACTGAGACATTCCAGCTTATGTTACTGGAAATTCAATGTTTCATCACTCCTCCAACAGCAAGGCTTTCTGAGTCCTGCTCTTCAGCACAGCAGTGCTAGAAACACTCCTGCAGAACAACCAGATTAGAGAAGGGAGCAGTAAAATCCAGAGACCCTCTGGAATAACTCTGGAGGATGAAAACGGCCACCAGCTCCGTAACAAACCGCATCAAACTGATTAAGCTGCTCACCAAATCACAACTGACTCGAGTGGAACAGAACACCTGTATTTTAATCACACGGCTACCCATCTGCTGGCTCAGTCAATCTCAATACCTGCCATAGCAGCAGTGACGCAGCGGTCCTTGCAGCTCACAAATGTTGCCCCAGTCCTACCAGCTAGAACGTACAGCACTGTCTCCAAAGTAACCATGCCTTTTGCTGGTGCTCCTGTGCTTTTGGCACGGTGCGTTGAAAAGCTCAGCTGAATGCAGGCTTAAGAGAATGTGCCCTGCAGCGAACTTGTGAAAACCAGCAGTGAAGAGCACTGCAGAGCAGCACCCCAGCTTACCCTGTCAAGGCGCCGCTCTAGGAAATCCAACAGGATATTGACTGCATCCATGTTGACACCCATGTACTCAAGCGATCCCGGTCGGACTTTTGGGGTCAGGAGAACATCCAGACACTTCAGGGGCAGGTTGCCCAGAAGATTAACCGTGTGGCTGAAGAAAGAACAGAAGCAAATACACAGTTAGGTATCTCTGCTCGCAGAAATTCATCATCTATACAGAAATCAAGATTCATTACTAAATTCCAGGAGCAAGAGGACTCTGAATTTAAGCTCTCTTTGGGCTGGATCTCAAGCTACCCACACCACTAGAACTGACTAAGCGAAACTGCTGCATCACTCATTCAGAATCTGATGGCTGTTGGAACATATGGCTCAGGATCCCTCCCGCTGTGGTCTTCCTAGGGACAGGGTGCTGCCACTTGCTCAAAGCTGACATCACTGAACCAATAAGGCCCAGGAGTGTAACAGATAAGATTTCCCAGCATGGCTCAGGAGACGTAGAGTTAACTAAGATCAGCCCAGGGACTCATTAATTAAGGCAGAAAACACCTGCCCCGGCTCATTGAAGCAGGTAGCACCACCAAAGGGAGCTGACACGTGATGCTGAATACAAACCTAGCAGCCAGGCAGGCTCAGACCAAACATTTTCTGGCGTAAACCAGGCTGTGGTATTACGGCACACAATTTAACTGCAAAGAGCAGGGCTACTTCTGACACCTAGCAGTCAAAGGAACTTGCAAACCAGACAAAAGACGCCTGCTTCTCAGCAGTAGTCCTAACTATGTATAAGCCAAGGATGTTAATGTCAAGGTGAGGCAGGGCAGAGCACTGGGGAGACCTCAGGGCTGCTACCAGTGAAGGCTGTTATCTATTATCTAACAGACCTGTGGAACTCCTCCGTCCGGTCCTCCCCATCAGCAGAGATCATGAGGCAGTGGCGCAGGAGGGCACCCAAGTGCCTGTACAAAGCAGCATCTTCCTGGTCCCAAAACAGAAAATGAAAACCTTGATCAGGAAAGGGGATCCTCCAGAAACCAAAGCCTGCTGCCCATATAACCCACGGCCCCATCCCTCCCCTCCAACAACCTGCTAACTGGTGGCAGGGTGTTAAGTCGTAATGCATCAGACAGAGGCAGTACCCTGCTGCAAAAGGTCCAGACACACAAGTCCCTTGCTGCCCTTAAACATAAGCAGAGACTGCATGGGGGCTTGTACCTAACACAACGGTGTGCAAGAAGAGAAAACCAGCAGACAAGCAGATGTGATGTGGTGCAACACTTAAGGAGCTTACCTCATCCACCTCCCTCTTGCTGGAATCAAAAGTGATATTGAAGAGCACTTTCAGGATCTCCATGGCCCGCTCCGTCTCCTGCCGAGGCAAAGGTGGGAGCAGTCCTTCCTCAGTGGCAACTTCGTAGGGGTCCAACCACTTGACACCAAGAGTCAGCTCCAGGGTGTCTGTCATGAGGCTGACGCCCCGGAGCTCCTGGGCTAGCTGCTGTCGGATGTCCACTCTCAGAGCCGTCAGCAGGAAGAGCAGACGCAGGTCAAAGAACTTGACCTCGTGAGGAAGGCTCCTCTCGTTGTAGAGCTTGATGCGTTTTGTCAGGCCCACCACCAGCTGGGCTTCAGCCGTCAGCTCCTGCGCCCTCGGGCTGCTGAAGACAATGTTGCAGAGGCATTTGAGGGATTCCAGGATGACTTCCAAGTCTGGGACCACTCGGATGAGGTCCTCAGAGTAATCGATGCCGGCGTGCCTGGAGAGGGTCTTCAACCCTTCCTCGGTGGTGAAAGGCTCGAGGCAGTATTTGTCCCGGGACAGGATGCGGATGCTTTCCAAGCACGTGACCTGACAGGATGGCTGGAGCTCTCTTTCCAAGAACTTGATCAGCAGCTGGGCCATTTTCTGTGAGGTTGGAAACAAAGAACATCTCGCACGCTGACACTTGACAGCGCAGCCCCCAGGCCAGGTTAACACGCTGTAACACCTTGCCCTGAAAGATGAGAGCACCACCTAGATACGGGCCTTCTAACAGCTCTGATCCAGGTCACACACAGCAGCTCTCAAAAGCATCTGCCCCTGGCACCTGATGCTGACCCACGTTAAGCAAGGACAACCAGCACGAGACAAAGAAGGGCTGGGGAATGGTGTCAGACCTAAGGAAAGTAGGGGAAAAGACCTCAGAAGATTCAAACGAAGAGAATCTCCCTAAATCTCAGTGCAGTCTGGAGGCCTACTAGCCCAGATCCTCAGCAGGTACAGACTGACAGAGCTCTGGTAACACTGATATACCGCAGCTGGAGATCTAACCCCTGTGAGTAACAATTACAGCACGCAATGGAAAAGTACAAGAGCAAAAGGTAAAGCCTCACACAACCCAGCACAGCTTGGTTTTAACTACACGTAGCAACACGTCACACTCCCATCAGTAATCCCCTGCTTCCACACACAATCCACCACGGAACTGATCCAGATGGAAACTAACCCAGGAAGAAGAAAATCAAAAACGTCTTTCTAAAGGCAGTTCCCACCAAGCATATCCACAGCACAGCCATGCAAAGGCCTGCCTTGGTGCAAGAGAAACATCACGAGTGGCAACGGACAGGGGTATTTCTTTCCACTGAGTGAAGGATTACACCAGCTTACAGTGCTCGTTAATAGAAAGCCTCGGTCAAACTGTGCAGCTGGCTCACAGCAGAAGCACTGACCCACACGCTGCTGTGATCTTTGCTTAGCAGGCTCTTACCATTCACACACGCACAGGATCACGCTTCTCAAGCATGCTGCTGTGGCTAGGAGCAGCACATTTCACCATCCAACAAGGGAAAGAAGCTGAAGAGCGTGCCTACCTTCCTCTCCTCCCGCTCCTCATCGTCAAAGGTGAAGCACTGAGATTTCTGTAGGTTAGAAGAGAAACGAAGTATGAGTTTAGAAATCCTCAAAGCTGCCTTCCCCAACCAAGGAATGGACATTAGCTTGGAAAGCAACAGGTCTGAAAAACAAGCTGCAAAGGCAAGCGAGCTTTCTCAAGAACAGTCCTTACCCACACAGAGGCAGGGAAACAACGTGGCAAGGAGTGACAAGGACTTAGAGAGGCCCACAGTATTCAGTAACAAGCAGCACAGGCTCCTGAGGAGCCAAACACAAGAACAATTTCCCAGCTGCTTAGAATTTTACTGCCTTCTCTGTCCAACGCTGTTCAACTCTGGCAACTCCCAGCTACGTTTCAGGTAAGCAGGGAACGAACCTGGTTTGAAAAGCCCAGATCAGGTCAGAACTGCTTTCCTTTCCTCTCTTCCATGAAAAAGATGTGATGAATACCCACTGCACTTTTCCGCTGGCTCAACGGCGGACACTGCACATCACAGGACAAAGCTGCGCCCATCTGATGGGCAGGCTTAACTTTATGCACTGCAGCTGTGACGAGGGTATTCAACACAGTCCAAATATCCTGTAACTCACAAAGGTTTGGGTTTGAAGGGACAGTGCACAGGTTGTCGGCACTGGCAGATCAGTGGAAGCACTGTGCTTCGCAGGCAACCACAGCACTTGTTCTTTTCTCATCCCAGCCTCTCTGCAGGCTCCTGCAGTCTAATTTACAAATATTTTCATAACACACCTGTGGGTTTGCTCTAGCCACGTTTCTATTTTGGGCAACCAGGAAATGGCTGCGTATTTAACAGTGAATTAAATACATATATACACACACACCTAGAGAAGAGCACAAATCCATCAGCCCTAGGAGTAAAAAAATGATGCATGGCAGTAGTCTGGTTTATCAGCAGTCACATCTCTTCAGCTGCTCCATCTCTTCCAGACAGGCTAGCAAAATCACTGCCATTCTCACAAGTTTCCTACGCTCGATACGCTGACAAAGAAACCAGCTGGAGCGACCTGAAGCGTCGTTTCAACGTGGTTGCAGAACAAATGCCATTTGCTATCCTAATTTCTCCAGCTGCTGCCAGCGACGCTAATCCTGCAGACCGTCCTTTTAACAGGGACCCACTGTTCTTAGCAAGGATCCCTCCCGTTTCAAATCCGACTGCTAGAAATAGCAGCACGCTTCCCCTCCTGCTCAGTGTTCACAGGTTTCCCCCACCGGCTTCCCTCCTACTTCGGAATGGTGCAGAATGAGTCACAGACCTGCAGGGTCAGCCCTAGCCTGGTGGAAAGCATCCCAAGGAAATTTCCCTGGCAATTTGATAAAGGGAACAACCCCTGCAGGTCATCCTTGCCACTGTTAAGGAGAGAGCCACTTCCATTTCAGCTTCCCAGCCCAGTCATTTTCATGTGACATGCTTGTTATTGCAGACTGGGCAGCTGAATCCAACTCCTGCCTCTGCTCGTGCCAATTTCTAGTGGTCTTCTACTTACAAGCCACAACAACTCCAGCTGCAGCTCCTCCCCAGGTGTGAGTTCTGTTACCTCCAAACCTTGCCTACCACAAAGGCTCCTCCTACTCGCTCCTCATGCCCACGATCATCCCCCCCCACCGGGTTTAACATCTGGATAATGAAGGAAACCCTTTTCTCCCAGCATCAACGAGATCAAGGCAGGCTGCTTAGCTCATGCAAGCACCGAGCAAGGAGCAGGCTGCAAGAAGCGAGGCGAAGCACTGTGTGACATCCATCCCTGTGGCAGGGACAGGGATGCTCAGAGGACAGAGGCAGGCCGACGTTTGATGCCCACTCACCTCCTGGTTGTAGACCTGAAGCACCCTGAGCACCGTGTCTTGCTCCCCGCTCTCCACCGTGGCCACTACGGTCCTGAGCTCCATGGCAGCGACGGCTCAGCTACAGAGGGAGGGACAGCAGGGCCAGGGGGCTTCAGGGCTCCTCGATGCTGAGAGGGGGCGAGAAAAAGAGAGGGGAACGTAACCGAGCGAGAGCGCTGCTCCCCGCCGCGCCCATAAAGCACAGCGGGCGGGCGAGCCGCTCTAATCCTCTTCCTCCTCTCTGCTTTTTAACCGTGCCCACCGCCCCGCCCGCCCAGCGCCGGGATTACCACAGCGGATCCCCGGAATAGCTCCGCGCCGCTCCTCCCCGGCCGCCATTTTGTTGAGGCGGCGCCGTTCCCGCCGCCATGGCGGAGTGGGGGCGAGGTGAGGGGGCGCCCCGCCGCCATCTTGGGGCGCCGTGCCCCGCGGCGGGTAGGGATCTCACGGCTCGGTTCTTTCTTTTTCTCTCCAGCTCACAATGCGGGCGCCATGGAGGACGTGCTGGACGTGGAGAACAAGCGCATGGCGGACAGCCTGGCCAGCAAAGTCACCAGGCTGAAAGCGGTGAGCTCCCGGGAGGGGAGGGCTTCGTGGATAAAGGCGAGCGCGGGCTGAGGACGGCGCGCTGCCCGCGGACACTGTGGGCAAAGGGCGGCTGCGTGAATCGCCACAAGGAGCTCGGCAGAAAGAGGCTTTCCTGCGTCCTACCACCAGCTTGCCAGGCTTCGTTTCCCCAGCTCCAGTGCTTTTATCCCTGCGCTTGAGCAGCCCTCTGTTTGCATAGCAGCATCCCCCAGTCGGGTTTGAGAAGCGCTTGGCTGCAGCCTAGGTTGCCTTACCCTTAAAAACTCATTCACATCAGTTTCCTCTCTTACACTACGTAGCTGGCTCTGGATATTGACCAAGACGCCGATGAGCAGAACCGTTACCTCGATGGCATGGTAAGGCACGCGTGGATTTCAGCGTTGAAAGAGGTTTGGGCAGAGGTGGGAGCTCAGTAGCAGCTGATGGCATTGGGGTATCTGAAATGGGCATTTATTGAGCCCCACAATTAGAAGAGCGGAGGAGTGGAGTAAGAGGCAGAGAGCTTAAAGGAGAAACCCCATACTTCTATTACAGGGAAGGTTTTGAGATACAAAATGCAAGCATTTAGCCTGCCCTGGCATACACAAACGATGCTAGCTTGATGTAGACACGTTTCCTTTAGATTAAGCATTTCATAGATTCATAAGGTTGGAAAGGACCTACAGGGTCATCTAGTCCAACCATCCTCCCACCACCATCCCTACCCACCAAGCTACTCAATCAAATCCCTCAGCACCTCATCTAAACGCTTCTTGAACAGCACTAACAACAACCTGTGTTGTTGCCACGAGCACAAGCTAGGAAATTCTTCCTGAGAGAGATGTGATGGGGGTGGTTATGGGGACTACGATGACTCCAAGCAGTTACGGTGCAGCTCCTTAAGAAGGAAGCTTCACGGACTACCTCTCCCGTTTAAAATGCCCTTTTGTGTGCTCTTTCTCCTCAGGATTCAGATTTTATGAGTGTGACAGGCCTGCTGAGTGGCAGCGTGAAGCGTTTTACCACCATGACACGATCCGGGAGGGAGAACCGCAAGTTACTGTGCTCTGTTGCTGTAGGACTGATTGTCGTTTTCTTCATCCTCTACTATCTTGTGTCCAGAACGGGGACTTGATCTTGGTTCTTGTGCAGCAGATAAACCGAACTAAAACTATGGGATTGACAGACTTGCCTAGGTGGGTCCCGTTGCAGGATCTTTAGGACATCCCTACAGACATTCCAAATAACTTTTCGCCTATGTTTTAGTGCTGTTGTGGCTGGTCTTGGGTATACAATGAGTATTTCACAGCACGTCTCAGTGGCTCTGGACCAGTTCCCTACGCGAGGCCACATCCCACAGCACAAACAGACCCCACAGCACCCGGACGCAGTGCTGCCACACCTCCGCCTGCTTGTCATACAGTGTCCACCCCAAGTAACAGAGGTGAGGAATGACGCTGGGAAGCACCACATCCCCAGCTCCTCCATGCAGGCGGCCCTGATATCTGCAGCACATCACTGTATGGGTGCATGAACACCCCTGTGAAGGGGTCAGGGTACCTGGCTGAGTGCTCCTGGAAGCTGTGGATCACACTGGAGTTGCCCCAGGGGCAGACAATGAAGTTGAGCAGCTGCAGGAACGCTGTGGTTGTGCTCGGAGCCCTCCAGCCACTTGCCAGCCCCACCAGGATCACGTTGTTCTAAGGGGATTTTCACGTCTCATGTGATCATGTTGTTCATGCCTTTATCTCTTGCCTTGTCTGTGTCTTGCAGCCTAATCTTAAGGGATACTTTTGTCTTACCTCCGTTCCTTGGTACTAGGCAAATCTGACCAATCCAGAGCTGTGTCAGTACAAGTTTAATAAATCAGCAGAGCTGTAGAAGCTGCAAAGTTCAGAGAGATGACTTGGAAACTTGTCTTTCCCCTTTCTGTCTCTGCTTTGGGCTGATCAGCATCCCACTTGCATTACACCCTAGCTGTATGGCTGAACTATTCACAGCCGCCTCTCAAGTCCAGGAGTAGATGCATAACTTTAAGAACACTGTGTCTATTTGGGGAAAATAAAAAATTCTCTATAATAACCTCAGGAGTCTTCAATTGGGAAAACTGAAGATTCATGATTCCAAAATGAACTGCGCGTGGCACGGCAGGACAGCAAGGATTGGCACGAAGCTCGAGCTGTTCTCTGACATACAGGTGCAGCGATTTTGAGCTGTCTGAGGCACACAGAGATGCAGCCCTGAACCCAAGGGGTTTGCACAAGGCATTGGGTGCTCAGGTGAGAGCCTGCGTGTGTCCTTGTCTCCCACTACCCAGCAGGAACCCAGGTGTCCTGCATGCAGAAACCCAAGCATCTCTTCACCCTCCTTCCCAATCCCACACATCCCCACCCCAGGCACCCAGGCACAGGGACAAGGCACAGCTTGCATGCGTTTTATTTATTGATCTCAAGTGACACGTGGGCTGCATGCAGCGTGTCCCACATCAAGGGAGATGGCACCAGGGAAAGGGATGTAGGATATCAACGGGGCTGCAGGGACATGGGGCTTGCATCACTGGGGCAAGGAGTCACTGGGGTGTTATTAGGACTGGGGGCAACACAGGGTGACATTACGGATATGAGGGCACGGTGTGTCTGTGTAAGTGGGAACACATGGGCTGGCCCTGAACACACGAAGTCAAAGCCTGTCCTCGTGGCAGGATCCACGACACGTTCCCCTCCCGGAGACACCCTCAGCTTCTGCTGCCCACGCTCACACACAACTCCCTCACGCCCTCACCCACGCGTCCCCAGGTGCCCTCAGGTCCTACCCACGCTCACAGATGAGCTCCACGACGCTGTGCTCCATGGGGACAGGGTCGAGGCAGCGGTGGGCAGCGCTGGCGGCCACCTCATCCAGCAGCCCCTGCACCACGCGCTCGTCAGCAGCGAAACGCCAGAGGTAGAGCTGCAGGTAGTGGCCGTCCACCTGCACCTGCTGCAGCCCGAAGCGCCCCAGCGTCCGCAGCCGCACGCACTCCAGCAGCGTCTTCAGGCTGATCTTGATGATCCCCGTCAGCACCGACACCTGAGACACGGGGACAAGTGGCACAGGGGGATGCCCAGTGCACGGCCCCACAGCCATGCCGGGGAGAATTAAGGGACAGCCCTCCTGGAGGTGTACAGGGACACCCTCAGCCTGGACCTGGGAACGCCAGAACCTGGGGCATAGGGAGAGCTTTGGGGCCCCTGGGATGTGGGGACAGGGGGTGGTGCCCCTGGGGACAGCGGGATGTTGCCATGTCTCACCTTGTTGAACTCAACAGGGCTGAAGATGTCGATGCGTTCGGAGAAGAGCTTCTGGATGTTGCTGAGCAGGTGGGTGTCCATGGGGGCACTGAGCACGGTGACAAACGGCACGAGCAGGGAAGCGGAGACGGTCAGACACGTAGGGAGGATCAGAGGTTGTCAGGAACAGAAGGGGATGGGACAGAGATAGAGAACACAAAGATGGTCAGGATAGCAAGGCAGGCGAGCTACGAGAATGGTTTCAGCACACAAAGACAGCAGAGCATGGGGATGGGCAGAGGACGTGTGTGCAGTCAGGGGACATGGAGATGGTCACAGGACATAAGATAGCACCATCAGGACACAGGGCTGGGGACACGGGAATAAACAAGGGATACAGGGACTGTTTGGGGACATGGGGACAGCCAAAGGATGCGGGTGGATATGGAGACAGTTTGAAGATGGTGACGGGGACGATAGGTGAGTGGGGAGTGAGCCAGGGGTGGGCTGGGGCACAGGGCTGACCTGGGAGTGTAGCTGGGGGCATAGCGCCCGGGTGCCCGCGAGCTGCTGTACACAGAGAAGGCACGTCGGCTCGAGTCGCTGCTCTGCGCCCGCCGCACTCCCTCCTCAAAGAGCTGTCCCACCTGCAGCACCACATCACACGCTGCCAGCATCCTCCAAATCCACCCCAAATATCTCCAAAAAGATCCCCCCAAACCCTCTGAAACATCGCAGTCCCTTCGGGATCCCCTTTCAAAGCCCTCCGGATCCTCCCTAAAATCATCAAGGAGCTTACAGGGACCCTCTGATTCTCTCTAGACCCTGCATGGTTTTCAGGACCCCCACAACAGGGGCATACTGAAATCCTTCAGGACATCAGAGGGAGATCGAGAGCGACTTCCAGACCCCTCAGAGACATCGAGGGCCTCAGCGCTGCCCTGACCTGCACGTCGATGGCGGTGATGTCCTCCACCACACGCTTCATGACAGCGCGGACGTTGCGGGGCTCGACGGTGCCCAACCAGTCCCGCGTCTCCACGCTCTTCCGCAGCATCTGTGCCACCGCCGCGCCCTGGACCTGCACGTAGTGGTCGAGCAGCCGCTGTGCTGCTCCCCGTGCCTCAGCACACAGCGCCGGCCCCGGCGTCACCGCCGGTCCTGTGTCCTGCGGGTGACAAAGGGCATCCTCCAGGCTGCTGAACGTGCTGTCGTGTTAACACCAGCACAGCACGCACAGATGTTGGGGCACGTGGCAACTCAGAGCCGCACCGTGATATCCTCAGAACTGTCAGAGCCCCCTCTCAGCCGTTCTAGGGCTCACCTCGGGAGGGAACTGCTCATCAGTAAGAGTGAGGATGTAGCTGATGGTGGTGGCTTCGTAGTCGAGGCAGAGACGGGCGAGGAGCAGCAGCAGCGCTGGGGGTGCTGCAGGGGCACCTCGCTCTGCTGGGCTGTCAGCAAAGCCCCGAGCGGTGCGGCACAGCCAGCGCACAAAGGCCACCACCAACCCTTCACGCACCGCCTCGACGCAGAACTCCCCCTGGGACCAAAAAAGGGGGAGATTACACCCTGAAAACACCACATCTGCACCCCAAAAAGCTACCGTGGCACCATTAAAAGCTTCACTGCACCCCATGGAACTGACGCTGGGCACCGCTGTCACACTTGCGTTACCACACAGAGATGACTGTGAACAAAACTGCCCCAGAAGACCATCAAAAAGCTCCTCCTCACCCCCAAAACTGCCCCTGGAGCTCAATGTCTCCTCCATAGTCCCTAACAGCCCCTCACATACTTTCCCATTACCCCCCAGCCTGAGCTTCACAACCCTAAATCCATCCTGCACAAGCTCCAGTGTGACTAAAGAGCCTTTAACAGAACTCCAACGAAGCCAAAGCTGTCCTCCGCAACCCACCATCTGCCCCACGCAATCCCCAGCTGCCCCCAAACCCTCCCAGTGACCCTTCTCGCTGCCCCCCAGCTCACCTTGAAGTAGGGCAGGCTGGCGAAGGCAACGTCCCTGGCAGTGAAGAGCTGCACGTAGGCCAGGACAGCTTTAAGCTGACCAAGAACGGAGGAGGACAGCGTGGCCAAGAGGTCCGGCAGACCAGGGCCGTCCTTCCCAGGAGGCCGAGGGGCAGCCAGCGCCTGGCGCACGTCACCCAGGCACCCCAAAAAGAAGGTCTGCAGTGCCCGCAGGTAGCGGGCCACCCGCTCACGTGCCGCTCGAGCCACCAGCGCAGCACCCGCTTCAGCCCCAGCTACAGGCAGCAGCTCGAGGAGAGCACGGAGGCGGCGGTGGAAGCGGTCGAGAGCCCTTACAAGCAGTGATGTGTCGCCCAGACCCCGCTCCAGGGCCAGGCGTCGCTCCAGCAGCTCGAAGTAACGGGTGGTGAGGGTGGAGGCAAAGGCCTCCAGGCGGCCATCCTCAGCCCCGGGGTGCTCCTTGAAGAGGCTGCGGTACGAGGCCGCAAGGAGGCACAGGTTGCTCACGAAGGTTGAGCTGCCACGGTCAACAAAGTCAAGGATGTCGGACGCAGGAGGAGGTGTGGAAGCGGCGCCAGAGGGATCAGATGGGGGCAGCTCTGCCTCCAGCGCCGCCAGCTCAGCCTCAAGGCGGGCACCGGCGTGGCTCAGGAACTCCTCACACAGCTCCTCAGGCGGTTCCTCCAGCTGCAGCAGCATCTCCACACACTCTGTGAGCTCCTTCGGGTCCAAGGTTTCATCCCTGGAGAGAGGGGATGAAGAGGTTAGCTGGGAGTGGCACGAGGTTAGACAGACAGTGACTGTTGTAAAAGTTCTCCGTAGCCTCCAGAATTAGCCCCGCATTTGACACACGCTCTGCAACAGCGATGGCTCTCTAACTGCCAAAGCTGCTATCAGCAGGTTCCAGAGTGAACGCATCAAAAACCAAACCAAAACACCCCCCTGGAGCCGTTGTCAGCCAGCTCAAGAGCTAACATACCGGAGGCGTGCACGGAGGCGCTGGGCCAGCTCAGCCATGATGGAGTGGCTCTCATCCTCGATGGCACGGAAAGAAGGCAGGTGACGGTAGTGGCGCAGCACGGCACGGGCACGGGTGTAGCACTGCAGGGCCCGGGCGGGATCAGCTCCTGGTGCTGCCCAACGCCGCAGCCGTCCCGGCACCTCCACAAGGGACTGCAGCTTCCGCAGCAGCGCCTGCACCCCTGGGTGAGGCCGAGGTGTGAGTTATGGAGGGGTAAATCTGGCTGTCCCCAGCCCTACCTCAAAATCCGTTCCTCCAACCCCCAGATCTGACCCCTAAGCTCTTCTGGCCTTAAGAGCACCACAACACCCCAGGATCCTCCCTCCCAGAGCTCCCCACCTTCAAGATCTGCCCCTCCACACCCCAGCTCGGCCCTCTCAGGGTCTCTCCCTCCCCATACCAGCCAGCTGAGCACCACGGCGGTGCCGGTCCTGCAGAGCAGCGCTGACGCGGGCACTGGAGGCGCTGATGGCTGCCATGTTGGAGGCTAAATCATCCATCTCTGCCTCCATGCGTCGGAAGTCAACCTTCATCTTTCGGATAGTGTCTGGAGGGAAGATAAAGGACACCTCAATACACCCGGGAACCCTCCGGTCCCCTCAAGACGCCTGAGACCCCATCAGGTGCTCACCGGTGGCGGAAATAAACTTGTTGTAGTTCTCGTAGAGCAGCGTTTGCATGTCACTGTCGAGAGCGCGGATCTCCCGCCCCAGCGTGGCTTCACGGGACAGCAGCTCCCCCAGACGACACTCGCTGCGCACCTGGAGGAACAGCAACAGCAGCATAAATTCCCCCCTTGGCCACACCGCACCCTGCTGGGCCACGCAGGGCATCCAGCAGCCTGTCTGGAATCCTCAGTCCCCTCAAGCACGCCACCACGCGTGTTTCTGGGATGCTCACACGCTCCTTTCCACTTCTAAATACCTCCTAGGGCCCTCCATAGCTTTAAGTACAGCCTGGGGATCACTAACAGCCTCGGAAGCCCCTAAACGTGCTGCTGACTCCACCTCTCCTGACAGCATTTGGGAATCACCTTCCAGTGGAAGCTCAGGGTCCTGCTGGAAATCCGCAAGTCTCCGTTGGCCGCAATACCACCCCTGTAAAGGGACCTACAAGACCCCAAGGAGGAAGGAGGTCCACAGGGTGCCCAAATAACCCCTCTATAGGAACGCTGTAGGGCCCTCGGAACAACCCAAGGGTGCTTCAGGGACCCAATGGTGACCTACAGGAGAGGTCAGCGGTGCCACCCACACCGGTGGGCGACAGGATCCCGTCCGGAGGTTTCCACAGGGGATAAATACCACAGAGCCCTGCCACGGGGGTCCACCTCGGGGGGGAAAGGTGGGGTCCTCTGAGGAAAGGGTCACGGTGGGGTCAAAGGTCACCTTAGTGAGATAAACTTCCGGGTCGAAGTGGGGCCCGTTGATATCGGCCGGGTCCGGGGCCGCCTCCGCCGCGTCGGCCGCAGACGGCCCATAATACCGCTGGAGCGGACCGTGGGGCCGCCGCCAGCCGCCGCTCCCCGGCTCGGAGCCGCCGCCGCCGCCGGACTCCGTCCCGCTCCCCGCCGCTTCCGCCATCGCGCCGCCACGTCCGGTGCTTCCGCCAGCTCCGCCCGCCTCCTGACGTCACTTCCGGCGGAAACGCGCGTCGCCGGAGCAACGCGGCACCGCCCCCGGGGTCGGCGCGGCGCGCAGCACTCAGCGCAGCTCCGTCTGCTCCTTTATTCCTTCCGACATTCCTAAGTTAAATCAGACACAGCCCTAACTGGGACCGTCAGGAGCACTTCCAACGTGCGTTTCGTCAGCTGTTCGGGTCGCTCCGCTCAGCGCCGCAGCGCAGTTTGGTGCTCAATATCAGTCCGCGTCTTCAGCTGCGGATATTGCTTCCTTATTTTCTAGGCGGGACACCTGCAAGACAGACAGCAACGGTTCACCTCCAGTGAGCAACTAATTCACGCAGGAACTGAGCTCTCCTCACTGAGGGAGCTTTGCGTTAAGCCATACAAGAAGCAGAGGATGTTTACCTGGTTATCTATACACCTAAATTGCCAGGACCAGGCGGTGTTGTAAAGGAAAGGCCTCAGGTCAAATCTGTTGTCATCCGGGCTGTAGTTTTCGGCATGGTAGGAAGGAGTAAGGGTGGTCATTTTATGCCTATTCACTGAATACATCCTGAAGAAATGCTTCACCTTCGATGCCACCTAGTGTACAAAGAATATAGCTTTCAATCAGCCAGACTTCCTTTGAAGATACTATTATAGATGAGAACAGCATTTCGGAACACTGCATTCTAGCTTTCACACACCCGTTTTCCACCACTGACAGCTAAGTTTCCTACCACTACAAATCACTGTGGGAGATGCTTTCAGGTAGAGGCATTTCAGGCTATTTTCAGACCACCCCTGTCTCCGTGCATGACATTTACCAACAGGGAAAAGCCCTGCAGGAAATCTAACATTAAGCACTAGCCTCTGAGATCCAGGTGACCAAGTGAACATCCTCCCACATGCCCAAGAACAGAACGACTTCCAAAACACATAACCCAAAAGCTACAAGAGTAATTAAACCACATACATTCCAGGGAATCAATTTCTCCTGAAGTTACAGTGCAGTAGCAATTACTCAGTTCCCCAAATGCTGCTCTAACCACTTCTAACATGTACAAAAAACACGTTAAGAGATCAATACAAGCTCTTCCAGCATGTTCTATTACAACTGTAGAATCACTCTATATACAGTTTAATCATTCTCTCTCTTTCAAGTGAAAGGAGCTTCATTTGACCATTCTCTCAACAGAACATTTTGGCAAAAGCATTAAATGATTTATTTGGGGTATTACCTACCTCTCTTGGAGTACAAATCTCCTTCCACAAATTAACGAGCTTGCAAAACATACTATATGGTCCAGCCTTAGCAATCTTCCTTAATTTACCATAGATGGAGAGCTCTGCATACGTCATCCCCATATCTGCCTGAAATCAGACACAGGAAAAGAGATTGCTTCAATGACAATTAGTAGTGTTAAGAGCAGTTACAATGAATAAATCAAAGATGCACCAAAATGAAATTCTCAATGCTCAGAAAGACAAACAAACAAAATCGGTACTACAAAAACTGGGATCTCTGAAATATGAGACCTCAGATCTTGAAATGAATGTGTTTCATTTGGCTACAGAGAGCATGTCCTTCCAGGGAAAGGTCTACTCATTTTCACTTTTAGGGAGCTTAAATGTGGTTTATGTCAGCATGGTAGCTCCTGATGAAGAAAACTGAGCTTTCTCATTCAGCAATCCTTTATCAAGAAGGAAAAAAGTTAATAACCTGCAGATGAATAACCTACAGCCCTGGTCAGTAATCAGGCTTACCAGTCTTCTCTTATGTACATAGAGAGCAAGAAAGAGGGGATGGGGAGAAGAGGCCAGGGGTTAAGCACCAGCCACTTCTGCAACTGAAGGGCACTGATAGGCACTTTTGGAGTTTAACTCTGAAATGTTTCCAAAGTGCAGCTTCAGAACAGCCATCCTTTTAAGTGCTTGGCATATAAAGTCATTCAAAACAAAACAAAACACACAGACATCTGATTTGCTGTTTGACAGACTGTTGCCAAAACACTGAGCCTTGCCAGTGGCTTCAAGACACTTCTTACACACTCAGCGATAAGCACAGACACACACAGCAGCAAACAGCAATTGGACAGAAAGCAAGTGTGGGGTAAAGCTTACCGGAGCGTTTCTAAGTCACTGCCTATTACCTCATCAGTTTGAGACACTTGTCCATCCACCAGGGGCTCCAGTTCTGCTGTAGGTGGAGCTGCCATGATACTGGAAGAGAAGAAAAATAGAAATCTACCCAGTCTCATTAGTACAAACTGTCTGGTTTGCTAAAAATCCAGTGCTTCACCCAAAACTTCTGTAGGGCATAACCTGCAAAAAGGAGTTACTTGCAAGCTGCCCCAGGTTGAAAGAGCCACATTCATGCCAAAAACATGAATTAGCTGTTCAGAGGCACTATCACAATCAGCCACTCTTAAGGCTGCTGCTATTTGCAAGCATCATCCATTTAGATTGCTCTTGTGTAATCATCTGAAAACAAAGGGAGGGGCAGAAGGCTTTAGCAAAGTTTCTGCGACTCAGTTACCTAAGAAGAAAAACAAACCAACCCACAAAAAGCAGCACACACACGCAGACACCAAGCATCACTGCTTCACTGCTCACCTCCTGAGGGCCGTGAGCTGGAAGTTCTCAATGCAGTACTGTATGAAGCTCTTCAGATCAGTCTTGCTGATTCCACCGATGGGATTGATATCAGCACTCGAGCAATCGTACTTTGTCAGGTAACCTCGAAGACTGTGCAGAAGTTTTAGATACATCATTGGTATCATCAGCACAATAATAGCTTCTGTTAGGTAGATTATGCATGTGGTATAAAGCCACGTGCATACGGTCGCACGTGGGACAAAGGGGTATTTGTCTAAAACAGAGCTATGCCAGGAGGGAGGTGATATTTTGAACTAGGAAGCACTGCCAGGCTAAAGCAGATGCCTAGTGCAACACCAGTTACAACACTGTCCTGGCCAATGAAAGACAAACCCAGCCTCCCACAGAATCAATACACACTACCTTCCAACCCTTCCAGGTTATCAATCTTTACCTCCCAAAAGCCAGCTCCAAATGCAGTACTCCAGATTCCCAAGGTATATCTTTTAACTCAAAGTTCACAGTGTACTTCCTAACAGTGTAACTGAAAACACAACTGACGGGTTGGAAAGCTAGCCTGGGAACTGCACAGGTAAGCTCCACTGAAACTGCTCAAGAAATAACAGCAGCTGCTTGGAGAATTAAAATACTTTCACCTTATTTTTCAAAAGCTTAAAAAATTTTACCATTCTGAAGGTAATAGCTAACCAATTTCACTGCTATCAGTATCTTCTTTAAACCTCTTCTGTACACCATAGAAGTCCCAGCACACTGGAATTTGATGGCATTAAAGAACAGCACTGACTCGTTCCCAGTTCACTTGGCTTTAGATTTGTAGCTTTTACCAACCTTTCATCCACGTTGGCTGATCCTAGCACCAGAAGCCCCCCTGGCATCCCACGAGTCCAAAGTGCCAGCTGAGCAAACAGGTAAGCAAGGACCATTCTCACTCTAGCCTACGAAACAAAATGAGACTTCATCTTTAAAAGCAATATCTCATTAGATGTGGTTAGCAATTCCATAAACAAACTCAAAGAGCAAGATGTGAGAGGGCTGTTACTGAAAGGACAAGGAGGAGATGCTGAACACACACTTGAGAAAGCCAGGTTCAGTTCTGCTACTGCCACAGACTTGCACGACTGGGGAAGTTTATTTCATGCTGAGTTGCAGAAGTGGGAGTTTCTACAATTCTCAGTCTCTGCATGCGCTGATAAGGATCCATGAAAGATGAAATATGCAGGTAAACCACCTAACATATCCACTTACCTAATATTAAACACTTTCTATTACACCAGAGCTCTAAAACTGTTTCTGTCCCCACTCTACAAATCACTACTTCCAAGGGAAGCGATAATACTCAGACACGTCACTAAACTGCTGTCAAACGAGCTGGTACAAGACTCAATGTTTCCTTATGGAGTTTGATAGCAGCAGGGGAAGAAAGGCTTAAAAGAAAACCCCCAAACAACCAATGAACCCTCAGGAGCACACAACACAGCGAGTTAGATCTTCACAGCAATTCAAAGGAAGGGCCCAGTGCTGCTCTTATCACTGTCATACCTCTAAAGGGCCTGACCCACCTACATGAAACACACCTGTACATTCTGCAGTGCCAGATTTTCTCTGCTGCTCCCTCCGTAGACAGAAAAACGTGGAGTTCGACCTGTGACCACGCTGAAAATCCCCACAATAGCTTTCACAGCCGCATCTATGTTCAGATTGATGTGATAGCTGGGAGGATTCAAGCAGAAGTGACTCAACTAGTACAGTCTGACTACATAAAAAGCATTCAGTTCAATTAAAAAACAACAACAACATAGGAAGTGGTGTTCCTATTCTCTACCTGCCTATTTGCTCAGCCAGAAGCTGAGCCCTGCTGCGGGTGTCCTGGGAGGAGTTCTCACTCGCCATATAGCAAGTGGTAAAGACACGCTTGCAAAACTCACGAGGATCCTCAGGGACATAGGTCTCATCGTGCACAACCCTGCGTGCATCAGCCAGCACCTCTGCATCTGGGGACAAAGGAAATAAAAGAGAAGTCACTGTGCTCCTGCTATCCTGTGTTTGAAAACACAGGGTTTCTTGTGTGGGGCAGTTTAAAATTCAGTTGGAGGACAAGATAACTTCGTCAAACTAATCTAACTCTGCAAGCACGTTGGCACATTTAGGTACTCAAAAAAAAAGCATTACTGAGCTTGCTCCTAATTATGGAAGTGGAGATATTAAATCCCTTTTGTTCTGTGCCCTAAAGAAGCTCCACAGAAACCATGACTCCACACTCACGAAGGACTAGTTAAGTGCACTAATTAAGGCCAGCTTGAAAGAGCTGGAATCACGCCTGACTATGTCTTACAACACTGAATTTAACAGGATGAAAATCTCATGATAAACTGAAATCCCTAAACATCAGCCAACATTCCTTAGACAGAAACTGGTCTGTTTCACAAGCAGTTCTAAACTCAAAACATCATCTAGGAAGCCAGTTCAAAGAACTTGAAATCTGAAATCAAGTTTTTGCTGGAATTTCTGGAGAGGTGTGAGGAGTTCCATTAAACCAACAGGACAGGAGTTTATCATTCATTAACTCTTGCACCTATTGCACCTGGCTTACACTATGGACATTGTTAGCTAGACGTGCATATCTACTTACTTCCATTCTTGACTGCCAAGCAAACCTGGTGGCACATGGAGTATACTATGCAAGCTGTAGCAGAGCTGTCAATCCCTCCACTAAGAGGTAGAAGAAATCCTGCCTTGAAAACAAAGTGAAGAAGTTCCAAAACACAATTAGAAAAACGTGTTTTACCTCAGAAATGCACTCTGGTCAAGGAATTGGACACAAGCCACTCATGAAAAAAAAATCCCCTCCCTTGCAGTGCGATTACAGCTTTCAAAGAAAGCATGACTCCCAAGGAAGATGTCCAAAAAGCATACTTAAGTCCTGCTCCATCTACGTATTTTAAGTCTCAAGGAGCTACCAGTGAGCTCTAACTTTGCACCTTGACTAACAGCGTCAGCCTGCAGCAACTGCAAGGCAGGCTAGCAAGCTGCATGACACAGAAAGTGTGTGGTAAGAACAAAAAGCAGTTCTCACCTGTTTGCTGCGCCTCAAATAGTCCCAGAGCCAACACGCAGGGCCAAGGCTGAAATCACAGAACACACCAGGTTCATGAGGGTTAGAGGATGAGATCTGAGCAAGTCAACTTTCAATTCTTCCAATGAGATACTTTCTTAAACATAGAGATATCGTGTTCATCTCTATGAGTTTTAAATCGTTATGAAACTAGAACTGGTTGCTTGATAACTACGTACTTACCAGATCTCCTCTTCAGGACTATGGTGCCTCCACTGGATTGGCACGCAGACGGGCACAGCTAGGTCATCAGAACATGACAGAGCAAAGTTCACTTTTATCCTGGGAAAGGGATTCACTTTACTTGCCTAAGTGACAGTACAGAAGAGTCAAAGAGACAAATTTTAATGTACGATACGCCTACAGAACTGTAGGCCCATAAAATGCTGTGGTAACTATTCCAACTTCAGCCAGAGGTTAATAACAACCTCCATAAAGAATTCTTACTGCCAAGTTACGAGATGAGATCTCTGCTCTGTAACTTCGAACATCTTCCAAGTCCAGTGTGGCAACCAGCACCTCCTAAAAGATTGGGGAAGGAAAAACACACGTGACTTCTTGCTTTCTGCTCCCTTTTACAAGTCACCTGTGATTCAGTTCAGTTACTTGCACTACAAAACAAATAATTAAAGGCTGAATGGATTTACCACATCGTCCAGTGAAAACTGAGATCCCTGTGCAACTGTGTCTCCATTCATAGAAATCATGGCACAACCATCATAATACAGACGATCACCATCACAGCCTTTCTGGTTAGACAGAATATATATCCCACCATTCTGGGAAGGAAACAAACAAACAGTTTTTCAGGATATAGTGACAAAAAACAAAACATCTGAGTCCTTCTCACACTCTGTCTTTAAGTTATGAAAGGTTTAGGGCTTTGACTTCCACACACTACACACACAACGTGAACTAATAATAACATAAGGATATGTAACAAAAAAAATGAGCTCTATCCCTTCCTTGCTGTTAAAATCCTTTTGTTATTAGCTGAAAAATCATTCACTAAGCCCAAATGGAGAGGGCTACTCCTCAAAATTGAAACGCTAGGTTCATAAAGAGATTGAGGAAAGGGGCAAACAATGACAGAAGCTGAGGCTGGATATCCAAGCACAGAACAGACGCTGCTAAATAGAACTAAAAAGTTAAATTATGACAAAGCTGCTGTAAAAAATAAACTCTTGACACAGTGCAACACACGTTCATTAGTTTTTGTCTAGGAACAAAACAGCTTTCGCCTTCTTTGAATTAGAATCTAGTAATGAGCTGTCACTTCACTACGCAAAACATGAGAAGGGAGGCTGCTTCAGCTCAGATGACTGCAGAGAACAAGCAGAGCCACAGGTAGTTTGTCCTTCACGCAGAACATGCCCTAAAAAGCCTCCCAAAATGGTTGTTTCTCCGCAGGCAGTGGATTCAACATCACTTGCATCCAACAGCCTCAGGTATTTGGGGTCATAGAGCTGGAAACCATTACAATGCTTGACACTGGAGCAATACACATCACAGGACTCCTGGAAGCAGCAGCTGATTCAATCAGGGGAGGCAATTAAAGGATGAAAAGAAAGGAAAACAACAAAGGAGCTAACAAGGTCCACCATAGCCACTGAGCTCATGGGAGAAGAGACTGCCCTGGAGAGAAAACAAGTGCATAGTAAGACACACTATTTCCTCACCCCTCCATCCTTAAAGGTACCTTTGCTGTGGCAGAATTCACCAAATCCACACGGGTATGAGCCTTCCGCAGCACATGGTGACTCCCCGAGGAGTTAGTGAAGATTTCCACACCATCAAGTCCCATTTCAATGTGAGGGCTGGCAAAGTAACAGGCAGAGAAACAAAAAAGCAGCTAGCAATCCTCCCCACAGCTAGTAACATCATAGGCACCATTCAAAGCCACCAGGTTTAAAAACCACACACCACTGACAGCTTCCTTCTGGTCTCAACTCACACAAAAAGTCACAGTGTCTTCATCTATAAAATGCCACACATGCTGCAGATGTAAGGAAATGGATTACGTGAATGCTCCAGCCGTCTTTCTAAATCTTTCAGCTCATTATGCATTAATGACAACAGCTCTCATGCAATCTTTCTTCTCCTCCTCTCCTCTTCCTAACCTTTCTTAACAGTAACGAGAGTAAGAACAGGAAATGTTACTTAAGGGCCAAAGGGCTTTCCTTCTGTTCATGACCTTCAGCTGTTTTCTTCTGTATGTTCTTTCCAAATCATATGACATCAGTTAGAAACTAGAGCAGAAGGAGTAAGCCAGCAGATAAACAGACACATACCAAAGTGATGTAAGCCTAAGAGATGCAGAAGCCTAAACTCTAACTTGACAACTATAATAAAACCCTATTTGTCTATGAGAATGATGAGACCTGCTAGAACTCTCAAATTCCTGAAGCATGCATAGCCAAAGGAATAACATGAGATTATCATTACTGGTAGAATTGATACCCCAGAAATGAGGCTTACACGTCAAGGAAAGTCATGAAAGAAAGGCTTACTCCTCATCTATTTGAGGAAGAACACTGGGATAGACACAAGGAGGGCTTACAACTCTCTAGCAGAGAGAGATCTCCCTTTCTGACTCCTAAACTTCTTACTTCCGCAGCTGATTAAAGCTCTACAAACACTGTGTTAAATGCAAAGGGACCAGCACAAAGAAGACAAAATGAAAGGAGAAACGAAAGCTCAGCCACCTCCAAGGATCTAGGCTCACAGGGAAAGAACTCCAAAGGATGGATCTCCAAGAAGACGTCCTTCCTCAGTGTTTGTCAGCCCTTAAATGAGGTCTAAGAGGGATGCAGCCTGACTCCACACCTTCCAATCACACGGGTGAACTGCCATCACCTGTGCTCCTGCAGCTGACCCAGTGCTCACCTCAGCTGATCCATCAGTGGTTCAGGCCGTGATTCAACAGTTCCCATACACACAGTCCCCGGTTTCTGATGATCTGCCACACTATTTTAGCAGAAATTCCAGAACAAGGCACTTGGCAGATAACAGTGAATGTTTTTTATATAAAGACAAGAAGCACCAATAAATTCGACCCCCTTTACTGCAATCTTACCCACAATATATTTTTCCTCCTCGTTAACTTTAAGCTTCCTGGCACCTTCTGGAAGATACACTACATAGAGGAATACTGAGCAAATTTCTACAAAAATACGTCTTCATGGCAGCTCCAAAGTATGTTTCAGTTTATGCTGCATTTCTTCTCCTTTACCTGTTCGGCGCCCAGAGCTCCTCACATATTTCTGTCCCTAGACAGGTATCTGTGGTTGCCAGCACTGCATCCCCAAAAGGAACAGTGTCCTGAGGAAAAAAAACAAACAAGAAAACCTTTATTTCCATAGAATGGAATACAATTCATAGAAGTCCTCAGCAAAGTTAGAACAGAACTGAATACTAACTTCTGTACAACGACAAACAAATTGCCAACCAAAAGGACTTTATTTTTTTAACAAGTTGAAGCAAAAAGTGAAAAATTCTGAGCTGCATATGTGCGAGTTATAGTCTATATTCCATGCTAAAGTTTCAGTGTCACTCTGGTGAAGTGCTTCACTTCAGATTAGGAAAACTGCTTTTGAGTTCAATGCTTTACAGTAGAGTATCTAGTGCTATGAATCATGCTTATGCTTTAGGAAGAAGTAACCTGAGGCAAACTGAAGAGTCACTCAATTTGGTACCAAACACTTACATAAGGTCAGTTAAATTAGTCTGACAACTACCACTGAAACCACTGAATCTGCTGACATAAGGAGTGGGCACTCTACCACTTTATGTCACAAATCCTCAGCATTCAGATTGCTGAACCTTAAAAGTAACCAAGAAATCTATTGAAAAACTCACCTGTCCTGTAACTTCCTGAATTATCCCTGGTAGAAGATACTCCTCTACATGCCTAAGGAAGATTTATAAACTGTGAATACATAGTCATACAAATAATTACGGTGATTAAAGACATTGCACTTCAGTTGCACAGGAGTCTGTATGTTGAGAAAAAAAAGAGAAGACCTTCATTTTTTCCAGGAAGGTTTCAGAAACACATGATAAGCCATGAGAAAACAAATGTTACAAGCTTAAGTTTCTTTTAACTATGCTAGATCGCTAATTTTTGGCTTCTTCCTATCTGTATCTGTCTTTTTCAGCAAAAAAGTTATATCACCCTTTGAAGAGGGAAGAGGTTGCACTGCAATGACAGAAAGTGATGACACTATGCAGTGGCAAAATCGTATAGCCACACTTTTCCTTCAAGCTTACTAATTCCGAGTTTGATTACAATTAACAAGCTTAACTGAGCTGGAATTATGCAGCTCTACTGATTGTGACTTGCTGTTCATGGTGTAGCTACACAGTGCTGCAATAGTGGCTTTATCCCTCCTGCTAAAAGTGCAAATGGCAAAGCTGTGCTTTTTAAACACCATTTAACAGCAGCCAACTCACCTCGCTTTGCTCCACGGGGTAAACCATCGAAGTTCTCTATAGTTCCCAGCGTTTGCCAATGACATTTTCGGTCTAATCAAAAGAATTTTTCTTGAAAGAAAAAATAAAACATAAACGGTGAAATAAGACCTGTTGTGCAAATAAATAAGGCAAAACCAACAATGCTAACGAAATTCAAGACACTCTTAATATAACATACAGTAAACAACTGTTACAAACAACCTTTCCAAAAGGTTTCTGACTGAAGATTTCCAGGCTCTCCAAAAGAGTCTTTCAGAATGCAGTGGAAGTTTAGCTTATACAAAGTTGGAAAGAATGGAAAATGTTGTCTCTTAAATTCAGCAGACAGAAAAACAACTCCAGCCCCTCAGAATGGGCAGAAGAATCCTGCTGGTCTCCAAAACGATATCCTCCTACTCTGCTTTGTGAAAAAAATAAGGAACTACTTACTTATTTAGAAAGATCACCCGGCAATTGTAGCGAACGTTTCTGTGCAGAAGAGGCCTGCAAAGGCAAGGAGAAAAATCACCAGTGGCTAAACTCATTCAAATACACGTTCAAAGAAAAGATAAAAACCAAGAACTCCACTGCAGAATCTACTCTATTACATGGGAACTGTTAAGATAACACCTGTACATTCAGGCATCGAAAGGAATTCATAGATTCATAAGGTTGGAAAGGACCTACAAGATCATCTAGTCCAACAATCCTCACACCACCATCCCTACCCACCAAGCTACTAAATCAAATCCCTTAGCACCTCATCTAAACGCTTCTTGAACAGCGCTAGGGACGGTGCCTCAACACCTCCCTAGGCAGGCCATTCCAGTGCCTGACCACTCTCTCAGAGAAAAAATATTTCCTCAAATCTAATCTAAATCTTCCCTGGTGCAACTTGTGGCCATTCCCTCTCGTCCTGTCATTAGTTACCTGGGAGAAGAGGCCGACCCCCTCCTCACCACAGCCTCCCTTCAGGAAGTGGTAATATATAATAACGTATGAAATTGTAACTTCTAGGGCTGGCAAGACCTTTATTTACCGGGCCTTTTCCTCAGTCACAGGCATACCCCACAGGCACCAGCACACCTGAGAAACACAGACCGTGCCCATGCCATAGGCTGGCCTAGCTTAACCAGGCTTGACATTTTCCAGTGCTGCTAAGCGCTTCACGCTTACATCCCCACATCGCAGATAATATCCTGAGCAGCTGCAGACTCCAAGAGCTTGGCCAGCACTTGAAACGAGTGCAGGAGCGTGTCGGATTCGTAGTAGTGATCTGCACAGCCGTAACCGCTGCAGAGGAAAGAAAACACGACTCAGGAACAGCACGGCAGCCACGGGATGAGGGCTTCCCCACAGAAACACCTCACCGCACGCACAAATAACAACCCACGGGCCCTTACCAAATCTCGAGCTCCGGGCCGAGCCGGTACCGAGCTCCCTTGCTCTTAGCGATGCTAATACCTGAAAAAACACTCCGTTTGAGCAGCAACTCGGACACGCGGCCCCAAGCCCGCCCCCACCGTCGCCACGCTCACTTCGGAGGATCCTCTCGGCGTTGCCCTCGAAATCCAGAGCCCACTGATTGAGAGCGCAGGCAGCCACCGTCACCGCCCGACCCATAGCGGCCCCACAGCGGCGGAACCGGGCGGCCCCACAGTTCCGGGGCGGGCTGACAGGCGGAGTGACGGCGGCTGGATTCCCGCCCTCGGGGCCGCCCCACCGCCTCAGCCCATGGGTTGAGCGCGCTCAACCAATGAGACGTGGCGAGGAGGGAGGAGCGCGGCGCGGATTGGTCGGATTGGAGGCGGGGGGCGGGGCTGTGGAGAGGCGCTCTGAGGTGGGGAGAGGGGCGGCGGTGCTGTGGGGAGTTGGTTGGAGGAGCGAGCTGCGCGCTGAGGTGAGAGGATCAGCGGTCCGGACCGACGTTAGGTAGCACAGAGCGAGGGTCGGAGTCGGGTTAGGATGTGAGGATTTAGGAACCATCAGTACCTCCCTGTACTCAGCTCTGGTGCGGCCGCACCTCGAGTACTGTGTTCAGTATTGGGCCCCTCACTGCAAGAGAGACAGCGAGGCCCTGGAGCGTGTTCAGAGAAGGGCAACAAAACTGGTGAGGGGTCTGGAGCACAGGTCTTACGAGGAGCGGCTGAGGGAGCTGGGATTGTTTAGTCTGGAGAAAAGGAGGCTCAGAGGAGACCTCACTCCACTCTACCACTTCCTGAAGGGAGGCTGTGGTGAGGAGGGGGTCGGCCTCTTCTCCCAGGTAACTAATGACAGGACGAGAGGGAATGGCCACAAGTTGTGCTGGGGAAGATTTTGATTAGATCTGAGGAAAATTTTTTCTCTGAGAGAGTGGTCAGGCACTGGAATGGCCTGCCTAGGGAGGGGGTTGAGGCACCGTCCCTAGCGCTGCTCAAGATGAGGTGCTGAGGGATTGGATTTAGTAGCTTGGTGGGTAGGGATGGTGGTGTGAGGATGGTTGGACTAGATGATCTTGTAGGTCCTTTCCAACCTAATGAATCTATTGATCTATAAGAGATTTGTACGGGTCGGAAGGGACCTCTGGAGATCGCGTAGTCCAACCCCCGAGTGTGTTTGTATTCCCGTCTTTTCTCTCAGGCTTTTTGTCGTATGTAAGAGTTTTGAAAGAAGAGCTGGAAAATGAGAGCGAGCTGGGCTTAATTCTCAACGCTTTCTTCCACAGAGATCGCCATGGCAGCCCAGCGGGAGAAAAAACACGAAGAAAGAAACCACAGGAGCGGCCGAAACGGTGCTCGGGCCCCTCCAGCACAGTGGGGAAGAGCATGGTGAGAGAGCCCACCTCAGGGCAGTGCTGGTGCACAAAGGCAGATAGAAGCAGCCTTGGCTGTTTGTGTGAGTTGCTGCCACGCTGGTGCTGCAGCACGTTCAGCTTCTGGCTGCCTAAAGTCTGTGCTTCCAAGCTTTGCAGAATGTGATTCTGTTGCCCATTTTGCAGTTAAACCTGAGACTGTCGTCGGGAAAACGCGGAGGCTGCGTGTTATAATAGCATGCTTTTCCAGTTGGTTAGTCTAGAAAGAACGCTGAGCGGAATAAACCTGAGCTGAAAGCTGGGCAAAAATACGAGTTCTGTTTTTGGTTACAGGGAGGTAGACTGGTTTTCCTTGGCAAGCATTCTTTTCCTGCTCGCATTTGCGCCGCTGATCGTGTATTACTTCGTCATGTCCTGCGACCAGTACCAGTGCTCTCTGACCCGTCCGCTCATCGACTTGCTCACGGGGAATCAACACCTGTCTGACATCTGGAACAAAACCCCTACGCTGACTTACAAGGCTGCTGGCATCTATGCTGCTTGGGTCGCTTTCCAGGTGCGTTACTGAACCGTTACAGACAGACCGTTGAAGGGCACTTATTTATGAAATGCAGCTTCTTTGTCAGATATTCTTGCAGTGGAAATGTTATGTCAGGAACTGAACCAGTAATGGAGCACCTGGTGGCAAGGCAGGGCCGGCCCAGGGGAGCTCAGGTGCATGCAGTGTACCTGAGTGACTTCCCAGCCCTCATTTAAGGGTTGGCAGTGATGATGAGGGGGTCTCTTGTTGGAGCTCCCTGCCTGGTTGGGGTTTTTTAAAGGTGAGTAGCTCTTTTTCTTCATTTTTGTGTTTGTAGTTGCTTTGTTTTTGGTTTGTTGTAGTTAAAGATTCTGTCAACCTGCTATTATTGTTGTTTTTTCCCATCCCCTTGTGTATTTGTGATCCTCAAGCTTTGTAAACTACTTTTATTGTTCTAAATTAGGAAGTGGCTTATTTACAACGGGCTAAATTAAAGGATGAGGACCCGAATCTGGTTCTTCTTTTCCACTGAAAGAGGGCTATAAGTGTTTATGAAGTATGTATGTGGAACTATTTAGTAGCTAGGACCTCTTATTAGTCTAAGACCACAGCAGTTTATCTTAAAGTATTTGTTGTTTTAGTATTTAACTGAAGCTAGTGAGTGTTCTGCTTTCTTATGCATGTGAAACAGCGTTTGAGGGTTTTTGTCTTGTTCCTTTTCTATCGTTAATGCATTCTGTCACTTCTAGGTGATTTTGTATGTGTTTGTTCCTGACTTCTGCCACAAGTTCCTTCCTGGGTATGTGGGAGGTGTCCAAGAAGGTGCTGTTACTCCTGCTGGTAAGTTTTTCCTCAGAGTATGTTGTGATACACTCACACAGAAGTGCCACCATCCAAAAAGAGTGCTTTATCTGTAATCATGTTTGTATCTGGAAGAACCTTGAACATAAGTAAGCAGAGTGGAATTATTTACTTCAGGTAATCAATCAAATGAGCATTCACTTTCTTTTAGGACAGATTAGAGAGTTTCTGTCTCTTACTGCTAATAAAACTATTGGTTGTGCAATTGGGTGATTCATATCTGAAGAAAATGCTGTGAGCACTGTAACAGCAGTGGAGAAGCATAGGTTGTAAGCAGCAAAATTGCAATTCAGCAGCTGACTATTGCTTGTATGAGAAGCTGCAGACACACCTATTTTAGCCCAGGGAACTTGCAAAACGCGAGCACACTTTGTGGTGTGAGCTAAGGGTAACCTTAGCAAACTTAGGTGGGGCTGCAGATCCTCCGTGTTGTGAAGAGAGGCAAGACAAAGCTCAGCCTAAGAGGTTGTAGTAGAGTATAGTGAAACTCAGAAAAGCACCTTGAGGTTGGGGAGGTGATGCTTGAGGCAGGTAAGGAGAGTTGCTCTTCTCATGAGTGCTGGGGTGTTGAGCTGCTGGGTGTTGTGTGCGTGCCCACATTAATAATTGCACTAATACGTTATCAGTAGTACTGATATTTTTTTCCTTCCCTTTTAGGTGTAGTAAATAAGTACGAAATCAACGGGCTCCAAGCTTGGATCGTTACCCACGTCCTTTGGTTTGCAAATGCCTATTATTTCCACTTCTTCTCACCTACCATCATTTTTGACAATTGGATCCCTCTCCTGTGGTGCGCCAATATCCTGGGATACGTGGTTTCCACTTTTGCCATGATTAAAGGCTACTTCTTCCCTACTAATGCCAAAGATTGGTACGTGTTTTTTAGTTGTACAAGAGATCAGACCTGTGGTGAGACCAATGTGCAACTGAGATTCTTTATTAAACAAAGCTGAAACACAGAGGCTGGTGATGTCAAGTGATTGTTGTAGCCTCAGGAAGTAAAACTCCTAACATTTTGTGTTTTCTAGCAAATTCACTGGCAACTTCTTTTACGACTACATGATGGGGGTTGAATTTAACCCTCGAATAGGGAAGTGGTTTGATTTCAAGCTGTTCTTCAATGGACGCCCTGGTATCGTAGCCTGGACCCTGATTAACCTTTCCTATGCTGCAAAACAACAGGAGCTGTATGGTCACATCACCAACTCGATGGTCCTTGTCAACGTCCTGCAGGTAAACTGGGAGGAGGGAGATAAGATATCAATTTGAAAATCAGCTGGTATTGAAGTAGGAAAAACTCCTGCTCTGGATTTCAACTTATGTTGTTCTTTCTGGCTTGACTGCAGTGATTGTGTGCTGGGAATTGCCTCTTTGGATGCTTTCATTCAGGATGCTGGGGGTTATCCTGTGTCTCTGTTAGTACAGGGTGCATAGTTGTTAACTGTTTGGGTTAAGGCTGCTGTGGTTGCTTGTTGTTGTGTTAGCTCCACAGATGGAGCTGGTTCTTCCTCTTTATTTCATGTTTTCCTTATAACTCTATCGTTGAGGTGTTAAAAGTAACAACACGGGCTAGTTTTGAGATCTTAACCGCAAGGCAGCTTGGAGAAATTGGGTTGCTACTGTATTATTATTAATGTGGAATTATTCTTCTCCAGGGTATTTATGTTTTGGACTTTTTCTGGAATGAAGCCTGGTACTTGAAAACCATTGATATCTGCCACGATCATTTCGGATGGTATTTGGGCTGGGGAGACTGCGTGTGGCTGCCTTACCTCTACACTCTGCAGGTAAAGATGGGGGAGAACTGGTGTTTGGGCTAGAAGGGAAGAAGCTTTCCAGAAATGTTTTCTCTAGCAGATTAATAGTTATTTTTTTCCTGACAGCTTGAGTACCAACTATTACATCACTCTCTCTGATAATTCCATTGTATGAGAGCCTGCTGTCCTGGAGTGGAATTAACATCTTTTCTTTCCTACCTCTTTCTGTCACTAAGTCCCTTCATTCTCTTTCTGTACTCCTTTCCGTTGGACGATGGCTTGCTTGGTTTATGTTTTCCTCCTCCCCCTTTCCCATTTGGCCAGCATCCTCACAGTTTCTCCCTTTTCCTCGTGTAACCTGAGAAATGCAATAGCTGAAAGGAAGGAAATGTACAGTGTGAGACTTCCTGAAAAGATTCTGTGGGATTGCAGACAGAATGGGAAGGTTCACCCTGTTCCTGTGTTCTGGGCTGCTGTAGGTGGAAGAATTTGTCTGGCACCCTGAGCAGTCTTCGTAAAGTAAATCACCGAATGTCTCTGTTGTGTCTCCCAGGGTTTATATTTGGTTTACCACCCTGTGCAGCTCAGCACAGCGAACGCCATCGGGATCTTGGCGTTGGGCTTGGTTGGCTATTACATCTTCAGGATGACAAACCACCAGAAGGATCTGTTCCGCCGTACCAACGGCAACTGCAAGATATGGGGGAGGAAGCCCGACTACATTGAGTGCTCCTACATGGCTGTGGATGGGACCAAGTACTACAGCAAGCTGCTGACCTCGGGGTTCTGGGGGTGGGCACGCCATTTTAACTACACTGGAGATCTCATGGGTTCCCTGGCCTATTGCCTGGCCTGTGGGTTTGAGCACATCTTGCCTTACTTTTACATCGTTTATATGACTATTCTGCTAGTTCACCGTTGCGTTAGGGATGAGCACCGTTGTTACAGCAAGTATGGGAAAGACTGGAAGCGCTACACTGCTGCGGTGCCCTACCGGCTCATACCTGGGCTGTTTTAAGGCTGATGCAGAACCTGAATGAGATGAACCTTTTTCTGAAGTGAAAAGAGCTAATTCGCACCATTAAACTAACAAAAACATGTTGGGAAAGACACGACTCTCCGGAGAAAAAAAGATGCCTGGGAAAATGTTTTCCACGTACTAAGGGGACGTGCTTCTAGTGAGCAGGCAGACCGTTCAAAGTAAATGAATCTGCGCACAGAAATGGCCTTCTGAAAAGACAACTCTAAAAAGAACTGTTTTACCTGGGACTGTTCTTCCAGTATTTCCTTGGAATTGAAGAGAAGTTGCATGTGTTCAGACTGAGATCTCTCCAGTGCTGGGAGGAGGTCTCACTCTCCACAGCAGCCAAGCACTTGAAGCTGGTCACCGGTGAATTAGAGGAGGAAAACGATGATGTGATGGCTTTGAAAAGGAACAGTATGGTTGCTTGTGGCAGTCGTAACCTCCAGTTGGTAGTGCTCTGAAAAATGCTTTTCTCTTTCAGAGAGGTTAACCTGGGAATTATCTCAACTGGCATTTCAGAGGATTGGTGTCATCTGACTTGCAAGTTATCTGTGCAGGCTGGATGTTGTGGCTCGATAATCCTGTTAGTCTGCAGCACTGGAGAAACACGGTCTGTGACCGAGTGGTTATTATCTTGATACTGCAACTAAACTTACTTTTTGAAGGCACTGAGCACACGCTGACTTCTTTACTGTGGTTAGAGAACTTTGTTTGCCATCGTTCTTATCTAAAATCGTGTTTGGTGTTTGTAATGGTTTGAGAAGTGCTTAGTTTAAAGACCAAGTAAAAAGAATAATACAGCCTGTTTCCTTTCAGCTGTTTTGTTTCTTGTTAATAGCTATCTTTCAAAGTTACAGGATTCCAAAGGAACTCTTTGAAGAATGCAATCCAAGGACCAACTTCGAGAATGCAGAGAGGGAACAGAAATAAAAAGAGGGATCAGAATGTTAACTGTGCTTGTAATGAGCTTGGCAGCTATGTTCACACAAATACTTCTTACAGTGAGTAGGTAACTGGAGGAGCTGGTTTCTTGTAGGAATTGTGAAGTGCACCAATCTTTGTGGCAGATCAAACGTGGTGTGTTGGTATGTTTTAGTTCTGCTGCAGTGTTCCTGGAGGGATGGCTTTCCCAAGAGGAAAAAGGACCTCTCCTACTCTTAAAAAATGAACGCAGCATGAGGTTGGGCTGCGTTTCGAGGCAGGATATGAGATGTAGAGAGATGGCTTCGTGGAGGGACCTGCCTCTAGCACCAGTTCTGTTTCCAGACCTGAGGACTGCTCTATCATTGTGCTGATCATTGTGCAATACACTGGCGTGCGCTGAAATGGAGCAAGGAGCAGCTGTATCTGACAACTTCTCTCTAATTCTGAGGCGTTCCTGTGGAGTAAAAAAACTTCTCTGTGAAGATGAACCTTAACCGTGCACCAAGGGGTGGTGTGTGCACTACTTGGTGCTTGTTTCAAAGGAAGGGGGGTGGAGTGTGTGATCCAAGGGCTGCTGGCACCTTGCTGCTTGGGCTGGCCCAGTTTTTGCTGGAGCAATTGGATAGTTGCTTTTCTCAACTTGCCTGAGATGACATACTTATATCCTTGAGTAGCCTTGGAAACTGTACTGACAGCACACTGTTAATGCCAAGGCTCTTTAAATATTGTGAGATAATCTGAGCTCTGCATCATGGCAGCCTTGCACAGCGTGACATGTTCCCCTCTTTTTGCTGATAAAATCCTGGATGATTAGTGGCAGAAACTGCCCAATGAAGGCCGGTGAAGACATCAGCATTTAGGAAAAAAAAACAACAAGCAAATCTGAGGAGGGAGTGTAATGCTGTAAGCAGGGAGAGTGTTGTGTGTTCAACAAACTGCAGGGGCATCTCCACCTTTCAGCATGAGGCAGTCTTTTATTTTATAACTTTCAAGTTTGGTCGATTCCAGCCCAGAATGTTGACACAATTCAGTGGTAGACTGAAGCATGCGTGATGCATTTAGACATTAAACATCCAAGCTCCTCTCTTGTGATCTGTGTAACTCAGTAACTGGCCCAAGTACTGCGTGTCAAATCAGTGCAGCTTATTAACTCGGTTGTAGCTTAGCTTAGTTCAGCTCCAACAGCAGTACGTGTTGTTGCCTCGTGGTGGCAGCCGCAAGGCATTTTCTGCTCTCGATTGTCAGTGTGAGTCCAGATCGAGTGCTGCCTTTAACACAGACCCGCAATGCTCCGGTTAAATAATGCGCTGTCTTTACTGAACTTGGAAATTGCTGCGTGATGGAATACAAAGCTGCAACTGTAGGGGTTGCAAGGGACCTCTAGAGATTGAGTCTAACCCCCTCTGCCAAGCAGCTCCCTAGCCCGGGTTGCACAGGTAGCTTAGTGACTTCTAGATCTCCTTTATTTTCAAATAAAAACTAGTACAATGCTGTGCAGAACTTGCAGTTCAGCTACAGTTGCAGGGTAGCAAGACAGCTGCTTCCAGGATGACTGAGTGCTTTCCTTCCCCTGGCTCTCCTAAACTTCCCTCTTGTGTTACCAGCTGTGAACTCAGACAGACTGACTGTGTGGAGTTGCTTTGTCCCACTGGGTCCCCTTGCTCTCTAGCAGACCAGGACATCGCTGACCTTTAAGATGTCAGTTCTCTACGAGGTGGTTTTGTTAGTTAGAAGTCAGCAGCCTGATTCTGTCTGACGTGCTTTGCTTTGATGAAATGCCAGGAGAGCTGGCTCTCCATCATAGGTGCAGGCAATTGTGTGCGTTACCTCGCAGCTGTTAGTTCAGGTTGGGGTGAGTTAAAGCACTCCTGTTGGCAGCTTTCTGTGCTGTTATGTCCTTGTGCAGCAGACCTGGAGAGAGAAAATGCAGACTGGCTGCTCTCTCTGCCCTCTAATTCCTTTTCCCCTCACAGAAGATACACTTTGGAAATCTTTTTACTTACGCTGCTTTGTAAAGCGTTATCACGAAAAGCAGTAAGGGAAAACGTCAAATGCTGATGATGTGTTGCTCAATTAAAAACGTTTTACTGTTGAAATCTGTTTCTGTACGCTTTCAGGTGGTTTAATGGCATTTTTTTCTGCTTATTTTTCTGTCGTTTACTCAGTGAAGTGGATGCAAAGTGCAGTTTGGGAGCTGCTGAACACCCACGTATCTCTTTACTGTTACCTAATCCGTATGACACTAATCACAGCTCTAGAGTTCTGCAAGCTGAAATGTGGTTTCTTCTGTAACGCCAGCTGTATGTGCAGGGGAAGGAAAGCATTTCTTCCTCCTCCTAGAAGGCTGCTTATAGGTTAGAAAAAGAAGTTGCTGGAGGTAAGGCCTGCAGGTAGTGAAGATTAGAAGATAGAAAATCGAAGAGTGCCAGTGCATGACTGTAATTACTGCTACCAGCTACGGGGATGGAAAAGAGACAAGTGATATTGAGAGAAATGCTCATTTGTCTGCAAGGACTGAGGCTTGCAAGGAAAATCTCTACACAGGAGGGATCTCCAACAAGAGATCCTTCCCCGGTGGTGGTCAGCCCTTAAATGAGGTGTGGGGGAGGTGCAGCCAGACTCCATCCCTTCCAGCCACACAGTGCATTGCCTTCACCTGTGCCCCTGTGGCTGACTCAGTGCTTGCCTCAGGAGCTCTAGCAGTGGTGCAGATTGATTCAACAGCTCCCATAGAGAAGCTGAGCTGCTTTGATATCTGTTTATGTAGCAGTTGTGCCTCTGGAAGGGAATGCTGTATGAACACGTCAGCTGGAATTGGTTTTTACATTCATTCTGTGGCAGCTTGATTGCCAGCCAACCCCGCAGCCTCACATCACCCACGTTTGGCCTTTCAGGGCTGGGAAAGCAACCAGCAGCACTGTGTGCAGCTTTTCAGATCCGTTTTTTCTTTACAGACTCGCTCAACGCATTCGAGAGGGAGCAGTATCTCCCTGAACTTCAACCTCCACCTCCAGGAGGGCCGCGATGAGACCTCTGGGCCGCCTGCTCTTCTCCACGCTTAAACCAGCGCATCCCCATCCACCTTCCTCCGCAGGAGCGGTGCTCCAGCCCTGCGAGCCTCAGCCGTCCAAACCCCGCCCCGTTGCCGGTAACGAGGAAGCAGGAAGCAGCGCGGCATGGCCGGGGGCGGCCCAGCGGTGAGCGGGCTGGGGACGGGCAGCGGTTGGCAGAGGATGGGGAGGGGGGTTGCTTTCCCTCTGCACCCTGAGCACGAAGGTGTGGTGCCTGCACGCTGTTTGCTGATAGGCGTTTTTGTTCACCGGCAGTGTAAAAACCACGGCCGTGGGCCTCAGCGAGCACACGTGCACGGCTGCCGTAGTGTGTGCAGGGAGAAGGACGTGCCCGTGCTGCCGGGGCTGCGCCCGGTCGCTGAAGACCCTGACTCGTTTGGGATCGTGAAGGCTACGCAGTAAGCGTGTGTTTAGTTTGGGAGAAGTTTGAGAAGCGTTTCCTCTGGCGCGAGCCATCTTGGGTGTTTTAAAAACTGAAAGCATTGGGGTTCTGTTGTCACTTGTGCAAGAGAAATCGCTCGGAGTTTACTATTACAGATACTCTTATCGTTAGCAGCAGTATTTCTGTCAGGTCTGTTCTCTTAGGTGGAGAATTCCACGCATCAGGGCTCAGCCCAACTCTTAGCAAGGCTTCCGTGGAATGGAAAGCAGAGCTCTTGAGCAAAATTGAAAGGTTTACTTCTCCGTAGGTGTAACGCTTTTTAAAGTTCCTACGTATCTTTTACTAAGTGAGTTGTCTGTCTCCTCGAAGGTATGGAATGCTGGAGCGGTGCAAGCAACTAGTGGAAGCAGGATACAATGTTCGACAGCCAGATGAAGAAAACGTGACGCTTCTTCACTGGGCAGCAATAAACAACAGACAGGAGCTGGTTAAGTAAGCTCCGTGGTCCACGTGAATGTATCTAGAGCATTCTGCCACTGTTGGTTGTGGTTGCTTCAAGCTGCTTTAGGAGAACGGGTTAACATCTGAATTTTAAGCCTGCTCCCTTTGTGACAACATCCCTGATGTGTAGCTACCACACTTTCTTTGTGTGGAATTATGTAGTGTGTGAAATCATTAGGTTTTCCTGGATTTGTGTTGTTGGACAGCAATTAAAACTGGTTCAGTAAGGGCCTTGCTACTCACTGTGCATTTTCTTACATGATTTTCTTACGTGCTTTCTCAAAGCAGCATCCTTTTCTGCAAGAACGCTGTCACCCATTTGCTTTTCTAGAGAAAGGTTGTGTTATGCTTAGTATAACATTATCTTGTGTTACTGTGCCTTCTCTTAACCTTATTCTCTTACCTTTATACAGGTACTATATTTCCAAAGGTGCAGTAGTGGATCAGCTAGGTGGAGACTTGAATTCAACTCCCCTTCACTGGGCTGTTAGGTATGCTGCTTCCACTACTAATTGATAGACTGCTAACTTGGGTTGCATTTAAATTAGTTCTCTGATGTAGACCTTTGGTTTAAAGAGAAAAAACATGAAAGTTTCTTCATAAGAATACAGTAATCTGAAGTGTTTCTCCTGTAAGAGCATTTAAGAGCTGTTACGATGATGCTTTCAGTTTGTTTTCAAGATTTTTGTCATTGCTGTGGTTTCATTTCCCATATCCTTACAGACAAGGACACCTACCCATGGTCATCTTACTGCTGAAGTGTGGAGCAGATCCCAGCCTTATTGATGGGGAGGGATTCAGCAGCCTTCATTTGGCAGTGCTGTTTCAGCACATGCCCATTGTAGCTTACCTCATATCCAAGGGCCAGGTATGTTGCCCGCATCCCCAGTGTTATTTTCTGCTTACAAGTAGCTGGTTGTAATCTGCAGCTGTATTGTGGAGTTCAAATGTTACTTTCTGAAGTAGGAGTGTGTATTATCCTGGGCTATATGTGCTGCTTTTAGATAACTGCCTTGATACAGAGTCATTTTTCTAACCACTCTTATGTACTCGAACATTCAGTTATGCACTTTAAATACCTTCCTCACGTAAAGGAACAATGTTGCTTTCCAAAGTCAACTTAGTTCATAGTATTTTGCATCAAGAGGGGGCAGGAATTATTGTGTGGATAGATCTGATTCCTTTTTAAGTATCTTATCCTGAAATGAATACCGTGGAAGGAAGTAAAGTTGTTTAAGTGAGCGTTGGTTTCCTGTCTGATTCCATTTAGATTCTCTTTGCTAATGTGGTGTAGCTGCGTAGCTCAGAATCCGACCCTTTAATTTTGTTTTACTGAAGCTGATGGTTGTTGCTTACTGCCTTTTTCTTATGCCTAGAACGTAGACACAGCAGACTTCAGTGGGCTAACACCTCTCATGTTATCAGCACAGAGGGTGGTGGGGTAAGTAAGGGAATCTGTTGTCCGCTCCTTCCTGGCTACAATGCTCAATCTTTTCTTCTGGAAGCTTGTTGGAGTGGCACTCTTTCCCTGCTAGCTGTACAAAAACTCTCTGTATTTAAGATACTGGAAACGATGAAGCAGCTAACTTGATATAGTAAAGAAAGGCTCCCACCTCAAATAAACTGAGAAATGGCTTAAAGTAGTTCAGGTTTGCAGCTGGATGGGGAGATGCAAGCCTGTGCTCTCCTAGAAATGAGTGGAGGTATTTGTGTTGAAGTGTGTAGAATACGTGCTGGAGACGTGAGCTTGTACGTGGTGCTGTAGAAAGGTATAACCTGTGTGTATTCTTATTTGTTAAAATGCTGAAGTCACATAGCCTGGAGAAACGCCTTCAGGGTGGGTTCTGATTTCTTGTGTCTGTTGTTGATGAGAACGTTTGTGTCTGCTGTGCTCTGTTAACTGTATTTTCATCTAGGCCAGAACCCACGAGGTTTCTACTCAAGTTCAACCCCTCCCTCAATGCTGCTGACACCGTTCAGAAGAACACCGCGCTGCACTGGGCAGTGACATCAGGAAATGTTAGTGCAGTGGAGCTACTGCTAGAAGCTGGTGCTAACATGGATGTGAAGAATGCCAAGGTACAGTTTCTGTCGTTATTTCTATTTCTTTCATCTGTGTAGTATTAATGAGAACAGAATTATTGTGTCCTTCTCAGATTGGTTTTTACTTGATTTGTTCTGAGTCAGTTCTTTTCTACTTTCACGTAGCTACAGGCCATCAGATTAAGTGTGTTAAAACTTGAGTGTACTTTAGCATGGCCTTAAAGCAAAGAGGTGCTTTTGGGGAAGGAGCCACTCGGTTCTTGATTTAGTTCAGTTGGTTTCTTGCTTTTTTTTGCAAAGGAGAAAACAGCTGTGTTAAGTGCATAACCAAATCTCCTTTGTTGTTGAAGGGAGAGAAACCGCTGGACCTTGCAATTCAAACTCAGAATCACCTCATGATTTATATGCTAACGCAGGAAGAAAGAATGAGAAGCAGAAGAAACAACAGGTTACTGAGAATAATGGAGAAATACGAGGTAATTTCACTAGTGCAAAGAAAGCTTCAGCATTCTGTGTCCGGAATAAGATGCAGCTGGGCTCCGTTCTGATGACAGGATCTTCAAAGGCTTCAAAACGAGAAGCTCAAAAATAAGCTCCTCATTGTTCTTTAGGTGTGGGTTTCCCCCTCTCCTTCTCTTCGGTGTGTTGACGTGTCGCTTTGTTACCTATCTTGAGTCTCTCAGCATTCGTTATTATGTGATTACTTCTGAAGGAAATACTCCTTGAAAATTGTCCTATTTTAACAATTGTTTTTTTTAATTATGATATTTTAACAGCTGTTCCTGCTGTTGGCATCTTGTTTGACCCTGCTGTGGGCCATAGGATACGTCATGAGCTTAAGTTCTGATTCTTGGCTTTTGAAAGGATGCCTGCTTCTCTTTCTGCTGGTTGGGATGGCTCTGTTTGTGAGGTTTGTGGATTTCTCTCTCACTATTGAATTTTTGTAGCTTTGTGATGTGTAATGCAGTGCTCATTTTGGAGTCCACAGTTTCACTTAGAGGGATATTTTTTGCTACGCTACAGGAAGGAATGCATGAAGAATTCAAGTATTTGTACTATTCCTAGTAACTTTGGAAGTACATGTCCTTAGATGTGCGAAGTAATAGCTTCTCATCCTTGAGATCTGAGGAGGAAACAAGTGTTTAAGCAGCGTGTTCACTGACTTCAGTGATAGAGGGTGTTACTGGATGTCTTCACGTGACAGATGCTGAGATACCGTTATGATGTTTAGAGCTGTGCTTTATCTCAACTTTTCCCTCTGTATTTATTGATGTGGCATGAGTTATAACGTACTGGTCCCACCCCCTCTGCTGCTCAGACCTCCCAGTGATATCCTGTACACTTCCCATTTCTTAAAGCAGTTACTAAACAGCATTTGTTGAAATGGCAGTACTATTTTTGCCAGTAATTTTAGTGCTTTTACTTCTGTGTCTGTTCTGATACATAAAAATCAGGCTGGGGCAGAGAACTCCTCAGCAGATGTTTTTCCTGCATCATTAATTCTTCTATACATCTGGCTAAAGAATGCTTTTGGGTGGCAATTTTGGTTTGCTTTAAAGTATGCCAAGTGGACTTTTATTCGTTTCAATTCGTTTTTTAACCATTCTAAGTCTGTACTACATGAGGTTCAGTTTTGAACTCTTATTTTCATCTTCTCTCAGGCAGAGCGTGGGGCTCAGGAATCTAAGGTATCTTCCCACGGCACTGATGCTGAGTTCTATCTTCTGGATGTCTGTGACGTGGTTTTTCTGGTTCATGCCTGATATCCTTTATGCTGGAGGAATGCAGCAGAGCTTTCCTTACACTCCCTGGTAAATCTAAGCCCAGTCATGCGAAGTGTGATGAAGAGTCCCAGCTAATCCATGTGTCTGTGGATGTCTGGTTAGTTTACCCACGGTGGGACAGGTTTAAATAGCTTTGGGTTTAAGTGGAAGTCATGGATGGACTAAAAACATTGATTTTCTTTTGTCCTTCACAGGTGCTTACTTGTGATGGTTTTGTTTATGTTACTGAGGTGTCAAGATGTCTTTATTTGCATAGTTGTCTTTAATAGCATCTCCAGGTGACTCAGCAATGGTGAGGATCATCCAGTAGTGCTTTTTGATATGCAGTGAAGCTGGATAACACACGCATGACACATTGCGACTTTAAAAGCACCTCATATTTCAAACTAACAAGGATTTGGCAGCTGGTGGTATTTGTGCTTCTGCTTTAAAAGTGAATAAAATCAGCAGGCAGGCAAAGTTATTCGTGTCCCTCAGAAGCAGATCTTCCATCCTCCTGTCTGTGTTTATTCGGAGCTGCATCCTTGGCACAGAGTGTGTTCATTCCTACCTTTCTTTGACGAGGCCTTTGGACTGATGAGTGCACCTGTTTAATTGCTGACACTCGCTTTTCAGTTCTGTTCTCACACAGAAGGCATCTGTTTATTTATTGATTAGGTTTTGTGGAAGGGAAGGCCGTTAGGGAGGTACTTGAAACGTAAATAATTTAGTACTAAACTGGCTATGATGCTCCCCAATTTTAATTCATTTTTAATTACTTCATCCTTTAAGTGGCATCTTTTTTTGGTGCTGTTCCCAGTTAAGGTCTTAATAGAATTATCGGGGTTAATTTTGATGAACAGATCACATATATTCCTGTGAGGGATACAGACATACTCTCATTGTGAGGAAAATCCTGTTTTCAACTGTTGCTTTGTGAAGTTCTAAGGTTTCCTTAGTGACAGCTAAATGAAAAGAGAGAGCAAGAATTGTCTGCAAGGGTTTAAGTTGGGCATTCTGCGGAAGGTGATGGGCACAGAGATAATCCTGAGGGCCGTGGCTTAGTGAGTTAACTTTTTGCTGTTACTATCAAATGCTTGCTCTATAGAAGTGAAAGTTGTTCTTTTCCTTTCTATGTATTGCTTGTAAAATGCCACGCTCTGGTTTTAGGTTTTACTTCATTTGGCAAACAGTGGTAGTACGTGATGAGGGACTATATTCCTTAACCTAAATGTTACGGGTAACTAATACCATTTTTGAAATCCCTGTCATGTTCAGCTTAGTGGGTCTTCTTTATTTTCTCTATAAAGCCTGGAGAACTGATCCTGGATATATCAAGTCTTCAGAAAAAGACAAAAAAGAGGTAAGCTGACACGCTGCACCGTGGTTGCACTTCTGATTCATTCATCATCAACTACATCTTTGTTAACTTGGAAGCAATTGCTCCCTTAAAAGAGATTTTGGTTCTGTGTCAAACAGCAGAGCTTGTAGTCCTCTTCCTGCTGTTGGTTTATCTTCAGCACCTTGCTGTAATTTCCTTGCCTCGCTCTTCTCTTTGGAATATGAGCTTTGGCTGAGCGTGGTATGGATTCATACCATTGCTGTTATCTGTGACAGAAGTTTCCAGGTACTTTGCATAGTAAGTAACGCCCTTGTAAGGTTTCTGCTCCAGGTGTCTCTGGTTATAAAGAGCTCCCTATGACTCTCTGTGCTCATCAGACACAAGGGCTAGCAGTGGCTTACATCATCAGGTGCTCTGAAGATGGGTATTTCCTAGCTGTATTTCAGAATGGCTGAAGAAAGAAATGCTCTACCAGTCAGTAGAGCACTAGTGATTGGGGCCCTTACCCGATTGATTTTGTTCATGACCTCCTTGTTTTCTCTGTGTGGTTGCATTTCTGCATATTGCCAGGGAGGTTAAGCTGCGATTTTAACTTTTTCAGCGTTGTTGCTGCAGGACTTGTAAATATTGCCTATAAATGATTGTCCTCATCTCTTTTTGAAGTCGGGCTGACTGTGTGGGGGAGAGCTGCTTTTCTAAATCATTCCATGTGAGTGAAGTTGCACGAGTCCCACCCATTTTGTTTCTCATGGACCTTTTTTGTTCCTGAACTGCAAGGATTTTCATCTTCTGGTGCCTGGCCCTCCAAGTGCTTATTGTCTGCAAACAGAGCTCGTGTAGAAATCTTTGTAGGGCCCTGTAAAGTGTTATCTAAATGCACACAGAAACTGTCCTGTCTTTCAGAACATTGTAGCTCTTGCAGAAGCAGGGTGCTTGGACTTAAGGACGTTTTGCACATCGTGTCTTGTAAGTGAAGTTTTGATATTTCTTTGCTTTTTCAAAGCATGTTTTTTAGGCAGTACCACAGTGTGTGTTCTTTTCCTTGCTTCTTGTCACGCGAGTGCAGTGTATGTTGCTTGTTCTGTTACTTAGACTTCATTTTCCCACTTACTGTGATGACGAAGCTTTCAGATCCTTGAGTTACCTTCTTAAAAAAAAATCAATTTCTTTTTTCTGGTAAAACTTAAGTAATTCTCATCTATTTTCTCAGTTGGAGGCCCATCATGTGGTAATAGTTACAAAATACGATGGTGCCCGTTAGCTGATGCTCCAAGTTTTGAACGCAGATGCTTTTGCTCTGATCGTGTTCCTTTCCTTTGTGCTCAACCAGGTGAGGAAGCCTTTGAGATCTGTGCATTGCCTTCTGTGTGATTCGTGTGTGGCCAGGTACGATCAGCACTCTCTGTGGATTGCACAGTGCATAGGTAAGAGCGTACGTTCTCAAATTCAGAACTTTTGCACCTTAAACACTGCAGAAATAACATTCGTCTACTCAAAGAGCAAATCTGATGCAAGAATGCGCTGGAGATACTGAAAGGGGTTACTGAGAGTTGCCAGAGAGAATCTAATCTGATAGAAATGTACTTTAATTTTTAAGAGCTAGCATTTTTTTTAGACGTTTCAAGGTGAAGCAGGTAAACTGAGTAGGGTAGGTTATTCAGTCGTGTGGGCAGAGTTGTGTCAGCACGAGTCCTTGTGCAGCAGTCACAACTGATGTGCTCTAAAGAAGGGACAAATCCTGGCTGACTTTATCAGAGCTAATTCTATTATAAATTGGAATGGCTTGCAGGAGAAAGTTGAGAGGGATCAGCCTCGTCAAATTCTCTTGAGGACAGCAGAGGTAATAATAGGAAGTGCATTAGGTTCTTCTTTTTCCTGTTAAGTCAAGGAAAAATACAAGTACTGCAAAAGTGTTAATTTGTCTTGCTTTTTTTCCTTGCCTCAAATACAGGTGTTGGGAACCATCATTACTACCTATTGTTCCTGTCTTTCTTAATTACAACCAGTGTCTGCCTGCTTCGTCGAAGTCTCCTGTGTATGTATCAGTGACCTGATTGCAATTGAGCTGTCAGGGACCTGTGTGTGGTTTTTATTCCTAGGTAGCACAATTAATAATACCTGCACAAATGGGGCAAATCAGTCTTTAAGGTCGCTTGATTTTTATTTTTTAATAGGTTTAAGGCATATGTCATAGGCTTTAAGTGTCTCTAAGAAATCTACAGATGCTGAATATTCCAGTTTGTTTAGTTAATAGTGGGAAAAATAGTGCTTTCTTATCATTATTACCATCTGTTTTCTGTCTGGTGGTGGCATTGAAGAAGTTCTTGTCCTATAATTACTAGTGTGCAGTAAAATCTTAGAATGCTTGATGGTGAGTGATTACTTACTATGTTTTGTTTTTATATTAGAGTTACCTAGTGATACTGAATTACCTAGCCAGTCGTTTGAATGTTCCTTCTGTGGATTATGGGTGTGCAAAGTAAAGGTTGTGCAACAAGAGCTGTCACTTACCCATATGTGTGTGTTTTTAAGTGGGAAGTGGTATTGCCAGATCACGCTGCTACATGATAGTCTGTGCAGATGTTCTTTGCTTAGTTCTTGAGTGGCCTCTTGAAAAGGTAATGGAACTGTGATGGATCTTATCAGACTGGTCAAACCACTGCCCGACGAGTTACCACACAGATGGAGCGTGGACGTACTTGACGCAGATAACTGCTTGCTCTCCGTGGGTGTCCTACATCTTCGTGCTCGCCTGTTTCCATGCTGTATGGGCTTCACTGTGGCTAACTATTCAGCTGTACCAGGTAGGGTTTTGCTTCAGTTTGTATCCCTCTCCTAACAAGTTCCTAGTCTGATGTCCTGTCTGTGTGCTCGCCTTAAATCTCAGCACAGCCCTTTTAAGTTAGATAAGGCCAACTTCTTCCCTCTCCCTCCCCTTCAAAGAGTATCCTTTGGTATTGGCAGTGTTTAAATTGGTGATGTTCATGTTTCAGCCGTTACTTTTGCTTTTCTTCGTCTAAGATTGCGTTCTTGGGGCTGACCTCACATGAGAGAATGACCCTCCTGATGGAGAGAAGATCTTCTAAGCATCCAGTTTCACTCAGGAGAAATCCATACAAGTAAGTGCTGTAGAGTACAGTGTTGTAACTGTGTATCTCTTCAGTACTGGTCTGCTTCACTACTGCACCAATGCAGAACTGGGGCAGTTTGTGGGCGTGCTGGTCGTGCCTGTTCTGAGTCATGCTTAGGAGGAAGAACTACTTAATACTCCAAGTACTGCTTTTTGGGGAGCACATTTTTCTGCAGCCTGCAGTAATCTTTGGATAGGTTTGTTCACTAACGTTTCTCTGTTTTTCAGTCTTGGATGCTTCCAGAATCTTGCAGACTTCTTTCGATGCGGATGTTTTGGTATGGTCAGACCCAGTGCTGTTGACTGGACCAAGCAGTACAGCCTTCATGTGATAAAGAAGAGAAATGTTCATTCCGTATGAGTTCTTTCTTGATTTCTAAAGCTGCTGAGCTGAGAGCTAAATAAAAAACTGTTTTGTTAATTTTTACTTTCTTCCCAAAACTGCTTGTTTACCTTTTTTTATGTGTTCTGAATATTAAATCTCTCTTGTGTAAGCTACAGCAGGTGCAGATATGGAACAATTCCCGTGTCTGTGTGTATTGTATGAGCTGACAATTTAACATTTTACACGAAAAGATGGCACTAAATGTACTTCTGAAAGGTAAGTTTATAGGGCAGGGTTTAAGAACTTCGTTAGTGCCCTTTGTTCTTGCAGTTAAGGAACAGGAGATGCACTTCTTCCTGAAATGTGTTATGGAGAGTATAAAGCATGAGCAAATTGAAGGAAACAGAAATGTGAAGCAATATGAGTACTTTATTGTAGCTTGAAAATATACTATAACAAAACTTCAACGCTATACTCTAAGAAAACTTGCTTTTCCTTCAGAAAGATCTCCCATTTAGAGGGAGAATTTCAAATACTTGTAAATTGTGCCAAAGTGAGTAACGTCTACTCTGCCGTAGTAGAAGTAATGTCAAAATCTTCAGAACACTAGGAGGAAACTGGCCTAAATCAGAAGACTGACCCTTGTGATTCATAGGGTATCTCTGTCTGAAGGGGCAGTATTCTGAGTCCTTAAAATTTGAGTCTGAACTGTGGCAAATACTAATACAAGAAGCAGTAATAATGTTCCATGGACAGAAGCTCTTGTCTTTGTTTACTGTAAACATGAATCTGACTTGATTGTTGTACGTTTTTTTATTCTGTTCTAAGAATTTCAGATACGAGTTGGTGAGTTTATCCTGCAGGGTGGAAAACGTTTAACGAATGCCCTAGGTGGTGAGCAGGAGGTGATGTTTTTGTTTTACTTGATGACTGTTATCTGCTGACATCGGCAGCAGGTTGGTTTGGTTGCAGCCGCTCCTTTTCAGTCGCATTCTTTCTTTTCCACCTGAGTGAGGCCTCCAAACCCAATTCCTTTGGGACCAAAATTCTTTGCGTAGCAAACTGCGGGGAAAAAAAGTAGAGGGTAGAGAAAAGTAGAGGGTAGAGTGTTCAGAATGCTCACCTTATGGATTTGGTACTAATTCCAAAGCTAAGGAAGGAAATCTGAGATGCTCTTTCTCAGAAGAGTGAGCGTACTGTGGTTATGTTTGAGCTAAGCTTGTGTTGCATTTGAGTTTCTCCCCAAGAAACTGGGAAGGGGTGTATATTTAATTTCAATAGTCATTTCTTTAAAAATGCTTTTCTGTCCACGCAGACTGGATGTCAGAGATGTTCTGAGGAGATTAGAAGAACTAGAGCGTAGTCCAGCCACCTTTTGATGGTTGTTCAGGCACTCCTCTTCAAGATCTGTGTGTATCTGTCTGATTTATTACAACTAGGCATGCAGCAAGGCAACGCACGATGGCGATTCTAGGTCTAATAAGAATAATCTTAAATTGACTCAGCAACTCTGCTGAGTTCTTACCTTTGCAGTAGAGCTCTCCATCTTTGTCTGTCACGTTCGTAGATTCTAAACTCTTCCCACAGATAGCGCAGCGGAAGCACGTTTTATGCCAGGGCTGGGTGAGTGAACACAACACATTGGATGTTACAGAAGATGCAGTTTGCAGATGGCAGGGAGCAGCTGTTGCTTTTTGTTGTGTGGAGAGAGGCTAGAATTGTTGTCTTGGTCTTATGACTTCTAATTGTAGTCCTTTTAGGTTACTTTTTCAAATTATTATCCTATTTTCTGGTCTTAGTGAGTTGCTTGTTGATGGAGGTCTGATACTTAATACATTTTGCAAATTCATCCTTAGATTTTCTCCATCAACTCCGAGTAAAATCTTCAAAGGTTAATTAGCTGCAGCTAATCACTGTGGGGAGAATAAATCTGTTGGGTCGTTTTTTGTTTGTTTTTCCCCCTAGTGCTTTAGTGAGTACTTACTTTTCCTCCTCCCATTATCTTCTCTGCAGCATACACCGATTTGCCACAGCGGGGACATTTATCCACATCAACCATCTTTTTGGCAAACTTGGAAGGGTTAGTTGGTGTAGAAGGGCGAGCAGGCTTTGGTGATCCTCTGAAACAGAAGTTTTCCATGTTATAAAACATTGCTTAAATTGTATCATCACTCTAGAACCTTGATTTTTGTTTGCCTGTTGTAAGGGATTTGAACATTATTGGTGGTCTGAGATGTGGAATTGTTAAGGTTGGAAAAGACCACTGAGATCTACAGACCCAATGTGGAGGAGGCACAGTGTTAAAGAGTCACCAAATCATTCTGACTGGGTATTACCTTCTGTTACATTGCATTCTGTGTCGTGTAGTTGAGAAATGGATGCTGCACCTGCTGTTACTTCTCTTTTGGGACTCAGCATGTGGAGCTGGTGGACCATGTGAGAATTGAGAGTGAATTTTGCTTTCTTGAGAGGCCAGTGAGGGGAAAACAAGCAGAGGACCTCCTCTCTTAGTCACTGGCATCTGTAGGAATGAGGATAGAGCAGATCTTGAAAGAAAGGTGGAAAAATACCTATAGATGATCATGCTTGTGTTTTTATTTATTTTTTTGTCTCCTGCTGCAGTATTTGGACAGGGAGCCAGGGTTCCTAGCTGACCTGGAGTCAAAAGTGTTGGACAAGTGGCTTTGCTTTGTATTTCCAGGCTTTGTGGCTTACATCTTTGTGCTGGCTTAGTCATTCACAGAACGACTTTGGGATTACTGGATTGTTGGACTGCAGCAGGTCATTAAGGCAGCAGGACGTGGCAGCTCTTGATACAGAGCTCTGCCCACAGTGGATGCCTGTCTTACAAGGGGTGCAGTTCAGTACAGCCATCACGCTTTGATTTCCTGCACGGCACATTTGTTAATTGGTTTCTTCTGGTATTGCTGCGAAGGAAATGTTGGTTTTGAAATGTACAGCTTTGAGAATAATAGAAAAATAGTACAAAAATGTACTGCCAGATGTAATTGCGTGCAGCTGAAGCTGTTTGAAGATGGTATCCCATGGGAATGCCTTTGTTCAGTCACGGTGTGCTTGTAAGTGCTGTACAAGCCACAGGGAGGGTTTAGAAACATTATTTTTCTGCTGAGAGGAGGGTGGAGAGTATGTGATGCTGTGTTTTTCTTTTTTTCCTGAAGGTCAAACCCATGTGTATGTCAGCTCCGGCAGAGTGAGGAGCATCCCTGTGTTGTGGTGAGTGTGATTTCACCGCCGTGTACCAACACAGCATCAGTAGGGTTGGACTCACTGTTGCAGGTTCAGGCCCAGATGGTCCCCGGTGTCGGTGCTGAGACATCCAGCCCCTTGTCCGAAGCCGACGCCTTTGGGGCCGTATTTTCTCCCGTAGCAGGTTTTGCAGTAGATCTCAGATTCGTGAGCTGCCACTGTGGTGCTGTCCAGAGCCTTTCTGCAAGCCACTGCGGGAAGGAAGAGAGGCATCCGCGTGTTCTAATTTGGTTTAATGCAGCTCAGAATAATTACGATTGCTGTTGTGGGAGCAGTGACCCCAAACTTCAGTGGTCTCAGCTCTGTTAGACACTGTCTGAGGTGACGAGGATATGGTGATGGAAATTGAGACCACACTGATGGAGTGCAGGGTGTACCCTCTGTGTCACTGCTTTAAATCTAGCCTCTACTTGAAAGGACTGAACTTCCCTGAGTACTAACAGCTGCTTCTCTGGGGTCTTGGTGGGCACGTGTGCCTGTTCAGAGAGGCATGGGTGGCACTCAGAGCCAGCACCCATTGCTAAGGCAGCTCTCGTGTCTGCTTGTTCTCATCGGATGGGCATGGCAGGCAGGTTCATCTCTCTGAAGTTCTGTTGGGTGCTTTGCAGTTCTGAAACCCGATCAGCCTTCAGTGAGTGGATTCTGTTACCAGGCCAGTGCATCTCCTTGCTATTTATGCCTGGAAATTGAGAAGATAACGAGTGGGGGAAAAAAGAATAGTGACATTCCTCACGTGCTTGGTGTCTGCGTACACTGTGCTGTTCTGGGAGCTGAATGGGAGGCAGCCCCCAGCCCATCAAGGGAGATAAAGCTTTCAGTTACCAATGCCTAAAAAGAATGATCAGTTACTACAATCAGTCACTGTCTCAGCAGTGATTGATAGGGATGAGGGGGATGATAGCAGGGAAAGTGTTCTCTTCACGTCCTTGGAATAAGTGTGTGTGCACTGAGGGCTGTGGATAGTTTGGGAGATAAATTGTTCGAGTGATGTAAGTAACAGCAACCTGTGAAATGCACAAGTATTGAAAACATTTGGAAGTTCAGGTTCTGGAGAAGCTAGCCGAGCATTTGATCCATCTGTTTTTCCCCTCCTGTGTTTATCCATACTGCTCTATGTCTCTTACAATTGGTCAAGTCAGAATTTAAGGATTTAAGGCGATATTGGAGCCAGTACAGCTTTACTTCTATCACTGCGCTGTGGTGAGAGGAATACAATTTGCATGGAGTTTTTTAATTAAAAGGAATAAGATGAGGGGCTTCTGTAAATGTGCAAACATGATCGCTTTGTGGTGTGGTCTCTTGGCTTTGAGATGATAATTATGTTTGCTGAGGGAGCTAGGGGAGGATGGGAACTCTAGCAGTAGATCAAGTGTTTCTATTCCTGGTGCTGTAGAGATAGAGTATCAATTCACCACAACAGATGGAGCAAAAGCCCTTGAAGTGCTATTGTTGAAATAGCTTTGGGACCTGTCACCTGGCAGCAGATAGCTGGCACTGGGGGGCCTCAGGTTTATGGCATGAGATCCTGCCAGACGTCCATCACGGCTGTGCTGTAAGCAAAACCTGACAGGGAAACAAGATAGGCAAGCTGCAGGTTGGAGGATTGGCAGGGAAGGAGCTCTTTAGATGTCTGTGGGGTAGGGATGCAGGCATGATTTGATCGTTGGGTTCGTCTGTTTCTTACTGTGCCAACAGGTTGGCCTGAAAATGCTGCTGACTGTAGGCAGTGTCATCAGATGCACTAAAAGCTCGACTGGATCAATTTAGGTTTTGTACCTGAGATTGGGTATAGAGAGGATCCTTTTTGCATCCTTCATTCTTTGACTTTTTTTTTTTTTTAGCATTCAGCTTTTTGATGAGTTAGTTCCTACTTGGGAATCCAGTAGGCAAATAATAAAAGCAGTAGACTTACTGAGCCAATGTTATTTATCACAAGTCATTAGGAAAGGATTCTTTGAATCAAAAAGCTTGAACTTGTTCCAGTATTAGGTGGCTGAGAATTTGTATGGGAGGGAGTTACTGTTAACTGTGACCCAGCAGCTGTTTATTTTTATTAAACAACAATCTATTTGTTTGACTTATCCTTTCGTGTAGCTTTCTATCAGTGAACAAAACGTGTCTAATTAAAGCTTTTCTCGTAATTAGCATGTCTGTGCCATCCTGTATGAACTGCCTGAAGGTTGCCAAGAACTAAATTTCTTTTTTGAGTGGGTGGGGGTGGGAATGCTTGCACAGCCTTTTAGGCAGGAGGTTGGGAGTAAGTGAAGCAAGGCTCACGCGTGTCCTTCAGGTTGTCTGCAAAGCATTTAGCTGTCTCTAGCTGCAGGTTTATTCTTGTCCTTGAGAGTGAGTGTGGCCAAACTGATGCTGCCTTCTTGCTTATTTTTCTAGTGTGAACTCATCCACGGAGAAAGCTGCCTGCCCAGCATTAGCGGTGCATGGGAGAAGAGTAAGTGAATGGGGAATGTCTGGGATGTGGGGATGGAAGAGACTGAGCTGCTCTCAGGGTGGTGGTGGGAGGTCTTGTTGATAGATACCCGTCACCTTTTCTGTGTGAAATGTTTTTCGGGGATGATCCATAAAAAGGAGTCATCTCCTGTGGTGTCCTAGTAAGACTGACTTCTGTCTCAAGAGTTCTCCAGGTAGGATGCTTACTGTGTGCCTGCTCTCTGCTTTGAGGTTTCTCAGTGATAAATGCACGAACCTTGCAAATCTGCCCTCTCTGAAGTTTGCTCTGGCGCTGGCTATTCCCACCACCCCGTACTCTGCTTGGGCTGTCTTAAGACCTGTTCTAAATGTCCCATAAGCAAACAGGTTTAGTGAGGCTGACTGCAAGCATCTTCACTGCGTGTCTGCTTGGGCACAAGGCAATACAGAAGGAACTGTACTTTCTGTAAGAGAAGAGCTATGGAAGTGGCGTGGTTTTCACTTTGCACTTACTGCAGAGGAAGCACGTCTTGTGAAAACTCCTTCCGTTGCACTGAATTTCCTCAGCGTGGTACACTGTCTTTTCACAGGCACCGCATTTGGCTCCGCCACCCCAGTTGGGCATCCTCGTAGGCGAAGGGTAACCTGGAAAAGAAATGACGTGAGTAAATCCAACGGGAGAAGTGGCATTTACCTGCTAGCTCATTCCAGTGGCCGTGGGGAGTGGTTTGCTCAAGGTCACACGAGAGAGCAGTGTCAGAGCCAGGAGCTGAGCGTTGTTCACCAGCCTGTGCTCAGTAAGTGCCCCTGATGATTGTGCTATCACACAGATGGAGCGGCCACGATCTACGGTTTGCCCTTCTGTTTTCTTGTTTGAGTCATTGTTTCTGGAAAGCCTGGGACGTCATCTCGTCATCTGCACGTCCTGTTATCAGGCTGTTCAGGCTCCTGGCTCGGGCCGCCTCTGTCCTTCTTGGAAAACCAGTCACTTTCTTATTATAGATCTTTTCTAAGTCTGCTGGTCCCATTGAGATTTGATTAAATCCACCACTGAACGTTCTGAACTCCGAAAAGGATTTTGAATGCTGAATCAAGCCTTCCACGTGAGAGTTCTCTTCTGATGGCGCATAAAAGAGGGGAGTTTGTCACAGCAGTGATGTGACAGCAGTTATTGGAAACAGCTGGAGTTTTACCCCAGTGTCTTACTGCGTGCGCAGGACACTGATGTCCTGTCTGATCTCAGCTCAATCCATCCTCAGCTGCCACGGAACGGCCATGGCATTAAGCTGTTTCAGACCCTATCAGTCAGCTCTCTTGCTGCTCTGACAGCTATGAAGTGCTAATGATGCACGGGAGAGAAAAACCCAGCTTGCCTTGAGCTGTCCTTACCTGCAGTGCAACCAGTCAGAAGCAGAAATGCGATGTAACCGAGGAAGCTGTATGCAAGGAGGGGGTTAAGGGTTTGTTTCCTACTTCGTTGGGAATGCTTTCGTGGAATAGTGCTGTTAAAGTCCTTTTTTTCCCCCTTTTCTTTTAAATGGGGTGATAAAGGAACAGGGAGAAATATCTCACCTGGGTCAAATCGTGTCTCATTCTGCCGTTTTATATCCTATTTTATTCACCGAGAGCTGTCCCTGAGGAGAGTGGTTTGCACCTCTGCTTATCAGCTGTGCCCTTCAGAGGTGCACCGATCCTCTCAAACTGTGACAGCAGAATCCTCGTTGGAAACTAATTCTCATGACATCATTAACTGGAGGGAAGAAAGTAACCTTGGGAAGGCTGATAGTGCTTGATAGTGAGCCTCGCACTGAGGGCTGTGGTTAGAGCTCTTAGAAGAACCACTGCTCCTGAGCTAATTATGGGAACATGACTGGGCATGCACACACATTTTCCATGCTGCTTTGGCATCACCTGATGGGAAGCTGTAGCAGAGAGGAGTCACAGATAACCCCCTCCTGTGAGGTTTTGGGGATGGGCCCTGCAGCTCTGTTTTAGTCCTAGGCAGAGTTGTTCACCCGGATCAGTTAGAAGTAGAAAAATACTGACTCCTTATGCAGTAAGCAATGGCAATAGCAAATGAAACCACTGTATCAAGTCTACACTTGGCAGTTCTTATCCCAGTTTAAGTCTGTGGGAAGTGTCAGCGGGGTCAGGGCATGGTCCTGGTATCTAATCACTGCTGTCCCATCCTGTGACTGCCACTGCCTTGCCTGACCCCCTAGTGCTGCTCACCTCACCCCCACCACCACCGGGATGAAAAATACCCAGCTGCTTTTGGTTGGGAGGGTTGAGCTAGATCCAGCTCATCCTGCGCTGTGCTTCGTGGCCTCACAGGAGCATCTGGAGCACTTGTGCACATTTAACACAGCACTGAGGGTGATGTTCCTTCTTACTGGGACTACTGGAGTAGTTAGGACCACGGTCCTCCTGTTTATCCTTAACAGAAGTTGCTGTAACGTCTTCTGATGTTACTAGTTGGTTTTCGCCCCGCTCCACCCCATCCATTTTTGTGTTATTCGTTGGCAAAAGCTTTGTTTGGCTTGAAAACCACAATGTTCTGCTCTCTTTTGGTGTGTGCTGTGAAGGGCCGTTCCTGCCCCTGCATCCCTTAAAGCCTGAAGTCGTGCTGGTCTAAATCTAATCCACTATGGAAAGCGTCATAGGGTAGTTCTGCTCAAGAGAAAATGTTTGTCTGAGGAGCAAGCTCATCCAATGCAATGCTGTTTTGTGTTGATAGCAGCGTTCCTTTTGTTGTGATGCAGCTGATGCTCTGTGGATGTGTGTAAGTTATAGGTTAAGTACTTAGTTGTGACTTAAAGCCAACCAACCTAAAAACCCAACCCTTTCCCTTCGTGGCTCGTGGGCTGTTCCTTTGCCCAGACCCAATGCTATGCTATCAGCCTTTCCTTTCACAGCATCCTTCTTCCTGCCCGTGTTCCTGCACCAAGTCCAAGCCAGCTGAGCTCAGTATTTCCTATGCATTCATGCTATTTCTCCCAGCTGCTGGGAAAAAGACCCAAACCCTTCTATCAAACGGCAGCAGGATCCCGAATGTTGTACTTACAGTGCGGCTTGGTGCTTCTCCCTCTTCTCTTACGCCTCAAAGGGTTTGAACTGGAGGGATTCCTGCGCTCTTTAAATGCAGGGGCTGCTGCTGCCGGCCCTATGAGCAGGGAGGGGAGGGGAAGGAGAGAGGGCTTAGGGGATCTGAGCAGCGTTGCTGCTATCGCCGAGCTGAAAATAGCTGCTGACAAAAGCCTGGCATTTCGTGCCCTTGTGTCCACTTGTGAGTGGGTGGACAACAATGCAGCCCCTCAGATGACACCTACGGCGCGTTCCTGAGTGCAGCCCGAAGGCCTTAAATAAAGATGAACGCGGGCGTGAGACGTAAGGATCCTCACATGAGGCTTCTGGCACTACCTTTGAGTGGGGTCGTCCAGAAGTGGGACTCCCTCCTGCTGAGCTCAGGCACGTTAGTTCATGCACGCTATGGGACAGCACCTCGTGTGCAGAAAGAAAGCTCCACTTCTTTCTGCCCCTCGCTGATTAAATACAGTTTTCCCCTTCTTCGGAATACGTGTACCCTTCTGTGAGCAAGAAAAACCCCAGCAGAAAGCCAGCAGCCAACGTACAACGTAGGGCACAGCACCAGTAATTTAATGTCATTAAACATAAAGCGACAGCTGATAGTAATTTTTATCTGAATAAATGCATTGTACAATAAATAATTCTTAAGTTTTATAAGTTAACGTTTCTTTTTTTTTATTTTAAAGACTTTTGCAATTAGCAGAAGAGGATCACTGGACATAAGAACAAAGGAAATTCTATCTCAGGCCTTTTGGAAAGACATAAACTATGTACACGCTCACAGTACTTCTTCTGTGCAACATCTGGGCTGTACCTGTCCGTACCAAGACATTTTCACCTTGCTTTGCAAAGCAGAAGACACGAGATGCAGAGCTGTGCTGCAGTGCTCCAGGTAAGCCTGTTGGAAGAGCATCCAGCCCTAACTTTCTCAGCTGGTTTTAGTTCTAAAGCGTTCAGGCTGTTCCAGTATCGTGGTTTTGGCAGCTCCAGGACACACCACAGCTCACGGTGCGTGCGGTGTGCTGTCAGTAACGATGCCTGCTAACACAGTCAGCACTTCTGTGCCCAGACACTTACAGTTTTTGTTGTGGAATGTATAAGGTGCCTTGGGAGACTGTGCCAGCTGTACCTGAGTTTGCGGATGGAGCAGATGCTGTGTTTGGCCCTCCCATTGCGCAGGTGAAGTTTTGCGTGGTTGTCTCAGGCTCCAGGGGTTCCTCTGGCACAGTGGGCTGAAGGAAAAGGGAAAGGGAACTTTCAGTGAAGGAAAAAAAGTCAGTTGTAAGTTTCTGCAGAATGGCAACGCGTTCCTTCCTGAAATGTAGAAATCTAACGGCTCCCTGTGGAGAAGAGCATCCTTCTTTTCCTTGCTGTGCATCCATATTCATCTGTATCTACACAGATAGAAATAAACTGCTTTATCTAACCTCCCTCTATCTCCTTGTTCAATACCAACCAACCTTGGGCAGTGCAGTACTATACAAACAGGAGCTGAGAGTTGAGTAGGAGAAGGGGCAACAAGTGGACTGTTTTTAAGAGCATGTCATTTTGGATATCATTCAGACTCTTCACACCTGGTCCTCTTTCAACCCCTCCACCTGGCTCCACTTTCTCAAGTAAGGTGCTTTTTCTTCCTTTCTAACCTCTCAGTTCTATCGTGCTAGTCTTCCCTGCCTTCCCTCCTGGGAGGTAGTGGTGGGTTAGGAATAAGAACAGGAAAAGTGCTCCTTTTACACTGTTACCTTCTTAATGAATTACTGCACTGTTAATTCCTGCTCAGCCCGTGGTGAAGCAGTTGCAATCCACTGTTTCTTACCTTTTCTTGTAAGGTCACGTTTTGTGAGCTATGGTTAATGCTTTCTGGCTTCAATGGGGTTGGGATATGCTGCAGAACAGGATTTGGGGGAGCTTGCCCACCAGCAGGTATCAGCCTTCCGTGCTGCAGTGCGAAGTTCAGAAGCGAATAACTCGGATTTGGGACAGAGCTGATGTTGCCAGAATTGAGACAGGGGTTGCTCAGTACAGGTGCAGTAGCTATGGAAGTTGGTGTCAGCGTGATGTTCAAGGATGTTATTTGGAAAGCTGGAACGTTAACTGCTGTCAGTTCAGATGCTGTCATTGGAATGACACCTGAAACAGAAAAAAAACCAACGTTGGGAGGGCTGAAAACTGAAACTAGAGACCTTGCATTGCCATTTCATGACTCTGGCAGGGATGAACCTGACCCACAGTCCTTCAAACCAGGCATATGTGTGCGTGTTTCATGTAGTACTCACCTGCAGTGGGTGAGCTGTAGGTACCAGGGTGCTGCAATGAACACATCCCCGTGTTCTCTCTATTAAGAAGACACGCCTTATTGCTGTGGTGAGTGCACTGAGTAAGAGGAATAAGGTAGCCAGATGGAAAAATGGTCTGAAAAAGAAGAAGACAATGTACCTTTACACTGTAGGTGTAAGAAAAAGATAAGCTTTTCTTCACAGTTGCGTTCCCCTGCCTCTTTCTTATTCTCCATCCCTCACATCCCCAGGTCTCGTGTCCGTGCTGGCTGCTGTCTGAAATTGGATGTGGTGTGATCAAAGCCACGCTCTAAGTGAGGTGGTTGTCATCTACACAAGTCACCTGGCCTCACCCCCTGACAGTGTGCTCAGAGAGGAACTGCAGACCTACGTGCAGTTAACACGGTGCAGTTTAACTAGGCAAGAGATCCTCGCGAGGAATTTTTGTAAGAGGAAACATCTGGGCATCAGAACTGCTTGGGATTTGCAGGTTGGCTGTAGCAGTAAGCCTGAACTGTGGAGCACTGAGTTTTACCACAGTTCTGCTGTGAATCAAAGCATGGTGAACTAAACGTTTATCAATAAGTCTGGGGCAGTATGAGAATGCAGTATTGCTTCCATCTACTTAGATATCTTCATCCCAGTCCAAGCCTGAAAATCATTTTGTTTCCTCTTACAGGAGAGTCCTACGCTAAGCTGTTTGTTTTTAGAGCACGCTCCATCGTAATCCAACTTAGACAAACTTGTATTTGTGTAGTTATTCCAGTTTGGCTTCTTCTGCAGAGTGTTCCACGTGTGTCTTTGCATTTAACAGCAAGAAATGCTGTGGTGTCTGGCTAAGCTCACCTCACGAGCAGGAACGGTGAACGCCATTCCTGTTTTGGTTCTGTCCTCATTTTCTGGAGCATGTTCCCTTTCGTGTTGGTCAGAAGAGCTTGCCACGCTCTGATCGAGTGTTTGAGGTCGGTTCTGTTTTTCTCCCTGGAAGCTCTCCATTGCACAGTTGGTTTGCACTCTTTGACACTCCTTTTCAGGAACAGAAAGAGGGAAATGAGAGAACACAGCCTGATCCTAGGCTGGCTTTGTGAAGATTTGGGTTGTGTTGTATCCTGTATGTTCTGCCTGATGCTTTGCAAATACCACGGTTATGTTTTCTATCTAAAAAAACCCAAACCAAGCACAGCAACAAAGATCAGCTGCCCAAGAAGGTTCTCTACAGTTAATGTAAAAACACGACAAGATGTTAGGCTCCTGTATGGGAACTGCTGAATCACAGCCTGGAGCACTGATGGATCACCCGAGGTGAGCACTGAGTCAGCTGCAGGAGCACAGGTGAAGGCAGTTCATCTGTGTGAGCAGAAGGGATGGAGTCTGGCTCCACCTCTCCCAGACCCCATTTAAGGGCTGACCACCACTGGGGAAGGGTCTCTGGTTGGAGATCTCTCCTTTGGAGTTTCTTGTGGTGAGCCTGGGATGCTGGTGAGCAGTTTTTCCCTTTATTTCAATTCTTTTCTATCAGAATAGTCATGCCGTGTGTAAAATATCTCAGCTATAATACCGTTGGGAATTATTCATTGTGTTAACCTCTTACCTTACATCTCCTAAATCACTCTGGAAATGAATAGACGGCCCCATTACTATGCTCTGAGCCAGCATTACAGCAATTAACTTACCATAGCACTATCAAGGCTTTCCTCATTGCTTCTGTGCTTTTTAATCATCAAGTTATTCTCCTGTAGTGCTTGCGATCTCTTAAGGCACCTCTTCGAGGAAGACTCCCATCTTTCTGGATCAGCTGCAGCCGTGCAGATGTCCCCTTCCCTGGCGGTCGTTTCATGTAACGCATTTGGATTGGCACTTTTAATTCCTGTCACGTTAGCACACGGTAGAGGCATGAAACTCAGGCCGTGTGCTGTCACAGCGTGGGCTTGGAAAGGAGGCAGATGCACTGCCAAAGTGGATCCCAACAGATTCTTTTTCGCTTCTTCTGTTGTCCTTAAAACAAAAAAAAGCAAGACAAAACACAGGTTTGAATGTTTTCCTGCAGAAATGCCCTGAGTGGTTATGTGGTTTTTTTAATAACGTTACACAGTGTGAATTTGTGTGTCTTGATAAACTGAACAGAAAACTCCAAGTGGGAGAAATAGATTTACATAGTCAGAGGTGACAAGGTTTTTGCAGATCACTGCCCAGCTCCAAATAAGCACAGGTTAAACTTAACAGCCAGCGACCAAAAGCTCCCAAACACCACACGTGTGCACTTACTTTGGTGGTCCTTCCAGCTGATGCCCAGGGTCTGCTGCAAGCTGAGCACTTTCACTTGTGTCAACTGATACGTTTTCATCTGCACCTGCTCCAAGGGAGAAAACAAAAATGGAACATAACTGAGAACGTATCAGAATGCTTAAGTGAAATACGACCTTCAGGCTGCATTCTTTCTACCATTCTTGCCACCAATTGCAGAGCTTCTTCTGTGAATATGGATTGATTCAGATTTGTTTTTGCTATCGCTCTTCTAGGGCCTGAAACTTACAGACAACATACACTTAATTTCCCCCGTCTTGTTGCTTTCTCATGTTCAAATGTAGCTCTCGTAAGCAGGCATAGCCACCTGTCCACATCTTCTATCAGAGGGAGGCAAGCCTGCACCTCTAACACAAGCCTGCACGTTCAAGTGGAAAAACACGACTAGAAAGTGATGGACAAATACAGTTTGCAGCTGTGTACCTGTGCTTATTTTAAGCGGGCTGGTTGGAGCAGATTGGATCTTCCTTCTGTCGCTTCCTGTACTTTCAAGTAACTTCATCAGGGACGGGTGCCGAGTGAAGTTCTGTTTTCCTCTTGAGGGGAAAAGGTTTTTTGCACACTGCTGTGCGGTGCCGGTGGATTCTGAAATGTGTGAGATGCAGGGTGCAGGGGTTGCTTCGAGCTTTGTAGCTAGAAGGCAGAACAAACAGAAGAGTTATATATATGTAGTCACATATACAGTAATGAAAAGCAGTTATTTGAGCCTGGCTTATAACTACTGAAGTATTGGCAGCGGTAGAAATGGGAGTCTCAGAGTAAGAACATATACTGTGTGGCTTGTATGTGCTGCTCCAGGAATTGCTGTGCTGCTGAGAACCGAGTTCTGTGGTGTGTGTGTAAAGGACTTGGTGCTGCTTTTACTCTGTTTTTCAGTTCCCAGCTTTCTGGGAGAGAAAACAGAGCAATCACAGCCATCAGCAAAACAAAAGAAAGCGACACATACCCTGGGTGTTTGGTGCGACTTCGGGTCCTGTCCATTTATATGCCGGTTTTCTGCTTCTCTCCTCTGTGATGTAAACCTTCTTGATAAGCTGGAGGCTGCTGAGAACGTTTGCTATGTCGTAAACCCTCCTGATTTTGGCTGAAACAAAGGCCCGTAAAGCAGAGCAGTTTTTAATAACAGGCTCCAACCGATCTGCTTACAGAAGCTGTGGTGCATTTTTAGTGGTTGAAAGGCAAAGTCTTCATTTCTGAGAACAGTTTTGGTGTGCTGTGACTTAACATCACAGGCAGCACAGCCTTTTTGCTGCACTGGTACTATTTCATACAAAGGGAAAGAATAAAAAATAAAAGGTGAGCTTGAGAACCGAAGAAGAGTGTAATTAAGAAGGAAACACAAGATGAATTCTTGATTCCTCAAGAGCAAGTGCGTGTTCTCAACTGTTAGAACACCCTAGACCTCGAAGCACCTTCACATTTGAAGGGGGAGGAAACGCACAGGGAACTGAAAGAAGGGTAAAATAATGGAGAAACAATTGGCAGTTACAACACTGGGTTTCGCTTCCTCATGTGCTTAACCTTTCAGAACTTGGACGGTGTTTCTTTAGGCTGCCACTCTTTGTTGCTTTGGAGGTTCCAAGGCCTTCGCAGCAAGGTGAAGGTGACAGCACTTCACACACTGCACAGCCTTGCACCAGGTTTGCTCACGCTTGATTTTAGAGAAGGATCAAGAAGCAGATGGGAACAGCAGCCTCATACTTACTTTTAAACTTGCTTTTATCAACGTCTCCTAACTGATCTGCAATTAGGATTTCTGCAGCAACTTCAAGGCTTATTACTTGCGGGGTAGATACGAGAAACAGCATCACAAATTTCTGACTCATCAGTCGCAGGGACTTGTCTTTCTTGCTGTTTACAGAGGCTGCGGCAGACGGGAAGAGAGGATTAAAGCGTTAAGTGACACGCCAGCTACAAACAGTTGTGTAAGGCTGTGGAAATTTGTCAGCAACAAGGATGAGAACAAACAGCGCAGCAAGGAGGCCAACACCGAGCCCAGAATTGAGTTTCTATGCATCAGGAAATCAGGTGGCTGCCACATCTGACTACAAAACCGTGATGTATTCCCTCGCCTCTCTCCGATCACCCGCCCTGTGATCTGTGATTTATCTATTTGTTACAGCTGTTCATCATCACAAGCGCGTGTTGTTCTTGGCGTTACGGAGGAACCTTACCAGCACGGAATTCCATTCCTGGGAGCTCCACACAACACCTTTCTGAGTGCTCACCGGTGCGGGCAGATCTTACCGCTTCTTCACTTCTTTTCCCATCCAAACCAAACTCGTCCTTGTGCTCTCTTCTCTTGATCGTCTCAATCAGGAGCGTGTATTTGTTCTCTTCTCCAGCTTTCTTCAAGGCCTGGAGGGTTTTGGCAAGGCTATGCCTCCCGTGCCAGATGTATCTGTTCTGGGCAAGGCGGCTCACCATGTGCAGGCTCTCCAACACGTGCACAATGTCATAGATCCGTCTGCGTTCGAACTCTGCAGAAATGAAAGGCAGAAACAAAACGTGCTTGGAAACTCCCGGCACACGCTTGCTTTATCGTGCTATCCTACAGTTTGCTGTAACGATTCAAACGCTGTTACAGCACTGTGGTTTCTAAGTTTTATTGGCTTCGTAAAGCGGCAGAATATTGGGATTTCACCCTTCTGGCAGCAGGAAAGCTTTATGTTAGCAATTTGGGCTCTGAGCTTGCGTGTCAAAAAAAACACACACACCAACAGGTCTCTGCAGTAATTTCGACGTTTAACGTGACGTTTATTTGCTGGTTTAAAAGAACCGTGGCAGGAGTGAGGAGGCGGAGGGTTTAAAGCGTGCAGGCTGCGATGGAGCAGGGTCGGATAATGGGGTGCTCATGCAATAGCGCAGCCGCCAACTTACTGAGCTCCTCGGCTGCTTCATCGAGGCAGATGTAGTAGCTCTCCTCGGCGCTGGGGTAGTCGGGGTACCGAGCCAGCAATCTGTGGCACAGCGATCCCAAGCTCTTCTCCCTGCGCGTCGCCTGAGCCCTTCCGCGCCCGTCTCCCGCTGGGTGCTCCTGCGCAGAGCGAGACGAGAGAGCTCAGTGCACAGACGTCGAGGAAGGGCAGAGACAACGGCCCGCGGGTACCTGGCACCGGCTCCGCTCGCGGCTGCGGATCTCGGGGCTGGCGGCTCTGATCAGCACCTTCAGGTTAGCGGTGGGCGTCCAGGGCTCGGCGGGAAGGGCCTGCTTCGGGGGGGTCCGCAGCGGCGCGTCGGGACGGTTCTCCTGCGGAGAGAAGCGGGGAGGCGGGAGGGACGGGGCCGGGGGGGGGGGAGGAGGAGGAGGGGGCCCGGCCGCGGTACCTTGTTCCCGGAGCCCATCTCCGCCCCGCCGGCGGGCGGAGCTCGTGTGGGACGCAGCCCCGCCGGCCGCCGACGTTTGAACCGAGAGCGCGGAGCCGCCGGTTCGGGCGGGGCCCGACCAATCAGCTGGCGGCTTCGCGCGCGGCTCGGCCAATCGGAGCGGCGGGTTGGTGGGACGGCGGCGCGCGCCTCTCCCGCCGCCCGCCCCAACGGCTGCGGCGCGCGGGGCCGCCCCGTTCCCGCCTCGCCGCGCCTGAGGCGAACCGCGCCGTGCCTGCTGGGCTCTGTGCTCCGGCGCTGCGTTGGCGAGCCTTAAATACAAAACGAGGGGTTTCCCAGGTGCGAAACAACGCAGTGATCGCAGTAGTTTCACACCGAGCTTCGGTGCGGTGCCGCACGCTAAGAAACAGAGGTGTCGGTTCACGGCTGATGTCTTTCGCGGTCACAGAGCTGCAGGGGTTGGAAGGGACCTGCGGAGATCATGGAGTCCAGGAGACCGCCTCACCTCTGTGCGCACACACCTGTGCACCTGCCGCCATTTCCCCTCGGCCTGTCACCACACGCTGCTGAGAGGAGTCCGGCCTCGTCCCTTGGCCTCCTGCTCCTGAGGCGTTTACAGACGGGGGTCAGATCCCCTCTGGTAATTACTGTCTGTCAAGCAGAATAGATTCATTAGGGTGGAAAGGACCCACAAGATCATCTAGTCCAACCATCCTCACACCACCATCCCTACCCACCAAGCTACTCAATCAAATCCCTCAGCACCTCATCTAAACGCTTCTTGAACAGTGCCTGTAAAACTGCACGTGCTATGAAAGATCACAATTTGGCTTCCTTTATGTTTAACAGTAGCCATAACTGCGAGAAGCCCACGAGCTCGTTTTTATCTTTGTAATCACATCTGAAGAGCCACCTGATTTCGCGTTGAATCAAGACTGTAATTTCAACAGTAAACATCTGATATTTTATTTTAATGAAGAAGCTCATTTTAATGATTCAGTCAGGAGGCTTAGCTGGCTGCTAACTGAGGGGTATATTCTGCTTTCTTCCTTGCTCCGGTTACTATTCTGTTCCGGAACAAACACCAGTGTGAATATTCTCGTGGTGAAAGAAGGTCAGATTGTGACCTTAAGCTTCAGGGGAAGCTTCCCTACGCATTTCTGTTTTGAACAGGCAGTGTTTGGGCGAGACGCGGAGTTTAAACAGCCGTGCTTCTGGGGTCTACGGTTCTGAAAGCAGAAATCAAAGGTGAGGGAAGAGCTGGTCCTGTGGAGCGCCGTTTGAGCGGGCCGATTTCTGGCGGGCTCTCAGTCTCCCGCAGGTGCCGCGCTCCGGCCGCGCGCTCCCTCAGCCCCGCGGGGCGCGGCCGCCAGGCGGCGCTGTGAGGTACCGGGACGCAGCGGGGCGGCCGCGCCCCGACCCGCCCGGGCAGCGCCTCCCGCCCGGCCGCGGCCCCCGCCCGCCATTGGCCCTCCGGCACCACGTGGGCGGCGGCGGGCGGGGCCGAGGCGAGGGGGCGGGAGGCGGTTGTCCCGGTAACGGGAGAGTGAGTAGCGGCGGCGGCGGCGGCGGCGGCGCGGAGCGGCGGAGCCGGGCGGCCTCGCCCTGCGCTGCGCTGCCCCGGGCGCGGCACCGCCCGCCCGGCCCCAGGTACCGGGGGGAGGGAGCCGAGCTCGGTCCCGGGCGGAACGGGACGGCGGAACTCGTGCGGGAGCGCGGCGCGGCGGGGCTCGGCATCCCGGCGGGCGTGTGAACTTGTTCACCCCGCGCTTGGATGGTAGGCGGCTGAGCTGGGATCCCGTGGCTCCGGGTGTTGGGTTTCTTTCTGCGGTCGCGGCGGAACGTGCTCCTCCGCGTGCTCCTGTGCCCCGGCTTTCGGGAGGGAGCACGTGTCGTCGTGGTTTGAGAGCCCGATTTGGCCGCAGGGGCAGAGCCGCATCCTGGAGGGCAGAGCTTCGCTCGGGAAGCGCGGTGCGGCGGGATGGGCTGGCGGTCGGGCTGTAGGTGGTCTCAGCGGTCCGACCTCGGCGGCTCTGCGAGGCCTCCAGGCATCGGGCTGCGCGGCCTCGGCGGTGCTGTGCCGCTCTGTGTGCCTCAGGTGGCTCTGCGAAAGGAGCCCCGAAGGCGCTGAGCAGGACCCAAAGCGGCTGGAGAGGTTTGGGTGGAGAGCTCAACGTCTGCAAAATGCCCAGTTGTATCAGTTCTGAGCCCTGGCGGTGGGCGAAGAGTAACAGTAGCTACGTGTTCTTTCAAGCTGCTAAAATACGCTTTTTTTTCCTCTTCTCTTTCAGGTGTTTGTTTGAATACGCAGATGAAGATGACGACCAGCGTGCCTGGACGATTTTACTTAATTAACACCTGCTAGATGTGCAAAAGGCAATTATTGCTGTGAAGTGTTTACATTGATTTATGGGAGGAAGGTGGCCCAAGAGAGGGATGCTGATAATATCAACCCAGCGGATTAAATGCACGTTTACACCTTTATTGACATATAAATTATCCTCGCCAGGGATGCACTGAAACGGCTGCTGGTGGAGCAATAATGTGGCACAGAGCACTGGCTTTGGGTTCGGCTCTGTCATCCCTCCTTGAGGCACAGCAGCGGGGTTCTGAGCTCAAATAGAGCAGCGAGGCTTCAGGGCTGAGCCACGGCGGCAAGCTGGAGCTTGGAACCATGATAAGAAACGCGGCTGAGGTCTGAAGGAGTTCTCTCGCTGGTGGTTGTTTTTAAACCACTGCGAGGTTTTTGTTGGTGCTGGTACTATGGGTTTTTAGAGACAGCTGGAAGAGGCCGGAGGAGTGTTTGCGGCTGGGAAATGGAACCTGGCTCTGAATCCGGCCAGCATCAGAAAAGAAAGCCCGTGACACATGGACTGGAAGATCAAAAAAGGGTGAGTGACAAAAGGCTTCTGCTCGAATTGCCGGGTGAGTCGCGAGCTTCTCCTGACTCTTCTCCCAATTACCTTTGCTGCTAACGATGTCCTGATTGTCCTGATGATAACGTTATCGTTTTTGTGTAGTTTCCAGACGTGACTCTGAGTTGAAACAGCACAAAAAGCACAGTGGAACGCACGTAGCGTCAGCTGACAGCTCCCCTTTTGTGCAAGGGCTGTGTGGGAGCCTTGCGTGTCGAGGTGGTATCGTATTGTTTAGCAATAATTGTTTGGCTGCGTGTGTTACGTTGCCCTAAATGAAGTTGCCATCTTGGGAACAGCGTGGTTTGGAAAGGACTGTGACTTCCAAGATGCTTTCTTGAGTGAAGCAAACGATAGCTCTCGAGTTGCTTCTGGAGCGAGATCAATAAGAGCTGAAATAAAATCCTTCTATCGATTTCTCCTATTTTTTTTCCCCCCTCCTTAAACACACAGCCGTGTACTTTATATTGTGCTCAGAGGGGGGAAAAACATTTGGGACCTGAGACACCAAAGCACGCAGTAATTGTCCTGATGCACCGAGATGAATGCGCAATTACGCCTGCCTCTCCTCGCTGATGGGGATAGGAGCCTACATCTCCCATCTGCTCCTGGCTCTGCATGTTTGGTGCACATGTAGCATGGGGCCTCTGAAAGTGTAATGTAACCCCAAGTGAGGCTCGGTGGCAGCTGGGATAACATCAATTGGTCACGCTTTGCTGCCATTCATTTTAACTCGAACTCTAGCCGTCATGGAGATTATTAAATTTATAATGATGTATGTAAGATCCGTTCTAATGACGCTTCGTGCTTGGGTGACCGCTCTCACTTCTGTTTGCAAAATGAGTCGGAATAGAGTGTTACGTTTCGTTTCCCATTGAGTTTTTCGGGGAGGGGTTGCTGAGGAACGCTTACCTTCGAGTTGGGCTTACTGGGAGCGTTGATCTGGGATAAAAATGTTGGTGCAACTCGGCTGTTACTGTGGGGTGGAGGAGTAATGTAAACTGCTTCGTTTCTGATTGGAGAACCAGGGCCATTAGAGTTAATCATCGGTGGGCACCTCTGGTACTGGAAAATGAGACCTGTGCTGGAAGGAAATGAGACCGAGCTCATTGTAAATCAAATGCTTTTTTTTTCGTGGTGATGTTTTTAATGGGTATTAAGTCAACCTCACAGCAGTGTTTTTTGAAGTGACAAGAAATCTGTGTGTATATATACCGACCTCTTCAAAGTGAAATAACACAGAGCTGGGCTTGCATTTGTGGTACAGAAATGAAGTGCTTAATTCTGCTTTTTCTCCTTGTGAGCGTGTTCCTAAATACCTACGTGGCATTCTACTGATCAGAGCAAGATGAGATTGTTTGTGTTCATTGCATAGCGGTGTGAGGCTTTGCTACCTGTGTTTTGTCTGCTCTTTGAGGACTGGAAGTTGAGCTGTCAGGTGTTGTGAGGTCAGGAGAAGCAGGTTCTTTCCGTGCACGCTTTAGTAGGGCTCTAAGGTTAACGTTCAGGGGGTTGGGGCACCTGGCAGCACAACTCTTCTGGCTCCAGGAGGAATTACCAAGCCACATTCCATTCCATTGTAATAAAGCAGTACTAAACTTGCCCCCAGTCTGCCCTACTGTGAACGGGGGAAGCTCAGGTGTGGCTTTTGGATTTCTAACTGATGCTTGTGCAAATTGTTGAATTTGGCTGCTGTTTTCTTGTATGGAAATGTGCAAATCCCATACCTAACTCGCTCTACGGATGCATACACGTGTCTCCAAAACCAGGGAGACGCGCTGGGTTATTATTATTATCCTTTTTCAATTGTCTCTTACTAGTTATCACCCAAGGAGCCCATCCCGATACATTCTGCTCGATGGCAATGGTGTGATATGGTGGGAAAGGGATCCTCACAAGTGGAAAACGAAGTTCAGATAACGACTTTGCCTGATGTGCAGTGGCTCTCTCATATCTGTCAAGTTGTGTTGGATGACACGTACATCAGAGTAAATCTAGCTTCAAAGAATGCCTGTGTGCCGGAGCGATTCGGGCTAGGTGCGCTGGCATGCTTCCATCCTCTCTTTGCCTGAGAACGCTAGATTAAACTCTTTCAGCCACTTGGTTCACTGTTGGTCGGGATTGCAGGAACTAACAAAATCCTGTGCTCACTGAGACCCCTCTTCTTTTCTTCCACCCAGAGTGAAGCTTTGGGGCTCTGGCTTTGGGGTCCCTTGCGGTGACTCCTGCTTTGTTCTGCCCGAGGTGCTGAGCAGGGCTGAGTCCTGGAGCCCATCTGTGTGTGAGCAGTCCGTTCTGAATCACAGAGTTTCTTTGAGTCACTCAGTGCTGCGACGACGAGTTTGTCTGCTGCACAGAACAGGTCCCTGTCATTGGCTGGTATTTGAAAGATACAACTGGGTAAACCTTAGAGGTTGCTTTTAATTAAAGTATTTTTATCAAGCAGGCGTGACTTTCAGATAACGTACACTGGAACTCATTAGTTTGTAGGCTCCTGCACAATCCTTTGGAAGAATAGTTCATTATTATGCAAATGGATAGCCCCTGGCCTTGAAGTAATTGTCATACGGAATAGAATGTGGGCCACGATATTCTTCAAACCCTAAATAGCCGGGGAGCTCACGTTGGGCAGTCAGATATTGCTTGTTGTGATGTCTGTGCCTGGAAGCGAGGTTGATATCCCCGAGGTCTGCTATCTATTTTGATATTCCTGCTGAAGGAAGCAGTAAGAACAGCGGAGGGAATGGAGGGAAGGGGGAAGGAGCGCAGAGGAAATAATCTCTGTGATAAAACTGACTTATTTACTCATTTAATGCCTTATTGCGAGGCTAAGCTTACCTCGGGGGCCTGGCAGAAGGGGAGGCATTGGAGAGAGGCACGTATTCATCAGTATTTATTTCCAGGCACCAATGCTGGGGCTTTCAGTTTCCTTGTCTGTCTTTCTGGCGCGTTGCAGTCTGTCTGTGGGCGAATTGAAGTTCCTGGATTGCTTTTTCAAGGGATTGTATCTGGAGTGTAGTGAGACTGCTGCGTTACAGATGAGAGCTGATAATGCTTGTGTCTCAGCTTGCTCGAGGTTACCTAACTCAGTGTAACGGGTGGGAAATTAGTAGCCTGAACTATCTTAACGTATTCTTCCAGTCTGAAATCAGATTGTGAAGCAGTGTCTGGAAGGAATAGTGCATCTGTGAGTCCTTCTCTTTTCCTTCTCTGCTTTTCTCCCTGAACGGTTCACTCTCAGTTTATCTTTTTCTGGCAATGAAGGGTAGCCCAGAGGAGGACGAGGCACAATGGCAGGTGGTAATGGCATACGTATAGTGCTACAGGAGAGGTTGAGCTGGTGCACGTGCCTAACTGGACCTTCCTTCTGTTCTTGAGAGCCTGCTGCAGCTTCTGATGGGAGCCAGGCCTGGCTTTGGGAGCCAGACTTTGCCAGGCTCCCGGGTCAGCCCCGTGGCAGTAATATTTCATGAGAGGATGGGCTTCGTTCCCTCCCGGACAGCAAACTCATTCATCTGTTAGAAAGGACCAAAGTGACTTGCACGTGAGCCTGTCCTTGCAGCATTAGGCAAAAATAGCGCGGGACTGAAGACTGTGATTCCTCTTCGTGCTAACTGGATGTGATGCGTGGATGTCTCTTGAGGCTATGGCACGTTGATGGTAATAAATATGTACTCAGACTCGTGTAGCTGTTTTTTCAGCGTTGTGCACTAAAAAGAAGACGTACTCAAGGGAGCTGAGGGGCTGGGGAATAGCTTCCAAGGCTGGATAATAGAGTGAGTCGAGATATCAGTGCAGAAGAAGTAAGCTTGTTAGGGAAAAACCTCTGAGCTAGAAACCTACGTGCTGCAAGCAGTTAGCCTGCACCATGTTTGTTTATTTTCTGAAGTCTTTCAGTTCTTTGCTGTGATGACAGCAGCGACTATCAGATCTTCAGTGACTTGGAGGATTTGTTTTGAATAAACAACGTGCATCTGATAGGAGTACTCCAAAAATGTGACGAGGCAGATGGAATTGCCTGCGTTATTTGGGTGCGTTTCTCCAAATCTCCTCGGTTCAAATGCCTTCTCTTGCCTTTGTTGATTTCTCTGTATCGTGTCGAGCGAGGAAATAAATGTTTCTGAATGTCTTAGGTTTACTGCTGTAAAAAACACTGGGAGAGCAGCAGGGACTGGGCTTCTCTTTCATTTTGTTCATTAGTCCTCAACATAAGAGGCTGCACACTGTGGTCGTTGAGTTTTTGGAAGCGCCGTGTTCTTTGTGCATCAGGCAGAGCTGAAGACTCGATCCAAATCGATATGAAATAGTAAGCTGAGTGGCAGTGGCATCGGTTATCTGTTAGTTGCACCAAACCGTGCTTTCATTTTAATCAGCCTGGGTGCCACTGAATGCAGAAAAGCGTCACCGAGCACCGGGAGGGAGCTCGCTTGAAATGGTGTTTAATTATTGATGGCTTTAGGTACCAGCTCCTCTGTGTTGCTGTGAAACTCGTGTCAATCTCGTGTGCCGTCTCAGTGCTGTGAAGCTGTTTGTGCCCTGACCTAGGAGCCGGAGTCCTGGACTTTGTGGTTTCCACGATTAAAATCTTTTTTCTTTTTCCCCTTGCAGTTTGCCTTTCAAACCTGCTTGGTTTCGTTGAATGTGCTGACTCTGGGAGCTGAGGCTCAGCAAGTGGACTAGCTTGCCTTTAAATTCCTCTCCCTTAAGCTCTTCTCCTTGACTAAATAAAAGGAAGATAAGTTATACTACTTATGTGTTAGGACTGGAACAAAATCTTCATAAATATTTATCAGGTGGGAAAATAAATACGTGGATGCCTCTCTTTAAAGTCAAATCATAAACATAATAACCAGCTGGCAGAGGATGAAAGTTGGGTGCAGGGGACGTTTCTCACCTTGTGCAGACTGGGTGTGTGCCGTGAGCGTGGTGCAGCATGCGGAGTTGCTGAGCTGGATGGAAGCGTGCGACTGTAGGCAGACGATGGCTTTGGGAAGAGGACGGAATGCTGAACTTTGGAGGTGCAGGGTCGCCTGTCATCCATGTGCAGTAGCTGAATCTGAAGTGAGGCTGTTCTGGTGGGATCCAAATGAGGCTGAACATCCCTCGTATGGCCTTTTTAATGATAGATAGCAAGGGCTTTAAAAAAATAAAAAGGAAAAAGCAAGGCGGCTGCAGTGCAGAAGTCCTATTTTTGTAGGCAAAACTGCATGAAATTGCCAGCGTGCGCTGATAAGCACACGACACTAGATGCTTATCGTTTGGGCATTGTGTGGGACGTGTAGAACTGGGGGTTGGAAGCTGAGATGCCTAGCATCCTGGTAGCTGGGCACCTTTCATGTAATTACACTTCATTCCGTTGCTGTAGGATTTCTTCTACTGACGGCGCGTAACCTGAGGCTTAATTTTTTTTCCTTTCTGAAGGTGCTGAAGCAGATTGCACCTCGGGGTATCTCCGTGAGATAAGCAGTATCTGGGATGCAGAGGAGCTGAGCTGAGCTGGGTCATCGATGATGCATTTCCACACTTGATTTTTCTCGAAACGAAGCGAATAGCTTTTCTGCGGCGTGCATAATTGTCTTTAAACTTCTTTACCTGCTGGATTCCCAGGGATTTTTTCTGCTTTGACTTTTGCACGTTTGGTTAACGCAGAAGCTGTAGTTTCATGGGTTAGATAATAGCTGTGTAGGTATTAATTTCTGTTCACGTGGCCAACGCCTGTCACGTTTAATGGGTATTCTCTCTGCTCTGTGTCACGGCGACTTCATTAACCACGTTGAATTATGCTGTAAATGTTTGCAGGGCCTTGTTGCTTTTAGTGCTCCACGGGGAATTTGCATTGCAATGGATAGGGATCTGAGGGCAGGAAAGCTGCTGGAGTGGGCATCGTCTGCTGCTTCAGACAGGCGAGCTTCAATGGTAGGGGGTACATAAGTGTGTGTGCTGCGTGTCCTGTACATAACTGCTGGCGTGCTGTTGGGGCACTCAGGAGCACAGTGCTCTTGGTGCCATCCTGGATAGGTGGGACGAGGGCACGCGTTCACTTTCCTACACAAAACCTCTGGATCAGAGCAGAGACCAACAGAGAAAATGCAGAAACTTTTAGGTAGAGCTGAAGAACGTGGGATAAAGATGGGAGGGATGCGAGGGCCGTGAAACAGGATTGTGGCTGCAAACTGACAGCCGTGACTTTCTCCTGCACGTCGTGTTTTGAGCCTACTTCAAAAACCACGCTAAGCTGACGTCTTCTGAAAGGTTGCTCTGGCTGTGTGCTGGATACGTGCTCCAACAAAGCTGGAGAAAGAAAGAGCCTACAGCATGCAGGGATAACGTGGAGGGGAGCAGTGTCATTTGGAAACAAGAACTGTCCAATCCTACCACGTAAGCAGATTGCTCCGTGGTTGCATTGCTCTAAATGGTGATATTGATTCCAACAGTTAGTAATAACAATATATACACTGGTAAGGGTGTGATGGGCAGGAGCTGGAGAGGAGTAAGTCTTATTACAGATGGTTTTTGACTTGCTTTGCCTGTATGGTAGGTAGCTGAAATACCTGTCTTAGGCCAGAACAACCTGTACGACCTGTCCTTGATTACGCATCTCGAAATGGAGACAAAAAACCAAATCTTTTAATGAATGCCAGCTTTGTGCACTGTCATCATGTTCCCCACCAGATGCCTGGGGCTGTGCTTTCTGCTTTAACGTGCACTCCTCACTCCTCTGCTGTTGAGTGATGAGGTCTGGCGTTGCCTCAAGGCCGGGCAGCGTTGCTACGATTGTACATGACTAGCAGATAGGCACAAGAAGTAGTTCCTGGGCCATCTGTTGGGCTGCTGGGTGCAGAACTCGGATGTTTTAAGATCAACTTAGAAGTTCTAACCTTCAGATTGTGTTTAAGTTGTGCTTTGGTTTCATTAGATCACCCTGCCAGGTTTTCAAATGATGATAACAAACAGTTGTGTGCAGATATGTTTGAAGTCTCGAGTTCTGTAAGTCCCCGTGTTTTCCAGGAGTTGGAGTACGAATGCTGGAAGTCTTTCTATCGTGTGATCATTACTGAAACTTCCTGGGTTTTGTTCTCATTAGTCGTGTGGTGAATCCAGGGAGAGGATCAGCAGGGATGGGGTCCAGATCTTCAGGTTCCAGCCCTTCCATGGCAAGGTTGCTCAGTGTGAAGTTGTATTAGCATACAGCTCAGTGTCGAGCCTTGACTTCATCACTTGTATCCTACATCCCATCGCAGGAAGCGTGCGTGATTCGTGAGGATGGGTCAGGGAAAAGAATGAAACAGCGAAGCAGAAAATGAAAGGGATGTGTTTACAGCACGCTGAGCTGGGATGTGTACATACACACGTCCTTGCAAACTGTGCAGTGTGTGTTTGTACAAAGCACCCCCGTCTTTCATAAATATTTGTATGCTTAAGCCTATCATTTTGGTTTAAAGGATGTAATCTGCCATAACGAATACGTTTCCAGACCTTGGCAGGCCTTGCCAAATGATTGCTCTGACCAGCTGTTCTCCCCACTGAAAGAGCTTTACATGTAATAAATAACTAACCCCCCCCTAGCTCCTCGCTGGAGCATCTCGGGAAGGCTTGGGTGGTTGCTATGCTAACTTATTGTCCTTATGCTTATTTATGACGAAGTGCATTTCTGCTTGGTGGAACGGCGGACTTGAAGATCAAATGCACAAATTGAAGACACCTCTGCAGCTGCTCTGAAACTTTGCCACGCAGTGGCTCCGACTGCTGAGCTAAAATCATTATTTCTTCTCTTGCTAGTGGAAAAAAGCGTGAGCAAAGCAATATAATTGGCTTGGCAGCCTGGGGTCTGTTATTTAGCGAGCCTTCCCAGTAAAGCTTTATCTGCAGGACAGATCCCGAATGAGAAATGAACAATCCTTTGTGTAAACACAAACAGTGCGTTATCACCGAGTGCAGCTATTCTCCTTTAGTGAGTTGCATCTGAAATCCAGAATGGAAGATGAAAGCAGCAGATAAAGCCGAGCGTTAGCAGCAGCTTATGACTGAAAACCTTAACTACAGGCAGTAGCAGTCAAGCAAGGACTGTAAATAATAAGGGTATAAAGAGCCAAAGGTAGAAAGAAAGCAGAAACAAGGGACCTGGTTAATAAGATCAGGAACACACTGCACTGTGCTTCTAAACGCCTCTCCCTGTGGGAGAGCCTGCTGCTGAGAGATGGTGGTGCACAAGGGATGCGGCCTCAGCTCTGTGAGTTGTCAGTGCTGGTGTCTGACTGTGCTGGGGGCCCTGGGGAAGGACAGCCAGAGCTGGGGTACGGTGGGGATGGAGGTTTGGCTGGTGATGAACGTGCTGCTGGTGGGCCTTGGTGGGGCAATTTCATCTTCCAAAATAACTATTGCCACTTGGCTTGAAATCTATCAACGTCTCCAGCTATTTGAGATCAAAATAGCGCTTAATGGGTTTAAGTGATCGATAGTCCCAAAGACTTCTGAGGATCTTAGCCCATAAAATATTCATAGTTTGTTTGTCTTTTAAGAACCTGCTCGTCTTGTTAACACATTGCAGAGTGCCAAGTTTGCGGAGCGCTTCTATTAAATGATGCTGGGATGCTTACAGCAAGTGCAACACGTTTGTTTTACCTATCGATGCGAATAAATGCTATTTAGGCTCTCCCAGGAGTTACTGTGAGACACCTGAGTGGGACTGCAGGATGATGGGCTGCCTTTCTGAAGCAGCACAGCAGAGACTTCGTAGTCCCTGTTTCTTCCTCCCATTTTGGTTAGGGCTCTTCTCATTTTAACGCTGTAACTTCCTGCCCTTCAGGACAGTGCAGTGTACCTGCAGCCCTGGGATGTGTTCCCTTCTGGCTGCAGAAGAGCAAAGGCAGCCTGGGCAGGAGAGGGAGGGCTCACGTCCAGGAGTATCAGTGCCTTGATTTGAAGTACGTGGCTTCTGTTCTGGCACCAGATGTTGACATCAGCACTGCAGGACAGCATGCAAAGCATTACATTTTTGAAGGAACAGCTTTTTGTTTTTGCTTCTGTAGGCTTCATCCTGAAGAGTAATGCATTTATAAAATGCTATTCTTGACTGCATCTTAAGCTGCTATTCAGCTTCTAGGCACAAAAAAAAAAAAAAACCCAACAGTCAATAACGTCTTTGCTTTAAACTTCTCTGCTGTGCCTTTTGGGAAGTGCTGTGTTCTTGGCGGGTTTGCCTCCTTCATGCACTGAGCTGGTGTTGTTTTTTGCCTCAGATGAGCTGGGCTGGTCCTTGCTGTAGCCAACTGGGAAATCTGCATTGCATTTCTACAGCAGCTGGAGCACTTGTGGGAAACATAACAGTGGCTTGAAAAGAAATTGCCGGTGGCTTGTCTTTAAGCCTGTACAAATACCTGACGCGGGAGTGTTCTGAAATTCACTGTATGTTTAGGAGGAGAAAACTTGGTAGATGTATAGAGTTAATACAGGAGAATGGGCAGAACCAACTACTGCAAGGAGCCTTTTGGGAAATGATTGTGGACTCGTGTGTGTTCAGGCTTACTCATTGTCATTTGGAAAGGCAGAGCTGGAGAGCTGAGCAGCAGGGGAAACAGGGCTTGACCTTGTCAGGGCCGTGCTTGAGTCCTGCCTTGGTCACCTTTCAGGCTGGGCTCTTGGGTCAGAGAACACAGATGCTCATTGTCCTCCGGAGGCAGAACATCATAAAGCTGTTTGTGTTCTTTCTTTTCTACGTGCATAAACATTCGAGGGGAAATTGCTATTGATTGAGAGAGCAAGATGCTCGTACCTGCTCAGCTTTCTGCATTACTTTAACAGCTATTTTAGTCACACAGGCAGCTGTGGTTTATTGGCTTCCCAGTCTTCATCCTCCATACAGTAAACAAAAGCGATTCTGATATTTTTGGTTCATTGATGCTTTCAAGGTGGTACTGATGGTTCGGGAGAGTAAAAGAAATCCGCAGCTTTGCTTCACTTCCCTCGTGGGCAATTGCGTGAGGGAAGGCTGGGGAGGAAAGCTGAGAGGCTGCCCCATCCATCCTAGAGGATGGGGCATTTTCAGTGGTAGGCTGATGTTGGAAACCACCGTTCCTTGGCCGTGCAGCAGTAATTATGCAAACCTGGTTGTTTAGCTGGATACCTACATATCCAGTGCTGTCTTCATTCCATATTGTTTTTAAGCATCTGAGGCTTTCTCGCTAGTGCCTTGTATTTCACTAACACTGCTTTTCTTTTGTGTATTTTCTGATGTAGATGCAGTTGCTTGAGTCTCTGCTGTCAAATCCTTCAGCCGGCCTGCCTGGCTGATGAGAATTTACATCAGGCTCCTTCAGTGTTTGTAAATAGCCTTGATGTAAGTCACGTCGCAGGAAAAAGAACCAAAAAGCCATCTTGTATCCAGTGCCATCCTGATAAGGTCGCTGCATCCCTACATCAGTGTAATTTAGAGAAACAGCTCTTGTGAGTGGAACCTCAACTCAGCCTCCCCGTGGAAAAAGGGTAGTTCAATTAAAACGCTGTCTGAATGAGAGCAGCACAGGAGGCATGGGATGTATATAGAATACAGAAAACGAAGCTGACTGTGGGCAGCGTGGTATAAGCAATAAGGTTCTGCTTTGCTTTTGTCCCTACTTGTGTGTGTGTGTGTGTATGAACTGTATTCAGAACTTCAGTTTTACCTCATGCGAACTCAATGTCAGGATAAATAACAGCACGTCTGTGCAAATGTCAGGCGTCAGTCTGACCGTAAAGGTTAATCTGAAGAACTGTTACAGTGCAAACAGGGGAGGAAAAAATAGTGTCTTTCGTGAAGCACTGATAAAACTGCAGGATCTGACTTCTCCCCCTCCCCTCATTTCAGCAAATTTGGGACCTGTTTATTATCTGGGGTTGAGATGGGCTGGAAGCTGTGTGAGACGGGGAGGACCTCTGAGAGCTCCCCGTGGAAAACATCTGCAGTGAGAGCAGATGTCCTTTGTGGCTGTTGTGATGGACAGCTTGTGGCCGAGCATCACACTCGTGGGCAAGGATGGATGTGGGTGAGAGCTGCTCCTCCCTCAGCTAGGTGTGCCCAATTAGAGTTAATAATGTATTGAGCTAACTTTCCATACGATGGCCAATGGGAAACACAGCGTCTCAGCTGGATATGAATATTTCAGCAAATACCAATTTAAGGCACGCCAGGAATCTTCTGGTATCCTGCCAGTTCAAAACATTTCTATCTAATCTGCTTTAAAAGGAGCGTTTTCTTAGCATAATGATTGTTTTTTAATAGAAAGTCTAGGTAGGGACCCTTGTGCAGGGATTCTTTGCCATCCTTCGGCTCTGTTGTGGGTTTGTTTTATCAGCAGAATGCATCCAGCTTGTCTTTGCTTCTGTGTCACACGTTTGTGTGCCCCCATCTCTTCACGCTGCCATGCCATCCCTGCTGCATGGAGAGCTGGCTGTGGTAATGCCAGTCCCAGCCTGAACCTCGGCGAGGTTCCATCAGTGACTGCCACGTGCTTGGAGAGGAGAAGGCAGTGTCCTCACACATAACAGTGTGCCATTCTTTAGCTATAAACCCTCAGCTTGGGAGCACTGGGGAAAAACAGGCTCACAGCAGCAAGCTGAGACAGGGAGCCAGCAGGATCCAAGCTGCCAGGAGCAAGCTCTGACTGCTTGCACAAATGGAAATCAGGTTTGGGAATCCAGCTCTGGTTTGTTGGTCTGAAGGATCCCAAAACTGCCAAAGGCTGGAGTGGGCAGTGAGGCTGATAAGCAAATGGCAACTAGCAGCGTGCAGCATTCTTCTCCTTCGTTCTGTTTGGATGCTTCTCTGGTGAGGAGCAGAGATGTGGCTGCAGAGGGCGTTTCTAGTCATCAGCTTCCTGGAGCTGTTCATGCCACGCCATGCAGGGTATAAAATCAGAGTGGTAGCATCTTAGTGCCCTGCTCGTTCCCCTCTGAGCTAGGGCTGCTGCTGGATGACACAGCAGCGGCTCAGAGGATGCAGGCAGCTGACACAACTTATGCCAGCCTAGGTTCCCTGGGGATAAATGCTCAGCTGGTGTGAGTTACCGCAGCTTCATTAGAGCAGCGAGCGCTGTCAGGCTGTGCCCAGCTCACGGTCCAGCTCAGTGCTCGTGTGCGTGGGCAACGTGTTCAGCGTGGCCCTTCCAGGCTTCTCAGGCCTGCCCAGCCCCAGGAGGGACATCGTGAGGACTGCAGCTGTGTGGCCATGAGACAGAGCAGCACCTTGCTGCACGTGCCTGGCCTGGAGGTTGGCTGTGCTGGCTCACACGTGCCCTCTGCACTGTATTCTATGCTGCTCAGGGAGGAGAGGGCTGAGATGTAATCCAGCTGCAGCTCGAACACCTTGACAAAGCGTTCCCCCAGGGGTGACAGGCTCAGGGCTCCCGTTTCTCCTGGAAGCAAAGGGAGCTGGAGCAGCACGGCGTGCTGCACTGTGATAGCGTAATGCTATTTGTACGGCAAGCTGCTTTTGCAGGCTAATTAGACATGCAGGATGTGCAGACTTTGCCTTATTCAGCTTTTAATTAACTCTGTGTAATAAGCTGTAAGCACATTAATATCCACAGAACACTCGGTATTGTATCGGTTAATATTCGGGTGATAAAGCCCGGCGTATTGTGTTCGCACAAAGACGGGTAAAGCTGCCAAGAATGGGAAGCTCTGTTCTGAAATCGGGACGTGTGTTTAGGATCATCCCGCGTTTTCAAGAGCACGTCTCAAATGATAAGCCCAAATAACCCAAGGTGGCCGTGGGAAGGTTTTTAACATTGCACGCGCGTTTTATGTACTTAATTTGAAGTTTATATTATAAAAAATGGATGGATTCATTTGCATTCACTAGCTCGGACAGATGGCGTGATCTGTAACAAAATACTCCGCAGAATACTAAGAAGGATCATTTCAGCACCCTTTCCTTGGAAGCCCATTGCATCCGAAGGGTGAGGGGAGGCTTTGGAGATGGAGATCTGCCTTGCAAAGGCAGCGTGTGGCTGGGGAAGCTCGGACCTGCCCAGCAGCTGCAGCCTGTGCTGGGCAGGGTTGGAAAGCACCAGCTGAAATGGAGCCCGCTCCTCCTCCTGGTGGAAAGCCTTTCTGCCTGAGCTCCTCGCCTGCTGCCGGAGCAGCTCCGGAGCCACGTGCGTGTATCGTGCCCTGTTCTGTGTGCCCTGTTCTGTGTGCTCTGTGCTGGGCCTCTGTTGGCTGCAGGGACCGCACGGGAGCTGATGCATAGATTATTTTTGAAGGAAGTTCGTTGCTGGGCACAATTATTTCCTGATAACTGGGACTTTATTTAGCAATAGTACCGCTGGAGTTGTGCTAAAGAGGACATCTGTGGTTGCAAATTAGAGGGAGGGAAAAAAAAAAAAGGTTTCAGGCACTGCCAATTGAGCAAAGCTGCAATATGTTCTGAAAGTCAAGCTGTGTTTTCTCATTTCTGCACATCATAACCAGTAATAAAAGTCTTCGGGGCTAAATTAGGTTCTCCATTTCACTTCTGAAACCTCAAATTGCTTTTCCATTGTCAGCAGCAGCACCGGTGCAAAGCAACCTAGAGACAATAAGCAAAGGTTGGTGCAGAGATAACTACAGAGCTGCTTGGAGGAGCCCCAGCTGGTGCAGCAGCGTGGAGTAACAGTAAGAGCCCGTGGTTGCAGTTAGGCTGAGCTGAGTTTCTGTGGTGTGAACATCTCTGTGTCTGGTGCCAAGCACTGCCTGTCAGGACTTCAGTGCCCAAAGCTCCGAGCAGAAAGTACAAGTTTAGAAACGTGGTGTCATCTCAACTGAAAGGATGGAAACAGGCACCTGTCCCATCCTTTAAACTAGGTTGCAGCATCGGGCTTCTGGACCGCTCGGTCCATTAATCCTTTGCTCAGTGAATCCATTGATCCGTCCTTTCATTGCTGAGTTCAGTCTAGCTGCCGAAGCCGTAACGATGTTTGTTTGAAATGAAGAGATCTGTGTTTTTTTTTTCTTTTGCACCTGTTGTTTTCAGTTAGATGTAAGAAATAGGAGAGCTCCATCTGTCCGAGAGCGCTCGTTCAGCATTAGGGATGCACTCGGGGTGCCTGGCTCCTGCTGCTCCTCCTCCTCATCTCCAACCTGGATCTCCCCTGCCACAACCTGAGGCCGTTCCCCAATTCCTCAGGCTGTGGAGTAGTACGTTGCTTATTGTGTTTCTTGCATTTTCCTCCGCTGCTTGTACCTGTTTGGTGCTGATACAGTCTGTCTCTGGGCTCTGACACAGTTCTGGCTCGTAACGTGAAGCAGCATATTGAATATTGCTTTCTGCCTGGTGGCAGCAATCTGATATGCATTTGGTGGTAGAATTCCAGATTAACTTATTGAACAGCGTTTAATTTGAAAGCCCATCTAGGTCATCTGTTATCTGCTGCTGACACTCGCCATCAGTGTTCTGTTTGGTCCTTTTGACAGCAGTGAGAGCAGCTCCAGAGAGCCACGGTGGGCACAGGTTCTGGTGTTTCCTCGTGCCATTCACGGCAAGGATCGACCCCGTGTCGCAGAGAGGGAGCTGGCACAGCTCTAGCTCTCCTGAAGCCTGTGACAGTGCCACCACAGAGCCTAATTTCATTTACTGAGCTCAACTGTGGCTAAGATGACACCAGCTTATTAGCAGAACGTATTATTACAGCAATAATAACCCGGTGGTTTTGCCAGTGAGCGTGGTGGGATTAGTGCTTGATATGAAGAGGGGCATCATGTTAACACAGCGTTATGAAGTCATGGCTAAACTCACCGTTTCCTTTCTTGAAGGGATAGAGACAGTTCTCCTATAGAAGGTGAAAACCTGAAACTCCCACTCAAATCAGCGAAGATTAATCACGCTGTCCCCCTGTGACTGGGAAGTAAGAACACTGTACGTCAGGCCTTAGCAGTGTGTCAGACTGGGACTGGCAGCCTGCCTTCTCGTGCAGAAAATCACCAGGATAGTGCAGTGCTGCCCCCAGGTTCCTGTGCCATTGCTCCTCGTCAGGCACGCCGCTGGGCAGGTCTGTGGGGTACGTGGGCTTGGGCTCTGATCTCTCTGCAGAACGCTTTGTAAAGAAGCGAGGGATGCTCAGTGCCCTGGGAAGCATGCCAGGGTCAAAAATCCTCGCTAACTAATTGCTGATTGATTTCATACATCTACCAGTGGGGCAAATCGAGATCTTTAGCTTGTAATTAACTCACCAGCCATCCCCAGCTCCAGGTGTCTTCTCGGTGCTCCGGGAGGCAGTCGCACTAAGTATTCCTTCGTAAATATTGTCATCAGTGTGGCAGTAGCCCTGCAGGTTCCCTGAGTGTTAACCACAGTACTTCTGTTCCTCAAAGAGGTCTGAAGGATGCCTAGAGCCCACTCGCTGAAACTTGCAGGAAAAATGAAGCGCTATTTGAATAATTTGAGTTCACTGTAATTCCTACTCGCTCCTTAATGAATATTTAAAGCTGTGATACATGTCGAAGCTCTTAAAGAGGAGGGGAGCTGGTTTGGGTCTTAATAGTGCTTCTGGATTATAATCACAAGAGGGATTTCTGTTTTGTTATTAACTGTTCACTTCCATTACTTTTCAGAGAAAAATCTGAAACATGAAAGGTGTTCTGGCTCTGTGCCGTATAGAAACCTTGAGTGTGTTTCATCACAGTGCTGTTCTGGTGCTGCTTTCCCATGGTTGCTGCACCTTCCAAACCTTCCAGGCTCGTGGAGTCTGTGGGATGCAAGCCCTGGGCTGTCAGAAGAAAGGTAAGGAACGCGTCCCATCATTCTTCTCATTTGTGGAAAGAAGTTCGGGTCTATCTGGCGTGGCCATTTCTTTTTGTCTTATCTGTTAAAAACGAAAATCCCACAGAACAATTTAATGTCCCCCGCAGGATTAATAAGGTACGTGCTTCTCAGTCCTGAGAGTCCGGGTGATGAAACTGACTGTATTAATAATGAATTTCCAGGGCTGGCTTAGTTCTCTACTGTCCTCAAAGCAGGAACTGAAAACTTTCATCTCTAGTGGCTACACGTGCCCTGCGTTCGTGGATAGGACAGCCCAACCAACGCTGGGTGCTGTGCTCTGAGTCCTCCTGATTTCCATGTCACGTTGGGTATGGCTGGATGCAACCCATGAGAAAACAAAACCTCCACTTTGCTCCTTCACCTGTGATGTGATTTTACTCTCTTCCTCCTGGCAGGGTGGATTTTTGTTTTTCAGCTAAGTCCATCTTGCAAAACACGACGGTTGGGTAAGACGTAATTTTGCTTTAATTATGATTAAATTACTTTATGAATTAAGCAGAGGATCTCACGAGGCTGGAATCTTTTGACACGTGAGAAAATTGCCTTTCTTTAACAAGCTGCTTCAAGCACACGAGGCGGTATTAGCATTTTTCAGTTATCGCTCCAGGGGATTAAATAATAAGGGGAAGAATTGTACCTGCGATGATACGGTGTGCATGTGCGTGTCGTAGTCTTAAAGCTGAGCAGACGCTGTGGAAATCAGCTGAACTGCTGAACCCGTGACGCTGTGCAGTGCAAGTGCGAGTAGGGATTTTTCTTTACAAAATGGCTTTCCAGAATGCCTGAATGTCTCTAGATGCCTGTTCCCATACGGGCTTGCTCCTGCACCAGTCACCTTGGCAGCTTCAGTGGATTGCCACTGTCTCGTGGCATCAAATCCAGTGAAGTGGAAAATGGGCTGTAAGGGATTAAGCTCCTGTTATCGTGAGCGCAGCTACTGGGCTGTAGTTTTGGTGATGGAAGTTGTCTGTGATCTGCACAAATCCGTAAGGTAACGGCGTGCAGCCAGAGCTGGGGGCAGCCATAGGATGGGGTGAAAGCGTCGCAGCATTCTTGCTCTGGAATGTGATGCGTGCACAATCCACACTTCATAGATGAATGAGTGTGCACTAGAGAAGGCAAGAAATGTGATTTTAAGCCAGAGACAGACAGCGTTTTCATCTCAGTGTTTATCTGGGAGACAAAATCCTGCACCCGTGGAAGAGCAAGCACGAGGAGTGTTTGGGTGCAGATGCTCTCAGCAGTGCAGAAACTTCTCTTGCGTGCACTTTGAAGCTGAGCTGAAACGTGCAGTTAGCAGTGCAGCCATGGTACAGTACCACCACTCTCCTGCAGCATGGTAGGTAGCGCTCCCAGGATAATCAGCAGCAATTACTGCCTCATGCAGGCAGGAGGAATTCAGTAGTGATGGTCTCTTGATTGCACGTGGGCGAACTTTATCTGAAACTTGGAGAAGAAAGGCACAGTGTCAGATATTTTTTTTTCCCCTCTTTCAATTGTTTTGATAGCTGTAGAGATTGCTCAGGATTTGTATGGGGGAGGAACAAAGCCCTGTGCTGTGTTTGTGATGCAAAACAACTGCAGAACTTGCTTGCTTGGACCCTTTCTCGTACTTCTGAATTGCCTTTCATTCTCTGCTTGCCACTAAAGATTCACTTGATGGAGCCCTATGGAAAAACAGATTCCACCCCGGGCTCCAGAGTTTTACAATCAACCAAGTAAATCAGCAGTTAACTTGGATAAATATTAGCTATGACAAATTAAAAACGCGTTTTTCTGATGCTCACACGCTCCGTAATTGCCGTTGCTGTTATTGCTCTGGATCGCAGTGAGGCACCTGCTCATCATCTGATCTAATCATGTCATGGCGTTCAAATCCAAGTCCATTTCAAGCAACTTTTCAAGGCCATGAGACAGCAGATCCAGAACCACAGCAGGCATACTTTCCTATCAGTGGACTCAATTCATACTTTGGTGGTTGAATTTGTGGGTTGTTTTTTATTTAGTGTCATCACAAAAACAGGCACCAGTGAAGCTGTTTTTGGTGGTGCAGTACTCCAAGCCAGGCAGCACACCCAGGTGGCTGAGCTTGCTTTGCCCATCGTCAGTGGCACAGCCTGGGAGCTGGCTGGGTCACAGAGTCCACTCTGTGGGCATCTGGGCTCAGCACAAGGATGTTGGGCAGCAAGAGCAGTTGGAGAGGAGGCAGAGAGGATGCTCAGAGGATCACTGGTAGGAATCGTGCAGCTGGTGGGAGGAAGGAAGCCAGGGCTAAGTCTTCACTTCCAGAACTTGCTGGAAATCTGAGAGCTCTTCACGTCTTTGTAAGCAGCACCTAAGGACAGAATAAAAGTGTGGTCTGACAGGGTCTCTGCCGCTTTCCTGACCCGTGGCAGTGGGCAAGGCAAAACTTGAAGAGCTCTTGCTCCTCCCTTCCCTTGATGCTGCTTTGAGCAGCTGTGGTTCCGTGCCTCAGTACGGACGTCTACGAGGTTGGTAGCAGCCTTGGTATGTAATGAGCTGATCAAACTGTAAGCAGTGATTTATTTCATGACGGGAGCAGTAATGGGTTTGGACTTTAATAAAACGGGGACGGTTTTCTCCTGAGCTGAACGCTGTATGATGGCAGATTATTGAAGAGCTTCAGCATTTGCATCTTCCCTACTGGAAGCTAAGGAATAAAGATGAAATGTGCCACACATTAGCTCTCCAAATACGAAATAGAAGATAATTTTTCTATTGGCAGTAACGCATTAGCTGGCAATAGCTGTAAATACTCTTATGCAGAGTTCACTGAACTCTGCTGGCTTTAGATCGGCTTGAAGGGGATAAATCACTTCTGCAGCAATTATTTTCGCAGTCATGAAGTGTGCAGGCAGGCTGCAGAGCCCGTGTATGTAGCCACACATTGCTGGGATGTGCTGGGAGCCTTTCCCTGTCTGATGTTTGCTTGCAGTGCTGCAGCATTCTGCATACGTGGCAAACAGTCGCTTGGAATCAAAGCCAGGCAGCTCTCTGTTGCCACATGTGATGCTGCTCAGGTGCTTCTCCCATCACTTTGTTAGGATTGTGAAAGGAATGGGGTCATTTTGTATACGTGGTTGTAACAGGTATTGTCCCAAGCCACTTTCCAGACGTTTCCAGTGTCAGCAGCACCTTGCTTTCTGGTGGGCAGAGCTGAGAGTGCCTGGAGCTGAACTCCTCGTGCCTGCTATTTTGTCTGTTTCCTTTTTTGACTTAGTCCATACCTTCCAACAAACCACAGCTTGCACTTTCAAATTAATTACGATCGTTGCCAAGTAGTGATTCATGCAATATTTTACTTGTGCCTGAAGGAGCTCTTCCCTCTTCAGGTTAATCATCTAATTAGATTAATTATGCTGATTAGACACCAACCCTGACTCCTGTAACTCATCGCTTCCATCGTAGCTGTCCAGGAGGGGATGATTAAACCTTCTCCATGCTCATGTGGAATGAGCTGCAGGAGCAGCTCCAGTGCTGCAGCATCCTTCTTGCAAGTCAGTCCCTCGATTCCCTCATAGGCAACGTAGCACGGATGAGTGGGGGCTTCTGTGGCTTCCTCTGCCTTCTGCACCTCAAAAACCTTTACCTGTGTTAAGATCTACATGCGTCATATCCAAACTGGATTCAGATTGCATTACAGAGCTCTCGGATGAGCCTCCCGTTGGGAAGGAGGCAGGGAGACACCATCAAACAGCCTAACTGCAGTGTTCAGATGTGGCTCTGGGGGATGTGTTTCAGTGGGAAATAACAGCGATAGGTGGATGAGCCTGGATGAGCCTGGAGGCCTCTTCCAACGTTGTTGGTTCTGTGAGATGAGCAGTCTGGTACCTTGCTTGATGTCTTTGCTCCAAGCCCTACCCCATCGCCGTGTCCTGCAGAGCAGGACGGTGATATGCGTGGACGGCTTTGTGTTGTGTCCTGCTACTCTCATTTTAAACGTCTGGAGCTACCTTGAGCAGAGTTTGAGTGTCGGTCCTAATTATTCACAGTAAAACCTATGCCAGATTTCTGTCGGTGAACGCGCCAGACACGCACAGACTGTTGCTATTTGCACACAGGACAGCGTTGGAGGCCGGCAGGCTGTGTGCTGGGTGATCGCTTGCCCGTGGAGGTTGCCGTTCCCTTTGTCCCCCTGGCTGGGAAGCAACAACCTGCCCCGAGTTGGGGTGATGGAGCAGGCAGCAACCTCTCACCTGACAGGTGGATTTGGGGGACGGCCCCAACTTGGAGTGCACGCACCGAGGGGTTAGCAGGATGGAGGGTAAGGTAACGGCATTGTTTTTACAGCTCGTGCTTTCTTGTTATTCAGGATCACAAAGCAGAGGAAGAGCAGGAAGCATCCCTCTGGCAGCGGCCCAGAGGCTGGTGTCCAAAGATTGGCATCCTCACTCAGCAGCGCACGGCACGGGAGCACGTTGCTGCCAAGAGAGCAGCAGTACATGGCTGGCAAAGGCTGGCTGATGGGGGGCAGCTCCCAGGGCTGGAGCAGCGGTGTCACTGGGAGTGGGGCACCATTATCTGTGGCTGCCATATGCTGCTGCTCGGCTGTAGGGGAAGGAGCCTAGGGAAGGCTTCATTTACAAGGGCGAGGGCCACGTTCAGCAGATGAGCTGAGTTTCCTTTGGTGGTGCTGACACGGCTGAGTGATGCTGTGTTTGAGTTTCAGAAGGATTTACACTCAGGTGTTAGGTTTGAAACATCACACGGAGCCGTTATTCCAGCTCCTGCTGTGTCACTCCGTGCTGCAGGCTGTTACTGCGCACAGTTTTCCTCGTGTTCCAGTTGAGATTAGGAGCTTCCAGCAAAGCCGTGAGTTGTTCACCCAGATCATTCCCTCTTCTCCTTCACCAAACGACCTTCAAGCAGTGATAGTTGCAGAAGTGGGGGAGGCATGCTGGAGGGAGGGTCCTGCATTTTGCAGGCTGTCGTTGCTGCAAGAGCCAGCACCAAACTGGAGCTTGTATTGTGCGATGCAGAGCAGTGGAGAGCTGCACATCGATGGAAACTTCTTGAAGGAAGATGGGCAAGGGAGGTTGGAAAAGAAAACAATCTTAAACCGGTCCGTATTGCCCTCAGAAGGACAGGTGCAGAGGTCCAACCAAACGCTGGGATCGTTTCTTGTCTCTCTATTGTTTGATGCCTGGATGCCATCCTCATTTTTAAGCCGCCTTGTTAGAAAAACTTGCTTGGTAGATGAATCCTGAAACAGAATTGAGGAATAAGACAACTCTTAAGGAGCTGGGGAGTTGATTATTATTCACTGTAAATGTATGCAGAGAGCCAGTCATTTTGGGAGCCAGGCTAGGAAAAAATACACCTCGTGCTGGTCTGTGCAGATCTGGTGGAGTTTTTGTCGCTTACAGTAACTACTGCTTTTAATTTGTGAGCCATTCGTAGTCTGCGTTTCGGTGGGATCTGCGCTGGCATTGTCTGCTGACTGTGAGTAAGATGTGCTTAGCATTCAGGGTGGGCTGGAGCTTCTGGCTGGCTTCTGCGTGCTGCAGGAAGAGGCTGCTCTGAAATGAGCCGTGCTGGAGGTGGGACCGAGGGGTTTCTTTTTCAGCTGGCAACGGTGTCAAAAGATTTGGCATTGATGAGGTTCAGATGTGTTTACCAGCCTTTTCTTGTGCTGGATTACGTGACATCCACAGCGCTGGCTGAGCTTTTCCTCAGCCTTTGTCTCTGATAAGTGACACGCACTGTATTAAAAAAAAAAAAAAGGAAGAATTGTAGCAAATTGGATTTTTAAAAGCAACTTGGGCTTCTCGGTGTCCTTCATTTGGCGTTTATTTGCCCTGTGCTTGGTCGCAGGCAGCGGTGTCCTGGGAGGGTGCTTTCTTTTTGTGTCCCAAATGCGCTCGCCGTGTCTGAGCCGCTGCTCTCGTTCAGCCTCAGAGCCTTTAAAGATGAGATGGTTTAATGATGAGGGGAGGAGGCTTTTGGTAATGCTAGAAAGAATTGCTTTCAACAGTAGGAGCCTATTTTGAGAGTGTTTTTGTATTAAAACCAGCAGTGGTTAGGGTGAGGTTATGGTGTTCGGTGTTGGCCGTCACAGCCAAACAAATGGGATGGGAGGCAGAGGTACTGTGCTGGCTGGTTGTGGAACTACACTGCAGATAAGAAGTAACGCTTCCTTTTGGCTGTACTGTGCCCTTCTCTACTGGTGGGTACAGATGGAAGTCACCGAATCCCTTCTGCACCCACGTGAGATGCGCTGCTTTGTACCACGCTCAGGTGCCCGGCCCTCATGGTTTCTAGGGCTGTTACTTCTAATGCATGTGGACTTGATGTTATTATCTTCAACAGCAAAGTACGTTTCCATTTGTGTAAGACAACGGCATCATTATGTCTCCAAGTCCTACGTGGAAGAGGAATAATAATCGCAATGATACAGAAGTGTCTGCTTTAATCAATATCTTCAGACATTATGGGAATTGAATCCCACCTTGCTGCTAATATATTAGGTATATTCCACTTTATCTTCTCTTGCAGAATTGATTTGCCACCGTTCAGTTCACTTGGCTCTTGTCATGCAAATTGTGGTATTTCTCCCCCATTGACTGCGCCAACTGAGATTAGATTGGAGAATCAAGTCTCACTGACCAGCTGCCGCGTGTTTTTTCATTTGATTTCTCCATCCTTCACTTCCCAGTCCCACTGTTCCCACCTCAGTGGCTGGTTACGTGCTGATAATGCCCTCCCTGGGGAGGAGGCTGGGATGTGGTGGCTGCAGCTGGCTTTGGGGCTGCTGCACTGGGCCTGATGCTCACTTTGGGCTGCTCGGGCCTGCTGCTTGCTTTAGGCAACTCTGCACAGTCCCACAGCCCTGTGGGCCGAAGTACAGGTCGCTCTTGGGCCACATTTCAGTGGGGTTGGAGAGTTGGAGACAGTCGGCCGAGCGGTGCCGGGTTTTGTTCAGCTCTGTCCGCGGACGCAGGGCTGAGGACTCTGCGAGCTCTCTCTCTTCCTTACATGACCTGCCTTGTCAAACAGATGATTGTAAATTAGGTGTAAATTGAGACAGGGAGAGCTGAATGTAAAATGAGCCTCAGGACAGTGTCCTTGCACGTGAGCCTTATTGCGTGCTGGCTGCTTCCTCAGCACACCAACAGCATTAATGCCGGCAGCTCTTCCTATGGGGCAGGCCGGTTAGGTTCCTTTGCTCACCTCCATGTTACCGGGTGTCTTGTGTCATAAAAACATCAAAAATACTCTTTTTTTCCATTATTTACCCAGAGTGATACGAAGGGCTGTGCTCGGTGGGCTCAGATTCCTTGTTTTCCCAAAAATAAATGCAAACACGGCGCTGCGTCTAGAATTAAACACACTTATGTCACACGGGATTCTCTATGCAAAGGATGATTTGATTGTAGCTAATCATAGCTGATAGGCTTTGATTGACAGAGCGCAGATGGGTTGATTGTAGCTATTCATAGCTGCTTGTAACCTTACTGTTGGTTAACTCAGTAGGTGCATAATAAGTCTGTTATCCACTTAAGTGGATATGTAGCTGGATCAATCAGTTATTCCCACTAGCAGGTTTCCTGCCACTGCTGTCCAGCAAGAGCTGCTTGAGGAGCCTGGGTCTCAAAGACTTCTCTTGGAATGCTATTAATCGTGGGTTTCTTTGTAAATTAATAGAAAACGTACTTAGTGAACACTGTGGTTTAAGAGCACGCTTTTTTTTTTTAACAGCAAAGCAATTGGATCTCTGTTGCTGAAGGCAGGGCAGCCCAGCCACGCACAGCCGAAGGAGGAAGGGGTCCTGGTGGGTGTGGGCTGCTCCAACCCTTGTGGCACGGTGCGTGCAACGCCAGGGCTGAACAGAATTTCGTGTGTGCTTCCTGAGAAGTGAGGGCAAGAAGACGTGCTGCTCTGCCAGCAGGATGGAGGTTTCAGCAGCTCGCAGCCGGCGTGTTTGGAAGCAGAGATTTGGCAGCAGCCCTTCCTTGGAGAGTTGTGCAGGCCAAATGGTTGGTGTAATGGATATCGAGGTGTTAGCAATTTCACTCGTGGGGATGGATGTTAAGGGGAATCCAGCACTTAACACTCAGCTTGTCTCTCTTCTGGGCTCTGTTCTGTGTACTGATGTTTCCCCCTTAATTCCTGCCCGTCTGTCATCCTGAAGGCTTCTTCCTGATACTGCGCTCTTGAATTGAGCGAGCTCTGCTGCCTCTCACTTATCCATCCTTTCTAGGTGAAAGGATGTGTGGCTGTACATTCAAACTAGGGACTGCGTGTGCTTGTTTCAAGTCCTGTGTGTTTTACTAACCCTACCGTACCAGGGAGGAGTTGTTTTGTGCCACGTGCAGTGCCACACAGCTGCAGCAGGGCACACACTGCTGCCCACCGATGTGTCCCCCAGGCACAGTGCCTTGTGCAATGCAGCAGGCGAGCTGCTGCACAGAGAGAGCTGATACCAGGAGGAGGGGGTGTGCCGTGCTGGCTGTGCTCGTGTTTGTCCTAGGTTACTGACGTGCTGGTATTCATTTAACCTCTTAGAGCCTCGAAATTGAGGGCAAAGGGTTAAATGTTATCACAGATTGTAGCTGTGTTCCAGTATTCATCACCCTTTGGAGGTCCTCCTCCTTTCCAGCCGTGCTGTTGTGTGCGGTCTCGCTGGCGTTCTCCCTGTGGATACCTTTTCTTTGTCTGGATGGGATGTTCTTCCCTCTAATTAGAAAGCTGTGTTTTTATATGGCACTCAGAAGAGGTGGCATAAATTCCTTTTGCCGCTGCGAGCAGCGGGGCTCAGTTCTCAGGAAGCAATTTGTATTTGTAGTCCCGTGTTCGTAGGGTTTGTGAGCCTTGCACTCCTTCGTACCTGTGGCCAAAGGAGTTGTAGCTGACGGTCTTGTGGAACTGAATTCCTACTGGCAGGTGTTGTAGTTGCTGATTGTCAGTCGCTCTTCCTGTTGTACGCCCGTGTCTGCCTGTCTATATCTATGCCTTTGGGAGGGAGAGTTTAGGGAGGCTGACACGTTTCCCCCCTTCCCCTGTTAACATTTCATTATGCCTCAATTATGAAGAGCATTTTCTTGCTTTGGCCTTAGACACCTTCTCACTTTAATAAAGCTTGAAACGTGCTTTCTGCATCGCTTAGTTTCTTAAATACACGGAACAACCGCGTGGCAAGTGCTGAGCGTGATACAGTAATTGTATTTAAATAAGCTGTTAAAAATAAAACCCTCCCGTTAGCAGAGACAGGGAAGCCTATTAGTCTGTGAATTTTCACAGCTGGAGAGCAAACAGAGGTAGGAGGTGGATTGAACAGGAGAAGCAAAACGGGATGATTCAACTCAGCACACAGGAGCTGCTCGCTGCCCGCCTGCTCTTGGCCGAGTGTTTCACACCAGTACGGAACTGGGAGAAAGCACTGTGGAGTGTGACTGGCGTGTGACGTGACCCCTCCTGCTACAAAGAACTGCAGTAACACCGAAGCAGGGTTTCTTGTGCCTTATCTTCCCAAGTCTCTCCCGGAAAGGTGCTTCGCAGCTTGAGATCTCAGACCTGCCCCTCAAAGCTTTGCCCGAAGGTAGGCACCGAGCCGCAGAGCTCTTGCTGCTTCCAGTGATGTGCCTGACACCGAGGCGTGTGCAAATTAGCTGTTCTTATTTACGGCTGCAAACATCTACGGTGGAGGTTTTCCTTTTCTTTACATTGCTCTTCTTTTGTGCCGGGCCCAATCTCAAGGACGGCAACCTGAAAATGAAAGGACAGAAGCTGATGCTTCTTTCTGCCTTTTTTTTTTTCTGTAGTGTTGGGAAAAATTTGCTCTCGGCTTCTATTGTGCTTCGATTTTTCCCTGGCTTTATTAGGGAGGAGCAATAATTCAAGGCTTTTCTTCTTCTGGAGGGAAGCCGGACTGTGTTCTCTGCTAACATGATGCAAATGTCCTTTTCTCTTTCTCCGGGCTGAGAAAAGCAAGGGGGTGTTGGTAACGGAGCACGTTCAACAAGGGCTGCAAATCCTATCTGCACACAATGATAAAACATATCCCTAAAAATGGAAATCAGCCCTCTCAGGCTCTAAGCTAATTTTCATGTGTATGGTGGAAACAAAAAAAAAAGCCGTAATAAGGAAAGATGTAGCTGTTTAACCAGATTATCTTTAAAAAGTGACACGGATAGATGCTGGCTCACGGCCAGATCCTGCTGAAAAGTCTGCCTTACAAAGCACACGAAGGCCTTTCGCTCTCAGAGCTGCGCCCTGCTTTGTAGTCCTGCAAAGACAAAGGATTTAATTCTGCTTTGTAATTCCGTGATAAACTGGGCAGGGTGGTTTAGCCACCCTGTTCTTCACATGCCTCCAGGGGCCGTTGGGCTGCCAGGAGAGGAGTTCTGAGAGGTGTTAGTGGGTCAGGACCTCTGCTCGGACTTATTAACAGGAGTTAGGATTGACTGCTCTTTTTTGGACAACCGTTGCTCTTCAGTTCCCATTAGTGAAGGTATTTCTACACAATTTGAAATTTCGACAGGAGCTGGGTATCAATCTTAGCCACGGCTTTATTGACTGGAAAGGTGACTGGGTATTTTTTAGGCATTGTCACAGCCTCGTTAACTAACGCTACCTTGCTGCCACGGGAGGTGATGAAGGGATGAGCTTGTTTCAATGCCTTTGTCTTGTGGCTAAAGCTTACTACTCCAAAATGGCACTGGGGCAACAGGGCCCATCTCCTGGGCTGGCTGCAGCAAGCATCTGTGTGCCTTTATCGTGACCCTGTGGTTTGGGGAACAGCTTTCCTCTGCCACGGTTGCCTTCTTGTGTGCTGTTGTGTGGTATTGAAGTACAGTGTGCAGTATTTGTGATGCTAATCACCTAATCTGGGAGCACAAGAGCTCTCTGTGCTCCAGTACAGGAAAACAAACAGAGGAGGCAGGAAACCACCGCAGCTCAGCACGGACCTGCTGGTCAAGCTGAGGGGAAAGAAGGGCAAGTACATGCAGTGTGAACAGGGACATGTCACTTGGGAAGAGTGCAGGGATGATGTCTGAGCATGAAGAGGCAGGATTAGGAAGCGCAGATGGAAGTGAACTTGGTGGGAGATGTTCAAGGCAAGAAGAAGGGGTTCTACAGGTCCACAAGTCAAAAGGGACAGGCCAAAGAGAGCACATCTCCCCTGCTAAATGAGGAGGGAGAACTGCTACACATGTGGAGAAGGCTGTGGTACTCAGTGAGTTCTTTGCCTCAGTCTTCACTGCCAGACAGGATTCTCACATCCCCGAAACTGAGCTTGCAAGCGGGAGCTGGGGACGCAGGCTGCCCTGCACTGTAAGGGCAGAGCAAGTCCTTTTCTGCCTGGTTTTCAGCTAAAAGTGGGGAAAAGACGTTTGGAGAGCAGTCAGAAGAACGTACATCTGTAGCAGAGTATGTAGCTAGCATATATACAAAACGTGTTCAATCAACGTTACGTTTTTCAGAGCCTGCACTGCGTGTAATTTCCATCTCTTTAAAGCAGCCGTGCTATCTCCCTTGCAAAACAGACCCTGCCCTACTCTAATCATCTCTGTGGGCCGTGAATTGACTCAACGTCGCATTAAAAAACAAGCCTAAGCTGTTGATGTGCGTGCACATTGTAATTTGGGAAGTGTAACTCTTTTAGCATTTGCTAGGCTCTGCTTATGGATTTGCTTAAACATATTAAAATTAACGTAATGGAACAACTTTGAAAGGCCCATAAATAATGAGCTGAGGGGGCCAGAAGCTTCAAACGTATCTAAGGTTATGTTAATTATGATTAATTGCTTTGAGAGGTTTGTTAGAAGCCTTTTAGCAACTACAAGCCGTAATTATTGCCCATCAGTGCGAGCCCATCGATGGAGACTACAAGCAATACATCTCACTGAGACTGAAGGCTTATCCTTGCAACTTGTGTTGTAATGCAGGGCTGAGCCAAAGGATATCCAAGTCCTGACCCAGCACCTGTGGTCATGGATGCTGTGGTGGTCGCTGGATCGTGGCTACTGGTACCGTGCTCAGTTCATTTTTGCAGTGACTTCTGTTTTCTTATCCGTGCTTTTCTGCTGTTAACCAAGGGCAGAGCCAGAGGTGGTCGTAAGGAAACGAAAGAAGAAAGGTTCAGAGCTGTCATTCGTTATTTGAATGGCAGTAGCACCAGTCCATGTGGACGAAGAGCAAGAGATGCTTTATTTTTTTCTCCTTTCACACCAATATTGTTTAGTCTTCACCGGAGAGTTGTTCTCATTTAACTGCATTGATTCTTTTAAACCAATTGAGTGAAATTGGTGCAAAATTGTTTATTGTTATGTTCTCTATTGCCTTTATGCCTCTTTATATTACTGAAGAAATAAAAAGAAGCCTTATGGAAGCTGAAAAGAGGGGAGATTAGGTTGCACGTAAGTAATTTACTTCGGTGCAGGAATTGTGCAGTGTAAAAAATGCTCAGAGCAGATGACTGGAGCCTTGAAAGTCGTGTCTGCTAAGAATGTCAATTCCATGTGCGAGATGTCCAGCTGCAGCTTCTGGTAAGCTCTGTAGCAGCTGCTGAATGCATCTTCTCAGCTGTGCCAGCACTCCTCTCGGGCAGGAGCCGTGTGAAGCATTGGAGACGTTGGGACAGTGAATGAGAAATTCATTGTTAGATCTGGAAGAGAGGTCCTCTGTCCTAAGGGTTCTTCCAGGCCCCTTGCCTGCTTCTTTCTGGCCCAGCTGCAGGGCCTTCACCCCGATGTTTGATCTAGAAAGGTGGGAGAACTGTAAGCCATGAGGAGGGTGTGAAATACCACCCAACGCTTTCACACTTTTTGTCAGGGTAGCACAGGGCATCTACCGTAGCTTTGTCTTCGTTCTTTAAGTTGAATGTCGTGAATTTGATGTGAATTCTTCACATAAGTGGACACTTGAAAGCAGCATCAAGCGTGTGCTAGACTACCTGTCTGTTACCTGGAGTGGCATGCCTGGATGTTAGAGGTCTCCTTCCACCTATATTGGGGCAGGAGGGAAAAAGAAGTTTCCACGTAAGCTTGGTCGTACGTTTGAAACCAAGCATCATCTTTATCCAAATCGCAGTGTGGAGGTGGTTGTCTTGCTCGCTGCTGTTTGAACCTCACTGCATGGTACAGGCAGCGTCAGGGCTTGTGTTTTCCTCTCAGTTTGCAGTACGTCTGTCACTGAGCTGCTTAACTGTAAAATTGGAATTGCTGTTTCGTGTAGTTAGCTATCTGTCTCGTGTATAATTTTGTCATACCTGTCACTGCGGTGCGAGTGAGCTTTAATTTTGTTATTTCACGTGCTCTGCTCAGTCTTCCCTGCTGGATTGGGTCGTGATCAGAGCACAGCATAGCTCAGAAGGGAGGGAGAAGCTGTTGTGCCTTTCCCTAGGATGAGGCCTGGACTCACATCTTGGTGACCGAGTTGGAAAGCTTGCCCACGTCAGCACTGTGAGGGCTGGTGAGCTCGTGAGTTCATACGGTGCTTGGGCACCTGGCAGGTAAAAGGTATCTCACAGGAGAAACACAAAAACAAGCATTTATGGGGGGTTGAAAAATGAAGACTGGGAAGCCAGGTGTTCCGTTTCCACCTTGAGCTTTTGTTTCGCTAAGAACAGATTAGCTGATTTCACTGACTGGGGATCCAACCTTCCCCTCAGTGAAAATAATGGCAAACATCTAATTTTAGCTTCTGACAGTGAGCTCGCTCTTACAAGGCTGCTTTATTCAGATGTCTTTGTGCTCGGTAGGTGATTCCCATTAACGCTAATGGGACTTAAATGGGCAAATCCCTCAGGGATCGATGCAGCTAGATATCTGCTGCTGCTCTGTAATGATGAGAGTGTTCTTGGGAGCGTTTCCATCGGCTCCTACCAACACACTGAGCCCCCGAGTGTGTGATGAGGGCTGTGGGGTGGCCAGGTCAGAGCAGGGCCAGCAATGTGAGCCCAGGGAGGGGCAGATCCCCCAAACGTACTTGTGTCACCCACCAGGAGCACCAGGACGTGGCCTGCTGTCCCCAGAGCAGCACCGGGGTTCTAAGGGAGATGGTACAGCCCAGATGTGAAATCCCAAAGCTGTGCTCGCTGGGGTTTGTTAGCATCACCTCTGCATGCTGGACTGAAATTTGGTGTAGTGACAGGCGTGTTGCCATGGGGACCCAACGTGGTTATTTAGTGCTGCTCAGAGGGCTGCACAGTGACGGTGGTCATTTTTCCAGGGGAACAGGTTGGTGTTAAAAAGGTGAGAATACGGTACGTGCAAGTCCGTTCTCATTAGCAGTAATTAACCAAGCTCTGTAGGATTCTAATGGGAAAAAGCCAAGCTCAGATGAAAACGCCTGGTACTCAGTGAATGTAAATGAGCAGATCAGATGCAAAGGAGGATGAGCCCTCCAAAAGGAGGATGCAAAAACCCTCATGTTTCACTACAGCAATTTTCTGCTTTCAGGTGAGACCGATGGAAAGATGAAACAAATAGAAAAATAAATTGCCTTCCATTTTTGAGCCGTAAATGCCCAATGTCAATGAGCCCCTGAAGTCCTTGTCCTGCAGGAAGTATTCCTGCTGTCTGCTTCTCCTCCTTTCTGATTTTCCTTGAGCTTGGGTGGACTTCTGAGTCAAGAAGCCTCATTTATTACTGGAGCTATTGGAGCTATACCCTATGTATGGATATCTACCAGTCAATGTGTTTTCATCGTTGCTGTTTGCAATGTAGAGGTAAAAAAAAATCCATTAAGTTATCAGTCCGTGCTTGAAATGAAGTGTTGGTCGTGGATCTTTATCACGTACGTTTTATATTCTGCCTACAAAAGTAATAAAGAAAGGTGGCTCCTGGAGGCAGTGCTCGCTGTGGGGTTGTGACATGAGAGATGCTTTGTGCTGCTTGCTTAGAGCCACGCTTTAGCTTAGCCTGTGAAAACAAGCAACATAATTATGCTACAGATGTTCAGGCGAAATCTAATGGGAAGAGCTGCTGACATCTCATGGCGTGCGGCAGCTTGAGGTAGGTGATGCTTTTGGTGATGCATTTCCATCCTGGCTCGGGTTTATTCAGTTTGAGTGTTTGTTTTGTTGCCTGAACACGCTTTTCCTCAGCGTAGCAACTTCTTGCTGGCTGTCACGGAGTTCAAGAGAGTGGATGTTGCTGGGAAAACAGTCAGAGGAGGTGAGAACGTGTCCCGTTCCAGCACTCAGGGCTGCACGCAGATGCACAGCATGCTGTCCCGGTTCAGCTCTGTTCCTGGGGATGCAGCAACTCCAGCTGGGAAGCGGTTTTCACAGGCAGCCAAAACCATCTCCAGCATGTGAAATTGGCCTCGTGTGCAGCAGCTGCCTGCATGTAGCTGCCCTGCAGTCTGTAGGTGGCCTCTTCAGAAGGAAGCGTTTTATGCTCTGTTACAGTTCCACTGTGCTGAGCAATTTCAGCTGCCCGGTGTTCCGCTCGCTCCGGCGTCAAGGCTCTTTGCATAACGGGCAGAACTAAAAGACAGCATCAAAAATAAAATCACACCTTTGCCCCAGCATCCAGAGTCAGTCACAGGAAATACAATTAATTTAAAAAGGTGTTGGCTTTTTTTCCAGTCCTTTTTTTTACTTTTAACTAACGACTGCTTAGCCATTTTGTGTCTGAATGTGTACAGAATCCCGTCGAAGACGGAACAAACGGTTTACAAACGCTGAATACCAATGAACAGCTTCTGATTTAAGAGCTGAACGGCTCCTCGGTGCCGAAGAGATTTATTTGCGTAGCTGCCGAGAGATGATGAAGATCTGCAGAGCTCCTGAGCCACACAAAATGACCGCTCTCCCCAGTTTGCTCAGATCCGATGGAGCTCAGGGCTTCCTCCAGCAGTTGCCATTGGCTGCGTTGTGGAATCGATGGGGACGTTCAGGGCTGCATGCGATATTGCAAGGGGTGTGAAGGAAGCGTGATTACAGGTCCTGTAGGAGCTCTGCAGCTCTAATGGTTTCACTGCTGCACGGAATTTCTTGACGTCAGCAGTCACTAATGTACACTTTTTTGTGACTGGAGGTTTGAATCGATCGTTATCTGGAAGCAATGTGCTCGGTAAACCCCATGCTGTAAACGCTGGGGCAGTTGATAATGCTTTACTGATTTAAATTTATTAAATTCTGTTGCCAGAGGAGGGAGAGATTTCATCCTTCCTAGCATCTGACTGGAGTAAATGTGTAATTGTGTATGGAGCTGAGCGCTCCATCCTTCGCCCAGGGAGTACCTTGAATGTTCACAGACTTGAAGGGGCTGTGCAGCACATGAGAGACTGACACTGTTTCAGAATGGTTAAAAGTGCTTCCTGGAAATACACAGAGCTGCTACGGCTACTCATTTTCCCAGACCTACAGGGATGGTTTTTAACAGTAACTGAGCCTCTTTCTGCATCCCTCTTCGCTGTCAGAGTGTTTGGAGTCTCGTTGCTTGGCCCCGAATGACAGGAGATGTTAAGATGTGATAGTCGTGTTGTGAAGACAGCAAACAGAGCACCATTCTTTTCTTTTTTTTTTAATATATAATGGTATAAAATGTCCACAGGAACATTCATGTTTCTATGGTTACAGGACTGTGTCTTCTTGCGGACCGCAAAGCTGATGATAGATGACTCCGGTGCGCCCGCACTACACCTGAAATGGCACACGGGAAGGCAGCAGCCTCTCTGTGCTGAGGAAATCCTTGGTGTCTTGGACCAGGATCATGCTCGAGCTCCCTGCTTCCTGGCTGTTGAGCTTCCCATTAATGGTGTCTTCCAGTCAGTAACGTTCACTACTTGCTTGTATTATTCTTCCATTTGGCTTGACACTGTTGGACCGCTTGCATCCCATGGAGTAGAACCTCACCCATTTGGCACTTGGTGTGAGTCCCTCACCCAGAGGGGTGGCTGGAGATGATCAGTGCAGGTGAGCACGGTGGTGGTGTAACCTAACTCAGGAGGGCTCAGGTAGCCACTGCATTGTGTCTGTATGGCAGAAATGGAAGGAGGCTGCTGGTGCCTATGCATCACCTGCAGAGCGTGCCTGAGGTGAGATATTTGCTTCCTAAAAATATGAGGAGCAGGGAAAGAAATGACCTGTGAAAAGAAACCTGGCTGCAGATCTCTGGGCTCAGGTGAGTGCTGTTAGCTTCCTCCACTGATAGCCTGACTGAATCTTACATCCAGCTAAAATGAAGCTTTGAAACAAACCCAACTACTGTACAAATGATGCCATGTGTCTAATGTCCTGGGGAACAGCTGGATAAACTTGATATTCCTTATTACCCGGTACGATACTGGAGTTATGCAGCCTCTCCTTCTAATGTGGTTACGCTCATTGAAAAGCAATTCTGTGCAAAGCTGGGTCAAGGGTAGGAATTAAAGTTTTTCTGGAAATGGAAAGTAGCTCTGCTCTTTCCCAGAATGAAATATTACAGGGTTACGGTGTTGACACAGCGAGCTGACATGATGCTGCTGAGGTTGATTGGATTATAAAGGGATTAAGTAGTAATGGGATTGGAAGATACTTCTTGAATGAAAAGACAGCTGTAGAGGATTTTGAAAGGAAGGTTTATGGGGTTGAGTCAGTTCAGCCTTGTGGTCGTAGCCTTGTGTTTAATCAGCTGGCAGTGTGGAGGCTGGGCTCTGTCCAGGGGAAGCTCTGCAAGCCTGGGAGGTATAATGCAGACAGAACCAGGATCTGGTCCCTTAATGTAGTAATGTCGCATTCTGCATCAGCTCTTCGCCTTAATTGTCATTAAACGTTTGTGGAATGGGAGGTGCTGAAGCCTGTAAGGTGATCATCAGAGCACAGGATGAAGGCAAGTGGAAGAGACTGTGTCGAGGGAAATTGCTGACTCCTTATGTGCTTTGCAGCGGTCAGTTTTATGGCCAGGAGGAGGAAAATCAAAATATCCCTGAGTCTTGCAGCTGTTTCAGCCTCACAGTCCATCGAAAGCTGGCACCCCCTTATAGAGATGTGGGTGCGTGCCTTCATTGCTGTTAGCAGCTGTTAATCTTCCTCGTTCCTTGGTGTTTTCTTCCTGTGACCAGCATTTGTTGTGCACGGACTGAGCTTGTACCTGGCCAGTTGTGCTGCTGGTTTGTGCTGTAAGCTCAGCAGATAGCAAGCCAGCACGAATATCTTCAGGGAGGTGCACGCATGATCTTGAAGGAGCCTGTCACTGTCAGTGTTCTTCTGGCAACCAACGATGCGAGTTTCAATTTTTCAAGTCATTTATTGCCTTCAACTAGAATCACAACTTGAAATCATGTGCAATTTTGCCACTGGAGACAAGATATCTGCTTGCAAGGTCAGTGTTCTTTTCCACGTGGCTCCGGATCCGATCAATATTCGATATCAAGCAGAGGATCACATGAGAATGGGCCAAGTGCTCATCCTCAGTATTAGCTGGAGACTGTGCTAACTGAATTATCTGTGCTGAACTGACTCCATCTCGGACCGCTCTCATTGTTCCCTTCCTTACGTTCTGGTTAGCATCAAGAGCTTGGTTCTTTCAGAAAACTTCCTGTTGAAAATCAGCTGCTACTGACCCGACGCACACGTGAAAAGTGGTGGCAGAACACCGTACCAGGGGCAGGCACCTGCACGTGGTGTGTGATCGGAGCTGGAGAGCAGAGGGGCTGAAATCCCAACGCCCCGAGCTATGGCTGCATCTCAGGCAGAGCCTCCCACGTGCTCTGGGAGCGTTTTTTGGCCTCGATGTGGTGACATTTGGAAAGACAACAGCACGCCGACCGATCCTGTTAGTAATTTCTCAGTGATGTGTCCTCATATTACAGAAGAAAAGGTTTGTGTTAGCGTGGCTCAGGATTACCCGCCTGTGGGAGAAGGGCTGTCTGTACCTGGCTGCCACGTGTGTGGGTTGCTTTTAGAAGGTAAGGACAATTGTTTTAAAGAGGGGAAGGTGGTGAAGGGTGAGCGTAGTTCCATCTGTACTGTGCTTTAATTCCAAGTAAAGCAGTTGCACAATTTTGTCTTGTATTGGCACCCTTATTTCCACATCGTTGCAAGCATTAATTAAGAACAAAATCCCAGCCTGCAGGATAAGCTGTATTGCCCAAAATGTCACTCTGGTCAACTCTAAATGTCAAATATAACGATGTTTACATTTACAGTGTTTCAGGTACTTTTAAAACAAAACATGTCCACTACGAACAGGGCTGGTTTTCTCCCATCAATCCTGATTCGAAATGTTGGAAAAGCACAGCTGCTTTCCCTCGGGAGACTCTTTTGGTGTAGCTGGAGCAGGAATGCAGGATTTGCCAGGGGTTCACCGGGTTTTGTATGTTCAGATTGGCATGGAGCTCCCCAGCTGTGCCAGCATCCCAGTGCTGCACCCCGGCACCGATGCCAGAGGAAAACATGTGCTGCTCTAGTGAAGTCCACTGGGATGTTAGTGCCCGTGAAAATGAGCGTGCTGCGCTGCCTGAAAGTAACCTTCCTCTGCAAGGCAGGACTTCCAGACGTGGACGTGACACGTGTCATCATTATTGCAGCTGCAGATAGTAACTGGGTACAGTATTGCCAATCTCAGCCTTCTCTTCGTATTTGGAGAAGTGCCCTGATGTCCATTACTCGTGAATCTTGTGCTGTCAGGAGAGCTGGGGGCAAAACCCTCCCCCCCCACCAGCCCAATTAATCTGCTCTACAGTAGGAGCACTGGTGAAAGCTGCAAATCTGAATCGTGGTATAATTCCGTCCAACCTCGGTGCTATTAACCAGCAGTCAGGCAGTGTATCTTGTTAGCAACTGTGCTGGCACTGCTGCAGGAACAGCTGCTGCACGCCGTAACCCTGAAGATCCCCGTCGTCTTTCTGTAAATATGAATTCACCAAAGAGTTTGGAAAGCAGTAAACGCTGCTCCTGTTTCCACTCAGCTGAGTGTGTTCAAAGATACACAGTGTTTGCGGTCTGGCAAACGATGCTGTGCCACTTCAGTTGTTATCAGCTGTGGAGAGGGCAGCTTTCCCAGCACGTGCCATAGTGATGAGCCACCTCCTCCCCAAAAATACCCTGAGATGAGGGGAAGCTGCCCAGGTGCTCATCTCTACTGCTGCCCTGGAAAACTGGCAGACCTCGTTGGGCTGCAGGCGGTTCAGAAACTGTCCTGGGTGAGTGTTACTGCTTCAAGGTGCAAAAAGGGGAATTGCTGACGTCTCTTGGTATCTGCCTGCATGTTCCTAATGATATGGATAATCATTTGTATGTTGCTTAAACTTTTACGTTGGGAATTTGTCTCTTACGAGCCCTGTTTTTGAATGAGCGTATTAGCATTCCCTCTATTCCTTAATAAACCTCAGTTGAGCGGGTTCAGCTGACTGCTTTGATCACGGCGGCTGGTGGTTGACAAACAGTTCCATTCCCTGTTGACATTTAAAATGCAGCACTGTGGCAGCGTGAACGGGCGCACGTTACTGCGGTTTGAGGAATTAGCATCTCTGCTTATTGGAAGGTAATAATGACCGGCCGTCTCCTGTTCATATGTGGGTGTTCATTAAGGGAGGTCATGAGTTCAGGGATCCCCTGTGGCACACACTGGCTGTGGGTATCAGTGCTTCGTGGCATCTGTTACCATTGATGCTTCGATTTGATTGACTTGTGTGTCTGGCTTGCTAGGTAGGTCTGAGTCCGAGCCCTCAACTCCTTGGGCAAGGGTAGAGACAACAGACCGACCTGCACGTGGGTATGGGTGACCTCTGCTTGAGGGCACGATGAGATGGAAGGGCACACACGTGTGTGTCAGCGGGTGATATTACTCATCACATTCACATTTCAAATCACCAAGTGGCACTCTGTGCGCGAGGAGAAGGGTTTGCAACATCTGGAGCTGAGCAGGAAGAGCAGAAATGTTGCTGCCTTGTTTTCATCGCGTCGCCTCGCTGCTGCATGTGTTTTAATGGCTTTGAGCAGCTTCATATGTTAATGCTAAAATGAGCAATGAAACAGCATGAACAACTTAAATTTAAATCACTTAAATGATTAATGTTTAATTTGTTCTTGCAATTAGCTCATTCCCAGCGGCAGTGGCAATGGTTCCAAGCCTTGTTTGTATCACTGAACTGCCTTCGCTGCCATAAAGTGCAACGAGTGCTGTTGTGTTGCTGAGAGAAGATCAGCTTGGCTCTGCCAATGGTCTCATTGCAGCTCTGTTTTCTGGATGGGAGCTGGACTGCAGGTAGTTCAGCAGATATCTGCACCATCTGTTGGTTGCTGGGCAAGGAAGGAAATCAGGGTGCTGACACCTCTGTGTAATCTGTGAGAAGGATTCGCTTTCGAGCAGGCGATGGTTTGGTTGTTTGTCTCAGGCTTGTAGCTTGGAGGTGGTAAATAACGGGTGTGCTCCTTGTGCTTGCTCACGGGTTTGTAGGCACTTGGAGCAGCCAGCTGTCATCTATTCCTGCGCAGGAAGAGGATGGCAGGCTCACGGCAGCAATCTCAGGGCCTTAAAATGCAGATCATGCCAGAAGGAAAGATGTGTCTCTGAGTTGCGGTGCCCGTGGGAGCCATTTTCTTCAGCGTGTCATTTTATTTTCTAATAATTGGATGCTATCATTGATTTGTGCTGTACGCCACCTGCTATCTTACTTAGGCACTGTGTTTTCTGTCTCCAGCCACACAACCTTGCTCGTTTGGGCTGTCTCCTGGAAGCTGGCTTCTTTGCCTGTATGAGAAAGCGATGCTCGAGCGAAATGCCCCTGCAGCTCTGGGCTCTCTGAAGGAAACCCATTGCTGTCTCACACACACTCTGTGCTCTGGTCGTTCTCAGAATGCTGTGCAGAAATACAACTCTTGCTCTGCGATAGCACTAAGAAATAATGCCATTGTCTAGAAGCATCGTGTGAAGTCTGGATGCTCCACGTGCATTCTGCCTTGCTTGCACGGCCCTCTGCAGCTTCTGTCCTTGCAGGGCACTCTTTTTTCTCAGAAAGGGTAAGGATAAGGGTGGTGGGGGACAAAAAGAGCTGAAATCAGTGGGCTTTGTCACGGAGTCAGAGGTGGTTTGGTCACAGAAATTGCTTGCTTTTTGAACCTGTGATGATAGATGTGGATCAGCCAGCTCGTTAACAAGCCGTTGTACTTAATAATCACCACAATTTGCAGTCAGCCACCACAAGGCTGGCATCGTGCTGCCTGTATGGTTTTACAAACGTTTCTTTAATGGAAGAGGAGCAGGTTTAGGAGGGGTGGATCCCTCACAGCTGAGCAGCCCCGGAGCAGCAGCGGCAATCAAGTTCCCAGATTTATGTGGACCTAAACAACTTCAGCTACAGCTAAATGGAAAGTTCATAATAAAAAGGAATTCAGCTGTGAAATGAACTCCCAGCCACGAGCTAAGCCACAGTTTCCCTGCTTTAAGACCAGGCTGTAGCAGGCACAGCACAGCATCGCCTCGCTGGGCTGCTGAGCCACGGCACAGTGCTTACCTTGCATGCTGCTGGCTCTCAAGGTCGCTTGCATTCATTTGGCATTAATGGGCTTTGCAAACCAGTGCAATCAATAGCAGCCTGCTTGCTTATCTACAGCCCAGGAGTTCCCCGTGCAGTTTCCACTCAGCGTTACTCTTCCCGAGCCAGTTGGATGCAGAAACAGTGCATCTTGCAGGGCGGGGGGAAGATGAGAGAAGCAACAATTGCTGACTAACTGGTGGCAGCTCTCTGCCTTTTATTTACCACTCTGTTCAGCCATACGCACGGTGCCGTGACGCACCAAGAGCAAACACGGGCAGGTGCTGCTGCCAGGCTGATGCATATTGGCAGCGTTCATTTCTCAGCTTACCTGGCTGCTGCTGTAGGCAGACTTAATTAAAAGTGCCACGCATCTCTTTAAAAATACATTAATGATCTCGGATGGCCAACTCCGAGATCATTCTCTTGGCCTGATACTTAGCCAAGAGTATTTGAGTAGGTTCCTGGAAGCTTGCTCTGCTTACGTGGTGTAATAACTCAGCCCAGCTCTGCTGAGCAGAGCCAGTCCAGAGGGCATCAGCCTGTCGTGGTCTGTAGCAATGCTTCTAATTAAAAGCTAAGCATTTGTAGTGCCCGTGGTTGTAGTCACAGCCCAAGTGTCGCGTTCTGCCTGCCCTGCTCTGCCAGCTCTGGCACTTTGTAAGAACCTCTCAGCCAACCTAATTATGTAATCGAGGCCGCCGCTTCCCTTTGCGTGGCTTGTAGCATGGTGCATTTGTTCTCCTTCCTTTCTGCACTGTTTTCCAGGGCTTAACAAAGCAGCGAAACCAGTAATTAGCGCTCTCTAATCGGTTACAAATAATAACATAACAGACTTACTGTCAAAATACCAACACAAAGCAATCCCCTCTTGGAGAATCCTTCAGACTCCCAGCCATTCCGAGTGGGGAATGACGCTGCGTTTCCTTTGAACCCTGACAGCTGAATGCACACCTCTTCCAGGTCTGCTCTCCCCCTCCGTAGCACCAGTTTGGATCAGTGCATCCATTTATACACTGCGTTGGTGCTCAGCGTTGTGATGCTGGCTGAGCTCTCCTGGTGCCGCGGCGGCGATTTCTTTGTCTGCCGAAGGGATTCGTCTCTTGCAGCCTCTAAATTATTAATGCACTGCTGCGGGGTGGTGGGGCACTGCCAGGAGACGGAGGCCGGGAAGTTTGGGGAGCCCCAGGCGGTTGGCACGGGGTGCAGGAGCTGTGCTGAGTTCCCCAGCTGGTTTGCTGCCCCAGGGCATGGCCAAAGCGTGCAGTGCGGCAGCAAGCAAGCAGATGGGCAGGGCATCTGAGGAGCTGTGCTGACGGTGAGGGTTTATGTTTTGGAGACGTCGATCGCTCGCTGTTTGTCATCTTTGTATTCCGACTCGAGCCCTGGGAGGTGGGTGCAAGCGTCACTTGTAGCCTCCTGTTTATGAAATGAATTGAAGGAGCGGTGTGGCAACGTGCTCGGTGTTTTGTTCTTGCATACTGCGCGGCGTTAATGTCTTTTATCGACGTGCAGCATTCTCTGTGATTCCTGAATGAGGATGAGGTAATACAGGTCTCTTTCCACCCACCCCGAAGTGACAAACACAACCCTTGGCAGAACCCTCAGCTTGCTCATTTGCCATGAAACCCCTGAGAAATCTCTCTGGTACCCGAGACGCAGCTGCAACCAACAGCTACATTTCTTTTCCCTTTTTTTTCTTAGCAGAAAGGATGACAGTGCTTGCTGAATTATTTAGCGCTATAGGGATCCTATGCATTTATATACTGGTAAGCTGATAAGATTTGACACGTGTGAAGGTTTTTTTTTGTCTGAAAGCATATGTGATCATTTATCACGGTGTACTAGGAACAATAATGTGTGGGGGGGGTTCCCACTCATCATCCTTGTAGGTGCTAGCCCGTGATCACCAGTTGTTTTGGCTATTGTCCGGGTCAGCAGTAAGTCATAGCTACGAGGCACAATCTCAGGTTAGAGCTGTTCTGTTTTCCCTAAATACACTGATTGAGAAGGGAAGCGTGCCTGGGAAGGTTGGCTCAGCTCCATCGCTCTCCCAGGATAAGACAGCCCTGAGGCTGTCCTGCCGTGATTGGATTTCATTCTCAGTAGCAAAGCTGAGATGTTCTTTGCTTCAGGTGAGTGTCCCTGCAGCCTCGGCGTGACTCCCTGCCAAGTCAGTGCCCTGACTCGGCTGTGGGAGCGTGTGCTGGTGTTCTCACCCCCCAGCCCTCGCACTGGCCGTGTTTGATGGCATCGCAGAACGGATTCACTGTTCCCGCTGAGAAAGATACCTGGGGAACGTCTTCGTGGTGAGCATTTGCTCCTGTATCACGGCTTAATTGTATGGGTACCCGCATCCGGAGCTCCTGCTTGGTTTTACTCACGCTGGAATGGTCGGAGATGAGCAGTTTGTTCTAGAAATGGGTGGGGGTGTGATTGCAGCTGGATGTTGAGCTGTAACAGCAAAGTTAAGGTGTGAGGCGGTTTCAAATCGCCATGCAGGTGCTGGTACGGGATCACTGGGAGCAGGATTGCGAAGGCACCAAGTGCCCTCTGCTGGAGCACGGAGAGAACCCATCGGGCTGGATGCAGGAATCTTCACAGCGATCCATAGAGACTATTAATACCTGAGCAGGTGATTGCTTATACCTAACGAAGCGACCTTAATGATGCAGCCATTTTCTCCTCTGAATTCCCAGGGCAGAAGTTAATGACTAGCAAATAGCATCACATGGGAAACTGAGCCTTCCTGCCCTACGTGCGTCTGCTGGGAGCCCCGTGCAAAGCTGTGGCAGCAAGCTAATCTGTGACAAATACTTAGGGAAATTAGGCTCTGGGAAATCAGACGTGATTTGAAAAGAATGCCAGTGCGGAGATGAAAACAATGAGGAAATAAATCCTGGGTTGAAATGCTTCTAATCAAACATGATGCTTTCAGCTGGAAATACCTGACTGCTGGACTCGTGGTGCTGCTTTCCCTTGTCCTGAACTCACACCGAGTGAGACAAACAACCCAAAGCGTGCCAGCAGGCAGCTTGGAGACAGTGCTAAAGGTTCTCATGCATTTTATTTCATTTAACAGAAAGTTAGCCAGCTGCAATGTTTTTTCCCCTGAAAACGTGCAAATGGATGCAACCAACTCCGCAGCAGCAGTGGTAAAGCGAGAGGTGCCTCTTCTTTTGCATTTCTTATTTAATGGTGCCATCACTTTTCAATCCAAAAGCCTGGAAAAGGGTAACGAGGAGCAGTGCTCCTGCGAGTGCCGTGCTGCCAGATGCTGCTCCCATGAGGCCGGATTCATCATGTGGGTTTTCTGGCAGTACACATTCAGATGTCATGCAATTAAAGGTAAGGGTTGCGTGTAATCCGGGATATCTGCTAAATCCTCCTTTATAAACCAGCTTTCTCTGCCTGAAGCCGGCTTATATGGGTAGAGTAATGTTTGTTGTGGGTCTCAGGCACCGTCTGCTGCATGCCTGTTTTAGAACAAGTGAGTGCACGATGTGAGGGTGCGGGATCAGGGATGCTTGCAGCTGTTATGCTGTGCGCTCTGTGAAGATGTGCTAAGAAATCATGCTGGTTTAGCTGATGCTGATAGCCACTCTGTTTTCTGGCTGCTGAAGAAGAAGGTGCTCCATCTCAGCATCCCGTTGCAATTAATTACCAATGGGGAAATAATCAGTGCAGCCGCTACTGAATTCCAGGCACTCAGAGGGGAAAAAATATATGCAAGAACTAAGCCCACATTTTTCATATTTATGAGTTAACACAACAGGCAAGGTCAAAATATGTTTCTTGATGGTTTAGCTTCCCTCTGTTCTCACATGAGAAAACACACAAACAGCAGAATAAGTTGCTTAAAAGAACATCTTTGTGGATGAGAAGGCAGATCTCGGTAACTTCTCAGTGCGACTGCTTGGTGCTTTGCTGTCTGGTATTGTGGTGTTTCTTTCACAGCCAAAGTTAGACGGAGCAAAAGGTGCTGACCCAGGCGGTCATGTGAAGCATATGGGGACCTGAGTCCTGCTCTGGATCACACGTGTGACTCTACAGCAAGCGATTCCTGTGGCTTTAAGGTAATATAACTGGGAAATATTTGCAGAGTACAGAGGCTGAGTACTGCAGCTAGAATAACTTGAGACTGCTTTCAAGCTAAATGGGAGGAGAGAGTGTGGGGCAACAGGCAGATGTTCAGTTTTGTGATAGGTGGACCTGATTCCTTGTTGCACGAGCATGCTGTGAAAGTCTTTTTCCTTTTTGCACCATCTGAAAGCCGCAGTTAGCCCTGAACCCCAAAGCGAGCTGCTTGCAGGTCCTCTGCTCTGGCCTGGGTACAAGAATGACAGAACCATGGAACGGGTTATGTTGGAAGGGACCTTTAAGAGCATCTGGTTCCAACCCCCTGCGAGGGGCTGGGACACCTCCCTCTAGCCCAGGTTGCTCACAGCCCCATCCAGCCTGGCCTTCAGGGCTTCCAGAAGTGCAAACTGACCCTGCTGGCACTTAAACCTGCAGCTTCAAGGAGTGTTGTACTCTAAATCAGACCACTAAGCCATTCCTTCTGCTCGTTTATTCGAAGAGGGACACGAGTGCAGGTGTTACTGCACAGTGTACTCGATGGTTGGAGCTGCATGTTTCTGAGTTGGCTTTATCAGCCACCTCGCCTTTGGAAGGTAGCGGCCTGCTAGTCAGGAATGCCATACAGTTACTGGGAGCTGAGATTTTGGTTGTTCCCTTCCACTTGGGATGGCTTTTGCCCAGCCAAAGGCATCCTGTCCTCCTGGGGTACCCTCAGAACAGCTGAGCTCTGCGGGCAAGGCAGATGCGAGATGCTTGCCGAGCATCTTCCTAGAGCAGCTCGTCTTTTGTGATACCAAAAGCACTGGCCACACGTGTGCACTCGATTCCACGTTCGTGGAAACGCTTCACACTCCTGGAACACGTTTGTGAAACGCTCCCTTCTGTTTTACGAGCTGATATTTCGTGCAGTGAGATCCTGCTGCCGCAGGGTACCCGGTGCCGTGTGCTGACAACAGGGGGCAGAGCGGGTTTATGTTTTACGAGGAGAAAAATCGCTGTCAGAGGCTTTTTTCTGTTGTTGCTCCAAACGTTCTTCTTATTGAAGGATAGCAAGTCCTTCTGTGTTTAAATGTGCTGCAGAGGGCTCAGCATTTCACGAGCTCCGACGCTTTCTTAGGCCCTCTCTCACAGAGCGGATGAGGCAGTTAATCTATAAGTTTGTATTTACTTAGATTGATTCAGGATCTTTTTATTAACTGTTTATTTAATTTTAGCCACCCAATATGGCTCTGGCAAGCTCTCAGCATACTTCTGGCTGCCTTGACTGTCTAAAGAGACTTTTGGCAGGGTCCTAGGTCTGGGATTTGCACGCTTTTTCCATCCTAACAAGCATGCTTGAGGCGCCTAACCATACTTAGAAAATAAAAAAGGAACAAACTTTGCTTAACCATGAAAGGAGTAGGAAGGGGATCTGTTGCTTCCATGATTACCTCTGCAAGCCTTGCTCTAATTTTGACTTTGATGCTGAAGAAATGGCAACCTGATTCCTATTGCATTTAAAGGCACAAAAGCACCTTAACCACCTTTATTTCTTTGAAGGAAGTGAAGCAGCTTTAATGGTAGAGTTGTAGCATCTTCTGAGTGCCCACGGTTATGTGACCAGGTAACACGCTGCTTCTGGAGTAGTCTGGAATCTGACTGAATATTTGCTTTTATTTTTCATGCATATATAAATACTAGCACTGTGCATAAATGCTTTCTACTGAGCATCTGCTGCCACTGGCCTGAGTTCCTTGGTAATCTATTGAACTGTCACCTAGGGGAAGCGCTTGCAGGTCCCACCAGAGCTGTGAATAACAGCTCCCAGACCGCATCTGTAAGAAAGAGCTGAGCTCAGGCTTGACTTTTCATAGGGTCGGCCATGGGTTCCCCCACAGATGTGATGTGCAGGAGGAACACAGGCCACTTTGTTTGTAGCCGACCCCATTGGAACGATCGGTGGCACCGCTAAGCCAACGGCGACGGGCAACCTTCCTTTGGAACGGGGCACTGGAGGCTCCGTATATGTTCTTTATATGGAAATGTTTATACAGTGTAAACTTGTGCTTAGCGAAGCAACCCTTTTTCATCTGGACAGTCTCTGCGTCCAATGCATCACGCCAGACAATAGATGAAGTGTCTTAACAGTGGTAAGCAGCGCACGTCTGTGTGTATATACGTGTAAAAATATATACACATATTGATGTATATACACACACGTGGAACGTCCCTCGGTTCCCTGCCTTTTAAGGGGAGGTTCGTGGCGGGGCTGCCTGCCGCCAGTAGGACGCTTAGCTCCCACACTTCAACGCCCAGGAGCTCGGTTATTGAAATGATAGGAAGACAAACTGCTTGCACGGTGTGAATGGATCGACCCGTTCCTTGGAAGTCGTGGTGAAAACCCACAGCTTTTGCTAAGCGTCGCAAAGCACGTGTGGGAAATCACTTGGAAATGCAGTAGCGTGCGTGGTGGTTGCTTCTGACAATGAGTTCCTGAAGAGACAGCGTTTCAAAAGGCTGGAAATAAAATTGACGTCGTTCTTTGTCATCTGCTCCTATGGACGTGATGAGAAAGCCTACCCTGGCTCTGCTGGCTGTGTGCTGCTGTTAGGGATGAAAGGAAGGCTGAGGCGGCCCGACAGAACGCGCCGTCGGCAATATTTATCACTGTGATGTAAATAATTTAGTCTAGATGATATTCCAGCGCTTCCCTCTCACTTGACAGTAAGACGGAGTGTTGAAGAGCTGCTTGTCTTGCAGCTCTCCTTCAGGTTGCACTCCGATATCGATTTACCCAGTAGCTGCTTTCTAGGCCTACCTTGTTTTATCCGTGCGTTAGCGGTGTGTTAAAAACTCGAAATAAGTCTGGATCGAAGACCTCCGCTGCAGGTATGAGTAGTTGCCATTGCTCCATATCCACCAACTTCTGCCCTTGGTACTGTGCATTCTGCTCCAGGTGTTTTTAATTCAGAACCAGCAGATAACCCATACGATGAGCTTCATGGAGCGCTCTCGCTCCGTGGATGCGGCCTCAGTGCCGATGAAGCTACATCTGCTCATCGTACCTGACTTTGCGCATCTGCATTCAGCGTTGGTGCAACGTGCTGCTCTCCGGCTGGTTTTACCAGGGGTTCTGGATGGCAGCAAGCTGGTTGTGAGCCAGCAGCGTGCCCAGAGCCAGCGGGGCCAACAGTGCGTGCTGCAGCGCAGGAGCACAGCGGAGAAACCACATTGCCCTGCTGAAAAGAGAGGAACGTTCCTCCCTGTCACTCCTTGCTCCGTGTTCTATCTTTTTAACAGCTTTATTTCCTTTCTTTCCGACCTATCTCCCAATGAAATGCTTTCCATCATTTCAGGCTAATTTTAGCCCCTTATCGTAGTTATTTCCTCGGGTAAATAGTTTCCCGAGCGTGCTACAGAGGGCAGAAGCAGGGCAGCAGCCAGCAAAACCCAACCAGCCCTGCCTCGGCTGGGTGGTGCTCTGGAAATATAAATAAAGCCATTTGTGGATGGAAAAAGTATTTCAGGAGGAGCAAATATCGCCGGTTTGCCTAACTGCAATCAGCTGTTTGCATTTTGCTGTTTGTTGGGTCGTTCTGTTTCCGCCTCCCGTTAATTTGTGGAGACAGTGCCTCTTATCAAAGCATGCAGAGGGAGAAGGTTGGAGGAGCGTTGGTGCTGGCTGCAGCACGGACTGTTGGTCGTTGGAGTTACACGATGTGATATTTTCACTGGAGAATCTGTGTCAGGGGGTGGGATCCAGAAATGGACACCGTGCGCAGCAGGTGTATGGCAGCTCCTGTACACGTGGCTCCTGTGCTTACAAGACTGTGAGTTTGTGTTGCAGCATCGTGCGCTGAGTGGCATGATTACACCAGGTTGGGTTGTGCTGGTCTGTGAGGTCATTGGCTTTGTAGAGAAGACCAGCAATGATTTGCGTGACCGTAATCAGAAGGATTTGCTTCTTTATGTTTTCCTCCCAGAAGCTTATGTGTGTGGGTGGAGATGGCTTGGGTTGAACCAGGGACAGAAAATTAGATGCAAGATCACTAGGAAATACCATGAAGTAACTTGAGGCTTCCTCTCATGCCCCACTCAGCTCAGGACCACCTTTTCAAAAGCTGTAGTAGTCCTACACGTTTGAGTCTTTGGTATTTATCAAAGTTACAATCTGAAGTGTTTTCTTGATCTGAGTTTCCCTGCCCTGCTTCATCACCATGGGTGAAGGACGAGAGATTCATACTGACATAGGTGTACAGTGAGGTTGAAAGGGATATGATCGCTTGTGATGTCTGCACGGCAGGCAGAACGTATTTTGAAAGCAGAGAGAAGACAACCCCTCAAAACCTGTCAGGACAAAGCAAACCTAGAACGATCATGATTTACTCCAGCGTGGACAACTCTATGTAGTGTACTGCACTTATTTTCCTACTGAGCCCTGGTGGGGCACACCCTCTTTCAAAACCACCAGCAAAAGGTCAGTTGTAGTATCATCATTGCATCTAGGTAAAGCTCTTTGTTCGCTCTTTACCACAGATGTCTTGTATCCTTCTGGTGTTGTTAAATCTGTTTACATATCATTTTTGGAAAGCATTTTCAAGCATGTGTGCTCACCCCTAATTAGTTTTTCGATGGGTGTTTTCCAAGCAGCTTGTTTAGGTGCTTTGTTACCGGATTGGCCTTCCTCAACAGGTCAGCTTACCTTGTGTAGTTACTTCTTCATTTTTCAGGGCATAATGAGATGAACAGATGCTCTAACTTGGTGTTTGGTTTCAAATAATGGTGACCATGAAGTTTCTAGTGGCGGATGGAAGCAGCCAGACTTCGTAGGTTATAGCTTGTGGGTGAACAAAGGTGAATGCAGTGACTTCAGAAGCTTCACAATGTGTTGCTAAAGGAAAGGTGGAGGAATGATGCGAGTGCAGCTAGGTCCACCACAGCTTCAGTTCTGGATTCTTTTTGATCTAGCCTGAGGACGTGAAAAACAGCAACATATCTCATGCCTCTTTGACTGCAGTTTTAATTGAGAAATTCCTTGTTGGCTAATACAGTAGGCTGTGTGGAAGAACGGTAACATCAGCACCAGCCCTTTGCGTCTTTGTGTCCCCACTGGGAAGGGGGCAACCAGCACTGCATGGGTGAGTGCCACAAAGGTTTGAAAGATCCAGCTGATTCCTCTTTGATCAAGGCTTTTTGAAGACATAGAAAATCCTCGTCCTTTTTAGCATGTGACTCAAGAGCTGAATCGAGGAACACACGTAACCAGGTCAGAAGGGGAACACTCACCACCAAAATGGTTGGACGTAAATAAAGTGGGGCCTTTCAGGTACTACTTGACATTTCTTTTCAAGACTTGATACTCCTGTGACCTCGTCATCCAAAGATCCATGCAGTCATGGAGATCACAGCAGAAAATGGAGAGAAAAGGTCTCATCTTTCCTGCCCCCTTCCATTTTTCAAGCGGGAATGGTCAGTGTTAAAGAAATGTACCCTGAGTACCAAATGAGCTTCATCTATGGAATTTCAGATATGTCAGCCACACCCTTACCCTGGGAGAATTCAAAGCTGATTTGGAGATGATGCTGTGTAAGCTGCATCTGAAGGCCTGCCCCTGGTTCACTGTTCCTGATATCCAGGTATCCGTATCCGTAACATTTTACTTTTGGTTTTGCCTCCTTTCTATCGATGCCCTCTGATAGGATAGTTTGTATTCCATACCACGAGGAAATCTTTATATCCTCTGTTCATCTTTAAAACGTCAGCGACGAGAGCTGTTAACTTCTAAGTCCACGTCTTGCAGCGGTCACTCGCATTTTCACACGGTTAAACACGCCAAGCATAAGAGTGCTAAGAATCACATCAGTGAGCAGAACTGCAATCTGCCTGCTTGTTTTTCCGTTTCTTTTTCCTCCAGCACTAATCCCGCTCTAAAACTCTTCATTAAGCCAAGGCTAACAGAGGCTGACAGTTAGGGACTTCATCGCTGATTTGCAGTAGCGCGCATCTCTTACCCCGAGCACGAACAACAAATGGCATTTGTCTGGAAGGAAGCCATCAGACGGGCGAGTCACCGCCGCCGTTGCCCAAAGACAAGCAGGCGTGTGATGCAGAACACAGCGCTGCCAGCAGGGCGGGTGGAAGAGGAGCCGTCTCGGCCTGGTGTGGGAGCTGGAGATTGCAACACGCGGGAGGATTGTGCGAGGCTTCGGCCCAAAGAACAGCCTGGGACGAGGCCAGGGTTTGAACCAGGGTGCTGCTGTGTGGTCCAAAACCGTTGCTGCCTCATTTTTCGTTTTCTAGGTTTGCCCGAGAAAAGCGTGTTTTTCAACGCGTGCTGTTTAGTACGTTCCGGTTTACTGTTAGGGATGTTCAAACCAAAAACGAGGAGTTTTGAAGGAGTTTTGAAGCTGACTCTCCGTGAGCGTGGTAACTGAAGCCAAGTTCTCCCGAGCTCTCTGAGCCTGCCTTGCCTTGCTTTCCAACCAAAACACGGAGCATGGGAGGTGCCACAGCTCCAGGATGGGATCCCAGTGAGGGGAAACCCAGCAGCCCACTGCACACCTCTGCTGTGCTACGGTTTGTGCCTCTGCTTTGCAGGATGTGTGGTGTGAATGAGCCTTCCAGCAGCACCTGGGAGGTAGGGGAAGCCTCTGTACACAGCCATGGGAGAGAGAGGTTTGCTCGGGCACCTTACATGCTGATGTTTTGTGGTCAGTATGGGAGAGAGGATGGTTCAAGAGAGGGGAACTTACAGAGCTGCTCTCCTGCTAAATACGCTGTGAAAAACCTCACGTTCCTTACTGGGCCAAAGAGGCCTTAAATAAATGTGCTGCAGTTCACAAAAAGGAAATGGCGATCCTCCAGTACCTGTTTTCAACACTTTTAATTAACAGCTCTCATTCAATTTGGCAATCTGTTTAGCAATGTGTAACCTCGTATGCAATTTAACAAGACAGATGCAAAGCAGAGCGATGGGACAAGCAGAGTTCCTGGCTGCTGTCAACATGTTTGTTTTGCAGACTGGGTCTCTTAGCCTGAGTCCATGTCCTGAGAAGACCTTGCTCTAGTTTTATAAAAGCTTTGGTATGTGTTCTTCCCATGGTTCGTGCAAGTATTTCCATTAGAGTTAATCAATCAGCACCAAACAGCAGATGCTTTTACCGTGAATGGAAGTGGAGGGTGTGCGAGGAGGACAGAACCACACGTGTGAAGGCAGCACGAGGAACCTGAGGGACTACAGCGGGGTGTTTGCTGTTTGCTGTCACCCCAGACTCGTCTGATGTTCCCTTTGAATGGCTGCCCTTTGAGATACAGAGGCAGATTAGGAATTTATCCATTAATTCAGTTGACCAGGTGAAGAAAAGACTCTTGTGTCTGCTACAAAGCTCGTTAGCTCTGGTCTCAAGTGAGGGGGGGTTTCCTTCGGAGCTCTTTTTGAGTCATGTTAAGCTGAAACCTCATCTGAATGTGAGGTCCTTTTCTATTCGGGAAACACTTGTGCACTGTTTCTCTTGGTGTAGTTTTATCATGGGGCTTCTTGCATTATGCATGAATGACATAAGCAGAAATCTCAAACACGACAAGTATCTGTCGAGGACCGTAATAAAACCCTGTGTCATCTTAAATAGGAAGTTCTTAAAATGGGGTATACTGTATGGAGGAAAAAGTCTCTGGCTGAGGTTGAGGATGACAGAATTGCCACTAATATCTTAACTGAATTCACAGAAGAGTTCTTGTTAGCTCCTCGTTAGTTCCCAGCTAGTGACAGATACTGGTGTTTTGTGCTGATCCCAGCACGTGAAGTGTTTCACTAGACAGCTTCTTATCTTGGTAGCAAAGCAAATGTTTGGAAGATGTATTGCGTTTAGAAAACAAACAAAGTGGGAGTATGTTACTGAGCCCCAAAACCTAATTTGTACTGAGAGCCTTTTCCAATAAACTTGATAGAACCGTGCAATGGCTTGGGTTGGGAGGGACTGCATAGGTCATCTAGTTCCAGCCCTCTGCTGTGGAGGCTCAACTTAAACCCTCGGTTCAAGAGGGATGCTGTGGGCTCAGATGCATCTGTCGCAGGTCGATATTTCTGCGAGAGCTTTGGATTTGCTTGCAATTTGCCTGTGGCAACTATTCCCTATGGGATATGGCAGTGCACGAAGGCATACATCAGCTCTTCCAAGCTTCTAGGTACAGTGAGGGGAAAGAGATAAGAACCTCTTCTTTTTTTTTTCTCTTTTCTTCCTTTGTCTCGCTGAAGAGGCCGCATGTGTTTCAAATCTGTTTTACAAATCTAAGCATAAAGAAAAATAGGCATTAAGAGCATTCAGCTCTAATTAACAAGCATCACCATGAGTCATTTATTGTTTGCAAAGGCATTGAAACATTTATTAATGTCACATTTTACTAATGATTTAAGAAAGGCTAAGTTAATAGCTCCAAATTATGATCCATATGTACTGTAGACTCGTTCAGTGTTGATGTATATTGACTTGAGTGTAGTTAGGCTGTGCTGAGAGCTCTGGATCTCATACAGTGCTTGCACACATGCTTAATTTGAGCATGGGAAGTTAGAGAGGGGCTTAATCCTATTCACACGTTTGGGATTGCTGCGTTAGTGTGGGACGTCATGCAGTCCTAATTGGAAGGATGTTCATTAGGCATGTTTTATTAATATATAATGTAAATACGGTGACCTTTGAGATAATTGTCACGTACATGTTTTGATTCATTACTGCATCCTCCTCTTGTTTATTCATCAGGCATGAAAATGTATAAATCTCTTTGGTTCTAGATGTCTAGCGACGTTTCACGGGTTTTCTGGTGATTTACGGGGGATTTTGTGGAGAACCTTCTTCTTCTCTCTCTGGCTAAAAGCACGAAGTGACGGAAGGATGGAACGAGTCGCTTCCATTGGCATAGAAATCCCTAAACAATTATCTATTTCTTGTCTTCTGGGAAGAAAAGAGCTAGGTGACTCTGGTTGTCCATAACAGGGGGAGGGGGGTGGACTTGATGCTCTCCAGAGTTGCCTTCCACCCCCTACAATTCAGTGATCTTGGGACAGATGAAGGACGTAATCCGTCAAGGATCTGAGGCGTTGGATGGAGCGCTTTTGGAGCAACCGTGGAGCTGCAGCAGTTGCATTTCAGACCGTGATGATACCGACCTGAAGGGTGTGTTGTTCAGTTCGTTATAATGCAGGGCTTCCATTTTCTGATCTGTTCTTTTTACCTTTTTACACGCATGCTCCCGAAGCAGGGAAATGCTTGCATTAGAAGGCCAAGGGCCCTTTTTATTTCCAATCTCCTAGTGATGTGAATCATTTCCAAACTAGCAATTGATTGTAGATCTCATTTTATTAAATCACTGTGTTGCCTTTCCTAATGGAGAAATGGCTGTACTGCCTCTGAGTCAGCAGATGCATTTCTTTGGATGTAATTTCTGTGAAATGAAAGGGCAGCTCTGCTGGTAGAGGTTTCGTCTCCTACTGTGGTCTTGTACTGATGAGCAATTAAGAGCATCTTTAGCTCACAGAGTCTTTGAAGTAACCCATGGAAGCTGTGCTTCGCTGTTTGTGGAAAGGGGTTTGGTGAGCTGCAGAGAAAAATGGTATATGAGCTATTTTTATTCACAGCACACCAATAGAACTCATCTATTGCAGCACTATCCGTGTGTTAAGGAAACCTCCCATCTGTCCCCTGCTTTTTTGTGACTGTTACCAGTTTTTGCACGTTGCTGGTTTCTGCAAAGGTTCGTCAGCTTTTCAGAGACCATTTTCAGTTGGTTACACCAAGGAAGCAGTTGCAGCAAAGAGAATCGAGATGGCACCGTTCCTGCTTCGCACTGCTTTGATAGAGTGTGTGGCTAAAATGCCAAGAGATGACAGAGTTCTAATATAGAACACAGGGAGCAAAGCCTGGGAAGAGAGAAATGATGCTGAGAAAGAACCAACAAGAGTTATATGCCTTGAGAGTATTTCATAGGATTGTAGGCTGGCCTGCTCCTCACGTATAGCTGGCTGCGTGTTGCCTGGGTCCTCCTTCTGTCCCTGGTGACTAAGGCAGCGGTGACTCTTATTTTTAGTGGGAATAACAAGCTTTTCTCAAAAGCCATGACTTCAGAGCTGTTCCAAGAACGGGCTTTATTTCTTTATTTGTTTTCTGCGTGTCATTGTATCTGTGAGAAGATGCACCAGGCGATCATTAAAAGAAGGTACACGTGACTGCTTCCGTGCCTTCCTCAAAATGATGATTCATAGTCGGGCTTAATGAGGCTGGGTGCAGTAAACAGGCAGAAAAGTGCTCGAAGCTGTGAGTGCATGCAGTGGACTTGCCTAGCCTGGAGCTTACTGCAGGAGCGAGAGCATTTTCCATCCGAACAGAGCAGGAAGAGGAATACAAGTAAGATGATATATGTTGCATACTTATAGAGGAAATAATTCCCAACCTCTAGCGAATTCGGTTTGCTACACCATGCCTTCTGTAGCACTTTGCACCTTGCGAAGGTAAATGCTGACCTTGTTTTGTTTCTTTGTCCCGGGGCTTCTGAAAAACTGTACCGTGTTCTCTCATGATAACAGGCTTTAATATCTCAGAACAAAGCCTTATGGTGTCCTCTTGCTGTAGGGCATGGTATTTATCAGATGAAATCCAAGCCTAAAGCAGGTAGGAATTGTTCTCAATTTGAATCTCTCTTCCTCAGAAACTTGTATGGCTCAAACCTGTTCCCATTCTAATACATCATCTATCTTCACTCAAATAATAGCGTCTTTTTTTCACGGTCAGTATTTAATTTTCTGTCAGGATTTTATGGCTGGAAAGCTGGCAGAGCTGGATCTGGCAGAGCTGGACCAGTTAATAAAGATTATCAGTTTGCATGTTCGGCATTCTTGGCCTGGTGAGTGTTGTACTTTACACTTAATGCTTTGAGATTAGCATGATAGATGAGCGTACTTAGTAAAATGTTTTTACAGCTTATGCTCTTATTAACTGTTGTGTTGAACTTGGGAAAGATGTCCTTTTCCTTGATGGGTGTCGTGGTGCAGCAGTGTGTCAGCTTGTGAACGGGGCTTGGCTTCGCGATGTGACGATGCTGTGCTAGAATCAGTTTCCAAGGAAAGAGATCAGGAAGGGCTCTGCTGGTTCGTGTTATGAATTCCTAAAGCAGGGTCGCTCTGTTACCTTGGTGTTAATACCACCACGTTCACAGCTCAGCTTGTGCAGGAGGAAGGCTCCAGGAGTGCACGACGCTTCTGTCTATCCCTCGCTCTAAGGCTGCGTGTGATCTCCTTTGTGGACAGAAGTACATATGGTATCTGAGAGTTTGGATGCCACGATAGGCTATACCTGAAACAATTCTGATTTGTGCACATATACACAGTGTGTGTGTTTCTCTTGCAATTTGGATTCTGGGCTATAGTTTCCACTGGAGATGGTGAGATAATTTTGGGTGGTATTTCCTTAAGAATTTTATCTGAATGCTCAGAATTCCTCAGTTTCTTCTTGTGCCAACTCTCTCTCCCATCTCTGTGGCTCTGCTGGTCCAGTTACACTTGTCTGTGGAGTTGTGCAGCTCAGAAAGCTGAAGGCTACGCTGTAACCTGGCCCTTTAATACAGTCACTACGATTGCCATTTTCTTGCAGTGAAATACATTACCAAGTCTGTCTTGCTCACCATCTATATGATTCAGCTTATGGCAAGATCTGCTTCACGATTTTCCGCCGATGACCTCTGCCTTGTTTTGTGCTTGCTACGAGCTGGCAGAGCAGAGGCAGCTCCAGCCCAGAGCGTGCGTATCTGCACCAGCTGTGTGTGAAACGCAAATACTGATAGCATAAATCTTACCCTCCGGGGCCCCTCCTTGTTCTGTACTAGCTCAAGTGCCAAACACATACGGTTTTTATGTCTTTCAAAAGAATTTTTTGGGACCAGGCCTGATTCAGACCTTCATCTCAGAAAGAATATTGCTAAATCCAAATTAAATAGCAGTTCGAGGCGTGGAATAGAATAGAAAATGTTGCTTGCTGTGGAAGTCTTTTGAAACAGAGTTATTAGTGGGTTAATAATACTTGTAACAGAAGACGACTCTGTGTACAGACGCCAGCATTTTCACGTGCAGTCTTCTAGCATAAGGCTTATATCCAGACAACTTTGGGTTTGTGAGCATCACCTCTGTGCCTGGAAGACATGTGAGATTAGGAGGTGATTTGAGACGTCCAGCGTGGCTTCACGTCAAGGGCAGATGGTGCCTGACCGATGTGGTGGCCTTCTGTGTTGGAGTGGTGGTATCAATGGAAGGGCAAGTGACCTCATCTGCCTACATGTGTGCAAGGCCTTTGATGTTGTCCCACACCACATCTCTAAGTTGGAGGTATGTGGATCTGAAGACTGGATTATTTGGTGGATTATTGGTTGGAAGGTCACAGCTGTAGGGTTATGGTCAATGGCTGTAGAGGTCCAGGTGGAGACTTTTTGCATGGGCGGATAGTGATAGGACAGGGAGTCATGGTTTTAAACTAAAAGAGGGGACGTTTAGGTTAGGTGTTAGGCAGAAATTCTGAACTCAGAGTGGAGTGAGGCCCTAGCACGGTCTGCCCAGAAGCTCTGGGTGCCCAGGGCCAGTTTGGATGGGGCCCTGGGAAACCTGCTGTGCTGGGGTCACCCAGCCCATGGCAGGGGTTGGGGTCATTTCCATCTCAAGCCATGCTGTGATTATAGTTAGGAGGTCACGGTAACAGCCTCTGTCTTCAGTAATATTACTTACAATCCATCATGCAGAAATAGATTTTCCCTCAGGTACATTTAGTGTAGGTAGGTACATGCAAGCTGCTTTTCAGATATCACAGCGAGGGTTTTGCAGAGATGTATCCTGTTGCTCTCTTTGCATTGTGCTCGCCCTCATTCTCTCAATTCTCCTAAGCAGTAATTAGTGCCTAGATCAGGCTGCTTGCTGCCGCGGGAGGAACAAAAGAGTGACGTACACCTTGAAAAGAAGCCAGAGAAATGGTTACAGGCTCCTTAATTACGGGCTTTTCAGAGCAGCAGGTTTAGTTTTGCATCGCTTCAACAACTAATCGTTTTGGGGGAGAGCAGGGGAAAAAGAGAATATCTGATCTGCATTTAGAAGTACGGAGATTTTGTACTTGTTTATTTTTCACTGCAATATCTGGAAAAGTTTAGGCTGGAGAGCGGCTAGAAATAAATAGCTTTATAAAAAGAAACAAATATCATGTAAAAAAACACAGAAAATGTGATTCACCGTTTCCACTCGGCTCGCTGTGCTGGTCAGGGGCAGCCCCCGCTCACCACTGCTGCTTCACTGTGCTTCCCTTGGCTCTCAGGGGAGCGGGAGCCAAAGGCTTTGGCCCATGCCTGTGCTGTGTGTGGGCTTAGCACAGCTTCCACTTCCACTTAGAGGAGGGCTGCTGCCAGGGCGGGCAGGCTGGTGGTGCATAGTGCAGCACAGCCAGCTGCTAAGCTGGAGCATCTTCAGTCATCCCCTGTCCTCGGGAGGTGGTGTGCCTGCTCGTTACCTGAGGATGGACACCTTCCATTTGCTAAGTAATATCTCAGTCCTGAAGTAGCCCTCTTGTCCCGTGCCTGAAACTTACTTGTTTTTTAAGCTAACCATCATCTATAACAGCTCTGCTTCTCATTTGCTCTCTTCAGCATCAGATGAGTTTTCGTAGAGAGTAAAGCCTGTATTTCCTTTCGAGTGAATGCACAAAATCTCTTCTTTGCTATGAGCTCACGTCCTGCAGTACTGAGCTATTGCACTAGTTCTGAAATTGATTTACCAGTTTGTTTTGGTAGTACAGAGAAGAGAAAGTTAAACACCACTGTTTTGTATGCAAGAAAAGAATATGTCTTAACGCTTCTCTTCCGTCACATAAAAGTCTCTAAATTGCTTTTGGCAGGTAGATAATACAGGAAGAAATTGCTTTAGTGACAGAAGTGTTGTGAAAATAAACCTGGAACGAGAATACGAAACCTGAAATTATCTAATGGAAGACAGGAGGGCTTTGGGAAGCAAAACAAACGGGAGAGCAGCGGAGAGCTGTGGTTATCTGACCTTGCCACCTGCTGCCGTATCGGCGTGCCGTGCTTAGGTCGGCCATGGTTTGACCTGATGGGAACCTGGAGAAATGCGTTTTGGGTGAGGCCCCCTGCTCACAATAGCAGTGAGGCTGCGAGGAGGTTCCCACACCCATTGGGATTGGTGGGACTTTGCTGATGCTGCAGGGGAACGACTCCTGTGCACATGTCTGCATAGGGAATCCTAGTGTCAGAAAGCAGAGCCCTTACCCAAACCAATAGCTAGCTTTGGGAATGATATGGCAGCTTCAAAGCAAGCCTAATCATTGAAGGATAGCCATTTTGTAGCACTCCTTACTGCACACATCCCACAGGCCTATGCAACGTAATGGCAAAATCCACACTAGAGGATTTCGCCTCTCAACTCAGTGAGCCAAACCACCTTACGCTTGCAGCGACGTGGATTAAGAGTTGTATGCATTTTTATGGCCTGTGAAGCACACAGATTTCTCTATTTCTAAAGAGTAGATAGAGAAAGGTAGCTATCTCCGAAGCCATTTTTTTCCTTGCTTGAGAACAACACAAACAAAGTGAATCACATGTGAGTGGGTGCAGAGAAGCTAAGGAAGGGTTTCTGTGTGTGTTGGACCACGTTCTCCTCCTTGTGCAACTCTGCTGACTCTCCTCCAGTGTTTTGAAATGAACTTGTGCAGGCCTATCTTTGTGTGTCATAAACAGCGAGAAGCTTTAAAAATCCCTCTTGTGTCTGTCACCCGTGTGGAGTGGAGTATCATTTTCACACACAGCCATGTGGTCCTCAGTGCACTGTGTCATAGTTTGCTTACTTAGCTGAACAGAGGACTGAAATGTATGGTAATGTGTTTGTGGATAATGGAAAATGGCTCTTCAGTGTCCTTAGGAACCCACCCTCTGCTTTTTCTCAGCAGAGCGCTAAAAAGCACCAAACGTGCAGCCAGTAAGGTGTTGCTTCTCAGAGATGCTCCTCCTTCAGTTACCACTGTTGATGGTCGCAGGGCATTCTGCCTTACTGGTGGATGCCCCCAGCCGTGCAGGATGGTTCCCATCCTCCAAGCCGGGCATTCAGCACCTACCTACACATCTACACATCAGCCAGACCACTCTGGTGAGCCACCCGCCTTCCTTCTGCCTCCTCCTGCCCAGCACATCATCCTGGGGCTGATCCTGCGATGCGTGCACCTGGCCCCCTCTCTCCCTCTGCATCTCGCATCATGTTCCCCCACTAATGCTTGTTTTGTTGGCCCCTGTCTCTCTCTGGCAGCGAACGCGATGACGTGGCACTTGGGGCACTTATCCAAACACTGGGATTTTACAAGGAGTACACAGTGGAAACATTTACAGATCTGTTCCAACATCCATATTCGCTGCATGTATATATCCAAATGTAAATATTCAGATCTGTTTGTTAAGTTCACAGATCGCTGACTCGTTAAAGGTTCCTTCTTCACGCGTCCACGGAGCAGCTTCTCTGTTTGTGGTCAGAACGGCAGCATGTTTCCCAGGGGAGGAACAACCCCTTTCTTACCACGACGTTCCCCACGGCTTGTCACACAACTGCAGGGGTTGGAAGGGACCTCGAGAGATCATCGAGCCCGACCCCCTGCTAAAAGCAAGTACCCTACAATAGTTTGTGCAGATAGGCATCCAGATGGGTCTGGAGTATCTCCATAGAAGGAAGCTCCGCAACCTCTCTGGGCAGCCTGTTCCAGTGCTCCACAAGGGAAAAATGATACTGTTTTTCTTTTTACGAGGTTAGAGAAATCTTAACGGTTTAGAATTTAGCTTTTACTGCTTGCTGTAATTCAGCTACGTATTTTTGCTAAGTCGCGAGCAAGGTATTGACCTGTAGGCAGAATCCACTTGTGATGGTTAGCAGGGGGTCAGATTGCTTTGGAAAATATCACATCCTGGCACGTGGATCCCATTACTAACCAAGGACTGGTCAAATCCCCCAGGAAAGAAGAAAACAAAACCTGGGGAACCTTTAATGACTTGCATCTACGTTTGAATTAAAGGATTCTTAACTGTCCCTCAGATGCCATCACCCAAAGTCAGGTCAGCTGAGCCCAGGAAGGAAATATAACCCATGCTCAATGAAGCACGCGTTTACACCCTCGGCTTCCTCTTGAGTGAATTGATATTGAAGTATGTACTTAAAAGCAAGCGTGTGCTCAGATACATTCTTGAATTGTGGCCTAATCTCTGCCTGGGAAAGAGGAAAGTGTTCTCCTCTTGCTGTTGTCTCTTCTATCCTTGACAGTGATGCTGCGCTCAGCTCTGCAAAACCCATATTTGGCTGGATGGAGCGGAGTGCGTGCAGCCTAAGTTCTTACCCATTTGGGCACTGTGGAGTGACATACCTGAGCAAAATGATTTAAAATAGTAAATGCTTAGACTGAAAGCAATGCACGTAAGGCAAGAACTGTCATTTTGCTTTTAATTCAGGCAAAAATGTAGGAGCTGGTGGGGTAGCTGTGTGGACTGGGGAAGTTCCAGGCGGTAATGGCTTACAAGTTCCAGTGCAGCTGTTCTCAAAAGTTACAGCATGTTTTGTTTGTATTTAAAAAAAAATAAAAATGTTTTGTTCAGAGATCCCCTTGGGGTCAGACTGTCACAACAAACAGCAGCACAGTATCCCCCTGTGACAGATAACCAGAGGTACACCTACTGGCAGCGCTAACAAAAACACGCCTAATAACCTCAAAACAGAAACCACAATGCTTTCTGGTAATCCAGATGTGATCCTAAAGCTTTCCTATTCAAAAGAAAAGCACGTTCCCACTTGTAAACACTTTCTGGTGCAGATAGCTTCTGCAGTTGAGCACTGGTGCTCTGTAGGAGAGGTGTTGCAGTCCTCTGATCATCTTCATGGCCATCCTCTGGACCTACTCCAGTAGCTCTATGTCTGTCTTGTGCTGGGAGCCCAGACCTGGATGCACCTCTCCAGCTGAGGACTATTGTTCCTGGTGGGACCCAAAGGCTCTTTCAATTCCAAAGCTTGTTGGTTTTCAGCATGAAATGGAGAAATCCTTCTGAATTCACCGTGTGCTTTTTTTCCTTACCAGCATGGGACTCCTCCAGCACACTCTTGGGGGGTGAAAGTTATGTCAGCAGGAATTTTTGGTACCAGTTGTGTAGAACAACCATTTATGGGCGGTCGAGCACCGATTGAAAAGGGTGGCCGAGGTTGTTTGGAAATATTTGTGTGAGAATGCCTGCTTAAAATTGCAACTTGGATGTCAGATTGCATGTTAGTGTTCCCTGACTTGCAGGGGCTGCTGACAGGATGGAGTTTGCTTCTGTTGGGTCACTGACATCCCTAAAAATTATCTTTCTTCATCGGAAGCCACAAGAGAAAGGCACTTCTTGGCTTTGTGTTGTCACCCCCAGCACTTCCCATTGACGAAGTGGAAAAGATGGGCATTATCCCTGACTCTGTGCTTTGCAGCACGGAGCGGGCTGCGCTGCCTGGGGCTTCTCTGAGATGCTTTTGTTCACTTAAAGGACTTGCATCGGATGAATATTCATTTATACGCCAAATTGCAAGTTCCTTGGGAAGGATGAGAACTGAGGCTTTTCAGTGTGGCAAAATGAGATGCAAAAAAATGAATTGCAAATCACTCCGGTTCTGTCTTCAAACTCCACCACTGCAATTGCTATAAGAACATGTATTGAAATGACTTTGTAATGTAGGCTGTGCTTACCACAATGGAACCCCATCCGCCAGCGTCAGGGACAGGAACAAGAAATGCTCCTTCTGCACATTTGCTATGGGATTCTAAGGAGTGAGGAGGCCTCGTTTTAGGTATGTTTGTTGTTAGGAATTGCATCACCTTACAAGGGAACCTACAGGGCCTCTTGCTATTTAATCTGTGCCCTCAAATAGCTGCTAAGAAAAGGGGCTGGATCTCTTCCCAAGGTGGGAAGCTCCTTGGTTGATGCTTCTCAAGGTGGGAACCCAGGAGGTGCACACACTTTATCCCATGGTGGTTGAGCTCCAGAGCTGCCCCGTGATAGAAGTTACACAATGTTCTAATTCTCTTTAACTCTTCTTCTGCCATAAGCTTTCATTTTTTCTCATAGCAAGTGAAAGACAGTAGCGTCTGGTCCCCCTGCCTGGGCCTTCTGCATGTGTGTTCCATGGAAGTACAAGCTATGAACATTATTTATATTTCTGTGGAAAGGATTTTGCTGTGGAAATAACCAACTGCGGTCAGAAATCAGTGTGCGTATGCATTCTTACCTACAGTAATGGCACATTCCCTGCATGATGAAGCCTATTGGTTTTGGAAAGGAGAGGAGGCAGAATTACCCCGTGTTTACTTGCTTCTCCTTATTAATGCCACAAATGCTTATTTCTTAAACTAAAATGTTGTCAGCAGGTTTTATCAAAGCAATCTCATGGATGTCGAGTAATACTACACTGGCTAATTTATGGAAATGAGCACACGTATGTGTTCCCTGCGCTTTGGAAAATTAGGGCTTCAGAGTCGAATCAACTTGCGTAATTACTTATGAGGGCCAAAAACACCTCGGTGAACCACTGAAGTACCACATGTGGACCTTCGAACCTACTTGTTATGCTCCAGTGTGAAGTACCTGCAGGACAGCTGTTGATAGAGAGCTCCTGAAGACGAAGAGCGCAAGTACAACACTGATGCTTCTAACAGACGTGGTGGCAAACAAGCTGCACATAGAGGGCCTTGTCTCAAGCCTACCACTGTCTTCCTTGTGTCATCACAGAAGAGCTGGGGCTCCTGGCTGCTCCCTGTAGCTCCGAGCAGGTTTTGTGGCTGCTTGGTTTTAAAAGCACGCTGCTGTCAGCACTGCAGTAAGCGGCGGTGCAGCACCACGTGATGCTTGGAGGTGCTTTAGAGAACTCCCTGAACTGCTCGGTAAGCGCCGAGTTTCACGGCGCTGGGCATTAAGAGCTGTGGGGTTTGGTGGCCTCTTCTTTCTCCTTAGTCTGTCTTTCGTTCTGCTTTTGTCTGCTGCTTCTGAGGCAGCTCGCCGCGGTGACCTAAGTGACGCAAAGCCTGCGGTTTTTGGGAGGTTGGCAACGCTCAGACAAGGAAAGTGCTGTGGGAACTCCAGAAGGAAGGGATTAGTCTTCTTTTGCCGTTTATTGGAAGTCAGCAGTGAGGCCGTGGGGAGACCGCAGGGCTGTCGGATCCTCGTCTCCCGCAGCTGCACAGGACAGCTTTGTGCAGCTCACAGAATAAAACGTGATACGCCGCTTTGTTGGAGGAGGGCCCCGCTCCAAAAAGCGCTAGTTCAGCTGACAAATTTGGAGAGAGACGTTTTGTTGGCCTATTAATAATTGCCAGATAGAAAGCAATTTTTGGCACGGCATGAATGGCACTCATCAGCCCGTGTGTCTCTTCTGAGTCTCCTTCAGCTTTCCCCACTGCGGCCTTTTTTCCCTGCTGAAGTCATGCGTTTTGACCTGGGAAAGCTGGACTTAGGCTCCTTACTCCCCTGTGCCTCGTGGTCCCTTGCTACGCTTGCCCACCCTTTCCAACCTCGGTGTCCCATCCTTCTCACAGCCTCTCCTGACCTGCTTAGAGCACGGCCGGGAGAGCTTTGCTGAATGGTGCCACCCGGGTGGAACAGAGAAATCGGATTAGTTCTTCACCGACAAAAAAAGTTGGAGCGGGAGCAAGAGGAGGGAGAAATGCTGTCAATGCCTCTACCACGCTAATGATAGTAATACAAAAAGTCAAAGGAAGTCTGCGCTTCGCTCAACTCCAGCAGTTCCAACCGCCAGACAAAAGGCCATAGGAAACCAGGCTTCATTAGTGCTTCATTAGCTTTACTCAGGCTGAAAGGAAAATGAGCGCCATACACAAGAGCTGAATGCCGTTCCCAACGCTCGGTGCTTTCTTCTGACTTGCATTTCTCATGAGCTGTTGAAATTGGTCGACATCTGCGGAGATGTTAAGTGTTCCCACTCCTGGAAAATCAGAACGTTCCCCTTCTGCAGCTGCCTCGCTGCTTCTCCTCTCTTCTGCGCTGCTGAGTCCGCTTCCATCTGCTTTTAACTCAAACTCCGGAGCTGCTCAACTGTGTCACAATCTGTACAAGCAAGACATTCTCTGGCATCTCAAATATTTGATATCTATATTTACGTATTTATGTTTATACATACACGTTTCTTATGCCAGAACTCTTGGACAGCCGTATAACATGCCTTTTTTTTCAGTGGAGACCCTTGCATATTTATGGCTGCTCTTAGCTATATTTAGTTCGTGTGATCGAGTCCTTTCAATTTAAACAAGAAATGTTTAGAAAGAAAACGTTCTGGAGCGGGCCACATGCTTTCCTCTCGTGTGGCATTTTTGCTCGGTGGCACGGCAGGCGGTGTCAGTGGAACGAAGGTATTTAAGGAAAACACGCTTTATAAACTCTGGAGGGTATTGACTTAGGCCGCGATGTTAATACTTAACAAATGCCATTCCTGATCACAAGTAAATAGGGCTGAGGAATTTCGGAGGTCTGGATGTAGTTTCTTTGGAAGTGCACATTCAGCTGATAGTGCCTCTTTTGTCCTACACTGAATTTTTACCAAGAAAAGAGCCGTGGCTTTAGCAAGCAAAACAATAAGTAATTCTGGTGTAACGTGGCTTTATATTCTTAGATCACGAGGGATAATGTACTTGCCCTTTTCTTATGGCTCTTGTCGGAATTCATGTTGCTTAATCTCCTTGCTCTGCTATTAAAACTCACCTTATATATTTTCCACAGGAGAAGAGAAACTAATCATAGCTCCTGGTAATTAGTGCTAATTTAGTTCTTTGTGCTCCATAAGCGGCCAACAAAGGTCAGATGCTGAACGTGCTTTTTTATCTTCACAGTCAGCCAAAAATCCAGTCAATGAAATTCTTTTTCTCTGCTGCTGCAGAGGTGAGATGTGGACGAGATGTATTTGGACTGCGGGCTCGTTCGTTGGTCGTGTGTCACGTGCCTTCCCAGCTCAGTGCAATTTCCACCTGTGTAAATCCTTCCTTTCAGAGCCTGCCCGGGGGATCAGAGTCAGCGTTTGGGAATACCTCTCAACTAGTGAGTCTGTGCTGCTGGAATGTGCGCTGCTTGGAGTTCCCAGGTTTGCTGCTGAAGGCTGTGTGTTCGATGTAGGTCTGACGCAGAGCGGTCAGCTTTGGGATGGATGCAGGATGGCAGGTTTGATGGCAGCCAGCAGTTATCAAGTGCCAGTAATAGCTTCCTGCCCTTAGCAGGGATGGATCTCTGCAGCAGTTTTCTGTTCTGGGATTCAAAGCATGAACGTCTGCCTGATGAAGCCAGACAGGCTGAGGAAACGGCGACCGCTCCAGGAACAACCCTGCTTAACTTTTTTGGATTTCATTTCCCTTTCCTGTCCTGCTGTGATACACCCAAAAACGTCCCCATTGTTTTCAGGGCTTTCAGTTTCAGTTCTGGCAGGGACTGAATTGTTTCCTAAGGTGACGCGCGGTGGAGATGCCTGCTGGCACGCAGGCCGTGCAGGCTGATAAAAGAAGCCATTCAGTCAGCAGCAGATAAGCCTTTGCGTTTTACTTGTCAGTAAGCAAAGAATGTAAACGATTCTTTTGCACTTCGGTTATTGGAGATTACGTTTGGTGACACTGAACAGCTTTGGGAGCTTGGCTCCCTATGAGTGCTGCGCCTTGGCAGCGATGGGTGGGAAGGCCAGGCTGCGAGGTCCACGGGTGCAAAGCCTCACCTTGCTGCTAGGCAGAGCTGCAGATTACAGCGGGTGCAAGATGGGCACGGTCTCAGAACGCGTGGGAGTGGAACGATCTGGAAAGAAATATCGCAGTGAGCGTTTCTAATCGAGTCAGCAAAAGCTCGACTTAGCCACTGTAATTCTGATTCTGTTGGGAAGACTGAAAAACAGGAGGTGTTCCGTAGTTCACAGCTCTTGTGCAGTTCCTTGACCTTTTTCCAGCCTTCCTGGGTGAACACAGCTCGATCTGGGGTTGGTTAGCGTTGCTCCAGGCAGCAATTAGCAGCAAAGGGGGATTGTGCAGTCACAGCAGGATCGTGGTACCTGTGCCAAATGGATCATTTTCATTCACCCTTGAGGTCGTGGTGAGTTACCTCCACTGTGAGATCGGGGAGGTGGAACCACAGACCACCACCATGCCTGCAGCAAGGAGATCACCTGCGCACTGCACCTGTAAGAGCTGGCCAGGGGTGCCCTGTGAAATCAAGGAAGAAAACCTGAGCCTAACCTACCCTTACAACGTGAAAGTCAGATATGGAGCTGCAGCTTTATTTTCCACATGACAGTGAAGAGCCCTGTAGTTAAATCTCGGCGTTTGAAGGAGTATTGGATCTGAAAGCTTGTGCGGCTGAGTACAGGAGGAGTCCGACCGACTGTCAGCTTTCGTTCATCACTCAGAGGATGTTTCTGCCTCCATCCAGTGTCGGTCAGAGAGCCTGGAAGCCAGGCAGGGTGCCCAGCACTCCTTGTGGCAGACGCAACCTCATAGGAAGCTCCAGACCTGCCTGGATCTCTGGGTTTGACGGGGGCTTAGAGATGCTGGTGAACATTACTGGAAGGGTTCGGCAATGCTCTTTTTCTATTTCTAGTCCAGGCTTTTATCTCAGGCATCTTCCTTTGAGGGTCCTTTGGGTTCAGCGAAAAGAAGCAACCAAATCCCTGCAGAAGGCATTGCCCTAAAAGATGGGTGTTGTCATTTGTCAAGTCTGGTTTCTTTTCAGCAGACCTTGTAGGTTGGGGGGATTGGGATGGTTCTGCGCCTTAGCTGGTAATTTGTTCAGTCTAAGGATATCCAAGGAGCATTTCTGCATTGAGCCTTCCCCGTTTGCGGACTCAAAGTGCCCAACTTACTGTAGAAGCAATAGGTGGTCCTAAAATCATTAAGGTTGGAAGAGTCCTTTAAGATCAAGTCCTGTTGAGAGCCCACCGTGCCCACTGCCCACATCCTTCAGTGCCACATCCCCACGCTTCTGGTACACCCATAGGGACGGGCACTCCCCCCCCTCCCTGTGCAGCTGTGCCAGTGCTGCACCACTTTTTTGGAGAAGAGATCTTTCCTAATATCCCACCTGAACTTCCCCTGGCGCAGCTTGACATCCTTAGTGTTTGTAGCATACGTAGAATTCCTGGGGTAACTGTGCAACGGAAAAGCCAAGCGTGTTTCAGTATTTCGGTCAAAAGTTGTATCTTTAAACAGATACAGCCCTTTGTCTCTTGGCAAGAATAAAGAATTACACGGGGACGTGCTTAAAAATTAAAAATCCATCAATTAATCAGAAGCGCTGAAATATTTAACGAGCGCAGGCTGCTCGCTGCAGCTTTCAGCTCCTGTGTGTGGGGTGGGAGCCATCGGGAGCTCCCCTTTCCCCAGGGCAGCTCCCTGCCACGGGGCCGTAATGCTCTTTCCCTGTCCGGGCAGAGAAAGCCGCTCAGCGTATAACCCTGAGCCCCCGCTGACCCGGCTGTGCCATGAAGCACGCCGCTGTGCGAAGGCACGCCCAGTTATTAATTGCAGGAAGGTTATCAGCAGAAATTGCCCCGTGTGCGCTGCCAGTGGTGGGGCAGCTGGGCCTTGCAGTCCCATCGACACGCTGATCCTGACGGGCTCCCTGGAAAGCGTCAGCCTTAGCTGTAAGCCCGAGCTTTGCTTCCTAAGCTCTCTGCAAGTTGCAGTGCAGGCTGTTGGGATAGCTGTCAGGGTGTCCCAGTTTGCCTGCGTGTCAATTGGCTCTGCCCAAGCACCATCTGCTTGCAGCCTTCTGCCACAAGTGCAAGTTCGCACTCACGGTGGCAGCAGCTCAGTGCACGTCTCTTGTCGTTAGGAAGCAGAAAGAAAAAGTAACGGCGTATTTCCTCTCTTTCCTCCTTTTAGATGCAGACTTGCAGGTAGATTACTGCTAGGCTTTTAAAAATTCACCCTCTGTACTTAAGTGGAAGTCTTTTTGTACAGAAGTCTTTTTCTCAGCACCCTAAGATGACGTTGAGTCTTAGGAAATGTGAAATTCTAATGCGATGTTTTACGTGCTGAGCGTGCATTAGCAAGAAGCACCGAGATTAATTATGCAACCGATGTTCACTATTTTTGCTGCAGCGTTTTAAGCTCCATAATAATAATACGAAAGGAACAATCCGGCAAACTTTCCCATGATCTTGAAGAAGAAACGCTCCCACATTGTGGATATCAGATGCGAAACTCTTATTGTGAGCTCCCAGCGGGGGATGAGCTCCCAGCAAGCCAGGAGGATAATACTGTGGGCAAATTGAGCAAATGTCCTTGCCTCTCCAATCAGCCAGTATTTGAAGGGTATTATCCTTGCTAAACTTGTCATCCACTTTAAATGGAAGTTGGACTGAAAATGTGCATACTTCTACTTAGCATGACTTTTGAAGAGATGCTTCTGCAGTTCAGGGATTGGCTTTAATTCCTGGAGACCTGACAGTGCCGCAGCTTTATTTAATCTCTGTACGTTTGCTTAACCATACTTCAATTCATAATCTAGTGACTAAAGGAGCTACTAATAACAAGTAAAGAGAAAAAGAAACTTCTTGAGAAGCTGAATACCGAGATGAGCAGATTTCTTTCCTGAGGTCACCGGAAAGAAAGTGGAGCTGCCCTGTATGAGGAGCAGAAATAACCGATAACCATTTCGTTCTGTCAGGGTCACGTGAAAGTCGGATGAATCCAAATATTTATGGGACCAGCAAATACCTCATCCTCTTCCAAGCCTTACCTGTCCCAATCGCTTGCAGCCCTGAAGTGGGCGACTGCAGTCTTTGACCTGAAGTGCTGAAGTCCTCTGCTGCATCACACAGGGCACATTTTCCCCTTTTTAACATGTATCTAATGAATCTATACACAAGTACATGTATGTGTGTGAGGGGAGGGAGAACATACGGAGCGTGTCCGTGCACGAGAGCGCTCAAACAATGGGATGCTTTGCAGCAGTTGCTCCGTGAGACCAGAAAATGCTTTCATCTTTCAGCCTTCTTTACCCAGACCTTAAGGAATTGGTTCAACTTGTTTTCCTCCCTAGTAAAATGTGTTCTCTTAGCCTCACTCTGAAAGACCTTTGACAGCTCTCGCGTGGTAGCAAAAACGTTTGTCACTTTTTGAATGCAAAGTGATTAATAACCGTGGTGTTTCCCAACAGAAACCTCATTGAAACCCATCCAGCCCTGCCATGAGCTCTGCTGCCTGAACTCTCTGATGGAGGGATAAGCTTCCCTTGAAGCTCTGATGATTAACTCTGGCGAGGTTGTCACTGGTGGTCTTTGCGTGGGCACAGTGATCGTGAGCAATCCTCATCTCTTAGTTGTTTTATATTACTCTTATAATGTTTTCACATTACACTCCACTAAAGGAAGAAGTTATTTCTTTCCATCGCTGTTTAATCTTTGGATTTATACGGATGAGAGGTGATCGTGGGCAGAAAGAAATGGAGGGAAACACTTGAGATATGCCCTGAGCTTTTAAGAAATAATCTCCACGTGTTTCTAAGTGGGTCGGCAGGGGACATGAAATGTTAATTTCCTTCTTTGGGTTTTGGGGACTTGTGCTTTGTGGAGGCCTCGGAGGGTAATGTAAGCTGACTGGAGTCTGGCCTCGTGCATTGATTGTGATAAATTAATGAAGCAGCTAAAAGGGAAGTCCAATTTAAAACGAGCAGCGAACAAAGGAACCCTCTCTAAATCCTGCAAAATGCGTGTTGTTCCTCTGTGGGGAGGAGGAATCCAGCACTGCTGTGGGAATCGTGTTATTGGGCATGACACCTTTAATGAGGGCTTCTGTCCATTAGTTCAATCTACTTGAAAAAGAAGAGAATAGAAAATCAAGAAACAGTGACGATATCATAAATGCAGCGTTCTTCATAGCTGAGAAGGATGGCTCGCAGGAGAGCTGGGTTTCACCGTGTTCTGCACCAGCACTGCTGCAGTGTCAAGTGTCAAGATGTAGTAGCACGGGCCACTAATGTCTCAGTTTCACACTGCCAGAGGGAGGCAGATGTAATTCAGATGATGAACTCTCATTTACAGATCCGTTTAGAACGCGCAAGTCCATGTAAGGTTTCCTTTTCAAAGCAAATCTGTCAGTATCTCTTAACAGATGTAGGCGCACGGCTCTCTAGAGCAACAGACAATAGGAGAGATTTAGTGTGGGCACGTCTGACACGCTAACTTTATTGAGTCTAGTGAAAGCGTGCCCATGGGGCAGCACTGGAGACCTACTGACCTAGAAATTGTAGCGGCCATCCTCTGCCAAAGTCAGAAAGTACAGCACGGCACAACAAAGGGCTTTGGGGTTTTAAATCAGGAAGTAATTGGAACAGACTTGCCCTCGGACGACCCAGCTTGCCATGTGTTTGTGTCCCCGTTGCTCCATGAGGGAACGCTTCCCGTTCCTGCCGCCGCGGCTGGAAGGAGCTGCGATGACATGCCAGGACATTTTATCTTTTAGTTTTGCAAGAAAAGGCTTTCTCATTTCTTTCACTGTGGATAGCATTTGTTCTGTGAAGGCTCTGGGGTGTTCTATTTGGCGGTGCCCGTTTTGATGTGAGAAAGGTTTGTTCACAACACATGCATCAGAGAGCTCCTGTTGCTGAGAACGTATTGCTACTGGAGCGGCTGGATTTCAACCTGTGTAAAAAAGTGAGGGATCCGTTAGTATTCAGAAGTAATGAGTCAGCTTCCTTGTGGGGGAGGGATGGCTATAAAAGTACAGCCCTGACGGCCTTGCGTCCGAGCCTGCGAGCGCTCCTGGGGTGGAAGTTGTTACTGCTAGAGGGTGATACTGCTGCGGGGTGATATGGGCTGGGTATCACCAGTGCTGTTTCGAACCCTCTGACGGCAGTTGGTGCCGTTCTGCCACACACCGGGCTGTGAGAGGTGCCCCTGGCTGTGGCAGTGCTGGCTGCCACCCAGCCATCGCCGTGCCTCGGGTGCTGGAGGCCGGTGAGCTGTCCCTGGCCCTGTTGTATTTAGCTGTAGTCATAGAGACTGGGAAGATCTGGCCTTGATTCATGAGTGGAGATAAAGCTGGCGGGCTCTGTTTTCTCCCAGTCCCCAGGGAAACGGCAGACAGCTTTCAGTGAGTGGGCAAATCCTGCCGTGGGGGGAACGCATCCCGCTCCCAAATTCAGGGGACCCATCACCTGGCACTTGATGGAAGCGACAGAGCGGTGCGTGTCAGCGCGGTGAGTCACAGGACGTGCTGAGGGCTGCGTGCCTTTCCGTGTTTCGGGGCACTTCTGTCTCAGCTGCCTTCCTGAGCAATTGTTTGCCTTTCAATGGCCGGAACGTGTCTGAGCATCCAAAACACAACCTGGGGTGGCAGCGGAGCTGGGAGTTTACCACGTGCCCGCTGCCCTGCCGAGCCAGCTGTGGAAGCTGGGTGCTGCCCTTTCTTACCCCCTTGTGAGTCTGTGTTCGTTGTCTGTGTGAGGTGGATGAGTTTGCCTTAAGAACTGATTGGGTGAGGAGTTCCTTTTCATGGTATCAAGTCATCGGATTCCTTGCGCACTGAGCGTTGCTCTCTTTGCATGTTAATACTAAGGCAATTTTTCTTAACGTTGGGGAGGAGTTGGATTTCTATTTATGTTATCAAAAAGAAATGGGACCCCATTTCATAGATTCATAGATTCATTAGGTTGGAAAGGACCTACAAGATCATCTAGTCCAACCGTCCTCACACCACCATCCCTACCCACCAAGCTACTAAATCAAATCCCTTAGCACCTCAGACTCAGGCTAATACTTTTCTGAGATACCTCCCCAGTGCATAGTGGTGAGGGATGCTGTACAATTCTGCATGGAATCACTGTTCAGAAGGAATTACTGACTCTTTCTTTATGGTGGACCTTTGCAGTCTAGACATACACATCTGAGCTGACTGCCTTACGCTCCTTTTACGGCGAAAGAACAGAAAGAAGCGGCTTCAGGACGCGATTCACCTGAGCTATTCTAGGGTACGCACTCTGGGATGAGCTCGAGTATTTTGTAGCATTGGAGCTTTCTCCTCTCTGATGGCAGTGGCACCTTTAGCTGAGCCTGGCTCCTGTAATCATTGCTCCTATGCACAGCCTCTGTCCCACATGGACTTTGTTATGTGTAGGGTGCTCTCCTGTGCATCATGATGGGTTCTCGATTAATCTGGGCATCAATCCTTTTGCTTGCAAGACAGTAAGACTAATACTATATATTTAACATCTTCTATACTGTTTTCTATTACTTTTTCTGCTTTTCACACTCGTGTACTCCCTCAACAACAGCAGCTTAAGGACTGGCTCAGTCTGCCATGGCCCTCTGTATCCTTCAGGTTCCCTCGGAACGATGGGGTTGCCTTGGAAATGGCAAGCAGGGAGCAATTTGTAGAAACTGCAGCAAAAAAAATCTAAGAGAACATGTCGCACGTGGCTGCAATCAAGAACAACGTTGGAAGAAATGCAGTTTCTATGGTGCTTTTTCATTTTTAGCGTCAGCTTTGCTTAGGAACAGCTGATGATGGGTGAGATAAATCCATGTTTGTGGTGGGGATGTTGCAGTTCCTGCCTTGAGTAACCTGTTAGGTTCTCCTTAGGTAAACTGCGCCTTGCCATAGGCTGGGCAAACTTTGATTCCCTCCTGGGTAGACCTTGAAGGTCTCATTGTGTTTCTACAAGCCTGAGAGACACTGTAATTTGTCCAAAGAAATGACCCACTAACGCTGTTTAGATTGTATTGCAGAGCTTAGATTGTGTCTGTGTAAAACCTGTGTGTGATGTGGCTCTCTGTTTGATGCTTTGTACGAGGGAAGAGCAGTACAGCTAGAAATGGTGCACAGAAAGGCATCGAACCGTGCCCAGTGAAGAGGGCGCGTGGTCTGAGCATAAATGGAGTATTTGGTTTGGCCGGAATTATCTGCATATCTTCTCATATCTAAATGGAAAGAATGATGATAAGAAAATGTCTTCTGTGCGTGAATGCGTGAGGGAAAGAAACTGTTTGCTTCTGATGTGTTGTTTTCCAAGCTGGACTGACAGCTGGCCTTGCCATTCTTCATTCCCTTCATCTGGAACACGCAGACTTGCGTGTGCAGGAATGTATCTTTCCTTTAAAAACAGCGGGCATCGGTGCTCCTCGTCCTCAGGAGGGATAGATGATACGTCCTGAAAGCTATAGATGTGCTACAGTCCCACAGCACGTTGGTTTAAGCCTTGATTTAGTCGTTGGTGATTGAGTCAGCCATCCAAAGCGTTTATGTGGAACTCTGGGAAGAAGGGCAAGTCTCTGGCTCTTATTCTGACCTTCTTCCATCCTTATCTGTCAGTCCAGTGGCTTCTACTGGGGGCAAAGGTAGAGCCATGTTAGCTTGTAATCCAGCTCAGACACAAACCTCGGTGACTTCTGCTGGGGGTAATGCAGCGTCCATTCTCTCTTCTACTCTATTTAAGAGCTCCATGCTTTTGGTTTAATGTAGCTCAGTTTTTACTACAGAACAATCATTCTCAGCTCTTTGAAAGAGGGTTTGTTTTCAAATTGCCATTGTAGATCCAGGGCTGTTTTTACCTTTGGGGAAGAGCTGTGAAATTTATACAAGTATTCATACAACAGAAGAACAACAGCTCTGCTCTCAGCACTGGAAAAGGTTAATTTGCTTTGTGCCTTTTACAGAACACGTTTTCCACTTACAGTTTTATACCGCATGTAGTGAATGCAGCTTGTAGCCATTGTGGAAATCTGGAACCCTGCTTAGCTGACTTCTTCATGCGTGCTATTGAAGTGGATGGACGCAGTACGCAAGCAGTGTTTTGGGATAACAAAACTGAGGCACCTGGAGCCTCCCTGGAGGCATCTGCTGGGAAGGCTGGTGTTTCTAAATACCTAAAGGAGGTGTAGTCAAATGGATGAGGCCAGGCTCTTCTCAGTGGTGTGTAGTGAGAGGACGAGGAGCAGTGGCCTAAAACTCGAACGTAGGACGTTCCATACAAGTTCTGTTCAAGACTGTACCCATTTCTTCTCTTACAGTTTCTTGGAAGCCACCATCTCCTCAGCCCTCCGTAACTTGCAGGGAAGATAAAACATATTCCTTGCTGATTCTAAATGTAAACGCAGGGCATAAGCAAAATTATCACGTTTAAGCATCTAAGCCCACTCATATCCGTGGGTATCACTGGTATCCAGGCAGTCTGTTTTTGTTTTCTTGGCTCTTGTATTATTTATATGCTGCAGAGGTCTTCTGGACAAAAAAATTCCACGACTAGATAGCAGCCCACTTGGGATAAATCCACCCTAGTTTGCTTTAATATAAATTACTTCTATTTTAAAGCCTAGGATGATTGTCCACATGTTTTTCTGTTGCTGCTTAGTACAAATTTATCCGTCCCTCAGATCCTTGTGATCCCCTTTAAGGTACTTACACGGTGCAAGAAGATCCCCCCTGTAGCCTTCTCATCTTCAGATACACACGCTTAAGCGCCTCATCCTGTCATCTTTTGGCCAGACCTGTATCTCGGGGATTTGCTCCAGAACGTGTATGTCGCTATGAAGATAAGATGCGCCAAGCTCAAGCTTATGCCCCAAAATGGTTAGCTACGATGGCAGAGTCATTTTGTAATTCTTTTTCATGGGAGCTGCTCCTTTGGAAGAATGAATGGTGCATTAAGCCTGATTCGGGCCGGCTTTGCTTGCACGGCTCTCTGGGGCAGAGGAGCCTTGCAGAAAGGTGATCGTGGTGCTCCTGTTGTGCCACGCTGATTGTGGCAATCAGCTCTCACTCTGTAGAAGCTACCAGCCTAGAGCCATGTAAATAGCTGGCTGGGACCCAAGTAGATGGTTTGCACGTGGGGGTGGGGGAGAGAAGTCAGGCTGTTTCACAGAGCTCCACAGCAATAAGCATTTCTTCTATCGTTGTCTTTCAGCTTCGGTGCAGCAATTGGTAGCCCTGAATAATGTTCTGACAGGATCTGCTGCCTGACGTTTGGATCATTTCTCTGTTCGTGTCTGCTGGGAAGGGAAACTTGGAAGCCTGTTCCTTTTAGGGAAATCTAGGTAAAACGCATTAAAACTGAACGGATGAGTGGTGGCGGTGGATTTTGTACAGGTGTGACTTGTACTGCAAGCTAGAAAGAAATCTTAACCCACCCTCTTTACTCATGAGAGAACTGCATGAGGATCAGAGGTTTATCTGGGGATTAAGAAGTGAGGGAAAGGGACAAAAGGTGGGAAGGGACAAACCTGTGTGGGCTGTGTGTCTGGCGGGGAGACCCACATGCATCAGTTGCTCCACTTCCAATCATTTCAGTTGCATAATTTTTCTGGTGAGGAAGCTTCTATTTTAAAGTAATTAAATGAAGAGGTGATACTGCACGCCTCTTGTCCTTCAATTGGTGATCCCTTTGTTTGTTTTTTCTTTGAGGGAAAGAATCAGCACTCTGCAGGTCTCCTTTGACACCGTAGGTGTTGATCCTGCACTTACCTGGTGTCATAGCTAGATGTCAGCCTCAGATGTGAATCAGGGGCTTGTCATTCAGAATCAGTTCGATTTTCAGTCCATCACGCCAGAGCCTTGATGTGACTGAGGTGGGTTGGAGTGTAGGGTGTGCTGGGAGGATCGGACCTGCTGCCAGAGGACAGCGGTTCAGACAGGAGCCTTGGGGCTCTGAGATGAAGCCGGCTCAGCACAGGCTGAAATGGTGACACACAGAGGGAAGGACAGCTTCAGATCTGGGACAATGACAGCAGAGTGTTCTGGAAAACCAGTGATTCAGCTGTTCCGGTAACTCATCGCAGTGACCCGTCAGCCTCGTAAAGCAGCAGGTCTGGGGATGCTGTGACTCACAGGATGAGGGGAGCAGCAGAGGGTCGTGGCTGCAGGCTTGGCTCACCCAGCCCACACGGGCAGAGCAGCAGGCAGCTGCCACACTGCTCTGCCTTCCAGCAGGGGTTGGTTCTGAGCAGTGCTGGTGTGGCTTGCATGGCAGGGGCTCGCTGCCAGCTGCAGTGGCTCAGGGCCTGTTTTGTGGGCACTGCGAGCTGTGTGCCCCAGGATGCTCCTGGTGGTCAGTCTTTCCAGTGTGTCAGCGCTGCCTGTGAGTCAGCAGCATGAAGTGCATGAGTTAGGTTTTCTTTTTAAGACCTGCATGTGAAAACGATAAAGATTTAGAAGGATTACAGGTTGATTATTAAGCAGGGAAGTAAAAAAAAAGCCCTAATATTTCCCAGACCCACGTTAGGATTCAGAAATGACTGCGTCACGTCCGTGTTGCAGTGGGAGTGTGTGTGGGTACTGTGCAGGGCTGGGGATGTGCCCAGGAGCACTTCCCATCCCCTCTCAACAGGTGCCTGTGACACAGAGCTGCACTCCAGCCGTGGCTGTGATGCCTCCTTCCCTTTCCCTTGGGCTGCACCCCAGTGTAGGAGTGTCAGCAGTGAGCACAAAGGCTGTAAGGCTCCTGTCACCCCATCTCTTAGTACTTCTCATTAAGGGCTCCCCTGAGAAGAGCAATTGAGTTGTCCTTGTGAAGGGTTGCCAGAAACCCAGCTCCAGGATCTAACAGGAGTGCTGAGGTCTTGCTTTAGGTTTTCTACACGTGTTCATTCAAACTTGGGAGTTACCATCTGAAGACAGTATTATCCATTGGTAGTCAGGTTGGATATTTGGAAACAGTTCTCCACCAAAGGAGTGGTAAAGTCACCATCTCTGGAGGTGTTCCCGAGCCGTGGAGATGTGGCACTGAGGGACGTGGGCAGTGGGCACGGTGGGGTTGGGCTGGGGTTGGCTTTCATCATCTCAGAGGTCTTTTCCAACCCTCGCGATTCCTTGGATCTTGAGAGTGCCCAGCTGAAGTCTGGCTGAGGTAAGCTAGCATGCTGATGCTGTCTGTTATATTGCTACAGGAGTAAGTAGGCTTTGTGTATCAGACCTTAATGGCTAGTGGTCACGCTTCACACCGTGTCCTTATGCATCTCTGTGTGCTATAGCTGCTGCTCCAGATTGGGATTTTCATTCCTGGCGAAGGCAAGTGTGCGCCACATAAATAAAAAGAACACTGGGTTATCTTGGAAATAATATCAAATATCCAAACCTAGTGTCACATAAAAAAAACCAAACGGCCATTTCTCTGCAACTCAGTGACTTCTCACTGGAAATAGTGAAGGCAGATAATTAACTTAATGTTTAACAGGGAAGGCGTTGGTGTAAGCAAGTGGCTGGGGTTCGTTTTCAGAGGAAATGCTTCAGATAGTTAACCTCTTTGTTCAGGATGACACTGATTAACGTTGGGTGCCATGCCACACAATGAAAGTGGGACAGCAAATGAGCTGCTCTGGTCTGTGTCAGTTCGTGAATGTGAATCGTCAGATGCTTGGTTCCGACAGCAGAAGTGGAGTCAGGTGAGGATGAGGGCAGCACTTGAATAACTGAAGCACAAAGGAAATGCACAGGAGTAGGAGGTTTGGCAGTGTCATTCTTCTGAGTCACTAGTGAGCTAAAAATCTAGGCACGGTGCACGGGGGTGTATTGATAGGGTGAGCTAATTGCTGTCACAACAGTTGCCTCTAATCTTATTTTCATGTATTTATAGTGTAAGATAACGTTTTCTCTCAAGTGAGCCCTCTTGCAGGCCCCTTGGCACGAAGGAACCGTTTCATATCACATCTTATGAAGCAATACTCTGACTGCTCGGAGGGGATGGTTACTGCTGCCTTGCCAGGTTTTGCTGGGTACATATCCAGGCTGAATTCAGGAGCCCTAACGGTCCTGATTACCTACAAATAACAAGGTTTGGTGCTGTGCTCAAGCCCCAAGTGGGAGGAATGGCAAGGAAGGACCTTTGTGGCAGTTTCCAGCTTTGACTAGTGATCCCTCTTTGTGCTCCCGGGCTTTACCCTGCCCACGCCTCAATTACTTATACAAGTATGAAAAATGGTCCTAACGCGGCCAGCTCGTTGTTTGAGGGCTGTTTTCAGCCAACGTCCTTAGAAATTGAATTTGCTTCCACGCTGTTATGATCAGAGGTGCCTTTCATTTGCCGTAATTATCTGCTCCTAGCACAGCTCTGCCATGCAGAAAGATTTGTGTGTGCGTGTAGTGTGTGTACAGACACACGTTTGAAGCTGCTGCCCTTTGTGTTCTGGTTCTAGAGGGAAAGGAGGATGAACTTGGTGTGTTTTGGGATCGAGGGAGCAGAACTGAGTGTTCAAAGTTTCAAACTAGAGTTCTCTCACTCTACTGCGTGAATGGAAGTACCAAGGGTGAAAGCAGTGATAAAACAGTACCTGCCTTTATTTTCTCCTTCCTGCAATGGCTTTATCTCCATAACTCCCTCCACTCTGGTTTGTTTAGGGCTTAGTAGTGCTGTGAACGTGGAATCAAAGCAGATAATCACATAAGAAGAGAAGGCCATTTTTTCCTATTGCTCCACGTATATGTATGTAATTTATTTACTATACGTTATTTGCTTATTTCTGCTCTTTGTTAGCTTGTAGGCTCACCACTACACATTTTTCCTAATGGTTTGCTTTTCTCTTTGTGAAACGTTGGCTCCCTGCCCCCTCCTGTAGCCTGCTCTCCTGATCGTGATTTACACAGCTTTGGAAACAGTCCTGACTGTTCTGTTTGCTCCGTATAGGTCCCCAGATGTGTCAGAGAACCCGGGGAGCTGATGTTAGGTGTGCCCATCCTGTCATGCTGTGCTGTTTGTTGAGTTTTTGTGTTTTTGGTTTTTTTTTGCTTATGGAGCCCCAGATTTGAGCAGTTTAAATTTTGTTGTCGTTGTGGTTTCTTAATTTGAAGTGAGACTGAGAAAAGGTGCCATGTTTAACAGCCTCTGTTCCCTAGTGGAATAGCTCCAGCTTTTGCCCCAGGGTCTCTCTTCCTTTGGACTTGCCCACATCTCACTGTGGAGGGGCTCTCCACATCCAGTTAGCAGAGTCACTGGAGCCCATAAAGCACTGACACAGAGGAGCCTGCCTTTAGCTATGTGTCACACCAACGCAGACCAACCTTAACTGCTCAGTGGAAGTGAATTCCATGTTCAGCTGAATCCTCTGCTAACATCTTCGTGCCCAGGGGCCTCCTGCGAAGATAGCCACTGTGTTCCTTTGGGCAGCGTGAAGATATTATTATCTGGCTTTGCAATTCATAAAACGAAGAGCTGTGTTTCCAAAGCAGCAACTAATTGTGTTGCTTCTATTTCGGGAAGCCCGATGCAGGGCGTTTGCCAAGCTGTCAGCCAGCTCGCTTGCGCTCGCAGGGAAGCTCTGAGCAGAGCTGGGAGCTGATCCCACGCTTTTTAACTTGCAGCATCTCCATTCTCCTGCAACACAAAGTGCTTTTCCTCTTCTCTGGGCTAGCTGGGTCCACCTCGCCCTGTCGGGCAGCTCGCATCCTGCCCGCACAGCCCGGCCCCACGCGGCCTGCCCTTGTGCCCTTGGTGAAGAGCAGCTTGCTCACCTGGCGAGCTGCTGCAGCACGTCCGTGTCACCGAGAGCTCTGCGATTAAATTGTTGCGGAGATATGAAGAGCCATCTGCTCTTTGTCCCCACGCCTGCTCGCGGTGCAGGTGACGCGGTGCCTGCGTGTGGGACGTATCTCTTGCTCGGGGGAAGCTGCAGCGTGCCTTCTACAGCTGGTGCCCTTGTGCTGCCAGGAAGGCGTTGCCATGTATTATTTTTCCCTCTTTTGGCTCGCTACCGCAGTGAGTTAACAAGTAGTTGCTTAATGATATGCTACTGATGATCCCCCGGTGAGGTTTGGTGAGCAGTGTGGGCACAGGGCTGTCTCCCCCAGAACACCCAGCGTTGTCAGGGCAGCGAGTGCTGCTGGTGGGCTTACACTGCTGAGTCCTCATTGATCTCTGCTAATGCAAGGTTAAAGCCGTGGTATTTGCTAGTGCTCTAATTTTTATACAGTATGCTAATGACTCTTTTGAATTGGAAATGCCTGTTCAGCACAGTGTAAGAGAAATCGGGATCGACTTTGTGATGCTGCGTTGCAAACAGGGTCGAACCTTTTCCTGTTTGTGTAGAAATGCTGGTAGGGTTTTCCTAGGCCGAATTAGACATCACCGCATTTTTATTCAGCTCACAATACCTCTGCATGTGCACGCATGCATATGCATACACAGTTGTCATCTTATTGTTGTGCTGGCAGTGATACTGTCCAGAAGAGTTTTGGTTTTTTTTCCCTAACAGCACAGTGCAGAGATGCTGACGGTTTTGGAAATGGATGCAGCTGACGGAAAATGAAGAAGTCTAAATAGGAACATAGTTATTTTGCATCTGTGGGGAAGGGGAAAAGAGAAATGAGCCAAGGATCAGTAGACTGATTTATGCTGAAGGCCCCAAAATGGCGCCCCGGATTGTTTGGGAAGGTTTTCAGTACAACAGCGTGCACGTGTTCAAGGTTTCAGCCCAGGGATCCTCTGAAGGAACAGAGAATTTCTGTCAGAGCAATGGGAAAGTCAGTGGTTGAGACAGGAAATCATCTCGCTTCTAAAAGGGAGCGTTGCTATTTCGATTCTCAGTTCTGATCATTAGCAGTAGCAACACGCGCTCAGGTTGCTCCTCCAACATGAGGTGGTCCAGGATTGTGTGAGCTAATTTAATATGCCACTTTCTCCTGAGCCTGTAAGTGGAAAAATAGCTGCTCTCTGCCATTCATGGCCCTCAGCTGCCTTTATGCCAGCCTTTCTGATAGCCATTGGTCTGTGCAAGGTGCTTCTGTTTCCTGTCTTATTTTCTGGTCTCTGCAGATGAAATCTGGAAGCCTTAAGGATGTTATTGAGAACGTAGCGAGTGGCAAAGGAACTTCTGGGACATCTTAGAGCTGAAGTTTACACATATATTATACCCTAGGGTGGAAGAATGTGTTGTAGTTTGTACTTTGTGTTGAAATCACTGTTCGTGCAGTCCAGGTTAATGTAAATTGCAAATAGAGGCATCTGCTCACATCATTGAAAGCGATAACACATTTATCTTTGTAAGAGATGTGGGAGAAGAACGGAAAGACAAATCACACTTCAGCATTGTGCTGTGGTTTCCTACCTAAAATCTGTCTGCTGGTAGCTTCAGCTGGACCCACTGCCTACACACGTTGTGGTGGTGGACCTGCTCAGTGTTTCGAGCTGATTTCCACTTGAGCTTCTTCCAGTGGATCCAGATGGTTTCATTTCATTCTGTATTTGATTTCAGAACGATTGGCTATTTCAGTTCAGACAAGCCCTCAGGAGGTCTCCAATCCAACTTCCTGCTCAAAGCAGGGTCAGCCTTGAGTCGTGTCGCCATCAGAAAAGGTTTATATTTTGCAGGTTATTTTCCAGCTGAATTTTTAACGTGCTGAGGTAGCAGATGGGCTTATTGTATCCAACTCCTTGAAGTCATTTTAGGAGCTTTAACAGATGGATGTGTTCTGAAATTCAGCAGCATCTCTTTCAGCATCTGCAATGCTTCTCATCTCAACCACGGTGCGACTGACCGGAGCATCTGGTAAGAGCTTGGCCTGTGACAAGCCAACTCGTTTGCCAACAACTAATAATATACTGCTGTTGTGACAGGAGATGTTGGCTGCTTCTGCTTTTAGAGCGCCGCGATTTCGGTTTCCAGTGATTCTTTTTCTTTCTCTGTGTATTACAATGATCTTACTTGTAAAATGGCAAGAGGAGAGGATGAAAAATTGCCTCTCGTTGCCACATCTTCTGCTCGTTGCTTGTCTTCCAGTGAAAAGCTTCGGACAGATCTTCGCTGGGAGTGACAGAGCTATGTGTAGGGCTGTGTGGCTTTCAAGCACTGACACCCTTGGAAAGTATTCCACGTGTCAAGAGAAGCAGTATTAAAAACCATACGACAGGACATGTAAGATAAATGCAGTGCTATCAGGTCTTTACACTGCAGCTTCAATTAAAAAACAAACAGGTAAAATTTGGGTGACAGGAGACTTTAGGAGAGAATAATATCTTGTCACTTACAAGAAGTTAAACCAAATATTGAGACGCAACGTTAATCATTATCTCCTTTATTTGTTGCGAAACCACAATAACAGGACAACGTGCATTGATTTGTGTTGTGATATTTGGGTGACTGATGTTCTAAAAGCTCGAGAAATCACTAGTGAGTGAGTAGGAGTGTCAGCTGGTAGTTTGCTGATGGGAGAACAAAGAACGCATCTGAACATTTGAGAAGAGGATTTGAGGGTACTTTGTAGCCTGGTTGCCTCTCAAAATCAGTCATGGTCACTGGGCTTACAGTTAACCTGAGTCCCATATGTGCCCGTGTGAAAGTTTCTCTGAAACAGCAGTAGGGCCATCAGTATACCCCCTCATTTTTACCTTCTGGGGATGTGCTTTTATTCTGTCTAACTACCAAATGAGGATGAATCTTTGCAGGAGCTGCGGAGGTTGGTGGCATTCGTATTAGTGCACTGCGTTAAGGCCTTTCAGTGCTTCCTTTACGAGCAGCCCTGGTTTTTACACGTGCTCTGCTAATACACACAGGAAAAGATGGTGCTTGTAAGGTTGCAATTAATCATTCTGACACTGCCTTGCAAGTGACCTCCAGCAGTGAAACGCTCCCGAGCGGCTGCCCTGTGGGAATGCTCATTTTTGGCTGCTGGGAAAGAGAGCAGACTGGGAAGGCCTGGGCACTGGGTTTGGTTGCAGAGTGTACTTGGCAAAGCTTGCAAGTGTGGGCCGGTATTTGTGCTTCTCTGAGATCTAGCTGGCAGTCGGTGAGCACCACAAGCACAGCATCCGTGGCTCCAGAACTGCATTGCGTCTCATCTGCTGAACGGCGTGCGTGGGCTCAGGGAACCTGAGGGCTCTTTTAATGCAGATTCCTTGGGAATGTGTACTGACGGGAAAGGAGAAAATGTGAATACAGGACAGGGCTGGGACAGCGGGTTAAGATTGGTAAATACTTAGAAGCTGGAGGTCAGCTTCTGATGTTGGCTGTCGTGAAACCGTATTGATTCAGAGCAGGTGAGAATGGGGTTCAGCATTTTCTTTGAGCAGTGGGTATCTGTCTTCACAAAATAGCCAGCTCCAAATACATGAAGCCTTGGACAATGTAGAATCAGGCGTAAAACAGTATCAGAGTACTGGCACTCCTGGAGGAAACAAAAGAGACGTGATTAAGAATACCCAGATGCACTTCCCCGTTGGAAAGATGTGATTTGCAAGAATCCTTTTAAAACAGTGTTGAAATATGCTAGATATCATGGAACGATGATGTTTATTCTGGTCACACGGTTCAATGAGAAATGCATCTGGAATGACGTGGGCAAATGATTACCGTGCAGCTGTGATGCCAGCTCCTACAGTTCATGCTTCAGTTGCAAAAATGTGTGATGTTCTTGTTCAGAAACGCTAGTGAAATAGTGCAGGCAGCAGCAGGGAAGTGATCGTACCTCAAGCGCTATGCTCAGTGTTGGTCCCCTCACTGCAGAAAAGGCACTGAGGCCATGGAGTGTGTCCAGAGAAGGTAAAAGAGCTGTGAGGGGTGTGGAGCACGAGCGTGATGGGGAGCGGCTGAGGGAGCTGGGATGGTTCAGATGGGGAAGAGGAGGCTCAGGGGAGACCTCACTGCTCCCCACAACTGCCCGATCGGAGGCTGTGGTGAGGTGGGGGTCCTCTCCTCCCAGGTTATTACTAGAGGGGGTTTAGATGAGAGTTAGTGTGACACAGGCAAGATTTTTGCGAAAAGGGCTGGGAACAGAAGTAAGGTTTCCTCCTTTTCTCTCTAAAGGACTCCCAAGTACAGATTATAATTGCTGTGTGGTGAGAGGATGCCAAATTACATAATCCCTCTACCAACGTTCCTGTTTTCTAACCTCCGGAGTTCCTCTTTTGGGAATAAACCAAAAGAAAATCCCCACAGCTTGATGACATTTACCCCTCCACAGTTCTTCGATGAACCGGTGACATAAACCTGCAGACCAGCTTAGGCTTTTACACCTCGGATCCGTGACACCGGCTGGGTTTGAATGTGCAAAACGGCTGCAGCACCAAAAATAGGCCCCTGTTTATTCCTGTCGTAACTTCACTTAAGCTAATGGAGTTGTGCCAAGGCTGGCCGTGCCCACAGCCTATAGGGCAGCTGGCCTTCTGGCAGCTTCTTTTGTTAAGACAGAATGCTTCCACAGGAGCAGCTACGCCTGCCGATAGTCCCAGTGCATGGTTTGGGAGCATTGGTGTGGAATAAAAATGATTAAGGTGAAGGTTCCGGGTACGTCTCAAATGCCCAAAAGGCAAAGGAGGCACTGATGGAGGCATTTATCAGCTCGGGTGCTGAGCATCTCCTAGGCTTACAAATCACTTCTAGAAAGCAAGTGGCTCCTTTCTTTATTTGCTTTTCTCCTACGGGGAAGCAGAGCGCTCTTTCCTTCTCCCTCCGCATCCCCGCAGCGAGGGAGCTCGCAGGTCAGTCCTTAGCGGGGCTCTGCCCGCTCCTTACCGCTCCCGTCACCTCACGCTCAACCCACCGCCGTTGGGCAGCCGGGGCCGGACCGTTGCGGCCGCTGCCCGGCCCCGCGGCAACGGCCTTCCCGAGGGAAGCCGGCTCCGTCGGCCACGCCAGGTGTTTTCGTTTGAAAGCGCCTTTTTGTTCGAAAAAAACCGCCGGCTGTGGGCCGAGCCCGGCAGGCGGAGGCCCCGCCCTCGCTGCGGCATCCAGTGGGGCGGCTCGGCTCGGCTCGGCTCGGCGCCGCGATGGGGAGGCGGCCGCGCTCGCCGCCCGCTTTCTGACAGCTGCGTTTTCGGCTGAAAGAAAGACATCTTGGAGCCGGCGATCCCGAGCGTGCGATGACGGAGTGAGAGCCCCCGCTTCCCGACGGAGGAAAGGAGCGGGCGGCCGCGGCGGAGCGGCAGGTGGACGGCCGGCTGACGGCTTCGCGGCGCGCCCTTCCCGCGCTCCCCGCCCCGTCCCCACAGGCGCCGGGGCAGCGAGAGGAGAAGATGCCGGCCATCCTGGTTGCCTCCAAGATGAAGTCGGGACTGCCCAAACCCGTGCACAGCGCCGTTCCCATCCTGCACGTCCCCGCGGCCAGGGCCGTCCCGCAGCCCTGCTACCTCAAGCTCGGCAGCAGGGTGGAGGTGACCAAGCCGTCCTACTCCAGCCAGATCCCGCTCAAGTCCCCCAGCGGGCAGGACGCCGGCGGGGACGGGCTGCCGCCGAGGAAGGGCGGCTCTCCCGAAGGCGCGTTTGACACGCAGGTAACGCGCTGCGGCGAGGCTGGGCGGGCGGTTCAGCATCGCTGCACCTGCATGGAGGGCAGGGCAGCGTGGATGCGCTTTCCACGCGGCACTGCGACCCATTGTCTTTGCTTGGCGGGGAGAGGAGCGTTACCGGCCCGGCAGAGCTCCTCCGGGTGAGCAAGGGCCTGTAGCAGCTCCTCGGGGACCCGGAGCAGAAAAGCAGGCAGACGAGTGCTGGTGTCGGCTCTGAGCTGGGCATCGCTTCGTGCTCAAAGCAGAGAAGCGAATGCTGGTGGTTTTTTTTCCCCTCTGTGCTGGTGTCTGACCGAAACATCAGCGAAATGTCATTCTGTGCCGCGCTCTCTCTGACACATCTTGATGGCCGCGTAGAGATTTACGTTCTGCAACAGGGATTGTTTTGCCGAGGCACTTTCTGATGCTGTAAGGGATCCTGTTGGGCTGGGAGCGGTCCGCAGCAGAAAGGGGAATAGTATGGTGGTTTTAACTCTTACTGTGCAGATGAGGTACGAAACGCATCTCCCGTATCCCAGCCCTCAGAGGTTCTCAGTGCTCATCTGTTACAGTTGCATGCAAAGAAACGTCAGATGATTCTGAGCTTGGAATGCCTTGGCAGAGGGAGAAATCCAAAGCTTTGCTGTGTTCAGTAACCTGGCAGAAGTCCCAGCCGATGACCAGCACCTTTTGAGGTGTTCTTGTTTAAGATTTGTTTTACTATCCCTGATCTTGGATAAACACGGCCCTCTTAGATTATTCCTAATGATTCAGCTTTGATTCCGTGCCTGCATCGGCACGGAGGTTTTTGCCATCCAGTAATCTGGATCTGTATTAACGAGAGGCTTTTCCAGATCGGTTGCACCAAGGGCACTGCTCTTCTCTTTTCCTCCCTTCCCCCACGAAGGAGTGGGAGGAGGCACGGAATGGAAGAACAGCCGCCAGATGGCTTACTGGTAGCAGAAGCATTTTTATCCTAGGGAATCTTCAGCTGCGTTCAGGTGTACAAGTGATTTCTGGTGATAAGCCTGCTGAGGTTGCGTCTTAAACACTGTGTGAGGACTGGCTGCCTCAGGTGGTTGTGCCTTGTGGGGTCATCATTTGATTCCTTGGCTACTTCAAGCAAAAATACGGCCCTCACCATTTCGCTGTGACATCCTCCGTGCCCCTGTCGGGGTGGGGAGTGAGATTGTTCCTGTTGCATCTAGCTTTCAGACTCATATCCACGGGATGTCCTGCGTATTTTGGGGGGCTGTTCATGTACTGCTCTGTCCTAGAGAAGGGGCCGTGCTGCTGCACGGGGTAGAAGTCACAACGTGAAGACAGCAGATCCTGTTCTCACACCTTTCTTTCCTGCACCGAGCGCGTTGTGAATGCCAGACTGAAACCTCAGGTCAATGAGTCACGGCAGCATCATTCCTGCTTTATTGTTACTGCTGCTCCATTCACATTTCCATCTTCAGCTCCCTGTGCTGTGCACAGCAGTAGCCTCTGTTGTTTGAAAACACCGCCAGTAAACTGTACCCATCTTGGGAGAGCGTTGTTTTGGAATTATTTGACTTGGTTACCAGAGAGACTTCTGTCAAAGAGATAGTAAGATAGCCATCTCTCGTATACACAGTGGTATTTATTAGTTAACCTAAGAAAGTCCTATGTGTTTGGCTACTAAATTTGCATTATTATGCAAAGCAAAGGTCGTTGCCACTTAGAAGTCCTCGGGTATGGTAAAACTGTTCGTGCAGAGTGCAAGAAGGAAGAGGTTGTTTCAAGATTGCAATCTGTTGCCATGCTACTGTGAAAGCCACAGGAAGAGATCAGGGGTTTATCTACCACATTCGCTGTTGTTCTGTTGTATTCTCCTGCTTGCTGGTTTTCACTGCCTGCGGAACCTAACAGATAGCTTCTGTTGGTGTCCTTACATAACTGTAGCAGTCCTATAACCACCAGCGTGCTTCCACTAAAACCCCACAAGTGGCTGCTGACAGGCATCCACCCAACCTGCTGCTGGGTGCTGCATTCAGCAGTCCTTTCCACCAGCCGTTCTGGTATGCGGTTGTCCTTAACATTTGGCAGGGAGGAGTGGGAGAGGATCGGGTAATCCTTTGCTGATACCAACCTTGTGCTTCCCTTGCTGCATCTCCCCTGCCTGTCCCTTTCTTAGTGGATAGATTTTCTCTCATGTACCAGCAGCAGATCCACCCTGCCGCCTCGTATTCTCATCGTGGTTCACTGTGGCGTGATATCGTTGCTTGCAATGGATCTACCCTGCTCAGATAGCTCCCTTTTCTCTTTTTACACTTTTTCTGTTGGCCGTGTCGTGCTTTTCACGCCGCTTTCCCACTTTGTGAAAAATCATTTTGAGTTCTAGGCGTATCTCACAAAACGTGTGCGATGCCCTTCCGCGTCAGAGATGTCCCCGGGTTTTTCTCATTGGCCGCTCTGTTGGCCAACTCGATGACAAGGTGGGACAGTAAATACATAGCAGTGGTAATGGCAGATGCCTGCAGAAATGGAGTCAGTAGCTCTTCCAGGTGGACAGTGCAGTGCTGAAAGGCTTCAGGGAGCTCTGCTGTGTCCTAGGAGGGGTAGCAATCAAGTAAGCCTATAAGTGCAAGCTGGAAGTTGTGGGTTGGTATGTAGACCCATCTCAGTGCCGCTGTGTAAGCTGCCTCAGCTGGAGCAGGGTTCTGAGTTCCATTCAGGTTGTGATCGTCACTGGATGATGACAATAATGACTATTTCTTCTTGGGGTTGGACTTCCCCAAGGTGGGATTTCCAGCGCTATTTACTGTTGACCTAATGCTGCTGTTGAATTCAGTCAGGTTTTAATGGTCTGTGGGGAGCGTTTCAGAAACACTCGTTTTAATGTGACCCTTTTTTCCCCGCTTTTGATTCTCCTTTTAATGCTGTTTCTCTGATCTCTGCTAATAGGTAGCATCGGAGGGGCTTCCCATCTTCAATATACTTACCTTCAGAGCTCTCCCTGAGGGAAGGGATGTGCTTCTTATTTTGTAAATGGATGGTGAAGGCGCACAGAGACGGATCCAAGGTCACAAATCTGTCGTGCTCCAGAAAATTCCCAGCTCGTCCCCTGACTATTAGATTATCTTTCTCCTTTGCTGCTATTTGTTATTCAGTTCAAAATGCTTATGCGTACGGTGTCCTTAAAACTCTTCCCTAACTTACATCTCTTTTAGTCCCTGTTTCCAAAGTCATTCTTCTCACGTCTTGCTGGATGATCAGCTCCAGCTCTCCTCTACTCAGTAGCTGGTCGCTTTTTTTCTTGCTGTCCTTCTTCCCACTTTCTCTGCATCCCTGTCTTCACTGGAGAGTTTCTGTGGCAGTCTGCAGAGCTTGAAGCTTTGAGTGCACTGCCAACCGGGCCTTCAATGGAAGAGTTTTTCTCTTCTTCGTTTTTCTTTTCCCCCATTTGCTTTCAGCTCGTTCAAGTCACGGGGCTGAACGTTGTGTTTTTACTCTCGTACAGATCAAGCGGTGCTCTGAAAATTTAATCCACTGGGTTCCTTGATGCAGACTACAGACTGTCAACCAAATTCACACGTGTTCCCCTGGGAAATTCACCTGGCTAAAAATACAGCGGTAGAATATCATTTTTAGCAACGTTTATTTATGAAGCGTATAAAAGCTCAGATGTTGTGGGTATTATTAGACCGTTGGTACATCTTGTAACAGGGAGCTACTGGTTTTCCATTCACCAAGAGCTGGAATTCAGGCCAGCGCTTGGCACTCGTGTGCCTCTAATTTTATCTGTGAATTGTTCTTTCTGAAATAGTTTGTGGAAACATTCTCAGTTTCTTCACTCTTGCAAATCTCGGGCATGGAAATCAGTGCTGAAATTTATAATAAGTTAATTATTGATGTAAATAATTGTGAAAACGATTGTAAATCAGGCCAAGATCCTGAGTTCTGCTGTGATTTCGCCTTTTTTTTCCCCCCCCCCCCCCTTGAGAAGTATTTTTAGGTGTGTTATCCTTGGATTACTTCTCATTTTATTTTAGAATTGGAAGCAGTGTGTGGGAAAACAATAAATACAAGGAAAAAGCATCTAACCCCTGGATATCAAAATAAGCATTTACCAGGAGTTTTGCCCCTGTGCTTGCTCAGTTTGGGGCTGTAATTACATCGTGTTTTGAACTGCAGTGCTGGTGAGCTGAGCAGTCCCAGGCTGGAGCGGTCTTCTTGGAGAACCCCAGGGATGGTTCCTGCATTCAGAGCCTGTGTGCAGCCAGACTTGCTCGTGGATTGCATTTGGGATGTTGGTGTGGATGACCAGGCTTCGTTACACCTGTGTTGATGACTCTGGTTGTTCAGAAGCTTTTTTTCCTCTTCCTCGAGCCGTGCCTGCTGTTAGAAGTTGGCCGTGCGAAGCGGTAGCTTAGAAGCGGGTCGCTCTTTTTGCTCAATGGCCGTGGGTCAGCCTGCTTTTCAGAATGGGCACGCGTCTTCCAGACTTGTCTGCGGCTTTATTGGGATACGGAGTATTTTGGGAAAGGGTATTTTCAGCATCGCTGTGCCTTTACTCCTTCGAGACGCTCTTGGAGCAAGGATCTGGTCACCCAGGGACACGAGCGTGAGGAGCGCTGCCAGGGCCTGTGTATTGCTAAGCCTGGGGCTTCTGGTGGATTTGCTTGAATTTACAAAACAAAACCACTTGCTGCTTTTCAAGAGGGAAGAGCTGCGGTTGCCTAGGATCCTGTTTCTAAGCAGTCAGATACAAACTGACTCTGCAGCAGCGCAGGCTTTGCTTTTGGTAACTTTGAAGAGGAAGCCCTTGGGCTTGCCTTGTAGATTTGGGACCATGTGGACCATTTGTTTTCATACGATTAAATACTTGGACACCATGCTGCTGAAAACTGTTATTGTAAGCAGCAGAACTGTTGGAAAGAGGATCTCCTTGCGAGTGGACGTGTCACGATGGAAGCCTCAACCGCAAGCAAAACTAACTCAGGGTTTTCTCCTCTCCCTGCGGTCACTTTTCACCGGTGTCTGTGGGAGCCCCGTGACCACAAAGACAAATTTGGGGATGGTGGAGTGGTGTTCTCCTGCTTGTCTGCAGACGAGATGCAGGAGGTGCCTACAGCAGAGGGCAGCCCAGGCCTTCAAGAGCCCCTGTGGGTGTGTGAGGTGAGGCACAGTCCTCTTCACTACCTGCTGAGCCCTGGGATTCATCTCCTGTTCTCCCTGTGCCACCTGCACTGCGACAGCAGGCACCAGGGACTGCGCTGGGGACCGCTCCCCATGATTCCTGCAGGCTGCTGTGTCAGCAGCTGTGAGCTGATGGCGTGTCGTGCCCGCGGTGTGTGTGTGTTAGGCAGCACGAAGCAGAGAGATGTGAAAGCTCAGTGTTTCCCCGGTGTCATTTTAGGTGTTCTTGCGGTGATTTCTAGCAGCGTATAGAGATGCGTTTTCAAGCTCTAGGCTAGGATTGTTGTGGCTGTGCACATTTCTGTACCTGCAGCGAGTGGATGGCGTCTCCTTCAGAGCAGCAGCTCAATAGCTGCAAGATCACCGAGCGGCATTCACCTCCCTCCTCCTTTTTCTTCTGCTAGCAACTGAAACGACAGGGCTTGCCTTGGCCAGTCCTTTGCATCATTTACAGCAATGCTGTTCAATGCTGGAGCGAAATGGATGGTAGCTAAGCTAATTTGCATGATTTAAAATGCCAGCTCGGTTTAATGTGGAGCAGCTGGTATATGCTTAACTCCTTCAGGAGAAAACTTAATACCCGCAGATCGCATTAACCGGGGCTACGCTGTGTTTATTTATTTATTTTGCTCTCTCTTCCTCCTTTGTTTGCTAGGACATTTGTAGGGATCCCTGCACCGCTGGGGAAGGGCTTAGCTCTTTATTGATATTTCTGTGTCTCTCCTTGCTCACAAAGGAAAGAACTGGTCCTGCCATGTGATGGGTACTTGTTGCAGCTTCTGAGCATCCACTGACACTGACCTTAGCAGATAGCACTCTGAGATGTGACATGATGAGGGATGGTGAGATTAGTTGGGAGAGGGACAGGTGTAGAGGCCTGGATTACATGGATTACTGCGCACTCAATTTCTTAGGGTTAAATTTCAAGGTTGAAAATGGTTAATTCTGCAATTATGGAATTAGGACGTGCCATCGCTCTGGGGCTGAGCAGCCAACCGGAGTCATCTTGTGACGGAATGAAGAGTTGGAGGATCAAAGAATTCCTCTGCTGCCATGGAATAATTAGCGCAGCCGCACTGAGAGGAGGGAGGGAGCGTAATCTTTTAATACCAACCCTCCTCAAAATTGACCTTGTCACAGGCAAGTTGTCTTGCAGACGAGCAGGTGTACGACTGTGCTGTTCTGACCGTGCCAGGAAGGCCAGCCCAGCGCTTTGTCTCCAGCCAAAATCCTCCCAGCTTTCCAACAGCAGTTGGTGTTCCTGTGCTGAAGGGCTCTGGAGGTGTGTTTGAGTGAAATGTGAAGTACTGAGCAGCGCAGATGGGCCTTAGGAAGTCAAAGCTCCTTCCTTAAAGAGGTTACAGTGCAATTTTCTCTTCCTCCAGAAGGTTTTGATTCTCTGGAGCTGTCAATTCAGCTGAGGTTTGTCACAGAGCAGCGTATTCAGGTTCTGAAGACCCTTAGGTTCACACTCCTTAGCCACAAACTGCCTCTTGTGAAGAAAGAAGTCCGTGTGTAAGGTGGAAGATAACGGGCCTGTTCTGTTCAGTCAACTGACCCATCTTGTGGTGTATTTGCACACTGTATGCATACGTTGTAAAGAAGAAAACTAAGGGACACGTTTGCTCAACCCAGCTCATCATCTGAATGGCTTTGATGTACAATTAGCAAAGCAGTTTAGGTGTTTGAGAAAAGATCTGTCAGTAATTACTCTTAAAGGCAGAAGCTTCTTTAATCAAAGATGATCAGTTCTTCAAATGGATTGGCGCCATTTTGTGCTACAAGGTGCTGTTGTTGTGGGGATACAGTAGTGTAGTTCAGACTCCAGCAAATCGTTTTGTTTGCATCTGTCATGTCCAAATCTAGGCTTAAGGAATGGAAGAAATTAGCTGATGGGGGAGTAAATCCTTACCAGCTATGTCACTTAAGTGACAGAGATCTTAAGTGTTGCCTGTTTTGTCTTTGTAACTAAGTGTATTTCTTTTAATGGCCTTCCATTGATGAATGCAGATTGTTCAGGGATCCAACTTGAGAGTCACATAGCTAACTATGTGACTCTCAAGCCTTCGAGCTTCAGTGTGATCTACTTCTTCCTTATCACTGATTTGTTTTCCTCAAGTCAGAGCAAGAGATGCTTGATTCAAAATCCTTTCCACTAGCAATTTGTGGATGCAGTAAAAACTGCAAAGGTTGAAGGCACACTTCTTTGTTAGGAAAAGGTTCTCAGCCATGAGCAAGCATCTTCTGTAAACAGCAACAGCAAAACAGTTAAAGCATTAACACTGCAGATATCCTGAAGGATGGAAGACCTAACGAGGAGATCATAACGAGGAGTTGGAGGGCTGTGGGTTACCATCTGCACTCGGCGTCGATGCCATCTGCCCGCAAGCAGAAAACCACCAGCGGAGAAAACAGCAGCATGTCCTGCAATTATGAAGCCACAAAACCACCAGTCAGGCTTGACGACCTGGTGAGGTTTGCAGTGAAATCTGAAGCCTTTGGTAGCCTGATGGAGACTGACAGGGCAGCGTGGAGAAGACAGGCCGTGCGTATGGCATCGTTAGTATTGGTGGAAGCAAGGGATGGGCAGAGTGTTAATTCATAGCGTGTAACGCTGTGAACTGAGAACTCTCAGTGAAGGCTGAAATGATGCTAATTTATGCAGTCCACATTGCTGCTGCAGGTTATAAATAGCTTCGTTTCTAGAGAGCTGGTGCCACCGTATTGCTGCGCGTGGCAGGTTGACTTGGTGTTTAGCTTTGCAAATTGGAGCAGCTTGAACACTGAGCGAAACCCTGCTTCTGCAGGCTTTTTATCTGCAGGTCTGACCAGTTCGACTGCGCTGCGTCCCTTCTATTCAAGAGACTGAAAGGAAAACAGTCCTAGGGCTTAGAAATGGCGCAGAGGCATTAAGTGGGCGCTGTGAATGGCCTGTGTCTGAAGAATAGTTCAGATTAAAGTGTGTTTGGGTAGCCAGTTTTGTTTTGCAGGGCTTGGCACCCGTCACTCAGAGTCCCTCTGGGAGGCATTTTACTTGCCTCCTCCTGTACCCATCGTTTTTAGGGTGTTTGGGATGCACGAAGCAAGAAAAAGAGCCAACAGAAGCCCCGTGTTAAAACCAAGTGGTCGTATTTTGAGTTGATTGCAACGTGCTTTGCCTACCAGGTGATAATCGTACCAAAGGTTTTACGACTACGTAGGAGAAGCCCTTTGCATCCGAAGGATGAATGAGCCCAGTTTTACAACCGTATTGATGGATGGGAGCCAAGAGAACAAAACTCCTGCTTTCCGTTGTCTTCAGTCGTGCTTCTCTTCCCATTCTCGGGATACGATTTTGGATCGCGTGTTAATGCCCCGAGCCCTGCTCCCATTAGCGAACATGTTTTCACACTTTGCAGCTGGCTCCTTCCCTTTCCCTCCCAGTCAGCTGTTCATGACCGAGCTGTTACAACCTCACGGCTGTTTCTCATCAGCCCCAGAAGCCACACGTGCGAGCTGTGCCTGCCTTTTCCCAGTGCAACCCAGCAGCAGGGAGAGTGGACTCGTGCTGAAAGAGCTGAGAGGTTTGAGGTAGGTGGCCTGGAAGGAGTCCAGGGCCTGATCAGTTTTTGTTATTTATGGTGTACGTATAACCGGTTAATACGTTGCAGGTGAAACAACACACGCGGCAGAGGAGTGTGTACTTCAGATGCTCGGTTGAAAATCAGCGCTTCCTCTTAGTTTGTTAAAACCCTTTCACGAATTCAGGTGAGGATCTTTGCTCCTGGCAGAAGCCGCCGTCCTGTGCCATCTCTCCAGTGGCAGCTACCGAGATGTGTCCTGCTTTGCCGAGCTGCTGTTGCCACCTGGTGGTGGCGAGCAAAACACGATGAGTTCAGGTGCTCTCCTATCAACTGAATGGCGTAGCGTCGTTGTTGAGCATCAGTTAGGTTTATTCCTTTATTATTATTTGCATTTCTCCCCACTGATGGTGCAGCATCTGATTTGTGGGTCCGACGACACGACACACCGTGACAGAGGTCCACCAGGAAGGAGCACGGTGCCATCCCAGCCTGGTCCCAAGGAGAAGCCCTGCTCTGGTGATGCGTGGAGGCAGAGCTAATGAGCATCTCTGAACTGCTTCCCAGCAGCCCAGCCGCTGCATTAGTGGGCAGATTTGATTTCTGTAAGTCATTAGCGTCTTATCTTAGTGAAATTAGTAGATCGTTATCAAATGATGACGTTTTGCACTTCACGTAAGTGACTTAATTGTCCTTTCATTGTGTAGAGTTTTGTTGCGATCCCTTTACCGGAGGGCATACAGATAAACCCTATTGACAAAGGGAAAAAGAGCTCCTTGCTTCTCCAATCCTGTTTATGACAAAGCCTTAATCTGCACATTTGGTGTCTCTACAAAACATGGGCATCTGCTGGAGTTTCTCAGAGCTTCATGATGTTTTCAGCTAATTACTGCCTCAGGTTACTCTCTCGGGCAGCACTTACGAGCTAAGGTCGTTTTGGTGCACGCAGATGGGTTCTGACCTACGGGAGGGGTCTGGCATGCAGCCCTGTACTATGCTGCAAAACCTGTATTTCAGGGGAAAAATCCTCTGAAGCCTCGGGCATTTCCTTGGGAATTCGGCCAGGGAATCGGAAGCCTCATTTGGCCTTTTGGACAGACAGAGAAGCACTGCAAGACAATCTCTGGGCAGCAGTGATGTCACTGAATCAGCTTCGAGTTCCCAAAGAAGCACCCCAGGAAGTGGAACGGTCTTTTTGTCAGTGTTTAGCAGTTTCATTTATTAGTATGTCAAAAAATGCAAGCCAGAACTCACGTGTAATTGCTTTTTTTTTTCCCCTCTTTTTCCCGCTTTGTATGTGCTTGATCCCTTCACCACCTGCAGAATGAACTTTTTAATGGCAGTACAACACACGTGGGAAAGTGTAACATGTTTCCAGACCGTGAGAGAAGAACATCAGTTTTTGTGGTCATCCTGAAGCCTGTGTTTCTTTTTTCCTAGCCCTGTTCCCTCCCGCTTTCCTTTCATGTCCTGGACTTTGAGGAATCAGAACTGGAGGTACTCAGAGCCTCCTTAGTGCTCTGGTGATGGTCTGGATCTCAGGGCACTGGGAAGTGGAAAGCTGCTTCTTCAGGTCTTGGCATTTGAAAAGAAAATGAAGGAACATTAATAGTATTCATCTTCACAGGAAAATTAATGACGGCATGCTCTCGGGCTGGTTTATTTTCACAGTCACTCCAGCAAGGTGCTCTGATATTTCCAGCAGGGAGCCTTCCTGCCTCTCTTCTGGCCTGATTCTGTAGCAGAAAAGAGGAATGTGTCTGAGCATTTGATGAAGATAAATTCTAACAGCATTTTTGTCTTCTACGGCACTGATTTCATTCCCTGATTGGTATTCTGCTTACTGGATCCATTATGCGGAGCTGTGTCTTTGCTTTTGCTCGTTTAAAAGGGCATGGCAGCACAAAGAGGACTGGGGAGTGGGGCACCTGAGCTCCTCTTGTCATCTGCGCAGAGTCTGTGGGCATCTCTACGTAGTCCTTTGGGAAGAGTTGTGTGCAGATGCTGACTAGCTCAACAGAACCGGGCACTGGATTGGAGAAACCCCTCTCAGTGGGGCAGAGATCAGTGCTGAAAATGACTCAAAGGGTGAACCTGTGGGCGCTGCCTTTGTTGTCCTGGCAGGTATTTCATTGACGTAGCACGTTGTATTTCCATGGGCACATGTGCTTCCTGCAGACCTTAAGATCTCTTCCTCTGTATGCTGTAGCATACAACACTTGCCAGGCAGTGAGGAGAAAGTCTCATTATTGATCTGATTTTTGTAATCTACAGTCTGTATAGACCTATAGCAATTTTAGCATGGAGTCGTATCACTAATTAGACACCCAAGTAACGAGAAATAGTGCAATCGGGGGGAAGAAAATATAGCCTTATGTTCTTGTGTGACTTCATGGCTAGAAACCTATTAACTTTTCATTTGGTGAACCCTACACAAAGTGCTGATGTTATATTCATGAAGAGGCATCTTAAATTAGTGTTTATAAGTTACCCTAGTAAATGCAAATCAGTCTGGATGCAGTCAGTGAGGGGAGTGGATCGAAGCAATTAGTTAACACTGCGTTTGCTACTGTCACATAAATATAGAGCAATTTCTTTTTGGGGTGATTTGAGGTAGGCTTGAGAGCAGTCAGAAAACTCCTTTTGACATTCACACTGAGGATGTGCTCCGTTCCATAGTGCAGCACTGAGCTCAGGTTCCTTCTGGTTGCTTGCGACAGGGGGATGCTGTAAGTAATTTCTGTTTATTCCCTTTCTCTTATTTTCAAATAGAGAGAAATAACAGTGCCAACCTCGCTCTGAAGCTTTCAGTTGCTGCATATCTTGCATGCTGATTTTCAACAGCGTTTCTATCTCGAGTTCCAGAGATTATCAAAGGGGATTTGCATTGTGCTACGCCGTGAATGGCTCTAATTGTTTAATTCCCGTATCTTTGTTTTGTAATGTCAAATTAGCTGTTTGCTGACTGCAGCCTGCCATCACGCCGTGACACACGCAGCTGATATTTTTTCCGTGTGCAGAAGGAATCCATGCATTCAACTGTGATGGGTATGCAGAGGAAGGATAAACAATTCCCACTGTTTATGAGCATATCAAGTATTTCAATTTTTCGCAGTCATCTTTCCTGTGTTTCTCAATTTCTCAGTGTAGTTTAACATCTTTGCTCAGGTGAAAGGTTCACTCAGGGTACAAAAAGTCTCTGGGCTGATTGTGAGCTTTCTCTCATTATGTGATGTGGTTTGGGTGCAAGATGGGATCTACCCAAACTCTGTCCTCAGCAGCATTGCTCCTTGGCTATACTATATAGGAAATGAAAGTATATACCATAATATATAGGAAATGAAAGCTTTGGAAATGGCTGTGGAGCTCTCAGAGGAGAAGGAGAGCACCTTGGCCTCTGGTCTGTCCTCTCAGCCACTGGAACAGGGCTGTGTGGATGGAGGTGTGTTGTGTATGGCTGGTGGAACGGCACGGAAAAGAGGTTTACCTGTCTTCTCTGCATTTTATCACCTAGAAAAATCATGTTTTTGGGAGCAGGTGGATGTCAGCATCGTTCTTCAGTATCCTGTTTCAGCACCTGTTTAAACTTCATCAGATCTCTGGAACTTGGTCCTTCCTTTGAGCTTTCACGTGGTGGGAAGCAGCGCAAGGCGTATCAGGTCACGCAGTGCAATAGCGGTGGAGCTGGGAGCATGATGTGGGATTACATTCAGAAAGTCATAATCCAAAGATAACGCTGCCGTGGGAGAGCTTTGGAATAGAATCCCGAGAAGGCTTCCTTGGCAAAGCTGCCCCTGTGTTGCCTTCTCCAGACCATCAGAAGATCAGTTGTAAGGATTTTCTTTTCCAGTGGTGTGTTAGGGCAGAAGCTAGGAAGGACTCTCTCATTTCTTTTCTGGGGGTTCTCATTTAATCCCATATGCATGACAGGAGTACTGAGTGGTGGGTAAGAAGAATACAAATGTGGTAATTCAGTCTGACCTCCTCTATAAACAGTCCACGTTACTTCTCCTTGAATGATTTCCATTTTTTAATACATGTAACCTCTTATTTGCCCTTATTCTTCTTTGTCAGGTGGAACAGGCTGAGCTTTTTGAATCTGCTCCTGTGCTATATCCTCGGGTCATTCCTGTGGCTCTTCTCTGAAGCCCCTCCAAAAGTTAGTAATCCCACTGAAACATACCAGCCTTGAATATGGTGGCCAACAAAGCCTGCTCTGGTTTGATAACCACCTGCTCGCTGCACATCTCCAGAGCAGAATCCTCTGCTGTGTGACAGCCTCAGTTTCTCACTGTTACAGGTTTATATCTGCCCTATGGGAGTACCTCTTGGAATCTCATATGTGAGGTTCTCTCACAGCGATTTTTCTCCCGTTAATCACGTGCCACCTTCAGATTTTGTGCACGTTTCTGCAGCCTCTTGCTCAGAAAAGTGGGACCTGAAACGACTGCTGTGAAACCCAGTCAGGCTGCTTGTTTTCTTACCGATCGTTTCCATGAAAGCAGTTAGCTCACTTTCATTCCAGCTGCTAGACTTCTTTCGGTGCGTCGTGAGAGATGAAGGCAAGCACCTGACAGAGCTCTTCCATCCATATTATGGCTTTCATGACTTTCTATAAGCTCAGCAGAAATTACCAGCTTAACAGGGTGTATTTTCCAGAGGCAGGCGCTCATTTGCCAGCAATATTATCTGCTTCAGCTGTTAATAATTGAGTTTCTTCCAACCGTTCTGTGCTCCTACCTGGGACCAGTTTGTGGCTGGTGGGTTGATGGTTATCAAGGTTTCCCCTTCTTAAACATCAGCACGCAGTGCAAGCTGTCTGTCAGTCCTCCAGGACCTCCCAGCAACTACTGACTACCAAGGATTAACCATTTGGGGAGGGTTTAACAAAGGATTAACCTTTGTTGGGCCTCTGGCCCTGCTTGATGCGAATACCCAATCCAGAGGTGTGGGTAATGATCGATTCTACTGATCCTTCTGATTGGAAATTAGTAGTGTTGTTATTATTGACAGTAATAAAACGCTGCTGTGCCCAAGTAGTAATGGTAACGGGCTCTCGTGTGATTAAAAAGCAAAAGTAACGGGTCGGTACAAGTGTGACTTTGTTTAATGGCTGTTAGCACGCCTATTTTTCATAGACAAACAATGGCTTATTAGTTACCGGATTTCCCTGAGCTTTCTTCACAGTGAAGCGTTTTGTGGACAATGACTGTATGACCCGAATTCATTCATAACGTCTCCAACACCTGTTTCCTCCTGTTTTTTTTCCAGCAGCTCTATTTGGAAAGCACGGGCAGCCAGAACTGGGTCTCATTAGTGCTGGGTGTGCTGGAGATCCACGTGTTCCCCTGTCACGGAGGGCTCACAAGCACATAGCAGGGTTGTTCAGCACATTAATAGGGATATTTAGATGCCCAGTAGAGCTCTGAGTGATGCCCTTTCATGCAGGTCTAACTTAGCCCTGGGTTAACTGATATTCTCACCATCTCTTTTACTCTTTCCGGGGAGCTTAAAGGAGGGAGGTGGATGAAAGGCAGCTTCATTTTTATTATTTTTAATAGAAATAAATTCCAGTTACACCTGACAATGCTATGGGGACGCTGCAGATCTTCATCCCAAACCGAGACTGAGCTAGGAAAATCCATTAAGTGAAAAAATTCTAAAAGGAGCACTGTTTTTAATTAAAGACATTAATTTTAACAGTAACATGGAGGCACAGAGCTTATACTCTGGCCTCGGAGGAGCTTTGCTCCATTGCAGGAATATTTCAGACTGATGAAGTGAGAGCATCTCTGCCCGTATTCAGCGTGCTCAGTTGACCTGTGAGGGATAGTGTGGGTTGAGTGTTCCAAATCTGAGCTGCAATTCAGTTAATGTAAAAAGAGATGACAAACTGAGCTCAGAGAAATGAGGCTGGTGGTCAGCTGTGGAGTCATGAAAGCCCGTGTCCTTCAGCCCTACCTGGTCTTCTGATCTGCCTGTTTCTAGCCGGGCCCCTCTCTGAGGTTTTGGCTCTGCCTCCTTCCCCACACACTAAAGCTGTATAAAAAGGTCACAGAAAAGGAATTCTTCCCTGCAGTGGGAGACGGGAAAGTGCCATTTTCTTAGCTTCTCACCATCCTTCATTCCAGCGCCAGTTTAGAGCTGAATTTGGCTGCTCGGCGTGGCAGAGCAAACCGTGAACTTGGCTGGGTTGTGTGTGAGCCTGCCTTCAGTGGGAAGGCAGCGTGTCAGCATCCTGGGAGGGACGCATTCAGACTCAGCCCCTGTGAGCGCCGGTGAGGTGTTCTGACATAATTCTTTGACAGATCCTCTCAGCTTGGCTTCCAGGCTTCATTCACTCGCTCATTCATGGCTTTGTCAGCAGGTCATTGTGTGAGCCCGCGACCCTCCTGGTGACCATACCTCTTCTGTTGCAGCCCCTCCGATGGGCTGTGACCTCTCCCAGCGCTGAATGCGGTACGAGTGACATTTCTGTGTGGGGGGGCTGGCTGGGAAGAGGTGGCCGTGCTTTGGGCTGTGTTGGCGTGAAGTGAAATAACAAGAGCTGCTGATTCTCAGGAAGGGATGCGAGTTTTACTCATTCCTTGGCTGTGGGGTAGCGTGGAGCACGGGCCTTTCTGCAGGGCAGTGCCTTGTCTGGGCTGCTACCAGGGCAAGATACCTCTAGCCAGCTGGATATTAGGAAAAAGCAATGAGGTGCTGGCAAAGGCTGCCAGGGGGTGCTGGATTCCCCATCCCTGAGGCTGTTCCAGAGCCATGGGGATGTGGCACTGTGGGACGCGGTCAGTGGAGGTCAGGCTTGGGGATCTTTGAGGTCTTTTCCAACCTTAATGATTCTATGATGCCTCAGAGGAGCAGGCAAGGAATTTCAGACGGGTGTGAGCTAAAAGCTGTGGGGTGCTTTGGTATGCGCAGACCCTAAATAGCAGCAGCTTCAGTACAGAGAATATGGTGTGGTACTTGCTGTGGGTGCAGCCCTTCTGGACATTCAAAACACTCTCTTGAGGCGTGTGTTGATCTGTGGTATTCCACGTGTTGAATCGCTCCGTGTCTCCCTTCCCCTCCGTGTAGTCCTTTCCCATTCAGCAAACGAGCAACAAACAGAGATCCGAGTGGCAGCAGCTACATGCTGACGAAGGCTGCTGTGCCCTTAACAGCATCAGGCTGTCAAACTTTGGAGAAATCCCTCATGCTTCTGTGCCGTGCCTCGGACCATTCCTTTGCGCTCCAGCGCTCCTGAAGCCACAGCTTGCTCAGAGCTCTGCGGCTGCCCATTGGAGAAGCATTGTCTTTCCCAGCTCCCTGTCCCCCGCGGGGCTGAGGGAGCCCCTTCCCCAGCGAGGAGGGGCTGCAGCCTCCCAGAGGGAGCACAGGGCTGGGCTGACCCCATGGCACACCGTGTAGCAGGCACTGCCACAGGTGCTCGGCCGCGGACATGAGCGCGATGCTGTGGCGTTGGGAGCACAACAACACCATCATGAAGCTGGTAAGGGTTTCGGAACAAAGCCTTCCCGAGCCTGAGCGTATTGGCGGATGGAGAAATTCCGGTTTCTATGGAGACCGCAGGCGTTCAGGCGGCACTTTTCTTGCTGGTGTACGGAAGCTTTGTCCAGGCGAGGTAGCCCTCCTGTAAGTAAGGCAACGGCCGGGCTGGGGCTGCGTGGCGGGAGGGCTCCGGCTGGGGCTGCTGCTCTGCAGTTCATCCTCCAGGCTGCTTTAGGTTCTGCGTGGCTCATCTGTATCGTTACACTCATTTGTAAGTCAGAGCCGGAACGCAGATCGCATGGGTAGCTCTCTCCTCTCCTCCTGTTATCGGTCCCAGAAAAGTGAAACAAAAGCCAGAGCCCGTTCCCCATGGCTCTAGCCGTGTGCACGCTAGGCGTGTGCTTTCCCTGTTTCTCATACTCTCAGTGTGGAAGTTGAGAGGTTATTTCGTCGTTTCAGGTACGTTTGTAAAGATCAGGATCTTGCCATAACGGCACAGTGCTGAATGCTCCTCTAACTCTGCTTGAGACGCAGCGTTGCTTTACTCCTCCTCCAGAATACTGCCCGTGACTCCTTTGGAGGAGTGACAGCCTAATTTGTGTCACGTGCAGGTGTAATATAACGTGTGCCATGCTGTTTGTGTATTCGCTTTTTGTTTTGTGAAAAGGGTTCCAAGGGCATTCTGGCATTTAAGGCAGACGTGTCTTTATCACTTGAAGCCAAGAGGACTTAGCATAAAGTGCTTGGAAATGCAGCCTCAGAGGGCTTTAATCAGGTCTAGCTCTGGAAAAGATGTGAGTGTGAGTGTAGGTGAGGATCCCTGGTGTTCCTCCTGAGGACTGGGAGGTGCCGGGAGGAGGTGGGCCACGTCTTCATGGCATTCCCTGCTGGCTGTGCTGTTTTTGATGCAGCTCAGGGTACAGCTGGCTTGCTGGGCTGCAAGGAGCACGCTGCTGCCATCCACCAGTACCCCCACATCTTTTCCTTGAGGGCTGTGCTCCATCCTTACATCCCCCAGCTTGTACTGACAGCAGGGGCTGCTGTGACCCAGGTATAAGACCTTGCCCTGGGCTCTGATGAACCTTACTGCCATTGACCACCGCTCTCTGGGTACGACCTTGCAAAACAGTTCCTCATCCATCAAAATGAGTGCTAAAAGATTTATCGCTACGTATAAAATTTCTGTCCCGGTTTACACGTGGCTTGCCCTTCTATTAAATATTTTCCTTTAATGCTCTTATCTCAGGGTGCCTTCTGGACTAATGTGTAGCACGCCACAAAGCAAATGCACTTATTTGGAAGAAGCATTTCATTCTGGGAGAGATTTTCGAGTGCTCAAGTTAAAAACTGCAAGGGAAGAATCGCCCAGGATGAGGAGAGGTTTGAAAAGTCGTGATGGCGATAGACTTATTTTTGTTAGCTGACTTAGCTGTGCTTTTCACTGATGGAGAGAATCACTGCAGTGCCCTAAGCTTTCCCTATGCGTGTTAGTGGCTCTTAAGCAGTTTATTTGAATCGTGTCGTAGCAGCATCTTGCAGCTGATAATTGACTTGGTGTTGGAACTGGACCACAGAAAATCACAGAGCTTTTCCAACTTAAAATGTTTGGAACCTCAGCCCATAGATGTACATATAGATGGAAGTGTCTGGCTCTTTACAGAGGTTAAAATAAAGAGCAGAGTATTTCATTCCATAGGCTGGGATGTTTCTGAAAGATGTTACTGCATACAATCATACGTTTCCCATGTGTGTATTTAATCACAGCTAAATGATCCTGAGGAGGATCAGCCAAGAAAGGGCTGCATGGCCATGAGCTGCAGGGTCATAAGATTGTGGGAAAGGTGTTAGGAAAGGTCTTTTTGGTAGAGAGAAGGAAGTATTATTGCAGCAGAGCTGCCAGGGAGTAACCTTGTATGGACTATTACACACAACTGTGATATCCATTATGAAAGATCACTTCAAAGAATTGAGGTCCGTGGGGCTGAATGAACAACCTGTTTTCTTGCCTCTTAATGACTTGGGGTCATTCTTCTACCTAGAAGGCATTCAGGTACGATATAAAGGCTAAAAATATACAGCTGTGTTAAGCAGAATTATTTAAGTAAGAAGTTGGTGTCACTGCAGGACCTAGAGGAATGAACTGGAAGACAGTTTTAATAACCTTCACGTGCTTTAATGTGCGTATCAGACAGCTTGTAAAAACAGTTGTACTACATGTTGCTGCAGATGTTAAAAAGTCACATGAGGATCTTCAGAACTGCAAATCCACAAGTGTGTGTAGGTGCCACGTGCTGCATGTTTTAGGCTTTCTGAGATATTCCTTAATTTAGAATTCAAGTGTGGAGGTCTGAGCCTCATGAAATTCTGTTTTGTGATTGTGGCTGGGAAGAGTCAGGGTAGGCTAGTATTCAAAACCCATTCCTCCTCTGATACAGGATCCCTTTTGGAAGCACAGCTGGCTTTTCATTTATTTACTTCTGCTCCTCACTGAAGGAAGATTAAAAACAGTTTCCAGTTTTTAAAAAGCCTCGTTATTTCTTTGGCCCCCAGAGGTGTGTGTTTTTGTGCTAACTCCAGCTCTTCTGTTTTGGAGCACACAGATGCAGATGCTGGATGTTTGATAGGATGTGAGGTGGAGGGATTTTCCTTCTCAAATCCATGTCAGGCTTTGCGGTTGCTGCCTGCTGATTAAAGCAATGTTGTCTTCGTGCTCATAGCTGTGAAATGTTGGAGCTAATTGGCTCGCATTCTCTTGCTCTTCGTAGAAGGCAGACCCAAAATTTTGCTCTGGCATCATCTGCTTTGACATATGCACGGCCTATTTGTATGTGTTAGTGGCATTTTTACCAACGTGTCTGTTGGCTGCTCTGTTCCTCTTCCACAGCATTCCCAGGCTAGGAACATCTTACTGTATGACACACTTAAATAAACTGAAGTCTGTTTCTCAAGTCCTCAGCCCTGCAGCAGGTCACGCAGATAAGTGTCCAGGCTTGGATATCTCCATAGGAGGGGACTCCACAACCTCTCTGGGCAGCCTGTTGCAGTGCTCCATCACCCTCACTGTGTTTTCCATTCCCCTTCAATAAGCTTTCGTGCGTATTGATTTGTCACAAAGAATCTGCTGCTTCATTCTGAAACAGGCACGGTTTTATTTGGAAAACATACCAAATTCCGTATAGAGATTATCTGGGCTGTTATTGGATTTTGTTATGAGGATCCCAATCCTGTTATGCAAGGAAAATGAGCCTGTGTAACTTCTGTTCCACGTTTTTATAGGATAATTACTGTGGAAGCAAAGGAGGGAAGATGATTTTGGTGAGGGAAGGCAGAATTAGTCCACTGGGTTCAAAGCAGAGTCAACGCAACCTCAGCATTTTCAATCCGTTACTTGAATTCTGGCTTCCTTTGGCCAGAGCCACGCAGCTGTTGCCTTGTTCTCCTGAGCCCTGATACATATTTCTGACTTTTGAAGGTAGAAATATCTGTTGCTCGGTTTTGGTTTTAGACATGCTGTTGGAAAGTTTACGTTAGGAAAAGATCCTATGCAGTTACATCTCCCGCTCCCGCATCAGTGCCTTGAATCTAAATCACTTAAAAGCAGGAGCTTGTTTTACTTAGTGCCAGGCTGTCCGTCTGTTCTCAAGCGATTTTTGTTCTGTTTTATGAATAATAAAGATCCGTTAATGTCGTGTTGAAGGTGGAGTGATGGGAGGGTTGGCTACGTGTGTTTAGCAATAATGTGAACGAGGCCATGTGTTGGGTTCAGTGTGGTGTCAGCTGTTCATTGCTGATCTTTGACTGGTTAATTTAATGTTCTCTGACATTTGCTCAACAAGCTCACTGTTGTGGGTTGTTTTTTTTTGCTGACAAGTGATTGCTGATGAATTGACTGATTAGAGAATAAGGGAGCCTCAAGATAGCACAAAGCCGTATGCAACGCCTTTGGGGGCCCGTGGATCATTTGCTGAATGTTGGACAGGAGAGGGTTGTTGTTAAACCTGTGTAGAAATTACAGGTTTATTACGTTGTTAGACATCTGCTTTACTGGTTAGACACAACTGATGCTAATTGTGTTCAGGGCTGTGGAGGGGGTGGGTGCTGGTGCCAGGGCTACGAAGCACTTCTCCGAGGTCTGTCCGTCTTAGCTGGGTAGAAATATCAGTCTGCTAATCTGATCTTCCGTTTATTTAGTTTTTGAGGTTATACTAAATAGTCAGAAGCTTGAAGTGCAAGATCAGCAGCTTAGCAGCACGCTCTTGCGTTCCTCCAACTCATGCTCTGGGCAGAAAAGAGTAACTCATTTTGTTACGCCTCGTTTCTGTGCCGGTAGCTTCAGCCCTGCTGAATGATTACCAGCTCTGATTTGATCTGCAGCGAGGCCAGTGCTCTTGTCTGATGCTGCTTTAAACCACATTCACCTTCACGCATCCACATGCTCCACACGGACACCTGCATCCTTTGTGAGCACTTGACTGTACGTGTAGCATGGATCGACAGAAATGCTCTTGCCTCAAGCAGAACTAAGAGACTTTACATCTGTAGGGGCAAAGATGCTCATCCCCTTTATGTAGCCTTAGGTTAGTGTTTCATGCTAAGAGGGGAGTTAGTTAAATTCTTCATAAAGATACAAATGTACACTGCAAAGGTCTCTGTTTTCACTATGCAGGTGGAAGAAGGGGCACCATCTAAATGGGAACTTCCTTCCCATGTTCCTGTAGTTTGCTTTACAGGTAGCTGTGCTGCCCTGATCCGCACATTATATTTCAGTCTGCTGGCAAACACGCAGCTTCAGACCCTCCCCAGTCATCTGATAACTATATAATTGGCAAACAGATCGCTAGATGGAGAGCGCTCCAAACCCTTTAAGTGGAAGCAGGAGGAACTAAGCTGAAAAGCGGGGTCATCATGGACAATTTAATTTAGGAAGTTAGCAGCCAGTAGAAGATTCGGTTAGATTTCTATCTGTGAAACAGATGGCCGACTGCAAGATGATTACGTTAGGTTTATTACATTTGTGGAAATTAATTCAGCACTTTATTTTGTTGTTGTTTGGGGGGGGGGGGGGGAAGAACTGGTAAGATTTGGTGGCCTCTCAGCAGGAGCAGTTTATGCAGAGCACCATATTTTTCAGCGTAAAATATGGCAGAACCCTGGGGATCATAGGGGGGGCAGAGAGCTCTTTGCTGCCTCCAATACCTGATGGGCACAGCAATATAGGAGATGGCAGAACGAAGCAGAAATGCTGCCACCTATGGATAACTGCTTGGCAGTGTGCGACCCTATCTGCGTGAGCAAATCTATGTGCGTATTCCTTCTTCCCATTGAAGAATATTGGGCATCCAGTATTGGTTTAGGTTTTTCAAAAGCATCTGTCACCTTCTGAAAGCGTGGCTGCTTTCTTTGCTGGCTAGGTGGGAGTGGAACTCTGGCAGCCTGGCTCTGGTTGGGATGCTGAACCCTTTAGAGGATCTCTGCTGTGGTGTGCCTCTCTGGGAGCTGGGCTTTGCCACGCAACTTACAGCTCTGCTGTCACCAAGTATATTTCACGATGCTAAGAAAGCAGCTTAAAATAAAAGGAGATCTTCCAAAAGTAGGTCACACCTTGGGTTTGCATTGCCCACTGTCCCACTTCTGACAGCACCCAGGAGCACGGGCGTCAGGTGGAAGAGCCTTAGAAGCATTTGTAGAACACGCACACAAATTTGCTAGAAGGAGGACTGACCTTTTTTTACTCTGCCCGCCGCCAATAATAATCTGAAGGAAACACTGGAAGAAATATTTCACATTCTGATGCCCAACGTCAGTGCTGTATTCCTGTTCTGAAGAGTGAAGTGTGTGGCAAAGCTCCTTCAGAGGGATCGAGCACAAAGGAAGCGTGTGCTCAGCTTTGGGACCTGCTTGCTGCTTGCTTGGCTCCTTCCATCTCCAGAACGTGCACCCTGTGTGCTTGGTGGTTGCACATTTCTGTCGCTGCTTAATCCCCGCAGCAAATGGCTTTTGTTCATAAGCAAGAAAAGCCTTTGGAACGTTTCTGTCCTTGCTGTTTTGGGTCGGGTATCTTTCATCTTCACGCATTACTGGAAGTTGAAATGATTTATGGTTGTATGCCTTTGAGACTGATTTTATTCTCCTTTGGAATTACTTTGTAACCGTGAGGGTTGTTTTGGTAAACGGATCCTAATTTGTTTCCTTTTGAAAGCAACCGGGAGAAAATGGACTAGAGCAATGACTGTGTGCTCAGGGGCAAGCCAGGTTTAACCTCCTGCCCTTTTCAGCTTTTCCTTAAGGCAGGGGAACTGGACTCGATGATCTCTGGAGGTCCCTTCCAACCCCTGAAGTTCTGTGATTCTGTGATTTTTACCTTTCCTTTCTCTGAGCCCAATGCAACAGTAAGGCTTTCCCGTGCTGAGCCTGCCCAGAGGAGGTGCTGTTGGAGCCACGCAGCCTTGTGACCCGGTGAAAACAGCACAGTGATGCTGCAGCAGCTGCTTGGAACAACTTGGTGCACTTGACACCTCTGAAAAGAGAAAATTAGCCCGTCCTTGTTGGGAAAGTTCAGAAGGCTTGCTGGGAGCGACCAGGTGTGCCAGAATGACACTGGGAACTGACCTCCTCCATTCTCAAGCACGACCAAGCCAGGCCGTTTACAGAAGCCAGTTCTCTGCTCTTGTAAGGAATGCCAGCTCTGTGGTCAGATGCTGGGATTTGGGGTGCTGCTTTGGGATCCTGCTGTTTCACCATCCCCTGCCCAGGAAAGCAGGCAGGTGTGCTGTATGTGCCCGCTTTGCATGTTTTGTGGCTCTGGGTGGAAAGTCTCGTTAAAAAATATAACCCAGCAATTTGTAACGATTGCCTCTGAATGGCTGCAGTAGCTAACACAGGATGTTAGCTGCTCGTCGCCTTGCATGGAAGCTGCCTGAAATCTGCTTCTAACCTCAGAACATTGGGCTGGAGGCAGCAGGGCTGGGGGTGAGGAGCTGCAGAGGGCTGTAGCAGAAATCTGACCACACGCCTGCGTGACCAGGGCTAAAATTAACCTTGCACGCCTCCCTGTGCTTCATCATTTGGCTGTGGACCACTCGAGAAGGAAGAGCGAGCTGGGCTCCAGCGGCACACGTCTGTGTTAAATATGCCAATAAGCAGTATGACCTTGCAGGTCCCTGCTCGTGGGAGAAGTAAATTTTCCTGTGACCATTACAAAACAGTAAGCAGATCCTGGCTCCTTAACCACATCAGCGCTCTGACTTCAGCCTCAGATGTGATTTTTTTCCCTTTCTTCCTCAGCATCTTAGGACTTGCAGTGTGTGTCACCTCTTCAGATAAGCCCTTTTCTGTTGTTATTTGTGTGTGGCAGTAGATGTAGCCGGGGTGATTCCATGTGTGAGAACGGTGATCCGGGGGAATAGCTTGGCGTGCACCTTAGGTGTCATCTTAGCAAAATTAATCTGTGGCTGCAATGGTAGGGCTTGGGTTTCTCCTGCTCTCTGAGGCCAAACGGGGCTCAGGATCAGCCCCGCTTCAGCTTTGGATGTGGACTGGCTTTGGGAGTTCTCAGAGATGTTAAGGCAAAATCCGTTTTGGGGATTGACGATCAGAAGTGTGGGGCAAGGGGGGAAAAGGAGCGCTCCGGGGGCTGTGGATGGGGTGGGATGTGGAAGCTCTGTCCCGCGGATTTCTCCCTTCTTTTAATTCTAGTCAGCAATCATTTGCATGAGTACAGCTCTGAGTATAGCTGGGAATGAGGCTTTAAAGAGAGGGAAAGGAGCAGTTCCGGGGGTGTTTGCCTGAATCCCCCATTTCCCTGTTTAACTTCATGGCGTAGTTAATGTCTGTAAGCGTCCCATAAAGCGTGATAGGCAGTGGAATACCTCCCACAGACCGGCTAATAATTTAAAGCTGTTCCAGCTAACCCATGTGAGTACAATCCATCGTTTAGTTCCACTTGAGAAAATAAAAGCTGCCCTTGCCTCTACTGACGAACCATTGTGTTAAATATTGTGTTGGAGCTCATTAGGAGCCCGAGGCTGGGACGTCGTGGCACTGCAGGTGGATTTTTGATGACTTCTACTGTTTTTTTTCCGCGTTTAGCATTGCCATTAGGATCGTGTCGGTATGCTGTGTCTATTTTTAGGGCATGTGTTCACCCTGTGAGCTTCACCTGGGGACAGCAGAGGCACTGCCCTGTGGGATGTCATCGCTGGGATAACCCTGCCACTCAGGATTGAAAAACCCTGGGTCTAATAAACGGTGCAAAAAAATACGTTCAGTTGCTACCAAACTTGCAAGAGTGATATCCAAAAAGCAGTCTGTGTCTGTTCAGTTAGGAGCTGGCATGGTGGGTGAATGGCACTGCCCAGCACCTGGATGCGATGCGTGTTGGGTCCTTACAGGTGACTGTAAGGAAGGAGCTCTGTGATTTGCAGTCCCAACCTCACTCTGGTTTATGGGCTTTCAGCTTGATCCCTCGAAGCATAAAGACTGCGTGTGGTTCTTGTAGGTGGGCAGGATTTGTGCTTTGCTCTGTTCTGAGCTCTCAGGTGCCTGCTGGTAACTGGGAGCCCTCTGGTTGGGCCGTGACTCATGTTGTGCTGCATAATTCCAAAGTCAGTATATTTACTTGTGATGCCCTTAATTCAGACCTGCTGGGATCTGAGCTTTACCTGTAAGGCTCTTAATTCAAACCTACTCCTAACAAAAGCGGGAAAGCAGAGCCCAGTTAACCATTAAGCTGACCGGGCTGAGACACAAAGACCTGCTGTGGTTATGGTGCCCCTACCACGTCGCTGCCTTGGATTTGGCCAACTTAAATAGTGAAGCAACCTCTAATGTATTTATCTTTTAATTATTTCTTACACTGTGTGAAACCCCCTCAGGAAGTTTTAGAAGCCTGCACCAACGTATGTGATCAAACAGGACTTGAACGGAGCAATGGGTTGTTGGCTGAGTATTTCGGATAGCTTGTTTTGCCACTGTTTTTAATTGCAAGGCTGTTCAGTGAGCATTCAAGCCTGTGACTGTGTGAGCTGTTTGCTGAGAGTACCAGGGAGCAACCAAAATCCACGCGTGGAGATAGGCATAGATGAGTGGAAAGGTTCTCGGCGGTGTTTTCCCAGTTGTTGTTATTGCTTTTCCTATTATTTGCCTGGTTTTGAACGCTGGAAAACGTGATGTCCTTTGAAACGTGCCTGGCGTGTCTAGAAATAGCAGCCATTGTATGTTTATTATTTTTCGCTCGCCTGTATGGAAAAGGAAAAAGCAACGCGAGGAATCGTGTTTGTGTAGCGCATTACAAAGACTTAAACGACGAAGTTTGAAAACATCCTGGAAAGTTTCCTTAGTTAGCTCAATATCTGCCGTGGAAATTCCCTGAAGTGCCCCAGAAACAAACGTTTTCTTCTCTCTGATGTGCTCGGTGGGATATCTTACACGTCGTCTACGTGCTGCTCTTGGTTCTGGATCCTGCCTGAAGGGTTTGGTTGTGCCATGGAGCTCCGAGGGATGGATTTGGGGTGCTCTGCTCCTTGTGGAGTCCTCTGCTGCAGTTACGCTTGTTTTCCTGTGGTAGAAAATGCCAGGGGACTCAATGGCTGGGTTGTGTGAAGGGTTTCCTGCTCCTTTATCGGTCAGCTGGAGGAGTCCCTCAGGTGCTCTTGGCAGAGATTTCATTCACACGGTTCCACTCAGGGTATCCCAGTGAGGTTTGCTTTGCTCATGATAAAGGGGTTGTGTGCCCTGATGATATAAAGGCGAAACTAAACACTACAGAATACACTCGTAAAGGTTGGGGAAGACCTCTAAGATCCCCAAGTCCAACCCCAGCCCACCCCCACCATGCCCACTGAGCATGACCCTCAGTGCCAGGTCCCCACGGTTCTGGAACCTGGATGTTTTTGTATTTAAAGGTAAAATCCTGCTATTGAGTGAGTTCCTCTAGTTCTGTGGTGTATAGTTTGCATTAACAAGTCTCCTTTTAAACTGTATCCTGCGCTTAGCAACACTATTCAGTTCTTAAGCAGAATTCCTGTTGTTTTTCCTTCTCCCTTTCAACAACCTGGCCTGGAAAGGTTTTATGAGTTCCTGGTGACCTTGGCTAGGCGCTGCTAGCGTGTGGTGAGCGACTCTTAATGACAATTAAAGAGGTTTTGACTTGGCTGCTTTGTTTGCACAGTTTTCAGATAGCACATTTTAAAATAAACCCCCAACAGCTAGAAGTTTGCATGAGAGATTACAATCAACTTAATGGGCCTAATTGACCTGCGAGATGGAGCTTACTGAAACTGATGGGTTTTAAGGCTTGTTGGGTAATACAACAGCAGAGTTACCTTAAATTGGAAATGCTTTGTGCCTGATATGGACCAGAAGAGGAGAAGGATCTTTAAAACCCCTCGATAACAGATACGAAGAGGTAACGCCAAAGCTGCTATTCCAACACCACATTGCATTTCATGTTGGGATGGTCCACGCAGGCCGTGACTTGTTCAGAAGTTTACTGTAGCCTGGTGTGAGCTCTGATGTCAGCTTGCTGAATAGGAAAAGCCCTGCTATAGTAAGCTGAATACTTGATCTGCACAATGCCTTGAATTTTAATGGTGTTGACTTGTTTCAAACGGCAAAAAGCAGTTCTTTCAAATCAGCCCCTCAGACGCTGAGGGGCACAAAGAACCGTGTTTTTTTAAGGTTGATTTTATGAACAACACATTTTTTTTTGTTTCCTTCCTTCCTAATAGATTTACACGGATTGGGCTAATCACTATCTGGCAAAATCTGGCCACAAGAGATTGATAAAAGATCTGCAGCAAGATGTGACCGATGGAGTCTTACTAGCTGAAATAATCCAGGTTGTAGGTGAGTAACTTTTCTCTTTGTGTACCGACTCACTCAGAAATACTCTGCCTTATCTTCTATGTCAGCACAGCCTGGGCTGGGGGGAAGATCCATTGAACGGCATGGAATTACGTGGATAATTTTTCTTCAGAGACTTTGCCAATTAATTTGATAAAGCCTTGTCTTAAAGGGTAGTGGAAAAATATTTGACGGTGAGATCTCGACCCCATGTCTGCCATTTGCATGTTTGCTTCGTTAACCTCAGGGCTAATCACCCTTTTAGTAGGCTGGGTAGATGTAATTCTCAAGATGGTTCAAAAATATAACATTAGCCACGCTGACAATAGTTGCCTGCTGTGTTGAACCTTGTACTTCCAGCTAAGTTTAGATAATCTCTATGTGCAACTGGGAATTGGGAAGGGATATGATTTTTATGGGGAAAAAGAACATAATATAATTATTTCTCCGATGAGAAAGGTCATGTATCATTAGGACACATCTCAGATAGAAACTGAGTTTCCCTTGGTTTGCACTAATATTAGCAGATAATGAAGGTCTGAAACAATTTTCTACTTTGGCCCCATGCAAAGCGAGGTATTCTTCTTCCCTTGGGCCTGCATCCTTCATTAGTTCCTTCAGAGAGTCATCCATCTGCTATTCGGGATGCCACAAAACACATGCATGGCCCAATGGAGATTGACGGAATCAGAAAGCCTGCTAATGGGAATTAGGACGACCATTGTTAGGAGCAAACTGACAGATTTGAGATGCAAATGAAGAAGACAGCAGTGAAGTAACAAGACATCAGCGCATGCATATTTATGTGTGTTTGAGAAGCTGTGAGCTAGTTCCTCGATTTTAGGTACAAATCTGTAAACACTGTTCTCTGATGAACACTAGACTCCACTAGAGCTGTACTGGAAGACAACAACGAAAAGATTTCATTTCTGTGCGTCGTAGAGCAACAATAGATCCGTGCAGCACTCTGCAGACCTGTCAGCAAACGTGATTCACCTTTACATTTTGGCGTTTGGGATTAAGTCTGCACGTGAAAATACCAGGTGGAGGTTTTCATTTTTGGAGAACGCTTTGCATGTGAAAGGAAGTTCACGTTTAAACGAACTGGGTTGAATCCTTCAAGTGAGTAGTGAAGAAAAAGTGTATCTGATGTGTACGGCCTTAGGCACGCTGCATCTCATTGCCACAGATGGTGACAGCTTTCACACATGGAAGCAGCTTTAACTGCAACTTGCAAAATGCGTTTTTTCTTTTTTTTCTAGACTACATAGTAAGAAAGCTTTGACACGCGGTGTAGATGTTTGTGCTTCTCTGCATAAAGTGATCCGTGGAGGTACTCACTCCTTTTTGCCATCTGAGTGCAATGCATGGAGGTTATCCAGAGTCATCAGAATCATTTCAGGTTCAGATATTACTGATAGATTTATTTTTTTTTTCTTGAGCTCATATCTGAGATTTACACTGCAGCTGCTGAACCTTGAGATGCCAGTTCCAAAACTGAAAATAGAAACTAGAACCAGACTCTAACCCAGCACGGTAGGATTCTTCCTGCTGATGCCTATGATGTTGTGATTGTGGGATGTTTTAACTGATCAGACATCATCCGAGTCGGATCACATGGAACAGCCATGCCTCGACATAGAGGAATGCAGGCACTGAGTTAATGTTAAATACTGCATCAGCTAACTAGCAGTAGTTGGCCTGTGATCCTGAACAGTGCCAAATAGTTGCTAGGGTTATAACACAAAACTTAATGCGTTGTTGTGAAGAGCATGGACTTCTTCATAATACAGATGGTTTAACCTGATTTTATTCTCTATAATGCTTAACGAAACACTTTTGATTTCTTCTCATCTTTTTTTTTCGTGCACTTGGAGTGTCTCTTGCTGAAGACATTTTCTTCCACCAGCAATGCATATCTGTACTTACAGAAATGGGAACCTGGCATCTGACTGGCAGATAAATAGTTCTTTGTAACATTTAATAGCACAGATTCCTTTTCACTTTTTCTTTTTCGTAGACTCTTGGCTCTTAGTTTCATACTGTGCCTATTTTCCAAAACGCATAAAGCCAATTATTTTCCATGCTTTGATTCAGCCCCTGTTAGTGAAAGCCCAGTGTCACTCATTACTATGTTTATTATAGGCTACAGCTGGTTTCTTCTGGCTTCGCACAACCCTCAATCTGGGTATAAATGGGGGAAGTCTGAAAATACTTAAAAGCAGCTGAACCCATTTCGCTGTGTTGACATAATTGGATTGCTCTGGTTTTGTGAAAGCTACACGCCAAGGAAGAGGTGGGGAGATCTACTGAGCCCCCAGCCTGGTACTGGGGACAAGGAGTACTCCTTGCCTTCTGGTTGCACGTGTTTTCACAGCCATGGTGTCAGTAGCGTGGTGGTCCTGACAACCATTGTGTGTGGCTCACAGTTACACCTTGCCAGACCGAAGCTCGTACAGAGTGTTGCTTTTGGTTATTGAGGCAAACCTGGGGCTCGTTGTAGGCCAGCTTCCGTAGTGCCTGCACTGATATAGCAAAGAATGCAGATCTGGAGCTCCTTTTAATCAAACGTGCAATAAAGTCTGCTGGAAAGAAATGCCCACAGGAGGGATCGGGAGGGAAAGGAAAAGAGATGCTGGGGGTGTTCTGCAGGCTTGCAGTCAGTTGGGGACAAATCCTCCACATTCTACGTGCCTGTGGTTATGAATTTACATCTTGCCGAGGGCTGAGATACATTTTCAAGCCTCTGTGATCGCCTGTGGCTTCCAGCTGATGCGCTGTTTCTGCGTGGCAACGAGCAACAGGAGCTGCGAGAGCTGCCCGTCGATGTCAGCCAGCAAGCTGTGCTTTTGCAGCTGTGAAGTTTGATGCTCTTCCAAGATCCCCTGGCACTCAGTGACTTATGCTGCGAACTGCCCACGAGCACACCACGCCGTGCTATTTAGGGAGCCTCATTCACTGCTATCTCTCCGACCTTCTCCGCAAGAAAGGCAAATAACCTCCTACTCGCTGCCAGCAGTGTTCCTTGGAGCTGTGTGGGAGGCTCGGAGATGGACTCCAGCTTCCTGCCAAGGAATGGGAGCATCAAAGTGATTTCCTGATGAATTAGACAGATTCCTGCCAAATGCCAAATATGCCCACGGTCCACTTTGATGCGTTTACCCAGCCTTGTATGAATCTCTGACTTTTTTTTGCCCTGCTTTATACAGAGAGGTTGGAGTCAGAGTTCAGGCCAGCTGCCAGCTTGCCTCACTGCCAGCCATGCTGGTTGCTCTCTATTACACAGCTTTTCATAGCTTGCACCTGTAGGGAAGAAGCAGTAATTGCTTTAATCTGGTGAAGGGACAAACCAAGGTGAGGTGGGAGTGGGGAAGGAGAAAAGCTTGTACATAAACCTGCAGGGAAAGGTGGCCGGCTGCCTTTGGGGAGGCAGACATAGCACCTGGTGGAGCAGGTAAATCAGAGCATTGAGGTGGTTTACACCTTCATCTGCCAGTAATGCTCCTGTGCTGTGGTGCAGTGTGTTTGCTTATAGGTGGGGTTGACCTTTGGTTCAGCTCTAGAACTGAGCTGGTACTCTTAGCTTGTGAATGTGTAGCAATGCTCACAAAGAAACTGAGTAAATATTTGTTTTAAGGAGAAAGGAAAAAAAAGGAAAAATTCAAATGCTGTACTGCGGCAGAATCTTGGAAAGCACCAAAGAGGAAACAGATAATAAGCTCTGTGACTTGCTATTGTGGGTTGCAAATACATCATATAACATTTTGGAAGTTCTAGAGGACTAGAAGAAGAGCTGCTATTCATTGAGGAAGATAAGGAGACTGAGCAGGGTTATTCAGGATATCTCTCTAACCAAGGAAAGGGAAAAACTCATGCAAAGCTTCATTATTCTCAAGTAGTAATTATGGACAGTGCAAATTTAAATGCTAATTGATACAAATATGGTCTTATCAAAGTTGACTATTTTCAGTTCCTGCAATAAGCACAACTGCAGTTGATAAAGATCATGTATGACACAAAACCAAGAGATGGTAAATATTAAAAATGAAGGCCTGGGATTTGTAATTGGGATCCAAAGCGAACACTTTTGTTCCCCTGCGACCTAATCTGAGATCTCAGTTCTAGAAACAAACACATCCTCGTTGCGTGTGGAGGCTGACTGTCCTGGGGAGCAGTGCAATGGGCTCATCTGCAGCCTTTTTCAGGTTAGCATCCATTCTTAATGCACTGCTGCAGGAGTAAAGTAGTTTTGTTAGCTTTTTGTTCGATGTTTTCTAATGACTCTGCCAAATTTGGTATCTCTGGCTGAAGAAAGATGTAAAAGTTTGATGGAGCTCTGATGTCCTGAGGACGTGTTGGGTAGGAAATTCATATAATAAACAAATGGATGGGAGGCAACTCTGTTCAGTTCAACAGATGGGACAGGAAAGTCAACGTCTCCGAGTGGAATAGAGGAAATGGCCTCAGGTTGTGCCAGGGGAGGTTCAGGTTGGTATTGTTTCTTCTCCAGAGGAAGGAGATGGTGGAGTCACCATCCATAAAGGTGTTCAAGAAATGTTGGGATGTAGTGAGGGATGTGGTTAGTGCAGAATTGGTGGTAGGTGGATGGGACTAGGTAGCGTGTTTTCCAACCTTGGTGCGATCTATGATTCTGTGAGGTAACACAGTGAAAAAAGTTGTAGGAAATGGGACTTTCCATGTCAGTGGCTGTTCTGTTTGCCATATGAAAGTGATTTCAGGGCCCGATATTGAAATGTGGAGCTGAACAAACTGGCTCTGTAAGGCAAGCACCTCAACAACTTCTTTCTTCCTCTTGAGACTTAACCGTATCTTTCTACAAGCTGTGTTACAGGTGAGTCGTGGATTAAAAAAGAAAAAAAGATTGAAAAGCAGACGTACTTTGAGCTTGAAAAAACAAAGTAGATTTGATCATAATTTTCCCCTCTGGTTTTAAAATCTAGATTCACTTTACAAAGCGTATCAACAGGCACGCAAACATTCATACGTGCTTTTCAGTGATTCAGTTTCCAAGATTAAGTCTTTCTGTAGCTGAAAGGAGCTGCCCGTCAGAGCACAGGAGGTTGCCAGACCAGTTGTTTTCTGGCTCCAGCTGTCTCTGGAGGCATGACCCACAAGAAAACTTCAGCTGCTTTTCTTTTTATTTCCGACGGTCTCAGTGTTCACACGTTCACTTTGGACAACCACAACCTGAAAGCTCTTTATTTAGCTAGCAGCGAATGCTCTGTAAATAATTGGTTATCATGTCCTTGGTAGAGTTTTTGCCTTATTTTTTGTTTTTGCCTTTCAGCGAATGAAAAGATCGAAGACATCAATGGCTGCCCAAAAAACAGATCTCAAATGGTAAGTGCAACGTGGGGTGTTGTTGGTGTGGACATTGTTGGCTGAGTAATTGTGTTTGTTTGCATGACTTCAGTATCTGGGGCTTTTAATAACCATTTTAACTGGTTTTTCACAGTACCAAGAGCTCAGGTAGAATCTGAAGAACAGGAACACTACAGGGCTTTCCCCATTGCACTCCATAGAAATTGAATTGGGCCTTATCATTTATCATGTTTCTTGCTATTTCATTGTATATCTTTGAAATATCACGTAGTTTAAGAGGAATATAGGAAACTAAAATGTTATACCTTTGTACAGACAAGTATTTTAAAAGCAAAAATACGGATTTATTTTAAACTGGGCTACTTTCCGATGTCCTTTGGAAGTAAATAGAGTAAATTAACAGAATGTACTAAAAGAAACGAAAATTCCAGTTGCAAAATAGGAGATTTTGTTTTATGTAACTTGTTTTTGATCGGTATGTTTTAGTTTGTAAAAGGGGTAGTTGTGTCTCTTGCTTGTACATTACACTTGAGTGCAAAGAACCAGAATTTGGTGCAGTGGAAGTAAAAGCAGATGGTACCTCAAGAGCATGTCTGCTGGGAGTACTGATAAAGCTAAACTTACAGACAGAACTGTGGTGAGAAAGTGAATAGTGTGAGGTTGGCTTTTAAAGTGCATCTTAGGAGAGGTTTAAAATCTGTTCTGTTGAAGAAGGTTATTTCTTTCCGCATCTCAAGGAAAAAAGCTCGTTTTACAGTTATTTTCTAGAACCCCCCTTTTGCATTGTGATTTCTCACTTTGGGCTTCTTGGGTCTTGTTTTTGCATGCGAAGCTATTTTTTATGGCCCCTTTCCCAACCGTCCCCACCTCCCAGTCCATAAGCTCAGCAAAAGACATAGAAGATTTGATGGGAGTTTGTCATCTTAAGACAGGAACACTGAGTCCTGCTATTTTCTTTGGGCTGTTTGTTTTTTCTTGGAAGTTATCAGTCTCACTCAAATCCACAAAGCGAGCGCTCCTTAAGAGAAAAGCAGTCTGATTTATCACTGCTGCTTTTACTGCTTTGAGGAGGTTGGTTGCTATTCTTGCTGTAGCCACAGCATCTGTCTACAGTACAAATAATGGAGGAAATTTTCACAGTGACCGTCATTTAATGTTCCACAAATGCATCATAAGAACTGCATTTCATTGAGGACTGGAGTTCATCTCAAATTCCTTAATACCTGAAGCCAAGAGTCGCTTCAGGTCCTCACTTTTTAAAGGTATGATGTTTGGCTTTGTCTCCTGTCCCTTCCAAAAGTCAGCTCTGGCTGCAGAAGCTTACAGAGAGTGCGTGCTGTGTCAGGAGTGAGGAAGTTTTCTCTTCACTACCACCTCCAAGGTTTTATTCTGGTCCCTTGTTCAGGGGGTGAGTAGGGCTGCTCCTTCTTTGTCACCCTGCTCGTGCTGCCCAGTGTAACAAGGCATCCCCAGATGAGTTTTGTCACACGACCAAGGGTTATGCTCAGGGCTTGCTTTGACAGAAGTGTGCCTGTTGGCCAAGCTGTTGGCTATCTTAAAGAATAAGGCAAAAGGGTTGGAACTGGGTAATGTTTAAGGCCTCTTCCAATCAAAACCATTGTAGGGTTTCTGCTGTTCTAAGAACACAAGTATTTTCATGGAGGTTGTGCTTAACACAGTTGCTTGCTGCAGTTAAGGGGACAACTCTTTTTTAGGTCTCTTGGAGTTCTAGGGAGAATGAATGTGTTGCACTGTTTATTAGATACGGCAGTCTTCATCCTTTTCATTTCAATGTCTGTAAGCTGGACAGATGAGCAGATGAAATAAAGAGGCAAGTAAAGGCACCATAAAACGAAGCTTTGCTGGTGGGATCACCAGGGCCTGGGAGCTGAGCAGTGAAGATGCATCCGCCTGGAAAGCTGGAGCGACTCTGTGTCTCCCCAGCCCACTAGGGCCATGTGAAAGTGGGTGGATTTGCTTCCATGTGGAGTGGTGCTAAGCCAGTAAAGCCTGCCAAACCTTAGAGGGCTGAACACAGAGCCAGAGCAGGTCTCTTTGCATTGCCGTTCCCATTGCTACAGAATGTTGGGCAAATCATCATGTGGATTTGCCCAAACTGAACATTAGATGCAGCTTGGACCTGTCAGGCTCAAAGCCAGTGCTGCTAAGCCTCGTCAGGTTAAGTTTGGTGCTGTACAACCACTTGGGGCCTTTGGTGTCTATCAGCCTTGTCTCAGTGCCAGAAATGATGTGACGAGGACGGAACTGGCTCCACGAAAAACCACCTAGATGAGAACCCAGCCCCCATTCTCATCCCTGGGTTTCTCTGCTTTTGGAAGTATCCCTGACTCCTTTGGCTCTGGATAAAAGTTGGCTTTTGTTTTTTTTTTAATATGACCTCTTTAAGGTAATTTCATATATTTCTTCTACGTAGGAACTGTATTTTCTCTCTAACCTCCATATTTTTGTAGTGTAGATGCTTTTCTAAACAAAAGCTTGTAATTATGATGATTGGTTCCATCTGGCATGCAGAAACTTTGTGGTTAGTGGAGGATGTCGTAGTATGGAGCAGAGGTTCTCAGGCCAAGAAAATTTGGAGATGATCAGCACAATTGAATTTTGGTTTTTGGAATGAGGTATAAGAAAACATTGGCGAGGTTCTTGAGAACTGGGTGAGGGAGAGTAAAACAAAGCTGATTTCCTCTCCTACCCGCTTCCGACAGAAGGCTGAGATGGATAAGCACTAGAGGGGCTTTCTCTCTGTTGATGCTGTGTGGTTACAGAAGAAGGGTGATGTTTTTCAGTCTTGCAATTTATTTTCCTCTCATTTTGGGGTGATATTTGAGTGTAGCATTTGACATCCTGCAGAATTTGGGCAGTGTACAAGGTGCTGTGTATTAACATATCCTTTTTGCAGAGCACTGAAATAAAGGGGAGAGAGAGAGAGAGAGGAGAGGTAGTTGTGTTACCTGGTATAAAGAATTGATAAATCGTAGCATGTAGAGAAAGAGTGAAGATGAGATGATATCAGAAGAACTCAAAAGCAGAAGATGTTTTGACAGATGGGAGATCTGGGGGGAGCAAGGTGAAGGGAAAGGATTTGCATCAGCTACCACAGAAGTGGCAGGGGAGGGAGCCGAGTAAAGGAAGTTGAATTGTTCAACATGGACTTGGAGATAAAGCAGAGGGGAGATGCTTGGAAGTGAAGTAATGCATTGGCAGACATAGGCGACAGCTGACACTTAGCCAGGGATGGGGCTGGAAGGAGAGATAAAGCAAGTAGCAGCAATTTGTCATACAGGAGAGGTGGAGCGGTGGGTTTTCCATCTTGCATGCAAAACTGAAGAAGCATTGAATGTGGCAGTGGAACGAGACAAGACATAGCTGTATATGTTTTAGAAAAACTGTTTGAGAATAGCCTGATGAGGGAAAGAAGTTGATTTTTCAAGGTTCAGTGTGATTTTGTTTTGTAAAGGATTTTTTTCCTTGCCCTAGATAAAATGTGAAGTGTGAAAGTTGGCGAAGTGATAGTACGTTACCCTTGCTGCTGAAGGAGTGGAGCAATAGCAAAGCTGTCAGTGCTGCAGGGAGAAGAGCTGGGGGATCTGTAGGTGGGGGAAGGAGACCCTCATCTGTTCGTGCAAAGCTTGGAGAAGTTGTGGGATGCCCAAGGCAGGAGTTTGAAGGAGGAGGTATGCATTTGGGCTAAACCAAGCCCGCACTTCCCTCCTATAAACAGTGTAGGAAGTAACTGTGGTTTCCATGTTGGTTTGTGGTTGGGTTTTATTCTTTTTAAGGGTGATCACTTAGTGTTTAGACAAGCATCTATGTTATCAAGTAACAAAGAGGGGGTGGTTTCTTTTCCTGTGTGTGTCTTGACCAGAAGTTTTTTTGGGGAACCATTCTGTCCTGATGCAGGAGACAGGCTGTACTAATAACACTAATGTTAGCTAAACCTAATGTGTTCACGTCCCTCCTCAGCGTACCCCCCAGTCTGAGCTGAGGATCTGTGGAAGGATCACAAGCATCACAAGCATTTTTTCCCTCTGCGAATTCCTGCCGTGGGATTTCTGGACAGGCGTCCTAGTAGTTAAATATAGCCGTATATTTTCAAGTGAAACTTGTCCAATGTTGACCTGAGAAATGCAGTCAGGGGAATTTTGGTGCCTGCTGTTCGGTCTTCCCCAGCTTTAATCAGTGAGCTTTGCCTTACGGTCAGCACGTGTTTACAAGCTGAACGTTGCTGTAGTGACAAATGGGGATCTCCAGGCCTTGACCCTCACGTTGGTTGGGAGGGCCGGGTCAGCTGGAGGGAGCACCAGCCTCGCTCTGTGAGCTGCCAGTGGAGGTATGTGGCCAAGTGTGCCAGGAATGTTTAGCTCTTAGAGCATCTGCTCTCAGCTTCCTGGGTTTCTCCTAATGGTCTATGAGTCTAAAATACATTTTTTCCCTCTATAAAGGAGGCATTTTTTCCCCGCTTGGAACCTGTGGTGCTCTTTCCTTCCGTTATAGTTTTACAGAACGTAAGTAAAATCAGAGTACCCCAGGTTTGAAGCTTAACGTTGGTAACAAAAGCTGTCTGCTCCTGTTTACATAGCTCTGTTCTGCTTTGAGCTGTGCGCTGTGACTTTGGTTTCCCAACACAAACCCTGGTGTCTGCTTCGCTGTTCGAGAGCAGCCCAGTGAAACTTAATAGCTAGCAAGAAAGCGACAAATTTGTCAGGTTTACAGTACAAAACTTAGAGCTATTTGTACGGCGGTTTCTTCTGGCACTTGGATCTTTGCTTCTTTTGATGGAGTATGTAGTGGTAAGCACTTCCCTCTTGTGTCCTGGAAACAGATCTTAGCTTTCAAAGGGGTTGATACAGCCCAGAGAAATAAACTTCTTCTGTTTGCCTTGTCGTGAATTTTAGGTTTCCAGCCATTACTCATACACTGTAACTGTGTGAGAAAGGTTGTTTTCATTAGTTTAATGTGTATCTATAATATCTTTTGCTTTAATTAGGACAATTTCTATGTACATGGGTTGCTCTGAAAGTAATACCGTCTACTGCTCACTGTGACAGTTACAGAGGGCAAAACAACATTATTTGATAGAGCAGATTCTCAGCTATAAATCAATATTTTTTCAACATGGTTGCCACTGCTAGCTGTGCATTTTCACCAGCAGTGAACAAGAACCTCCATACCACACTTGTAAAAAATCTCCACCTGCAGGGGTGACCCACTGTCACGGCGTCCACTGCTGAAATGCACTGAGCTCACATCCACTGTTTGCGTGGATGGGACACTGATGGGGACGTTCAACCTCTACAGCCATACTACCAACCTCTGACATCGTGGGCCAACGTTAAAAAAAAAAGATAATTATGAGGCATTACATTTGGATCAGCTCTCATGGAGTCACAATGGTTGGAGAAGACCAAAGTCTGTTTTTAGTACCGTCAGAGTTTGACATGCAGCAGTGCCATGCTGGGTCTCCATTTACACACTCCAGAATGAGGGTATTTGTTTTGTTTGTTTGTTTGTGCTCTGTTTTGCTTCTGCAGGTCAGGGCATGTTTCCTAGCTCCCATTCTTCCTAGCACTGACAAGAATAGAAGCAGAAAATGGTATTATAAACATCTGTGGGTGTTGTGGCCAGCACGGCCAGAAGTACACAATTACTGTAAGGTACATGTGAAAATAGAGGGAAAACTGAGTCATATGCCCAGGAAAGTATAACATGCTGTGAATTGAGTAAATTGGTTGTTAAAATTGTGCATGCTGAAGTGTCACGTGTATAGAAGCTGGGTATGAATGGGGAGTGTCTTTTATCTTTCAGTTCTGGTTTTTTTTGGTGAACTCCTTACAGATGCAATGCTGTACATGTGTACGAGATCTTATCTTCATAGTTCATTTTCTCATACAGATATTGCTTATCATTACTTATTTTCCATAGTAAGTCTCCTTACCAGAAGAGGAGCAGTCTACCCAGAGCTGTCAAGACTGGAAGTGCTGTTGGAGCAATAGAGGCTGAGGTTTTGTTATGTACAGTGGGTGGGAAGGTGGATGTTTTCGTGTGGCATTTAGTTTTGAAAAGGTGGACTTTGGCTTTCCAGTCCCGAGTCACCTCAATAAAAGAGCTGCGTTGAAAGGCTGGAAGGATGGTTGAGCATTGAGGAAGGAAAGTGTGACAGTTGGACTGCTGGCACGTGCTGAACTGCAGATAAATGAACCTTTGGACCTACACACAGCTAGAAGCGTTCAGATCTGAACAGTTCAGGCAATCTCTCACCTGGTATATGTCTAGTTTTGGCAATTGATTTCCAAAGTGCCAACCTCGTTACATCAACCGTGTTTAGAACTGTTGAAGCCCCAGTCATGTAGTGCCAGTAACTTCTTGTTGCCCTGATAGAACAGAATGTTTTTATTGCTGTAAGCAATAAATGAAACTACCACGAGAGAAATCCATGCTGGAGATTTTCCGACAGCTTCCCTTGTACTTTCAATTTATTTCTTTTATTATTACTTTGAGGGGGGTGGAAATTGGAGATCAGGTGCTGGGAGCTCAGCCTCCCAAACACTGCCAGCCTTGTTTTTTGTCTTTTTCTTTTTTCTTCCACTGCAGGCTAGAGCTGATCTGGAAACAGGGTTTTTCCCATTCATTCTCGTGTCTCAAAACTTCAGGGCAAAAAGATAGTTACACGGCAAAAATTACTCCTTGCTGTTGTCTGGAAGACTGCTGTGAAACCTCACATGAAATACTTGAGATTTTCTAAAGCGATTGTAGGGGCTTTTCTGTTGGGTTTGATTTTTCCGCTGTGAGTTTTGTGGGTGCCCAGGGTTAGGTTTCTGATAGAAGTGCTTTGGCCTGGGGGGTCTGGCATGTTTCTGTGTTGTTTGATGCTGCAGTGGGGCTTGGTGGGAAACTGATCATGAAGGCTGAAGCTACATCTCTGCGGTGATACTGAGATACAGGGGTAAAACACCCAACTCTCCCAACCTTCCTTTGTCAGTTGGGTATAACCCAGTCTGTGTGTAGCAATTGCAATCACTGAAGTGCAGATACTGTCTGATCAAAGTCTGTTTTATCCCGAGCAGTTTAGTGCCCGTAGTTGTACCATCTCTCTGAAGGGACCAGGGTTGTCTGTCATTTCTGACCTGCGGAGAATGCCGTGGGTAAACATTTTTTGGATTCCACGTGGGGTTTCCTGTTACAGTCTTTATATTTGACTGCTTTTGTGGCTGGAAACTTTTGCCAGCTGTCAACTTAAGAGCAAGTGGCAATCTGCCTTCTCAAGCAAATGTGGCTTCCATGTTTATTTTCAGTTTCACATTCGTTACGCTTATTGTAGGTTAAAAATCTTGGCATAACATCCTTCGCCCCTTTAATGAGACAGATAGCGATCATCTTTTGTGGTCAGAGCATGAAATAACCTGCTTCATTCACGTACAAATAGTCCAGGGCTGAGTAATGCCCCATCCATGTAGGACCGTAGCAACTTCAGGAGACATCACGTTGTTACGGTTTGCACAGCGTGAGCAAAGGGACTTTTTGTGTGATACGAAGACCGAGTGCAATAAAGGGTGGTGGGAAATAAAACAGTTACGACAACGCATGTTCTTTTGTGTCTCTTTTTTTGTTGTTGTTGTTGTTGCTCTTGTATAGATTGAAAACATAGATGCGTGCCTGAGTTTCCTGGCTGCCAAGGGGATTAACATACAGGGGCTGTCGGCGGAAGGTGAGTCGATCCCTGGTTTGAAATATCACTTGAAATAACCAACTGAAATTGCTGCTTGTGACTGTAGTCCGCACATGCCGTGGAATGGAGAGTTAGACGTGGGTAACTTAAAGTTTTTACTCCTTTTTTCCCCCGGTCTCAGTATGAAAGGTAAGTCACATACGCATCTGATCTCCATGCAGCTGGCTTGCAATCATAATTATTCTAGTTCAGTAATGTTTTGGTGTTCATCTATTAAAAACTGGAAGGTTTTCATCTCAGCTCTATAATTGGTGCACTGCTTAGAGCATAGATTTTATGTATACTTAAAACTGTTGGGGACTGTTGGTCTGTTGAGAGAGAAGCTGTTTAATTGTTCTTCAACTATTAATTTCCTTGGATTGAGATGTTTAGAAGCTTATTTCCAAACCACCACCAACAAAAAACCCCACAACAAACGTTTTGAACCCAAACAAAAATGGACAGAGGAGGTACTGACCTTGAGTTAGTCACTTTTGCTTATAAGGAGCACGAGAAGTTTCCAAACCCAGAAAATGATTGTGTGTGGTATTCTTCCCTATCAGTACATGACGTCTGTCAGGTGCTTGGTGGCTCAGTTTAACCGTTGTCTCGTTAAAAGATCACACGCATTTCCCTAATTCTCATCACCAGCTTTCACCTCTGTTTGTGTTTGCCTGCCTTCAGCGGGGTTAGGACACTCACAGCAGATCTGTTCCTCCCAAGTGGAGCTTTGTTACGGTCAGCCCAAGCACTGCCTGCATTCTGTGCTGAGATAGTTTGGTTCCAGTCTGAATTCCCAAGTCAAGAACGGAAAGCGTGAGCTAGAACTTCCCAGGATGTGACGGAACAGAAAGTGCAGCTTTGAGTCCATAGTAAAAGCCAGATTTGGTCAAGTAAGTAGGGTGAAAATGTTACGTGTTTCATATTATCTAGGAGAGGAGTTGATGAGAAAACTGTCAGCGCGCTAAGCTGGCAGGGTACCATTCACACTGGGGAACAGACAACGTGTTTAATGTTCATTGCTGTCCTGCCAAATCACAAGTCACGCTCGGCAGGATGTCGGTTATCCTGTGGCTTCTGCTCATTTTGTCTTTCTTTTATGCTCTCACATTTTCCTCTTTCTAGGAATTAGCATATTAAATCGTACCAAAGCTGGGAAGGGACCAGTAGTTGTCTTAGGTTTGCCGCCAACATTAAGAATGAGAACATTTACTGGCACTGCCACTAACGCTGAAGGAAAAGAATGATGGCTAAAGAGAGGGAAGAGGAGCAGCACTGTCTATAAAATGAAGTTAAAAGAGTGGAATTTAGCAAGAAAATTTGGAGAGGAAGAAGGGGGAAACTGAACCAGGGAACACGGAATCACTTTAAAGATTGCTGTAGCCAGGCAGGCTTGTGTTTCTGCACAAGTTACCAAGGCCTGCTAGGTCAGCTGTAAGTGCTTGTTTGCCCCACCAGCAGCTCCTTGTCTAGGAGGGAGTACAAGGTGGTGATTGCTTCCAAATGGAAATCAACACACACGCCTCTCCTGAGTTGCTTAATAATGTGCATTTTTCAGCAGTGCAGTGTTAGTGTGGAGGAAGGCTGACTAGGTGTTGGAACACTCTTCGTGTGTGATACCCTTCTGGTGTCACTCAGGTAGAGTGTGTTTAGAGTTGGGCGGTGCAGGTGCAATCTCTGATGATGACCTCGGTGCATACACTCTGCAGTGTTGCAGTAAATCCATTTTGGTTCCTTTCTGGAATCATAGACCCACTGAGGTTGGAAAAGACCTCCCTCTGCTCTGACCATCTGCCTCCCACCACTGTTTCCCCACTAAACCCTTAGTACCACATCATGATGCTTCCTGAACACCTCATCACCTCCTTGGGCAGCCCGTTCCAGCTGGGATTTTTGTTCCCACAGCACAAACACCTCACAGTGCTGTTTGACACATACCTGAGAGGGTGCTTAGGGGTTGCCACAGTTTGATTCTACCACGCCAAGCCTGTGTATTGCTGAGACTCCTCGGGGCTGACAAGTTATTTGGTTTCCTAGCATCTCTGGCTTGTGTTGTGTCCAGCCTTTCTGTTTGCAGGGTGTTGTGCAAATAGGGCCTGCACTGTACACGTCTGTCAGGCTTTTTCCAGAGGTTTTTTTTTCCTAAAATTCCCCTTTGTGTGCACTCTGAGGCACAGTTACCTCACTACCCCAAGCCCCGTAGGAAACTCACGATTTTATGTACAGTCTTCAAAAAATTACTGTTTAATTTCCAAAAAAAAAACGAAAAACAACAAAACATGCAGATGTAGTGGGGAAAAACGTGAATTCCTCCTTGAATTGTCCTGCCTTGTTTCTGTGCACGACCCAGTGTTGTTTGGACTTAGAGCACATTCCTCAGTGGAGCCTACAGAGTACATCCCAGTGCGCTCTGTGGAGCTTTTCTCCCTCAAGTCAGCTTAGAGCTGCTCAGCTTTGAGCACGTGCTGCCTTGAAGTTGTCTGTGCTTCACAATATCTCTGGGTTTTTATGCGTGGCAGCAGGGGATGGGAGGCAGGGAGCGGATGGGGCTGAAGTTCTCTTTCCGTGCAAAGGGCAGGGGCAGGCTGCCAGGTGAATTCCCTCGGTCTGTCATCGAGATAAGACAGCTGCCTTTAAAAGTCCAGTCTGAAATGCGTTACTTAAAAGCTGGAGGGGAGAGAGGCTGCTGCTTTTGAAACTCGTTCAATGTGTTTTTCTTCTGATTACTGTTTTCTGTCACCTCAAACATGCCAAAAGCAGGTTTCTCTTCCGAAGCACGGCCACGGAGAAGTATGGATTTCAGGTGGGGTTGCTGTTTTAGTCACCTCTCGTTCACATTCAAATCAGGGCCCTGTTTCCAGTTGCTGGAGTTTTGCTGAGTCCAGACACGCTGGCTTGTTGGAGCTCCTTTTATCTCCTGGCCTATGTTTGTGCAGTTAAGCTTCCCGGTGCTGCTGTGTCTGTTCAGTTATGCTCTGCCCCGTGATTAAGTGATACCTTTCCTGACAAAGCCGATTTCTTTACCGAAGATAAGATCCTTTTCACCGCGCTTTGCTGCCTTTTGTGTCTATTTCTTGTCTCCTTCCATGCCATGTCCTCCCTAGCCAAACACGGGCAGATTAGGCAAGCCAGGTGCCTCATGTCAGTGCCAATGGGAGGAGTCTGGCTTGAGGCTTGATGCTGTGCAGAGGAGGCTGTGAACAGAGGAAGCAGGCAGTATTCGTGGGGATCCCACTGCCCAGGAAGAGACTAATTTGGCTCCACATATCCAGCAGTCTTGAATGGTAATGATATTTTCTAACGTGTAAGCGGCACCAGATCCTTACGGAAGCAATTAGCCTGCTGTTCCAGAAGTGGTGCAATAACTGAGTGGTTCCACCTCCTCGTGCAAATCTGTGACTGCGAAATTACCGACAGTGACTTTGATAATGCCTTTGTTGTGGTGTTCTTTGGTTGGTTGGTTGGTTTTAGTTACTTTAAAGAAACTATTGAGAGGAATTACCTTTTTAAGCACAGCGGTGTTAACACGCATCTGTTGCTGTCGCTGCAGGGGAGAAATCAGTTGTTTATTTGGAGTTTGGCTCACTGGTAGTCAGCTGCAGTGCCAATGAGGTTTGCAGAAGTCTGTCAGATCGTAAAGGAGCTGAGTTCAGATGGCATTATGAAGGGCACGGCGGCCAACCCACAGCTCTGTCAGGAGGAAACAACCGCAGGTGGCTGATGAGTGACTTTTGAATATTGCCTTGCAGAAATCCGGAATGGGAATCTAAAGGCCATCTTGGGTCTTTTCTTCAGTTTGTCTCGATACAAGCAACAGCAGCAGCAGCCACAGAAACAGCCACCACAGCACCATCTGTCCCAGCCAATTCCCTCAGCATCCCAGCAAGCAGGATTTCCATCTCAGGGCCAGGCTGGGCCGCAGCAGCAGCAGGTGTCAGCTTCGCTCCAGACTCAGTGCCAACAGCCCCAGCAAGCTGCACAGCATCCGTTCAAAGCACAACTAGAAATGCAGTCAAGGTGGGGAAATTTCCTTTTCGGTTGGTCTTTTCATTGTTTGCTTGTTTTTCTTCTTTTAAGGCCTTTGAGGTCCAAAGAAACGCTTTCTTTAGTTCTCCTCCAGAATGAGGTGTGTGTTAGAAAGGGAATGCTGGGTAGCAGTTGACTTCACACCTTTGGAAATCAAAACACATTCTTAAATATGTTCTTTGTGTTAGAAATACTCAGTTCAATGAGTGTAGAATACCAGCAAGACCACAGTGTTTTATAAGGGCGTTTTTCTCATTACTCATTTTTGTTTCTTTCCACTCTCAAAGCGTGTTATGTTATTGCTGTTACAGAGCATGCTTTGGACACGTGAGGGCCAACTCAGAGTTCTCAGTTTACAGGAGTATTATTCCTCACTAAGAAACAGGAGGCTCTAACAGTGGTAAAAGAAACGAATCTCGTCACAGTTGGTGATAATCAAAATAAAATCTAGGCTTATATTGGTCAAAAGCACTAAGTTGCTGGTTTACGTGGAAAAAAAAAAGTCACTGTAGGTGTTTGCTGGCTCCCCTAGATCAGAATAGAGAGAGTCTTTGTGCCTGAAATGTTTTCCGTCCTACCAGAGCAGGTTCAAATAAAAGCCACTTGTGAAGGCAGGAGAGCTGTGATAACAACTGCAGCCTGCTTATCTGACCCCCGTTAAGGGAGTGAGTGTTTCAGTGGGATTTAGTGGGCAGGATGAAAGGCTGAAGCCGTGTTTGCACGGTTACTGGTGAAGGCTTATTTGTTTCAAACCATCACAAATTAAGTTAAGGCTGATTTGTGTTAAAATAACACACTAAGATGAGCACTGGCTTTCGTGCTGCTTTGTGAGGGATGTAGGCAGATTAAGGGAGGCCTTCCAAGAGAGATGCTACTCAGAGCTTGTCTGGGTTTTTCCTGTGTTTTTCATAACGAACCACGCTCGTTTTAAGTGGAAACAGTGATTTGTGTAATTGGAAATGTTGTCACAGCGTGTATGAACTTGTACAGGAAGCAATCATCGTAAAACGAGGATGTCTTTGAAAGTATCTTTGTGACTTCTGTGTCCAAAAACATGACAAGAAGCATGGGATTGTTAAAACGTGGCTTTGGTGTTTTCAGTCTGTTGTATGGCTCGTGCTGGGTTTCAAGAGATTTAAAAGTATTTAACACGAAGGTGTGAAATATAATACATACACGCGTGGTATATTCTAAACTGAAATTGCTCAGGTCCTGAAGAAAATCATATATAATAAAAAATGGAGAAGCTGAGGAGTGACAAAATGTGAGTTAGTGTGCAAAATGTACGTCTTCATTACTCCATAAAAAATACTAGATTTCAGATTTGATAGTTTTGACCTGAAGGAACAATAACTCCCTCCTCCCTGCTGCTAGTAACTAAATTCAGTGGCTTTAAAAAACAAAGTTGTTGCTCAATGGTATCTTCCACTTTTTCTTTCCTGTCATGCAGTGCATCTCCCAGGGACTCATCTCAAAGCAAAATCATCCGATTCACTCTTGGTCAGAAAAAGTCTTCTAGGTTGGCACTTCTTCATCTTCTGCAGAGCATGAATAGTCCTTTTGCAGTATTCCCGGATGCATGCTTAGGGTTCATGCTGAAAACTTTTGCTTCCTGGTTTGTAACTAGGCATTTTACCGACGTGGAAGCGTTGGGCCAGTTTTAACTTCTTTCTGTTTTTCAGAGCGTGGAATGCGTTTAGGCCTGCAAGAAAATGGTTTTGTTTTCTTACCCTTGTGAGCTTTTGTTTCTGAGAACAAAACATGGTTCTGGGAGTTCTCTCCCCTCTGCACCCATCTGTATGAGCCGCGTGTAGCTCTGCACTACTGAAATAGCTAGCATCAGGCTAGTGCTGCCCTGCTGTGTCAGCAGCACCCCTGCCTATAGGAGGAGGGGTTATAACTAGACGATCTCCTCCCAACCCAGACCATTCTATCATTCTATCCTTCTTTCTGAGTCACAGTTACGGCCTGGGCTCAATGACACTATTTTGTGACCAACGTGCTGCTTGTTGAGCGCTCACACAGTTCAGGCAGCTTTAATTCCTTTAAAATATGACAGATTTACAAAACCTATGTGGGCTCCTGACCCTGGCACAGGACCTGCAGGCCTTGCTGCCTCACTCGGCCCTTCCCGCAGTGCTTTGTCCTTCTGAGAAGCATCCAGCTGAGGTATCTTGTGTGTTTGTAGCTCATTTCCTACTCAGCAAAACAAAATCTTAACGAACTGCCTTCTAAGCTTTCAGGAAGAGCGTGGCAGCCATGACAAAGGTTGCCCCTTCCTTTCCCCGCCACTGCTCCTTCGGTGTGCAGGACAGAGCATCCCTGGGGTGCTCTCCTTGGCACCGTGCTGCACTTTGTACAACTTCCTAGCACCCCCCAGTGTTGGAAAAGTTTGCTCTTCCTGGCTAAACGGAGGGCTTGTCCTGAAGGCTTCAGCCAAGTAAACCTCAGAACCATGATGTGCTGTGCCAGGTCTGCAGTGCTTTGGGTTTGCAAATGATTTTTTTTTTTCCTGTGCTTTGTATTTGAATGATGCCCTTATGTTTGATCCCATTTGGAGCTTTGAAAGCATGTGCATGCAACTGCTGCTATTTCTGTTCTTGTCCTCCGTGTTTCTTTTCCTATTTCTTATTTCTTCACTGGATTTTCAGAAGCCAGTTAATTTTGGAAGCTATGCCAGTGTCCTTCTTGGCTCCTTTCCCCCCCCAAATAGGCAAGCAGGTATTTGGTCTTTTGCATCTCCTCCCTCTGACAACTGGGATTTCTTCATTGCAGCCCACTGTTGGCACAAGTTGTTTAAGACAAATTGACTTTTATATTTTGTACAGAACACTTTTAGGGAGATTGTACCAAACAGAAAATACAAAGAGAGCGCAAAGAAGACCCTTTTGGTGCTGCTTTACATGACGTGAACTGGTCCTGTCTTTTAGTCCAGAACGTGATGGTGTTGCTTTTCAAAACAACGAGTTGTTCTCCTAACTCCCTTAAGTATGGATATTGAGAAACCAGCAAGCCTTTCAGTTTTCCATGTCTCCTCTACTTGGCGTGTGGAAGTATGTGCTCGTGAGCACACCAAACACAGCACAGACAAAGAAGGCATGTATGTCAACATTCACCGTGAAGAACTCAAGCACACAGGTTGTTTTGAGATGCAATGCCTAGGGCTTTCCCAGTTGGAAAATCCATCCCTGAAACAGCTTGCTGCCATCCTCTTTCCATTCAAAGCAGAAACTTATACCTGCTCACTGATCATGTGGTTGTCCTAAGAGAAGGGACTTCAATTTTGTGTGATGGAATGGACCCAGATTAAACCCACTGAACGTTTTGCTGGGCTTGGCCACTGGGCTCTGTGTCTCTCAGAGCACAGAATGTCTTCCCCCTGTTATTTCCAAAATGAGCACAGCCCTGCTCAGCAATCTGGTTTAAGAGCGGGGTTTCTCATTCAGCCTTAAGCTCACACCGGTGCTATTACTGCGCTGAATTTCCCACAGCTCTTTTTGATTCACACGATTTATGGCAAGTGGCCGTTAATGGAACAGGAAAAAGATAATAGAGGGTCTGATCGGATCACCTTACTGAGAGGAGGCAGCTTAGTGGATTCTCTATCGAGTCCATTAGAAACAGCTCGGCTGTTGGCCAGGTCTGCTATTAGTCAGCTTAGACAGGAGCTTCAAACTGCATCCTGAAGTTTTTTTGAGCTGAAACCTCGCATGGAGAGCTGTTAAAGTATCCGATTAACAGTCTCGTTTCTTTCTTTGCCTCATTGTTTTCTTTTTGCTTAATATAAAGCAATTCAGACTGTAGCTTGTTGGCGATTTATTTTGTCATCTCGGGTGAGTTTTGGATTTGTGCTTTCATAAGGACTAGGACCTGGTAAGCGTATGTTTGTGATCCCAATCCTTGTAGTTTCGTAGTGCTTGCTCATGTATCTAATCTTACTGCCATTCTTTCATCAGGCTCCCAGGCCCAACCACGAGGGTGTCTGCTGCAGGCAGTGAGACAAAATCCCGTGGATCTATCAGTGCCAACAATCGCCGCAGCCAGAGCTTTAACAACTACGACAAGTCCAAGCCTGGGGTTGTTCTTCCAGCAGCCGCAGGTAGCAATGAGAAAGGTAAGCACTTGAGATTCTTCGTTTCTTCTCAGTGGTGGTTTTGTTCAGGGGAAGCCGGATTTTCTTTGAAACGTGAGGAGGTGTACGGTTATCTCGCAGTGCTGAGTGGCTCTTTGCAAACACGGCTCCTTGTAGAGCTCTCCCGTGATGTTTGCTCTTCTCACATGCTTGTAGTGTGAATGATCCATTCACCAAGTCAATTTTCAGTTTCTGTGTGATGGAAGCTAGTCAGTTTTTATTGCGATCACACTGAGTACATAGTAGACAGTACATAAAAACAGATGTGCCTGTTCCAGTATAGATGACTGATCATTTATCATCTACACACTTATCTGTAATAAGAAGGATTAAAAGCTGGGTGAAAAGGGGTTAAATACTAGCAGTCGTGAAATCTTTATGTGCAGGTTTGACTTCTCAGAATACACTTAGTTAAAGCATGCTTTGAAAGGGGAACTCATTGCCCCCATTAGAGCTGGCTTCTGTTGTTGCCTGGTGAAAGTCTTGCCTGGATTTCAACCTCATTTAAGTGAATGGGAATCGTATTAGTAATTTCATATACTCGTGATCAGCTTCTTTGGTACTATAACAAGGAACAGAGCACTGCTCAATGACAGTGTTTCAAAAACAGAAATGAGATGATGTTTAAGTTGACTCCAGTACAGACAGGGATATCCTTACCTCCTGTGTTACTGTGTTTGAAGGTGCTCCTGAAGCAGCCGTTCCTCTGTTGGCATGAGCTGACACAGTGCCCCAGCATCTCTTAAAACACCAGCAGCCTATGGCCGGCCTGGTTTCTATTGCAGCTGCTGACAGAAATTGGTTTTGTTTGTTTCGAGACTGAAAAAAACATATGGAAATGTCAGTTATAAACAGGGATTTAATTTCATCTGTAAGTCTTTGGTAGTGCTCCAAGCCTCTGTTGCTCTGAATCGCTCAGCCTGATAGGACAGTCAGGGGCTAGGAAAGGTCACCATGTGGTGGGGTCTCAGTAGCATTGGTGGGTTGGGACGTCTGAAAACATGCTCTGTTTTAAGGAGTATCCTTGCAGCAGGAAGACACTTGATTCTTGGATGCTAAGATGACATTTGCAATACAAAAACAGCTGACTTTGCTTGAAAAAAGGATAATCCTTCCTTGCTAGAAGTCAGGTTGTGACTTGATGTCCTGAAGGTACGCACACAAAAAATAGCTTCAGGAAGAACTGTCAGTGGTGTAACAGGCCTTCTCATTTTTTGCCAGACACAGACAAGGGGGAGTAGAAAATTACTCCAAAAATAAGACATTTTTGAGTAACTTGACAGGAAAGGAAAATGGCCACTGATGCTATCTTCAATGTTTTTGCATGGGAAATAGCTCCATTCGTTTTGCTTTCCTCCGCTGTTGTCAGAGGTGCTTAAAATACACAATTAATTTAATTTCAAGAATCATACAGTGTAGGGTTTGAAGGCAGGAACATGATAAATTTATATCAGTGTTGCAAAGAAACGGTGTCTGTGGCAGTGCATTGGCAATGCAAATGCCAAGTATTGCACTCCGTGGCACTGTGTCATTATTTCAGTGGTATTTACTGACTTTGTGTCCGTTCAGTAAGTTAATAATCTGGCAGCATTCGTTACTTTGAGTTTGCAGCTCTGAGCTCCGCAGCGCAGTATTTTCCAGCAGAGTGGTGGTGGATGAAAATGGAGCAAATGGTTGTAGTCTGCTGGAGTCAAATCGTTGCCTTATTCTGGCAGCTAATTCAGTACCCTTAACGAAGTGGTTGCACTTACACAGATAGATCAGCACGATATTCCAGCAGTGTCTTCTTGCAGTGACTTGGCAGAGTGCCCTTTTAGCCTCCAGTCTCCTTGTTACACACGCGTCACTTCTGGCAGTGGTAATGCCTGTGGTTTTCATGCTTGTTTCTTTTGAGGAAATGGTAGTTTTCCTTCTCTAGAACCTCATGTCCTGTGACCGAATGTATTTAGGTTTTGGAATGTTATCCTAAGTAGCAATTACAGTCCTAATCTCATCTCGTGATGGTGGCATTGGAGTTGTGAGCATCATAGAATGATGGAATCATTTGGGTTTGAAGGGAACCTTGAGGGCCAGCTATCTCAGCTGCCCTGCAGTGAGCAGGGACACCCACAGCCCCGACCAGCCTGACCCTGAATGCCTCCAGGGATGGGGCATCCACCACCTCTCTGAGCAACCTGTGCCAGTGCCTCACTGTTTCCAGAAGGAAGAACCTTGGAGTATGTGCACGCATCTGAACCAGCCCTGAGTTTGATGTCCAGCTAGCACCAGCAGCTGGTGTTCCAGTGCTGGAAGTGAGAGCACTGCTACATCCTTCTCAGCAAGTCCTCCAGGGATGCTCTCAGTCACCCTGTGTCAGGTCTTGCTTTCACAGCTATAACCAAAAACAAGCTAATGAGGTAGCAACTCTCTTCTTAAGGAATGCATGCTTATTGTTTTCGAAGGTACTCAATACCTGTGAACAGTAATGGTTTAACTGTGACCAAAGCGTGTAGTATTTATTTCTGTGATTGAATGACATTTGGCATTCAGTTGAAAGGGCAAGCTGGCAAGTTACAGCTGTGCTCAAGAGAGAACTTGAACTCTCTTGACTTCCTCTCTTGTTTGCTGAGATTACTAAATAAGGACAGCCAAGCACTGGGTTTGGTCTGGACTTTCTTCACTTTCAGAGAAGAATCTTCATGCTGGTGTTCTGCCTCGTTCCTCTCTCACGTGCAGAGAAATAACGATTTGTCAGCTTGACCGTCAACTGCTTTTAGGCAGGCAGTTCTGCCAACACTCATTCCTCATTGCAGTCCATCTCTTCAGGAAGTTAAAATAGTTCTGAAGAAGCATGCGAGATCATCTGCTTCCTGTGAGTGTCACAAATGCCTGAAAGAAAAAAAGTATGTTGTTTTGGTTTTGTTTTTGTTTTTTGGAGGGTGGGGGGGGAGGTGAGTGTGGCTTTGTTTTATTTTTTTCCCAAGGTTGATGGCCTGTATGTGTTGCATTAAGTACTCAGAACTTTGCTTCTGAGTCATGAATCCATAAAGCCAGTAATAAATTACGGTCTTGAGCAGAAGGGAGAAAAAGAAAAATAAGAAGGAGGGCTTATGTAAGTTGAACTTCACTTAAAAATATAATTGTGACACAGAGTTGGTTTGCGTCCATGAGAAACAAAACCAGTTGGCCTGACAAATGTTTGGCTTGTTTTACGTTAATTGTAAGGTTGCCAGACAAGTTTATTGTCAAACTGCTGAGACAATTCAAGCTTTCTGACCCATATCCTGAATTCCGCCCGAGGAAATAAGACTCACAGCCCCGTGCTGTGTGTCAGTCAGCTCTCTTCTGGTAATTTTGATCCCTTTGCACAGTAGTAGCTCTGTGTTTTTGGAGGAGGAAGTGGGAGGAAAAGAAATTTGCCTGGTTTGGCAGGCTGCTTTGGCATGAGCCATCGCTTCCTGATAGAAGGTAGCCTTTGGTGTGTTGCGTTTGAATCAGTTCTTAATTTGCAGCTTTCATTCATCTGTGGCCTTTCCTTCCGAATGTGAGCTGTCTTGTTAGTCAATCTTCTGTGTCTCGTGGCAACAGAAGTGTGTTAATTGAGACAGAACACAGCAGAAATGAAAAGGACAGTAAATGGGGCATGGAGGAATAGCTAGCTACTGGAAAATAAATAACCTACATGCATTATTACTTTTAGGTTCCATTAGTCAAATAATGATGAGACTTTCTAGGGGAAAGGATTTATGTAATGTCTAAAGCTTCAACACCATTGTATAAAAATAAATTCTTGGATGCACGCTGAGATACGTGTGTACACTTAGCAAACGAGTACAGGTAAGAGATGGTCCCTCATCAAGACAAGGAACGTCGCAGGGCTTTGCTCATCCTGTGTGTCAGGAATTGATTTTGCCAGATGACATTTGCGAACGCTGAAGGAGATGGGAGTGTGAAGTCCTAGAAAAGAGCTGCATGTTGCTCCCTGCGTGCTTCTGGAGCCATCTGTGGCCAGCTTTGAGCTCAGAGGAAGAAGCAGCCGGTGTACTGGGGCTGCTTCCTAGGTGGGAGTGGAAACAGAAGGACTGGTGAGAACCACAGGCCCAATCTTCATCCGGGAGTGCTCAGGCTAGTATATCTAATGCATATATATATATTTTGGGGTGCTCTGTGAAAATAGGACTTGCTTTACATGTCCCGTATTCCTCTAAACCTGTAGCACTGACAGCTACTGACTTGGATTTTAGGCATGTAAATGCAGAGGGAGGCAGTGTGATTTGATTCCATTTTGTTTGGAAAGCTGTTGAAATCTCACAGCGTTAAACCAGTCCATTGACTCAAGATAGGCTGCTCGTTGCTGTCCAGGATTCTTCTCTAGGAGGAGTGACCTAGACACCCACTGCACTTGTACGAGTGCCTTTTTGGAGGTTAGGATGCGGGAGCTTACACTTTCTTTTTGGATTTAGCTCCACAGTTGTGTGGAAAATTCCTTTCACTCTCCTGGGAATTTCAGCATTCATATTCCTCACATTGCAAAATGGTAACACGCTGCGGTAAATGTTTTTCTTTGCAGTGATTAGCCGTTTATAATCGCAGTAGCCTTCTAAGCAGAGTGTTTTAATGTGTGTAATTGCTGTTACAGGCTTTTATTTTTAGAAAAATGCCGTTAGATTCTAATTGCATTTCTAGATTGCGGGGAAGTAATGAGCCATACAGGCTGCTTCTTTTAGATGTCATCATAATGGCTTCACATAACTGGGGCCTCTTAATTCTGAATAGTCTGAAGATATTTAGTCCATGTGTGTGTAAGTATACCTCTGGATTACTTTTATTCTTCTGCAGTGTCCCTTCACAAACATACTACAGCGTGAAAAGCATCAGCCACCTGCCAAGGCCACCTGTGAGCTCACATCCAGAACATTTCTAAGGAATGTAAGCTGTCTCATGAGCTTGACATTTCTTTGTCGATGTGTGAAGCTTTTGTTATTAGTTATCTTGAAGCTTCGAGTTCCCATACCTCTTAAATTGTCTAATATGGTCACCACGTTGGAAGTACCCAGAACTTCCTTTTTCTTCTGCAGTTCAGAATTAAACAAACCTTTTTTTTTTTTTTTTCCATGGCAGGAAGGAGCAGAACTGTGTTCTAGGTAGTATCAAGAAGGAAACTTAAAAATGGAAGCATGCAACTTCGAGAAGGAGCTTGATATGGTGGATTTAACCTATTAATCTATCTCAGCTGGATTAATAGTTAGCCTGTTAATCTCAATTAAACTATTCCAGTGTTTTGCACAGCTTCAGATTACTGTTGTGGCAGGCTTTAAAAGCAGTCTGCCGTTGAGCAAAATGATGGATATTCCTTAGAAACTGAGCACCCACACGTACCCGCCGTCTTTATTGATCTTCAGGCAGTCCGTCTGCATTTTGCAGCCTCAAGAGTGTGGAGACAAATACTCTGCTTATTGCTCTCTGGTTTTATATCCACCATTTGTAAGGTCCCTAATTTATGAAGCCATCAGAAATGTCAGCTTGAAATGTCATTCTGTTATGTGTGTGGGGTGATGCAGCAATGTGTTTGGTAGGCTTGCTTGTTTTCTTTTAGGTCAATTTTTATTATTTTTATTCTACTGTGTTCCTAATAACTTTGTTAAAATAATCCTACAGAGGGCGGTAGAAGACTGAGGGTAGAATGATTGGATTGGATTAAATAGGTAAAATATCAGTAGGAAAAAGCACTAGCTTTTTTTGGATCATTTCCACATGAGATCAAAGGAAATGTTTGTGTAGGAGTCAGGCTTTGGGCACTAATAGGAAAAAGGAATATATGCTTACGTATCGGTGCACTGAATTTAAGTGAGTGAGTGTTTTAACAGCGGTGTTCTTGCAGACTCACTTGCTGAGAGTCTTACGAGAGAGTTTTGAATTCAGGTCCTGCTGATTCTGCTATAATCTGAGCTCTGCGTGTCTGTTTCCAGGTAGGGATGTAGTATATTTGGAGAGGGAGGAGTAAGAGAGGCGTATGGTGGATGCTGCATTTCTTGGTTTTTGTTTTTGGTAACCCCTTTTAATTTGGGATGCAGCACGACTTTCATCACGGTCTTTTATGGAGCAAAGGCTGCTTGCTGTATTCACAGGGGTGCATGGCGAAGGACCAAGAGGCAAGTGGCACAAGTTCCCTTAGGATAACTTCCATCTGGCAGCAGGAATGACATTCTTCACTGTGGGAGCAGTGAACCATTGAAAAGTTGTCCAGGGAAGCAAGGGAATCTCCCTTGGTGAAGGTATTTGGGACTTGCCTTGACAGAGCCCTGGAGAAACTCATCTGAGGTCTTGATTTCAGCTGAAGGTTGGAAGAAGTGATCTGCAGAGCTCTCTTACAACGCGTGCTTACTCCGGTTTTAAAAGATTGCTAATTCCTTAGAGCATCAAAAATAGATGGCACATTGACTAAACAGTAGCAGTGACATAGTTAAGGCACTGTGTTGGGGAAAAAGTGCAAAGCAGAACTGAAGTGTGCTTCAGGACTGGGAAGAATAATCTTTAATATTTTGTCTGTGATCTAAACGCCTTTCTTATTGGCATGTTTTCCCTTGTTCTCTGCTGATTCTCAGTTCTGGTCTGTTGATGTGCAAATTCCTAATCTAAGGAAGGTAAGATCTTCCTTATCTAAGGCAGGTAAGTTTCTTTCTCGTATCTTTATCACTTGTTGCTATCAAAATAGGGCTGACAACTAAGTTAGTGAAATGCTGGCACAGAAGCCTCTCCTTTGCTGAGCAAGCACTTGCCGTTAGTGTATGGATCTGTACATTAAATGTGTGCACTTTATATGTGAGCAGTTCAAGGGGATATCATGTGTGCTGTCACAGAATGATGGAATGGTTTGGGTGGGAATGGATCTTTAAGATCATCTGGCTCCAACCCTCTACTATAGGCAGGGACACCTCCCTCTAGACCAGGTTGCTCACAAACCTATCCAGCCTGGCCTTGGATCCCTGGAGTCATTCAAGGCCACCACCTCACTGGGCAACCTGTTCCAGTGTCTCACCACCCTCACAGTGAAGAATTTCTACCTTACATCTAGTGTAAATGTACCCTCTTACAGTTGAAAGCCATTTTCCCTAATCCTGCTGCCATAGCTTTAGTAGGAATGACTCTCCACAGTCAGTTTGGAATATGGGAACATGCCTGATGCTGACTCCTAAAGGACACTGCTCAGAAGTGCACTGGAAGCTTCTCTAGAGTGCTTGCACATTCCTGTCCTCGGAATTAAATAACAGGTGCCAATTAACAGAAGAAGAAAAGTAAAATAGCGGTTGTCCAGAGTTTGTTTACGAGGTAATGTGCTTAACTGTAAGCAGTGAGATTTGTATTAATAAGAATTCTTTATGACTTCAGTAGGCTGCATGTGAATATCCTCTTGTTTGGAATTTGAAACTAGTCCATTTCAGACACAGTCCAGATGCAGATGTTAAGAACAGGGTTGATTAGCCATTGAAAGGAGTTGAATTAGGTAGAATGAGTCAGTAGCTGTCCGGAGGTGATGTACAGGCAGAGGTTGTAGGTTTGGCTCTATTTACTAAATGAAGTTGTTTGACTTGCTGTGTTCAGGGTTAACTCAAATGATCCTAGTAGTTTTCTTGAATTTAAGACCTTTCATTTGGAAGCATGAAAGAGGAGGACAAACCCTCTTCTGTAGCTGCACGTGAATCCAGATTGAATATTTCATGTTCCAAAGGACTGTGCTTGGCTCCTGTACCAAGAACAGGACAGGCAGTCGGTCTGTATTCCGGTGTTGCGTTTCTTCCTCACTGGAACAAGGGTGGTTTTACCAGTCCTTGTTAATTAACAGTAATGGGGAGAAAAAGCAGACTCCCTTGTGCCAAATGATAGTATGAGTGAAAAAAATAGGGTGAAAAAAGAGTTCTGACACTTGTAAGACACAGCAGGGTCATCCTATTTCATGGCTCAGCACCACCTGTTCTACCCTTGCTTGTTTCCTGGACAAAGAAAGGGCTGTTCCTTTGGTATGTAGTGATTGAGATGATCACACGGCTTGGACGACCATGAGAGTTTTGTTGACTTTGCTGTAGTATAATGAGTGATAGGCTGAAAGCAAACAAACGTCCTGGCTGTTCCTATTCAGTGATGGTCACACTGTGAGCTGCGGTGGAAACGTTTCACTGCTGCTGTGTTAATGACCAACCAGGTCTGATGGGAACCAATTTCAAATTTCTATTGTTCATCAGGAAAAAATGTTTAATGGATTGATTTTATTGTCCCCCATCCATGCCAACGTGATTTTTGTAGGTACCGTAATCATATTATAACATGTTCATTTAACAAGTGGGAGAAAATAGTTCCATCCTACTGCTGGCAAATCAGTCTCATCGGGCTGCAAGTAGCACTTGTGCTCTGCGGTTTAGTCCATTGTGGTAGTAGGGCAAAGAAGAGATGAAATGAAAGCCAATCCTTGAGATCTGACCTTGCAGGTGGCTTCATGCGCAGCCTCTGCTCTTCAGCTTATTGTGAAGCACCGAGGAAAGCCATGCTGTTGACGTCATGCTGTCCTGCTGCAGTGCTGGATGCTCCTCAGGGGCTGCTGTCAGTTGCTCTCATGCTAAGAAAGGTTCTTCAGCTAACAAAGGGCAGAAGCGATCCAGAAATCACCTGTGATGCCCTTCAGTCTTGTTTAAGAAGTCAGTATAAAGTTAGCAGCTGGTAGAAACTTAAACAACATGCCATCTAATAAGACAGGCTTTGAGCCTCGGCCAGCAATGGATTGAGCTGTGCTCCCGACTATCGAAAAGAAGCAGGGGTCTTGAGATGGAGAGCTTGCTGCCCCTGTTAGTGAATGGCATGAGGATGTCAGAAAGCTGGAGAGCAATTTTATAGAAGGAAATAGTCGTCTCATGCAACAGAGAGCTGTGAGTGGAAGATTATTTTGGCAATTGTTGCTTTCTTCATGACTGAAAATTGTGTTTGTGTAGGCTTAGGAAAAAAAGAATCCCGTAACTGGCTATTTTGGAGCAGTTATTTTGCTTCTGTTTAGTATCCAGCTTGTTTTCAGTTTTATCTTTAGAAAATTGAAGGAATCTTACTTTCGAAGGAATCAAGGAGGTGGTGGAGTCACCATCCCTGGAGGTGTTCACAAAATGTTTAAGTGTGGTACTGATGGCTGTGGTTTAGTGGGGGAATATTGGTGGCAGGTGGACAGTGGGGCTGGATGACCTTGGAGGTCTTTTCCAACCTTGCTAAGCCTGTGACTGTATGAAATCCATAGCCTTAAATGAGAAGATAGAGTGTAGTTGGTGTTTTCTATCATTCTTGCTGTATGCGCTGCCCAGAAACACATGCTGTCATTACTCTAGCAAGTTTCCTAAATATAAACTTCCAGCAATAGCTATATAGAAGTGTGTATGTATACATAAGTATTGGGTGTGTGCCTGCAGGACAGTTTAAAGGATTTCAGCATGTGACAGGCAGTTCAGCACATTTATAGGACAGGACATAAGTATGCAGCAAATCATGTTCTTGCTCAATTCTTCAACTGTTTAACCGGCTGAACTTGGCATTTGAAGTTATGTCCTCTTTTACCTAAACGTAGGCTTTAGTCACAAGTGAGGTGGAGCTTTGCGAGGCCGCAGAGCTTTGCTATAGCAGGTATAAGCCTTAGGAACACTTAAGCAAAAAAAAGTTGTATTTAAGTAAAGTTTTTTGGAAAAAAAAAAAAGAAAAATAGTCAATGGCACGTTCTTAACTGTACTGTTCATTAGGATAAAAGAGCCCTTGAGCTTTGAAGTAAAATGCAGCCCTTGAGAAGGAGCCCGGTGCACATCTGTATAGCTGCTCTGGAGACAGTGGAACCACACTAATTCATACCAGCTGAAGAGCTGGCCCAGGATTTCACGGCCTTTATAGTTCCTAGATGTTTCCTTTTAAAATAAATATTTACAATTTCCTGTAAATTTATTGCTGGGTGAATTGTGCCAGAGGAACAACCATGGAAACTCGGGTTCACTATTAAATCACAGGAAAGAAAACAGGAGTATTGCAGTGTCTCATACTTCTGTAAGTGCCAGTGTGTTCTTACCACACCTGTAGAAGCCTTCTCTCTCTGTGTAGAAGTATATTTCAGCTTCTCTGGCCCCTTCCATTTGTGGCTTCTTTCTGCTGATCCTTTTGACTGTTCCTTGTCTGTAACCAAATATACCTACAGAACCCATCACTGGTGCCAGAGACCACCACAGCCTCTGCAGTGGTTGGTGACCATCCAGCCTTGGTCAACCATTCATTACTGTAATAAATGTCAAGTTGATCATTACTTGTGTGCTGTCCTGGCTTTCGAGGTCAGCTGCTACAGATTTCCCTACCCAGAAATAGGCCTGTCTCTGTGTTTTCATATATAGGTTTAGGTATATATGGGGGTAGAGTGTTGGTGTTTCTACATGACTTGATTTGACTCTTGTTGAACTTTGAATCTCTTTGAATTTGAATCGTGTTGAACAGAATATCCATGTTCGGCCGGTGTTTGCCACTTTACAGCTTAGAGCTGGATGTTTGTGTGACTTCAGAATGAGTGGAGAAAGGTATTTTTGAGTTAAAAAGTGGCATAGCTCAGTGTATGTATCAATAGCAGTGTTCTTGGATATTTTTTTCCTCCTGCTCATCGCTTCTCTATTAAAATTTTGTCTGTTTCTTCCTCCACGGTCATTACAAGCCCGAATGGGAGCCAGTGCTATTAACCCAAAGAGACCAATGGAAAACGTTCTCTGAGTGGAGTTCTTGGACCAACAGCATGTATATAGCATCTTTCATATCTACCTACCTGTAACATAGATGTTCAGATGAAGGCTGCGATAAATGCACGTTGCCTGGGACACCTATACATGAAGAGTCCTCAGGGACTCCTTGTCTGGAGTTCATTAATGAGCAGAATAACCCTGTTACAAGAAATCTTGGATTTGATTGCAGAAATAATGAGAAGAAAAGTTGAGAGTAATGAACAAGAACAGTACTTGTCGAGGATTCAATAGAGAGTGTGACTCGTTTTGAGTGGCATCGAGAACCTGGTTTCGTTATTTTATGGTCACATAACCAGTGTGAGGTTGGTAGAGGTCCCTCTGACCTCTTTCCTAGGCAGTCATGCGGGCTGTTTGGAATGCTACAGTAACTAAACACAAACAACCAGCAATTCAAGTGTTTCTGTCAGTTAGGTCAAAACAATGAGAATAGGATTGCTTGCGCTCCAGACTTAATTCCCTTCACCTCAGCAGAAATGCCAAGCCGTGGTGGTGTCAGCTAGTAAACAACAGTATCGTTGTTCTGTGTGCTGAAGCTGTGCGTGAGCAAAGGGAACCTCACAGAAATGTGAAAGCTCCGTGACTGCCACCTTCATGAACTGGGGGTACGCAGAGCAGCTGGTGTGGAGTCTGAGGCTGAAGAAGTAGATCTGATGGAAGAGAACAGCATCGGAAATATCAAGGATTAAAGGTGACTTCTGTGGTGATTGCAATGAATTGAATCAACTCTAAGGGGAGAAGCAGTGGGGACGGAGGTTGAGGAAACCATCTTGAGTCGCCCTGGTGAAGTCTTTGCAAGGCAAAATGTTTCTTCTCTGAGCTTACACAGACTTTTGCTATCTAACAGTCTCTGCTTTTAAGACAGCATTGTGTTGTTTTTTTTTTTAACTGTGGCTAGAGTCGAAGCCAAAATAGGCAGCTTTTGTTCTACGGGGTCAGCAGCGTTGCAATAGAAATAGGTACAGCTGCGGGTCTGAGGGGTTTTGCTTGCTCTGTAGAAGGGCTGTGTGCCAGGGAATTCTTGTTAGGGACGTTCTGCTCTACCTGCTCTTCTTCTGGGCTGTGGTTTTTATGGTAGGCTCCTGGCAGAAATACGCATGTTTCCGTACATCAGGGGTCTGCTGAGAGTGATAAATCACCACTGAAGAAGAGGACGGCTCTGCTAAGAAGTTTTCCTCTGTGAGACTTTAAACTGTGCTGCTTTAAGAAGAGTTTTCTGGTGGGTGGATGAGAAGGTCAGCACTTGCCACTTATTCCTCTCTATGGTGGGAATTGATGGACATGCCACGATGCTTTCTGCGGTCCTGACCCTATAATGTCACAGAGCAGATCTGCTTTTACTTCCTAAATTAGAATTTGGTTGCAGATTTGCTTTTGACTCAGTTATCTAATCTATGGGCTGGACTAGAAGATATTCCTCTTCATGAGAACTTCTTATTTTTCCCATAGCTGTGAAAGAAAAAGCGACAGCTTATTCCTTCTAAAACGAATAAAAATAGTGTGATGTTCTTGACCTTTCTAAGGAGACGTAACTGTGAGAACATCCTTTGTCTTCGTGCTGCTTTTCATGCCCACAATGAAAGTGGTTTTGAAAGTTATCAGTTAACAGCAAATGAAAGCACACTTGCTTAGACTGTACAAGACAAATGATGGGAAATGGTGTATATTTTCTCCTGATCTTATTATAACGTAAGCTCTCTGAAGGCTTCGGTGGGAGATTTAAATCATAAGCTTTCGGCTTCTTTTTTTCATTACAAATGGGTATGTTTGCAGTTAAGACTTTACAGGAGCAGCTGAAATCAGATTTAGCCATGCTACAGCACGCATTGGCATTGGAACTAGACCACCAACATCTTTTTAACTGGAACGCTAGGAACAAAATAGATTTCAGGCCAAGATTCGACTCTGAAAAGGGGAAAGAGATCGTTATTTATTGTAGGCTGTGGCTCGGTTTTGAAAACATTTCTTTTATAGTCAGTTTTAGTTAATGCAGGTTGTTGGAGAAGGGAAATATCTCCCTCACAAAGGAACGCATGGGAAACAATAAGCTTATTAATAGGATGCATAAACCTGCTCTCCTTTTCATGAAAGAAGGGACTATGCTGCACTGAATAAAAGTTTCCCCTCTGCACGCTGATGTATTATCCACATATTGATGTTACTGCTTCATTAGGAAACCCAGCATTGGAAGCTACATTCTGGCAGCAGAATCCCTTTCGTTTACCAAGATTGGTCATAGGAGTAAAAGAGCCAGCAGATTTGTTTGTGAGAAAGGAACGGCGAATCTGAAAAAGGCTGAAGCTTTCTTAAGCTGAAGCTGTTTTAGATGGCCGTGTTTTACAGTGGAATTTTTATTTCCAGCCCTTTCTCTGGTAGAGTGTAGCAAAAACCTGAGGACTTCCAGTGTCCATTTTCACTGTATTTGATCTGAATATAAATCAAAATCCACGGAGCACATGTAAGAAAATACCTCCTTTCTCAAAGTGTAACAGCTTAGCATAACATTTAGGGGTTTCTAAATATTTTTCCTTGGTATCAGATGTGTAGAATTCAGCACTCACAGAATTCCCTTCCTGGAAAATGTTAGGTAGCAACTCTAAAAATTACATTGATGTCCCCACGTACATATATATGCCTGTGTTTTAATTTATTACAGGGGCGATGTTGTTGGCATAATGCTGATTTCTCTGACATGACTGTAGACGAGGAGCAGCTTTCTAAATGGAATGGCATCATTGTGCACCGCTGGGAACATCCTTGTGTGGGTTCAAGAAGTCTGAGGGCTGGGGCTGCTGGGATGAAACTCATTTCCAAAACCACCCACCGCTTCCCACTCCCTTCCAGGCGACCGTTGTGCTGCTCCGAGGAGGGCAGTGCTATTGTAGGTTTCTTCTCCCAACGTGTTCTGCTTGGTTTGTGTTGCTGCCCATCTTCTTTAGCCTGATGGCAGAAGCAGCTCTTCCCACTACTCCATGTGTGCATGGATTACTCAGTGTAAAAGAAGCAGCAGTGCTTTGCAGATGACCCCTTGATCAACAGATTCCCGTGCGTCCCCCTTATAATGCCCCAGTCATTTTCCCAGACCCCTTGCAACTTGGCATTCCTTGTGAAGGGTTCCCTGCCCGTATTGATTCGTGCATTAGGTCTGTTTGTGGATCCAGTTCTAAACTTATCCTACCTGTGTGTTCATGAATCACAGATTTACAGTCGTGGCTGTGCTTTGTGTCACGATTTGTTCAACTTTATCAGGCCAGCATGCGTTCAGGCCAGGAACTGAGTCTTGGGAGTACTCTGACTCTCCATTTTCTGTAGGGGAACCCAGATGATGAAACAAGCAATTACTTTATGCATTTACTTAGTGGATGAAGTGAAGAAATTGTTTGCAATCATGAGTTCTTTGAAATTTTCGTGACATTGCTGGGCATTTGCTGTGGAGTGTGGGCTGTGACAAAGAGCAGAGCACAGCATGTGGAGAGCTGGGTGCCACTGCTGCTTGGGACATGGGGACGCTCAGTTTTCCTTCTGTGCTGGAGCAAGGCAGGAATAATGCCCTTGAAACTGGCAGACCAACAGTAAGGTAAGAGCAGTATCATTCCCTTATGTGTGCATCAAGTGACAGTTGCTTCCTTCCATCTCCATGTGGATTCTTTGCCCTGGGACAGCCAGCTGGTTACGATAGTGATTGGTTAATGACAGAGCCCTGGATATCTTCCAACTTCAGTAATATTCTTTAAAGTGCCATTAATTCCTGGTATCCTACTTTAGCCTGTGAAGTGACTGAGTTTATTACGAAGGAGTCTCTCATAGTCTTGGAAACCATTTCTACGTTAAGCCAGGAAGATGCGTGTGCTTTAAATCCTTTGTAGATCTGGTTTGGATCAGGGGAGGGAGGTTAACAGAGCCCTATCTTCAGCGAGCAGCTGAAAGTGAAGCAAAGCAGTCCCCGTGTGGTTGCAGCGGTTCATGATTTACAGGGCTGAATTCACTGGGCTGCCCCTGCTGCCGAAAACGCACGCTCTCAACCGCTGTTGATTTTTGAATTAAAAAAATGCAGCTCCGTACAGAGTTTACTTTTAGTGCTGGAGGGCAGAGAAATTATAGGTAAGAGCCGTTAATCCCCAGCAGGCTGCTGGGCAGGCGAACAGACACAGATGACAAAAGTTAATTGGAAACATGAGCAGCTTAACAGAAAACATATTTGTGATAATTGAGAGAGTAACGTCTCCAGAAAGGAAACTGTACGAAGAGAAGCTTCAGAGGAGAAGTGGCCACTGGTAGGTGAGTGGGGTTTTTCAAGCTTTCTCTAAGCTCTGTGCTAGCTTCTTGCAAAGAACACGTTATGTTGGAAGTAACGGAGCAGGATTTGCTCTCTCTGTTGGGGACAGCTGTGCAATTACTGCCATCGGTTTCTCTTACAGCTGCGTTAAGGGTGATAAGGTATAAATTAGGCTCGTTGCATCAGTTGGCATTGGTTTTGTACATGGAGGTTTTTTCTGCCTTTTTGTATACAAAGATCTCTCCCTCGGAACTGAAAGAGCTTTGGTTTTGTTTCTTTTTCCTTACTCCTGCATTTTTTATTTTATTTTTTTTATACTTGAGGTTTTTCTGAGAATTGAACTCGGACAGCAAACATTTTGCCAAAAGCTGAGAGAACCCTCAGTGAGAAAACAGCGCTGTGTTTTCACTAACGAAATTAGGAATCTAATAAAGATGGGCACACTGCAAAGCACGTTTTGGTTTTAACTATATACTTTTTCCCTTCAAGAGGAGCTAAGTGTAAATGTCATAGTAGGAGCTTGTTGCTGTGCTGCTGGGCAGGAAAACTGGCTTTTGTTTTCATGGAGTGATAGTGATGTGCGCCTGCCTTTTCAGTGTTACTACTGTAAAGCTTGTGCTGTTTCGTTACAGAAAGAATCTCAAACCAGCTATAATATCTGATACTACTGTGTTTTGTCTTTTTTTTTTTTATTATTCTTTCTAATTTAATTTAATTTTTTTCCAGAGCCTGCAGACTGTACAGCGTTCCAGCCCACAGGAATGAATGAAAATGGATCATCCTCGGTTCAAAGCTGCGGCGGCACTACGAGCTGCAATAACTCCTCGGCCATCCCTCAGCCCAGCTCTGCTATTAAGCCTTGGCGCAGCAAGTCCCTCAGCGCTAAGCACACAGCGACGGCTTCCATGCTCTCCGTGAAGCAGCCCGTACCAGAGTCCCCAAAGCCACCCTCAGAAGCGGTCAAAACAACTCCCAATGGCCAAAAATCCATGCTGGAAAAATTGAAGCTCTTCAATAGCAAAGGAGGCTCCAAAGCAGGGGGGACGACGCTCGAGTGCTCGGCGTCACACGACGGCAGTTGTGAGAAGCTAGAGACGCTTCCCAGCTTCGAGGAGAGCGAAGAAATCGATGCTGCCAATCAGAATGTGAGCAATCCGGGATCCGTGTCCAGCAGCCCCAAAATTGCACTCAAGGGAATCGCACAAAGGACTTTTAGCCGGGCACTGACTAATAAGAAAAGTTCTCCCAAGGGTAATGAGAAGGAGAAAGAGAAGCAGAAGGAGAAAGAAAAGGATAAAAGTAAAGACATGGGAAAAAGGACATCTATCACCGAAAAGCTGGACGTGAAAGAGGAACCAAAAGAAGAGCAGACAGCGCTAGCAACAACAGAGATGCCAAAAAAGTCCTCAAAGATTGCAAGCTTTATTCCGAAAGGAGGAAAGCTGAACAGTGCCAAGAAGGAGGCCTCGGCCCCTTTGCACAGTGGAATACCAAAACCAGGAATGAAAAACACCGCAGGGAAATCCTCAAGTGCCCCAGTTTCTACAAAAGAAAGCGAGAGGAGCCGCAGCGGGAAGCCTGGCTCGGGACTCTCGCATCAGAAGTCTCAGCTAGACAGCAGGAATTCCAGTTCCTCTTCAAGCTTAGCCTCTTCAGAAGGAAAAGGCATCGGAGGCCTCAACAGCAGCAACAGCAGCCAGTCTGTCAGCGGGCCGGCCGCCACCACACACAGCACGGGGAGCAACACCGTGAGCGTTCAGCTACCTCAGCCCCAGCAGCAATACAGCCACCCAAACACGGCCACGGTCGCTCCGTTCATGTACAGGTATGGCAGACTGCTGGGGTAAGCCCTCTGGAACGTGGCCTTGGTGGAGGAGGATTCATTGGAGGCACTCTCTTGGGGTTGTGAGGTGACGATACAGGGACTGCATGAGTCATTTGTATATTTATGCAGAAAACGTTGTGAAAGACGGGCAGACCGGAGTTGGAGGTGAACTCAGTGGTCCTTATGAGTCCCTTCTAACTTGGGATGTTTTGTGTTTCTCAAGTGTGTGACAAGTTCTAATAGGTAGGAGCTTGGATAGTCGGATCTAACACTTCTCTTTGCCCAGAGAGGTGGTGGAATCTTGTTCTGTGGAGATGCTCAGAACCCACCTGGATGCCTACCTGTGCAACCTGGGCTGGGAGCTGCTTTGGCAGGAGGGTTGGACTCCATGATCTCTGGAGGTCCCTTCCAACCCCTCCAATTCAGTGATTCTGTAATAGCTAATGTCAGAATGCTGACACCACGACCAGCCGCTGCCCTTGCCTGTTCTTGGACCATGTGGTTTATTTTATAGCTTGAAAAGTTTTCACACCACCAACTTCTGACATAGGTACACTCATGCTCACAAGCGTAGCTAATGGTGGTGGGGAATTAAAACAAATAAAGAGGTAAAAATCCTTTAGTGTCGGCTGTCAGGCACCAGGTCTGCTCTCCTATGCTTGCATTAACCCAGAACTAGATCATCTGTCTTTGGGGACAGCTAACCTCCAGGCCAGCATCTTATGTATGACAATGGCAACAGGGGACACATAGGGAAGAGTCATAAGAAGGAAGTTCAGAAGAAGCTTTCCAAGGTCGTGCTGCCAAACCTGACTGTGACAGAAGAAATGCCTGAGTCTGATGGCGAGGTTTTTGGTTTTGACAGCCACGTTGTGGTTTTCTTTCACACTCTGTAATTCCTTCAAGCAGTTGTTCTGTCTGTCACGTGTTTGCTGCTTGTGATTTCGTAGACCTCTGCCGTACCTCTCCTTCCCTCACAGTGTGTTGTTTCTAGCCTGTTTAGTTGCTGTTTGTAGGAGATGTTGTTCACACCCTTTTGTCCACCTTTCTCGCCCTTTTCTGTAATTTTTCAGTTGAACTGTATGGTTGTTGTTTTTTTTGCCCTTTGATCTCCTGGCAGTTGTAGTGTAAGAATGGCAGACCGTGTTGGTGTTGTGTTGGGTTTTATTTTCTAAGTGAAATGGCTTAGAAATGACTGCCCTGTTGAGTGGGTTGTTGAGGAGAGGCCTTGGCTGTCTCAGCTAACCTCTTCATCTTGTAATTCATAGCTATAGCAGATTGATAACGTGGATCTGCAGCTCAAACACAAACTGTAGGGAAGGGGAATGAGTCCAAACTGCCGTAGTTAACACGTTGCGGTTATAATCTCTGGAGAAGTTGTTCTACATTTCATAATAAGGCCACGTGAAATGAAGAACATGGCAGTAGTAATTGCCTGCTACGCCTCCGCTCTTGTGTAGCACTTTTGACAGGAGAACTTCCAGCTGCTCATTGATGTGGCTGTAAGAGCAAAACACAGAACAGTCAGTGAAATAAGGTGACCCAAGATACACTGCTTACATCTGACAGTACGTTCTCACCATATCCCCTTTTATTCCGTGGCAGCCATGATGTTAGACAGCAAATTGGTGTTATCCAGTTGTTTATTTTAAAATAAAAATGAGTGCCCTTAGGAGAAACCAGCAGGAGTGCAAGATGCCATCACCCACTGCCTGCTTGATATTTATGTAAAACAGGCTATCAGAGTGGATCGGATTAATCACAACCATTGATGGTATTGGTAACTGAAATTAACTGGAATTGTAAGTTTGTTAGGCTTCTCAGCTCTTCAAATGGGGTCCTATGTTTGTCCATGAATTTTTAATTCTTTACAGCTGAGTGCTTCCTTCCATTTCTGGGACGTAGTTCAACATGGGACTCATGAATTATGTAAAATCAGTCTGCTGGGCTATTCTGGGGGGGCTGATGGCAGGTGCAATTGTCTTGTTGTTCTACTTGAGCTAATTTTGATGGAGGCACATCTCTATTTTGCTTTGCCTTTCAGATCACAGACAGAGAATGAAGGGAACGTAACAGCTGAGGCCAGCACAGGAGGGGTCAGCATGGATTCTACTCTCTATGTCAAAACTGGACAGCCTGGTCTCGAAGACCTCTCAGGTATGTCTTGCAGGTTGACGTACCATGCTCCAATTAGATGAGAATGGGCTAAAGCATGTTTGAAGTCTCCACAGGGAGAATTTAATTTGCTTTAATTTCTGATGTTTTATTTCCATTAGTAACGTGGGTTTTTTTTCCTCTTTAGCGATGGGTGTCAGTAACCTGAGTAATAGGTGCTCAGGTTGTGCACAGTGGTTTGTCCCCCACATTTCTTGAAACCATTAGGCATTCTGGTTGCATAATGTCTTCTGGGACATCTGCAACACCTTTCAGGGTTCATCTGTAGTGAAGATCCTAAGTATTCCCCAATAGATACGCATAATTGAAGAAAACTGCTTCTCTTCTTTGCTTGCAGAAGTGAAGTGTTGATTTCACTGAGACCAAAATCCAGCTTCAGCTTACTGTGTCTAACATGCACAAACAGAAGCTGATGATGTGAAACCAATAAGAATACTAGCAAGTGAAATTAGAAAGTCATTTGTACTTTTATCTTCAATTCCTGCTACTGGAGGGAGTATTTGATCGTTAGCAATCGGTTTTTAGCTTGCCTGTGGTAACAACGCAGTTTCTAACAACCATGTTCTATTAAGGGTCTAAAATGACAGTGACCGAAATGTACAAGTCTCCTCCTTCCATTATGATTTAAGCAGTGCCTGTGATTTTCTTTATTGGATACTATTACAGTTTATCTCATCAGTAGAACAGCCCGTTTCTTTATTTTATTGAGTTACTTCTGGTGTCTTCCACGTTAATGTGAGTTTTGAGGCTGATGATCCTGCTCGGAAAGTCATACAGCTCTACGTTCATATTGGATTGAGTTCAGATTGCATTATATATTTTTGATCAATGCCATGTTTTTGTACACGTATACTGATGGCAAAGCCAAGATGTAGCACCATCTCCTCACCAACAAGGTGAGGAAAAGAGCTGCAGGAGTGCCTAAATGGATGTGTATATGTTTTATAGATGGGACAGTTAAAAAATAAGAAGTCAGGTGGCACAAGAAACGCCATTCCTGATAACAGTTTGGGGTTCATACTTAAATGGGTGAGTTCAGAGTATGAAACACAGGATATCCAGCTTCATATGCTTTCTCAGTATTACCTCTTAATTGTTGTGTAGCCTAGCGTGGATAGATGTCACCCTGTAAACTGGGAAGTGTTTATAGATCAGTGACAGAGGTTATGTAAACACAAACTATTATTCAAGTGAAATGTTTAAGTTGGGATCCAAGAATTCAGGATGACACGACAGCCTCAAAGAATCAAGATGCAAAACCCAGCTGTGTGTAGCCAAACTCCGCAGACAGCAGCAGTCAATAAAGAAGTCTTGAGGGAAAATGAACAAGCAGAGCAAAGCGGTCCCTCGATCCAAATAAATTAGAAGAAATAAGTAGCAGATTTCCTCTTTCCCTACATAACAGCTGTTGGAGCTTTGATATAAAGTGTGTATAAAACAAAAGAGGGTAGGTAAAACAGGAAGCTGAGTGATTTAATGATATCACCTGTTCACGAAGAGCTAAACGATTGAATAATTTTTAGCAGCACTATCCAATGTCTGTCTCTATTTTAAGTAACTGAACATAATTCAAGTAAAAAAGTATGAATTTAGGTTAGTATAGCGATAGAAATTAATTTACACACAGTAAATGTTGTGTGTGCTCAGTTATGAAGTTACTTACTGTTTGCCTTCATATCTGTGAGAGAAATGATCTGTAAAAGAGCATGCTGACCTTTGTTAGGCTGAAGGCCTATAAATATTTTATGTTCCTTACTGCAATAATTTGTTTTCTGTCCCAGGGACCCAGCGGCTGAAGGAATCAGTCTTGTTAGATGGCTGTTTCCAATTCAGCCTGATCATAATTATTTGATCTTGGGCCTAAGTGAAATTTATTGTTGGGTTATTTCCTTGGGACCGGAGGCCCATAAAACATTGCTAACGTGGCCACTAACGGAGTCACGACCATTTGTTTCAGAAAGGCTAATGATGGTACAAGCATAAAAATCTACCTTCACCTCCCCAGATAGTTCCTCGTAGTGAGGACTCCAGCTCTTCTGCTAAGTGCTTCGTGCTGTTGCTGCTTTGCAAGCAGGAGTCTGTCACTTGGTCTTCCTTTCTGTGCCACCAATCTGGCATCCTTCAGAAACACAAAGTTTAAAGCAAAGAATATGGGAAATTCCAATGGCAAGGAGTGAAAGGCTGTTTGATCTGCTCCTTGTTGCTTCTGACTTGTATAATATATCGATGGCCATGTAAACCAGCCGTTGTGTGGATGACCAGCATCCTGGCAGCTTAAAAATTCATGACTTGTGCAGGGAAGGTTAACACAGAGTGTGAAGTTTTAAATCTGCAGTAGTAGTTTCTGCAGTCAGGAGCTACTAGAACAGCATCGTTCCCTTCTGTGCCCAACAGATTTTGTGAGGGATTTTTGGAGGAGTTGGCACTAGTGGAAGTCAATAGCCATTGATGGAGTACGTCTTCCAATCAGGTTGAAAGTTAACTGGGATTTAAATTGGGTCATGTGGGGAAATGACAATGCAGAACCGTGTGGTGCAAAGGAAGCCTGTGCAATGAAGTTAACAATCCGGAGCCGATTCCCTCCCTCTGACAGTGCCACGTGCCTGCTGTGGGTGAGTGGAATCTGCACCGTAGTCAGTTTTGAGTATTAAATGTCAGAGGGACGTCTTTGAGACAGATTCGGGCAAAGATAACAGCTCAGTTCTGCGCTGTTTCCTGCCCTGTCCTTTCCAATGGCTTATTTTTCCTTTAGGAGAGGATCCGGAAACACGGCGATTACGAACTGTGAAAAACATTGCTGATCTCCGTCAGAACTTGGAGGAAACCATGTCCAGTCTGCGGGGAACCCAGGTCACTCACAGGTAGCGACAGAAGTTTGTTTATAAGAAGGTGTCAATCCCTGAGCTCTTGCTTTGCATCTCTCAGAGCCAGCTGAGTTGCGTCCTTGGAAAATGATTAACACTGACAGCTGAAGACGCTGCTCTTTTATTTTACCTTTAAAGCACAGGTCTTGATTTATGCTCGCTGTTGATGGAGCTTTGCAATGAGCAGCTTGATGGTGGCAGGTTGTAGATAGAAGCAGAGCTGGAGAGTATGCAGTGCTGGTTGAAAGCACCGGGTGATGTTTGAACATAGGTTATCATTCAGGATGTTTCTTCATCTTACCCCTTGAGCAACTTGGATGCATTACACCCCTGTCCCCCAGTGTGTAATATTTTGTTTAAACAAGCAGGTGAACTGTGCCTGACCCAATTGGAAAAGCACATAACTTGAACTCCTGACCAGTCTTTGGACAAACAGCTTTTTTTTCCTGTCCACGTTAGTCATCCATGTATATAACTTATTTATTTTTTTTATCAGTGTTTAGAAATCCCCAGCGGTATTTAAAACGTGCTCTGAATAAACCTACGTGTAAACATTGTGTGACTCAGTGCTGAGCAGGAGTCTCGGGGTGGCCCCTAATGAGGTGAGGGTTCTGTACAGTGCTTACAGACTCCAGCCCTGCAGGACTTCACTGCTTTTATATCTAAACTGAGCCAGAGCTTGCAAAGATAAACTACCAACGCGTCTGTTTTTCTTTTCCGAGTTCAATTGATGTGACAGCTCATGGTTTAATTACTCTAACTGCAGGATTCTTAAGTTTTTTGCAGCATACACCCAGCACTATATTGGAGGAACTAGTACAGCACTGCTATTTTTAAAATAGCTGCAGTAATAATGTGAAAGAAAAGTGAAGCTGTGCTGTCTGAGCAGGGAAGGATGGGTTCCTGTGGGTAAGAGAAGTTGCAGCTATGGATGGGGAGAAAGGCATGCAGACCATGGTTGCATGACTCTTGACAAGGATGCAACGCATTCACACTCTCAGGCATGCAGAGTGTAAGAGTTAATATAGAGAGAACAGTTGAGAGCAGTATTTGTAGGCTGTGACCCTGAAATATGTTCATAACCAGAGCTCCCTGTAAATGTTACCAATGTTTTGAAAAATGCTTTCAGTTCATGACTACATATTTTGGAAAATACTGCTTTTCTTGTTTCTTCATCGAGTCCTTTCCTTAGTGTAGGCACAGCTGTCATCTTGATGCTGGACGCATCTCCTGAGCCTTTCAGAGATGCAGGCAAAAAAAGAAAGCGTATTGAAACACAGTTCCTTAGCTTAATGTGCTTACAGTGGCAAAATGTGGCATAGTAGATTGATTGAAGGTGGAAAAAATTACACTTGGATACTGTGGATAATCCATTAAAAGCTCTAAGTCTTCTACCTGTATTTTGAACAGCTGGTGGCCTGGGTGCAAAAGTATCACTATTTAAGATGGACCTAACTCTCTAAGCTTTGTAGCACTGGGAATGCTTTGCCTGTCTGTGACGTGGCAGGTCTTACAGTCTGTACATAACATCACCTGGAGGCTCGTGATCCACGGAGCATTCCGCGTTCAATCCAATGCTTTTTTTTCCTTCTTTCTAAAGCACCTTGGAAACGACATTTGACACCAACGTGACCACCGAGATAAGCGGTCGCAGCATTCTCAGCTTGACGGGCCGACCGACCCCTTTATCGTGGAGACTGGGGCAGTCCAGCCCCCGCCTGCAGGCAGGTGATGCTCCGTCCATGGGAAACGGGTATCCTCCCAGGGGGAACGCCAGCCGCTTCATCAACACCGAGTCGGGACGTTACATGTATTCAGCACCTCTGCGGAGACAGCTGGCATCGCGGGGTAGCAGCATCTGCCACGTGGACATCTCAGACAAAGGAAGCGATGAAATAGATCTGGAAGGCATGACCATGGATGCCACCGGCTACATGAGTGATGGAGACGTGCTGGGCAAGAATATCAGGACCGACGACATCACCAGTGGGTAGGTGCCTTTTCTTTCGCTGTTAAATACGTGTTTTTGGGACTGTATAGATTTGCATCGTGATGAATGAAGAAATAGAAGCACAGTGTTTGGAGCGAGAGCTCGTTATTTATTGCAGCTAACTGAGTCAGTGGGACTGAAGTTTTATGTGTGTGCTAAAAAAAAATAGTTCCCATAGCTAAGTATAATTAAACATTTCTGTTTAATCCTGTATCAGGATCAGTGTAGTGAGCCAGACGTGCTGTAGCACTCACTTATGCCCACAAGAGGGGGAGAGCGAGGCATTTTCAATGCCCTTCCTGAAGTCTTTTGCTGCCTGAACCTTTAAGGAGAAAGTTCATGGGGGAAAGTAAATGAGTTTACAGGGTGAAATAGTTGTACATGTAAATGAAATCTACAGAACAGGCTCGTGTGCAGGAGTGCGAACTGATTGTAAAATCTTGTTCATATTTTTTTCAATGTGACGTATACACTGTGGCTGGTTAAAAAATACAAGCATTAGAGGTCGGACTAGGTGATCTCCAGAGGTCCCCTCCAACCTCTGTGACTGTGATGCTTTGCTCCACGGTAGGTATTCAGTCAGTTGTTGGAAGGTTAGCTGTTATTAGCTCAAATATGTCAGTGTCAGGCTAATGTTCAAACTGATCTGTGAGGTGTGAGTGACTGGTTTACTTTTCTGGTAACTTCTTCCCTGCCTGGCCACCTTGCATCCTTTGCTTTTCTCTGAGTGTTGTAACAGCTATTGCTTTCCTCTGGACTGTGCTGTTGATTCAGACTTGTGGCTCTGATTTTTGTCTCATCATAAGGAAAATAAGCTTGGTCTAGCCCCACAGTTTCAGTAAAACACCAAGGATAAATGAAGAAGCGTCCCAAGCAGAACTGTCATCTCATGCATTTGTCTTAGAGGAGTCCCAGTCTTTGTGGATTATGTGAAGACTGACAGTTAGTCCACCTGCAGAGTTCAGATTCCAGGTAGAGGGAAAGGGAACAGTGAGAAAGCTGTTCAGTTTATGAATGCTATTTCTAGAGAATGTGTCTTCACTCCTCTCTGTATATAATTTCCTTTCCTATGACTATCTTGCCATCTCATAGTGTATAAAGGGGAAGTCTCTACAGTCTGAAAAATGAGTGGTCCTAGATTCTAGGTTTTAGGGACTCATAATAAAATGTTTCTGTCGGTGGTACCTCTGTCACTGAAGTAGTGTATCAAAGCAGGGAGTGAAATACCAGGCTGGCAAATATAACATCTAGCAGAACAGCTCCACAACAGCTCATCCCTTGCCTTAAATGCTGGAGCATCTTTAACTGAGAGAAAAGTGATTTGAATAGAGTTCTTGGCTCTCGTTTCCCATTAGGTTTTGAACAGGGGTGATAATTTTCCAACTTTTACTTGTATCCATTTCGAGAAAGTTATATATGAGATTTCAATTTAGGGCAAGAATATTTGTGTATAAATACTTTTTCTTCTCTGCATCTGTTGCCTTTAGCTACAGAAGCCAATGTTGCTGCATAATGTGAGCTTATAGACCTATACTGTAACTGTCAACTAAGTTCCAAGGGTAAAATCTGTATTACAGGTCAGTCCACAGCCAGAATGACTCAGCTTCACTTTGGGATGATCATCAGGGCTTGAAGCTTGGGCAGTTTGGAGAGCTTCTCATTGCTGCCCCAATGGGCATTTGAAAGGAGCGTTCCTGAAAGCAGCCCTGCAGCGCTGGGGTTAAAGGTCTGTGGAGAGTAACAGCGTGCAGATTCCTTGAGTGGGGACTATTGCAGTGTTGAGTTGCAGTAACAGCATTGGATGTAATCCCCAAATCAACTGGGAGAGAGAAACTTCCTGTCAAAAAGATGACGATGTTACCTTCGTGCCAAATGACCTTCTGCAGTATAAGCAGATGTTCTGGTAGTTTCGTGAGTTATCTCCATTTTATTCCCACTAATGAAAAATAGGATTGCTCTGTGTCTTTGTGAGCAAGGAATAATAGACTGCTTAGAAATCAGAAGGGTTGCTTGTAAAGAAAGCATCGTTGCAACATGCTGCAGAGTGAGTCTCTGAGATCAGTGTTAGGGTGAACGTGTCCAATGTTTTCAGGAGCTGAGTTACTGTATGCAGAAAACAGCACAAGAGGGCATTTATATCATGAATAGCTCTTTATTAGCTGGTGTATGTTTCACTTTGTCATTTTTAGAATTGCTTCAGCACTGTAGTCTGAAAACCTTGGATCTGTGTTTTCATTGGCAAACTGATAGGGAAGGAAGCCAGAATATTTGTTACAGCCAAAATAAATTCAATAGCCAAGATAAACTCTTTTAGCCCTGTGATCCTGATGCTTTCTCTGAAATGCACTGGGTCATGGGAAGTTTCATTTGGCCTCTTTTAATAAGTCTGCTCAGGCAGGGCTCTGGCATACGTCGTTAGTATTGATTTCATTGGTTAGAAAGAGAATCTTTTTCAAATAGGCAGAAAATACCTGTTAAAACTAAGAAGGTCTTCTGGTTGTGAATCAAAGGTAAGAAGCAATCTTCTTTTGGGAGCTAGAACATCAACAGGGCAGCAGTGCACCCAGGCTGGGATAGATGCATGGGTGGTGTTGCTGGTGCCTGGTCCACTGCAGCCTCCCTTTAGCTGTTCACATTCCTGTTCCTACCTCCTGCCTATTTTTTTTTCCTCTTCTCTGTTCTAATGAGGTACAGTGTTCATTTTATCTGTCCTTGGAGTGGAGCAACAGAGCTGCTGGTCAGAAAGGCATCTTAATGCTATTTTCTTTTAGTTTAATTAATCCTCTGACCTTCCTTTCCTGCTTTTCTGACCTTGCTTTTCTGACCTAACCTGCAGACTTCTGTGCAGAATTAACGGCTTGGCCGTATTGATTATTCCTGGTCACAGATTTTCTCAGGAAACGGTCTGCTGTCAGCAAACACCACCCAACCAAAGCTACTCGTGCCCATGGGATTCTCATTCTTTCTTGTTTATTCAAGCCTTTATGCTCTACAGGGATCTTCCAGCAAGCACTTAAAGCAAGTGAATTTGGAGCACAGAGGAAGGGAAATAAAACAGGAGATCAGGTGGAGTATCAGACTTCCCCTCACAAAAAGTGAGCTAGAAGTCATCTTTGTGGCACAGAGGCTTGTCTGCCCTGGAGTGTTGTGAGCCAGAGCCAGCACTGAAACAGCTATGTAAATGCAGAGGCTGAATTTTAATAGGTGTATCTGTTATGCCTATTAGAAACCAACGAAGGATTCAGTATGAAGAGCTGGAAGGGATTAATTTCTCTGAATGTTCAGTACTACACTCGCTGGATGTTTGCAGTGTTCTTGCATCCCACTTGCTGGATTTTGTACTACCCGTTGGTCAGGCTGTGATACATGTTTCAGATGCAAGGATATGTTGGGTGACAGAACTTTGTTGGTTATAAAGTTTCAGAAAAAGAAAAGAGCTGCCCGTTTCTCTGCTAACTACGTTTGCTCTCGGTAGCAGTAGTTAAGAGAAACCATTTTATTCTAAACCATCTGCAGCAGAAATGGTTGCTGCTGCAGGTCATTACGTGTGGCTGGCTGGTGGTCAAGAGGTTGGGCTCATGGTGGTGTGAGCAAGAACCTGTTTGCCTGGTACGCTGACTGAATGCTAGCTGTAGTCTTTTTCTGACCCTTTACCACAGTGATTACCTTTGTTAGTCATTTTACTGGCCGCTGCACTTGAAACGGTGTGATTTCATTGCTAAGATATCATCTCTGCAGACCTTGTATGGCTATAACACTTCAATGCGGCCAGGAATCTGAGGGGGCTTATTGTGTCTTCCTTCTCCCTCTGAGAAGGGTGTTTATTTGAACTGCCTTCTCTCTTGCTAGATCTGGCTCTTAAGTTTAATCCTTTTGCCATTGCAGAATAGCAGTGTAACTAATAAGGAAGTCATCTGAGCGAGCTCAACATTTTGAGTTTTATGAAACGGTATTAGGGAATCTTGATTTCTGACTTCGGAGTAAACTGTGATGAAACTAGGTCAGAAGATCTGGCTTTTAAAGTTGTAAATGTCCTGGTGCTACAGAAGTAAGAAGAAAACACTGAAATTGGTGTAAATGTACCCGAAGAACTGTAGTACCTAGAGATTTTTAGAGCAGGCTTGGCTGGAATGTTACTTATGCATTCTCAGTGTTACCAGTGTTGTAATTTTACTAATACCTTTTAAGTATTCTGAAGTATTGCCCTCAATTCAGGAATGGTTCTGGTGTCAGTTTGGGTAAAACTGTCAACAAAACAGCGTTTAATCATTTACCACAAGCTAAATCTCAGATAATGAGGTCTCATAGCACTTTTCATGCATTATAGGATTCAGCATAGGTAGATGTTGTAGGCCCATAATTCACAACCTTAGAAATTGTCTGAAATGGAGCATGTTATCCAGCACACCATTAAAAAGACATCAGCAAGCCTCGGATGATTTAATAACACAGCTGGGAAGCAAAAGACAGTGTTTATAGTAACAGGAGTGAGAATAACCGGCAGTGTTCACATGTTCTCTTTTCTTTTCCCTCCTGGTTGCCACACAGTAGCTGTACAATGCTTGGGCCACCCTGGGCCATAAATAATATTTGTCTGTAGGACAAACCTGCCATTTGTGGTGTGTGGTATTTGCTGTTTCCTCATATATGCTGTCCAGCCGGAGCTCATGGTTAGGGCAGTGCTCTCGGGTGTAGGGTTTGGGTTTTTGGGAGGTCCTGTGTGGGGCCAGGAGTTGGACTCGGTAATCCTTGTGGGTCCCTTCCAACTCAGGTCATTGGCTGATTAATGTGACAAAATCCGTCCCTGCTGTGGGGCTAGCCAGCAGAGGGAGATGCACTCATGTGGCTGGGAGGGAGCAGAAAACACTGGGAGGCCCTGGGGAGCCCTCTCTGCACTCCCCAATTTTCTGGGCCTGGCAAGCAGCAGCACGCTCTCGTTATTTTCCTTTGTCCGCAAGTAGTTCCTTTCCCTAACAAAATTAAAGAGAGTGATGGAGAACGGATCGCTTATTCTGTCACTCTTTGCTATGGTTTTCATTGAAGTTGACCCTGAGAAGGATTTAGGCTTTTAAATCAAATATTTCATATGCAAAACCCCATTTAACTGCTGCCAGATTCTGGTGTAGCTTCAGTTACTTGCTCTGTGCTGGCAGCCTGTGCTCGCTAGGTGTGATCGTTGTCCACCCACATTTCATAGGGCTCATGACTGCTAGTTGCACGCCTGAAAGAGCTGACCTTTTGGGAGTTTTCCAGTGTCCTCTATGTTATTTTGACAGGCTTAGGCCTTCATGTTATGCAATTAAGCACTCTTTTGTTTTCAAGATATGACTCCAAGAAGGGGCACTCAACTGGGCAGAAGCACTCGTGCAGAAGTGCAAGGTTATAGTCTCTGCTCTGCTCTCCCAGGTTCGCTCTTTCGTGTTCATGGATCATTGGGTAAATTTCACAAGTCATCTGGGATTTAGAATCCCTGGATGTAGTCCTTCCTCCTCAGTATCTTGTAATGGCTGGTTTACTTTCTTTTGTCTGGGTGAAAGCATTCCATTATGGGTGAAAGTGTTCCACCTATGGCCTGATGGGTTTCGCTGGCTGAACTAGTTCTGCTCAGACTTAAACGTGCTTTAGGAAAAATGAGGGCAACAACAATAGGCAAGATTACATCATAAAATAATTAGGCTTTTATCGGTCATTATGAGGGCAAAAGTTCTTCTAATGAAGTCCTAAGGTTTTAATGAAACCTTATGTAGTCTTAGCAAAGGCATCAGAGTCACTGCCCAAATTCCTCTGTGAAGTTTGGGGAGATTTGTCCTAATGTCTTCCCATGAGTTTTCTCAGTTCTTTCTGTCTTCTTAAATATGTTTTAATCACCTGGATGCCTTGAAGCCTGCTTTGGAGACTGTTAATAATTAATATTGGCATTTGAAGTTTCTCATGGCCGTAACAAGAGTTTTCCTTCAAGATGTGGTGCCCCTTTCATTTCTGAAGGACCATTCAACTCCAGGGTAGATGAAGAGGAATAAGCAACGCTTCAGCCTGTGCTTTGTTCTCATACAGAGCTGATATTGAAGGGGGAGAAATTGAGGCAACAAAGGGAAGCGTAAAATACAGTAAATAGAATATTTATATTATACTTAATGTAATATAAAATTTTTGTATGAAAATTATCTTAGCGCACCAATTCATGTGCTTTAGAATTGAGAGATTTAATCAAATAAGCTATGAAACTGAAATACACTTCTTATACTTCACGTAACCTTGTTTCTGTATTCTTGCCTGTTACTGGAGTGGATGTCTCCTTATTCTCAGCTGTGGTGATGCCTTTTGAAACTGCAAATCATTTGCTGTTTTTGTTGTTGTTTGTTTGTTTGTTTTTGGTTGGTTTTGTGGTTTTTTTTTTTCTGGTTTTAGTCTGCGTTTGGATTTGATCATCTTCGAAGTCATTCATAATTTATTCATCGGTTTTTCAACTGTAAATATTTAATGATTATCCGTAAAAGTCTGTCGATTTATAACTTCTACACCGCCTTAAGTACAAAGTGAATTTTTAAGTGAAATGAGCGCTAGGTTTTTGCTTCTGTGAACCTGAAAGATAACGTTTGGATCGAATGTTAGAGATCTGAGCATTGCAAGAGCCAAGCTGGAAGCTGAGGCCGTGGACTCCATCAGACAGCGGGCTTGCCACAAGGAGACCATGGTGCCTCAGACCTGCCTGGGAACATGGCAGTTCAGGTCTCTGGTTGCACCAAGTGCCTGAGCCTGCTGCTACAGGGAGAGGGGGGCCAGGATTTCACCCTCACAAGGTGTGAGCTGCTTAGCCTGGTGGTGGAGCTCAGGGAGGAGGTGGAGGGACCAGGAGCCATCAGGGAGTGTGAGTGGGAAATTGAGCGCTGCGGTGACTTGCTGGTGGGACAGAGGGAGGGGTGCCAGCGAGATGCCCTCAGAAAATGGCAGACCCCCTGTTCTGTTCACAGTTGGACAGATCTGACACGTGAGGAGAGTTGGTAAAGAGTCCTGGCTCACACATCCCCTGCCTGCCTACCCCGCTTCCCCAGGTCCCCTTAAGCAACAGGTTTGGGGTGCTGCAAACTGATAAGGAGGTGAGTGGGGAGGCGAGGGAGGATCCTTGGGGGTGTTAGCAGGGATTTACCTCTGGATCATCCTGTAGGGTCTTGTGAGGACTCTCCAGAGGAGTTAACATTGCAGATTTCCTGCCTGGAATCTTCTTGTGTCCCTTTAGGGGACCTGTTGCTTCCCCAAAGTGTCTGTATACTCATGCTTGCAGCATTAATAAACAGGAGGAGTTGGAGGTCTGTGTGCAGTCACAAGACCACAATCTCATAGCAGTCACAGAGATTGGGTGCATTACAGAGAGCGTGGCCAGCAGGTCGAGGGAGGTGATCCTCCCCCTCTATTCTGCCCAGGTGACTAAGACCTCTAGGTTTTACTGATCCCTGGTGTAACCTGTTCTTGTTCCCTGTAAATGCCTTTCAGGAGTGGGAAATAAATCACTTTGGCATCGGAAATAACCTAACAGTGTTGCTCTTGGAAGGACTCAGAACAGCATTCAAAGTTTCAGAGGCACAGAAAGGATGTGTTTGGCAAATGAAAAGACAAGTTTAAAGATCCAGGTTGTCCAGGGAACACCAAAGCAAATTATGTTATACTTGTAATACAGGGCAGGAAGCCATTTTCTTACAGAAAAAAGTGTCACCTCTGAAGTGTGATGTAAGCTCCAGTTGTGCTAGGAGTACATAATACTGCTCTTGTTTAACCTTTAGTCTTTTCCTAGTAAAAGAGGTTTGGTTTAATTTGTTTCCTTGCAGATGAAGAGTAAAACCATTGAGATGAGTGTATTTATTCTTGAAAGACTAGAAATTCCTTGTAACCAATCTCATCACTGTCTCAGTCAGTGTTCATTCATTAAATCTGAGCATTACTCTAGTAATGGCTGTCAATCTCCACTACCTGTTGGTACCATCTCCAGAAAACTGAGCTATTAATTTGATTTGAACATTTGCCAGCTGTATGAAAGTCACTAAGTCTGGATACTATACTTCCCTCTACTTTTCCTTCTTGGGGAGTAGGCCTCCAAGAGGAGGAAAGTGGACTCCAAGAGCCAAGATGTTTGAAGGGGTGGGGAAGAAGGAGAGGAAAGCAATGGCTAGAGGATTTGGCACCAGTAGCTTTTTTACTCACTCCTCCTGAATGACCTATGGGAGCGGAGGACTTGATTTATTTTCAAATTGCTTTAATGTAAGTGCATGTTTCTCTACCACAAGGCAGTACCTCCCTGTGTTCTTTGACCTCCGTGTTTCATGCAGGACTTTAAGCATTATTTCTTCTGACATCTTTCTGAAATTAAGCATTCCTGGGTGGAGAACATTGCATGTAATAAAAATAAGAAATAAAGCTTTCAATACGTGATTACATGAACCTGTTTCAAAATATAGAAATGTGAACATCTTGTGTTGTCCTGACGTTTAAGAAACTCGTTCTGTTGGTACAGTGGGTAAAGGGCACTGCTTGTCTGTGCTCTCTTAAGGTGTCTTGTGATCTGAATGTTCAAGATGTTGAATAAATCTGTTATTTTTCAGTTTGATGACACTACAGAGTTATTCTGATCCATCAGCTTGCTGAGCTTCTCCAGAGTGTGTGGAATCAGTTGGTGTTAGTGACTTTCCATTGGTTTCAGCATGGCTAACTCCTAAGAGTAACATGTTTCTGGGTAATAACCATGGAGAGCAATCTACTTCAGCCTTTTATCAAGGGACTGGTCAAGTGTCAGGGGAAGATGGAGCCTGACAATAAAGCTGAAAGCTGCTCTTTGCAGAACGTGTGCAGTAGGTGTTCACACAGAAGCAGGTTTCGTGTGCAGACAAGTATCTGCAGTGAACCAATTAATGTGTGTACGTTGGCCGGTTTTGCACAGTGCTGTTTATGTCTTTGTAGAACAACGTGGTCATAAGCTCCACTTCTCCTTCCCTCTTATTTCAGTAGGTTAAGGGGAAAAAAAAAAAAGTTTTTCCATGATAAAGTATTTATCAACTACATCAAGCAAATGTTCAAATGCAGAGACCTAAGGCAAATTCCACACCAGCTGCAGCAGAGCTGCTCCCCTCTCTTTTTGCAGTGGGTGTTAGTGAGCTCCGACGTCGTCGTCCCCACACATTTGCTGAACAGGGAATAGTCTGGGGTCTGGCTTTACCAGCTTAGCAACCTCTTTGTTAAACTCCCCAGAGGGACTCGTCCGTTGTTCAGGGAAGGCCCCGTACAGATTCATAAATCAAATGCTAAACAGCAGACCGCGCGAGCTTTATCAGCTTTTTACCATCCCCGTTTTCTGAACACAGTAATTGAATTTGACTTCGGTAAACTACATCTGTTGCTGCAACATCTGTGAAGAAAGGAGTGGAAAAAAAAAATGCAGAAGCACAACTCGTGCTGTGTGCTTTTCCGTTCTCCCTCTCCTCAGTTAGATGTGTTACTAACCGAAGCTAGGAGTGCCTTTCCTTTCTTGCTGTGAGTGAGGCTGTTCTGCTGTAGGGGAAAAGCTATGTGCCCATTTAAGAAAGTGGAAGATGTCCATTGTATCAGAATATCATTCGGTGAGCTGCTGTCTTTTGTTGCTAAAGAATTAAGAGGACAGTCTTTTCAGCTCTCATTCAGTGAGGTAAGTTGTGTGTCCACCTGCATGCTAGAGACAGTCGTAGTGCTGATGGAGTTGGTACAGTTACTTAGTTCTGTGGTGTGAAAGCTCTTAAGGTGTGTGCTTATGGACTGCTTGTGTAAATGGACCTGCTGTGGTAGCACACAGCTCAGTGCATGCCAGCATCTTGAGAGGTGTGTGGGATTGGCCTTTCAGAAGTGCAATGTAGTGTAATCTGTGTTGTTGGGAGAAATGTTCTCGGTGATCAAAGGAGTTCATCAGTGCTGCTCCTCTGTGTTCTCTTAGCAGTCGGTGAAGTATCATATCCATACCTGTCACTTCCTAATACCGAAAAATAATAACACTTTTAATAATGCAGGTGTCTCTAAATCGTAGTTTTGGACAGAAAGCAATGTAAAAGCCAAAACAAGGTTGAAAAAAGCTTTTATTTCATGTCACAGCTTTGAGTTCTCACTCTAAATCTTGGGTTGCTAACTGTCCAGGCACCATGGGGAAAAATCTAGGGTGGATTTAAGGTGGCAAATGCATTCTGCAATTAGAAAACACGTTGAGGGCTTAACACAGTGTATTAATATCTCAACATTTTATGGGCTCACTGAAAGTGGCGTTTTGTTGTTTCGAAGGTACATGACTGACGGTGGCTTGGGCCTCTACACTCGAAGGCTGAACCGGCTGCCCGATGGCATGGCTGCCGTGCGGGAGACGATGCAGCGCAACACGTCCCTGGGCCTGGGAGATGCTGACAGGTAAGCTCTCACCCAGCAAATGCTGGGATATAACTGCACTTAGTTCAAGCCATATGCAATGCATATTGGAGCTCTAAACAGCTTTGGGAATCCAGGTGCTAAATACATGACTATGACTTGTGCAGAGTATGTTTGGTTATGCGTTCGTGGAGGGCTGAGGATGAATACCAACTTTGTCTTCCGATTTCTTGCTTGAGTTCTGTGTTTCTGTGCACACGATGTAACACGAGGAAACATGAAATCTAGTTTTAATAGCTTTTGAAATAAAAGAAGACCTCGTTCTCTTTTCATTCCCAATGCTTCTTTCAAGTCCGGTGAGTCGGTGTGAAAGGTCGAGGCCAAAGATCAAGAATTAGGAAGGAGGTTAAAAATCCATAATTAATGCGACTAAGATCCATACAGGAAGCAGGTAGATGGACATTAAGGAGACCTATATTCTGTTAGAGTTGAGATAAGTGGGTTAAATACTTCTGCTTTAATGTATTGGTCTGTAGCTGCTGCTTTCTCTTCCAAACACGATGCCTGATGAGAGTTACTGTTGAGGAGTAAGCAAACTTTATCCTTTTCTTACCGTGATGTGATCCTAAGTAATGGATTTTGAGTAACAGATGTAAACTGATTTTCAATCCAAAACTTCTTGGTTTTTTTCGTTGTCTGGAAGTCTTTCCTGGGATGTAGCTGTAGTTGGCTGAGTTTGACACAACTGATGCTTTCTTGATAGAGATGCACGTGCTGAGGTGTAATAAGGGACAAAGGGTGGAGAAACTTGCCTTGTTTTCAAGGAAAGACACGCTGTATCTGTTTTGGTGTTCAATAACAGAAGGAAAGCCTCTTAGATTCAAAGTATGCCTTGATTTCTCAGAAGCTTGTATCTGTTTCTGAAATTTGCAACCTAAAGCCCGTAGTCAGACAGCAGCACTACGCCTGGCTGCCTGTGGGTGAAGGCACTGCCACCTGGTGCTGTAACTGAGGACAAAGTGAGTATCATCCTTTGCTGCTGTGGCTTCTGAGCACTGCCACATTAACAGAAGCTGTACGTTTATAATACAGGATCAGTCTAATGTAAACTGTATTAGTGTTTAAGTCCTAGTGATCCTTCTGAAGAGCTGGTCATTCCTCCCTGCCTAATAGTTCCTGTGCTTGCAGCATTTGTTCTTGTTAACTGTCCTCACATTGTATTTACTCATCTCCTTTCCTGAAGATGCCTCACAAGGACCAATTACATATGTCCTACGGGAGGTGTTATTTGTGTATTTAAATGCTTTCCACTTAGAACGGGATTGTGACACACTGAAATGCAATCCCTGGTTAATGTCAGTTATCTCCACACTAAAAATAATTCATTCAGTTTGTACTGGGGATGAGGGCTTACATGTAGCAGGGACCATGTATGACTGGCAAGTCAGCTGCTACAGGAGATCACCCTGGTACAAGATTTGGTGATGTTATTATGCGTTGCTTTGACTTAGTCTTTGCATTTTGGAATGCAAGCTCATTCATCTTACACAAAAGATCAGCATTTCCTGACAGTAGCTCAGCAATTTCAAAACAGCTCCCCTTAGGTTGCTGGGTGATCACAGTGTGCAATTTAAACAGCAGACAAAGAATATCTTGGTTTCATCTGCAGTTGTACAGGGTGAAGGCTGGCACAAGGAAAAGGGGTTTAATCAAATGGTGTGGTAGTGAATTGCTTTCTTGGTTCTGGGAAGAGGGAAGCAGGAGTTTGGAGTTGCCTTACCAGTACACCTAGAAACAGGAAGATGAAATGCAGCTTGTTCAAAGCAGATGTTGATTGATTGCGTAGGAGAGTGGGTGTGAAAGGCTACGAACCTTTAAGTATAAGGTTAATCATTAAAAAGTTATCAGAGGAACTTGTGCAGATTGCCTGCTTGTTTAGTTTCCTGTGTTATTAATTGTAGAAGTCGAGTTGTGAAGCTCTTGCTCGTTGGCTTTGGGGATGTAAAGCACAGACTTTAGAAGGTATATTTTCCCCTGCAGCAGGGAAACCTAAACGAGGCAATTTAATTTAACGCTTGATTGCGAGGTTAATGGAATCATTGCACAACACAGCTGAGCTTATTTATTCACTTTGAGACAATTTGTGCTTGCGTGGAACAAAGGCATTTTTAATGAAAAAAAAAAAGGCATTACGGATGCTTTTTTATTTAGCTTGTGATTTTTATTTTTTTAAGGCTGCAGATTAGCCACTTATGGCTTTGTCTCGTATGTACACGGATGTGCTGTGTACCATCTGGCAGCTGAACTTTGTTTCATGTTGCCAGGCACAGTTGCTTGATCTGAGATTCAGTTCCTTCTTGAAGTTCATGTATGCAACCTGCACTTAAGAATGCACACAGATAAGAGGGGAGAAATTTGAAACTCAGTTTTGAGTACATCTTTCTGTGATTACTTACTTACATAACTTTTTAATTAGATAAGGTAATTGAGACCTGTGCTGACTTGTCACTTTTTGGTGAATAGGTTGGGAGGCCCTGTGGATGGATATGAGCTTGTCAACAGTAACTTTAATGCTATTATTAAGGAAAAGTGAGTTTGGTATGTTGTTTTTTTTTTTTAAGTCTCAGTGATGGAGCCCCTAAACAACAACTTCCAAGTGTGACTTGCACGGATTGTTTCCCTTCTGCAGTTTAATTTGAGCCTCTGTGAATTATAGGCCTTTGCATAGGACTTTGAGGGAAAAAATGGTCTTCCCAGCTTGTCTTTTTGCAAACCCCTTCCCACTGTAAGCAGATATCCCATTACATAGTCTTTGTACTTTGAACAGCTCCAGCAGGTAAAACATGGCTCAGCTGTTGGACGTGGGTAGGATTGAACTGCTCTTCAAGAGTATTTCTATCTTGTGATGTCCTTGATGACAGTGTTATCACACTGAAGGTTCTGCAGGTGAAATGAGGTCAAATTCAGCTGAACTGCCGGCTTAGCTTGTGGCTGAAACCAGCTCCTGGTGCTCAGCAGCGTTTCCTGCTTTTGGCAAGATTCTTGGATAATCCAGGTGAGAGAGAATGGAGGAGGTGAACGGGAAGGAAAAACTGAAAGTGAAACAGTAACAGAGCAGATAGCCAGAGGGCATTCCTTGCAGAGCTGTATCACATATGAATAGAAATGTTACTGAAAGCACCGTTCTCCAGATGTTATCATTTATAGCAATTACTGTGAAATGTAAGAATTCTGACTTTCCTAATACCTGAAGAGTGATACTTTGCTGTGATTTGACTTTGTATAAAAACAGGTTACGGATATTTAGGTGTCTCTAGTCTCAGGAAACAGCAATGCTTTGTGTCTTCATGGAGCAGAACCTCTAGATCTCAGTATGCTTAAATTCACTGTTAGTTAATATTTTGAATCCTATTAAAATTAGAAGATTATTTAAAAGAGGGGTTAGTGCTCAGGGCAGGAAGGAGATTGTTGGACTACCTTGGCAACTGGGATTAGGCTTCAGAAGAGTTGAAAAGCAAGCTTAGGCGTGTCTTCAAGCTGGGAAGAATATTGTTCTGTTCTGAAATGTGGAGAAAAGTGGAGAGGAAGGAGGGTTGTCTCTGGTTTTGGAAGGCATCAGGTTCCACTGAAGGCAGTAAACTGCAGGCACTGTGCTGATAGGTGTCATGTTAAATTGTCTTCTTCATTGTATGATAAAATATTTAACTGTGTAACAGCAACGTATGATTTTGTTAAGGTGCTCTTTGTCATATAGTTTTTTGCTCAGGCAAGGCACCTTTAATTACTGAGCGTGTATTTTCAGTTGTCCTCGTAACTGAGGCAATGTAGCTAAAGCTCAATAAAGATGTCTGCAATTCCTGGCTTTGCAGATGAGGGGTTAAGTCCTCTGTTCAGAGGATATCCGTTAGCAGTATTGTCCTTTTACTGCCCATCTCACCATTGCTTTAGTTCTGCTGCTCTAGCATCAGTAGCATGATGCATAAGAGGAAAAACAGAACGTGCGTCTGGACTAGGCACTCAGACTGGAAAGCCTTTGTCCTAAAATGTTAAAACATGAGTGGGTTATATTTTAAACTTCAGACGAACGTAACTCTGGTAAAAATAGGTAGAAATAGATATTCCTGCGCTGTAATGGCAGTGGAATTCCCATCATCTTCCCCCACAGCATCTCCTGCTCCTGCCATCCTCCCTCAGGAGAGTTGACATAAGTGTTTGTGGAGTTCCACTGCAAATGGCCTTTACAGGGAGCTTCATCTGGTGGTTCATACAGAGAGGTTCATGGAGGGAGAATCTCCTTTCTATCAGGAGAGAGGGTTCTTGTATCCCATCTACAGAGTCCTAAGGAGATCTCAGCCAGCAGAGATGCTGCCAAACCATTACTACTGTGCCAGGAGGATTTTACAGTTCCTTCACCTCAAGAAAGCCCTGACAGTTGTACTCTTGTACAGTTTGTATGATTCATGTCATTTATAAATTCCATTTTTCCCATTTTTTCTTGGTAGGACTGAGGAACCCCCTTATATGAAGATCTTATATACTATATCAGCATAGTTTCCAAGAAAGCAATTTAAAAAGCTGCAAGGTTGTTGTTTTTTTTTGAGTTAAGAGAGATAAACAAATAAGTGTCCAACCTTGTTTACTGTATTTGTGCTGTGAGTCACTGCAGTTTGTAAGTCCATGTCCAAGTATAGCTGCTTAATAGCAAAGTCACAGATGAGATACACATAACAGATTTTCCCTCCGTGACCACCTGTGTGGATTTTAACTGCAAGTTAGGAAAACTAGCACTGCTTCTAAATGTGTGTTGGTACCTATAAGATACCTATCTCTGTAAGGTCTCACATTTATCTTGAGAACCTACTCAAAGAAACAGGGAAATTCACATTGCAAAGATTCTTTGAAGTTTATGGCCTTGGGATCTGCAGATTAGAATCACAATACCAAATACTTTTTCTTTCCGAAGAGTCTTTTAACAAGCAGTAGTCCAAAGTGGTTTTAGGTTACAGAAAGCAATCTCAAAGTTAAGCAACAAATAGTAGGGAGCACAAAGGTACAGTAGCTGTACCCTAGGGCTGAAATCAGCAGTACCAAAAGGAAAAAAGGCATTCTACGTTCAAACAAGGCAAAGTTATTCCAGGGGGGTAAGATCCTTTGGCAGATTGGTTTCAGTGGGCTAAGGATAGCAAACTATTGGGTGCATAAACATTTCTTCTGGTTTAAAATAGATATCCGAATTTTCATTGCTAAATACAAGTTGAGAACAATTGCTCTAAATTCACTCAGATTTATAAGTAGTTTAGAGTAAGTTGTAAAGGGAGACGATACCTGTGAAGCAGAGAAGGATTTATCAGCAAAGGCATGACGCAGGGTTTATGTGACGTACAATAGAGATATATGGGTAATTTATACCTTGTGTAACAAGGAGGGGTAGGCTAGGGAGAGGGACCAAACTATAACTGGCTGTGAAGTCTGTCTCATTATTGAATCTATGGTTTTTAATATCCACCAGAGTCATTATTTGGGTACTCTGGTTAATTCTTTGAAGATGGTTTGTGGAACTCCCTTGAAGATGAAAAGGAGGAGGTCAGAGATGAAGTGGCTTTGTGAGAATTGCCCTCCCTTGGGCAATGAGCTTCTTTGCAGCTTTGTGGCTTGCATGTGAATGCATTCAGTGGGCCAAGTAGTACTTCTTTTTTTGTTTTACTTTTAAAATCACCCGCTTATTTTTTGGGGTGGGTTGGATGAAGTATATTGCTTTCAGGGAAGAACATATTTAGGATTTGATGGTTGTGTCAAGCCTGTTCAGAGAGGCATGGTGGAACGGAGATGTGTTGGGAAGTTTTACGTTTGCTTCTCAGGCTTGGTCTGATTTTTCTCATTAAGTGATGATCTGCAATGAGTTCGCTTTCCACGATGATTTGGGGCTGCCTGAAGTCTAGGAAGCGTTTTGAGTGAGGAGGAGATGAGGTAAAGAGGGTGATTTTTTTTTCAGCAGAGATTGTATTTATTTAAAAATCTCTACCTATTACCACATCAAGTAGCAGTAGCATCATACAATTGATATATGTGATACTGATAGAGGATACGTATTGGGGGCGTGTGGGAATGGGTTGCCTATTAACTGACTTACTATAATTTGTTTTCCTATGGAAGAGTCTTTTCTCCCTGACCAAAAGGAGCTTCTACTGCATTTAGCCCCTGTGTGTAACCCTGACCCAGTAAGGTAACCCAGGAATTATCTCATTCCCCTCTTTTGACTGACACCCATTCTGATAGCCTTGCAGGCTAACAAAACAGCTGCAAGTGGTTGCTTTCATTCTTCAAGAACTTTCTTCCATTAATGAGGCTGTGTAGTTCTACCAATATACACTAAAACAACAAAACCAGAAACAAAGGAGTTACTCTTCACCTGCAGGCCGCTCTCTCCAGAGATACTACTGTCATTATAGTTCTAAAACCCATTTTCAGTACTGCTTTTTTCTTTTTTTCTTAGATGCGAATGCTAAAGGCGTGCAGGCAAAATCTTTAGGTATTACATTGCTTCTTTTAATTTCTTTTCCTCATGTCGTGCCCCCTGCTTTAGGTACTGTGATTCTGATTCTGCATTCCCGGAGGAGATATTTCCATCTCTGCTCTCGTAGCTAGTTAAAATGCTTAAGCCAGGAGCTGGAGTTCACTGCAAAGCTAACAGAGACTTGCAGGTTCCTCAAGGGAGAAGCTCAAAGGCAATCAGGACCCTCTTTTTGCCCATGTGTTCCATAGTTTCCTCTGTGAGCAGCTGGTCTCTTCCCCAAGAGAGCTGCACCGCTGTGTGTATACAGGTGAAGGGACCCTGCTTTTTTCATAATCAGATACTAATCCTATGGAAATAAGTAAAACTTAAGTTGATCTGACTGCTAGCTTAGAGCCCCTGCCGAACCCCTTCATATTTCTGCTTCCACTGCTGGAGATCAACGCTGTCTTTTCTGTTGTATAAAGTGGCTTTTAAAATACTTCAGGCATGTAGGAAATTAAGCTTGTATTCCAAGGGTAAACAAGATTGTAGATACAAAGACCATTCTGAACTGTACTGGGGTCTTTGTGCTTTGCATGACAAACCGAAGAATGTGAAATGCTTGCTGACATAGCGCAGACTTTGTTATTTAGCTTTCCATGTCGAATGGCAAGAGTGTCAACATCGTCTCACAGCTGACCTACACGAGTAACCTCTGAGTTTGAGATTTGGAGATTGAAGAGAGAAAAAACTAACAGCAGGCAGCTGTCAGGCTCCAAAAGAGGAAGCCCAAGTTTTAGACCAGTGCAGAAACTCATCGAGGCTGTAAAGCAAATTTCAAGACAGGTGTTTTTTGTCAAGTGTTGTGTGCGTCACTGAATGTGTTTGCCTGAGATCTGACCCTTCTCCTGTTGGTCTTTGCCCTACTTAGACTGTTTGCTGGGGCTTTGGAGTTGTCTGTAATTGTGCACTTCTTTGGAATACGCATTCTTTTATGATTATAGTCACGCTGTATTGTATTAGCTTACATATTTATGTGTTGATGTTAATAGTCAGATTCTGTTTAGTAACTGAGTGTTTTCCTTAATGGTATCATCTGACAGGTAATATCATCGAAGTTCTGTATTCAGACTTACTCCCTCCTGGCACAAACCTCATTTACTGATTACAGCTATCTTTTTGTAAAGATAGTTTGCTGTTCCACGGGTACAGAGCGACTCCTAAAAGCCTGGAGGCTAACAGGGGTCCATAGCTAGCAGTGTGGGCCGAGTTGTGGGAATGTCCATCCCCAGTGCAGTGCCTTTCTGGCTGGAGAATGGCTTCACTGCATTTCTGTGTACAGCAGTGATGAGGAAGTGGCAGGGGCAATAGTGCATCATTTTATTTTTGCTCTCTTGGGATTCTGGGAGCTGCTGTATTTATATTGGGTCATTCCTTGGTGTCACAGTGAGTCCCTTGGTGGCCGGCAAACCATTCTGTGTTGCAGGAGATTACCCTTCTTATCTTTGAGTCCTACTCCGCTCTTCTCCATTCCTCAGTTTCCTCATGGTTTCAGGGTCTTCCTAAGGTGACACTGTGACCTTTTTATGCTAGGATTCACAGTGGAGTTGAGGCTTCACAAACCAAGCATCACTTTGCTCCTGCTCTCTCTGAGCTGAGACCTGACATGCTGAGGCTCAGGCAGCTCACTGTTAATGCAGCTACATGAGGTTTAAAGACTCTCTGCTATTCTATAAACAGACATTAAGTCTTTCACGTGATAGTCCCGTGCTGCTTAGGTGTATACACTTAAACATAGATTTGGCCAGGATAAATAAATGCATGCTTTGTACTAGAAGCACTTTGAGCTACTTTGCCTGGTATTTTAAGAATGTATGGCTTTTCCTTTAAAATTTTCTGCTATTCTCACTAACAATAAAGCATCTAATTTTATTAGCACTGATTGCTGCAATTTGTGACTAATTAATTTGACGCAAGTGCCATTGGAACGGTGCGGAGTTAGCGCACGGAGCCTCAGTCTCTTCCACATGGCTGGAGGCTGCGTTTATGTATGTCCAGGTATACGTGGTCAATCAGTAGCCAGAGGATCAGTGCTGAACGTGGGGAGCCTGATCGCTGCCCGAGCAAAGTCCAAGGGCTGAGCTCAGCTCTTCTCAGCTACATTTTATTTTGTCACATAGCTGACAGAGGCTCAGCTCAGCAGCTACTGCGGAGTTGCCACGTGCTACCATCGGCCCCAAGTAACGCTTTTTATCTTTCTAATCTAATTTTAGCTTTTAAGTTTTATCTCCTCTGATTATGTTGTTAGTTGGAGTTCATTTTCATATATATCAGCTAATTCATTCGTTTTGGTTTGGGGGGAACGAGCGAACCACCTTGAGCGTTCAAAAAGGTTTTATTCCCACTTTCATGTTCGCTGTCGAGATTGATTTATTCCTGCTATGAAACTTGCAACTAGGAATATTCTTCATAACGTGACTTAATGCCTTAAACATCTCTTTGAGACTATTGATGTTATTTGATGCTGTCTCATCCGCGCGGCCACGGTTCTGTGTCATTAACATTTTAATGTGAAGGTTTCATTTTAATTTTCAGAGGTGGCCGTAACAAAATGCTTCCCTAGAAGTGTTTTGTGTGCTTAAAGGATGAATAGAATATTGTTCTGAGATGGCTAGAAGTCTTTGGTAGAACCTGAGTTTTAATTGTAAAACAAGGTTACTTCTTGTTAATATAGATTAAAAGCAAGTATATCGTGCAACAACCTGAAATTGCTCGTCCTTCCTTTTAGTGAAGGAATGTAGGTGTTTTAGCCTCCAACACCAACGTCCAGAGGGTAGAAACACACCGCAGCTTAGAGCTGGGTTTCATTTCTGCAATTGCTTCTGGCCGTCACTTGATGAAGCAGAATTCTAATTTTCTCTCTTTCCACGATCTGATTTTGCAGCAGTTGTGTCTGATAAAATAATCACCCTTTCCCGTGAGTCATACCTCATGTTTCCCGCTCTGCACCGCAGCAATTCCAGTCCTGTTTGAACCAGTTATCTTACCTTAACAGTGTTGTCATGAAGGAGATGGAGATTCATGGTGGTGCAGTTAGACTTCTTATAAAAGCGGAGCCCAAGTTGACTTGCAGCCTGGTTAAGCTGTATGGGATTGTGGGAGGAAAACAGAGTTTTCTTCAGACATTTTCATGTATAGCAGTGAACTGTAGTTATAATAGAACAGTAGATTCATAGAGACATGGGAAGAGCACAGAGTACTGACGAGGAGAAGCTCTGGCCCTTAATGCCTAGTAAGCTAGCGTCCGGAAAGTCTGTGCTTAGTGTCTTTAAAATCTATATGACCCGAAATCACGTGTTAAAGGGAGTGTGGCATGAGTAGCCAAGGAGGTGTTTTCCAGCTGTATCCTTGCACTTCGTTTGGTGTGCCTGTAGCAGTGAGAAATGGGAATGCTTGCATTATTCCAACTTGCAGTATGGATTTTTGTTGATACACCTGGTTGTTATCCCCCTTTCATCATCCTTTGTGCAGCTTCAGTAAAGCCCTTTAAACAAAGCTATCCAGTGACCACTCCTTCTACAGCAGGGCAGGCTTTATCAGTCTTAGTTTATGTTAAGTCTCTGATAGCAGTGTGAAACACTGTTTTACCCCTTAGCCACGCTCTGCTAATATTCACATGGAGCAGAAAGGTGAGGGACTGATTTAAAATTATTTTTTACGTTAATATTTCAGGGTAAAACTGAAAATGAGGGGGAGGGGGTTATTATTATTTTTTTCCCCCTTAAAAAAAAAGGCCAGAGAGATTTGTTACAGAACAGCAGTGCATCGGTGGAGGTTCTGAAGCAAAAAGTCACACTGGGGTTTTGCTGTGTCTGACTGCAACAGGAATCTCAGTTTTGGTCTCCTGTATTTGAGTCATTTCTCCAACAATATTTAATTATCTCTGTCTCTGCTGCCAAATGATTTCCTGGAAATGAAATGGTTTCCGCACAAGATACTGAAGGGTGTTAATTGGACTCTTGGCTATTGCAGAGCTATCAGATCACAGAAGTGGGATGGAAAGAATTAAGGTTGAAGTCCTTGAACTCCCGCTTCCCCCTGGATGATTTAGCTATGAAAATGAGCTTAGATTCCAGGGGAGTCCTATTGCTTTCTGAAGACGTGCATTTTTTATAAACCAGTGGAATATTTGATGATCTTTCATCAGAAAGGCCCAGTCTGTGAAACGATGGTGCAGTTCAGCTAAAGGAAAGAAAGCGAAATGCTGCTCAGGAATGGTTGCTTTTGCTGAGAGCAGAGTGCATCCTCAGGTTGGCATGCAGCTTGGAAAACTTCAGGCCGAGCATCTCGCTTTTGGCAAACCGATAAAACGAAATTGAAATCATCCCCCCCGATAATTATTTCATCACTGTAACAGAGCCATCTCTGAAGCAGAGGGTGTAGCCTCAGAGAGAGCAAACACGCTGCACAAAGCCCAGGAGGGCTGGGGCTGGGGAAGGAATTACTGGGCGAGGAATGGTTTTGCAATTTTTGCTCTTGCTGAAATGCTCTGAATGGTTATACAACCTTGCAGAGATCCTGAAGCCTCAGGACTTGTGCAGGCCAGGGAGTGGAGTAAGGAAACAGCATCGGTGGTGATGGTGGGGGAGGATGCAGCGCCCTAAGAGAGGCTGAGCTTTGAACTCCATCAGATCCTGGAGGGCAATTAAACACACAAGATTTCCTACTAGAAACAAGGCACACAAGGGAATCTCCCTATTTTCTGTGCTGTTAATCATTGAGAGGAGAGAAGAATGAGTGAACGAGGTAAAAAAAAAAAAGGAAAGATGTTAGACCCCAGCAGGATGCCTGCTTGAGTTGCATCTCAATAAATAGTATGCTAATAGGCACTGTTTTCAATAACTTGATTTGCAAACGGATTATATATGTGTTAATTACATTGTGCACACAGCCAATAATGTACGTGGTAGGGTTGGTTTTTTTTGTTTTGTCTTTCCTTTGCATTTCCATTTGCAAAGTGAGGCATCACTTCAATGAATATTGCAAAATTATGGAAGGAAAGAGGATAATGCAGTGAATAATGGCATGCTGAGCTGGATGCCCAGGGATCAGAAGCGTTTATTGGAGGAGCCCAGGACCAGCATTAGCTGTGGCACCGACATCTGTCGTGACACCTGATGAAAATAAATGAAACAAAAGTACGCGTGCGTGCGTGGTAGTGCAGCGTTGCATGATGATCATCAACCTGGTGCTGGGTGATTACTTGGCGCATAGCTGCGTGACCTGTGCTGAGTGTTATCAGTTGCACAGCCTCGAATCAGGAACGTCACTGTGCCTTTGGTTGGTGGCTGTGCCAGCTGTGGCAGGGCAGGTGACACACCTGGTGCTGTGAAGAGGCAGAGGAACAAGGGCAGGCAGTACACACACACATGCAGAGTTTTCCAGACCAAAATCAGCCCTTCCCCTGCCTTGGGAAAATGCAAGTGTGCTCATCTGTCGTTCCAGTCTAATTATTTAATGTATAAGGCATCTAGTAGAAATATTTACCTGCTAAGAAATGGTAAGAATATAATTTACAAGTTCTTATCAGATTAATTTTTCGGGTATCAGATAACTGTATCGGGTATCAGATAATCTCTTCCCTATAAAGCACAGATGTTTGGAATTAGCAGCTCCGTTTCAAAAGAAAATAACTGTTGAATGCAATAGCTCACCACATCAATATTCGGTTGTTATTGCCGTTGGTGTTCTCACATCCCGTGGCAGCTCATTCTGCACGCCTTACAGTTATCGTAGTATCTATTGCACTGAAAAGGATTTGCTCATCCGGGGAGAAACTAAATGATTTTAATCATTTCGTGGACATGCCACCTGCTCAGCTTCACTCAGTGTAGCTGGCGTGTGCTGGTGATGTGGGTTGCTTTGAGGCTTGCATTGGTTGCGAGGAGAAGAGAGCTTTCTGTATAAGTGAACAGTTTTGAGTGAGTTTTCAGGTTCCTGACATGACTGCAGACACGTTGGCCTTTTGTTAAGAGCAGCCCAGCGCTGATATGTTCGCTGTCTGAACAGCATGCAGCAGTGCTCCAATCTGCAGGACCATTAGTATCCTCCAGTAAAGCTATTGTTTTATCAGGGCTTAGGAAAGGTCAGAAGTTCACACGAGCAAGCCCTGACTGCAGCATGTTTATGAGATAGTGAAGGACAAGTTTTCTTATTGCTTGATTAGGAATTCCTTTCTCTGAACAAGCAGAAATATGGAGTCCTTAGGAGCTGTCTGTGTTATTCACTAAGCCATAAAATGCTGAGCTAGGAAGGCCTTTGGGTTAAAAGAATGCACCAGTTAGGGCTGCTGTCTTGCAGGTCAGTGGTCTCAGTTACCTTTTAATCTACAAAGATGGTTGGAAGGCCAACTCAATGGCAGGGGTGAGAAATATCTGCAGATCAGTATTACATTGGTAGCCTATCGTGGAAATGGCAAGTTAGTCTGCTTATCAGGCAGTGGTAGCAGGAATAAGACAGAAGCAATTCACATGGGAAGCTGTTCAAACAGAGGAAAGCTTTTAAAAGACAGTCTGAACGAAGGGTGAGTCTCTGCTCACATGTGGTTTTCAGAACATCCTCATGTTGCATGGGTAATTGGGTCCCTTTGTTTTATTAGCAAAATGCAGGCGGACTAACAAAGCAAAGTTCGTTCCTGTTGTAGCTGGAGTTTGCATTTTCGTTCTTTGCCCATTCCTCCATTGAAGTATTTATGTGGTTCAGATGCTTACAGACTCAGTAATGCGGACACTAAAAATCAAGCTGCGTGATACTAGCTTGATTGAATATATTGAATATCTGCTTTAATGAAGATAAATGATTTTTCTAACGAGATGTATTAGGTTTTTAACAGCCACCACAGCAATAAGCAAGTGTAAATCCTGAGATACGTCTAATTAGGAGACCAAAGCAATTAGGCCGGATCAACATTGATCATAACTGAGTTGGATTTGACTAAAATGCAGGTGGCTGGCAGAAATGCTTCTACAGTGGATTGCATCAGATGGGTAATCTCTGCTACCGATTGAAATTTCAGTGTTTTTGGAAGGGACATTGTGGGAGGAGGGTAAATCAAGTTCTGTAGGGGTTTTCAAAGCCATATTATATTGTAGCTCCTTGGAGGGCTGCTTGTTTGAACAGCAGCATTTTCAAGTATAGCTCTGTAGGCACTGTGTGTTCTTCTGGAGTGCATCCTCTCAGGCCCAAGTAGAAATGCAAAGAACTTGTGATTCAAACTTTCTCTCTTTCTAGGCTGTTCGGTAGCTATGGAACCTCTCACACCTAGACAATGAGTTTGTGTAGCTTCTCACATATGCAGTACTGTTTCTGGGGGAAGTTGTTATGCTAGAAAGCTCAGAAAGCAAACTGTGAATTGTACATGGACATCTGTCACGTGTCCATCCCAAAGCCTCTTACCACATCCCTGGGAAGAGAGCAGTCATGCCAGTTGCACTGGGTTTTTCTTTGATAACTTTGTGTTGTGGATCAAGCGTTTCTTGATTCTTTTGTTGTTTCATTACATTGGCTTTTGTGTTCCAGGATCAGATTTTTTTTTCGTGTTATCTAGACTGTACTTACAAATCATTTGCTCTGTTACGTGTATTTTCAATTTGATTATTTTCCATGTAATTTCTTTGCTATCTGTTTTCCATATATACAGACATTTATTCAAGTTTATATACAGGAAATACACTGATGACATTTCCCACTCTAGAAGTTAGAGATTTGGCAATGTGTTTAAACTGAGAAACAAAAGCTAGTCCTTGGAACACATGAATATAGCCATTGGGTTCAGCATTCATTTGGAATTCCTTTCTGACAATAGCATGCAAGCTGCATCACTGCTCAGCAACCTCAGTTTGTATTGGATTATCTCCAGCTGCCTGCCTTTTTCTTTCTCAGCTGCCACCAGAAAGTAGCTTCACCCTGATGTACTTCTTCATATGAAGCGGGCATGGTAGAAAGCATGCCTCCCACTTGGGGCAACACTAGCGTGCCGCGTAGGGATAGCATTTTTTAAACAGCCTTTTCAGTAAATCTGAGAGCATTTTTGAGCATATATTACACATGAGTAGATAGATTTATCATCTCCATTGGGCACGCGTGTCCCCGTTGGAGGAAGCTGTGGTTGTGTTCAGTTGGTCAGCGAAAGGCACTTGCTAAGGAGGAGATGCTAAGTCTGCCTGATGTTATCTCCATGCATTTCTCTCCTCACTCAAACCATCTCAGTATTCTTCAGGAGGAAAGATTTGTTAAAATTGCCGTTGTAATTATTGTAAGACGTCAGTTTGCCCAGCTGCAAGTGGAGTGCCTTCCATGGAGAAATGTGGCAGGCGCTTCGTACAACACGTTTAGAAACAGCTTACAAAGACCTTGAAGTGCAATGTCTTAACAGACTTGTTTTGCTTTTATGGCCACTGCAGTCATCAGCTGCAGACATTTTATAAGCTCCTAACTGATATATTTCAGCTAATGAGAATAAAAGCGTAAAAGGAGTGAAGATATTGCAGGAAAACTTAATTTTCAGGCATTTTGGTGTTCTCTAAGGGAGAGCTTGAAATGAGACGAGATTTGTGCTGCTTCAGCCTGGAACACAAACCTGTAATCATGGTTTTGGGCCTTTTAAAACAAAAATCAAAGCACAGATTTCTTTGATAGGTCTTGGTTATTTTTGTGGTTGCATGCAGTTTTAACTCAGCTCAGGCGACGCACTGAGGTGGTTCTTCCTTGCATTAATGGAAATAGCACTCAACTGGGGAGAAAAAGAGCAAGCAATTGGAGGTGCAATGTTTTTATTACACTGAGTATTAGGACACTTTGCTGCCTTTTCTAAGCAGCTGTTCTTTAGGTAAGTTAATACCTGGGGTCTCTTTACTTCTCTCAAACTTTAACTACCATAAAAGAAGTTAATGTAAAGCCGTTCACAGCTTATCTCACCCGATTGCTATGCAGGAGTTCTAACACAAACGCTTTTATAAACTGCAGCTATAACACACTAATCTTCTGAACTTCCTGACCCATAAAACTATGATTATTACTACATGTAAAATTCATCTGGAAATATCCCTCTGTATTTAGTATTATGAGTATTATGTTCCAAAATCGCTCCTCCTTTGCAGCAGAAGGGTTGCCAGGAAGACAATGGGGATGTAGATTAGTGCATAGGGAGTAGCACTGTACCTTAATCTTGTGATTTTTGTTTTTATTTTTAGTTGTTAATGTAAAAGATGGGATGTTCAGATTCATTTTTTTTCCCCTAGGTTGCCGTTTCAGATTCGATCATTTTTGGAGCTAGAACATTTCTTGCTGTCCTTAACCACTAGCACAAGTCAGTTGCTCATTTTCCATACACCTCTGTGAGCAGGCAATTAGGGAACACCATGTCTGGGGAAGGTCGTTAGCGAAGACAGGAAGGATGTTGAAGGTTAGAAGAAAGCTCTACTATTCCAGTTGTGATTCTTCTAAGTATCCATGATATTTAAGAGTTATTTCTAGCAAAGAGAGCAGCTCGTGGGATTTGTTAGAAAGGATACCTCTGGTCCAGTTAAACTCAGCAGAGGTGAGTCTATGGGTAACTTTACCCTCACTTTTATTGTGGATAATAAATACTTCTGTTTTATGTGACTCTTGTCTGATCTTCTGCAAAGCTAGTGCTGTCTGTGGCTCGGCATGTAGGCACGTACGCAGTCGGAAGGGGCTGGGGTGACTGCATTACCAAAAAGCAGGAGAGTCATGTTTCTATCTTTCATTTCCCATCAGACTAACTTAATATAGATAATAGTCCAGCTGCATAAAGATACTAAATGGACGGCCTTTTTCATTTTAAAACACAAACATTTGTGTTAAACGATGAATTTCCGAAGCCACTTTTATTGTTAGCATTGTTCCAAATGGCAAGTTGTCACATCCACCAGCCTCTAAATTACCGGTCTTCTTTGTTGCTATAGTAACATCATGGCCACTAAAATATAGACTCCAGAATAGAAAAGCAAGCTCAGACTGCAACTCATTTATTTGAAGGTTTTGGCAGAAGAATTTCTCCGCTGTCATTATTTTATAACCTTTGAATAGTTGCATTTTAACTCTTTCAACCAAAAGTACAGCATTATGCAGATACGTGCCTCTAATTTAAGATAAGATACCCAAGCTGGGCCCACTTAATAAGTATACTGGTGCGGGTGACTTCCACTGAGTCCTTTCCCTCACTTCTCTTTGGCTTCCAGCTGAGCGATTGATGGTGTTCTTGAGGTGAAGCTAGGAATGCAGCCCGGTCTCGTCTTCTCTGCTTTCTCCATCTGAAAGGCTGCCCTTCTCCTTTTCATGACACACTTGCTCATCAGTGGCCTAAACAACGGAAACCTACCCTGGCTGGATTAGTAGTGTAGCTTCTTGCTTACTGAACAAGTTCTTCTGTAATAATGGGGACGGACTTGCATGTTCCCTTATGGCTGGATGTCAGTGCCTTAGGCAATGTTAGCAACTGTGTGGACTTCAGCAAGAGTCTCTGAGTTCTTTGTATGACGCCCTGAGTACCAAAGTACAATTAAAAGTGCTCTAGGTTCTCTCTTGAGTTTAATCCCTTCTCCATGTGTGTATGTACTGTAATTCACTCCTTATCACCCATTCTGCTCTCTCCATTTTACAGTCTAATTCTCTGTCTTTAATCATGTTTGTCTGACCTCCTCATCATGGCTTTATGGCCAATAGATCTCTCTTTTCACCACCTTCCCAGACATTACTCCTAACCTCAGTTTCCCTATTCCAGATCTATCCCTGGTCTCTTTACACATCTACGTTTGGTGTTTTTTCTCACCAAGCACCCTTCTGCTTATAGTGATCTTGAGCCTTGATTCTCCATCCAACCTGCCTTGGGCTCGCTTCTACTTCTACTCCAAGTTCCAGTGCTGCCTTCCATTCCCAACTAGGCGTGGCTATCCAACACCGCTGTGTTTTGCATCGTCTACGTTATTATCACCATTCCACTTCTGTTTGCAGTATTTCCCTTTGTGGGTACTCTGGGGGGATGCTTCCTGCTCTGTGCCTGAAGGTGCTACCTGCAGCACTGATCCAATTAGCACGCAGGAGACTCAATCAAGGGTGAGTCTGCGTGGGCTGCAGGCAACCAGCTGTCCAGTTCTCACTGCCTTACAGGTTTTCTGACGTTTATAGGCTGTATTTGTGCAGCATGAGGGTCATTTGTGCCTCTGAGTGCTGCTTCCCACTAACTATTTACTTTTTACTATTTACAATTATTTAAAATAACTACTTACATTTACTACTTACTCGGGCATAATTTCATGTATCAATAACAAAATCCCACGTGTACAGCAAAATGCAGAGATAGAGGTAGAATACTGTCAGGAAGTATTTTTATTGGGCTAAAATAAGAGTTTTGAGTACTCCAAATGGTAAATTTTTATTCACCAAATATGTATAAATACCCATCTTTATTCTGCTTGAGTTAAAGGAAAGTGGTAAGTCCCTCGCTTTACTGATTAGTGTACTTAATTCCTAATCAGAGAAATCTTACGTATCTTGTCCCAGTTTCTTTATTAATAGATAAAGATATAAAGGTGATAAGGTGTTTAGCAGTGGATCTGTATTGAAATTTATTCTTTTTTTTTTTAATCTTTGTCTATGTGTAGCATTTGTGTTTTACCAGCATTCCAAATATTTAATGCTGAAATATTTCAAGTATGTCATCTGTTTTCATGCTGCTACGTTCTCATAGAGCAAACTGTAGTTATTTTAGCAGTCACACGGTTGAATCAGTCCGTGAGTGTAAAAACACACTAGGAAATAGACTTGTGCAGATTGTAGGCTTTCAGCTGAGATGGAATACTGTCATTTAGTACCTTCAAGTACAGGGTTGCTGACATGGGCTTTTACTCCATACGTTACGGTATGTGATCCGGAGGCACCCAGTCTGCCTGTTGTACTGCCATCAGGTTACATCTTTTCACAGATGACCTAGTACCAGCAGAAAGCCTTGACCTCTCACTTCTCCAGCACTTCAGAGGTTAATTTTGTTGAGGGATCAGATTTCTTTCTAGGGGAAGTTTCTGATGATCACCTTCTAGCTCGGCTTTACTTGCCAGTGTCTTTCAGACCTGCTGGATGCTGAGCGCTGTTGAGAAACAGCTTTCTTCCAAAGCCCGTGCCTAGATAGTCAGGTTGCGAGCTGCTTTATTTCGTGGGGTGTTAGATGGTAGCCTCATGAAGGTATCAGCCTGTAAAGTAAACCTTAGTCCCTTTCCTGGGATTCTTCATGGGCAGCAAGGTGGAGAAGTGCTTTGGCCCAGGAATATTGCAAGGTAAGGCGGTCTGTGCGCTTGGAAAGCATCGTGTGCGTTGTGTTACACCTCTGTGTGAGCAGGTCTGGTGTTTCAGTTCTGGCAGCAGTGGAAACGTGTCACAGTACGCAGCAAATGCGAGAAGTTTGCTCCCTGCGTTCTGTATTTCCGAGCGCACAAAGTCAGTATATTGTATTTGCAAGTGTTTTAATGAAATAATCAGGATGCCCATGTGTGGGAACTGACTGCTACTGCTGTGCTTGTTTTTTTCTGGCTTTATTCTGTGAGGTTTATTGACTGTCTGTTTAATAGGTTGCAGTCTGGGAATCTCTCCACGTCACAGAGTTTCAGTTTCAGAAAGCTATAGGGCTGTGTTATTTTTTAATGCTCCTAATCTGAGCAAAAGAAGGATCTCCCTATGAGAATGAGCTCACTCCTCTCTGAAACAAAGGCGAGAGTGAGGCTTTTTCTGGCTGTTATCACAGCACGGGGTGCACTTGCATTTCAGGACAGACTGTGCAGCTCTGATTCTCACTCCTGTGCAAAGTCGCATTGGTTTCCTGATGAACTCTTTGTCTCGGAAGGTTGTTACATCTTTTCCCCTTTTGCAGTTTCTTTCAAGTAATCCTGATCTTAAAGCCTGCTGTAAACCAGGCACTGGTTAAGATGTTGAAGTTCTGCTGACTTAGTAGGAGCTGGCATCCTCAGTGCACGCATCACCACGCTGCAAAGAGCGAGGCACATCACTTGGATGTGTGTCTGTTTCTTCTGTGTATCACCGGCACGCTGGAGATAGCTGTTTTGCAGTGAATTTGCTTTCTGAGGGATCAGGCTGTACACTAATTAACACCTCTTATTACCAAGTTGGTCTGCCTTTTGAGAGAAGAGCCAGCAGGCTGCAGGGCATTGGGAAGGACAGATACTGCCTTGGTGCTGTGGGCTGGGCTGCCAGGGAAGCTGCAAGTGGCTTTCGTTCCCTCTGCCCAGGTTTCTGCCTTGGTTCACTGATGTAGAAGCTTTGTGGCGTGTTCTGAGCAAGGAGGAGCTCCAGAGGTGACTGCAGATTGTTCCCAAAGCCTCCAGCTGATCGTGTCCCCAGGATCACCATGTGCAGAGCTTACGGGAGATGCGTTTGGGCAGCAGGAGTTAGGGCTGCTCTGAGGACTGCTCACTGCAGGGAATTGACACGCCTGCTGCATGTTTTTGTTTCCACGCTATCCTTCGTTCCTTTCCTTCCCCTGTTTAGTTACGTCAGTGCTCTAAGAATTTAGCTAATCTCTCCTTTTCCTCCGTTGCGTTCCAGCCCGTTTTTATTTTGTTTTGGAGCTGTGAATCTTTCCTTTGTTTCCCAAAGCAGGCTGCCAGGTAACAGGAGCTGCTCGTGACCTGCTCAGCTCTCACCCGCCGCATTCAGTTCTGGAGGAGCATTCAGACGGCAGACCTGTGTCGGAAAGCACTTTCAGTCAGTGCCACCCCTCCTTGGGGCTGTGACTTACAGAGTGCCTTTGTGCTGGGAGGGGACACGATCCCACAGGTATCAGCTCTGGGCATTGGGCCTCGTCCCCGCAGCCCCAGGGAGCTTTGGTTGGGGCCAAAGGGAGGAAAAAGCACGCTGCAGCTGCGAGCTGCATCTGCACATCTCCCTGGTGCTTGGCTGCGGACTCCTGGCTCTGCTGCTGGAGAGGGGAGCACAGGGAGCTGAGCCTATTCCACAGCTGAATCACAAGATCATCATTAAGGTTGGAACAGACCACGAAGGTCATCTTGACCGGCCATCAACCTGGCAGCTTTGAGCTGAAAGTCACTGCAAATACAGTGTCCACCCAGGAAGCAAGGGTCGGTAGCTGTGGCTGCGTGGGGTGTTTGAGCTGGATTTGTCAGAGCCAGCTGTGATGTTTGTCCAGCATTTGGGTCAAAGCTCTGATTTATCACCTCACCCCGAGGCCGCATAGTGCCATAGGAACAATTGTTCTGAACAGTGGCCAGAAAACAAGTTCCACCAGCCAAGCATTTTGCAACTGAATGCAGTCCTGGGGCTGCTCTGTTCAGTGGCTCCAGATAGCGAGTAACTGAAGTGTCTGGGAGCAAAAGAGATGGTCACTGGAATTTCTTCTTTATGGCAAGAGGTGATTAGTTGCAGTAGAAAGTCACGTTGCTTTCATGATGTTTTGAGTGTTTCAACTGGTGAGTTTACTGAGATTAGATGGGTTTAGCAGCCCCTAAGAGTGCACTCTAGATTTGTTCACTTGAAATTTGGCAGTGGCTTGTCAAATTTTAAGGGCAAATAAAATCTCGTGTTATTTTTTTAAAGGGTTACTAGCACTGGTATAAAAAAATATAAACAAAAAGAACATGCAGACTTCTTCTTTCTACTGCTCTTCCCAATTGTTTTGGACCCAGACAGATTGATCCTTTTCTTTTGATAATTATTCTCTTTCAGTTAGGTCTTTTAAATGTAAATCCTGAAATGTTATCTTAGATGAATGCTAAACACATCTTGACAACTGGTCCCTGAACGTGAAAACGGCCTGAACAGCTCACAGTGCATCTCCAGGTTAACTGGGTGCCAGAAGTGTTGTGTAGGGATTGGATTCTGTTCCAGAAGGGACAGAGTGGAATCGGTCTGTATTTGTTTTCCCCTTCCCCTGTTTGCTTTTCAGTTTGATGGCCTCACTTTTCAGCGTGTTTCCAGATAGGAGTGCTGTCCCTGGGCTCCACCTTTGGTTAGAAACAGAAGGCTTTGTTTCAAATTGCATACGAAGAGGTGTAATAAAAGGGAGAAACAAAGACTGGGAGATGGTGGGTGATTAATAACCCTGTGAAATAGTTAATGCAGTTTGCTGTTTTTTGAACCAGACTGTTGTACTTCTTCTGCTAACATTTATTTGTCACCTTTTCTAACAACCCGAAAGGAATTGCACGGAAGGGGCTGTGTCTGGCTTTTGGATTTCTGACACAGTGATGTCAGTATTGTAGGAAATCCCAGAAGAAAACAGTGGAACACTGGAGCTTTCAGTATCTCACTTTATAGCACAATTACATTTTTCTGGCTTTTTAATTTTTTCTTTTAATTCTTTGAAGACACTGTGGAGTTTCAGTCATTTTACGCCTTGATCTTATGTTGTTGTTGTTGTTGTTCTCCTATCAACTAATAAATAGTTAAATTTTTAGGTAGAAGAGGATAATTACCATGTTTCCAGTTGAAATATTGTAGAGCCCCAAGGCCCTGTCTTCGACAAATGTATTTTTCAGCAGCTCATTGCAATTTTGGTTTTGAGTGAGGAGCCAGCAATGTTAGAATCCACACCCATCCGCAGCAAAGGGTGGATTTCCAGCCTTTAACAATAGCTTTACTGGGTCGTGTTTTAATGACGTTTTTCTTTGGACTTGCAAACTGCTAATGTTTCTACAGTGAGGGTGTATGTCCTGAGGATTGCTGGGCGGTTTTGGACAGCTTCACGTGCCCTCCGAGCTGACAAAAGATGACCCAATTCTGTGGATGATGATTATGCAAGATGGGAAAGTGCTGATAGACTGTAGAAAAATACAAGTCTGAGCCTAACCGCTTTGCAAGCCTGTTTCAAAAAGCAGCTTTGAGTAGTTGACCTGGTGCTTTATGTGGGCGATCCATGTTGGCAAAGATGTTAGTCACGTTAGGGTGAGCAGCCTGGGATGGGGAAGGGAAGGGCACGCTGCATGCTTCCCAGAGCCCCACTGCTTCAGATGAAGGGTGCTGCTGGGCTTGCAGGGAGCAGGAGACAGCTCGGTGTGCTTTGGGTAACTGCTAACGTGAAAACACACTGCAGAAAAAGAGAAAGAACAGCACGGGGAGGATGAGGCTGCACCTTCCGTGGGAAGGCAGAAGTGCCAGTGTTGGGCTGTGGTGGAAAACTTCCCCACCTGCCCTTCAGCTCTGGTTAAAGCTTTGCTGCACCCTTGCCTGTGTCTCATCTGTGACAACACGTCTTTACTAGCTGCTTGACCCTGTTGCATCATCTGTTTTCAGCGGTGGTAATGGTTTTTAAGAGAGTGGCTGTATGATTTCCCTGTATTATCCACTGTTAAGATTTCGTGTAGTTTTCAGCCGTTGAAGTGAAGTTTCAGGTAACTGATCAAGTAGGGAAAGGAAAGCCCAAGCATTCTGGCTTCAGGTCATGGTTGAGTAGGCTTTTGCTGACATCAGCCATTATTAATTGCACCAGCTAAATTACAAAGATGTTATCACGGCTCTGAGAGGCAAGCATACTGTAATTAAAGGGGCTCTTGGGTTCTGCATCCTTTCTTTTGGCTTTAACCATCAAGGCTCTGACTCTAAAGTGAACAAATTTATGCCGAGCCCTCAGCGTTGTTGCAAAAGCAGTGTGCCATAGAGGTGCATCCATCTGGTGACAGATGCCGTGTCCTGCATCGCTGTGTGTTGCAACAAATACAGAGTGGTGAACTTATTGGCATGAAGAGCTTGCAACGTAACAGCATCTTGCCCATGGGTAGCGAATGCTTGGCTTGTCAGAGCAGCCACAGAGAAGCCATGCTTCTTGGTGGGATCAGCATGCCTGCAAGAGTCTTACTGCTTATCTTCCAGCCACCGTAATCTCTCTGGATCTCCGCGTGGCTGTCCTTTTTTAATGTAGAAACAGATAGCAACCTTGAAAATGCAAACTTCGAATGGCTAGCCTCCATCAGCACATGAAAGATGTAAAGCCCAGGATGTATTTAAGGGGAAGCCACAGCAATCAGTGCATTCAGATGCGGGCTTCCACCTTTGTCATTCGGCACTTGTCCCAGTTACATATGCCCGAGATTGCCCAGCTGAAGTCGATGGGTCTGGCTGATAGCAGTAAAAGTGCTTGCAACTGAAAAGTATTTTCTTGTTTGTAGTTCTTGCAATGACTGCTGAGCAGAGAGTGATTCCAGCACCCATCCCTGCTGTCCCTTGTCCTGCTGCAGGGTGCAGTTTGGGCCAGCAAAGGGATGTTAAGGCTCATGGATGTGAGCAGCCAGCTGGTTGTCTGAGATGATGCAGGAAAAGCTCCCACGAACGGCCCTGCTGGCAGGTTGGTGAGGACCAGAACTTGAAACAAAGCAGTAGTAAAAAGCAGCTGCAAGCAGTAACCGTTCCTGCAGGCACACACTGAGCGTCCCCATCGCTGCTCATGTTCCCATGCAAGGTGTGCTGCTGGTGGAGCTGTGCAAGTTGCCTGAATTTCCTGAAGGACTGATAACGATCTGTATGTGTTTCCAGCCATAGTTACCTTTTGTGTCCTTGTCTTAGTTTCAGCTGGGATTGTTGTTTTCTTTGTCCTGTCTGGTGTGATGCTCTGTTTTGGTTTGAGGAGGAAAAAAATACTGATAACACACCAATGTTTCTGGGTGTTATTGAGCAGTGCTGTATGGAGCCAAGGCCATTTCAGTTTTCTCAGCTTCTCCTGCTGTCCTGCCAGCTGGGAGGGGACAGAATCAGGACAGCCAACTTGCAGTTGCCAAAGGGATATTGTGTACCGTATGACATAGTGCGGAAAGAAATTCTCTCTACCTTAATAAATAGTTTTTGCCTCAACCCTCAAGTTCTACTTCCACTTGGTAGCAGCTGTCTGTTTTCTAAACATTTCTGATGCCACTGATGCTGTGAGTCGTGGATCTGAATTGCGTGTGTAACAGCCGAGTACAACAGCTTGCTCTGAGATCATTTTGTTCCTTGCGTTTGCATTCCATCAAGGCTGTGCACATGAGTGCTGCACCATCCCACACACGCCTTGCTGCCAGTTCCTGATGCCACACGGGGCCGTGGGCATTGCTCCGAGGGTCACTTCAAGGTTTGTTTGCTCAAACTTTCAATGGAGCCAGGGAGAAAAATGACATCATTGGTGCTGCCACCTTCACGATGTCGCAGAGTAGGCTGTGTGGCAATGGCATAGCGGTGAGCTGTATGAACTTAGGCTTGTTTTGCAGAGAAGATTAGCTATGAGCAGACTGTCTTCATCTGGCAACCAGCAGAAGGATAAGGCTTGGAGAAGCAATGATTTTCCTTTTGAATTATGTTGTGTATTCTGACCCGTGTTTTCTTCCTGTGTTGTTTTTTTTTTCCCAGCTGGGATGACAGCAGCTCTGTCAGCAGTGGGATCAGTGACACCATAGATAATCTCAGCACTGATGACATTAACACCAGCTCCTCTATCAGCTCTTACGCCAACACGCCTGCCTCCTCCCGGAAGAACTTAGATGCACAGGTAAGGTAAAAGAGTAACGTTGATATTCATTACTTTCCCGTGCAATCAACACAGTCGTCTGAAGTTGGATGAGCAGTTTATTCATGTCTTCACAGGTGTTATTTCTCGATGGAATAGTAATGAAATGCAGGAATGTTTTTCCGTTTCGCAGTAACCTTGCTCTGATTTGAAGCTGTCTTTACAGCTTTTCAGCAACTCGGGCTGAAAAACGTGGAAACTGATGGAGAAAACCAGTAAGCACGGAAAGAATTATTGTTGCTTTGACTCGTGATGAATACCATACTGCATCAAAAACAGAGCTACAGATTCCTAAATTAGTCCACGCTAATATTTTTGATGCATCTTTACCACCGTCCCCTTTCCCCGAGTACTTGAGCACCTGAACCCATGCACGGCCTTCCATGCAGTGGGTGTTGCTGAGAAGGAAAAGTCAAGCAGCAGTAACCAGCTTTTCCTGAAAGCTGGGAAAAGTGCTGGACAAAGAGGTCTTCTTTTATTCTTTCTTTTTGTTACTGGACCCTAACTTTGCTTTTAATATCTGTCCTAACGTAGAAGTGTGGCTGCTGTGAAGCGTTACTCTGCCTGCAGGACTGTGGTGCAAGCATATGTTACTCTTTGTTCCCTTGCCATAGTGCATATTTGAGCCTACATTAAAGATTTCCAGTTAGCCTCTGGTTGTGTATCAGTGATTTCATGTGTGCTCGAAACTGCTAATGCAAGTCCTGTACAAGTTGAGAGGAGTTAAGATCTATCAAGCATGTTTTTCAGTATCTAGAAGGGAGAGAATAACATAGGCAACTCAGATGTTTTTTTTTGACAGTTGTTAGTATCTCAACATCGTAATACTGTTGGGAAGAAAAAAAAAGGAAGAAAAAGGAGACGTGACTAACTATTAAACTAAGGAAAAAAAAATAGAAACTCATTTGACTTGTATCTTCTGATGGATCAGATTCTTGGAAACACCTCTAAGAGATCAAAATCTGTGTTGCTGAACTTCTCTTCCTCCTCCACAACTATCGCAGCATCCAAAAGAATGCAGACCTGTAGCAGGAGATGAGCTGAAGCATGTAAAGGGCATATAGCCATTAGGAGAGGGAACGGGGAGCCAAAACGTATGAGTTTGTTTACAGTTCTTTGTTTCGTATCTGTGACCTGCTTCTCTCCTCAGTTTCTGTGACTGAAACTATTTATTCTAGGTGCTACTCTCAACTGCAAATTGTTATCCATTAATAATACTTAATTTTCATTTCAACAACACAAAAAATCCTATTCTTGTCAGGCAGAGGTACGGAGATAGGTGGGAGTGATGGTACCACGTGCATCTCACAAGGTAGATTTTAGATTGCCCAAAGTCGTCCTCACTGCTCATGACAATAGTGAGTGCTGCATATATGCTTCTTCTGCCTTTCCTTGAAGACGGTGGCCTGTGCCAGGGTTTGCATTCCCCTGCGTGTTAAGCCACAAAGGATTGGTAGACATCTGCACAGGGATGCAGACTTTTCTTCTCTGGTGATCCACTGCTTTGGTTCTTGTAAATAGCAGGCACTTAACTTTTAAGCTACCGCATCTGTTTGAGGTGGTACAGAAGTTGGGTTTCAGATAATTAAGGAGGGAGCTGGAAGCTAACACATGTGCAACTGGGAGTTCAGACAAATAAGACAGCTCATCAGAGGGAGAGAGCCCTAACTTGTCAGTGTCTGCTGATAAAATCAGTAACTTACTCTGCAGTGAATAGGACATGCTCGCAGTACAAAGGAAAGTCTGATTTTCAGAGTTGCTGAATAACCTCAAATCTCCAGAAGAAGATGCAGTTTGTTCATCTCTGAGAACCAGGCCCTAAATACGGCCATGATTTAATCTTCATAGGCATTGATTATTGTAGTCCCCTTTGGTAGCAGTGATGTGAAGATGTTCTCAAGTCGATTTTGAACAAGACAGAGAAGGGAACCAGAATTTACTTCACTGTGTCACTGCATCTTGCTCTGATAATCAGAGTCATAGAATGGCTTGGGTTGGAAGAGACCTTAGAGATCACCTATTTCCAACCCCCTCCTACAGGCAGGGGCACTTCCCTCTGGACCAGGTTGCTCACAGCCCCATCAAGCCTGGCCTTGATAGCTTCCAGGGAGGAGGAAAGGAAACAATTCCTTTAAATAGGAAACAACAGCATCTTTAAACTGTTGGAGCAAGATGACTTCCCAGTTTCTTTGTATCTAAGGCAGGTTTATCTGTCTGCAGCTTAGTTAATGGGTTTCTCGTGCTGCATGTCTTGCTGTGTCCTGCAGCACTGTTTTCCACTTTCACCTAATCCAGGCCTTTGAGGTGGGTGGAGTTTCAGCTGAAATTGGAAGCCAGGTTTCACCATGTTTTGGTTTTGCTTCCTTAGTCACGTTTCTGTGCCGTTCTCGTTGTTTACCATTAAAGAAACATCTCTGGCCAAGGAGCTTCAAGGGTAAATGTGCAGCATTTCAAAGGCTGGGGAAAAAAGCTTGGAAATAAAGTGGGTGTGGGAGATGAATGAAGTAGAACTGAAGAGAGCAGAGAGAGAGGGCTTCTTGTAGTGCAGTTTACTGTGTCGAGATTGTACTGTTCTTACAGATGTGAAGTGGGAAAGTAGAAAGCACAGGAGCATTTCATAGTCAACCAAAGCTAAATAAAGCCTTTACTAGCAAGTAGGTGTGTTTCTTGCTCTAAAATCTGTACTGTGTAAGTATGCTATACCAGACAAGGTATTTCATGCATTGAAAGGTAGCCATCCCAATGTCTTCTAACCATACAGAAAGAAGGAAGCTAGAATGCAGTGTTTCCTTCTGTGCTAACTATGTTGAGTTGCTGTCTTTGCATGAAGGGGCTGGGAAATGACCTTTGAATAACACAAGGAAAATGCAAGAAAAAAAGTGTCTCAATCCATGCCTCAGGAAATGCTCGTGGGGCTCAATACCTCCATAAATGTAGGATCCAGATCCTGAAGAAAAGACCACTCTGGTGTGGTGTCAGCTTTCACACACTGATCACTTAGGCTAGTTTTTCTGGCTTTAAAAAAACAAAAAAGCAGTTAAAGTAAAAATCAGAAGAAATTAAACCACACCTCCCCTAGTTTCTGTGATACTTACGGTGTAATCTGGTGAGAAAAGGAAAATAATGAGCTCGAGACATACCTTGCAAACTTTAAAGTACAGCATTTTGCTGTAAGCATGATACGCTGTCGTGCATCCTTTCCTATGCTGTGATTTTCTGCTTATTCAAAGGGAGGAAAGGTTTGTGGGCTTTATAACATTTTTGGTGTTTGAAACAATTTGAAGTGATATTACCCTCCTACTGCTGCACAGTGCTTAGTGTCATTACTCAGCAACTTCCAAAAGTTCACTGAGTCTTAGTGGAGAACTTCACTTTTGCATGTTGAATTGGCAGGCTCTTTCATGATCCCAGAATCATTAAGGTTGGAAAAGACCACTAAGGTCACCCAGTCCAACCATCAGCCCGTGGTGCTGTGATGCTTGGAGGGCATTCCGATGCAGTTTTCATCTCGATCATGTCATCCTGAACTGAGCACAGAAGAATTGATTGTGGCATTAGAAAATTTGCCCAAATTACTCAACAGCATTTGAGAAGTAGAATTCTAAAAGGATAATTTTAGTAGTAATTGTTGCCAATAGGAAAAGCTCACGTAGGGGGAGTATATTTCGTGTATCTGGTAATAGAATTCACTTAGAGCTTCAGAGAATTCAGTGAAACTTTGTCCAAGAGAAAATTCTGTATTTGACATCTTTGCTAAATTCTCAGTGGGAGACTGGCAGCACAATCAGGCTGTTTATAGAACAGGGGAAAACAGTTTGTAAGAGCTGGGTACAGTTGAAAAACTGATGTAACCTGTGTTTTCTACACAGACTTGAGTGTTGCTAGAAAGTTGGGAGGGATTCACTTTTCTTCAGTTCTTAGGTCTCTTCCTAACATATTAGAATTAAGAGCATTCCGCATCTTAAGATCTGTTCAGAAAGCTGCCTCATCATGCTCTGGAGATCAGATTGCCAGACAAGAGATAGGAAAGCAGCAGGAACAAAGGAAAGCTAGCTGCACAGCTCCAAAATGATTTTTTGGCATTGCGCTGTAAAGGGTTCCTCAGAAATCTGAGAGGAGGATTATGAATGGCACAGGGCTGAATGTATCCTTTATAAAGCAAGTTTTCATTCTTTTTTATTTATTTATTTGTTCTAAAGGGAGCGACTTGTATGTTTTTTGTATTCTTCCATACTGCATTAGAAAAAGTATGCCATTGTTGGGGTACTTTTTTTTATTAATATGACTTTTCTTATTCAGTGGCACATTGAGTTTATTGCTACTTAGAGATGAGTACTGACTTTATTGATCACTTTAATGACTCTCTTCTGTGAAACTGCTTGAAAGGAAGATTTGCTGTGAGGGTTCTGTTATAATTCATTCTTTGTCCTAGACTGATGCAGAAAAGCATTCCCAAGTTGAGCGGAATTCCTTATGGTCCAGTGATGAAGTCAAGAAATCAGACGGAGGATCTGACAGTGGCATAAAAATGGAGCCAGGATCTAAATGGAGGCGGAATCCCTCTGATGTGTCTGATGAATCTGATAAAAGCACTTCTGGTAGGAAGAATGCTGTTATTTCGCAGACGGGTTCCTGGCGACGGGGCATGTCAGCTCAGGTTGGCATTACCACACCAAGGACTAAACCTTCAACCACCTCGGGCACATTAAAGACACCTGGAACAGGTGAGAAAAGGTTTAAGATACAAACAAGCCAAAAAATAAAGAAGGGGTGATCAGTAGGGAAACAGTCTGAATACTTGACAGAGGCAGAACCTGAATTTCAGGTAATCCTGTCTTCTTATTTTTTGGTTTTGGCTTTGTTGTTTTTTTTTAAACCTGTGCGGCAACTTGTACGTCCACATTTCTCTTTCTGTTCATTTTAAACTGAATATTTTGTAGCTGTACACTCTGAAAGTTGTTTTCAAGACAACCCTGGTCTTAAGCCAAGCTATTTTTGGGGCACAGTATTAACATATGAAGCGTAAATAATGTAATTTTAGCTTTTGAAGTCACGATTAACTGTAAGAATATACAGTGTATGTGGTTGAAGAGAGGTTTTTTTGTTGTTTTTTCCCCAGTACTAAACCAGCATGTTAATTTATACTAAAACACCTTTTAGCTTTGGACTTTCTCATAAATTTAGAAGCGATTTTAGCACTTGCAGATGTGTGAATGAAAAATTAATATCTCTCATTTGGTTGCGTGCACAACTGTACTCGAAAACGCTGAAGTCACTACTTTTTTTTTCTTGAAAAATACCTCTTAGGAAATTAATACTGATTGCCTAACACTGCTTCTTTCTGATGACAAAAAGGGATCAATCTGTAGTAGCTACAGAGCACTACATTTTTTTTTTCTTATCTGTCACTATTACATAAGGTTGTTCTGTTTTTCATATTCTTAAGGGCAGACACCACGTACTTTCTCTGGCAAGTCTGCATGTATAACTCACTGGAGTGGCATTTAAGTTCAGTGCAGACTAGATTGTAGTTTTTAACCACACTCTTGTGGCTAGCACGCTTTTGCTTTTCATGCTGCTTTGAGTTTCATCATTTGCTTGATGTTTTCAAGTCATTAAATATTAGAATTCTTTTTCTATTTTTGTAGGGAAAACTGATGACGCCAAGGTATCAGAAAAGGGTAGACTATCTCCTAAAGCTGGACATGTTAAACGTTCCCCATCAGATGCAGGACGCAGCAGTGGTGATGAATCCAAAAAGCTTCCCACAAGTAACTCTAGAACAACTGCTGCTAATGCTAATACATTCGGATTTAAGAAACAGAGCGGGTCAGCCGTAGGCATGACTATAATTACTGCCAGTGGGGCAACTATCACCAGTAGATCGGCTACTCTGGGGAAAATCCCAAAGTCATCCGGACTTATGGGTAGGACCACTGGTCGGAAGACTAGTGTTGATGGCTCCCAGAACCAGGATGATGGCTACTTAGCGCTTAGTGCCCGAACTAATCTTCAGTACCGTAGTTTACCCCGGCCCAGTAAATCAAGTAGCAGAAGTGGAGCTGGGAATAGATCTAGCACCAGTAGCATAGACTCCAACATAAGCAGCAAATCGGCTGGGTTGCCTGTCCCTAAAATGAGAGAGCCTGCCAAGGTAATTCTTGGAAGCTCTCTGCCAGGATTAGTCAATCAGACTGATAAAGAGAAAGGGATTTCGTCTGACAACGAAAGCGTGGCCTCATGTAATTCTGTTAAAGTGAACCCTGCATCACAGCCTGCTTCTAGTGGAGCTCAAAGTACTCACCAGCAAGGAGCCAAGTACCCTGATGTGGCCTCTCCCACTTTGCGCAGGTAGGCACTAAATTCATTGATTGTGAAATGGTGTTAGTTGCAGCTGAATGATCCAGGGCTCTGTGGGCCAGGTCTGGCTGTATTTTGAGGAGCACTTACGATTTAGTGTCCAAATGAAGGTCTTTGCATTTAATTTCACATCACCAGGTTGGCTAGTGTTGTAAACACGCACAACATTGTGGGACCAGAGCACAGCATTGTGAGACCAGAGCAAGAATTTAACTTTTGAAGAAGAAAACCAACCTGTCCGGCAGAAATACGGGCAATTGTGATACGAGTCTCGGTCGTAAGAATTGTGCCCAAAGGCATTATCTGTACTGGTATCACAGGAAGGAGTATTTTCTTGTGTGAAGGTTACTGAAGAATTCCTGCACCGATGTGTGTGTAGCAATCCTGGACGTGCTCCAGTGGTGGCTCAGATGACAAATTGACAATGGAAGAGTCATTTCAGATTTTCATTGTAATAGTATAGTCTGACCTACCACGTTTAGATTCACATGCCTAACCCAAACTGATGTTTCAGCACTGCAGATTAGGCCAGTGCCCTGTAAGACTCATAATAACAGGTACACAGGAGAAGCCTAAGAGAAATTCCTGTCTGAGCTGTGTTGAAATTTCTCATCTCAGGAGTATTTTTGAACAGCTATCTTACTTGTCTTCTGTTTCTCCACCATTGCCCCAGACTTCATTTTAACATGAATATTGAGTTGGGCAGGAATTCATTTCTTGATGCAGCGTGCATCGAAGTCTTGGTATTGGTGGCAGGTTGCGTTAATATTATTTTTCAATTTAATTTGACATTGAGTAGCTTGTCTGTTTCAAGTTGCGGTGTTTTACATTTCATTTTGTCTTGACACCATGATACCCATGCAGTTATGCTACATCATCCTGCTTGCAGTGATGTGATAAGGCTGCATTCCATCTGAAGCACCAGTGCAAGCACAGTGGCTGTGACAGCAGCTTAGGCTAAAGCTTTATATAGAGTTGTAGGCTGTTTCTTTTTAGCTGAGTGGTTTTATTTGGTTTTATTCCCAGTTATCACTAGATAAGCCGTGTCATAAACGTTTGATCTTCATCAGTGACTCCTTAAAATACTCACACAGTCCTTTCATTTCTAAGGCATGCCGCATGACAGATGCAGATTTTCAGTGTTGCATGCCTCAGGCACATAAACCTGGAAATGAGATTGATTTTTTTGATGGCAGATATATATAGTTTTTTTAATTAATAAAAAGCCACGTTGCTAGCTGTATTGAAATACTGCATTAAAATACATGCAACTTTAAAGAGAAGATGCTGAGACTGAATTTCACCATTATGTGAATTGACTTAGAATGTCATTCCTGCATTTTTACCAGCCTGATGAATTAGAGTCGTATGCATCCGAGTTGAATTTGACCTCTGAGCTTATAGTAAATGAGGAGCCATAGTTTTGCCTGCAAGTCTGCAAATATGTATATATGAGTGTCATAAGCAGTGAAACTCTGTAATTTTGCTGTGGGACCTTCACTGTCTCTCTTCTTTCGATATTCCCTTTAGCTCATGTGTTACGTATCCAGTGTTTCCACTGAATGCAGCCATTTTCTATCGTGATAGGTTTTATTATTAAGCTGGGTGTTCGTGCATTGCACGTACAGTGCTCTGCTTTTCTGTTAATGGGGGACAAGCACGACCAAACAGCCAGCTCACATCTGTCAGCTGCTTGTCAGTGACAGCAGGAAGGAGAAAACACATGGCCTTTCTTGTAGTGTATTTCCTTCCAGAATTAATTCCTGTATTGATTCGACTGTCCTGGGATGGATGTTTTCTGTCCCCTTCAGACTGCATCTTGTTTCGAACCTGTGGTTCAGCAGTACCCTGCCTTTGGCAGCAGAGTGTTCCTGGTTGTGCTGCAGTGCTTCATCCCTTCAGTTGCAGTAGAAATGCTGTGAAACAGCTTGGGATAGATTGCTTAGTCTAAGAACAGCGTGTCACATTGGTGTGTGGGTGACTGGGTTTTTTTGAAGCTCTGGGATCTTATCCCTGAGTCTCAGATCGCTGGTGTAACTGAAGAGGGTAGCATGCAATGGCATGCCAGCAGGAGTACACTGCTGGTTTGTGAATGCCTGCATTCTCTAGGTCAGGTGCTGAGAGTTCCTGGCACAGGTATTGGAGCAATGCTGGATGTGAGTTCATTATAAATTAACTCTCAGCCTGGTCCACCAGTGCTTTGCTGCAACTGTGGCAGTGATCCAGTGGAGGCATTCCAGACACTGTACAGGTGTGCTGGGATAAGCAGTGCGTATTAGTAAGTACAGTGGATCTTAGCATCACTGGGTTTGCTACAAGTGCTATAGAGGGCCTGGCTAAGTTACACAACTTGAGTTTCTGGGAAGGCTTGGGCAGGCTGAATAGGGTGCATGAGGTGTGCAGATAACCTGTGCGTACTCAAAAGCAGAGACAGTTCTGCTGAGAGCATAAACACCCACACGTCTTTAGGAGCTCTTGGCTAGAAATGCTCTAGTCTGCTTCTCTGGGGACAGTCCAGTAGACACCCGATTTGTAAGGTTTCATCCCCAGTACGACACGCTGTTGATGTGGAAATAGCAAATCATATAGGTACCCATAAGCAAAGCTGATGTATAAAGCAGTTGGACAGGCTAAAAGGCAGAAGTAGAAGCAACGCTGTGGGGTGGATTTGAAGCTATGCTTGCTTCCCATCTTTGAGGATCCACTCTGAAATGATTGACAATCTGTTCCTAACTGTGCGTACTTCTGAGACAAGCAGTTCTGAGAACCTTCTCATTGACTGTAAATGAGGGAGCTGGAATGTTTTCTTTGCAAGCAGTGCAGTTGTAGCGCAGGCATCAGTGATGCAAACTGGAGGAGCTGCAGTCATCCTCCTCCAACCACACATTTATATCCCATCCCTTGCACTGGTGGACACTCAGCTGATCTTCTCCTGAGCTGGTTCCACGTGCCAAACATGGAACAATCTCACTCTGCACTCCGAAAGAATAGTTTCTAGCCAGTTTCGCTACTGAAACGAGGTGTATCTACATTTGATGTCAATTAATGTCTTTGCTGTTACATCCCTGCACGCGATGCTGGGTCTGTGCAGAGCAGTCAAAAAACTTCACTGCACATTGAGCTTTCAACCTGTGCTATTCGATGCTTTGTGAGGTGTTTCTCTGGCATCCCTTTTTCCTAAGGAGAAGAAGACAGTCCAGCTATATCTCAGTTGTGTAAGGCAGCATTTTAACTTTGTGAGAGTGTGATTTGATGATTCAAAGAGGAAACACTGAGGATAGATATGGAGCTACAGTAATTGTCTCTGGACTTGAGCGTGGGTGGAGTGAACACAAGGAGATTCAGAAATGTGTAGCTTTACATGTCTAATCTAGCAGCATTTATTTAATGTTGATTTTCTGAACCTAAGATACATAGTTTAGATGTAAAATATCTTTGCATTTAATATTCCATGTTATGTATGTTTTCATACTGTCTTTCTTTTACAGACTTTTTGGTGGAAAGCCTAGTAAGCAAGTTCCCATCACAACAGCAGAAAATATGAAAAATTCAGTAGTCATCTCCAATCCTCATGCTACCATGAACCAGCAGGGTAACCTTGATTCCCCATCTGGCAGTGGTATACTAAGCAGCGGGGGCAGCAGTCCTCTCTATAGTAAAAACACAGATTTGAACCAATCTCCACTAGCTTCTAGTCCCAGTTCTGCACATTCAGCTCCTTCCAACAGTTTAACATGGGGCACCAACGCAAGTAGCTCTTCAGCTGTTAGCAAGGATGGCATTGGCTATCAGTCTGTCAGCAGCCTGCATACCAGCTGTGAATCCATTGATATCTCTCTGAGCAGTGGAGGTGGGCTGAGCCATAACTCCTCCGGTGGCTTGATTCCAGCCTCTAAAGATGATTCTCTGACTCCCTTTGTCCGAACCAACAGCGTTAAGACCACGTTGTCTGAAAGGTTAGTAGTTACTTTCTCTCATTTCCATATATTCCTATGTATTTCCAGTGTGAGTGAGGCTCTGTCAGCAGTAGGTGAGAGTGTAGTTGCTATTTAAGTTGTGCTTCTTGCAAGATGATATTGAATGAGATAAACAGAACAAACTAAGTAACCATCCTAGGAAAGGAGCCCAGTTCAGTGGACGTGTTCCGGTGAGATTTCTCATTTGATGTGATAATCAGTATGACAACTTTTCTTGTTACTGCATACTTGATGTATGAATTTTGCATCGCCTGTCCTTCCCAAGTTAGTTATCTGATGGTGGCATTTGAAAAAACCTTCAGTAGTATGACAGTTTTGATTTGAGAAGCTATCGCTTCTCGTTTATAACATTTGATAAGGATAGAATCTGGGCTGCCAGTGCTTGAGTGTCGTGATGATGACAACAGTTTATGAATATGATTTGACAAGCTTTTAGGTGGGAGTACATGCTGAAAAGTCCCTGTCTCTCTGGTCACCTTGATCCCTTCCTGCCTCTCCCTCCTGCCTTCTGTCCCATCTCCAGCTGCCCTCTGCATTGTCCTGGTGGAGGTGTTAGTGCAAAAGCATTAAACGAATCAACTGGGATTTGGATCCGATTGGAAAATGGTCACCTGAATTGTATTGCAGGCTGACCAGGGAGGAGGGAACAGGGCTGCTTTTCCAGCATGTTGAGCCAGCTCCTAGATGAAAGAGACAGGGACTTGCAGGGTATGCTCTGTTGTAGAAGCTGGTACCCCACAAGCATTGGAAATCAGCTATATCCTGATGTCTAATTATTTAGCCAGGTGGCAGAATTTTTGCATTTGCATCTCAACGTAGAAAGTTATTGCTGAATGTAATGTTCTGGTGGTTTGGGTTTCTGTTTGTGTTTTATGGTAACTCCTTTCTGTTCTCTCCTCTTTGCATTCTAATATTTTTCTGTCTTACTGGACTCGTTCTTCTAGCCCTCTTTCCTCCCCTGCCGCTAGTCCCAAATTCTGCAGAAATACTTTGCCCAGGAGACAGGACAGGTAACGCTGTCTCAGGACAGTAGAATGCACCAGGCTGTAGGTTTTGTTTCCCCATCTTGGTGGCGCAAATTGTTTTGTGAAAGATGTGCTCAGTTGAGTCCTCTGCTGTGTTCATCGTTCAGGTGTGAACTGACACAAAGACATGCCAGTGAGAGTGCACTCAAACACCCCGTTTACCTAACCTAAATCTGGAGAATGGCATATGGCAGAGTTGGCATGTTCTTCTCGTTGCTCTTGATACTGGGAACATCTTTTGATTTGGGGTTGGTTTTTTGTTTTTTTTTTTTTGAACGTTTGCTCATTTCTTTGCCAATTTTTCTTCTGTCATTCGAAACTCTCACTAGCATTTCAGCATTCCTCTGGCATGCTGCTTTTCTCACTGCGTTTCAGGCTTGTCCCTTCTGTCGTGAAGTCCCAGTGTCATTCAGTGTTGTCAGTCCTTTATTGCAGTTTGGTACGTGAGTGTTTTGTGGGGACTCGGGCGCAGCCATCCTTGTGAAAATGAATGTAAAAGCTGGAAAAAAGATTACCTCAATCAAAACATTCCGTTTCATTTTTTGCTCTCTGTCATTAATTCTAGTCAGCCCCACACGGGCAACCAACTGTAACTTAGCTATACGGATTGACATTAAGTCATTTCATTTATCATGAGGGTATGTTCTCGACAAACAGATTAACCAGCTCTGCTCAGTTACGAGATCATCAGTTGCAGAAACACAAACTGATATGCTTGGGTTTGGGTTGAATTTCAGCTGAGATTTGTGCATTTAAACAGCTCGATTCCGTTAGTGCCATGGCACCCAGCTGCAGAGCACTAGCGAGCTGCATTCCCAGCATGGAGTGCTGAGCCAAGGGGCAGGAAGGTGGTTCTGAGCAGCACATGCTCATCAGTTAGCAGTAGCAGCCTGCCAAAATGGGGATTTCGAAGCGTACGCTCGACACACGCGCTATTTTTACGTTCATTGTGGACGGGAGAAATGGCAAAATCACTTTGTGAGCGGATGAGCTTCATTGGCATGGTGTCAGCTGCATGTCTGTGAAAGTCTGCACCTGGGTAAGGAGGTTTTTGCATGTTCCTGTAGGAAGGCTCCAGCACTTTTTTCCTCCGAAGAGGTGATGCAGATGTTTGCACTCCCTTCTTCGCTCTGATCTTAACCCTCCCCTGTTGTCCTTCTCTGAAGTTCTTCTCTTTTAACTTTTCTGCAGCGACCCACATCTTGATAGGAACACTTTGCCTAAGAAGGGACTCAGGTATTGGTGTTTCCACACAGTTTAACAGCTTTTGTTGTGGCTTTGGAGTTTGCCTTGTGTTTCTGTTGTGGCTGGTGGTGATGGTCGCAGCGCTTGCAAGAGGTGGCAACAATCTTTGTTCCTTTTCTTCTTTCTTTTTCTTTTTTCTTTAATCCTTGAAGGAGGTCATTTACTACTCTGCTTTTTTCCTGTTTGTTTGTTTGTTTGTTTGTTTTTTCATCCAGTGGCTTGTCTGCTTAAGCAAGAGTTGTGGCTTTTGCTGGAAAGCACCTCATAAACCATCACTGGGCTCGCTTTGGAAACAGTAACTTTGCTGCTTTTGTGGCTCTTACATGCAGTGACATGAGGTCACGTATTTGCTTCTGGTCCTTAAGCAGATAATTTCTACTTATCTAGAAAAGTAGATCTAGAAAAGAAAAGAATTTCCAAGCAAACCCTTGGCAGCATCTCTAAGATTGTGGTTTTTATGATGTAAAAAATGGCATGGACTTTTTTTTTTTTATTATTATTCCTTTGATACAAGTATGATTGCCAACACGAGATCTTTAAACACTTAGTGTTACAGAATTTACAGGAGGTATCAGACAGTTTAGAAAGCTGTAACTTTACAGCTGCTTAATGCAGCTTGCAGGATGTCTGAGTTGATGCCTTGGAATGGCAGCTGCAGTTAGCTCCGTGCTCTACGCATCATTCTTCACAGCAGCTTTATCTCGTGAAGCCGAGTGCTAAAAGCCTTTCTGAGACTGGAATTCTGTTTATAATCTTTGTGCGTGGTCAAGTATGTCTCTGATAAATACTCTCTTTTAAGACTGGAACGTTTGAGTGCTGAAGAGGTAGGTATTGATCGTGCAGAAACCCTCCGTTCTAAGTGTGCTGAAGTAGAAGGACCGAAGCCCCTTTCTTAATAAACTGATATCTGTGTGAAGTTTCAGAGCTTGTAGAGTCAGAGGATGGTTGGGGTTGGAAAAGACCTCTAGCATCATCTCGTCCAACAGTCTTCAGTCAGGGCTGTTGCTTAAGTGTTGAGTCAGAAGGAGAGGAAAGAGAATACAAGGCCTGTGGTAACCTATCTATTTTTCAGCTTAGAGGCACGCCAAAATATTAAAACAGGGATAAAGTTTGGCATATCCTAAGGAAAGGTTTTCCAAGCCGTGTCCTTGTTTTTTGGTCGTACCAATGTAACACATGCTGCACTTGATTCTGCAGTACTACACCACGCAATTTCTTTTAGTAGCTTTTTGTTAACTGCTAGTTTGGTTGTTAGCGAAGCCGTAGGAGATTTTATATGCAAGTTTTTCCATCTTTCGTACCCTCTCCCCCTCCCCAGGCTTTGTGACATTCCATGATTTGTTTGTTTGTTTGTTCTTTCTTCTTTATCCGACAGTTGCCGGAATTCATTTTGAAAAAGGCTGTTTGCTTTGTGCAGGTATACTCCTTCCTCCCAACTTCGTAGCCAAGAAGATGCGAAAGAGTGGCTACGGTCGCATTCAGCAGGAGGGCTCCAGGACACTGCTGGCAATTCTCCATTTTCGTCGGGATCCAGCATAACATCACCTTCTGGAACTAGGTTTAACTTCTCCCAGCTTGGTGAGTTACGATGTGTTTTGATAATCGTAGCAATACTTCGTGTGCTTTGAAAAGAGCAGATTACGTAATGCAGTGCTGTCTCAGCAGCTCTGAGTACCACTTTGAACCTTCAGGAAGTACTTCAGTTGAAATTAGTGTGACTAATCAGCACTGGTGTCATTGTGTGCTCAAAGGTGGCACACAGTAATGTCTGAAAGTGTTTCCCTTGGAGCCATCAAATGCCTTAATCTAAATTGTGAGCTGTTAAGCAGAGCCATTCATTAATATCGCACACATTGCTGTGTTTGAAAGAGTGAAAATGTTGCCTGCCTGCTTAGCAATGATTTAAAGGCCAGGCATGCCACTTAGTATCTCAGTGCGTATCAGCTGGCTGATTGGAAAACTTAACAAAGCTGAGTCTGAAATAACTCACAAAAGCAGGGGACTTTTAACTCAAAAAAATTCTTTACCTTAATTACACTGATAGAACTAACTGAGGGAAACAACAGAAGGAGCTTAACAGGATACATAATATTTTGTAGGTCTTAATCGACCACCCCTGTGTCCAAAGCAAAACAGCACATGCCATTTTAGCTGAGTATACGTGTGGTATAATTACATCACCAGCAGCTAACAAATGGGCAAGTTCACAAACGTACATCAACAGTCGAAGAAAAAGTCTTAGCCTCAGGAAGTTAACTCCTTATGGAGAATATTGAGGATAATTTGCATTAATGCGCTTCAAAAGCTATCTAGCTACAAGATGTTAAGAAAAAAACATATTTTTTGTTTTGTGTCCTTAAGAAAGGAGGCTGGAGATATTGGAGTCAAGGGGTGCTGTGATGGCGAATGTGGATCTGAAAGTTTAGCACCTTTAAGCAGAATTATTTTATCTTCTACACAAGAAGAAGAAAATACTTGAAAGAACAGATGGACTGTATATTCATTGCCTAGAGAAAATCAGTACAGCAGGAAGACTAGGGACCAGGAGGCAAAACTGTAAATCCTCATCAGATTTGTCTGTAACAGTTGATGGCATATAAGGAAAACAGACAGCGACAGAACACCGAGAGGAGATTGAACAGCCGTTCTGTTGTGTTCGTTTTTGTTTTTGTTAAGTAACAGGAATAATTAAGCTCTGAAGGCACTTTAAAAAATGTGAAAGCTGGAAGTTTGGTACTCTGAACGCTGGCTGGGAGAGTGCTGGCTCTCGAGGCGAAACTGATGTTTGTGTGGTGTCTTTTAATCTGCAAATTCTGCAAGTATTCATGCCCGTGTAATACTTAGAATTCTTAGGACCTCGTAGGGGATATAAACTGTTCTGTAATACGCAGCTATTAGGAAACTAAAGGTCTTAAAATTTCCAGCTTCCCCTAAATGCACATAAAAGTACCATTTTCTGGGAACTTGAAGACTTCTAAGGAGATCATTCAGGAGGTCTGTTCTGCGTAAGCAAAATGCTAGTTTAAATTCCTCTGGGCACTTTACACCTTTTTGAGGAAGGATTGTTTCAAATTAAATGTGAATTAATTAATTCATGCCTACGAGGTGTTACTGAGTTGACTGAGCTCGCCTGTGGCAGCGTGGACTTATCACCCAGTGTTTAGAATGACCTTATTTACTTGAGTTTTCTTATTCACTAGCTTGATTGGCATGCCTCTTACTTGAATCCACTGAAATTAGAAATGTAATGAAGACTGGAGCGGATGACACGGAAAATTTGTGCTGTAGAATAAAGTTTTTTGGTAGCCACACCAACACCGAGCATGAAAATCTGTGGTCACGCAAATAAACTGCTGTTTATTCTGTGCTTTACAGCAAGCCCGACCACTGCAGCCCAGATGAGCCTGTCAAATCCAACCATGCTGAGGACCCACAGCCTTTCCAATGCAGATGGTCCCTACGATCCCTATAGCGACACACGCTTCAGGAACAGCTCCATGTCCTTGGACGAGAAGAGCAGGACGATGAGCCGGTCTGGCTCGTTCCGTGATGGCTTTGAAGAAGGTCAGTGCAGTTTATGGTGCTGGAAATGAGCAGAAGATGGCATGCTCACCTAACCTAGGTGTAAATGTAGTGCTTCATTTCAGCATATGGGTTCATTTGGGGGCAGTTTTCTCTGTAGCATTCTCAGTGTTATTTGGAGCTCTAATCCTAGTTGTCTTTGTTCCAATGATACTCAGTCAGCAATCCTTCCGGGTGAACATAGGCTGGGATGTAAATATTCTGCATGCTTAAGTGCAGAAATGGCTTAAACACACCCTGTGTTCATTTTTAGTGATCTGTCAGTGTCATAAATTCATGCTTAGGGGTTAGGCTATTTAAGTGTTTTCCTGAATAGGCATGTTCACCTGAACCTAGGCCTCCACACTTCTGCTTGTAGTATAACTAATTGACATTAGTCAGGCTGTTGCTGCTATTCATTTAACATCCAAGTATTTGATGTGTATGCAGTTTGTCTTTCCTTGGTATTTCTACTGAATGCTGGGGGTTCACATCTGCACAGCTTTCACGAAAGGACCCTGAGTAGTTCTTCCAAACATTTTTCTTCCTCATCCTCATTTCAAGTATATATTCGTAAGTCCTTGAGAAAAGAAGCTCCAGTAAGTACAGGAATAAAATGCCATTTACCTGTAAATGGGTGTTTTATTTGATTGCTACTGATCGCATATCCCTGTGGCTGTTTGAGGAGCTGGCAGCCTACCTAAGCACTGAGTGCACACCAAAAAACCCATTTCATGTCACAAAACACACTGTGCACTTTGAGAAGTCATAGGAGGTTGACAGGATTAGCCTTTCCAGTCTTGAATCTCCTTTCTAGGAAGGACTGGGAGTTTAGCTGGGTAACAGTTGCTTTACCAGTACTGTTCACTGCTGGCTTGCTTCCACTGCTGGTGTGCTTCGGCACTGTTAATGCCAGTGTCCTGTTGTTGTCAGCTGCTGGAGCATCCAAGCCATGCTTAAGTGCTCATAGGAGCCTTTAAGAGCCCCCATTCCTGTGGATGCTGGTTATTCCATCTGTTTTCTGCCATTGGAAGGAATGGAAAATGTGTATTGGATGTTGCTTCAGACAGATTCAGGGCCAATTCGTTATTGAATTCAGCCAAACATCTAATTGTATTTTAGAGGCCCGTGGCAGAGGATCTTCATTAGGGGTTGAAAATGAGAGGAATAACCCTATAGGGCTGAATCTGTGTCCACTGCAGCAATTGACCTTTGTGCAAGACTCAGAAAGGTAGATAATTAAAGAGCATCAAATATTGCCTCGTTCTCAGTCAGCTGAATTCTGTTCTGGGATGAACAGTCCTCCTGTTACTGAAGAATTCCATAATATCATTTCTGAATTAGCCTAGATCAGTGCATCTGTCTTCAATATTGATGATTTATTGAAAGAGGTACTGCATCAGCATTCACTCAAGTTTCATTGATTACATCTTTATCATTTTAAGTGTGCCTAGGGTTACAACTAATGCATTGTGGTGTATGGGAGGATAAACTATATTTTATAATTAAGAAGTTCTCATCCCAGAGAGAGACTAATCTGAATGAGTACTTAAGTATTACGTGTTTGAGGGAGGAGCTGGTTAGAAAAGGAAAGTGTAGTCATGCCAAACCTTCTGCCAAATGCTTCCCATTCATTTCATTAGAATTCTCCAGCCCTACTGAAGGCAGGGGTAGCCCTGCAGCTCCTGCTTTTTTCCCAGGGAATCACAAATTAGAAGTGAGCAATCAGTTGATCGTGACTAGGCTGTTTCTTTTCTAACATTAAAAAATGCAACGTGCTTACGTATGCATTTACAGTGTTTTCAGATAATGGTTCCAAAACAATCCGGGTTTGTAATGTGCATGCAGACGCATGTTAACTGCAGCAAACAGGAATCACATGAAGAGCATGGCTGCCTTCAGGCTCCTAATTAAATAGCCTTAAAGTAGCCATCTGCAGAAACTTTAACATGAAATTGCACAGATTAACTCCTTAGTTGCCCTTGGCTCTAGACATCTCAAATGATTTGCACGATCACATATTGCACTTCTACAAGGCAGGAAGGAGAATGATTCCCTGAGTTGTACATTCTCTCCCTTTTTTCACGCTGTTTCTTTCTTCAGAGTCCCAGTGTGATCTTAACAATCCCAGCTGTGTGAACTTAAAAATCTGTGTCCCTCATTCCATTTTAAGGAATCTTGTCTGGGTAGTTGGTAGGGCAGCTTCCTTGAATACACCTTTTTTTTTATTTAAGTAAAAACTGTGTGAAGGAAAATGATGGAGAATGATAACAAAAGAATATATGATCTGTACAAAACCTTTGTTTGCCTTGTGCAGTGCTGCCCGCACACTGGGTGTTCTACCCTCAAGAAATAAAGATGATCTTAAAGATGAAATGTGGGTAAAAAGAGAAGTGACGTGGTGATACTAAGCACATACATGGCATCTATTGTAGGAACAGAGAATAGGTGAGAAATATTCATCTTGGAAAATGATGGCTGAAGAGGTGATAACATGTAATTCAGTGTATTGCAAAGAGGATTGGTTATCCAGTACTAGTTATCCATACCACCAAATTTATACCACTCAAGGAACTTTTTGACCAATACAGCAGCAGTTCTGAAACAACTGCAAAATGTATTTCTAATCCAAAGCAGAAGTTTTTATTGCTGATAAAATGTCTCAGTGAATTTGGAAGAAGTTAACGGTGGGTCATGGCCGCCATGAAAAATTATGGTCTGAATGCAGCTTCCATCTGAGAAATTTCCATCTCTGCTGATTCCCAGAAGACAAAGAAGGTGTACCTGGGGAAAATTCAGCAAGAGTCTGCCTTCTTCTTACATTTCTTTCCCTAAACATTTACCATGGTTGCAGCCAGAGATGGAACATGTGATTAGACAGACCTTGGGTTTGACTCGTTCTGGTTATTTTTATGCTCTTAATGCAGTACAGTCCTTTAACCTCGCACTGTAATTGAAAACATTATTAACCAGAAAGAGCAAATGGGTGTGAGTTTTTGGGTTTTTTTTGCTTTCTTGTGGGCTTTTTTAAAATGGTCTTAAATTCCTCCAGAAGCCAACTTAGACTTTGTTCACTTCTCTTTCCAGCCTTGCCTTAGGATGGAATGTCACTGGGAAAACAGAACCCATTTATTTGAGTGTAGAAGAATTTCAGTAATTAGAGCACAATGACAGCTTTTCTAAGCTATTTTTTAAATTATTATTATTTTATTATTTGTTGCTGGAGCATTTAGATAGAAAGGAAGCTTCATCTGATTGGTGTGAAGATATCTGAAGTTAGAATGAAAGTTTCAGTATTTTGTTTCTAAAAATAAGAAAAAGAAAGGTAATCACGTGTGTTTCAGTAGCTGAGATAATAGCTTCCTAACAGCATACTCACAAAGAAAATGCTTGTACGTGTAAATCCCAGCACAGTGTGGTGGTAACAGCCTGAAGAATTTATGTATATGTGCATCTAAGGTACCTCCTTAGTAGGCAAATGGCTGATAATCTGTGGAGACCACTGTGTGGTCAGTTTACTCTGTTTATTTTCTTTCCCCCAGTGCACGGCTCTTCTCTCTCTTTGGTGTCCAGTACATCATCTGTTTATTCAACAGTGAGTATAATGAACTGAACTATTTTGCCTTATTGATCACAATTTGTGAGTTGACCAGTCTTCTTGTGCTTGTTACTTTTGCCATTCAAGGAAGAGGAACAGAAGTGCTTTTCATTTTCATTTGTGTGCTTTATGCTAGCGATGAAAGAAACGTTTGTCTTCATAAAGATGCTCGTAGATATTTAGCAGCATCCTCATTAAACAGAAATGATAGTGGTTTAAAAGCAGCAAGTCATGGTTAGAGTCACTGTTTTACAACTCTGCTGAATAGATTTGGCTGCTAAAGACCTCAGCAGATCTGAGGAGCTTCTGAATTTAATTATTTCATACAGTAAATTTCATGTGCTTTAAGTTATGCTAGCCTTGTGTTTTACTACTGGAGCAGCTTGATGAGTTCTTCATAGCATAGATTTTAATATTTGCTCACTATGCCAGCAATGCTTTTTCCAGAAGAACACGTGCACTAAGATTATCTAATCCTGAAATACAATGGACTGAAATTTGAAAATACTGATTTTTTTAAAACCACAGGTTGCTTTTGCTTATTTTCTCCTAGATTTTCCATTTAAAGTGTGCCTTATGGAAGACTTGTAAAACTATACCTGTGCTGTAATGGAGAAGGGAGACTGCAGCATGGAGGAAACCCTGTTTTGCTTAGCTTTTATCTAGCCCCTTGAGGTGTTAATTGCAGTGACCCCGGGCTACAAGCAGCTTCCAGCCTACACAAGACAGTACAGAAATACTCAGCATTGATGATTAGATCTCCATGGTTCAGTGCTCTCAGTATCCAAGCCAGGTAGATTAAAGCTGGATCGTGCATTCCTGGCATATTGTGATCACAATTTGGAAGGTTTCTAAAAGCGAGACACTAAAAGAAATGAATGATAGGTAATTACTTGGTAAATAGATTTGAGTTGAACAGAATCTTTCATTTCACATCGTTATGCAAGTATGATGCATCTCCACAATTGGCACACATACACAGCTGAAACAAGCCCAGGTGACACATGATGAGTACGTGGAAGAACTTGCTTTTGGAGGACCATGTGTAACTGTTGATGAAATCATACAGCCAGCGTAGTGTCATTTCTTGCATGTGTATCACTGATAGCAAGGAACATGTGTAACGTGGCCTTAAGGCCTTGATAATCATTTGAAAATATTGCCTTCCACTGTGAGCCTTGCCCCAAGCAAGGTCTGTGTGGGGCCAAAACAGATAACATACTGAAGGATGGAAAACAGACCTTTCCTGTGGGCTGCTGTTTGTAGCCACAAGGAGAGGAGTCAGCAGCTTCTGCTTAAGTTTCTGATTCGTGTGCTTTCTGTCCAAGCCCAAGTGGTTCTTAATAGTGTGGTTTGACGAGTATAATTTTCACAGTGGCTGGCACTGGGCATGTTTACGTAAGAGTAGTGAAGCGTGTGACTTTTTGCTGTGTCCTTCTCCTTGCCGATAGCTTTGGTTAGAAACAAGCCACAGTAGCCAAAATTTTGTCATGCAGACCACAGTGGATGGCCAATGCATCCACTTTCCATCCTCAGATAACTAGTTGTGCGTCCTCAATACTTCATCACCGCGGTGCCTACACGGCACCCAAGTGGTCCTAATTTTCTTCAGATCACTGTGGAATGCAAAAGCATGACCACCATCCCACGGAGAGCTGCGCATGGCAGTGAGGGAACTGCTGAGGATCTCCCATGCCCTGTGACAGACTTGTCTCTTCAGAACCTCATGCAATTCCTTTTGCACTGAGCCAGGACTTCAGCCTTCCATGACTCAGACTCAGAGGTGTGCTGGCTGGCAAACTGGGAAGCGGAGACAAATTCTGCTGCCTAGGAAGTGCTGTACAAGCAGCCTGCTTGGTTTTTCCCAAGCAAATAATCTAAGGAGGAATATGGATGTGAAAATCCTAAACAAGAAATTATCACCTGAATTTTTGAAATTCATAATAATAATAGTTAAAATTGTTGTACTGGTTCTGTTGTCACGTCCTCATGTATATTTTCCTCTGGTTTTATTTCACAGCCTGAAGAGAAGTGCCAGTCGGAGGTAAGAGTGGTTTGTGTTTGACAGGCATAAATATTCTGTCAAGACACAATGTTTTCTGTCTTACTGTTCTATTGCTCCATGTCATGGTGCAGTAAAGAGATCTCTTAAAATACCCAGATTCGCAAGCTTCGAAGAGAGCTGGATGCATCCCAAGAGAAAGTATCAGCTCTGACAACTCAGCTGACTGCAAATGTGAGTACGTCGAAGAACAAATGCTTAACACTTAGGTATTTAATAAGTAGTGTCTTGTTTTGATGTTTGAGTGGGATGAGATACAAACAGTGCAGGAATAAAAATTGATAGAAACCTGGATTGCAAAGCGTCATGTTTTCCTATTCCATAAAGAAGTGGGCTAATGGAATCGTAGGTGGTAGTGACATAGAGGATCTGAGAATTGAGTTGTCTGAAGAGTGAACATACCTGTTTTTGCCAGCGCAGGCAGTACCTCTGGAATTTGGTGTTTAAGAAGGAAAGGCAGTTGGGAAAAAATAAATAAATAAAATGGAAGCCAGGAAGCGTTGAGGCAATGCTATGCATGGCCCCGAGCAAGTTTATTTGTGTGTTCTGTAGTCACTGATAGAAGTAATCTGAAAAACAGAAGCTTGCTACAAAAATAAGCAGTTGCAGAGTAAACAAGCTGCAGATGAATAGTCATCAGATTGGGTCATACTGGCATCCTTAGTTGTGGGAATTGATAAACACAAGAGCACGTGCTACCAGAGAGGACATTGTTGTCCATCAGCTCTTTGAATAGGTGGAATACTAAACTTGGCACAATGAAGTACAGTTTTCTTTTGAGCAGTAACACCTACCCAAGGAACATTTAAGGGGGAGTCAGCAGTTTACTGCAGGCGTCACTGAGCTTTGCCCAGGTTGCAAAATAAAAGGAAAACTAAGAGTACTGTAAAAGTCAAAAGGAAAATGCTTTGACTGCATTTACCCTTTTAGTCTCCCAGCCAAGAGGAAAAGCAAAAAACAACAACAACAAAATAAATTCATTTTGTGAATGCAAGAGGTCCATCAGTTGGTTTTCATCCAGAAGCATCTTTTACATGTGAGAAAGGAAGGCAGGATTCCCTGAAGTGTGCTGTCCATTAACCCACGTAATCCTCTTTGCTTTCTCTCTCTATTTTTAAAAACTTCTGCAAACTTTGGATGAGGATTGCAGATCACCATTCCCCCCGTCCCCGTTCTCTGTCCTCCCAGTAGAAATGTTGCAGTCTGCCTTTTAAATAAATGTTTACATTTTCAAACACGTAGTAATGGTTTAGCTTGCTTCTTGCTGTTTTCTCACAGCCTCAGCTCTGCTTGTTTTCACAGGGGCTGGTGGGAATGAGAGATGCACATCCCTGTGTTATTGTACCGTTCGTGTTTGTTTTCAGTGTGAGTGTGAGAACAGTTGTTTAGGGTAGGTCAGCTGTGTGCTGATGGTGACCAAGTGTGAAATGGCTCTGAGAAGGGTTGTGCCATATGTATTTAGGTGAGCCAGTGCCTGGTTCCGCTTGGAAAGATTTGACACTGTTTTGTTATTTTAAATGGGTTTTCAATTCAAAAATGAGATATTTGTTAGGGTAATTGTAGAATATTGTGGCTAACGAGACATACATTGAGCTGTGCCTGTGTTCAGTTATTTCATCGTGTGCATATATGTGTGTAATAATAATGCCTTATGGTGGCATTAAAATGTAGTCACAGTTTATCAGGCTTCCCATCTTCTCAATCCACTCGTCCGTTCTTTCACATCTCAGTCATTTTCAATTCCTAACACAGCCAACATTGGGTTCTCAGTGCTTCATGTGAGAAGAACAGAGGGTAATTCATAGAATTATGGAGTGGCTTAGGTTGAAGGGGACCTTAAAGATCATTGAGCTCCAACCCTGCTGCCATTGGAACTGGCCAAGCACCAGGAAATTCTGGATGCTTTTCAGCAGGTGGGACTGTTGTGGCAAGTCAGGTGCCCCCAGGTATTGGAGAGACCTTTCAGTCAGTTGCAGAGATCAGCTGATGGAGCAGCTTGCAGACTGACTGCAGGAGTGCAGTAGTGCTGTCTCTGTTCTGCAGTGCAGTACGTTGAGCCTTGCTGCCTCCGTGACTTCCAGCATCTTTCCACCTCAAGACAGATCTCTTTGTTTTAAAAATGACACTGATAGAGTTAACTGTTCAGATTAATTGTTGGCTCTCCTTTACAAGGTGATTGACTTGGGTTGGGCACTGGCTGGCAAGCATGACCTGTTAAATTAGGTACACAAGTGACTACTATAAATTCCTTAACTAAATTCATATTTTTTCTAGTAGACGTACAACTTAAAACCCTAAAAATACTAATTTTCACACATTTCATGATTTTAATGTGGTGAATATTTAGAGTTAGAGCTTGATAGCTAATGTAGAAAAGCCTGAACAGGGAAATGTCAGTGTCCTTGACTTGAAATAGTCCACTGCTTTGTGTGAAGCCTGCTCTCTCCTTGGCTTAGCAGTGTTTTCAGGTATCTGATCTGTTCACTTATCAGCAGTGTAAAAGCTCTCTCTAGTCTGGTTTTCTTGGAAACTTAAGGTAGCACATCAGTGTGGTTTTGAAAAATGCTTTCCCTTGTTTGCTTCTTTCTTCTTGCGGATATTAAAACTGAAAACATTTTAGAAAACTTGTAGAGCTAATTGTAATTCAAGACAATGGAACTTTTATGTATTGCTACCAACATCTGGCAGCAAAAATAGGCAATTTTCTGTCTTTCAGCAGCTCTTGGTTGCCTTGTTTATCTGCACGACCTTGATCATTTGCTAGGGGAAAATCAAGATGGTGCATTTTCAAGCTTTACCTCTTTGCCCCACAAGCACACACTGTTGGTTTCCCTTTTAACACCTTTAATTAAAGCATCTCTTGTGTTTTACATTGTTTCACTGTCTTTTACCTCCATAACATGATTCTGTTTATTGCTATGTGTTGAAAACTTCTTAGGTTATTCTCCATTCTCCTAAAAATTGTAAGTTGGTGTTCTTCAGGTGGTTTCTTTGTGGGTTTTTGTTTGTTTGTTTCTTTTTTAAACTTCTTGTAATATGCTCTGTGGCCACAGTTGCATCAGCTCTGAGGGTCCATGCAAGCTACCCCTAAACAGCCTTATACAGGGCTGTAGAATGGCTTTGTACATGCCGTATGTAATGGCCTGCATGAAAGGTCAGAGATTAAGTCTGAGTTTAGAGCCCTGGTTGTTCTGTATCTTTTTTCCTCCCTACGTTTTGTGGTAGGAGGTCTTTCATGTCAATGCTTGCAGTAGCTTTGAGATGCAGTTCAGTAACCCAGGAGGGCCTTCTGTGCCTTTTTGCTACCAAGTGACAAAGTGCACTCCCTGAAATGTCTCTTAGAGCCTCAGCTACTTCATCTGTGAGTTTCAAGTAAAAGAATCTGCTGTGTTGTTCTGTTTTGACTAAGTGGCAATGTGTGTTTTCCCTTTATCACAGAATGTAAACAGATTTCAATAACTCATCAACTGGAATAGCTTGAGATGGGGCTCTGTAAAGGACCTTATCTCCTAGGGACCAGAAGGGCTTTTTGTTATCAGATATGTCCTGGATGCAGGACTGCATTTTTATCAGAGCAGATGAGAGGTCCAAACAGGAGCCAAATCCCACTTTGCTGCTCTGTTAGAGCACACTGGAGATGACCAGCATGGCTGCTGGGATTGCACTAGTAGAACAGGAAGGGCAGTGCCTGGCTGAGGAGCTGCCTCGATGGGAGCCCGTGTTCACGTGCCAGGTGTAATGTGTTTGGTGGCAGCTGCTGCCAAGCACGGTGACATGGCATGCAGTCTCCACCTGCACGACTTCACGGGGTGCTGCTGCTCTTTTCTGAACTCTGGACATTAGTCTGTTCTCTTTGGCACTTCTAGTTTTCCACAGTGCAGTTGTTCCTGCTTATTTGCTGGTAAACGCTTTTAGGACATGTGCTCAAGTCCTTTGGCTCACTGCTGTTTTCTCTGCGACATCCACATGACAAACAGTGAAATGCAGTGGGTGATGGGTTCAAACACCTGCACCAATATTGTCTGTGTAATTTAATTTTCAGGCCCATCTTGTGGCAGCGTTTGAGCAGAGTCTGGGAAACATGACCATCAGACTGCAGAGCCTCACCATGACAGCTGAACAAAAGGCAAGTGTGCAGGTAGACTCACAGAGTCACCAAGGTTGGAAAGGATCGTCTGCTTTTTCTGACTTATCACCACTGTTTTCTTTTTCAAGGACTCTGAACTGAATGAGTTACGGAAGACTATTGAGCTACTGAAGAAGCAAAATGCTGCTGCCCAGGCTGCCATTAACGGAGTCATCAACACGCCTGAGCTCAACTGCAAAGGTGAGAAGCAAGCGCTGCCTTTCATGACTGTGCAGTGCTTCTGGGATTTGAGTCCTCTTGGTAATACCTGATGTAACTCTGCCTGTCAGAGATCAGCTTCGTCTCCTGACAGCGCTCTCTAGTCACTTGATTTTGTATAGCGTGGGGATTTGGAATGTGTATACGTGTAAATAGTGTGGTAAATTCTACAGAAATAAGTGGATGTGTTACAACTTGAGTGTGAGCTCCCTGAATTTACTGTAAGCATTCAGTAACTCACCCATGGACAGTAATATGAAGCATCAAAGAATCCCTTTTTGGAATGGTCAAACGCTCGACTTGATTTTCTTTGGTGTTTTCTGTAATCTCTGATACGAAGTTTGAATGTAGTTTTATTATGTCCGACTTCTTTTACTTATCCCAATCATTTACACTGGGATAAACTGCTGAAGGAGGTGACGTAAGCAGTTGCCTGAGTGACTTTTTTTCCTTTCAAACTCTTCATTTGGGATGAAATAATTAATACAGGATATCATATTGAGCACCACCTCTGTTAACGTGCAGGAACTGGAGCCGCTCAACCCGCAGAGCTGCGGATCCGAAGGCAGCACTCTTCAGATAGTGTCTCCAGCATCAACAGTGCTACCAGCCACTCGAGCGTGGGAAGCAACATAGAGAGTGATTCAAAGAAGAAGAAGAGGAAGAACTGGGTGAGTTGTATGTGAATGGATCGCGTGTGGTTTATATAGAACTGTCAGAACATGCACGGCGAAATGTAGCTGCTCAGCTCCTCCCTCCCTGCACGCAGCAGGTCAGCACAAGAACTAGGCTCTGTTTAAATCCTGCCTAAATACCCTTTGGAAGAGTTAATTGAGTTGTAAAGTGATGTATGTGCTTGTGTTGAATCTGAGTAGGATTGAATTTGACATTCACAGCCGAAAGGCCGGTCCGAAAGGAGAAAGAGCTGTCAAAAATCAGTCCTGCCTAAAAGCAGCACAGTGTGCAGCCCCTCAGGGAAAGCTCTACGTTTGTCAGTAAGAGAGAACAAGTCCACAGTGAGAGATCATTTTTATACTTTTTTCTTTATGCCTCAGAGGGCTTTCTTTTTCGAGTAAACACATTAAATTAAGCTTTAAGAGCTCTGTCTGGGATGTTACCGTGGTGTTCTACAAAAAAACCAAACATTTTAACAAGTTGCTGTGATAAACATACGTTATTCAGGGTTTTGCAGTACTCACCTTTCATTTCCCATTTTTCCTTCTTCGCTCATCATGTACTGTGTACAAGGTACCATGTACTGGAGGAAAGGTACAATATCTTAAACTCCATTTTGAATTAGACCATAACTGCCTTAGTGACCTAGTCTGAATGTAGTTTGGACTAAAGTCCCTAGATCCCATACTGTAGCCAGTAAATCATTCCACCCCTTCCCTCCCACTGAATTTAAATCTCCCTGGATCTTTGGGGATCTTTTCTTTAGAGCTACAAAATGTGGTTTGGGCTGGGAAAGCTTAGGTGTAGATTTGTGCAGTATCCCTTTGGAAATGTTAATTGAAGCCTCCTGCACTTTATGAAAGTACTTCTTGAGCGGGCTCTTGTTTTTATTTCTTATATAACAGTTGTTTCATTTGAATGTCTTGCTGGCTCCTCCATCACTGTAGTATTGCTGCTTTCCTCCTGAAATGATTGGTTAAACAGGAGCAACATCATCTCCATGTGCAGGGTTATGTGTTAATTATAGAAGGGGTAAATTGCTCATCTTCAAACTGCTGGCAGCTCTTCCAGTTTTTGTGACAAACCTTTTGTAACCATGAAGCCTTAGATAAGATAAAAACTTGTGCTGTCTTCAAAGAAGCGTAAGGAAACATTATAAAGAAGACAGGACAGTGTTTTTGTTGTAGCATTAAGTATGAGTACGTTGATGTTAAATGAAGATTGGAAATGAAATCAGAAAACAGCAGTCTGACTTGCACTTAGTGGATATCAAACATTGATGTTGTTCTCTACCAAGAACCTTCTTTTACGCATAGAAACACATAGTGGACGTGGCTGTCCACTCAGGGTTGAAACAACAGATTTTCAGCATTTCTCATTAGTCTTTCTCTAATGTAAAAAGAACTTTCATCTCATATTAAGCAACAACAGTGTTCACAACACATAATTTGAGATAGCAATAGATGAACTGTTTATGTTGTTTGGTAAATGGTAGGCTTGTTAAATAATAATAATAATAATAATAATAATAATAATAATAATAATAATAATAATAATGCAGTCATGTAGAGAAGATAAAGTATTTTTTGTGTTTTCACTATGAAATCCCTATTCCTGCAAGGAAAAGTGAAATGTGAAAGTGGCTGTTAGCTAGAACATTCTATCTGAGCCGAGGAGACATTACAACCGAAGTGGTTAAAGAAACCTGGATCTGTTATCTCCTTCAAGTAATGCAGAGGTGACCGTGTGTTGTTTGAAGCACGCATTTTTAGAAAATACAGGGTTCCAGTTCTAAAGTAACTCTTGTTCTTTGTTGGATTGGTCGTGTTTGTCTTAGAAATCCAAAGCTTTCCTTATCACAGGCTTTATCTGTTAAAACTTGTCTTTTTTCCTTCCCCCCCACTTCCTTTTGCTTGCACTTCTTCCGGCAGGTCAACGAGGTAAGGAAGACCTACTTTAAACTATGAGATACAGAGCTAACCCATCCATTTACATCACTAACCATTTCAGCATCATTAACCTTGTCTGAGCCACGTTATACTCTGGCTGCAAGTCGTTACACCGTTGCTGTAAAGCTCATTTCACTGAACAGAATTTGCTGTAAAATATTAAAAAATAGGAAGCACTGACGTCCAGTCCCATTGACCTTATTAATCTCATAAAATAGTTAAGGAAAAAAGCTTTTTGATTGTCTTTTAGCTCTGTTAAAATCTGTGAGTATGGCTTCACTGTTTGGAATATTTGCATGTTGGAGTTGTGCTCTGTGGCTTTCTGTATGGATGCATTCTTCGTGGTGTGCCCACCATTGTGGTCTTGTTTTTTGTCAGTTACGCAGCTCCTTCAAGCAAGCTTTTGGCAAAAAGAAGTCTCCCAAGTCAGCATCTTCTCATTCAGATATAGAGGAGATGACAGATTCTTCGTTACCCTCATCACCAAAGCTACCACACCATAACTCTGCTGTTTCTACACCATTGCTGAGAGCTTCCCATTCCAATTCTCTGTAAGTGATTTTTATTTTTATTTCTTTTTATTATTATTATTATTATTTTAAATAGAAATTTGTGTGGAAAGCATCTTGGTTTGAATGCATTTCACTGGGGAGCTTTCTCTGCAAAACACACTGCATATGAAGAGTGTTTATAGTGAGGATGACCGTGGTGTGAAGAACTGATTGGATCTCTGGCTGCTAATGATACAGCCAGGCCAAGTGTGGGATTTTGTTTTCTCTCTTGGCTTGCGGCAGCACGTTTTGTAGTAATCTGCAGTGATGGAGTTCCCAAGTAAATAGACAAATCCAAATAAAGGTAAGAATTTACTGAATGGCATGGTTTTGTGATATGGCTGAACTCTTACTTCTGTTGGACAGAAACCCTCACATCCTCCTGTGCCTGTTCCTTCCCTTACACTGGTTCTGCTGCTACAGTTCTTTCCCCAGGTTGCTGAGTTGGATCAGCTCAGGGGAGTTATCAGATACAGATGAGCATCAGAGCTGGTGTAAGCACAGGGGCATGAATGCAGCACAACCAGGAGCTGGCAAGGAGAAGAGTGAGACACAATTTTGCTTCTTTTGGTGGTAGCAAGCTATTATATAGGCTCATCAGTATCACCAAATCATACTCTCCTGTCTGTGTTTGTATGTCAATAAAATGTTGATTTTAAAAACAGGATGGCTGCTCTGTTGCTTAGCTAGCTTTACATTCATGGGAAGGTTGCAGGCATTCTTGATGCTTCATTTAGGCCAAACGAAGTTTAAAATGGCCACAGTGTGCTACTTGCAGGTCTAAATTTGCATTTAGGTTGTGCTTGGAGAACTTTGTAGAACAGATTTGGTGTGTTAAAACTTCTTCACTTGAGCAGAATAAGCAAATATAGAAATCTGTAAGAGGCCATACTGTAAAACCTTCCAGCCTCGTGGGTGCCATAGAAAACTTCAGTTGTGGTGCATTTAAGTATGCAGACTTGAAATTTTGCACTTTACTCTCACATGAAGAAGTGAAAGAAAATAGCAGTAGCTTCCAGCCAAATGATAGTGATGAAATGCTAATATCAGAAGATAATCCCCTGTGAATTTTTTTAAAGCTTCTCCATTGTCTTGAATCTGACTCACTGATTTCCTGGTGGCTGCAGCAAATTGGGTTTTAGAGCTCTGAGGGCAGAAAATTGTTAAATGATGATCCCGTCCATCATCACTCAGAGCGCAGTATGTGTACTTCTCATCTTGAAAAGAAAGCAGAAAGCCTAAACGCAAGAAAAGGAGTAAGCACATGAACTGAGGGAAGCATGGAGCAAGAGCAAAACCTGTCTATTTTGGCATACCAGCTTTCTGGTGGAGAAAACATCTCTCGTTAACCCAATTTAGGGAGACACGTGATAAGTGAAACGTCCCTCAAAGCACGCAGCTGTGCAGTTGATCTTTGCATAGATACACGTATGAATGCGCTGAAATGTTACTCATCTAGATTTATTTTTTTTTGTGGGAGGAGGGAATTAAAATGCCACCAGAAATGTTTTGACTGTGAGTGCTTTAAAGCAAATGGGAATTTATGCTTGAATAGGTGTAGAGTTCCAAAGCCCTCCAGAACATTTAGGAGCTCACACCTGGTGAGCTTTAAATCTTTCTGTAAAAGCATCAATCTTCAGCCAACTGCTGCTGCTGCCTGCACCCCTTCATTTACTTAGATTTTGACTAGAAAATAGTTCTTTTATGGCAACTACCACAGGCAAAGTTTCGTTGGGCTCTTATTTTTCCATGACCTATTGAGATCTGTATTACGGTACCACTAATGAGATAAGCCCAAACCATTATCTACTCCCTGTAGAATAAGAAGTGCTGTTTTTTTTCCTCTCTTATTACTACGTGCTGGAGAGGCACCACCTGGAGAGTAACCAATGTTCGCTGTTTCTTTCCCAGTATTTCTGAATGCACAGACAGCGAAGCTGAAACGGTCATGCAGTTACGCAACGAACTAAGGGACAAGGAGATGAAGCTGACTGACATCCGTCTAGAAGCCCTCAGCTCTGCTCATCAGCTTGACCAGCTTCGGGAGGCAATGAACAGGATGCAGGTAGGAGATAACCACCTGGAATACCACACTGTATGTCAGTGTGTTTAAAAAACTGGCATCCCACCTCACAGTGAAAATCAGAGAGAAGGTAAAGGTGAAGTTTTGGAGTGCTTGTTAAAAATGGTGTGTAGTTTTGTAATGGTGGCAGACCTTCATAAAAAAGCTTGAGCACGTGCTTTCTCCCTCTCTGAACTCCGCAGCACTTAACTGTTCCAACCCTAGAAGACCAAGGGGAAACCATTTCATTGGCTGTCAGCTGCCTCTTCAAAAATTCCAAAGCCATCTGCCTAGAAGGGACTGCTTTTCAGTGCTTAATGAATTCCCACATATTTATGTTTTCTAGGACACTCTGAAAAGTTCTGTGGATGGGATGCTGTAATAATTAAAATCATTACTTTATTACAGTAAATTAAAATGTGAAAATGGCACACCTACTAAACTAGTATATCTTCTGGAGTTGCTTATGCTGCTGTCTTTTAAGAGTGTGTTTTTACCGTGCCTTCTAACTGCTGGTCTGTCTTTTCAAGAGTGAAATTGAGAAGTTAAAAGCAGAAAACGATCGGCTGAAATCTGAAAACCACGGCAGTTGTAGCAGGGCTCAATCTCAGGCTTCCATTTCGTCCTCTCCAAGACATTCAGTGGGTCTCTCTCAACACAGTTTGAACCTCACGGAGTCAACCAGTCTTGGTGAGTTTAGTGAGAAAGATGGTGGGCAGGTTTCATCCTGCTCGTGGAAGGTTCGGTTTGGTTAGCCGTGGAAAAATGAAAGCACGAAAATGATTAACAGGTAAGGTGTGGAAATATGTCAGGAGCTGGCGTGGGGCCTTCTTTTAAAATGTCATCGTAGGTTTGCAACGCCCTAGACTGAAGTTGTCCAATTATGACCTCAGCTGCAGAGAGTTGCGTCCAGAACCATTGGATGGGGGATATTTTGTAGGAAGAAATGACCATCTCTTTTTAAGAGCGATCTGGATATTTAGAAAGGAAGTCAGTGAGCCTGGTTCTCGTGTTTTACCTCCAGGCACGAGAAGCTCAGATGTGTCATGCTTGACTGTGGTAGGAATGTTAGCATAAAGCAGAATAGCTTTCATTGTTACAATACAGCTGTGAAGCTTTTCATGTTTTCTCTTCACAGACATGCTGTTAGATGACCCTGGTGATGGCTCTGCCCGCAAGGAAGGAGGCAGACATGTCAAAATAGTTGTCAACTTTCAGGATGAAATGAAATGGAAGGAGGTAAGTTCTGTTTTGTGCCAAACTTTCATATATAAGTGACTTTGAATTCTTTGCTATGTTTTTCTATGATTCGGAGGCTTCTATTGAAAAATAATTTTAAAATATGACCAAAAAAAAAAAAAGAAAATAGCAAGAGTAGTCCACAGAAACTTATTAGATCCAAGCTGGCAGATCCATAACTTTGGTTCAAGTTGTCCTCTTTGGTGCAAGTATCACATTTTGCATCTGTTCAGGTGTTCTTCATTCTCAAGTACTATAAAAGATCTTAAATGTCCACGTGTGTTAGCGATATTGTCAAATAGAAGCCTAAGTTGATTTAGTAGCTTGGTGGGTAGGGATGGTGGTGTGAGGATGGTTGGACTAGATGATCTTGTAGGTCCTTTCCAACCTAATGAATCTATGAATCTAAGCCCACTTCCTGTGTGTATTCACACACGAATGTACTTCACAGTCTTCACCAAGCAGTGACATTGCTATCTCACACTGAGTACTTGTAAAAGTACATTTATGAAATAATTTGATATCCTTCGTAAGAGGGGCCAAACATTTTGAATAAACAGAAACAAAATCAGCTCAGCTGATCTTTCTGTTAAATACCAGTTTTTCATCAATAAATTACAGCCCCAAGGAAGCACATTAACAGTAAAACCATGTGGCTAATTCTGTTGGACTACACTGTGTGCACTGTTAGTAGTGGAAATGATTCTTGACATTTTATTTGAACTTGGAGCCTTCTGATAGACATCAGTTTTTCTTCAGTGAATGTATCATAGTGAGTGCAGCTATGGAGGAATAAAAAAAGATGAGGTGCGTTCTTTTTTCTTTATCTGCTGTAGAAGTCAGAAGCAAAATGCCATAACATACCAAATGTAATGCACACATTATAGATATATTTAGAACGTCACTACATTTCTATGCCCATGGCATCATTTCTAAAAGTAAATTGGATCAACCTTGCAAATGCAACATTTCAGATAGTGAAATCATGGACAAACACATATTGTGATTGTCTGCGTAGAATTTTCCTGTGTCTTCTCAAGGGCTTTGGAGTTGTTTGTGGATTTATTAATAAATGCCTTTGACTTAACACTGAATGCCACTGAAGTATTCCCTAGATTTTAGTCTCCAACACTGTAAAACAACTTCTAGGGCAAAACAAGAATTTTGTACGGTACTCACATTTTACCGTGAGGTAATGAAGCATCATAAATACACCAAGATTGTGAGCTCAGACAGGCTTGACTGACACCATTAGGATTTATTCATTAACTTAAATCCATGTTTGTTTGCTTTTAGGATTCAAGGCCTCGTACCTTCCTCATAGGCTGCATTGGAGTGAGCGGGAAGACCAAGTGGGATGTTCTAGACGGCGTTGTTAGACGGTTGTTTAAGGTCAGTAAGAAACATTTGCTTTCTGTTTTAGTTCTCCTGTTAGTATTCATGCTGTATTTCACAGCAGGAGCTGTGCGTGGAGGCTCAGGTGAATGTACTGGTGTGAGGTTGGGTGTATGTCAGGGAAGGGCTGAACTGTACAAAGAGATGTCGTATGACTTGAGACAAGACCACTAACTTTGCTTTCCCAGTAAGGTACAGAGCAGTTACTTGCCTATTCTCTCTTTATGCGTTATGTTTGAGGATTAGCTTGGTATTTTGAACAGGTTTTGGACAGCATCGAGCAGTATTTAACTCAGCGTGATTATTATTACAGCACAGAACCTACAGGCACAGAGATTTCAATGTCTTGTAAATTTTCCCCTCCTTTTTTCGCCGTAGGAGTACATCATTCACGTGGATCCAGTGAGTCAGCTGGGGCTGAATTCTGACAGCGTTCTGGGCTACAGCATCGGAGAGATCAAACGCACAAACAGTGCAGAGACACCTGAGCTGTTGCCCTGTGGCTATCTGGTTGGAGAAAACAATACTATTTCAGTTGCCATCAAAGGTAATTCTATTGGATCAGCCCGTTGTAGTTCTCAGTAATTACAGCTTTATCAAAGCATACCGTGTCAAGAAATGCACAGGAGCAGGAACGTTTTTATTATCTTTAATTTTCCCATCCTTTCCTTTTAATTATTCATCGTTCCGTTTTCATTTGACGAAGGCAGCACTTGGAGTCTATAAAATCAGTAGATCTTCAGTCTGGAACAGTAGGAGTAATTGTACACTTAGCAGCGTTCTTCAGATACCTTAAATTGGTGCCTGAAGTTGTGCTGCACAGCACATCACACCACAGGCAACAGAGTGGGATTGTTTCAGCACCAGGGTACTCTTGGAAATGAATAAAGCCTCAGAATTTCAGTCAGCTCTTTGTAACTTGGCATTTCCTTAGTGCAGAGTAAAAAGAGTGGTTTAACTTGCTTGATTTGTCTCACTCAAGTCCCTCCTTCAGAGCCAACAGGGGAGGGATCCTGGAATTCATAATATATTTAACCCTGGATCTCAGGAAGCAAGTTTTTCAAAATGCATTACTTTCAAAATTCTCATCAGTTTGACTGGTTATGTCATGCTGATAAGAATTTAATGTCTGTGATGCTGGATTTCTCAGGGAACCTTTTTATACAGGAACTGTCTCATGGAGATGGGGTTGAGGTGAAGTCCCCAGTCACTGCAGTCTGTCAGCTTGCTCACAGCATCACAGAATCATCAAGGTTGGAAGGGACCTACACAAGATCACCCAGTCCAACCGTCCACCTGTCACCAATCGCTCTCTCTAAACCGTGTCCCTCAGTGTGATATCTTAATTCCCAGTGCTTGTGAATGCTGCCAAACCCTACAGCTCAACTTCCAAGTGCAATCAAAAGTGTTTCCATTTCTGAGTATTGGTGTAAAAAATCGTTTCCTGGTCTTTAAGATCGACAGTCAAGAAAACAAAAATAAGTCATGAGATGTCTCAGTGTACTGATAGCCCCAAGTACTCTGTATACTTAAGTGGCATTGTCCAAGATTATAACCCCAAGTCCTCTGCTCTAGGGCTGCCGTACTTGTGAAGTTACAGTCTTGTTTTACGTTTAACATACAGTGACTTGACTTGCATGTTAAAGGTTCATACATGATAACATTTTTTTCAGTAGGATATGAATGTATTTAATCAATTTGTGGGAAGCCATTCACATGCACCTTCGAGACATAAAGCTGCCTATATAAATATTTTATATGCCAAGTAACCATCGAGGTGCAAACGTTTCTCTGTCTGATCTGCCAGCTTCCCTTTCTTCTGTTTGTTTTGAAGCATCATGTGTTTTGCGTGAGCCAATTCTGCCTGAAGTGATTGCTGACATGGCATAAATGCTTATCGGTAGGAGTTTTATGTTGGAAGAGATAGCTATCGGCAGACAGAGAAGGAGTTTAATTAGAAGTGTTTGGGAAATCAGGGGGAGTTGATGATAGCTGTTTTTTCGTCTAGAGATTCAAAAGTAAACAGGTAAATTCTAGTTGAATGCGTGCTGCACGTGACAGAATACTGTAAAACAGATGGCTCATGGGTGAAAAATATAGCCTGGAAATGACTGCGTGGCCAAATTTGTCCAGAGTAGGACACAACAAGAAGCAGCTGAGAGCTTGGAAATCTGGGGATGCTGGAGGAAAATCCAGGTGAAGCTCACAGCTCACTCCTGCACTTTTTTATAGGTTCTCTTTCTTGAGAGATAGCCAAGTGGGGAAGGGATGTCCCTCAGAAATAATAAACTGCTTTGTGAGGTTGGATCAGCAGCAAAGACAAAAAGCTTAGAAACATGCAGGTAATCTGGATGGGAAGTCCTGCAAACGCCACATCTCTCACTGTTGCAGGTATCTGTGAAAACAGCTTGGACTGCCTGGTGTTTGAGTCGCTGATCCCAAAGCCCATACTGCAGCGCTACGTCTCTCTCCTGATGGAACACCGGCGGATTATCCTGTCTGGCCCGAGTGGCACTGGTAAAACATACCTAGCAAACCGACTGTCTGAGTACATGGTCCTGAGAGAGGGCAGGGAGCTGGCTGATGGAATTATTGCAACCTTCAACGTGGACCATAAATCCAGTAAGGTGAGGATGCAGAAATCACTGCTTGTGCGGTACCCTTATCCCAAAAGGAGCAACATAGAAGGTTTTCAGAGCTGTAGGTTCACCCGGTGATGGGTGTGAAATAGCAGGCCTCCAGGTGCGTGTTTAGACACTGAAAGTTGTTGGCGTGGAAGTTAAGGGCCTGCATAAAATTCTCAGCAACTGAAGAAATCCCTATTGCAAGTGGGCATTTCACTCAGAAAACACGAAATGCTTCTCCAGGCTGTCAGAATTCGTGCAGCTGCAGGTATCAGCAGTGATAATCTGCATGCGTTGTCTCTGTAGTTACTGTTGCCCAGACGCATTCCTGAGCTCATAAGGCATGTCTCTGCTTTTTATGTGCTTTTGGTTTTGCCAAATGCACCTCCAGTGAATGTCTAGGTTAAAAAATAATAAAAAAATAACAGCATGCTTGATGGCCTTAGGCAAATCTTCCTCAGGAGGAAGGGATGCTTGATAGCGTGGTTGTGGGCCACTGGTTTAATCTGAGACATGCTATGTAGTAAGTGCTTTAAGGATGGTGAGAGCATTTCAGGTACACTCAGACACCGTGCAGTAGCTCTCTGTGCTCATCATTCTTACTGAAGGCATCTGGATTTGGCCTCTGCCAGGGAGTACTTCATGCCAGGTTGGTCTGGTTTGTTTTGGTATAAGTAAGGTGGCAAGACCAGGGAACAAACCTAGCTGGAACAGAAGTGCCAGTCCTGCTTGGTGTGCGGAGATTTCAGTATGTTCCTGAAAGAAAAATGCATTTCAGACTCCTAAATGTCATATTAGGACAGCACAAATGAAAAGAAAAAGAAGAAGTAAATGAAAAGACAAAATCTTAACCCCCTTAGGTCCTTGTCTCATCCATATGTCTCTGGATATTTAGCATAACCTAAGAAAGAGAAGGAACGCTGGGTTTTTCTGCTTCCTTGAGGAAAGTGTGCACATCACTAAGAAGGCAGTCTATTCAGATTTCTTGGCAACATCACTAGCTCATTGATCTCAACTCTTTTTTCAAGACCTATGGTCAAATATCTCTTTTTGTTTGGTTTTTGTTTTCAATGTTTGCTTTGCAGGAGCTCCGCCAGTACCTGTCCAACCTTGCAGACCAGTGTAACAGTGAAAATAATGCTGTGGATATGCCTCTCGTAATCATTTTGGACAACTTGCATCACGTTAGCTCCCTAGGAGAAATCTTTAATGGACTTCTAAATTGCAAGTACCACAAATGGTAAGGAGATCTTAGAATACGTTCCACATCCCAGTCATGCAGTCCAAGAATGGCATTTCCTAAATATGACCTCAAAAAGGAAGTCTAGATTGATCTGCAAAAGAGGGCTGAGATGGCCAGACCATCCATATTACGGACAGCACTTCGGAGATGTTCTCTTTGTTGAATAGTCAATCCTTCTAGGGAAAAAAAAACCAAAAAAAAAACACAGTAGAGGGCTTGGACATCTTGCATTCATTTAATGCAATAGATCTTGAATACTAAGAGCAATTTTTAGTGGAAGATGCTGCTCCGAGTCTTCCATCCTGCTGTCTGAATTTGATGGGGAATCTAGTTGTAAGGTTAAGTACAAAGCCTTCTCTGACACACACACACACACACGCGCACACACAAAATCCAGGTTTGAATAACCCTTTTAATGTTAAGGTCTCACTATATTTTCTTACTCAGTTTACAAGTTTGATTTACTTCTGTTCTGTTGTTTGTTTTTATTAACAGTCCGTATATTATTGGCACAATGAACCAAGCCACCTCCTCAACACCGAATCTTCAACTTCACCATAATTTCAGGTACTGTTTATTCATATTCACAGAGGAGTAATGGCTGCTGAGTCATCTGAAGTTGTTCTTCTCAGCTGAAATAGGAGAGAAATAACATTGCCCTAACTTGTAGCTTTATGTTATGTCTCTTCTATTAAAATAACTGCAGTTAATAAAACTTGGACTTTTCTGTGGATTTTTAAGATACTCGATCCTCTTAACAAGGTTGAAATATGACAACAGGCAAAGCAGATATTGAATGAGAAGTAAGATGGGACAAAGCACAAGTGTTTCATCTCATAAACTTATCGTTTGAAAGTCATTTTTGATAGGAGTAAAGATGATTGGGATAGCCTGTTTTGATCGTGGTAATCATCTATGTGGAAAATGTAGCTCAGAATAGCTTTGCTCTCTAGCATTAAAGAATAGTTATGAACATTTTTTGGGTTCTGCCTCAGGTGGGTGCTGTGTGCTAACCACACCGAGCCAGTCAAGGGCTTTCTGGGCCGTTTCCTGAGGAGAAAACTGATCGAAACGGAGATCAGTGGCAGGATGAGAAATGCAGAGCTGGTGAAAATTATTGATTGGATTCCAAAGGTCTGGCAACATCTGAACAAGTTCTTGGAGGCTCACAGCTCCTCTGATGTTACTATCGGTAAGTGTTCTGCCCAGCGTGACAGGAGTTTCCAAACTCTTTTTTCCCCCTGTTTTGATGGACTTCCTAAGTCCTTGGCACAGAATGTGTTCTGAGATACAGATAACTGTTTTTGCCTTGAAAGCTTGAGTCTTTCAAACTGTTTCAGGAGATTTTTGAACTCGGAAGGAAGAGCACTTCACCAGATAGCTACGTTAGTTCTCCAGAGCTTGTCTTCTTTCTCTAAAAATCTGGAATTTGTCATTTGATCCTGTTTTGATTCATGTCACGATGATTTGAGTATAATATCTGAATTTCCCTTTCCAGGTCCACGGCTCTTCCTCTCTTGTCCAATAGATGTAGATGGTTCAAGAGTTTGGTTTACTGACTTGTGGAACTACTCCATCATCCCGTACCTTCTGGAGGCAGTTAGAGAAGGGCTGCAGGTAAGCCAACAAAAAGGAAAACTCATTGGCCTTGAGTACCATCTATTTAGAGGGCAACACAGCATCAGACAAAACTGAATAACAGCAAAGTTTTCTTTGGGTATAACCTTGCACAGTAAATACCTACTCACTGTTAAAATGAGGTCCGACTTGTCATTAATTCCAGGGAGAAGTGTTCACTATGCAAAGTAAGGAGTAGGGAGTGGAAGCTCAGGAGCTCCAGGCTGATTTTTTTGGAAAGAGGTTCAATGCCAAACAATTGGTGTTTTCAGTGGGAGTTAGACATACAGCATTGTTCAGTAATCCGTTCCAGGAGCACACCTTCAAACGGTGCTGTGCATCTGAAAAACATTCTTGTGGTCATTTAGTTATGTAGGATTTTCCTTTGCTAACCAAAGAAGATCTTTCAGCAGAGGAGGAACAACGCTATATAAATGACTGGTGGGATCACTATCAGTGACATTTGGATTATTTCTCAATCTACAGGGTGAATTTTCGAGTAGATTTCTGCATAATTCTTTCAGGACCTGTAGCGAATTCATCACCTGATTGTCTGTTCTTTATGTGTCATTCATATCTCTCTAGCAGTTTGGGTAGTCTGGGGCATTGGCATACAGTTCTTAGCATCTCTGTGGCTATGAAGCATTTTGGAATCGGGAGGAAGGCTTACCAGAGGTTTGCTGTGGATTTACTTGCCAAGCAGCTATGGAAAAAATGACCTTTTTGGTTCTTCAGTTCTCAGAATAAGAATAGCAGCACATAATTTAAAAGGTCGTTGTGGAGACAGCAAAACCAAATAGCCAGTAAATTCTGGGTATTGCATACATGAAAGTAGTTATTTTTAATAAAGCTTTTTTTCTGTGAGAGTATTTTTGTTACATGAAGACCCAGGACAACTGAAACCTGAAGCTTTCCCCTGGCAGCATCTGTTAGTGGACAGGCTCGTTTTAAAATGACTTGTTTTGCAGCGGAGCTAAACGTCAGATCACACATGCAGAAATAGAAGGCTGGATGACAAAGGTTAACAAAGGGTTGAAGGTAGATGGAGAATTGTAAATTGTGGCAATGTATTGGGAGCTTGTGTTTGGAGAGAAGGACAGATGCCATTGTAGAGGCATAACCTATAATCTGAGTGTGGTTCTGTACGTAAGAAGGCTCATTAGAAAAGTGAGAGGCGTTCAGAAAAGAGCATTAGGTATCATTTAAGATACAGGGAGCATTGTACAGTGAGATGAGCAGCTCAGACTGCTCTGAGGGGAAGTTTAGTGGATGTTGGACAGGCTTGGACTAGAAAAATGCAAACTGAGCAAGACACTGCTTGTTTTTAGTAAGATCAAGTCACGGTTACAGTGTTTAACTGCGAAAGTATTAGGTTCTCCATCACATCTATGTATCACTGTGGCTGGAATCTTTCTGAAACTTGACATAGCTCCAAGAAGTTACGAACACTGTGGAGAAGCAGTTCTGTCACAGAATGGTTCCTTCAGGAACCCTCCATTCTGCTACTGTTAGGGGTTCCCATTACAGTATTCATCAGGATTACAGGACGGTAAGGCTTGTAAAAAGAAAAGTGTGTAGGTTTTCTGTTTGTGGATGTTAGCAGAGGGAGAGAGAGAGGATAGCTTTGTCATAGAAAACTTGAGTCTTACTAATGGTCCTCACAGCTCCTAAATGCAGGATTTCTTCAACGTGTTTTGGTCAGAATTGTGGCAAACATGCTTTGCTGCTGGAATTGTGACAGGGCCTGGAGACCTCGTTACTTTGATGTAAGGAACATAATCAGTGTTTAGAATGCACACAGGGAACTTAGCTAGAAATAAGCTAGAAATAGAATGGAAGATGGCACAAGGTATTTTACATAAAAGTTCTTATGACAGGGGCCCTGTAAAGGAAAGTAATGGGAGCCAATAATCTTTTTGACCTATATATGTGAAAAGGGCAGATGTAGTTATTTTGTTTCCTCTTGAAATGGGGAAAAAAAAAACTGGTATCTACAGCAATGCTTGGGCTTGTCATAATGTTTTGAAGCTCTCCATATCAGCTGATCACTAGTTATGGAAAGTAATGATGAGAAAGCACCACAGTTAATAAAACCACCTTTGCCCTCCCTGGTTTTGCCTGCTGTCTTCATCTTTCTTTAGAGGATTAGAGTGGCTGGCATTCTAAGCACTGTAAGTATTTCAGTTTCTCTCTGTTTGCTTTGGATTCTGTGTCTGCTTCTATTCATTTCCCTCAAATTCCACATTTCATTTAAATTATTTCTTCATTTACTCTGGAATTTCTGTTGAGACTGTGGGTAAGAATAGAACTTGCATAGTCAATGAGCAGCCGGAGCCCTGCTAATTAACAAGCTAATGCTAGAGATGTGTCTTCCGTGTTGGGCTGTTTTGTGTCCCCCACACCCACAAAAGCTCCTTTGAGAGCAGATCCTCTCATCTGAAATGGCCTGCCAGAAAGGAAGGGTGGACTGCTGATTTCACTCTTGATCTCTGTGGACCGAAATTGAACTACTTGTACGTTTCTGTTTCTCATTTAGAGAACTATTTTGGGTCAAAAACAAGTGAGCCAAAGGGATCCTTACAACAATTGCTCCCATTGGAGCTGCTGAGGTTTTGGTTCCTCAGAACGGTGATGTGAAAATTACAGGGTTATAAAAAACAAGAAAAACACACCCTTGCTCTTCCTGCTTGGTGTATTGATACGGAATGCAGCACCAAGAAGAAGAGGACCCAGAGTCTCTGTGGCTTCTTGCCACCGTTGCTCTACTCCAGTGATTTCCCATTTAGTGCCTTATGAACCAGCGTGTTGGATTTCTGCTCCTTAATGGCACCTTCTCTCTCTAGAAGGCACTCACGTGGAAGGGATAGAACTGTGTGCTGTGGAAGGGAATAGTGAGCTGCTATCTCAATAGATCGGTGATGATTTCATGTGCTGCAGTGGGAATTTCACTTACAATCTCATTTTCAGAAACGAGCTAGGAACTGCGCAGACTTTCTGGCCAGTAAGGATGTGATAGCCATAAAATTCTCTGCACTTACCAGCAGTCATGCCTTACTGTAAATTCGAAAACAAGATCAAATAAGAGATCTGGTGAATCACAGCTTGAAGACATGATGCAGGCAAAGCAACACGGTGCAGCCGGAGGATTAAACGTGGTTGGTTTGTTTGTAAGATTGCCTAGCACCACCTGCTGGGCTGTCCCTGCTGCAGTGCTGCTCCAGAGTATACTCTGCCATTTCTTTGTGGCATTGGACTGCCATCTATTGCAAAGCTTGCTGTCACATCCAGCACCTAAGCTTCACCAAAATAAAAGTTTCATGCAATCTTGCAAGAAGGCTCTAAGAAAACAGATAAAAAACTTCATTTAGCACAGTGTAGCAGCCACCTTTTGAAAGAATGGGCTAGGTGTGTGAGCTACTGGCATCATTCAAAGTGAAAGCTGGTTTTATTCTGTAATACTGCTTGGGAATCTCTGACACAGTGCCTCTCTACAGCAGTCTCCTGATGCGTATCTGTGGTAATGCAGTGCTGCCACGCAGGATTATCAGATGTGGCTTTGTTAGGCATGGATCTAGGTGAATTCAGTCTGTGTTCTCTATGGATGCAGCATTTTGAATGCCTGTTTGCACTGGAGGAAGGAGTCAGCTTCAGAGGTGCAAGAGCGTTGCGTTGAATTATGGCAGTGTGAGGAACAGAACAAGAGAGCTCTGAAGTTTGCCCTAACTATTCCTGTTTGCAAGCAGAGTGGATGATAAATGTTTGGAGGTGGGAAAGAAGTAATTATGAGGAAAAGGTGAGTCTTAAATCCATCAAAGAGCTGGCAAATGCCTGTCCTACACTGCTGCTTTTTTTCCCCTTGCCTTTTATAGGAAAGGGAGAGGTCTTCAAATTCAGGTGACAAAATGCCAGTAATGGACTCCAGTTGTGGAAGGATGTTTTAGGCCAGAAATGCACGAAGCAGGGGTTAAGAAGTTTAAAGTCACCTCGAGTTGTACTTACACATTTAAAAGTCATATGACATTCAAAGGAATTTATGATGGATTTAAGGCAGACAACGTAACAAGAAGGATATGTAGGGATTCAGTAACACGATCTGTTGGAAACAGAAGAAGGTTTTGAGACAGCATGCTTACTTGAAATGGGAACACATAGCCAAATCCTGCTCGCACATTTTCTTGTTTGAGTACAAAGAAATTCCCTTGGCTTGAAAACTTTGCTTTGACATCCATCCGTCACTATTACTCGATATCAGGTATCATGTTTCCTCCTGTGCATTCTTCTAGCTGTGGTTTCACAGCAACGGCAGACAGATAAGCCAGCTGTTGTTGTGAGCTGAATGTGAACGTTAACAGTCTCTCCTCTGTATTTACTTCAAGTTTAAGAAAAAGGAAAAGGGAAAAAAGAAAAGAATACCCACTCTTCTGAATTGAGGTTATTTTTACATCTCCCTTTCTTCACGTGGTGCCCACAGAAGGGCGCTGTAGTCTCAGAGAAGGTGGTTAGCCTCTTCCAAATCACTTGCCATTAAAAATAATATAACCTTTGCCACTGGGGTGATTTCCAGTATAATTTGGTTCTGTTCAGCCCTGCTTGCAAGTTTCTTCTGCAGTCAAAGAAGCACGGCACGTTCACAAATGAAATGGCAGGCAAAGGGGAATACTTCAGGGAATGTTTTAAAAGAAGCTCGTTGACTTTTCCAGCTGTACGGGAGGAGAGCTCCCTGGGAGGATCCTGCCAAATGGGTGATGGACACGTACCCATGGGCGGCCACCCCACAGCACCACGAGTGGCCTCCTCTGCTACAGCTGCGGCCTGAGGACGTGGGGTTTGATGGCTACTCCATGTCACGGGAAGGCTCGTCCAGCAAACAAGTTCCAGTGAGCGATGCTGACGGAGATCCGCTGGTAAGCTTCTCCTTTCTGAGACAGTGAAACTGCCTGGCTTCCCTTTGTTAAAGGGATGAAAAGTAGGAATGAAAAAGGAACGCACAGCGGAGAGGTGTTTAAATGATTTAGAATGAGAAGGCTGCGTTTCCTGGGGGGTCATAGCTCGTGGAATGCATTGCCACATAGTGCTGTGCAAGAAATAGAGTTGGAAGCTGTTTAGGTCCGTTTGTTGAGGTTATCTGGGGGATTCGTTTCCTGAGGAGTGACCGGAAATCAGAAATACAGTACAAGTGTAAATAAAGGAAAAGTTCACTCCTGTTGGTATGAGGTGATTAAACTGAATGGAAGGATAGCACTAAATACCATTTTCTTCCTGTGGGAAATGGTTATTGAAACTACAAATGCCCTGAAGCTGTTTGAGATGTGCATCTTTCCAGACAAGGGGGAGTGCAGAACATGCCTTTGTTTTCCCTGGCTCACGTGTACGGATACAGATATCGTTTCCAACCTCAATGATGCTATGATTCTGTGATCAAGCTACAGATTCATACCTTCAGATTTCCCTATTTCAACGGTTCTGTATTCATTTCCATGTATCATAGGAAGAGAGGGGAAGGGTGCTTGCAGAATCCTGTGGCCTAATAGATGGGTCTCTTCATTTTTGCCCTTTCAGGAACAGCGTACAATTCATGACTAACTTCCATGCTGCTGTAGCACATTTTAAATGTAATTCCTCTTTACAGATACACAGGAATAATTACCCCAATTGCCTCTTCCTTACTTTTGTTACGTGCTGCCAAAAGTGAATGCAGTTGTGATTATCATATGGAGTTGGTAATGTTTCTGCCCTCAGAATACAAATAATTGTTTACTTTTATGCCCGTGTAGATGAACATGCTAATGAGACTGCAAGAAGCAGCCAACTACTCAAGTCCCCAGAGTTACGACAGTGACTCTAACAGCAACAGCCATCACGATGACATACTGGATTCATCTCTGGAGTCAACGTTGTGATCTTCATCGGACAGAAATAGGTCGTTTCCATGATTGCTCTCCCACTTGACAAGATTCCCAATCACGAACTCATGAAAGGAACGTGTTCCTGGGCTGGGCTGGTATCTCAGTATTAGAGCTGCAAGAACAAGAAGACACTTAAGAGTCAGTCTTGAGCCTGGGTGCAGGCAACCCAAGCAACCTTTGTATTGTTTTTCTTCTTACAGTGATAAGAACTGCACTATTCCTTTGTTTTCTTCTGTTTAGTTGCTGTAAGCTCTCATGCCTAAGATACTGAAGATGTTAAAAATAGTCATCGTTACTAAAAGAAAAATTAAAGGGGGGGGGATTTCACAACTATGAAGCAAACAGCTTTGTGCCATGTACAGAAGGAGAGGGGAGAGGAAATTTTTGCCTATGCTGCTTTTGACCAAACACATTTAGGTGAGGGCTGGACTTTTACCAATCAGCTTTGCAGATTAAACTCAGCTTTGTATAGTTCTGGTGCTATAACGATATTGCTTGCCTTGGTATAATACTCCGTAAAGGCAAAGCTGCTAAACAGGGAAGTTTGAATAAATATAATAAAAGAGAGGGAGGAAAAAAAAAAATGAATGAAAAGAAAAAACACTGCTCTCCTTGCCAGTCTGAGACCTTGGCTTTCTTTTGTTATGTGTTTGTAAAGATAGACATATATATAAATAGGAATATATAAAAGTATATATACATCTGAACAAATCAGGTTTTATTCCAGCACTGTGTAACCATCAGTCCTACTACCAGTTAACTATCAGGTGGCCCTCTGCTGTGCAGGGCTGGATTCTCCTCCCACATCCTTCCGTGATACTCAGTTGACTTCAGTGGTGGGAGGGAATTTCCCTCCTCTGCAGAAGTCATCAGAAGTCCTGCAGCTCTCGGGGACCTTAGGCAGCATGCGGGTGTCCTGTGAGCCCTGCGTGCAGAGAGTAGCTACACCCCTGAAGGGATGCATCAGACTTTCAGCTCTTAATTCTCACCATGAAACGTTACAGCAGTTTTCTAAAAAGGTTGGGTTTTGTTCAGGGTTTTTGTTCCGCTCAGCACAACCACGAATGGGTCAGGTAGAACTCAGCTCTGTGACAGTTGCAGTGCTACTCTGGCGACAACATTTCCTCCCGTGGCTCTCCTTGATAACTGCTAGCAGTATTCGGGTCTGGAAAAAAAAGGAGGGAAGGTGCTGCGTCCTTTGAGTTTACCCGGGCCATGCTTTTGAGTTTTAGCAGAGCTGTGAACCTGGTTTCGTTTCTCCTTTTCTCTGAACGCGCACACCTACGCTCTCAGCGTTCAGGCTTTGCACTTCTCTTGGGGGACAGGAACACCTCACCAAGAATTGCACTTTCCTTTCCATGGAAACAAATGCTCACAACCAACGGCCCCACCAAGCCAGCTGCCCTGGGCTGTACCTCGACGCAACCGGCACTCCTCACTGTTGACCTGTACAAGCCTTTCCAGCTATCTTTTGGTGCTGAATTTTGAAGCGATGCCTTATTTTGTACTAATTGTGTTGATTAAATTAGTGCTGTATATTCTGGGAATTTATTTATAAATAAACAGGGCTAAGTCATCTCTTGGAATATCGTACATTGCTGTGAATAGGGTTTGTATGAGACACTAGAATTTGTTGCAGTGTGACAACGAAAGGAGGGAAATGAGAACTTTTCAGGTTCATATCGATAACGCAGCTATAAATCCCTGAAGAGCTCTTTTCTCCACGCAGGAAAAGAAGGAAAAAAAAAATAATAATAGAATTTCAACTAGGATAAGTGGCTGTCATTATTAAATTACAGAAACGTGCTGGGTTTTGTCAGTGTACAGAAAGAAAACTTACTCCGAACACTTTTTTCAGAGCCTGTTAATACTTGTGGGTTTTAAGTAACGTAACACAAGTTTGTGCTTCTGTGACTCGGTTGGAGAGGACAGTTTGATGATACCTCATGACTTCCCGTAACTTACCTGTGCTTAAGATTGTCTTACTGAGCTGGTCTTGAATCTGCTCCTGTTACAACTCTAAGTGCTGATGACTCTTTTTTTTTTTAATTATTATTGTTCTTTTTATTATTTTAAAGAAAAATATTGTAAAAGAAAAAGGAAAATATTTTAATGACGGGGGGTGGGGTGGGGAGCTTGCTGTTGTTGCTGTTTTGAACTCTCTGAACTCTTGTTTCGTTATGTCATGAAATACCAAGGGCTTACTCAGCCGATGTTCCTGATCTGGTCTTGGTACTCTACGAGCGGGGTGCATCTGTATGGAATTAAATGCATGGCATGCTGGTTATGACTCGCAGAGAGGGTAATTTTTCCAGTAGTCCTGACAGTTCTGCCTCCCAGCACTGACTTTACCTGCTACTACTGTGAATCTGGATGCCTGATCCTCCAACTGAATCCATGCAGACACAGCATGTGCCTGTTGCAGGGCTAGGGCTTTCAACGGACTGAATATCCTAGAAAACAACTCAGTTGATGTTTAACTGAGTTCTGTAAGACGTGCTTATAACGGCGTTTTTATTTGCGGGGAACGGGGTGTTTGTTTTTTTCTCATATTTAATCCTGTGCTTGTGCTCAGGAAGGGATTTCTGTTGTCTCATCGTTTCGTATCGACGCTGGTTTGGGTTACAGTTTTGAGTGGGGTGCTCATCCCAAGCATCACAAGATGCAGTGTCTTTCTGAAGCTTCGGGAGGCAGGGTTATCCGTAGTGCACACTTTGTTTTTATCAAGACTTCAGTCTTTCTCTAAGTGACTTGCTCCTCATTGAAGGCTTTTTCAATAATGCTTCCTTTCCTTTTGCCTTTTTTTTTTCTTTCCTACAAAGTTGACTTGTTTTAAAGGAGAAAAATCAAGGGAAAAAAATCAAGTTTCTATGCAGCATTCACGTTGTGTTATAAACTGAGGATATAAAGCGTTTTCTTTCCTTCAGAACTGCCAAGAGGCCATCAACAAGATGTGGTTTATTTGGGGAAAGGGAGGGGGTTTGTCTTTTTTGTACATTTTGGAAGAAGCAAACTGGTATTTCGTTGTTGATGCTTAACTTGGATATTATGTGTATGAAACCTTGTCTAAACGTGGCGATTTTCTTTCAAGAAAAAAAAAAATACAAAAACCGAGCAAAAAAAAAAATAATAATCTTTCTTTGTGGATATTAAATGGAAGGTTGCTGTTTTGATCTAGTCGTTTCCAGTGGAACAGTTTATGAAATATGTTCTATAAGATGTACATTTTTTCATTGTAACATAGAAATGTAAATATTTGATTAAAAGTGCTGCATTTTGATGAATTTTTTCTAGCCATTTTTAAAGAGAAGAACTAGGAAGCGAGTATTTTGTGTACGTTTACGATGTTTTCCATTTGCTCCCCTCCCTATTTAATTTTCGGTTCTCATTTAGGGTTGGAGTTTGTCAATGGTCCGTTCGAGATCATGCCTCCCCGCCCCCGTGTCACGGAGAATAAAGCCGATGATTGTACCAGTCTTAAATTATTCGCGATTCAATAAAATCGATGCTTATTTATTCAGATTCTGCGGCTCCCCTGAACTTTTTGTCCCTCCTCGACAGACAGATAGTGAGTGGGAGTTCCGTCATGGGAGCGTGAGGCGGCCACGTTGGGTGAGTGAATTCCTCGGTGTGTCGGTCTGTGGCTCCGTGGTTGGGTTAACAGCTCCCGAGATATTAAAAATAAGGCGTTTTTAGTGGTAGGTGGGAGCAGGGCGCGGTGGGTCGCTTGTTACGCTCTTCCCCACGCGGCCATGTCGGCCTAGCTGACCTCGAGGAGGGGTTTGTTGTGTTCATGCAGTGGGCAGCGGGGCTCCACAGCTGTTGAGATCATGTGTTAGCACAGCTGGCAGAAGGGATGCCCTTCTCGCCCTCTTCTCCCCCCAGGCTGGATGTTTCTTGTCTGATGGCGCTGGAGTGGCAGCTCCAGGTGCTAGATCAGCTGAAATCAGAGCAAATCAAGGTAGCAAATGGATTTTCCACGGCATTCTGTGCTTCACAGCAGTCAACTTTGCACACGGAGACGCCCAGTGGGTGCGTGTTGGGTTTGGGAGCAGGGGACACGCAGCCAGGAGCGAGGGGCTGCCCACTGCAGCACCCGGTGCTGGGCAGCCACCATCTTCCTCTGCCCTGCCTGCAGCACAGCTGACAGCGCTCCAGCCTCCTCATCTCCTTCACTAAGGTTCTGCAGAGAAAAGTTTGTTTTTTTTCCTTTCTTTTCTGAGCCATTAGATCACCCAATCCCTCTCTGTGCTCTTTTTGCACGTATTAATGTGAATAGCCCAAGTGCTGGAAGTCAACAGGTGCTGTGCCATGGCTGATTAAAATCAAGCTAAGGGACGTTCAGATGTGTTGCTTCAACTTTGCCTTAAGAACATTATTCTCTTAGAACAAGCCCTCATCTTTGTCCGCCTCCCCTTACCAAATTACTGTAGCGTTGCTGGGAAGTAGTTTCATTTTGTTGCCCTGTTTGGGCCTGGACTCAGCCTACACCAACCAACAAACAGTAAGTGTGCAGTGCCAAACGGCCAAGCTTGGAAATCTACCTTCTTTTATTTGGCAGCCATTCGTTTTATTATATATACACATATTTTAAAGTCTGTACATTGGTAAAATACAAAATAGAAGCGATTCTTTATAAGTTACACATTTAAACAGCCACATTTGTTCGTAGTTTAATTAAGGAGGAAACCTTATTCAGCCATTGTTATATTCATTCACAGTAACCTTGGTATAAAACATCCATACAGAGTAAGCGTACAAAATAGCGTACAGTTCATATAAGCTGTGCAAAGACAGCAAAGTTCAGTCAAAACCAAAGAGGCACATCCCCTTTCCTCTGTCCACAGCACATAGCAGAAGCCAAGCGGAAAGCAAGCACAGGCCTGTGGGCAGAAAAGTGAGTTAGACAGTGCTGCGTGTAGGGGAGGGATGTGTAAATGAGAGTGAAAACCACCACCAGAGAAGGTCCCCGTTACACAAGGCACGCCGTGTGGTACCTGGAGGCGATTGTGGTGGTTCCCGTGGGTCTGTGGCCCGGTGAGGGTCGGGAGGGGGCAGTGCTTTGCACATCTCATGGACGTCCTTTGCCTTGGGATGAGACGATCCCCGGAGCAATCCTCGGGTTCTGAACGCTTGGTAGTAGCTGGGAATTCGGTTGGAAGGTGGAAGAATGGCCGCAGCACCTGTGTTTTGTTGGGATTGGTGGTGTTTTGTCTGGAAAAAATGTTTCCCTGCTGTAAAGGAAGGAGCTGCCTGCTCCTTGCTGCCAGGGTGCTGCAGCTAATTGAGCAAATACTGGTTGTTAGGCTGAGGGGAACCGTTTTGAAGAGGTCAGCAGACACTGCGAGTGTGAAAGCCTTCTCGTGGGGCAGAAAAATCGGGAATACCTGGAGCAGGAAGGGCTCGTGGCCGTGTGATAGGGAACCTGCCCTGGAGAAGCATGTGGACACTGGGGCGGGACATCACCTCTTCAATTTATAGCCCTCTGTTTTATGTACACCTTTGCAATGTCCCTGCGTGATGGTAGGAGCAGGCGGGCGACCTAAGAGACCGTTATCTCCTCTTCTTCTTCCTCCCCTTCCTCATCCTCTTCCTCCGAGTCCGAGCAGTCCGAGGGTTTGCTGGGGCTGCTGGAGTGGGATGGGGAGGGAGGTGTCTGTGGGCCCAGCCTGTCCCGCAGGTGCTGCGGGGCCAGGTGGTAGGGCAGCGAGTGCCGGGGGCTGGGGGGGCATGCCGTGGGGCCTTCCTCCTCTTCCTCCTCCTCCTCCTCCCCCGAGCACTTCTTGCCGACGTCGCTGAGGTCTGGGTGCGGGTTGAACTTGGTGGGTAGGGTTTGCTCTCTGCAGCCGCCGGACGAGAGGAGCTCCCTTTCTTTGGAGTTCCTCCACTTCATTCTTCTGTTCTGGAACCAGATCTTCACCTGGGGGGTGCGGGAAGGAACTCAGTAACGTGGGGAGCGGGGCAGGCCTCGGGCTGCCCCTCAAGGGAGGGGTGCGGGCAGCTCACCTGTGAGTCCTTGAGGCCCAGCTTGGCCGCCAGCTTCTTCCTGTCGGGCTTGCTGATGTACTTCTGCTTCTGGAACATCTTCTCCAGTGCCTTGCGCTGCACGTCGGAGAAGACGGCGCGGCGCAGCATGCCACGGCGCGGCTTGCCTCGGGCGGCCAGCGGCCACGAGAAGGTGCCAGGGATGGGCACGACGGCCGAGGTGGCTGCGGGGGACGGAGGAGCGGGGTGAGCGCGGGCCACGGCCATCAACCCAGCGCCCACCGACCCAGGGCCCCAAAGGGAACTTCACGCTCAAATGGCCGTCGGCTTTCAGTGGGCCCTAACTGGGATTAGGGCCATCGGCTCCAACGTGGGAAATGGCACGGCGGTGGCCTGTTTTGTTGGGGGATTCAAAGGGCTCCGGCCTCAAAAGGCGAGGCGCGGCGCACCGGCTGGGGTGGAGGTGTGGGAGAAAAGCCTTCCCCTCCCGCTTGCGGGCTTTTTTCAGAAGCTTTTATCATTTCAGTGGCTTTCTTAATGCTTGAGATGAAAACGAGGACTTTTCTGGTCGGAACAAAACCGGCCCCTTCGGACTCGGTTTTGATCAATCAGTATTCATTTTTTTTTTTCTTCCTTTTTTTTTTTTTTTTTTTTTTTAATATATTAATCTCTCTCCCTCCCCCCATGTTGGAGAATTCAATCGGAAGACATGAAAAGTAACAGCTAATTAGCACACTGCCTGGCTCCCCGTGGCATTTGTATGATAAAAAGGGCAGAGTCTCTCCTTAAAAAAAAAAAAAGTGTGTGTGCGTGGGGGGGGGGGGGGGGGGAGAGCCTCCCCAAGAGAGACAGAGATGCTAATGAAGCGTGAATGGTAATTGTGTAGTAATGAACTAACAGAAAAAGACTGAGGACAAGCAGCTAACGCCATATATTATTGGGACAAAAGAGATTTACACTTTCAAACTAAACACAACGGCATGCCGGGCTCCTCGGGAGAATACTGATGGCACAATCGTCTCTTTCCCCAAATCATTTTCATTAAATGGACATGAAAAGCTATTTATAAAGCTCAAGTTGTTTTTGTTGGGCTATTCACACGCTGGAGAAAGGGAGCAAATTCCATTATCCGGAGGATGAATGGAAGAGCCGGGGTTATTTTTTCCTCTCTCTCTTTCCCCGTTTTTCTTTTAAACTAATAGCTTGTGTAATTAGATTTAAACAAAAAGAAGAAGGAGAAGTTCTCCGCGGCTCCTGCGCCGGGAACGCGCGCCGGGTGCGCGCGGATTTGCGCGGGCGCTGTCCGCTCCGCCCGTGGTGCTGAAGGCGGCGGGGTGGGGAGATGGGCGGAGGGGCGGCAGCTTGGGGGGGAGAGCCCGTGGAAGAAGGTGGGAGGGGGGCTTTTTCTACACCTACCTGGGAAATAGGAAGATCTGATGAAAGGCTGGAAGGATCCTTCAAAGTACGGGAAGGAGAAAGTCTTTGGAGGGACGCTTTGGAGCAAGGCGGGGGAGGACTCTAAGCGAAGGAATAGGATGGAATTAAGAGGGCTGGCGGCGGACGGAGCCCGGAGCTCTCTGCAGGGCTCGGCTCGCTCTGCCGCCCTGCTCCACGCTCCCTCCCCGGCATCCAGCCCGGCTCGTTCGGGGGCCCAGCCCATGAAGTAGGGGGCGGCGAGAGGGTCCTCCCTTCTCCCTCCCGCTCCCTTCTCGCTCCCTCCCCCTTCCCCCTGCGGGGCCGCTTACCGGCTCGAGGGGCGGAGGACAGGATGGCGTTGACCCCGAACTTGAGGAAAGTGGAGTCGCTGCCGGAGCTCTGCGGCGAGCAGATCCTCCTGGGCACCGTGCAGCCGGGCAGCTCCGGCGTCCCCGCGTCCGTCCTGGGTGCGGAGGCCGGGGGGGACATGCTGCTGGGCAGCGGAGCGCTGCGGGGTGGGTAGGAGCCGGGCCGGCTGATCCGGATCAGGTCCTCCACCAAGAAACTGGAGTGGCCGGAGAAGGCGGATTGCAGAGACTGCGGCAAGGTGAGGGTGGGAGTGGGCCGCAGCAGGCTGGGGTAGACGGCCGGCGGGGCGATGAGGCTGGGGAACATCATCGCAGGGGCCGTCCGTCCGTCCCTCCGCCTGTCTGTCTGTGAGTAAAGATCCCACTGGCGAGCCGGGCAGGGTTCTCTGTGCCCTTCCTCCTGGATGCGGGGTTTTATAGTGGTCAGTCCCGCTTGGGCTCTTTCAGCGGTGACAGCCCCAACAATGGGGTTCAACAAAGTTCTCCACTCCGGCTTCATTCAGCGGCCGCTCCGGGGCTGCCCATTGGTCCGGGGCTGCAATTTATGATTGGATTAGGCTTCATAAGCACCCCTCGCACAATGGCCGCGCCACAAAGAAAGTGTAGTCATCAATTTTGCATATTGACCGCCTCTTTGGAATACGTCGCTCCAAAGGCTCCCAGCAGGGTTTTGTTCCGAGGCAACACACACAGGCTAATTAAATGCCTATTTAAAAGTTTCCAATGACATCTTGCCTCATAGAAAGGGAATTATTTAAAGAAAGCACTAAATTTATTTGCCGCTCCCCCGCTGAGGTTAGGAAATAAATCAATAAATATTCATCCGAACCGTCAGAAAAACGCCGGTTTTGTGTCGCAGAAAACACAAATGGGAAAACACGGCATTAAACTATGGAGGGAGGAAGGAAATGTTTGGAGCGCAGTTCAGACACGTTCTGCTCTGTTCTTGCAGCGCTCTGGGCACGGTGTTGGCGTGGTGTTGTTGGCGTGGTTTTGGCGTGGTGTTGTTGGCGTGGTATGGGGGTGGTGTGGTTGGCGTTGTATCGTTGGCGTGGTGGTGTTGACGTGGTATTGGTGTATTGAGGTGGTGTTGTTGGGGTGTTATTGGTGTGGCGGTGTTGGTGTGGTGTTGCTGGGGTGTTACTGGTGTGGTGGTGTTGCTGTGGCATTGTTGGCATGCTGTTGTTGGTGTGGTATTGGGCTGTTGTTGTTGGCGTGGTGTTGTTGGCGTGGTGTTGGCTTTTTCTTCCTATCCTCGCATCTGAGGTGGAGTACAAAGCGAATTTGCAGCTTTTGCTTCTACTTTCGGGAGTCTGATGCCGGTGAAGGTGCTGTGTCTGGGCTGTTCTGCCCAGAGGCAGAACTCGCTCCGAGAAAATGGGAGCCTTGAAAATAGCAACGATGTAAAGAGTGCTGTAGGAGCAGAGCAGCCACCGCAGGTTCTCAGTCTGTCGGTCCTCTGTAATCTCGTGTACACTAAAAACAGTGGAAAGAGCTATCCCTGACTGTGAAAATGAAGGGAGTGCTGTGGTGTTTAGGAAGTAGATCGGCCCGAGCTGGGCTGGCTCTACTCACACCGGCGGCCTCAGGACCTGCCTGCTGCAGGACATCGGCAGCGGAAAAACGCGAGATCACGGATTTTCTATCGGATTGGGTTCGTTTGTAGAGGCAGTGATGGAAAGGAGCGCGAGGGTACTTAATTTCCTTTGGGGCCGGGGGATGAAAGCGAGCATTGAGAGCGGTTTTACCTGATTTCTGTGTTAAAGAATATAACAGATGTGTTAAATGTCCTATGTTTTAAAAGCGCTCCATTCAGCCCTTTGGTGGGGCTGAACCTTCGCGAGCAGAAGTGTGCAGCTCAGCCATGCAGCCTTGATCCTATTAACCATGAACTAACTGTCACCTTCAGCTGTTTTCCCTTTTTACTTTTTAACACAAAGCTTTCTCAAAAATCTTATTAACCAGCTTTATTTCTCCCGATGCTTTTTGTCCGCCCGTTTTGTGCCGGTGATCTCCATGTCGATGCTTTAACCATTCAAGAAAAGTGCATCTGCGATTTATATCACATTAAGGAAGAAAGAAAGTCTGTTAAACCTCTCCCTCGATTCAAATCAAAAAGTTATTTACCAGAGGACGGAATCGGCCCCCGAGCTTGGGCGATGCTGACACATCGCCGGGCATCTGCGGAGGGGGAGAAGGGAGGGAGGGAGGGAGGCGGGGGGTTTGCGGCCCCGCTGCTAATGAAACCTCCTCGGGTTTGTTAATCTCGGAGCTAAGCAGGTAAAGGGCGAGGGCAGCGCGGCGGGACCCCAGCACCTGCCCGGCTAACGGCTGCAGATGGGGGGTGGGGGTATGGGGTATGGGTGGGGGAAGGGGCTGCCCTGTCCTTCTCTCCTTCAGCCTCCCTCTTGCCCCCCTTCTGGGTTATTTCAGCTCTACGCAGCCCGTTCCAGGTGTGGGACGAGAGTCAATGGAAAAAAAAAAAAGAGAGTGGGGTTTTCCCCATCCAAGTAACGTGCTGCCCTCCTCCTCCCACCCCATCCCGACCCCGGCCCTTCTCCCCCCAACTCTGCCCTTCCAAGCCCGGGCGGGGCCGGCACCGCTCCGTGATTCGCAGTCGGTACGGGGGCCCTCTGAGACGGTTCTGTCCTTCTTTTTGGCCGACACATCGGGGCCGTTTCGGTTTCGGAGGTCTCGGGAAGGGGCTCCTCCGTGTTGGGTTGGGCTGGGTCAGGCGCACGCTGCGGCACACGTGGAGTCGGATCCACGCGATGCGTCTGGGCACACTCGTAAAGAATTCCTTAAGCACCACGGCAAAAGGGACGAGGCGTCTATTGAAAGGGACGGGAGGCCGCGAGGAGCCAAGAAATCAGACGAAAGGATCTCATTTTCAGCGATCTCCTTTGGAAGTTTCTTTTCAAAGGCGGTGATCACTTAAGAGAAGGGAATTCTTATGTCCCGGGATAAAACCTGTGACTAATGCCGTTTGACCTATGCTCATGCGGTTTTGTGCTCCCTGCCATTCATTTTAATGTCGTTATCTTCGAATGTATTTCTTAAAAGTCACTCTCTTTCTTAGGCTAGAAAAAAAAAAAAGAGAAAAAAACTAAAAAATGGAGACAAACGTCGGCGGTGGGGCCGGGGGGGGAAAGGAGGCAGCCTGCGTGTGTCCCGGGCCGGGGTTGGTAATCCGCATGAAATTGGGAGAGCCGCCACTTCCAGCACGGACACGGAGCACCGGGCCCAGCTCCCGGAGCGCTGGCGGCGGTGCGGGGCTGCCCCGGGCCGGTCAGGATCAGGCAGTGCCCCATCCACCCCGCTATGAACCCCCACCCCTTCCCCACACCGCTGCTCTGAGACACCTAAGGCTGCACCTTTAGAATTCAGCACGGGGAGCGGTTAACTGTTGGTTCGCTCAAAGCTTTTCTAGATCCAACCCCCCACCCCCCCCCCTTTTTTTTTTTTTTTCTTGAAAATCCTTCTATTGTGCCAATCAAGCAGATGGTTTGCAGGAAATATAGCTTGGCCCCAGTGACCGAAACTAATTTTAACTAGCTTTCCAAGCCTGGCACGTTTGTTTTGCTCTTACAAAATAGCTAAAAAAACAGCTGGCAAGGGTGAATTAAACCCATTAAAGACACATTTATAAGAAATTATATTCACATAGGTTGCTCGAACCCCCCTAAGAGGGGAGAGATGAGCGTATTGAAATGAAAATGTCCCTGAACACACTACCCTCCTTAACATCGCCTGAGAGTCTCAAAACATTTTACTAAATAGATTAACTTGACTATTGTTTCGCATCACATTTATCAGCTTCATTAAGTGAATAGCTGAACAAATATATTACGCATGCATGAAAAGCTCTTTTGGGGGCTGCCTTATTGTGTCCTCAGCCCTGACAGGTGGTTAACTGTGTTTCTCTCTCCTCTCCCCCTCTCTCTCTCCGCGCAAAGAAAGAGGGATCTTGGACGGAGCGCGCGGCCCAGACTTGGCAGAGGGACCTGGAGGGGAGAGTTACTTTCTTCTCCCTCGCCATTCATCCCGGCCAGCCCGGAGAGCGCGCGGCCTGAAATGCAACCAGATGATCCCGTCTTGTCAGAAGTAATTAACTTTAGTTTAGTCCCTGTGTCTTGCTTACGCTTTGCTAACTCCTCCCCTGCCTGTTTACTTGGCACCCTTTCTTGGAAATGTGATTACTTTTGCCCACCTCGTCCTTTTTTCTGTTCCCCGAGCTCTCCTTTTGTTTTAAAATACTGATATTCCAGGCTTGAACAGTCTCTCTTCTTTCTTGCCCACTGATCTGGCTAATAAAGAAACAATCAAACGCACAACCTCCCTAAAGACAACTCCTTTCTGTTCCGAGTGTGCGACTCGGAGAGCCGGGCTTTGGGGAATGCAACACGGCGCTTTATTCTTTGCCCTCATTTCCTCGAGGATGAAGGAAAGCAGTATCTTCCTCCTTACTTTCTCCAGCCCAAATCAGGTTTGAACTCTACTCCTATCAACATACTGCAACCCAGAGTGGCCATCCTTAGCCAGTGACAGTGGTAGATCTCTCCAGAGCCAGCCCTACCCATCGCTGTGTTGATCCATAGGTCTCTGGTAAGCTGCAGTGCATCCATAGGGGTGGAGGAGGCACAGCGTTTGGTTTTTACAGCAGTGGGAAGCTGTTTTCTGTGTGGCTGTTGACATGACAGTTATGGATGCTCTGGAGCAGGACCACAGGCCTGGAAGAGAACACCTGAAGTGAAGGACTCCAACCAATTGGAGCAAATGGGGGCCCAACTTAAATGCCTGTACACTAATGCACAGAGCATGGGGAACAAGGAAGAGGAGTTACAGGTGTAACAACTACAAGGTTGTGATGCAGTTGGCGTCACTGAGACGTGGTGGGATGGCCCTCAGGACTGGAAGGTAGGAATAGACAAGTATAAATTCTTTAGGAAAGACAGCCAGAGGAGAAGGAGAGAGGGTGTTGCCCTCTGCAGCTTTTGGACCTAGTTCCCCTACATCAGTCGGGTGAGTTCAGCTCTCCCTTCTACATATGACAGTTTTCATGAGGGCACGTAGTGACGTGACAAGGGGGTGATGGTTTTTAGCTGGAAGAAAAAAATGAGAGTGGATCTAGACAAGCTATTATGAATGAATTTCTTTCTGTGAGGGTGGTGAGACGCTGGAACAGATTGCTCAGTGAGGCTGTGGATTTCTCCAGCCTGGAGGCACTGAAGGCCAGGCTGGATGGGGCTGCGAGCAACCTGGTCTGGGGGAAGTGTCCTTGCCCATGGCAGGGGGGTTAGAACTAGATGGTCTCTAAGGTCCCTTCCAACCCAAGTCATTCTATGAGTTATCTTGCCTTCGCCTGTTTAACATTTACCATCACGTCTACATGAAGCGAGCAGTTAGGAATGGCACATTCTAGCATGCCTTGCCTGGCTTTTGGTGTCCCCGTGAAGCCAGGACAACTCGTGCTGGCTATTTGTGCTGGGAGGTTGGCTGCAGCACACAGCTCGATGGCCTGACCACATGGGAAAAGCCCGTGAGAGCAAACTGAAATCTCTAGCTCCCCAGGTTGGGTGTGCTCTAATTGCTTTCTTGAGGAACTGCCATTAAATCACAGGGTTTGTCAGTGATCTATATTTTGAAATAATGCCTTGTCTAGGTAAGGCAGCCAAGCAGTCACGTACAACTTTTGGTTTCATTTCCCTCTTCGTTTAAATGCCAGCATTCCCATGTTTAAGTAGATTTTAACCATGACTAGAGAAGCTTAGTTATCATTTACGTGCTATAACCAGTATGTGTGAGGAGATGTTTTGATCAGAGCCATTCAGCTCCCGCTTGCTAATCTAATTACAAAGTGTAGGTTTCCTGACACAGAGCTGCTTGAACAGAAAGGGCTTTTCTCACACCTGGTGGATTGTTTGGCCAGGCTTTTAAAATGGTTGCAGTTTTAAAATGGATGGGGGGGGGGGGGGGGTTGATCTTTTTAAAAAAACTAGTTCCTGTGTCCTGCAATGGAAAGAATTTAGTGGTTGTCAACATGAGTTTAGGATAAGGATGCTGCATAAAATGTGGGTCCAGCTTTACGCTGACCTTTGGACGTGGTAGCCCCAAACGTTGTTTTACGTCAGGGCGAAGGAGAGCGAGACAGATAACGGACATCGAGGATTCCACGGGGTGAAATGTGTGCTGCTGCTGTGTGTGCTTATTGTTAGGCACCGAGTGAAGCGCAGCTCTGAAAGGGCAACTCTGAGTCGCGGCCCCAGCCCAACAGCATTTCTGCACTGTTTGGCCTCCGATTCCTACAAAAAAAAAAATAAAGTACCTTGTCGAATAAGGGCCATTGAGGAGGGATGATGGGTTAAGAGCGGGGGTCCGAGGTGGTGGCTTGGGTGCTTGTTTATTGGGGAGGAGTTGTCAGTTGTTGGCTGTGCCGCTGAAAGGAGGGACGCGAGGGGCTGATGGCTGGGGTAGCATTGATGGGAGGTAACGGGGTAATCGGATTGAAAGCGAGCCGTGGTATTTGTGTCAGTTCACATTTCGTCAAATGAATAATATGAGGTTGCTACCTAGCCCGGGCCTTGGCCCGAGGGTTCGGCTATAAAGACTCCAGGCCTCATTTGATTCAAATATAAATTAATTCTCACTGGAGCGTTGGCTGATTAATCTATTTGCATAATAGTAGAGAAAACTGCAGTGTGGTTACTTTTGCGGGGATTTGGACAAGAAAAGCCTTAAATTCATCTGAAAGAATGGTGTGTGAGAAGTCAGGGAAGCAAAAGCACCTCTATGGGGCTCCCGAAGCTGTTTTTTCCAGACCCTGATGCGTAAAAGTGAAGGCTGGGGTTGTTCACACGGAGGTCTGACACTGTCCCAGAGAAAGTCGTGTCCCGAGGCTTGTTTGCATTTTTATTCTTGTGCTGGATGTAAACAGCATCGCTGTTGCTTTCGGTACTGGGGGGAATGGCATACTTGGGTCATTTTTTTTTTTTTTCTCCTAATACTTAATGAAGAAATAATATCCGAGAGAATCAAAAGGAGTCATTTTGGACTAGCATAGTAAGCGGTTGAAAGCTGTCTCTTTGATGAAGAATGAACAAGACTAAGCAAAAAATCAAGACATCTGCTTTCTGAGCAGAAGCCCTCAGTCCGTTGACAACCTTCCAGTCCCATTACCATGTAGGTGTGCTCATTGAATGTGGGGAAAGTTGAAGGCAACTGAAATTGGAGTCTGTGTGCCTGGCTGCCTGACCTGGGTAACGTAACCATTTGAATTTTTCCTCCCTTATTGTCATGCCAGAAGTGTCACATGAGATTGTGTGGGACAACGATGGCCAGGAAAAGCTGTAGGATGAGCAGCTGTAGGATGAGCTTGTCCATGCAGACCGTCCAACTGCTGTTGCAACCGATGCTTAGAAGGATGTGGTGGGCATTTCTGGATCGAAAAGCCACGTGCACAGTCTGTGTGGAACTCCTGTTTGCTGGTGGCTCGTGGTTGCCCGTGGTCAGGCTGGAGGATGGGTAAACAGGCAGCCCAGCTCACAGAACTGCACGTTCTCAAGCTTCCTTCTGGATGCTTTTAACAGTAGAAACCCCACTGCAAGCTGTGTCTGTGCCTTTTTGGGGCTGGGCTTCCTCTCTGGTCTCCGTCCGGCTCAACTCTTGCATTTCACTTTATTTGTTGATCGGGGTGGGCAAACCTGTGTTTAATGTTTCTAGCACAGTTCACTACGGGTAAAAAGGAAGTGAGCAGCTTTTTGTTTGCAATCAGATATATGACAGAGAGAGAGAAGAGCTCTTCTGCACAGAGCTGTAGAAAGTTGAGAGGCACAAGTAAAGAAGCAACAATGGGATATGCTCAACAATATTTATGTGAGCTTTGTCTTCTCAGATACACTTGGATGGCAGTGAATTGTCAGTTCCTATATCAATCTGCCAACTATGAATAGCTCTCAATGAGCTTGAACGTTCTCAGGTTAAAGCATCTGTAAAGCTGGTGGAGATTATGGACAATATTGATATGACCTCAATCTGAGGGCATATAAATTATGCCATTCCTAAGCACAGACACCGGCTTGCTCAGCAATGTTCACAGGGAGACATGAGGCACTTTGCAAATGGGCAGGCAACCTGTCAGAGCAGTGGGCTCGCTCACTGTTTTCAGCTCTCATTTCTGAGCTGCCAACACAGCCAGCTTTCGAGTGTTGCATCAACTGTGGGTATGTAGGTGATCGTGTTGTGAGGGAGTGGGATCTGTGCCGTGATCTTATCTAAAACATCTTATATAAAGCTCCCTAAGGACAGAGTAGTGTGGAAACAGCATGCGAGCTTTTGTGTTCCCTGGCCAGTACTCCACATCCGTTGTTTTTCAGTGTGTTTTGCTTCCCATGTTGTGCTGCTGTCCTGGTAAACGTCTGTTGGCAATCATTTGTGTCTCTGTTCAAGAAAATACTACACATGAAGCTCTGTGAGTGTGTTTGTACCAGATTTGAGCTTTGCACAATTAAACAGCGGAAAGGGTCGATCTGGGGTATTCTGTGATTCTAAGAAATTCAGCTTGGAAGAGACCTGCAAGGATCTTTAGCTCCTGAATTAAACAGGAACATCTTGTTTTCTCCAATACTCTTTGTGATCCAAGGCTGGATACATGCATAATGGACTCATGTAGAGAGAATCTGTTGAGATTTTGCTTGGTTTTTGTTTTTGTTTTTTTTTTGGTGCATTTATTGGTAGGGATAAAAGTCTATTTTTAATGTAAGAGATCCCCTGTTAAGTTCCTGGACTGAGCAGGTTGTGATTTTAGCCACTGTAGCACGTTTGCATGGGTATGTCTCAACTAATATATCTGTTGCAGTCAGAGCTCTCCTCCTGGGATAGCCATGGTGTGCACAGAGGTTGGGGTTTTGCCTCAGCTTTGACCTGTTTGAGCTGTATTTCCAACAAGCCTTCCAAATCCATTCACCAGCATCTTCATTGTTAAATGGGAGTCTAAAAAAGCCCCACACCACCCCTGTGAACAAACATGTGCCTCAGGTGATCTTTTTTTTTTCTCTTTGGGTTAATTAAACTGTTAGACAATTCAAAACTCGCCACTATAGGATGGTAAATGAAGACAAACGGGATCACACTATCCAGCTTAGGGCTCTGGGATGTTTGTACGTTGACGTTATTGAAGATGATTGCTGATTCTCAGTAGGGACTGATAAACTCAGAAGCATCGAGTAAAAATCAAGGTTGGAAAGGTAAGCTGAACCTCTGAGCTGAGTACAGAAGATTTCTTTTTTCTCATTAAGTTACACAAGGCCTGAAGAAGGAGAAATGAAAAGCAGAGCTCATGGAGGCTTCTGCCAGCAGCCCCGACTGGTCAGTCACAGGGCAAATGCTGTGCAGCTGTTTATTTTGGAGGGATATGATTTGTGCTGAATGCAGAACTGCTTGCCTAGACATTGCTTGCCTCAAAGCAGCTCTCTGATTCATCTGTTGGGCACTGCTCGTTGTCAGGCACAAGTTAATTGATCTAATTGCTGCTCCTGTGGCTGGGTGGCTACTCCTTCAGCATTGTCAAGGAGTTCAGTCCACCAGGTGTAGCTAAGTGTCCTGCAATTCCCAATTGCTGTTTGTTTACACAGTGCCTGACACAGTGAACTATTATCCGACTGAGGCCTCCAGACTCCAATTTCTTCCTTATTTTCCCCCTTTTTTGCCTGTGCAGTGGTGGTGGATGGAGCTGGCTAACTCATTTGAGTGGTTTGAATCCTTCTAAGTATTTGATGGCTTCTTTTGACTGGCAGTGGTAATACTGATTCCATCCAGCACTGACCAGGTAGGCACAGCTGTTTTTTGTGGTAGCATTACGTGGTAAAGAAGTTCATTGTTGATACTATGCAAAATCAAATCTGCACATTTTCGTGTTTACTTTTTTAAAGGACTATTTCCAAAGGCGTTGTTATTTCACAGTTTTATTAGTTTTAATATTGCAGGGGATCTGTTAGATCATGGCTTGAGCTGCTGATGGAATGCCTGGTGAAGGGCTGTGGCTGGTGTCCAGAGCATGGTCATTGTTTGCAGCTGTGACCAGAAGGGGGTGGACCCAGAGAGGAGCCCACCTGGGTTCATGTGAGCACCAGCCAGAGAAGGGAGAACATCTCTAGGGCCCGGGTTGCTTCTTGAGAGGACTGCTGCATTGCTTGGGTTCTACTTCACCATTTGGGTGAGTTCAACTCTCTTATTTTTCTGCGTGTGAGTATTGGCCTGCTTGCGAATAGTTCACCTGGTATCACCAAGAACTTTTCAGAAGCCGTTTTGCTCCTTCCTGAGTTGAAGAAAAGCATTATTGAAACTGATTAGGAATGGTGATTGTTAAGTGACTTTTGTGTTTTCCTAAAAGCAGGTGGTGTGGCATTACTGCCAGTGCAGTAAATCTGTTTCTATTGATCTCAGTGCTTGGTTTTACCAGGAATAAGCTACGTCATGTTTATCAATTGTATGTTTAATAAAGCTGGCATTAAAACGTTTGTGAAGTGTTACTGTAGTGAAAGGCAGCCCATGTGTTGTGGTAGCAGGGAATATCTGATATATGTCGTTATAAATAAGATGTGATGATGATGAAACAACTGAAAAATGTAGAAATACAAAAGTGGGTGAAGCTGTGAGGTGGTGTGGTTTCCTTTCTTTCTTCTTTTTATTCTCATTTTTATTTTTTTTCTCTTCCTTAGAGTTTAAGGCAAAGCAGTTCCTACTGCTGCTTTGGAATTTGATCCTGGCTGGTACTGCACGAATCTTGGGGCAGAAAGGTCATCAAGGGCCCAATGGGGCCTTTTGAACTCCGTTTGCTTGGCAAAAACATCTCTGGGACAGATGTGAGCTGCTGGCCCATGGGCAGTGGGTTGATCCCCAAGCTGCAGCCCCGTTTGGCTACTGATCCCCTGCCTGCAGCAGTCCCTGGGGCAGGTTGTGAATGGGAGGTGCTGTTTCCGAGTGTTTGATTGCCCTCTTGTCTCAATAAAAAAGCCTAACTGCATGTTAATTAAATAAACGTTCCTTCCCATTTCCTCCCTGAGTCAGTTAGGTGCTTTTCTACTCTGATGGGGACCCCACTGATTAGGGTTTCCTTCATTCTGAAGAATGAACAAACTGCAGAGAGAGACAAAGTGCTCCGATGTTTTCTTCTTTTTCCATCTTGTTCTCATTGATTGCATGGATCTGGGAGGGGAAGGGCTCTGAGAGAGCTCATCCAAGAGCTGGGTGTGGGTGTGCCAGGGATGGTGCCGGTAGAGATTTGGGGCATTTTGAGGAGTTCTGCTCCAGGCAAGAGGAGATCTTAAAAATCAAGTTTGGCAGTGAAAGAGCAAGAGAAAAAAACAACTGAAATAGGGAAGCAGAGTGAAGATGTGTATTTTAATGTGCTCCATTTCTCCTGCCTTGCTGTACTGTTATGTCAGCACATGCTAGCAATTAGTTACATAGCTTCTATTACCTCTGTCTTAAAGCCAACTGTGGAATTCAATTGCTAGCAGTGTTTCAGTGGGCAACTTGTGCATGGACAGAGGGGAAACGGGCAGTGATCACCAGAACAGCAACGCTTCAGTGGTTCCCAATAGCACCAGTGCACGAGCACCTGTATGCATGAGAGGTCTCTTGTTTCTTCTCCAGTTGATGCATGCGGTGTGGCTTTTCTGGCCTCAGCTTTCAGCACTGCCACATCTGGTCCTTTTTTGGGTGTTTGTTTTGCATCGCTCATCTTCGTGATGCTTTCACGCCTTCAGGTAGGGGAGCGAGGAGCTGGGATCACGTATCTGCACTTTTAACTCTGATGTTGTTCAGTTTGTATTTAGACCTCCCGAAGCCCTTTTGCATTAGTTACTTTTGGTCTGAGCAGACCTCTACTCTTGCGTCGGCACAAAGGGTTGAGGTGCAGCGCTTTCTATGGCAAAAAGCCCTTGCTGGGTCTGAGCAAAATCTCAGCTTTTCCAGGAGCATAGCAACACAAAAGATTTAAGGGGGGAAATTGTTAAAAGGGAAGCCCTTTTCTCTTTGGCTTGAATGCAGTGGGGAGATTAAAACTTTCATTTGAGATTTTGCTGTATTCATAGTAGCGAGGCCATGAATAGGTCTAAGTCAGAGCCCACAGTGGTTGTGGTGTGCCCTTTTATTCTCTGGCACATCTTCAGACACAGGTTGTTTTGCACTTGAAAGAGGTGAAAGAGGGGAATGTGGGGTTTTGACAGCTGATATTGGCCTCTGAGCTCTTGATGGGGATTTTCTAATTAACCCCAAGGGCCCATCAGGTGGTCAAAAAGGAGTGATTTCTATCAGAAGGGGCAAGAAGTTGTAATTGTTTTTATTTTAGAAGACACTGAGGATGTTTTTTAACATCATGTACACGATGAAAGCAATTACGTCTCTGAGGAAGAATTTTGGAAAGTTCAGAGCCTGAATACCCCTAAAGCTCAAAATCTCACAGGAAGTTTCCTGGCTTTAAAAAAAAGTCTTCTGGGCTTTGTCTAATCGTAATAACTAATAATTAAAGCAAATGGTCTTTAATGCTGATGCCCTTCCTTGAAATCTGGGATAATCTGGGCAGCACGCTGCTGCTCTGTCCTGTGGTGCTTACTAGGGGAGATTTGCTGAGTGAATGTGGCTGGTAGAGCTCATCAGGAAAGGGGTGACCCAAAAAGGTGGGGCCTGAAGTGTAAGACTGTGCACTAACCTTGTGCAAGTTACCTCTCCTGTCTGAAAAGGTGGTGAGTGAGCAAACCTGCATACAGTGTCACCTGGTCACTTCAATGCGACATGTAGGGTGTGGGTTGAGGAGCTAATCTGTGGCACCTGCGTGTTGGGGGGCTAATATTAGTTTTGAAGCATACTAGTGCTGAGAGGAGAACGTGGGATTCAAGCTTTGTAATACGGGATTTAGTGTAGATGTATTGGGTGGGTAGAGAGATGGGGTGTAGGAACCAGCATAGGATGTGAGCAGTTTTTCTGAGACTGCATTGATTTGCTTGTCCTATTTGAAATGTTGGAGACTTTTAAGAGGGAAAAGTGGACAGTGAGGGAGAGGTAAAAAAAAGGCATGAGTTATGTGGAGAACGGTAAGAAAGATCCGGGTCAATTAATTTACTGAGAACTACTGGGCAACGTAGCCAGAGCAGGCCCAGAATCGGTCTGTAAAACTTAATGATCAATTTGTAAATCTTGACAATTAAAGGATATAATGAACGGCAAGAAAACAAACATGCAACCCCAAAATATCTTCAGAGTGAGCTCTTTGAAGAGTCCAGATCCTCTAAACGTTTCTAACAGAGCTTTTGGATGTTTGGTTAAATTCTGCCTAAATGTTATTTAATGGTCCTGAGAATGTGAATGAGCAGACTTGTCTTGGATCAGGCATTCTAGTAGGGTCTTATTCTAGGAAACCTGATGAGATACAGGTATGTATCCATCTCCATTGAGGTTCAGTTGCTTATATTGCTTGTTGCCTAACACATGCTGGAAGCAGACTGATTCCTTTCCCTCCGGCCCTGGTCAGCATTGCAGTGTGGGTGAACAAGACATTCATCTTGCTGACACATCTTGTTTCAGCTGTTGCTGTGACAAATTGTTTTAGCTGTAGCTGAGCTGAAGCAAGCGGAGTTGCTGGGAGTGGCTACTGTATTCTGGGGGTTGTTCATAGCACGTTTCAAATTGGTTTGTTTATTTTTATGGAGGACGGTTTTAAATCAAACTCAAAGCAAGTGTTACAGAGCACTGTGGGCCACAGAGGACCTTACTCAGGAAGGGCTGCTGCTAGAGAGACAAAGAAGTGCAAGGTGGATCTTGGGGTTCAGGAATATCCAAAAGCTGGCAAGTCATGCAGCAGCATTAAGCCGTGCTGACTTGTGCCAGACTGTGTAAGAAAGGAATGCTTCCTCTCGTGGGGAGGATTTGGTTCCTGAAATGAAACCCCACTCCCAGTGCCTGTCAGTAATGCACATTGTTTAGGAACTGGCCCCTGTTTTTTATGGACCCTCCTGTGCTTTTCCACCAGCGATTGCTTCGGATTATGATATCGAGTTTCATATGTCTTGGCAGGGGTGAAGAAAATAATTTACTGTGATGATGCTGATGCTATGTGATATTAAGGACATCCACATGCTCTCTCTTCTCACGCTTGAGAAGAGTAGGATGCCGTACATCTGCTGTGCATGACTTATTGTAGTAGGGTTATCATCTTGAAGCAGCAAGGGCTCTCCAGAGCACTCTGCACCAAGGTTTATGGTAGCTTTCTTGTAGCTTGGTCCTCTGCCAACCGAATTACCTTGTCACTCTCGGTAGTCTTAATTCAGTTCTTATTGAGTAGACAAGGAAAAGCACCCATTGCCTCAAAGAATAACAGCACGCAATGAAAAAGGAAAGCTTGTCTTCCAGGGAACAGTGATTACGAGTCCTCTTTCCTCTCCCAGTGATTTTGGACGAAGCTACGGACTTGTGGTCTTGAACACTTATGTATGTCCTGGCTAATTGGCAGCAATTAGCGGGATTTGTTTCCTGCACATGAATGCTTTTGAAGGAAAACGGGGGGAACTGAGGTGCTTCCTTTTTCTAATTCCTCTTCTTTCCTGTCAGACCAGAGGGATCTCCCTCATCCAGATCTCAGCCTCTAGGCGCCTGCTGTGCATCTTCCCGTGTATTTTAGCTCTGCATGGAGATAATGCAGTTAATGCAGTTTCATACATGTTTTGTGTCACACGGGGCAGGAAGATGGTGTGCTTGGTTCTGAACAGTGAGTACACTGAGAAGTGTCACAGCATCTGCTCTGTAGGATGTTGGGAGAAAAATAGTTTTGATCTTGGGTCACAAGGCAGACAGAGAGTGTTTGTGTCTAGCTCTGCTAATGTTGTGTGTTGTCAGCTTTTCCTTTTTCTGGCACTCTGTTGGTGTATAGTAGCTTGCAGTGTTCCTGAATTAATATAGGACTCACAGACCCAGCTCTTAATTACTACAACCCCCTCAGAAATGAAACTCCAACCTATGTCTTGTGCTGAAACACAGCAAACAAGGACAATAAATGCACGTGTGTTTGATGTGCTATATGTGCAGGGACGACAGCTCTGCGCCTGCACTTCAGGGTATGTAACAGATCAGTCTTAGGGATAAAACACTGGTCTGAAACTCGAAAAACTAATCTTGTAATCGCAAACTCCATCGGGGTAGGGCCTGCTTCTTCAGCCAAGCAGCCACCAGAGGGCAACATGGGCATGAGCACACCGGGAGAGCGACGGTAAGCGGGAGGTAGGGATGTGAAAATACAACTTGCAGTTCCTGCAGGGCTTTTGCACGTGGGTTTGTGTCTTGTTCGTATGCTGGGGCGTTAGGATAGGGCTTCCTCCTCCCTGCTGTTTGCTTGGCACTCTGTGCTGTTACCTAGTGTGAATGCCTGTAGGCGGTAGCTCTTCCGTGCGTTAGGTGGCAATGTCTTGTTCCTGCTTTTGCAAGGATAATGACTATATGAGGCTTTGAGCTTGAAGAGGGGTTGTTGCCCTTTGTAGTTTTATGGTTGAGCTTGAAATGCAATGTGTGCCTGCTTTTGTAGCCACTGAAATGCATAACTGTAACTGCGCATTTACTTTGACATTGACAAATATGGTATTTGGCTCTGGTGACAGAAAGGCTCACTTTCGAGTCCCTCGGACCAGCCAAGCAGTGTCAGGTTTGCATTTAACTGTGTTTTCATCAGCTCTCCAGGGTCTGGGAGACATCTCTCTTATTATGCTTCTCCATCCTGAGCGTCTGTACATCTATGGCATGGATGGAACACAGGAAGATAACAGCGTAAAGTCTGCTTGGATAAAGAGAGACATCTGCAAGACACGGAAGCTTAGAATACATGCAAAAGATCGGGTGTGAGTGACTAGAAATTGTTATTGGGATTTCAAAGCAATAGCTAGAAGCATGTTCTATCATGATGAATTGGATTTAGAAGATGGTTTGGGGGCTTGGTGTCTGGCTGTTTTTGCATTTCTGTAAACATTCTGATTCTTTGGAGCTGTTTCTTTAGAAACAGGCTGTGCCTTCGTTGGAAGGAACAACTTCAGACAAAGAAGAGGAGGGAGCAGATGCTTCCTGGGTACCTTTAGCGTGCAAGTCTCGCTTTCAGCAGGGAGATCTCCCTGTTGAAGGAATAGTACTTCTGTTTACAACTGAGTACCGCAGATCACCAGTTTGTGCCTGGTTTGGTTATTGCAGTGGTCTGGTGTCAAAACAGCTCCCATGCTGTTTGTGAACGTATCACCACTGCCTGCCTCGTGTGTTGGGCTGCAGGGACTGCTTCCCATCACGTTGTGTTGTACAAAGCCAAAGGTAAGATATATCTCTTTGTATTCACCTGTTACCCACACTGCTTTCTCTTCTTAAGCCAAGAGCAGCTCGAGCCTGAGTGCCTTGAGTAGGGCCAGCTCCCTAAATGCACACAGCTCCAAGGCTCACCTACAAAAAATGTATGCAAGTTTAGGGCAATACTATTGGGTTTAGAAAGGAAGACAAAGACAGTTGTCTTCCATGTTTGTAGAGCTTCACAGAGGCTCACTTGTGTCAAGTATTAAAGGTGCGTCTCAACCAAACAAGCCAGTGGAAAGCATTAATAAATGTTAATACAGGGCCTCTTCATATCTTAATTATTTGCGCAGCCGTTTCCCTTTGACCTTTCTCCATAGGCATCTGTTTGATGTATTCATGCAGAGAGATGTTTTGCACAGAGGGAGGAAAAAATGTTCACCTGTTCAAAAAGCTGCCACCAGGACAGCAGATACAAGCAAAGATTCTTTCCCTCATCGCCGTATTATTTTCCTGAACACACTGTAATTTCATCAATTTTCCATGCTTATGGTCATGAATGCTTGACATTACCATGTCTTTGCGTGAACAAAAAAGAAATTTCATGGCTTAAGTTTTCACTAGAAGAACAGGGAAAGCGTGAAAAGCCAGCCAAATTACGGAGCGCTGCGCTGCCCTTTGTTCAGCGGCAAGATTTTCTTGTGGGGAAATCTGTATTGTTTGCTTATTAGTTAGGAGCTTGCAACGGACCAGCAATCATCCAGGTTACTTCTGTTTTAACTGAACACTGCTTTGCATCTGAAGGGTGGTTTACTAGATTTCAGGGTTTTAATGGAATGAAATGTGTTTATTACAGTGTTTCAACCGTTGTGTATTTGAGAAAAGAGGTAACTATCTGCCGGGCTAGCTCATCTGCCATTTTGAATGAACACAGTGCTGTGATGGTCAGTACTACAGAAAGGCAGAACTCATAGTATTTCTAGGCTAGCATGATTTATTTTCTTTTCCAGTCCTTTAACTGAATGGTTAGCAGAAGTAGTGCTAAAGCTGGGAGGTCTGGATCAACAGTAAGTCCTTAACTTTGAAACGTTGCCTTCTCATACCAGGTAGATGTGGCTGTGGTCTGAAGCCATTATAGGGAGCGGAGTGTTTCTGAGTAACCTCACTTGTGACTCTCTGTAACCAGAAGCTTGAGCTACCGTTTTCATGTCTGCTAACTGTTTCAGCTTCGAGATGCAAAAGTTAATACAATAGGAAAAGGCTTGGGCTGAGGAGTCCATAGTTGCAGTCCTTGTTTTCAACTTCCATTTGATGTTGTAGCTGCTGCACCACTGTTCCCATTTACACTATCCCATCAACCCAAAAGACATATGATGTCACCAAGTATTGCTGTCAGAAGTTTTATTTAGCTGCTGTGTGCAAGGTTAACTGAAATTCTTGTAGCTATTGGTTGAAAGGATGCACTTCTCTGAGCAGGGGAAGAAGAAATGGCATCTGGCTTTTTTGAAGCAATGATGTTAGCCCTGTGAGTTTGAGAGGGAGACTGCTGCTTCATTTGCTGCTGAACAGATGCGTATTTCTTCCCATGGAGCACCTTCAGTTGAGACTGGAACGAATGGAGTTGGCAGAAAGTCCAGCTCTGCTAGCACACACCATCAAGTAACTTCACCCAAGTCAGCAGTTCCTAAAGCGTGGAGCTGGAATCAGCAAAAGCACTGCAGGAACTAACAGATGTGTCCTAAGGGACAACTTGAGCTACCAAATTACATAGCAGTTTCACTATCCATGAAAATGAAATTATATTGGAGTCCCATATTCATTTCTTTGGTCTGTCAGCCAGGCCTTGATTCATGCACTGTTTCCTCTCAGTATTATTTCAGCACACTGCAAAAAGAATAATAACATTAATGGAAAACATAAGCTGCCCAGACAGCTACTCTTGTGCTTTGCTAATAATAATGTCACCAAATAACGTGCTAGGAAGAGTAAACTCAGACAGATGGTTGTGTACACCTTCAGGAGCTCTTTCCACCTTTTCCAAGACTTAGCAGTCATTTAAATTTTACACAATATTATTTCCATCCAGGGCACTATAGCCAGGTGTGCATTTGTCCCGTGTCTTTGTGTGTCACTGCTTTTCATAGGACCTAATGGGTGAAAAGGAAGATGTTGTAGATCAGCAAGTAGGAGTGTGCCTGTAAATGCTTTGTGAACGTTTGGCCTGTAGCCGAGCAAACACGATGCTTGTATCACCTACTGGATCTAATCTATACAGTGCTTGTGAGAGTTGTGTTGGTGGCAACCACATGGTTGGGGCACCCACAGCTTCTCTGGGCTGCTGTGCCAGGGCCACGCTGCCCTCTGGGTGAAGATGATATGACTCTTCACGGAGACAGCAAATGGCAGGTAACAGAAAGAGCAATCCTTTCTAAAACATTAGGCTTGAGTTGATAAGGCGTGCATTAAAAACGAGCAAAAAATCCAGGGGACAAACAAAAAAAGCCAGCAGCACTGAAGTGTCTCCGAGTAATGCATTTTTCCAGTAATTAAGACTTTGTCTTTCTCAGCTCTCCACTGATATCTATTAAAAATTATGTAACGTGCTGCTGAGAACTCACTGTGATGTGTTAAGGAAATGCATCAGCTTACAATACCACTCAGTTAAAAAGATAGTGAAGTGTTTTTTGAAGGTAATGCCTCGTGATTGTGTAGTGACTTGTGGTAGGCATGCACTGTTTGCCGTGTGGGCTGAGGGCACGCAGCATAGCTGCTTAGGTGTTTTTTTTTTCCTAGTTTTAATTATGAAGCTTTCTCTCTGGGATTTAGATATTTTGCTTAGTGTTCTTTTTTTATTCTGTAGCAAGGACTGAATCATACCTTCTTTTTCGTTGAGAAATGTTAGTTTATTATTTTTGAGGGCGTTTACAATTTCTGCAGCTGAAACATTATGTGGTCTGCTTAGCTTTCCACTTGTGCACTCTTAATGTAAATTGAATTTCGCTGCTTCTCTGAAGCGGGTGGGTTGTATGCTGTTGATTTTTATTCATTTATTTTTGCTCTGATTGTAACTGTTCCTTACTTACTTGCAACAACTTGAAACCAGAACTGGGTTTAGAGTAGGATTTCCGTGTTGGCAGTTCCACGTTCTATGGCATACATTAGATACTGTTGCTGATTACCAGCTTCCTCTTTGTTGCTTTTGTTTCCTTCTCCTTTCATTTTGCTCTTACCCTTGTACTTCATGCAAGTCCAGCACATCAAAGCTGCAGGGACGATGGCTCATTGCTGCAAAGTGGCTTGGGCACTCCTTTATCTCCCGATGGCAGAATTGCCCCAGCCCTGTTTGGAAAATGGGAATGCATTTTTGGTTAGGAAAAGTACCTTTGTGGTGACTCGGCCTTTGCAGACTGAGCCACCTTACAGCTGGCTCCATTGTAGTGAGGGCTGAGCGTGCTGCTTGCTTTGTAAGCTCATCTGAAGAACAGTTATTGGCACACTTATTTGTGTAGCCTGAAGTATATTCTTACCGCTATAACACATTTTTTCTCCCTCAGGTGACTGTGGAGTATCCCAGGTTGAATGAGGAATGCTGTAATAATCAGCTTGCATGGTATTTTTTGCTCTCAATTAGAGCTCAGACGCAGAGAAGCAAAGCGGTCCTCGTGTTTGAAAGCATACCGATGAAATAGACTCTGAGATGGGTAGAAATGCAGCAAAGCATTGCTGTGTGCTGCACTCTAAGTAGTGTCTCGGTTCCACTTAGCCTGGCATGCATCTTGAATGGCAGTGGGCTCCACCGCCCACTTTGGGGAAAAAGCATAACATATTTATGCTCATCTGCTTGTGCTTCCTAACAATTCATTAGCGGCTGACAATTATAACAGCCTGATGTGCTTGTTGTACCAGCAGGAATCAAATCAACCTGGCCAAGCCATCTGCAGCCGTAGCTGTAAGGCTGAGGCATTCGATTGCATACGCTGGCATGAAATTAGCTCAGCCCGTGGCTGGAAAATGACAGGACGGGGCTGGAGGTTTACTGTGTGATTAGTTAAACAATATTTCATCCGTGGCTCTTCTCAAGCTTAAGACAGGCATATCTGTTGTAATTATATTTTACATCAGCGATGTGACGCATTAATGAAACGTGTCACCGCGCCGGTGTTAGGATACGTTTCATTAATGCAAAACACTTTTGTTGTACGCTTTACATTTGGAAACAGATTTAAGTATTAAGTGGCTAATGTCTGCAGCCAGGGAATCCTTCCCGAATTTGTAACACTGACCAGAACAGACCGCATTACACTCTCCAAATGGTGCGTTTTTGCATTTGAATGTCTGAATTATCCTGGTTTCTTAGAGACGACCACAACACCAACATCTTAAATCCTCAAAATATTGTCCGCTTCATTGAATGCTCGTGATCTAAGCATATGTGTAATTATTCTGTAATTCTCCCCAAAATGTGATTCCTTGGAAATGCATACTAGATTTCCTCCATTGTAGCTGCAATGACTATTTCTTTGTGCCCGTTTCTTTAAATACGGTCACAAGGAAGTCTGTGTGCCTTGGTGCACCGCATGTGGAATGATGATTTTTTTTTCCTTCCACCGGCTTCTACTACGCCCATCAGGAAGGGGGGTTTGGGGGGGGAACAAAAACATTCTTTGCTCGCTTCAGGGTACAGACCAAGGTCATGAAAAGACTGTTTAAAACAGTATATGTACAACAGTATTCTTTTGGAGGAGAAACGGGCCTAATGCTCCATGAATTATAGCAAAGCAAGGGTGTACAATGAGAGTTTGCAATGGCTATGGAACCTGGCTGTGGAAGCGTGTGCACGCTCTGAAAGAGAGCAAAGGGGAATCCTGCGTACCTCGAGCGGATACGGTGTGTGCACAATGCAAAAGGGAGGATTTTCTTTCACAACTGGCAAGGTGCTCTTTGGAGGGGGAAAAATGCCGTTTATGTTTGTTGGAAGCCATCAGTGTTGTTCATTTTCTTGAAGTACAGCTTATTCAATAACACCAACAAAACATATATGCCTTTCTACCACTTGCACATGCTTTTCATGCAGGAGGAAAGTTCTTTTGCAGCATGAGCGTGCCAGACACTGAAGTCTTACCCTATTAGTTCTTCTAGTCCATAGATGTCTTTATTGGACTGGCTGTGAGGGGGTCATACACAAGACTTGTCTTCTAAGACTCCTGGAGCATTTTCTCTTACCACCTTCCCTTCAGAAAACATGCCGATCAGATCTTTAGGAAACCCCGTAGTTAATTCTTTCAATTCAAAGCAGCAATATTGGAGAAAAACCAAAGGTGGGAAGAGGTGGAAGAAATGCATTGCTAAATTAAAGTTCTGTAAATCACTGCTCTTCTTTGAGCTTTGTTGTTGAATACTTTTCTCCTGCCAAACAGTTTCAAAACCTTTCCTGCCAATTGCCTTCTCTCTTTTTTACTTCTGAAAGAGAGAAACATTGCAGTTGTCATTTTTTCAAACTATAAACTGTTTCATATTAAAGCTGCTCTACAAAGGTGTGTGTGTAAATATATGTATATACACACATCTATGATGGAAGAAACCAAAGGTCTCCTAGGTTTTCAAAGCAGATTGAGAGATTCTTTGGGATAAACACTACAAAGTTTTCTGCAGTGAGAAAGGGCAAGAAAACTAAGATCCCAGTTGAGGAAAACAGCTTTTGTAGGGGGGGGGTTGGGGGGGAACACTGTGGCAAATGCAAAGAAATTTACCCGTTAAGGGGAAATCAGAGCTGTGTGAAATGGTCACTGTGTGGATTCAGTGTAAGAGCTACTTAATGTGGTGAGTGTTGTGACTTGTGTTGCTGTACCTCTTTCTGGTGTATCATTTCAGCATGTTAACTGATCTTCTATTTTTGTTTTGGTTTTTTTTTAATTGCCTTTTGTTAGTTTTTTCTTTCATTGCTAGAACTGAGGTACAATCTGTACTTCTAAGGCTCAGCTGGGGAAAGAAGTTGTGTGACTGGAGCCAAGCGTTAGCGGTGAATGATTTAGTATGGTCTGGTTATTATTCTTCCATTAAAAAAACAGCATTTGCTTCTTAGCCCTGTTTGTACAGAGCTTAGGCAAGACACGCTATTACAGCTTTGGAACTGTCAAAGAACCCAAAATAGGCTCTGGAAAGAGAGCTTTGTTCCATGTGTCTGTATCCCCAGAGCCTTGGGTGCGATTGGGTTCCCATTCCTCATCCGTATTTGCAAGGCAAAAACACGTAGGCTGCATGCATGGGACCATGTGGGGCCACCAGCCCATGCTGGGGGCTGTTCTGGTCCCTGCTGGGCTCCTGACCCCAAAACCTTCTGGGGTTATCTATGACCACTGGGGTGTTGGCAGAAGTCAACCAAGGAATGGCAGTTGGCTCCATCTCCCTCTTGCTGGGCACCGATGACAACTGATGCTTTCAGAGACGTAAATACTCTAAATAAATAGACATCTGAAAACACAGAATGTCAGTACTTTTTTTTTTTTTTTTTGAGGTCTAGACCAGCTTTTTATTGCTAAACGAAGTAGTTGCTGAGAGGTGGCGTTCACACTGGGGATGCACTCCTGCTCTAACAGTACTCCTCCTCTTGCGTTTGCATGCTTAATTTGCAGTGTTCATTACTCACAATTTTTGTCCTTTTTTTTTCCTGAGATGCTGAAATGGTCTCTGAATAACAGCAAACTGGGACAGCATCTATAAACAAACATTTGGCAGGGTATCTTTGATACTGCGTGAATGCTGATTGCAGTCATTCTAATGATGCCAGCCTTCTTCAAAGGAAGAAAGCAGTTGATTGTAAGTCAGCAAAATGTGTTGGGCTTTCTAAGCTGTGAGTTGGCAACAGCTTGTTGAGAGCAAATCCTCTCACGGAAGGTTTTGCTATTCTGAATAAATTCAATTTCAAAATCCTTCCTTGATCTAAGCTTGCTTAAGCTCTCACTGAGGCCTAAGGACCCTGAGGGTCAATTCCAATAACAAAAGATGAGAAAAATCTGCCCTTTCTCATATCTCCTTGCGATACTCTATAAGCTATTACCTCACCTCACAAAATCTCTAGGTCTCGTGAAGTCGCCTTTTGATACTTCTGAAGGATGAAGTTCAGTATTTCCCACCCCAGAGCACGTCTGCTCTGCGTGCCACCCAGAACCAACGTCAGCCCGGAGAAGGAGTCCTTGAAATTACTATGTTGAGCTGCACACAACCCTATGAAAACAAGAGATACTGAGCTTTAGAAGTCAGATTGTTTGTATTTTTTTTGGAGTATGCTTTGTAACTTGATACCCAGTTAGACAGCCTTCAGCTATTTTAGAGAGATTGAGAAGCTTGATGGATTATTTTAGTAACTTAACAAAGGTTGTTCTCATTTGTTGCTGTGTGAAGTGATGGAGATTAGCTCGAAACAACCGAGCAAATTCTGGAGCTGTGCAACTCATTCACTGTGAAGATGTGCTTCAGTAGTACATGAGTGTGTATGTATGATCTGAAAATTAGAGCTATAAACAACTCCGGTGTTATTTTTCTCATGAATGTCTCAGTCCCCTTCAGTTGAAGGTTTTTACACTGGACTGTAGTTTATGTGAAGACTTTAACACCTCATCCTGTTGGACTAAAGGGATAAATAAAGCAAGAATGGCCCAAACTCTGACTTTAGAACATAGGAGACTCAGAGAATGTAAATATCTGTGACCTGGCTGTGCTGCTTATGCCTGCTCCTGTTTCTGGGCAAGCAGTTTTGTAGTGCTGATTCAATTCCTATAGAGGACGTACCAAAAGTATTTATTCTCTTCCTCATGAAAGCGAGATTCTATTGCAAGATGCGATTTCAGGTAGTGGAGAAGGTGATAAATGCAGATGGTGTCTGACGAAAGGGAGTTCTGTGGCCAAAGGAGAGAGCCTTCTGGTGTCTGTGACCTACTTATGTAGCGTGGGAGCACTTGGTGCAAGTTAAGAATCTGCTGTGTCTCTGACTGAAGATGTTGGGAAACTGAGATGTGTGAGCATGCCAAAGGATATGTAGGAGCAGTAGTTAGTCATTTTGTGTGAAAGAATAGAGAGTCTTCAGGGTGAGCCCTGGAAAGCTGGGGTCTGGCAAGAGAAGAGAAACGGAGAGGTGTAGGGCTAAGAACTATTATTTATTTTTTAGAGTTATGTGATTCTGTGATTTCTTTCCATCGACCAAATTGAAGGAGGGAAGCCTTTGAAGAAGTCATGCTCCAGGGTTAACACAGTCTGTTTGGAAATAATCTTGTGCAAACCTAGCTCTTTTTCCAAGTAGCAAATAGTGTATGAGTGCATACTGTAGGTGGGGTAGGTGAGTATAGCTGCCTGTGTAGCAGGCCAGTATATAACAGCTACTAACTGGTTCAGCCAAGTGAGGGCCTAATAAGATGAATGAGGTCTAGATTTTAGTTTTAGCCACTATGCATGTTTACCTTACATCTTTGTTATTTTTATTATTTTCTTTATCAATTATCAGTTAATAAACTGACTTATGTATCTCCAGCTATCTGCTTGAACTGAAGTTTAAGCATTAAAGCAGTTCCTTGGACTTGCAGGTACTTGTGTTACGTTTGTGGATAGGCAGCGTGAGTGTAATAATTGGAGTTACCAATTATTGCACAGCATAACCAACTCTTCACTTTGGCTGGGAGAGTCATTTTAAGTAATGGTTTTTGTCACAGCCACAGTTGCCGGAGTCACATCATTGCATAGCATCAGAAACATTCCCAAGGTTTCCTTAAATGAATTGTCAAAGATAATGAAAAATAGATTTAAATAGGAAGAGATCATGGAACATGTGAGTAGTGGAGCTAATGCTTCTACATCCCATTTCAGTTACTGTTTCTCCCACCTCAGGTTTTGGTAATAATTCCTCTGATATCCTTATGTTTGCTTTGCTTGCCCTGTTGGTTATGTGTTTGCCTCCACATTGCTTTTGTTGCTGAGGGCTCTGAGAGTGACCATAGCAGACAAAATGTGTTGGTTTTTTTTTTTGTGATGTGGGCTTTTTTTTGTTCTCATTAAATTTCCTTTAGTTTTTAGATTAAATTAGGGAATGAACTCATTGTCCGTTCAAGCTCAGTACAGCAAGCTTAGGAATCTGCATTGTTTTTCTAAGTCCCCATCTCTTGGAGTCATAGTTCCAAAGGAGTCTGAGGTTTCTTTCTTTTCTTCATCTCAGTGTATATTTTTGACCCTCTTGAACGTGAGAAGATTCATTGAAGTGTCCCTTAACGATGAAGATCTAAAGGCAGGTAATAGTAAGCTTGACGTTCATTGTAAAAGTTGTTTTGAAGCTAGTTTATCTATGTTCCACTTTTTTTATTGTATGTATTAAGTAGGTGATGTAGTGCTGTTGGGAAACATGCTTTCATGCTACTTTATCAGTTTTCTGATCAGACGAAGGTAGCACAGTATAGCAGAGTAGAAGAGCTTTGGCACTGAATTGTAAGTTACCTTTTCTGTAGTGAGGGCTGGACAGAGATTTGATGCCAACTCGATGATGAAAGGAAGCTGAAGAGTGACTTGCACTTTGGGAGGTGAAATGAAGAGAAGTAACCGCGAGTTAGAAGCACTTTGCAATATTCATTGTAACACTTCACTGATAAGGAACTGCTTTTTAATAAGCTAGCAGGACCAGGTTCGTTAAGTTACTGTTATTTCCTACTAGAAAGGAATAGAAATAGCTTTCACTGGGACAAAATAAAGCCTTTGGGATGTGCAAACAGCAGCAGGGCTGATGGGCTATGGATGGAAGTGGTAGCAGTACCAGCTTTTAATTCCCCGAGAGCAACCTTGCTTAGTGGCAAGCAGTTTCATCTAGGAAGTGAACAGAGGCAAAGGGAGTAAACATGTCCTGTCAGTTTTTTTCCTTGCATGTTCCCACAGCTCTTTGGAAAAATCTGGGGTTAATACTGAAGTGCATCAGCTGTGACATTGGCTGTAGGAGCTGGATGCTGTTTGCAGCCTTCTTGGAGATACAACATTCTTTTCACTCTGACTTCCTTCTCACTGCCCTTTAGTTGTTGGGGGTTTCCTTTGGTTCTTCTGAGATCTTGCAAAGTCAGACAAAAGCCTGATCCTCCCAAGAGGTCTTTTAATTATGCATAGCTACCTTGTTCTTGAAAATCCACCTTCTCTTCCGTCCCTAATGAAATTTAATTCCTTCTTTGTGACATCTCCTCTCTGTGGAAATTCATATCCTATTTCTATGTCATGGCAAATTAATTTTGCTTTCTGCCACATCCCTTGTAAAAGGGGAGCAGTTGCGTTTCCTAGCTGAGGAAGGTAAAAGCCTGACGGTGTCATCAGTGCCCAGGGCCCAGCTTAATTAGTGCTGACAGACCCGTGCCTGTGGCTCACGGTGATTTAGCACTGTCTATTGGCCTGATGGTGAGGAGTCAGGGTTGTTGCTTTTCTCAAACTTAGCCTAAAAAGAGGAAGAGAGTAGTGCTGAAGTTCATCCCGTTGCCTTTACCAGTTTACAGCTGTTGAAGTGCTGGACATCTCACAAGACAAGCGGGGTGAGCAAGGCACGAATAGAAAGTCTGTTTTCCATACTTCCCTCTGCCTGAGCTGAACAGTAGGTTAGGGAGATTTGGGCCTTTTTGTTGTTGTTGTTGTTGTTTCTTTTTTTCCTGATTCTTTTGTGAATCAGTCACAAGAACAAAGGTTTGCTATGAGCGTCATTCACTTGGTGCTAATGTTTGCAAAGAAGTTGGGATTATACCAGTTGTGTACATCCCATATGATAAACATCTGAGAAACAGCAAGGGCTTAGCTGAGGTCTCTCTTAGGTGCACAACATATCTGGCCATGAAAGCAGCCCTCTTTTTGTTTTTGGTTTTATTCTATGGGATGTTTTTAGGCACACTGTGTCATCACGGGTGAACATGAGACGTTAACTTTGTACATGCAGAGCAGTTTCTTGTTACAAAGATAAATACTAAGAGTGCTGACATTGTTAGCGGAGTCTTAGCTATGCAAGGTGAAATTTGAAGGGTAAAATAATGAAGAGTGTCCAAGTGCATGGAAAATTCTGAAGCTCTTAACATTTCATGGTGTTTCTTGTTCCGTAACAGAAGGGATGTGGTAATCTTACATATTCAAAGTTGATTTCAGTCTTCATAGCCAGCTGTGAGCAAGAGTCTTCCAAAATCCTAAAAGCACTTTCTAGTGAAGATCATGGGTCTTTCTCCAGGCAAGTGTTTGCCTCAGACTTCAAAATACAGGGGCTTGAACGTGGGTATTGGAAATCTGAAATCAGCCACTTGATGACCTCCTCTTAAAGAATCATTCAGAATCTTTTCGGTAGTGCTGCAGTGAATCCTACTGGCGTACTCATCAAAGTTAATTAGCACCATTTGAAGCAGTTGCAGAGAATTATTTTTATTTATAGTTGTTACAGGAGAACGTTGACATGGATGTTGGGAGAGTTTCAAATAAGAGGGAAAAAAAAAAGGGGGGGGGGAAGGAGAAAAAAAGCCCTTACGTAGCTGACAGCCCGACAACTTTGCATATGTGTGTTAACAGGAGAATGCGCTGTGTTTAGGATGAATGGAGAAGTGGGCCTAAATGACTTTCAGATTAGCTGGAACAGATGGAAGGGTCACAGTTGAACAACTTTACACAGGAACATAAAGGCAATGTTCAAGTGGAGTTCATTGCCTCTGACAGATACTGTCAATCAAACAGGGGACTCTCAGTTAACCAGCAGCCTGTCCTTTTAAAGATTAAATTAAAAAAAAGAGGAAAAAAACAAGTATTGTGAGGCAATGACTGGAGTTTATCTGGTCTGTGTCAGCCATAAACTCCACCCTGAGTGACTCTGGTTTTCAAATAAAGCACAATAGCTCGTGGGATGGTTTGAAGCCGGGCGAGCTCCAGGCTGGGCTGGGAGGCAGGGCTATGATATTATTTCTGCAGGCGTGTCGGCTGGGTTGTGCTTCCCAGAGGAAGGCAGCTCTCACTGGTACTGTGTGTCAAACCTGGAAGCATCCCAGGCAGCGGGAAGCAGATCAGCGTGGAGCGGTGCATGGCTCAGCGGGGTGGAAGGAGTGCGTGTGAGCGTGAGGAGGGGAACAGGGACTGGTTTCCTTGGTTGGGAAACGGGCACCTGAAAGCACTTAACATGTCAGGTTGCTGTTTCAGACACTGACACATGCATTCTTCTCTTGCCAAATAACCAAGCAGCGAAGATCCCCTTAAGTATGTGTGAGGATGGGTTCAGAAATGTGACCTGTTTCTAGAGCTCCCACCAGCTCAGAGTGAAGGAGAAGTTGAGCAAAGCAATAGCAGATGGAGTGCAGCAGGAATAATTCCAAGCAGATGAAGGTGGAAGTTGCCTGTCTTTCATTGCGAGGCCCTTCCACACTTGGACTTTTTCTGGCATTGTCTTCTGGTATTTCACTCATTTGTGTGAGAGTAGACTCATGTCAGGAAGCCGCGTGCTGGTGAAATTAGGTGTATGATTTGTGTAATCTCTCGACTGTAGCTCTAAGTGTGTGTGAGCTCAGTTATGGGGAAGCATTGGTCCTAGCTTTATCCTTGGCAGCTGGCTCACGAAAAAGAAAACCCACATCAAAACAAAGATATGGACCTTCTAAGGAGCAATGGTTTATCTGCATAAAATGACCAGTACAGAGGAAAATTCTTGGTGTTTTAGGAGAGAGCTAGACCAGAATACAAGTTCCTGTTATCTCTAAGTACTCCTTTTTGAATCTGAATAGCACACAGAATCAAGGGCAGAAGCATCTGTGCTTTCCTCAACAGGATCGCTGTTAGTGATGTATTTGGTACGCAAGCCTGATATTTCAACATGTCCTTGAAGTGCGTAAATGTATCTCAAAAGTGAAGAGCTGAACAGAGTTAAATCACTAGCTAGCAGCCCGTGCCAACAACCACTTCAGCTATTGCTGTTTCTTGGCTATTCCTTTTGAATTATCTTGTCCCTAGCAGATGGTGGCGTCTCTGGCTGCTTTGTTTGGTGCTGACGACAGTGCGGGTGCTTTCAATCCCTGTTTTGAAGGAACCATGTCATCTGCTCCCCAACTATGTGATTGTTCAGGAAGTACAATTCTTTCTTCTCTGATAAACAGCATTGAACAACACGTTATTCTGTTAAAATCCTTCAACTGTTAGAGTGAGGCAGAAGATACCAGCAACATGGAAAACGGCTTGAGTGGTTTTTAGATCAGTTGAGCTCTTGCACGCACAAATTTTGCTGCTTTTCTGTGTCTGGGAGAAGAGGCAGCCGCTGATGAATTTCACCTTTTTTTCTATAGACATAGATTTCTAATTTGGTAAGCTGTCATTCTTCCTTTTGCCACCACTGCAATATTGATACACAAAGTCTAGGTTTTTTTAGGCCTAAAAAAACCCAAGTGCTGCAATTTAGGGAAGTACCAAAAGTGGACAGTTAGTTTCTCCCCACTGATTATTTTTTTGTCTACTCCTCAGTGGTAGCTGTAGTTTCTTGGAGCTTGAGGTTGGTGAAATTTAGGGCGCAAGTCAAGGTTTTCTGTGATGTTGATGAAGCTGTGATTGCACTTGAGGAGTATGACAGTCTGCCAAAAAATTCATGCATTTGGGACATCCCACAGGTCTGACTGTCCCGCAGTTGTTTCAGTTTTTAGTTTGTTTTGGTGTGCATTGATTTGAATTACTCCTGTTTTGTGTGCTTACACAGGGCAAAGAGTCAGACTGGCTGTTGAGCTTGTTCCAGTGAGATCAATAAATCCTGCAGGAATAGCGAGCGTTTAAGAAATGATTGCTAAAGTACAGAACTAGATCAGCAATATGTTTGTGAGAAAAGCGAAGGTGACACATCCTTATTTTGTTCTGCATGACACTGGCCTTATTAATCAGACAAGCAAGCTTTGAAAACAAACCAACATCCAAACAAAGAATTGCAGAGATAAAGCAAAGCACCCATTTTCCTCGTGGATTCCTTGACACAGCATGAAAACAAACTGGGCAAGGATTAATAAATGATCCTTAGATACGTCATTTAGAAACCTTGTATTTACTGCAGATAAAAGCAGGCACGTCACGCATCCCTTTATGTATTTGTAATGGATCACAGTTCTGCTTCTTGATATCGTTGTGGCAAGTGGGTGAGATGCTTAACAAATCAGCTTCCGTTTGGTCGAAGTTTTAATCTTCTCCGTACTGCCTGTTTAGCAGGGCTTTTGTTGTGGCTGTTGATGCCTGATTTGTGTTTTATGTTTTGCTAACTAATATTGGCTGAAATTGCAGAAAAGCTAACAGATAAACTACAACAGCTGAAGACATTAAGTATCCAGTCTTGCTTTCTGGCCGATGTCTTCTGTGCTTGTCCTTGTTATTTTTCCTCTTTGCTTTGGGTTAGTGCCTGTCACAGCACCAGTTCTGCGGTGTTAATGCAAGTTGCCTTGCATAATGGTGACCATTGTCTAGAGAGTTGCCACACCAACTCGGCGAATCAAGGAGACATGCAAGTGGGTCGGGAACACACACGGAGGTTTTCTCCTCACCTAAGAGGATAAGAACTGCAGAGAACTGATGTGTTGTGCTCATTGTTAGTGGTTAGGGACTGCAGAGAGTTGTTTCTATTTAATATTGGCCGTTTCAGCAGAGGGCTATTGGTTGAAGACCACAACTTTATAGCTCTCTGGTGCTCCAGAGAAACTTGGTGTCCTTGAAGGCGAAGGAGTGGGGGAGATCTCTGGGTGGCAGGTAATACTCCCTGGGACAGGTTTTGATGTATGTCATGAGCTTTATGAATGCCCCAAATGTGTAACAAAGGATCTCGGCCCATGCTGTAAGGGTTATTACAATTGTCAGCAGGCTACTGTGAGCCAGCTTGAGATAGCAGAATGATAAAGGAGCTTAACCTGTGTGTTCATCTCTACCTTTCGGACTGGAATTGTGTGTCTTGGACTTCAGCTCTGCCACGAGCGACTGTATGGTAGGATAAGAGGTGAAGGCCCTAGGTTGCAGCAGGGAGGTTCAGGTTGGATATTAGGAGCAATTTTTTCTCAGGAGGAATGGTCAGGTGCTGGCACGGGCTCCCCAGGGTGGTGATGGAGCTACTGTCCCTAGAGGTGTATTGGAAATGTGCAGTTGTGACACTGAGGGATGTGGTTGGGGTGCGTTGGAGTTGTGCTTGGGGATCTTGGAGGTCTTTTCTATACAAGTCACGAAGGATAGTTAATGATTCTGTGGTGTAGAATCATAGAATGCCTTAGGTTGGAAAGGACCCCAAGGGTCATCAGGTTGCAACTCCCCTGCCACAGGCAGGCCCACCGTCCTACAGATCAGGTGCCAGACCCGGTTGCCCAGGGCCCCATCCAACCTGGTCTTGAACACTTCCAGGGACGGGGCATCCTCAGCCTCTCTGGGCAGTTTGTGCCAGCACGTCACCACTCTCTCTTGTAAAGAACTGTGTAGGGGAAGTTACTTCATGCTTTTTGCTTCCTCTCTTGTTCATACAGGTGACTCCTAAGCTGCTGGGGAGAGCCTAGCATGGCAGGACTCATGTTGTCTGCTTCTGAGTGCTGTGGGCAGTACTGTTTGTACCAGTGTTTGTAAATAGAAGTTGTAACTAGGTACAGAGTTGCTCCAGCAGATATAAAGTTGACATCTCTTGAGTTTCTAGAGGGAATTTTTCAAGTGAGCTGGATTTAGTTGGGATGCCTACAAAACCAGAGTTTATTCCTTAGTCCAATTGCAACACTGTCAAAACTGTGGTTCTCTCCGAATGGAGGAAGTCCAGCTTGCATTTTTCAAAGTCCTTAGAGTGATTTGGGGCAGCAGATGAATCCGTGCCCAGTGAGAAACCCAGCAGGGCCTGGAGGGGTTATACCCCTCCCATGGAGCATAATGAATGGCTGAGTGCATAATGAAATGCTGTGGGGAGGCTTGCAGTGACCCCACGGTCCCTCTCTGTGGCTGGTGAACTTTCAGCGTGAGGAAGATTTAATCAGGAAAACATCTCTGCGAAGAGTGTTACAACAACAGAGAGCATCTGGAAATTTGTGATGCTGAAATATTGATCCTGAAAACGAAGGCTGTAATGTGCTTTGTCTACTTATTCAGTGGCTGGCTGGCAATTAATATTAATATATTAAGCATCGACATTCTTTTCAACTGCTTGGGGCACAAAAGAAAATTTAGCTGTTCCTCCTGTTGTTAAAGAGTTGAGTGTTTTGAAGGTAGTGAATGCCAGCCAGAAGACAAAAAAAAAAAGAGTTGTGGGATTGATCTCATGGTAAACTAGCAATGCCCATTCCACATGAAATGTAGGTGACCTGAAAGCGGATTAAATTATGCAGACATCTCTTTTTTGTTAGTGACCAACACCGACTGTGTTGCCAGATGCACAGATCTTGACTTCTCTGTTGTGCCACTAATCCCTTTTGTTGCACATTTTTTACGTGTTAACTGGTTGGTTTGGTGGTCAGGGTTTGGAAATATGATGGATACGCTGCTAGAAACAGCAAGAAATGTTTTATGTACATACAGACTCATTTATTTTCACTCATTGGCAGTTTTTGGGAAGGGTGTAGAGAAATCATAGTGATTGGTTAAATAAAATGGCCGCTTAATGAAAATAGCAGTTTTCTCGCTGCTCTTTTGACAGCGATTCTGTGTGTATTTTTAAAGAGTGTCCTGACAGACTGTGAGTAGTTTAACACCCACCAGGAAAACGTTGGTTCTGATTTGGGTTTTTCTTAGGAGCTCTTTTATATTGGATTATCTGAAGGTAGAACTACATCTTTCGGGGTCGTTCTGAACCAGGCACACCCGTGTGCGCACAATTTTGTGGGCAGATGAGAAAATCAGATGTCCCACCAACCTCCTCCTAATGAAATTTTTTTTATCTTGGGAATAATGACTGCAGGATTTCACCCATCCTATGGCAGTTCAGATGTTAAAGCCTGTGTGCGTTTGCAGTAATTTCAAGTTGCTGAGGAAAGATCAAAACAAACAGAAGCATCGCAAAGCACCTTTTGCTGGAAGGTATGATGCAGAAGAGACAGCCAAGTGTCTAAAAGCAGAGCAGGGCTCATCCCTTGCTTGCATACTTGCACATGCCAGCGTTGCTGCAAGCGACTTCACCTGCAGAAGAAAGCGCGTTCCTCCTGAGGAGGGATGGCCCCATTTTCTTCTCTTGTCGCACACAGAGCCCGGGGTTGTCAGGCTTTGATTCAGAACAGGAGTGCATTCAGAGCCATCCTCAGGCCTGGCTGGGAGCTGCTCACATCCCCGGAAAATTCAGTGGGAGAAAAAGTTTATGGAAGCGAGTAGGAGTTTATTCAACAGTGTCTGAGGCCTTTCAGAATCATGAGTGAGTGTCTATAAGGGGGCAATCAAGCATAGGCTGGGAATTATCTCTGTTGGTTGCCTACCTGTGACAGGCCCTCAAGTGCGGCTAAGAGGCTCATTCAGTGCAGGACAAACAATAGCTGAAGGGGAACAAACAATTCAGAGGAGTCTATCATTCTGTATGGTGTTATCTTTAGCACTGAATAAAACCGGAGTTCCCCCTTTCTGCCTCGTAGTCAGCACTATTTTTAGGAGCCAGTGGTACTTTTCAACTCTCTTTCACTACATTTCAACAGGTTCACAAGGGCACGAAGTGCAGTATATAAAAAAAGGATAATAACTTTACTTGAGTGCAGGAAAAGGACCAATGAACA